>JAIOJX010000031.1:83521720-84996899 GCA_022376925.1 Tragulus kanchil | reverse complement strand
TGCTCTGGTCTAAGTTCAAATAAGTAAAGTGATTTTAACTTAAAATTAAAGTTTGAACACACCAGTGATGAGAAAAGTTATAATTACTCTCTTCTTTTTGTGGGGATATGGTGAGAGGAGAAGGGTATTACTAGACGTAGTATACAAATATGTGTGAAAAAGGTTGTACCAATAAAGCACCATTCACCAACCTACTGATCCAATTACATAATTATCATCTGCCCATAATCACTTACACACGTGTACACAAACAACACACATGGCACCTTTGACGTGTAGAATATGTCTTCTCTCTTCACAGTGCCATCTGCAATCTTGCTTCGAATGGCCTGGCCCACCTGCTTTTCATTGTTGTACAAATGAGCACTGTCAATATGGCGGAATCCAACCTCTATAGCGAATTTGGTGGCCTCCAGAGCTTCACTCTTAGGAACCTACATAAGCAACAAAAGTAGTAACTGAATATCCACATGATTAAGAGATAGCCAAGTCTCCCCTCTTCTGCCAAGTTGGGAGAGAGATAGTGACTCAAGAGGATCCCAGAGTAATCTGCAGGTGAGCACAGCCTCAGGCCCTGATGCAGAGTGAAGACTGAATGCTTTCTCCCCTTTCCCAGGGAATGGTTCTGAAAGCGGTGAACAGGCAGATTTGATAAGGAGGCCAGTGGTTTCCAAAGAGGAGGAGGAGAAGGAGTAGGAGGAGGAACAGACATTTTTTTAGCCTAAAATGTTGGCCCTGATAAAGATTTACTCCAAAACTAACTTTATGGAGGCAAACTATTTTACACTGGAATGTCTCATCTAGTCTAGATGTCTGGAGACCACCCTCTGGCTAATCGTGTGTTAATATTGTGGGTGTGGGCCCAGCAAGGCCTTTACATTGGTATGTCTCAACTAGTCTAGGTGGCATCTGGCTAATCTTATGTAAACATTGTGGGTGTGGGCCTAGCAAGGCCTTCATAACCTTAAAATATTCTTCTTCTTTTTTACTTTAATTTTACTTTTGACTTTAAAGAGTTTTTCTGTTTACAGATATGTATGTTCTCAGATGAGTCATATGTATACCCCCCCCCATCCCATCCCTCTAGACCAACACACAGCACCAAGGAAGGATCTTCTTTTCTCACAGAGCAATGACTATAGCTATTTTCTTCACATATGATAGTACAGGCCTTCATGCTACTTCCTTTATGCCTCCTACTCACTGTTTCTTCCCCACAATGTCCATGTGTCCACTGTCCATGTCTGTTTCTCCATTGGTTCACTGCATGTGCCATCATCACCATCCTATTAGATTCCATATATATGTGATAGTATATTGTACTTGTCCTCTTTTTGAGTGACTTCACTTTTTATGATAGGTTCTAGATCCAGCCACATCATTAGGGCCGAGTCTTATGCATTTTTTCAGCTGTGGAGTATTCCATTGAATATATGTACCAGGGCTTTTGTATCCATTCATTCGTCAATGGACACCTAGGTTGCTTCCATGTTCTAGCTATTGTATAGAGAGCGGCAATGAACATTGGGGTACAGGTGCTTCTTTCAGACTTCATTTCATCTTGGTATAAGCCTAAGAGTGGGATTGCTGGGTCATAGGGTGCTTCTATTTTTAGTTTTTAAGAAATTTCCATACTGTCTTCCATAGTGACTGTATCCATTTACATTACCACCAGCAGTGCAAGAGGGTTCCCTTTTCTCCTCACCCTCTCCAGCATTTATTGTCTGCAAATTTTTTGATGATGGCCATTCTGACGGGTGTGAGGTAGTATCTCATTGTAGTTTTAATTTGCATTTCTCTAATAATAAGCGAGGTTGAGCATCATTTCATGTGCTTTTGGGCCATCTGTATGTCCTCTTTGGAGAGGTGTCTCTTTAGATCTTTTTCCCCTTATTTGATTGGGTTGTTTGTTTTTCCGATGTTGAGTTGTCTGAGTTGCTTGTAGATTTTGGAGATTAATTCTTTGTCTGTTGTTTCATTTGCTATGATTTTCTTCCACTCTGTGGGGTGTCTGTTGAGCTTTTTTGTAATTTCTTTTGCTGTACAGAAGCTTTTAAGTTTCATGAGGTCCCACATGTTTATTTTAGCTCTGCTTTTTTAGGTCTTGCTTTGATTGATGTCCTTGAGTGTTTTGCCTATATTTCTTTTCAAAAGAAACCCCCCCCCCCAACCAACACACAGCACCAAGGAAGGATCTTCTTTTCTCACAGAGCAATGACTATAGCTATTTTCTTCACATATGATAGTACAGGCCTTCATGCTACTTCCTTTATGCCTCCTACTCACTGTTTCTTCCCCACAATGTCCATGTGTCCACTGTCCATGTCTGTTTCTCCATTGGTTCACTGCATGTGCCATCATCACCATCCTATTAGATTCCATATATATGTGATAGTATATTGTACTTGTCCTCTTTTTGAGTGACTTCACTTTTTATGATAAGTTCTAGATCCAGTCACATCATTAGGGCCGAGTCTTATGCATTTTTTCAGCTGTGGAGTATTCCATTGAATATATGTACCAGGGCTTTTGTATCCATTCATTCGTCAATGGACACCTAGGTTGCTTCCATGTTCTAGCTATTGTATAGAGAGCGGCAATGAACATTGGGGTACAGGTGCTTCTTTCAGACTTCATTTCATCTTGGTATAAGCCTAAGAGTGGGATTGCTGGGTCATAGGGTGCTTCTATTTTTAGTTTTTAAGAAATTTCCATACTGTCTTCCATAGTGACTGTATCCATTTACATTACCACCAGCAGTGCAAGAGGGTTCCCTTTTCTCCTCACCCTCTCCAGCATTTATTGTCTGCAAATTTTTTGATGATGGCCATTCTGACGGGTGTGAGGTAGTATCTCATTGTAGTTTTAATTTGCATTTCTCTAATAATAAGCGAGGTTGAGCATCATTTCATGTGCTTTTGGGCCATCTGTATGTCCTCTTTGGAGAGGTGTCTCTTTAGATCTTTTTCCCCTTATTTGATTGGGTTGTTTGTTTTTCCGATGTTGAGTTGTCTGAGTTGCTTGTAGATTTTGGAGATTAATTCTTTGTCTGTTGTTTCATTTGCTATGATTTTCTTCCACTCTGTGGGGTGTCTGTTGAGCTTTTTTGTAATTTCTTTTGCTGTACAGAAGCTTTTAAGTTTCATGAGGTCCCACATGTTTATTTTTCTTTTCAGCTCTGCTATTTTAGTTGGTGGGTCAGAGAAGGTCTTGCTTTGATTGATGTCCTTGAGTGTTTTGCCTATATTCTCCTCTAAGAGTTTTACGGGTTCTGGTCTTACATTTAGGTCTTTAGTCCATTTTGAGTTGATCTTAGTGTATGGTGTCAGGGAATGTTCCAACTTCATTTTTTTGCATGTAGCTGTCCAGTTTTCCCAGCACCATTTGTTGAAGAGGCTGTCTTTGTCCCATTGTATAGTTTCGCCTCCTTTGTCAAAAATAAGGTACCCATAGGTGTGTGGGTTTATCTCTGGGTTCTCGATCCTGTTCCATTGGTCGATCTTTCTGTTTTTGTGCCAGTACCATACTGTCTTGATGACTGTTGCTTTGTAGTAGAGTCTGAAGTTAGGGAGGCTGATTCCTCCAGCTCTGTTTTTCTTGCTCAGGATTGCTTTGGCTATTCGGGGTCTTTTGTGTTTCCATATGAACTGTGTTATTCTTTGGTCTAGTTCTGTGAAGAATGTCATTGGTAGCTTGATAGGGATTGTATTGAATCTGCAGATGATATTTGGTAGTAAGGTCATTTTCACAATATTGATTCTTCTGACCCAGGAACATGGACTATCTCTCCATCTGTTTAAGTCTTCTTTAATTTCTTTCATGAGTGCCTTGTAATTTTCTGTGTACAGTTCTTTTGTTTCTTTGGTTTAACACTTGTTGTAAGGCTGGTTTGGTGTTACTAAATTCTTTTAATTTTTGCTTTCTGTAAAGCTTTTGATTTCTTCATCAACTTTGAAGGAAATCCCTGCAGGGTAGAGGATTCTTGGTTGCAGATAATTCTGTTTCAGCGCTTTAAATGTGTTTTGTCATTCCTTTCTGACCTGCAGAGTTTCTATTGAAAGATCAGCTGTTAAATGTATAGGCTTTCTCTTGTATGTCACTAGTTGCTTTTCCCTTGCTGCTTTGAGAATTCTGTCTTTGTGTTTAACTTGTGTTAGATTCATTAATATGTGTCTTGATGTGTTTCTTCTTGGGTT
Organism: Tragulus kanchil; assembly: GCA_022376925.1. NCBI lineage: Eukaryota > Metazoa > Chordata > Mammalia > Artiodactyla > Tragulidae > Tragulus > Tragulus kanchil. The sequence goes on along the minus strand of JAIOJX010000031.1, from coordinate 84,992,703 downwards.
GATTCTGTATGGTACTCTTTGCACTTCTTGGACTTGATTGACTATTTCTTTTCCCATGTTGGGGAAATTTTTAACTTGAATCTCTTCAAAAATTTTCTCATAGCCTTTCTTTTTTTCTTCTTCTTCTGGAACCCCTTTAATTTGAATATTGGTGCCTTTGATATTATCCCAGAGGTCTCTGAGGCTATCCTCTGCTCTTTTCATTCTTTAAGCTTGAGTCTGTTTTTCAGCAGTTACTTCCACCATTCTATCTTCCAGCTCACTTATGTGGTCTTCTGTCTCAGATACTCTGCTCTTGATTCCTTCTACAGTGTTTTTCAGTTCAGCAGTTGAGTTGTTTGTCTCTGTTACTTTTTCTGTAAGTTCTTGTATTTCTTTATTCAGTGTGTTAGTTGTGTCTTGCAATTTCTCTAGCATTCTGTTTTCAGTGTCTTTGATCATCTTTACTATCATTCTTCTGAAATCACTTTCAGAAAGTTCATCTAAATCCTCTTTGTTGATTTGAACTTGTGTGTTTTAGATTGTTCCTTCACTTGTGTGGTATTTCTCTGCCGTTTCATTGTTATTATTAATTTTTTAAAACTGATTCTGTTTGGAATTTCCTTTTCCCAGACTTTGAGTTACGTCTGTTGGTGTTTGTTGTTTGGATGGGGCTTCTTATTCTGGGTGATACTGGTGGTTGGTTTATGTCAGGACTTGCATAGAACTGATTACCTTTGTTGGTGTTCTCACTGTTCACTGCTCTCTAGTGTTAGGCGTTCTCTAGTATTGTAGAGTTGTGGAGTCAGTGCTCCCCCCCCTAAAACCCTGGGGCTTGTTGCCTGACCAGGAAATGAAGATTTCACAGCTGGTTTGTTATGGCATTAAATGATATTAAAACATATATATGAAAATGAGAAACAGAAGGTATACCTCTGACAAATGGCAATTAAAATATTATGCAAGTATTATCTAGCATATTGAATTACTCACACAAACATATACAGCTGTAACATAACCCAAACATTCCAACCGAAAATACAGTACAATACGTTAGCACAGTGAATAGAGAAAACTAAGAATGATATTCACCAGTTAATAACCTAACTAAGTAGAGCACAAATTAGAGAATAATGCTAGAACAGGGTCCCCGTTGGGGATAAGGCAATGAGGACAGAGCAGACTAAGAAATATGATGGGAAAAGGGAAAAAGAGAAAGGGAGGATAGAAGAGAAATATAGTATAATACTGCAAAGTTAAATATAGGAGATAAAGATTTGTATGTATTAGAGTTTAGTGCTGTAGGAAAAGAGCATCAGAGAAAGCAAAGAAAGAGTTATAGAGGAAGCAGTAGTACAAATAAAAAGTGAAAAAATTAAAACAGATAAGTATATAGAAAAATATAGAAAACAAAGCAAAAACTATAAAAGCAAACAAAACCCCCACAGAACTGTAAAAGGCCAATGTGGAACAAAGTTTATACCAAAATAAAATGTATGGTTTAAAAGAAAAAAAAATTACGTAAACTTGAATATATTTAGGCTTACTGATAAGATTAGTAGCTTCAATAGAATTCAATGGAGGAAATAAACAAACACCTCCCCCCTCCCCCCCCCCCCCCACACAATGGAGGGGGCTGAGTGAGTTTGGAAAAAAAGGGAATAAACAATTAAAAACAAAACAAAGCAAGGAGGAAGGGAGCCAAGATGACGGAATGAGAGGAAGATTTCACCAGCTCCCCAACAGAATCACCAGAACTAATCAAGAAATGAAACACCACCAACAAACCAGCCGCTAGACGACAGAAGAATTCCACACGTCTGTGAGAGTAGAAGAGTGAACAGCCAGAACTTTCCCGGAGCTACTGTTCTAAGAATCCACTATTCTAAACCGACACTGGTTGACACCTATAGAGCGCACCAGCAAGTGCCCTAAAAGGGGTCAGAGCAGAGCATCAGGGAGAGGGCAGCGCTCAGCGTGAAAATTCCAAGAATCAGCCCTGATCTGATCGCTGGCAGAAATTAAGACACTGCGAAGACAGGATACTGGAGCAGGGCCAGGCGGAACGAGTGCTGCCTAGCAACCTGGAGCTGGGAGGAGTGCCCACTGTGAAAAGGGGGGCACCTGGCACCAGGTAAGTTTAAACCCGTGGCAGCTGAATCGTTTGATAGACATAACCCAAACATTCCAACCGAAAATACAGTACAATACGTTAGCACAGTGAATAGAGAAAACTAAGAATGATATTCACCAGTTAATAACCTAACTAAGTAGAGCACAAATTAGAGAATAATGCTAGAACAGGGTCCCCGTTGGGGATAAGGCAATGAGGACAGAGCAGACTAAGAAATATGATGGGAAAAGGGAAAAAGAGAAAGGGAGGATAGAAGAGAAATATAGTATAATACTGCAAAGTTAAATATAGGGAGATAAAGATTTGTATGTATTAGAGTTTAGTGCTGTAGGAAAAGAGCATCAGAGAAAGCAAAGAAAGAGTTATAGAGGAAGCAGTAGTACAAATAAAAAGTGAAAAAATTAAAACAGATAAGTATATAGAAAAATATAGAAAACAAAGCAAAAACTATAAAAGCAAACAAAACCCCCACAGAACTGTAAAAGGCCAATGTGGAACAAAGTTTATACCAAAATAAAATGTATGGTTTAAAAGAAAAAAAAATTACGTAAACTTGAATATATTTAGGCTTACTGATAAGATTAGTAGCTTCAATAGAATTCAATGGAGGAAATAAACAAACACCTCCCCCCTCCCCCCCCCCCACACAATGGAGGGGGCTGAGTGAGTTTGGAAAAAAAGGGAATAAACAATTAAAAACAAAACAAAGCAAGGAGGAAGGGAGCCAAGATGACGGAATGAGAGGAAGATTTCACCAGCTCCCCAACAGAATCACCAGAACTAATCAAGAAATGAAACACCACCAACAAACCAGCCGCTAGACGACAGAAGAATTCCACACGTCTGTGAGAGTAGAAGAGTGAACAGCCAGAACTTTCCCGGAGCTACTGTTCTAAGAATCCACTATTCTAAACCGACACTGGTTGACACCTATAGAGAGCGCACCAGCAAGTGCCCTAAAAAGGGGTCAGAGCAGAGCATCAGGGGAGAGAGGGCAGCGCTCAGCGTGAAAATTCCAAGAATCAGCCCTGATCTGATCGCCGGCAGAAATTAAGACACTGCGAAGACAGGATACTGGAGCAGGGCCAGGCGGAACGAGTGCTGCCTAGCAACCTGGATCCGGGAGGGAGTGCCCACTGTGAAAATCGCGCCGCTCGGCTGGGCGAAAATCGCGACTTTTTACCTGGCACCAGGTAAGTTTAAACACTCCTAGTGGGAGACTAGCTGAAGGGGAAGTCGTCCACTGATTGCTGACCAGGGACCGGGCTCAAGCCAGACGTGGAAGCTTGAGCCTACCTTTGGGACTTGGAGGCGTAACTGGCAGTGCACGTGCGCCAGTGGTGGGGGAGCCCGTGCACCCCCATAGCTACACCCGCAGCGGAGGAACCCGGGAGAAGGGCAGGTATTGGAGGCTACTGACTGGTGCGCAGCAGAGCCGGGGCGCCCCCCCACCCGCAACACAGGACTGCGTGCGCCGCAGCCCCCTGCCTGACCGACTGGGATCAGCCCGCTGTCCCGGCCAGCACGTGAGCTTGCACCAACGCCTTATTTGGCTGAAAACAAACCATAGCAACCGGTGCCATAAGGGAAAGGCTACATCATCAAGACAACACCATGGAGAGCAGATTGGCTTCCACCAGACAGATGAGAGGATAAAAACCAGGGACAGTATTTAGCTTTTTATGTTGGTTTATTTATTGTGGACGGTTCTGTTTATTTGATTGATTGGAGAGGTTTTGTTTTTGTTTTTGTTTTTGTCTCTTCTTATTAAGTTTTTACTCTCTTTTTAATTGTTAATTTCTTTTTTTCATTTTTCATTTTTATTATTTTTTTTAATTTTCATCCTTGGAAACTTCTATTCTTTCCTCTTTGCCACTGTTTCCTCCTACCTACCACTATCCTCTAGATAAATATTTCCAACCTTCCTGTCTCCACTATTCTCTTCCAGCTCCACTAAACAATACAACACACTAATCTTGGCTACATAACCCTATAAAATCCTTCCAAGACGAATCTAATCCTTCTCATTACCTATACACTCTCCACCTCCTCACCCCCAAACATGTCTTAGCTAAAAATTGCTTTCAATGAAATAGTCCAAACCAAGACCTTGCCCCGGATCTATTTTCCCAGGCACTATTTTAATTAATTCAGAGCTTAATGGGCAAGTATCATCTTTGATTGCGTCATTTGCCAGAAAAATTTCCTATACTTTGTCACTGTAAGACTGGTTAGATTGTCGTTATTGCTGTATATGTATGTATATCCTATGACTATGTTAGAAAACATCTGCATGCTTCTATGACTGTCACCCATCTGGGACGCACCTCTTGCTCCTCAGATGCTAGTATTTGAACTAATATCATGGAACACCATAGCAAACCAGACATAGAGCCTACACCTCCTGACCAATCATCAAATCAAGGGCCCTCGGAACAGAAGCCCTGATTCCAAGACCTCACACTATCAAAAAAACATACAACACTAGAGATTATTCAACTGTAAACAAGACCTAACACCACCCAAGACACAAACCACTGAACCCTGCTAGAAGGACAGAAACCCAAAGGAAGGGAGAATTCAACCAAGAAGCCTGGTGGAGAGAAGAACTCCGTACACACAGACACCCACAAAGAAACAAAAATTAACCTAATAATGAAACAACAGAGAAACACTGCACAAATGAAGGACCAAGCTAGAGAAACACAGCTTCAAATGACAGAGGAGGAGATAGACAAATTATCTGAAAGAGAATTCAGAAAAACTAAACTAATGAGGATGCAAAACACCGAAAACAGAGTATTAGAGGAAACTAGTGCATTGAGAAAAGACATGCAGGAAATGAAAAATAAGCAGATAGAGACCACCAACTCAATTGCTGAACTCAAAAGTACTATAGAAGGTCTCAACAGTAGAGTATCAGAGGCAGAAGAACGGATAAGTGAGCTGGAAGATAGAATAGGTTGAGATAAATGCTGAAGAACAGAACAAAGTCAAAAGAATTAAAAGAACATAGGATAGCAATTGAGACCTATGGGACAATATCAAATGCACCAACATTAGAATTATAGCTATTCCAGAGGAAGAAGAGGGGAAGAAAGGCTACAAAAAAATTCTTGAAGAGGTTATAGCTGAAAACTTCCCCAGCATGGGAAAGGAAACAGTCAACCAAGTCCACAAAGCACAAAGAGTTCCATACAGGATAAACCCCAGAAGAAACACACCAAGGCACATTCTAATCAAACTGAAAAACATCATTTTGACTATAGATTAGGGAAAACATTTTTGAAAAATTTTTGCCTGTAAGACTGGTTAGATTGTCGTTATTGCTGTATATGTATGTATATCCTATGACTATGTTAGAAAACATCTGCATGCTTCTATGACTGTCACCCATCTGGGACGCACCTCTTGCTCCTCAGATGCTAGTATTTGAACTAATATCATGGAACACCATAGCAAACCAGACATAGAGCCTACACCTCCTGACCAATCATCAAATCAAGGGCCCTCGGAACAGAAGCCCTGATTCCAAGACCTCACACTATCAAAAAAACATACAACACTAGAGATTATTCAACTGTAAACAAGACCTAACACCACCCAAGACACAAACCACTGAACCCTGCTAGAAGGACAGAAACCCAAAGGAAGGGAGAATTCAACCAAGAAGCCTGGTGGAGAGAAGAACTCCGTACACACAGACACCCACAAAGAAACAAAAATTAACCTAATAATGAAACAACAGAGAAACACTGCACAAATGAAGGACCAAGCTAGAGAAACACAGCTTCAAATGACAGAGGAGGAGATAGACAAATTATCTGAAAGAGAATTCAGAAAAACTAAACTAATGAGGATGCAAAACACCGAAAACAGAGTATTAGAGGAAACTAGTGCATTGAGAAAAGACATGCAGGAAATGAAAAATAAGCAGATAGAGACCACCAACTCAATTGCTGAACTCAAAAGTACTATAGAAGGTCTCAACAGTAGAGTATCAGAGGCAGAAGAACGGATAAGTGAGCTGGAAGATAGAATAGGTTGAGATAAATGCTGAAGAACAGAACAAAGTCAAAAGAATTAAAAGAACATAGGATAGCAATTGAGACCTATGGGACAATATCAAATGCACCAACATTAGAATTATAGCTATTCCAGAGGAAGAAGAGGGGAAGAAAGGCTACAAAAAAATTCTTGAAGAGGTTATAGCTGAAAACTTCCCCAGCATGGGAAAGGAAACAGTCAACCACGTCCACAAAGCACAAAGAGTTCCATACAGGATAAACCCCAGAAGAAACACACCAAGGCACATTCTAATCAAACTAACACAGACTAAATATAAAGACAGATTACTAAAAGCAGCTAGGAGCAAACAACAAATAACATATAAAGGAAGCCCCATACGTCTAACTGCGGATCTTTCAACAGAAACCCTGTAGGCCAGAAGAGAATGGCAAGACACATTTAAAGGGCTAAAAGAGAATAACCTCCAACCAAGAATCTTCTACCCAGCAAGAATCTCATTCAGAATCGATGGTGAAGTCAAAAGCTTCACAGATAGACAGAAACTAAAGGAATTCTGTACCACAAAACCAGCCCTACAGCAAGTGCTAAAGGGCCTGATATAGCCAATAAATACAAAAGTAGAAGTCCTACAAATCAAACCCCAAACTTCTAAGAAGATGACAATAGAAACATTTGTATCAATAATTACTTTGAACGTAAATGGATTAAATGCTCCAACCAAATGACACAGGCTGGCTGAATACATTCAGAAGCATGACCCATATATATGCTGTTTACAAGAGACCCACTTCAGACCCAGAGACACTCATTGACTGAAAGTGAGAGGCTGGAAAAAGATATTCCATGCAAAAGGAAATCAAAGGAAAGCTGGAGTAGCAATCCTCATATCAGACAAAATACATTTTAAAGTAAAGAAGATTCTAAGAGACAAGGCAGGTCACTACATCATGATTAAGGGATCTATCCAAGAAGAAGACATAACAGTCATGAATATCTACGCACCCAACACAGGGGCACCTCAATACATAAGACAGATACTTTCAGACTTAAAAGAAGAAATCAATAATAACACAATAATAGTAGGAGACTGTAACTCTCCTCTCACACCAATGGACAGATCATCCGAACAGAAAATTAATAAAGAAACACAAGCCTTAAATGCCACACTAGAAAAAATGGACCTCATCGATATCTTTAGGACGTTCCATCCAAAAGCAGAAGAATACACTTTCTTCTCAGGTGCTCATGGAACATTCTCCAAGATAGACCACATCTTGGGCCACAAGTCTAACCTCAATCAATTCAAGAAAACGTCCACAAAGAACAAAGAGTTCCATACAGGATAAACCCCAGAAGAAACACACCAAGGCACATTCTAATCAAACTAACACAGACTAAATATAAAGACAGATTACTAAAAGCAGCTAGGAGCAAACAACAAATAACATATAAAGGAAGCCCCATACGTCTAACTGCGGATCTTTCAACAGAAACCCTGTAGGCCAGAAGAGAATGGCAAGACACATTTAAAGGGCTAAAAGAGAATAACCTCCAACCAAGAATCTTCTACCCAGCAAGAATCTCATTCAGAATCGATGGAGAAGTCAAAAGCTTCACAGATAGACAGAAACTAAAGGAATTCTGTACCACAAAACCAGCCCTACAGCAAGTGCTAAAGGGCCTGATATAGCCAATAAATACAAAAGTAGAAGTCCTACAAATCAAACCCCAAACTTCTAAGAAGATGACAATAGAAACATTTGTATCAATAATTACTTTGAACGTAAATGGATTAAATGCTCCAACCAAATGACACAGGCTGGCTGAATACATTCAGAAGCATGACCCATATATATGCTGTTTACAAGAGACCCACTTCAGACCCAGAGACACTCATTGACTGAAAGTGAGAGGCTGGAAAAAGATATTCCATGCAAAAGGAAATCAAAGGAAAGCTGGAGTAGCAATCCTCATATCAGAAAAATAGATTTTAAAGTAAAGAAGATTCTAAGAGACAAGGCAGGTCACTACATCATGATTAAGGGATCTATCCAAGAAGAAGACATAACAGTCATGAATATCTACGCACCCAACACAGGGGCACCTCAATACATAAGACAGATACTTTCAGACTTAAAAGAAGAAATCAATAATAACACAATAATAGTAGGAGACTGTAACTCTCCTCTCACACCAATGGACAGATCATCCGAACAGAAAATTAATAAAGAAACACAAGCCTTAAATGCCACACTAGAAAAAATGGACCTCATCGATATCTTTAGGACGTTCCATCCAAAAGCAGAAGAATACACTTTCTTCTCAGGTGCTCATGGAACATTCTCCAAGATAGACCACATCTTGGGCCACAAGTCTAACCTCAATCAATTCAAGAAAACTGAAATTATATCAACCATCTTTACGGACCACAATGCAATGAGACTAGAGATCAACTACAGGAAAAAATCTGCTAAAAATACAAACACATGGAGATTAAACAACACATACCTAAAAAACCAACTGATTACTGAGGAAAACAAAGGACAAATTAAACAATTCCTAGAAGAAAATGACAATGAACATACGACCGTGCAAACCTATGGGATACTGCAAAGCAGTTCTAAGAGGGAAATTTATAGCAATACAATTCCACCTCAAGAAATTAGGAAAATATGAAGCAGATGACCTAACCCTCCACTTAAAACAATTGGAGAAAGAAGACCAAAACATCCCAAAACCAGCAGAATATGAGAAATTATAAAGACTAGAGCAGAAATAAATGAGAAAGAAATGAAAGAAACTATAGTACAGATAAATAAAACCAAAAGCTGGTTCTTCGAAAAGGTAAACAAAATTGACAAGCCACTGGCCAGACTCATCAAGAGAAAGAGAGAGAAGAACCAGATCAACAAAATCAAAAACGAAAAAGGAGAGATTATAACAGATCATGCAGAAATCCAAAGGATTCTAAGGAACTATTATGAGCAACTCTATGGCAACAAACTGGACAACCTGGAAGAAATGGACAGTTTCTTGGGGAAGATTAATCTCCCAAGACTGATCCAGGAAGAAACAGAAACTTTGAACAACCCAATCACAAGCTCAGAAATCGAATCTGTGATTAAAAATCTACCCAAAAATAAAAGCCCAGGGCCAGAGTGCTTCATAGGTGAATTCTACCAAACATTTAAAGAAGAGCTAATGCCTGTCCTTCTAAAACTCTTTCAAAAAATTGCACAGGAAGGAACACTTCCAAACACATTCTACGAGGCCACCATCACCCTGATACCCAAACCAGGCAAAGACAACACAAAAAAGGAAAATTACAGACCAATTTCTCTGATGAACTCAGATGCCAAGATGCTCAACAAAATTCTAGCAAATGGAATTCAACAACACATCAAAAACTCATACATCATGATCTAGTTGCGTTCATCCCAGGCATGCAAGGCTTCTTCAACATCTGCAAATGAAACAACGTGATACACCATATCAACAAATTGAAAGACAAAGATCACATGATCATCTCAATAGATGCAGACAAAGCCTTTGACAAAGTACAGCATCCATTTATGATAAAAACCCTTTAGGAAATGTGTATAGAAGGAACCTATCTCAACATAATAAAAGCCATATATGAGAAGCCCACAGCGAATATCATCCTCAACGGTGAAAAGCTGAAAGCATTCCCTCTAAGATCAGGAACAAGACAGGGGTGTCCACTTTCACCACTACCATTCAACATAGTCCTGGAAGTTCTAGCAACAGCAATAAGAGAAGAGAAAGAAACCAAAGGAATCCAGTTTGGAAAGGAAGAAGTCAAGCTCTCTCTCTTTGCAGATGACATGATATTATACATAGAAAATCCCAAAGACTCTATTACAAAGCTACTAGAGCTAATCAACGAATTCAGCAAAGTCACAGGATACAAAGTCAACACACAGAAGTCACTGGCATTCCTATACACAAACAATGAAAAACCAGAAAACGAAATCAAAGAGGCAATCCCCTTCACCATTGCAACCAAAAGAATCAAATATCTAGGAATAAACCTACCCAAAGAAACAAAAGAATTGTACACAGAAAATTATAAGACACTCATGAAAGAAATTAAAGAAGATTTAGACAGATGGCGAGATATTCCATGTTCCTGGGTCAGAAGAATCAATATTGTGAAAATGACCTTACTACCCAATATCATCTACAGATTCAATGCAATACCTATTCAACTACCATTGACATTTTTCACAAAACTAGACCAAAGAATAACACAGTTCATATGGAAGCACAAAAGACCTCGAATAGCCAAAGCAATCCTGAGCAAGAAAAACAGAGCTGGAGGAATCAGCCTCCCTAACTTCAGACTCTACTACAAAGCAACAGTCATCAAGACAGTATGGTACTGGCACAAAAACAGAAAGATCGACCAATGGAACAGGATCGAGAACCCAGAGATAAACCCACACACCTATGGGTACCTTATTTTTGACAAAGGAGGCGAAACTATACAATGGGACAAAGACAGCCTCTTCAACAAATGGTGCTGGGAAAACTGGACAGCTACTTGCAAAAAAATGAAGTTGGAACATTCCCTGACACCATACACTAAGATCAACTCAAAATGGACTAAAGACCTAAATGTAAGACCAGAAACCATCAAACTCTTAGAGAAGAATATAGGCAAAACACTCAAGGACATCAATCAAAGCAAGACCTTCTCTGACCCACCAACTAAAATAGCAGAGCTGAAAAGAAAAATAAACATGTGGGACCTCATGAAACTTAAAAGCTTCTGTACAGCAAAAGAAATTACAAAAAAGCTCAACAGACACCCCACAGAGTGGAAGAAAATCATAGCAAATGAAACAACAGACAAAGAATTAATCTCCAAAATCTACAAGCAACTCAGACAACTCAACATCGGAAAAACAAACAACCCAATCAAATAAGGGGAAAAAGATCTAAAGAGACACCTCTCCAAAGAGGACATACAGATGGCCCAAAAGCACATGAAATGATGCTCAACCTCGCTTATTATTAGAGAAATGCAAATTAAAACTACAATGAGATATCACCTCACACCTGTCAGAATGGCCATCTTCAAAAAATCTGCAGACAATAAATGCTGGAGAGGGTGAGGAGAAAAGGGAACCCTCTTGCATTGCTGGTGGGAATGTAAATGGATACAGTCTCTATGGAAGACAGTATGGAGATTCCTTAAAAAACTAAAAATAGAAGCACCCTATGACCCAGCAATCCCACTATTAGGCCTATATCCTGATGAAACCAAAACTGAAAGAAGCACCTGTACCCCAATGTTCATTGCAGCTCTCTACACAATAGCCAGAACATGGAAGCAATCTAGATGTCCATCGATGAATGAATGAATGCAGAAGCTCTGGTACATATATACATTGGAATACTACTCAGCTGTTAAAAGAAATGCAGAAGACTCAGTCCTAATGAAGTGGCTGACTCTAGAACCTATCATAAAAAGTGAAGTAAGTCAAAAAGAGAAAGACAAATACAGTATACTCACACATATATATGGAATCTAGTAGGACGGTCTTGATAACACATGCAGGGAACTCATGGAAAAACAGACAGAGCATAGACATAGGGACATTGTGGGGAAGAAATAGGGAGGGGGAGGCATGGAAGGAGTAACGTGGAAACCTATACTGTCATGTGTGGAAAAATAGCTAGTGTCATAGTGCTACGGGAATAGGAGTGCTTACAATGACATGGGGCAATGGTCCGGAGGGGTGGGATGGGTAGAACTTGGGGGGTGGGGACCAGGGATATGCATAGGACTGATCTGGGCACATACATGTCTGTGAACAACAAAACTCTGTAAAACCTTTAAAATAAAGAATTAAAAGCAAAGCAAAACAAAACAAAGCAATAAAAAAGAAAAAGATATAAAATGAAATTAAAAAAATCCAGCAGTAACTGCAGCTCCAGACACCACGTGAAAATAGTGAATGTTTATGTTCTTCTGTCTCTTGCTGACTATTCAGGCATTATCAGTCTTTTTCTTGCCTCTGGCAGTGGTTGGATATGAAGACCTCTTTTTCTGCTTGATTATTTTCATCTATTCCAGAACTAAAAGGCCTGCCAAGGCTGGCCCTGGGAGTTTCTTAATCCTTAATGCAAATCCCTTTTCTTGCCGGGTGGACCTAAATTCCCTCCCTGTAGTTTGACTAGCAGCCCTGTAGTTTGACCAGCAGACAAACTATAGTAGGGAAAATGGCGTCTCTCTCACAAAGGATTTATTCCCACATGCTCTATGAGAAGCACTTCCGCAGTGACCCCCACCCTGCTGCAGGCCACCGTCAACCCTTGCCACCACAGGAAATGTTGGATTACTCAGAGGTGAGTCTGGTTCAGTCTCCTGCATGATCACTAGTTCCCTCTCCCAGATCACGGTGCGCACAGTTTCCAGTCCTACTTGGCGGCTCTATGATTGGGTTAATGGTAACCTCCTTCAGAGGGAACTGAGTGCCATTCTTCTGAGGATTCTAGCTCAAGGGCACTTGGACCCTAAGCAATCTAGATGTCCATCGATGAATGAATGAATGCAGAAGCTCTGGTACATATATACAATGGAATACTACTCAGCTGTTAAAAGAAATGCAGAAGACTCAGTGCTAATGAAGTGGCTGGCTCTAGAACCTATCCTAAAAAGTGAGGTAAGTCAAAAAAAGAAAGACAAATACAGTATACTGACAGACCTATATGGAATCTAGTAGGACGGTCTTGAGAACACATGCAGGGAACTCATGGAAAAACAGACAGAGCATAGACATAGGGACATTGTGGGGAAGAAATAGGGAGGGGGAGGCATGGAAGGAGTAACGTGGAAACCTATACTGTCATGTGTGGAAAAATAGCTAGTGTCATAGTGCTACGGGAATAGGAGTGCTTACAATGACATGGGGCAATGGTCCGGAGGGGTGGGATGGGTAGAACTTGGGGGGTGGGGACCAGGGATATGCATAGGACTGATCTGGGCACATACATGTCTGTGAACAACAAAACTCTGTAAAACCTTTAAAATAAAGAATTAAAAGCAAAGCAAAACAAAACAAAGCAATAAAAAAGAAAAAGATATAAAATGAAATTAAAAAAATCCAGCAGTAACTGCAGCTCCAGACACCACGTGAAAATAGTGAATGTTTATGTTCTTCTGTCTCTTGCTGACTATTCAGGCATTATCAGTCTTTTTCTTGCCTCTGGCAGTGGTTGGATATGAAGACCTCTTTTTCTGCTTGATTATTTTCATCTATTCCAGAACTAAAAGGCCTGCCAAGGCTGGCCCTGGGAGTTTCTTAATCCTTAATGCAAATCCCTTTTCTTGCCGGGTGGACCTAAATTCCCTCCCTGTAGTTTGACTAGCAGCCCTGTAGTTTGACCAGCAGACAAACTATAGTAGGGAAAATGGCGCTCTCTCACAAAGGATTTATTCCCACATGCTCTATGAGAAGCACTTCCGCAGTGACCCCCACCCTGCTGCAGGCCACCGTCAACCCTTGCCACCACAGGAAATGTTGGATTACTCAGAGGTGAGTCTGGTTCAGTCTCCTGCATGATCACTAGTTCCCTCTCCCAGATCACGGTGCGCACAGTTTCCAGTCCTACTTGGCGGCTCTATGATTGGGTTAATGGTAACCTCCTTCAGAGGGAACTGAGTGCCATTCTTCTGAGGACTGCTCAAGGGCACTTCTAGCTCAAGGGGGCACTTGGACCCTCCAAAGCAGGTCTGGCTCAGTCCCTTGTGGGCATCATCACACCTTTCCCCGGTCTTGATCTGCAACAGGCTTTGAGCATTTGGCCCACCCAGCCTCTCTGGCAGGTATGAGGTTTGACTTTTAAAAGCACGATTGCACCCTTCCTACTGTCTTGTTGCGGCTTCTCCTTTGTTCTTCGATGTGAGGTATCTTTTTTGTGATCGGACCTGACCTTCTCCTGTTGTTGGTTTTTCAGGAACTTGTTGCAATTCAGGCGATTTTGCAGGATAGATGAGTACACATCCTTCTATGTGGCCATTTTAGCTCCTGATATCCTAAAATATTCTTTTGATCTATTGTTAATAACCAACTGGGGAGTACAAAATGTCCTGTCTAAACTAGCTTTCTGGTGTTATTCTTCTATCCCCCTTCCAGTGCCTTTGATAGGGACAGAGTGGAATAGGTAGGTGGTTGTAGAGTCCTAGTAGGGGATGGTAGGTAGAAGGGAGACACCTGAGAAAGGTTGGGAGGCCAGTGAGTTGACGGTAACTCAGGACAGCTGCTCCTTGTTCAGTAAAGCAGGCTTGACTGGGTATAAACAGCTGATGAAGGAGGAGCTAGCGAAGAAGCAACCAATGATGTATGTCCTGCATCTGCGTCTACTTGAGGGGGGCGGTCTTCTACCATCCTATATATATGGCTGCCCCTCAATTGAGAGGAGAGCAGAGCAGAGCTTTCCTGCCTGCCCGTTTGCACCTCTTACAAGTATCCTATCCTAATAAGTCCTCTTCTTGCCTATCACTCTGCCTCTCGCTGAATTCCTTCTGCATTGAGGCATGATGAACCTGAGCCTCAGTGGGTCCAGACGTTGGGTGAGTGCTGGATTAAGTCCCCAGCTGCATGGGTTCAAGTCCCAGACAGGGTTTTGGCCAGGATAGAGTCCTGACTATATGGATTCAAGTCAAAGCAGGGTTTTGGCTGGGGTTAAGCCTTAACCACCTGGGTTTGAGTCTCAAACTGGTTTTGGTTAGGTTCAAGCCCCAGTCATGTGGGTTCAACTCCCAGACAGGGTTTTGGCTAGAATTCAAGCCCCACCACGTGGGTTCAAGTCCCAAGCAGGATTCGATCAGGTCTGGGCCCTGGGTTTAAGTCTCAAATTGAGGTAAAACCCTTTCACCTTTGCTGGAAGCTTTCTTCATCCCTTTCTTCTTTAATACATTTTTCCTTCTCAAAGCTCTGAGTGATCAAAGCCAAGTCTTTTTTTCTGATCCCAATGTGAATTCTTCTCCTTTGAAGATCAAGAATCCAACAACTTTCATGGTAGCCTATCCACCATCATCTGTCAGTTATAGCCTGGTTAGTAGAACCACATGACCCTCGCAGAATCACATAAGAACTCAGTGCTTGACAACCCAAATCCCCTTCCACTAATGTTACATCCACTGACTTTTTATATCCCAACCCCAAACCACTACTGTTACCTCCTGAGGTACATAGGTTCCAAATCCCATAACAGGAATGAAGTGGCCATCATTAAGCTTCACCCTCTGACTTTTGGGATCCATTGCTGTTGCTTCTCTGACTAAGGAGACTCTGATTTTTTTCCTGCTACCTTCACAGGCTATAAATACCAGGAAGGTAATGCCCCAGATGCACTCTGCAATATTAGAAGATCCACTGTAGGAGGGGCAAGGTAAAATCAATACCAATGGGGTAAAAAGAGGATTGAAGTCAATTAACTTGTTTGCTTTTTTATCAGTATAATCTTAAATTATATAATGATGAGATAGACTAAATAATACTGAACATATGTTAGACTAGAAATTTCCACCCATTTTTTTCATTTTTCTAATATGAAGCTTAATTTTGATCAAACATCAATTGAAATAATTAACTTTCAGTATATACATACACACATACACAGAGGCATAACAAAGAAAACTTCCAATGAAAATCAGTGTGCCTTTTTACTCTTCCTACCAGCATAATTATGTGGTCATACAGTGCTGACAGTGGAGAAATCCTGAAAAGAACACCAAAACCAGACATTCTGACAAAATGTTTGAGGTTAATTATTTTTAAAAATATTTTTGGCCACGTCTATTGATCTTTCATCTATTTATCTTTGTTCTTTGGCCTATGTGGGCCCTCCCATCACAGTGGCCTCTCTTGTTGCAGAGTACCAGCTCCAGGCACATGTGCTCCAGAACTCTGGCTCGATAATTGGACACAGTCCAGTTGCTCCGCAGCACGTGGGATCTTCCCAGGCCAAGGATCAAACCAGTGCCCCTTGCACTGCAAGGCAGTGCCCTTACCAACTGGACCACCAGGGAAGCCTCTTGAGGTTAATTATTAATAATTATTGGAGAGTATGTACAGTGTGTAAACATACTGTTAGAGGGTTTACACTTTGGACTTATATAACTTTTAGAAAGCTATTGTAATGAAATGATAATGATTTTAAGCTCTTTACTATCTTGCTCAATGGTTACTCATAAAAGAGGAAACTGTAAGCAAGTTAAATTGTAACAAATATGGGAAGAGTTAGGGAAATCATGGTGCATTAATACAAGGGGCTATTGTGAAGTCAAATAAAATTTAACATGTAGAGTGATGTCAGCAAAATGGTGAGCCAAGAGGTGCTGAATTCTCCCTTAGAAATGTGAGAAGATAACCAGAAACCAGATGAAAACCCTCACAGGAGCTCTGAAGACACCTAAAATCTACAAAAACCCAGAACAGAGTGGAAGAACACTTCATCATATTTTCCTGCACACTTACCTCTTCCCCAAGTGTACAGAGGAGTCTTAATCTGTAAAGGTTGGCAGCTCAGTTCCCAGTTGCCTCCCACAAACCAGACTGATCACAAAAGCCTTGATGCAATGTTCCAACCCACTTGGGGGCTGCCTGAAGACTGGTTTTACCTAAACCTAAGCTTAAATTGGAGAACAGCTGGAATGGTTATTATGGCTGCAGAGAGACTATCTATATGGAGGCCAGAGTCAGGGAGCAAGGGTAGATAACATAGATTATGACATGTAAAATTCTGAGGAGGACTGGGGTGTGGACTGGGGAGATAGGACATTCTAAAACATCCATAAAAAAAGGAGACTCAAAGAGGCATGTATATGCCAGACAAGATGCTGACTCAGAAATGAACAGAGTACCCTTGAAAGTTAAAAGTGTTAGTTGCTCCAATCATGTCCAACTTTTGCGAGCACAAGGACAAAATGCTTCTAGCTTGGTTAGTAGAACTCCATGACCCTCCCAGAGACACACAAGAACTCAGTGCTTGACAACCCAAGCTCCTTTCTGTCCCGACCCGCAGGATTCGTCCAACGCAGACCTAAAGGGGGAGGGAATTGAGAGGACAAGAGACACGAGAAATGGAGACAAGACAGGAGTCTGATCAAGTCTCGTTTTATTGTTGAAAGTGAGCAATATTTATGCTGTACAAAAGGCGGAAGAGCCCAACAATAGACCAATCATGTTAAAGGTCAACTATGCACGAGATTACATAATGGTAAGAGTCTATGAGGAGCATGTACTGATCACGAGCACGGAAACTTCACTCAGCCAATCATGGCAATGAGCACACGTCCCAGACCGCGCAAGACCGCGCCCCTCCTGCTCCCGCTAGGCGCCATCTTTGGGAGCCTGTGGCGATGTTCTCAAACTGAAGGTCGTAAGGCGTGGTTAAGGTTCTCACAGTCCCAGTCAGGATGATGATACTCTCATGCTGGGAGCTCCGCCAAGCGCCATCTCAAATGTTACATTGTAGCATTCATGCTTGGGAGGCTTAGGATGCGGCCGGGCCGACCTGCGGTCCCGGACAGGCAAAGCTATAGGATGTGGCCGGGCCGACCCGCGGTCCCGGACAGGTCCCCCCTTTTTATTCAAAGCCAAGAGAAACCCCTCGGGAACTGCGCCTGTCTTAGGTTGGGACACAACATTAGCAGGCATTACCCGTCATGGGATAAGGCAGCAGCCATGGCAGCCCTCCTGTCTTAGGTTTGCTCTGCAATGATGTCCTCTTACCCGTCTCTGGCTGACCAGTTCAGCTCACAGGGGAGGTGATTGCTCTCCACTAGTAGAAAGAGATGCTTCACCTTGTTCTGCCATCTCAAGGCGATGATAATGGACCTGAATTGGCTTTGCCAAAATAGCCTCAATGTGCTTAATGAATGCTATAAGCTTATTAAAACATCCATATATAAAGGAGACTCAAAGAGGCATGTATATGCCAGACAAGATGCTGACTCAGAAATGAACAGAGTACCCTTGAAAGTTAAAAGTGTTAGTTGCTCCAATCATGTCCAACTTTTGCGAGCACAAGGACAAAATGCTTCTAGCTTGGTTAGTAGAACTCCATGACCCTCCCAGAGACACACAAGAACTCAGTGCTTGACAACCCAAGCTCCTTTCTGTCCCGACCCGCAGGATTCGTCCAACGCAGACCTAAAGGGGGGGGGGAATTGAGAGGACAAGAGACACGAGAAATGGAGACAAGACAGGAGTCTGATCAAGTCTCGTTTTATTGTTGAAAGTGAGCAATATTTATGCTGTACAAAAGGCGGAAGAGCCCAACAATAGACCAATCATGTTAAAGGTCAACTATGCACGAGATTACATAATGGTAAGAGTCTATGAGGAGCATGTACTGATCACGAGCACGGAAACTTCACTCAGCCAATCATGGCAATGAGCACACGTCCCAGACCGCGCAAGACCGCGCCCCTCCTGCTCCCGCTAGGCGCCATCTTTGGGAGCCTGTGGCGATGTTCTCAAACTGAAGGTCGTAAGGCGTGGTTAAGGTTCTCACAGTCCCAGTCAGGATGATGATACTCTCATGCTGGGAGCTCCGCCAAGCGCCATCTCAAATGTTACATTGTAGCATTCATGCTTGGGAGGCTTAGGATGCGGCCGGGCCGACCTGCGGTCCCGGACAGGCAAAGCTATAGGATGTGGCCGGGCCGACCCGCGGTCCCGGACAGGTCCCCCCTTTTTATTCAAAGCCAAGAAAAACCCCCTCGAACTGTGCCTGTCTTAGGTTGGGACACAACATTAGCAGGCATTACCCGTCATGGGATAAGGCAGCAGCCATGGCAGCCCTCCTGTCTTAGGTTTGCTCTGCAATGATGTCCTCTTACCCGTCTCTGGCTGACCAGTTCAGCTCACAGGGGAGGTGATTGCTCTCCACTAGTAGAAAGAGATGCTTCACCTTGTTCTGCCATCTCAAGGCGATGATAATGGACCTGAATTGGCTTTGCCAAAATAGCCTCAATGTGTTGCTTAATGAATGCTATAAGCTTATTAAACAGCATGGGTCCAAAAGCAAATAGAAGAAGTAGGGTGATCAAAGGTCCAAGTAAGGGCATAAGGTAAGGCAACAGTCCATTCCATCCCGTCAGGAAGGGGTTGGCAGTGAGGTCACGTCTTCGTTGCTCAAGTTCTTCTTGTAGTTGTTTCACCTTGTCTCTGACTATGCCAGACTTGTTGACATAGAAACAGCATTTCTCCTGTAGAGCCAAACAGATACCTCCGTTCTTGCAATAGCTTGCGAACATCCGACAGGTCGCCAAAACCTGCTTCTGTTTCTGTCAGTCGTCTATATAGCATCAGGAATAAGGCCAACATCTTGACGACGAGCATTCTGTAGAAAAGAGAAGAGAGCTTCTCAGGAGACACTTGTACCCTGGTTTATTAATTATCCATTTGTCTCACAAGACGTTCAGGTAGCCATCGTGCGGCATCATATTCACGCGCAAACACGCAAACTGATCCTCGTCCCCAGATTAACACTGGATCTGGACCATGCCAGGAATTGTCAAGAGGATCTTTCCATCTGACCATGGCAAAATTTGTATTTGTTGTTGAATGCCAGAATTGATCAGCCGCAGATTTTCCTTGGGCGTCCAAATTTAAAAAATTTAAAATAAAAAGGGCATGATTTAGTATGTTTCTGGGGGTACCCTTGGTAGGGTACCAATCTCCCTTTTTTATTTTTTCAATGGTAACCTTAATGGATAGATGAGCACGTTCTACCATGAGGGTTATAGGGGATACCTGTGGTATGCTGAATGCGTAAAGTATTACAGAAATCTTGAAAAGCCTTGGAAGTATACCCGGGGCCATTATCTGTTTTGATTTGTGAGGGTATGCCTGCTAGGGCAAAGCAGTGTAAAAGGTGTGCCTTAACATGTTTAACAGCTTTTTTGGATTGAAGTGAGCCCATAAGAAAGCCACTGAAAGTATCAATACAGACATGAACATATTTCATAGTACCAAAGTCATTATAATGGGTAACATCCATCTGCCATAACACATTAGGTAGAAGACCTCTTGGGTTTACGCCAAGGTGAGGTACAGGTAAATGCTGAATACAGGTAGTACAACTCCTAACAATTTGGCGAGCTTGTTCCTTGGTGATTTTATGCAAAAGTCTTAAAGTCTGAGCATTACAATGATGTAAGGCATGAGTACTTTGTGCTCGTTGTAAATTATCTACCGTCACAGTCGCTACCAGTTTGGTAGCCATGTCAGCTATGGCATTACCCTTGGCCAATGGTCCTGGAAGACCAGAATGAGCTCTGACATGACCCAAAAAGAAAGGATGTGTCCTTCGTCGAATGGTTTGTTGACATTGTAAGAATAACATGGCAGTTTTCGATATTGATTTAATCTGGGCAACTGTCTCTAAAAGAGGCACCGAATGAACTACATAAGCACTATCAGTATATATATTGATAGGTTGTTTTGGGAAGGCATACAGAACAGCAATTATAGCCTGTAATTCAACCAATTGTGCTGAACTATATTTAGTTTTAAACTTTATTACTGTATCTTTAAAAGTATAAGCAGCAATTCCTGAAGAAGATCCATCAGTGAATACTACTAAGGTGTCGTTCAATGGTTCTTTGCTGACAACACGTGGAAAAACAAAGGCATGCAATCTACTAAATTGAATAAACTTATCGGGTGGATAATGATTATCCAGATTCCCTGCAAAAGAAGCTAATGCGAGAAGCCAAGAGTCACTGTTCTGTAAGAGCCAAGTAATTTGATCTCAGGTGTAAGGTTGAATTATCGTTGATGGTTCAAACCCAAAATACTTCCTACTCTGTTCTCTTCCCAGGATAATTAGATCAGCAAGAGCATCATAAACGGTACTAAGATCCTTTTGGGGGAAGAGTGGAGATGAACCCACATGATAGGATTATCCTGCCAGAAAAGGCCTGTAGGGGTTAACTTCGTATTAAAGGTTATAAAGGTTAAAGATTTGTTATAATCTATATATGTCACAAATTGATTAGCAATTGCTGTTTCTACTTCAGTAAGGGCATCCAGAGCTTCTGGAGTCAAGGATCGAGGGGATTTTGGATTTGGATCTCCTTTTAATATATCAAATAAAGGCTGTAAGTTACCAGTAGGTATTGTTGAATCCGGACGAAACCAATTTATATCTCCTAAGAGTTTTTGAAAATCATTGAGCGTTTGCAATTGGTCTTTACGAATGGTTGTTTTTGATTAATAACCTTTGGCCCTGTAGTTCAAAACCTAAATAAGTATAAGGGTCTTTTAATTGTACTTTTTCTGGTGCTATTTGTAGTCCAGCAGCATTTAAACTATTTTTAAGCTGATGGAAACATTGTAAAACTTCTGCTCCTATACGTCCTGCTATTAGGATATCATCCATATAATGGATTATATACATCTGCTTCCAGGCTTTTCGTATAGGCTGTATCGCTGTTGCTACAAACTTTTGACACAATGTTGGACTATTGGCCATGCCTTGAGGCAACACTTTCCATTGATAGCGTCTCATGGGCTCTCGGAAATTTATGGAAGGCAAACTAAATGCAAACCGTTCCTGATCATTAGGATGTAATGGTATAGTAAAGAAACAATCTTTAAGATCTAGAATAATTTTAAAATAGTCTCTAGGGACAGCCACTGGAGAGGGCAATCCTGGTTGTAAGGCTCCCATTACTACCATAGTGGCATTAATGGCTCTCAGATCTTGTAAGAGCCTCCATTTACCAGATTTTTTCTTTACAACAAAGATAGGAGTATTCCAAGGGGAAATGCTCTCTACTGTATGTCCAGCCTCCAGCTGTTCCTGTACTAATTGCTGGGCGGCTTGTAATTTTTCAGTGGTTAGCGGCCATTGAGCAACCCAGACAGGCGACGAGGACTTCCAAGTTATAGGGTCTGCGCATCTCTGGGGTACAGGCAAGTCAATGGTCGCCATTAAAAACTTCCCAAACCTCTACGATCTATTTTGCCTACAGCCTGGACAGGTTCCACTATCCCATCCTCTCTTCTTCCTAGACCTTTTCCAGGGGTATATCCTTGGGCTAGCATTTGTACTGTAACTACGTCATTTGGGCTACACATAATTATTTTCATTTGTGACAGCAAATCTCGGCCCCATAAATTTACAGGCAGGCGAGCAATAACAAACGGTTTGATCAATCCAGAATTATTTTCTTTATCTTTCCAAGTGAGATATTTGGAACTTTGCCTGGGGTTGGTACTTTGCCCAATGCCTCTTAAATTTGTCATGGTTTCTGAAGTAGGCCAATTAGACGGCCAATCTTCCTTTCTGATAATGGTTGCATCAGCTCCTGTATCTATTAGCCCATTGAATAATTTTCCATCTAACCAGAGAGTCAACGAAGGCTTATTATTGGTGATCTGTTGTACCCAATATGCATCTGAGGATTTAAAATTCTTGGCTTCTCTTTTCCTCGACTGTGTTATATGATCGGTTGCAATCAAAGGTATTAATATCAATTGAGCTATTTTCTTTCCTTGATCAATAGTTGTAATACTCTCATTAGCCTGGGCCATAATTTTAATCTCCCCTGTATAATCGTTATCAATAACTCCTGGGAAGACTTGGAGACCCTTTATGGTGACATTTTTATGCCCTAGGAGTAACCCAAAAGTTTTAGGAGGCAGGGGACCATAGACCCCTGTAGGCAAGGCTTGAGGCCCCATTTCTGGAGTCAATATTGTGTGGGTGGCGGCACAGAGGTCCAATCCTGTGCTGCCTGGGATTGCTCTATTAAGTCCTGAAAGGGGTTGTTGTTGTTCTGAGCTGGAACAAAGCTGACTGCCCCATATGCTTGTCTCGGGGCCTGAGGCTGGCCCTCTTCTCGTTTCCCTGCTGGGGTGTTAGAGGATTTCCTTGAACATCAGTCTTAGACCTACACTGATTCACCCAATGTTTTCCTCTTTTGCATCTAGGACAGAGGCCAGGGGCTTTCTGGTCAGCTTTTTTATCACTATCTTGAGCTACATTGTTGCAATTTCGAGCAAAGTGTCCTGGCCTTCCACATTTAAAGCACCCCTTTTTATTTCTATCTCGCTCAGCTAGAAAGTCCTTGACTGTTTTTCCACTAAATGCTGCTGCCATGGCCAAACCTTGTTGATATGATGGTCCAATATCTGCACAAAGATGTATATATCCCGTCAAGTCAGTCTTTTTCTATAAGGCCTAATTGCAGCTTGACAGGCTGCATTGGCAATTTCATAGGCCAACTGTTTTACATAATCCAGTCCCGCATCAGCGCTTCCAAAAATCCTGCCTGCCGTTGTGATAAGTCTGTGCACAAAGTCTGCAAATGGCTCATCTGATCCCTGTTTTACCCCTGTAAGTGAGGCTCCTAGATCTCCTTTTGTTGGGAGCTTTCTCCAAGCTTTAGTGGCAGCTGTCTGAATCTGTGTAAATAATCCAGGGTCATATTGCATTTGTGCATCACCATTATCATAGTGACCAGAACCTGTCAACATATCGAGAGTCCACCCATTTCCTGCCTGGAAATTTTTCTGTGCTGTTTCCTTACACGCCTCGAAGTACTCTGATTTCCATAACAGATGATCACCCCCTGTGAGAACTGCTCTGACTAAAGTATTCCAGTCCCCAGGTGTAAGCCAAGTGTCTGCCACAGATTCTAATATGGCAATGGTATAGGGCGCAGTGGCTCCATATTGGGAGACTGCAGTTTTCAATTCTTTTATGATAGCAAAATCAAAACCCCTATGATGTCTCCATATCGTTCCCTGATTGTCTGTGGTCTCCGTGACTGGAAAGGCAACTTTACAGTCATAATCTCTTTCTTCCGGGTAAGCAGCCATCTTGCCCTTAGGGACATGTTTACCAGGCTGCTGGTGCTGACGTGCGGTAGGACTTTCTTTCACTACGTCATCAACCCGCTCATTTCCAGTTTTTAATCTTTGCAATTTGGTAATTAATGACTGATGTAATTCTTCAAGCTTTATTTGTTCTTCTAACAAGGCAATCTTATCTCTCAGTTCCTCCCTAGGATTAATATCTTCTCTCTCACCCACGGCCGCCATGACTGTAGGCGCGGAGGCCATTTTGTAGGGGGGAGGGCATGAAAATGGCGGAAGCTGGTCTAACCCATGACTTTTTACGACCTCTTCTTTTAAGTTATCCCAACCAACCTCTAAAGGGCCAGGACCATGCTTATCCTGATTCTCACTCTCTATTTGTAACTTGGGATATATTTTTGGAACCTTTCCCTTTAGTTCTGTCTCAGGGGGTTCTCCTATAACCTCCTGCTTTTTCTTAACAGGAGTGGCAGCAGGCTCCTCATCATCACTCTCTAAAGATATTAAATCTGTCTCTTCTTCTAAGGGAGACTTCCTAAGATCAGCTTGAGAACTAGTCTTTAAGATTTCTTCTGTATGAGCAATAGCAATTGTTATTTCTGGAGGTCTATCTCTGGTATCTATAAGTTCTTTAACTAGATTCCAGTAACTGAAAGCAGTCACGGGAACTTTCTATGGTCCAAAAGCGTCATAAAAATCCCGCAGTGCATCTCCTACCCACTTCCACCTGCTTAAAGTAATAGTTCCTTCTTGTGGAAACCAGGGGCAGACATCTTTAACAAAATCAAAAAATTTAAACAAATCTTGACTTTTTACCTTTACTCCTCGTGCCTTTAAAGCTCTTCCTAATTGTTTTACATACACATCATGTTGACTCAATTCTTGTCCCATTTTACAAAATTTTTTATGCTTGTCCCCTATTTGGTGCCTATCTTACCTCAATCCTGGTGCGGCATGTTCCCGCAGCAGCTGAGAGGCAATTCACTCTTCTCTGTTTTGTCGCCGGCTCCTGGCACCACTTCCTCACGGGGGACCCCCGTACTTCAGGCCCCACGTTGGGCGCCACTTGTCCCGACCCGCAGGATTCGTCAACGCAGACCTAAAGGGGGGGAGTGGGAATTGAGAGGACAAGAGACACGAGAAATGGAGACAAGACAGGAGTCTGATCAAGTCTCGTTTTATTGTTGAAAGTGAGCAATATTTATGCTGTACAAAAGGCGGAAGAGCCCAACAATAGACCAATCATTTTAAAGGTCAACTATGCACGAGATTACATAATGGTAAGAGTCTATGAGGAGCATGCACTGATCACGAGCACGGAAACTTCACTCAGCCAATCACGGCAATGAGCACACGTCCCAGACCGCGCAAGACCGCGCCCCTCCTGCTCCCGCTAGGCGCCATCTTTGGGAGCCTGGGGCGATGTTCTCAAACTGAAGGTCGTAAGGCGTGGTTAAGGTTCTCACAGTCCCAGTCAGGATGATGATACTCTCATGCTGGGAGCTCCGCCAAGCGCTATCTCAAATGTTACATTGTAGCATTCATGCTTGGGAGGCTTAGGATGTGGCCGGGCCGACCGGCGGTCCCGGACAGGCAAAGCTATAGGATGTGGCCAGGCCGACCCGTGGTCCCGGACACCTTTCCACTCACTTTTTATGTCACAACCCCTAACCACTACTGAGCCTAGCTCCTCTGTCCATGGGATTCTCCAGGCAAGAATGCTAGAGTGAGTAGCCATTCCCTTCTCCAGGAGATCTTTCCAACCCAGAGACTGAACCTCTGTCTCCCGCATTGCAAACAGATTCTTTACCATCTGAACCACTAGGGAAACCCTTACCTTAACTATCAGGCTAAACCCAGGACTAAAGCATGCCAAATTAGCTAGTGAAGGCCAGTCAGGACGTGGCACAAATCTTCAAAGAGTGAGTATTTTGTGCTTGTTTCAAGTGCCCAGTTGTGAACATACTTATCCCCTACCCCCACAGACAAATCTCAAAATGCATCAAAGACCTACACCTACAAGACACAGGTATGGAACTCTTAGAAGAAAAACTAGAAGGAAAGCTTCATGACATTAGATCTGGATATGTCACCAAGCACAGGAAGCAGAAGAAGAAATTGGTAAATCAGTATTCATAAAAACTCAGAATGTTTCTGCATCAAAAGAAACTATTAATACCAAGTGAGTAAAAAACCAATCCACAGAAAAAGGAGAAAAACTTTGCAAATCATATTTCTGATAAAGCTGAATGGAATGGAACTTCCTGAGGCACCTTAAATCTTTATCTCAAATCGCTTGACTCAACTGCCTAGGGGAAACCTTTCATCAACGCAGACCTAAAGGGGAGTGGAATAAGAGGTCTATGAGAAAGGCAATATTTATGCTGTACAAAAGGCGGAAGAGCCCAACAATAGACCAATCATTTTAAAGGTCAACTATGCGAGATTACATAATGGTAAGAGTCTATGAGGAGCATGCACTGATCACGAGCACGGAAACTTCACTCAGCCAATCACGGCAATGAGCACACGTCCCAGACCGCGCAAGACCGCGCCCCTCCTGCTCCCGCTAGGCGCCATCTTTGGGAGCCTGGGGCGATGTTCTCAAACTGAAGGTCGTAAGGCGTGGTTAAGGTTCTCACAGTCCCAGTCAGGATGATGATACTCTCATGCTGGGAGCTCCGCCAAGCGCTATCTCAAATGTTACATTGTAGCATTCATGCTTGGGAGGCTTAGGATGTGGCCGGGCCGACCGGCGGTCCCGGACAGGCAAAGCTATAGGATGTGGCCAGGCCGACCCGTGGTCCCGGACACCTTTCCACTCACTTTTTATGTCACAACCCCTAACCACTACTGAGCCTAGCTCCTCTGTCCATGGGATTCTCCAGGCAAGAATGCTAGAGTGAGTAGCCATTCCCTTCTCCAGGAGATCTTTCCAACCCAGAGACTGAACCTCTGTCTCCCGCATTGCAAACAGATTCTTTACCATCTGAACCACTAGGGAAACCCTTACCTTAACTATCAGGCTAAACCCAGGACTAAAGCATGCCAAATTAGCTAGTGAAGGCCAGTCAGGACGTGGCACAAATCTTCAAAGAGTGAGTATTTTGTGCTTGTTTCAAGTGCCCAGTTGTGAACATACTTATCCCCTACCCCCACAGACAAATCTCAAAATGCATCAAAGACCTACACCTACAAGACACAGGTATGGAACTCTTAGAAGAAAAACTAGAAGGAAAGCTTCATGACATTAGATCTGGATATGTCACCAAGCACAGGAAGCAGAAGAAGAAATTGGTAAATCAGTATTCATAAAAACTCAGAATGTTTCTGCATCAAAAGAAACTATTAATACCAAGTGAGTAAAAAACCAATCCACAGAAAAAGGAGAAAAACTTTGCAAATCATATTTCTGATAAAGCTGAATGGAATGGAACTTCCTGGAGGCACCTTAAATCTTTATCTCAAATCGCTTGACTCAACTGCCTATGTCTCTTGGTGAACCCTCTTTAATGTTTAATACATCCATACTTAATCTTCTGATTATTCCTGCCTGTTGATCTAAAATGTAACATTTTTATATTTCCTCACTCCTTCTGAGTCTTGACAACCACCATTTCACTTCCTTACTAAATTCAAAGTGTTTTCTAAGAGCATTTGCATTTACACTTTGAACTAGCCTTAGTGTCTCCCAACTGGCCGACTTGGACATGGTAGAAACTGTCACAGACCCGATGTGAATAGCCAACACACAGGAGTGGAGGAACACTGTTTCATAAACATCACACCAACCATTCAGGTGCATTCTTTCCACACCCTCCAGTAGTCACCTTTGTTTCTCTTCTGTTTTTTCTTTGACTTCAGTTTTCTACACAGTGTACCCAAAGCAAAGGGACATCCTGTGTGGACAGGATGATGCTAAGCTCCATGTGATGGTAGCCCAGGTGCTTAGGTCATGTTCCCTGTTCCTGCTTCTGTTCTCTCCCCTCTACATCTCACAACCACCAACCAGTTCTTCACCTTTATTCTTGCACTTACTGGGTCTCACAGTTTGAGGGAAGTTGAAGCCAGTCACAGTCACAGAAGAAGTGTGATCAGACCACAACAGGAATAAAGTATTACATCTATAAACATCTTTATTATGGAAGGAGTTGATAATAATATATCAAAAATGCTCAGATTCTCAAACAAGTGTTAAGGAGCACTTCTCAGGTAACATGCTAATATCTGCTGGGTATTCATATAACCACCTTCAATGAGAACAATTTCTTCCTGTCCTTGAGCAAGCACACCTCTTGTTCTGGATCTGATAACTAGAAAAGTCTTTGCAATATAGTGTTCATGATTTCCACCCACAAATCCAGATGAGTGAGAAGAAAACACATTTCTTGGTTCTTCTTGGAATTGATCTTTCTTGGAAAAGGGTGACTAAGAGCCTGCTGTATTGTAGACACAGAACCAAGACTTGGGGGTCCTCCAGTCATAGGGACTAGCTCACAAAGGTTCCATCAACTTTGCAACTTTTTGATAAAGCTGAATGGAATGGAACTTCCTGAGGCACCTTAAATCTTTATCTCAAATCGCTTGACTCAACTGCCTATGTCTCTTGGTGAACCCTCTTTAATGTTTAATACATCCATACTTAATCTTCTGATTATTCCTGCCTGTTGATCTAAAATGTAACATTTTTATATTTCCTCACTCCTTCTGAGTCTTGACAACCACCATTTCACTTCCTTACTAAATTCAAAGTGTTTTCTAAGAGCATTTGCATTTACACTTTGAACTAGCCTTAGTGTCTCCCAACTGGCCGACTTGGACATGGTAGAAACTGTCACAGACCCGATGTGAATAGCCAACACACAGGAGTGGAGGAACACTGTTTCATAAACATCACACCAACCATTCAGGTGCATTCTTTCCACACCCTCCAGTAGTCACCTTTGTTTCTCTTCTGTTTTTTCTTTGACTTCAGTTTTCTACACAGTGTACCCAAAGCAAAGGGACATCCTGTGTGGACAGGATGATGCTAAGCTCCATGTGATGGTAGCCCAGGTGCTTAGGTCATGTTCCCTGTTCCTGCTTCTGTTCTCTCCCCTCTACATCTCACAACCACCAACCAGTTCTTCACCTTTATTCTTGCACTTACTGGGTCTCACAGTTTGAGGGAAGTTGAAGCCAGTCACAGTCACAGAAGAAGTGTGATCAGACCACAACAGGAATAAAGTATTACATCTATAAACATCTTTATTATGGAAGGAGTTGATAATAATATATCAAAAATGCTCAGATTCTCAAACAAGTGTTAAGGAGCACTTCTCAGGTAACATGCTAATATCTGCTGGGTATTCATATAACCACCTTCAATGAGAACAATTTCTTCCTGTCCTTGAGCAAGCACACCTCTTGTTCTGGATCTGATAACTAGAAAAGTCTTTGCAATATAGTGTTCATGATTTCCACCCACAAATCCAGATGAGTGAGAAGAAAACACATTTCTTGGTTCTTCTTGGAATTGATCTTTCTTGGAAAAGGGTGACTAAGAGCCTGCTGTATTGTAGACACAGAACCAAGACTTGGGGGTCCTCCAGTCATAGGGACTAGCTCCACAAAGAACACCCATTGTCCCAAGTCCTTCCTGGTATTCAGATCCAGCTGCCTGTATGCAGGTCATCCTAGCTCCAGAGGCAAAAGAGAGGGTTACTGCTTCGATGTCTCAATGTCTAATTGTTGACATAAGAGAAAAACAAGTATAGGGTGTGTGTGGATGGACAAGAAGTTGGAACTATGCTGGGAGAAAAGACTCTACATCAGAAGGCACGTTTCTTATTCTCTAAACCACAGAGTCTCTCTCAGACAGTATCTGGGAGGTTTCACATGCGAATTTCAGCATTCACAGGAGAAATAGATGTCAAAGATTGGGAGAGGGGAGGGGATCAGGGATATGCATATGACTGATCTGGGAACATACATGTCTGTGAACAACAAAACTCTGTAATAATTAAAAGAAAACATTCCCCCCTGCCCCGCCAAAGAAAACCCCAAAACAATCTGGAAAAAAATTCAAAATCAAATTGACTATATAACTCATATTGAGTTATAAGTAGTACATCTGCAAACCAAGTAATTTAATAGAGGAATAATTTACTGCCCGTTTTAGGACAACGTGCGGCTGACGCCTGGAGAGGTCACTCCAGAGATGAAGTTGATTTGAGGGCCTGGAGCTCCTGGCACTATATGGCAAGTCTGCCTGCGCAGGGCCCAGAATGCAGCCCCGAGGGCAGGATTCAGGGCTTGGTGGATAGCCTTGAGGGAGGATCCCAGAGCTCCGGATTCCGTGGGTGGCCCCTGAGTCTGGCTGGCTCCTGCTCCCTGCATAAGCATGCCTACAGGTTATAGGAGGGTCCGGGCTCTCTGCGGCTGGAGCCCCATCTGGAGGCCACACCTCGGAATTGCGTCCTGCTGCAGCCTTGGGGATCACCTAGGTGCGGCTTGTACAGCCTTCCCCCACCCCCCTATGAGAAGGTTCCATTGCCTTCCGGTTCCCCTACAAAGTAAGCAGTCACCATTGCCCTCTGGAAAAAGAAGACAAGTGAAAAACATCCATGAGGATGAACTGATCGCAGAGGTTGAAATTGATAAAGCTTCTGTTGGATTTGAGATCATGGAAGAGTGTTACATGGCAAAGACTTGTTGCTGAAGGTTCTGGCGATGTTCCAGTTGGAACAGTCATCTGTATCACAGTTCAGAAGCCTGAAGATATTGAGGCCTTTAAAAATTATACACTGGATTTGTCAGCAGCACCTGCCCCACAAGCAGCCGCCGCACCAACCGCTGAGGCTGCTGCTCCATCACCTACACCTTGGGCTCAGGCTCCAGAAAGTGCCTGTCCTACTCAAGTGCAGGTGGTCCTTCCTGCCCTGTCTTCCACTATGGCCATGGCACAGTTCAGAGATGGGGAAAGAAAGTAGGTGAGAAGCTAAATGAAGGAGATTTATGGGCACAGATAGAGACGAACAAGGCCTTCACTATAGATTTTCAACTATAGGAAGAAGGTTACCTGGCAAAAGCTCCAATTCCTGAAGGCGCACAGGATATCCTTCTAGGAACCCCACTCTATCACTGTAGAAAAAAGAGGCAGACAGACCAGCATTTGCTGACCATTGACCAACTGAAGTAACTGATTTAAAACTGCCAGCACTATCACCGTCCCCGGAAGCTCCTGTTCTTCCACCTCCCCAACGTGTAGCCCCTACTCTTCAGCCACTCACCCAGCTACTCCAGTTGGACCAAAGGGAAGAGTGTTCTTTAGCCTACTTGCAAAGAGGTTGACCTTGCAGAAGTAACAGGAACAGGGCTGAATGGCAGAATCGTCAAGAAGGATGCTGACTCCTTTGTGCCTGGTAAGGCTGCTCCAACATCAGCAGCCACTGTGATTCCCTCAAGTCCAGGAGAGGCTCCAGTGCCTACTGGGGTCTTCACAGATATCCCAGTCAGCAACATCTGCCTCGTCATGGCACAGTAATTAAAGCAATGTAAGCAAACCATACCTCATTATTACCTTCCTATTGATGAAAACATGGGAGAAGTCTTGTTGGTACAGAAAGAACTTAATAACATGTTAGAAGGGAAAAACAAAATTTCTGACTTCATTAGAAAAGCTTCAGCTTTGGTATGTTTAAAAGTGTCTGAGGCAAGCTCTTCTTGACTGGACACAGTTACAAGACAAAACCATGTTGTTGACATCCTTGTTGCAGTCAGTACTCATGCAGGACTCATCACACCTACTGTATTTAACACACATATTAACGGCCTGGAAGCCATTGCTAATGATGTTGTTTCTTTAGCTACCAAAGCATGAGAGGGTAGACTACAACCACATGAGTTCCAAGGTAGCACTTTTACCATCTCAAATTTAGGAATGTTTGGAATGAAGAACTTCCCAGCTGTTATTAACCCACCTCAAGCATGTATTTTGGCAATTGGTATTTCAGAGGATAGACCGGTTCCAGCAGATAATGAAAAAAGATTTGATGTGGCTTGCATGTCTGTTACACTCAGTCGTGATCATCGGGTTGTGGAAGGAGCTGTTGGAGCCCAGTGGCTTGCTGAGTTTAGAAAGTACCTTGAAAAAACCCATCACCATGTTATAATTAATCCAAGAATTTCTAGACTCACCCAGGTTACATTGGTTCATTCTTACCAAGATGTAAATATGTTATTAAATGATTCTCAGTTGCTTCACTCTTGTCTGACTCTTGCAACCCCATGGTCCATGGCTCTCCAGGATCCCCTGTCCATAGGGATCCTCCAGCCAAGAATACTGGAGTGGGTTGCCATTTCCTTCTCCATGTTAAATGATGTTTCTCTTTCTATTTTAAGGTTAACCAGTTATTTTTAAGTTGGTCCAGATAAGTTATTTGTGATGGGCATTGCTGGATTTTTAAAAATGCCAATTACATCCAAATATTGTGCACATTTAATAAACACCAGATTTTAAGCTGTGTACTCCTAGTCAAGGGGTCTGTGGCCTAGCCCTTTGGTAGTAAATTCTTCCACTGGGAAATGCAGAGTTAGAATTGTGACTCCCTGATGAGATGGACACATAAGAGTAATCTTGATGAGACTTTGAGGTTTTGAAATTTAATTACCTCAAATATTTTTCTTAGGTTTGAGAAAAAGAATAAGTCAGGAGAATTCATTCTTGTGGAGAAAGTTTTGAATTGAAACTTTGAAATATTGGAAAATTTCTGACTTCATTAGAAAAGCTTCAGCTTTGGTATGTTTAAAAGTGTCTGAGGCAAGCTCTTCTTGACTGGACACAGTTACAAGACAAAACCATGTTGTTGACATCCTTGTTGCAGTCAGTACTCATGCAGGACTCATCACACCTACTGTATTTAACACACATATTAACGGCCTGGAAGCCATTGCTAATGATGTTGTTTCTTTAGCTACCAAAGCATGAGAGGGTAGACTACAACCACATGAGTTCCAAGGTAGCACTTTTACCATCTCAAATTTAGGAATGTTTGGAATGAAGAACTTCCCAGCTGTTATTAACCCACCTCAAGCATGTATTTTGGCAATTGGTATTTCAGAGGATAGACCGGTTCCAGCAGATAATGAAAAAAGATTTGATGTGGCTTGCATGTCTGTTACACTCAGTCGTGATCATCGGGTTGTGGAAGGAGCTGTTGGAGCCCAGTGGCTTGCTGAGTTTAGAAAGTACCTTGAAAAACCTATCACCATGTTATAATTAATCCAAGAATTTCTAGACTCACCCAGGTTACATTGGTTCATTCTTACCAAGATGTAAATATGTTATTAAATGATTCTCAGTTGCTTCACTCTTGTCTGACTCTTGCAACCCCATGGTCCATGGCTCTCCAGGATCCCCTGTCCATAGGGATCCTCCAGCCAAGAATACTGGAGTGGGTTGCCATTTCCTTCTCCATGTTAAATGATGTTTCTCTTTCTATTTTAAGGTTAACCAGTTATTTTTAAGTTGGTCCAGATAAGTTATTTGTGATGGGCATTGCTGGATTTTTAAAAATGCCAATTACATCCAAATATTGTGCACATTTAATAAACACCAGATTTTAAGCTGTGTACTCCTAGTCAAGGGGTCTGTGGCCTAGCCCTTTGGTAGTAAATTCTTCCACTGGGAAATGCAGAGTTAGAATTGTGACTCCCTGATGAGATGGACACATAAGAGTAATCTTGATGAGACTTTGAGGTTTTGAAATTTAATTACCTCAAATATTTTTCTTAGGTTTGAGAAAAAGAATAAGTCAGGAGAATTCATTCTTGTGGAGAAAGTTTTGAATTGAAACTTGATATTGGAATTTAAACCTAATCTGAAAATTTCTGTTACATTATCTCCATTTATCATAGATGGGAAGCATGGAGAACTTTAAGGAAAATAAGTGAAACTTTAAAAGCCAACATTTTCTTAACACTGTTCAACTGACTATTGTTTGTTTATTTTTCTATGAACTCAGAAATGGTTATTTTCCCCTCTTGAGATGAAGATATAAATATGAACTAACTCCTTGGTATATAAATGAGAATTTGTGTGGGTATCTATATAAATGTATCATTCTGAGAACCGAATTCTGTAATTCTCAAATAAAAGAATATACTTATAGAATTTAAGAAGGTGAAGTTGTGAAAGTAGAATTTTTCCTTCAAAACTAGCTGGTAGGCTTCCCTGGTGGTGAACAGTTTGCCTGGCACTGCAGGAGATACAGGTTCGATCCCTGATCCGGGAAGATCCCACGTGCTGCAGAGCAACTAAGCCCGTGAACCGCAGCTATTGAGCCTGTGCTCTAGAGCCTTGGAGCCACGACTTCTGAAGCTCGTGAGCCCCGGAGCCTGAATTGGAGCTGGAGCCCAAGTTCCACAACAAGAGAAGTCACCACAACGTGAAGCTTGCTCACCTCCACTAGAGAGTAGCCCCTACTCTCTGCAACTAGAGAAGAGCCTGCAGCAGCCAGTGGAAACCCAGAAGAGCCAAAAAGAAAAAAAAAAAAACCTAACTGGTGACTACTTGAAAATGAACTTAATTGCCAGGATTTATTATTCAAATAACTTCGAAAACCTGTATTGAGTAACTGTGAATAAGTGTATATATGTAAATACAGTTCTTAGTGAGACATATACCAAAGTCCATTTATCACCAAGTTCTGCCTGAAAAGGAGAGGTGAACACTTTGGAATGATAACAGATGATGGCCATAATAACCAAGTGGTCATTTTTAGTTGGATAAGGTAGAAAATGTCACACGTGTACAGAAAAGAATCTTCCATGTTTTTCCACCCCAATGTTGTCTCATGTAAAATAAGAAAGCCATAAAATCCTGTCAGAGAGAAAGAAGATTGTTTAGAATATTTGCTGCCTTATTAGCTGAAATATTTTTCTTCATTTTGTTACAATTTGCCTTTCTTTGGGGAGTGTGTATGTGGGAGGTGATATTCAGGATAATAAAAATGAATTGGAAACATTATCAAAATTCTAGAGTTTTACTAAACATTTGGAGTTGTTTATGACTATTCAAAACAAATCCAATCCTCCTTGTAATGTGTAATATGCAGAACTAATCCCTGAAATTTAGGTCTTTCATTGTGGAATCTCTTTCTAAATGTTCATTACTACATGGTGTACAAGTGACACTCCATATATTCCAGAAGTATTTTCCTTGCTGTATTGTTATGAAAACAGTTCAATACATTAATCTGACTTTTTTAGTAATTAGTGATTTTAGCTTGAAGATTATGGAGAAGGAACAAATTTATGAAAATGGACCATCATTAGTATGAGCCACTTCTGGTTCAAATACATGAAACTTGAAAGAGAATTCATTCTTTGGTGATGTTGATGGCTCTTTTGTTCCCTTGAGAGAGAAGTTAAAAAAAAAAGCATTATAAAATAATAATAATAATAAAATTTAAAAAATTTAAACAAATAACTATAAGAATTTCCCCAAATATCAGTCTACAGAATAGCTACATTTAACTTGCTTCTGAAACTTATAAAAATGCTAATTTCTTACCAGGATACTTTAAGTAAAAAAAAATGTGTGTTGAAGATTATTTCAATTTATAAATAAACACACAAGGTGGCGCTAGTGTCAAAGAACCTCCTGCCAACGCAGGAGAAAGAGACATGGGTTCAGTCCCTGGGTTGGGAAGATCCCCTGGAGAAGGGAATGGCAACCCACTCCAGTATGCTTGCCTGGAGAATTTCATGGAGAGAGGAGCCTGGAGAGCTACAATCCATAGGGTCGCAAAGAGTCGGATAGGACTGAAGTGACTTAGCACCAAAGCACATACCTAGAGAAGAAAATCATGAAAGCCTGACATAAGCTACGTATTTTGTGAAAAGATAAGAACAAACTTCAACATAAAATGATTTCCCCCTTTTCCCCCTCACACTGAATAATATGTTCAGAAAAATTCTTTAAGAGTTAAAATCCTGTCAGAGAGAAAGAAGATTGTTTAGAATATTTGCTGCCTTATTAGCTGAAATATTTTTCTTCATTTTGTTACAATTTGCCTTTCTTTGGGGAGTGTGTATGTGGGAGGTGATATTCAGGATAATAAAAATGAATTGGAAACATTATCAAAATTCTAGAGTTTTACTAAACATTTGGAGTTGTTTATGACTATTCAAAACAAATCCAATCCTCCTTGTAATGTGTAATATGCAGAACTAATCCCTGAAATTTAGGTCTTTCATTGTGGAATCTCTTTCTAAATGTTCATTACTACATGGTGTACAAGTGACACTCCATATATTCCAGAAGTATTTTCCTTGCTGTATTGTTATGAAAACAGTTCAATACATTAATCTGACTTTTTTAGTAATTAGTGATTTTAGCTTGAAGATTATGGAGAAGGAACAAATTTATGAAAATGGACCATCATTAGTATGAGCCACTTCTGGTTCAAATACATGAAACTTGAAAGAGAATTCATTCTTTGGTGATGTTGATGGCTCTTTTGTTCCCTTGAGAGAGAAGTTAAAAAAAAAAGCATTATAAAATAATAATAATAATAAAATTTAAAAAATTTAAACAAATAACTATAAGAATTTCCCCAAATATCAGTCTACAGAATAGCTACATTTAACTTGCTTCTGAAACTTATAAAAATGCTAATTTCTTACCAGGATACTTTAAGTAAAATGAAATGTGTTTGGAAGAGTATTTCAATTTATAAATAAACACACAAGGTGGCGCTAGTGTCAAAGAACCTCCTGCCAACGCAGGAGAAAGAGACATGGGTTCAGTCCCTGGGTTGGGAAGATCCCCTGGAGAAGGGAATGGCAACCCACTCCAGTATGCTTGCCTGGAGAATTTCATGGAGAGAGGAGCCTGGAGAGCTACAATCCATAGGGTCGCAAAGAGTCGGATAGGACTGAAGTGACTTAGCACCAAAGCACATACCTAGAGAAGAAAATCATGAAAGCCTGACATAAGCTACGTATTTTGTGAAAAGATAAGAACAAACTTCAACATAAAATGATCTTCTCTGCCCTTTGGTCTCCTCTCTTCCTCACTGTGAGCTGCGTGTCTGCATTATGTGTGGATCAGACCTCCCCCAATAGCAGAAAGACTGGCTCAACCGTAAAGAGCAATATCCTCCCAGCATTGAGAAGATAGTTCCTTAAGAGATAGCATTCTATCTTGACCTTGTAAGGGGTCACATGACCCAACATAATGTTCCTTGGATCTGGATTATGTACACTGTTAAGAATATATTAGTTGATGTGTAGCCCTCTTTCTGAAAGCTTCCAAATCTGTGCCTAGACCTCTAGTAAACAGAACGTTTCTCAGAGCTTTCTGAGATGCTCTTCATTGAAGGTTTTATTTTATTTTATTTTATTTTTGGCCACTTCTGTTGGTCTTTCATTTATTTATTTTCGTCCATCTTTGTTCTTTGGCCTGTGTGACCTCCCATCGCTGTGGCCTCTCTTGCCGCAGAGCACCGGCTCTGGGCATATGTGCTCCAGAGCTCTGGCTTGGTAGTTGGGCACATTGGTCCAGCTACTCTGTGGCACATGGAATCTTCCCAGGCCAGGGATCGAACCGGCGCCGCTTGCACTGCAAGGTGGTGTCCTTACCCACTGGACCACCAGGGAAGCCCCTTGAAGGTTTTAATCCTCAATTTAGATGGAATAAAATTTTACATTTCTTTTTTAGATCAACTAATATTTCATTGACAATGGAAAATGCACCACAGTTAAATGTTATTAAATGGGGTCATCACAGGTAAGCTTTATTTTCTAACCTTTTCCTTTTATTTTGTAAATTTCTGTAATTTACATGTATTATTTTAATTATTGGGAAAGACAAGAATCCTTACTTCCAAGTCCTTATTACTTCATAAAATGTTTTTTAATAAAGGAAAAGTGAGCTTTTGAAGCAGAAGACACTTAAGCACCTCCACCAACGACAGAAATCCTCTTCACACCCGAGAAGCAAGATGCTCTGGTAGAACACATGGTACACAGCTCACAGTCAATATTCCTCAATGGATACTCAGGGTGACTTAGCACCAAAGCACATACTCATTGACCTAAAAAAACAAACTTCAACATAAAATGATCTTCTCTGCCCTTTGGTCTCCTCTCTTCCTCACTGTGAGCTGCGTGTCTGCATTATGTGTGGATCAGACCTCCCCCAATAGCAGAAAGACTGGCTCAACCGTAAAGAGCAATATCCTCCCAGCATTGAGAAGATAGTTCCTTAAGAGATAGCATTCTATCTTGACCTTGTAAGGGGTCACATGACCCAACATAATGTTCCTTGGATCTGGATTATGTACACTGTTAAGAATATATTAGTTGATGTGTAGCCCTCTTTCTGAAAGCTTCCAAATCTGTGCCTAGACCTCTAGTAAACAGAACGTTTCTCAGAGCTTTCTGAGATGCTCTTCATTGAAGGTTTTATTTTATTTTATTTTATTTTTGGCCACTTCTGTTGGTCTTTCATTTATTTATTTTCGTCCATCTTTGTTCTTTGGCCTGTGTGACCTCCCATCGCTGTGGCCTCTCTTGCCGCAGAGCACCGGCTCTGGGCATATGTGCTCCAGAGCTCTGGCTTGGTAGTTGGGCACATTGGTCCAGCTACTCTGTGGCACATGGAATCTTCCCAGGCCAGGGATCGAGCCGCTTGCACTGCAAGGTGGTGTCCTTACCCACTGGACCACCAGGGAAGCCCCTTGAAGGTTTTAATCCTCAATTTAGATGGAATAAAATTTTACATTTCTTTTTTAGATCAACTAATATTTCATTGACAATGGAAAATGCACCACAGTTAAATGTTATTAAATGGGGTCATCACAGGTAAGCTTTATTTTCTAACCTTTTCCTTTTATTTTGTAAATTTCTGTAATTTACATGTATTATTTTAATTATTGGGAAAGACAAGAATCCTTACTTCCAAGTCCTTATTACTTCATAAAATGTTTTTTAATAAAGGAAAAGTGAGCTTTTGAAGCAGAAGACACTTAAGCACCTCCACCAACGACAGAAATCCTCTTCACACCCGAGAAGCAAGATGCTCTG
The DNA here is from genome assembly GCA_022376925.1 of Tragulus kanchil. NCBI lineage: Eukaryota > Metazoa > Chordata > Mammalia > Artiodactyla > Tragulidae > Tragulus > Tragulus kanchil. The sequence continues at coordinate 84,953,619 of JAIOJX010000031.1, read as the reverse complement.
GTAGAACACATGGTACACAGCTCACAGTCAATATTCCTCTGAAAATGGATACTCAGGGTGACCAGCACCCCTGAAAGAGAAAGAGGAGTGTTAATTTATTCAATCTAGCCTGTTGCCATATACAGCCTGACTCTGTGATGCAGTCAGGATGGGCTGACACTCTGAATCTACACACACATTCCTCCTACTCCTGAGACAAACACACATGTAGGTTTCTGTCCATGTGCACACTGCATGTGCACACCCAGTCCCAACATTCACATGTGATATTCACTCCACAGTGACAAGTACTTTGACTCAGGTTACAGTTTATAAGATGATGCAAGAACTATGGCTAGGGGCCTCCCTGGTGGCTCAGTGAGTAAGAATCTGTCTTCCAATCCAGGAGACATGGGTTTGATCTCTGGTCTGGGAAGACGCCCAATGCCATGGAGCAACTAAGTCCAGGCACCACAACTACTAAGCCTGTGCACCCTAGAACCCGGGCTGCCCAATAATGGAAGCTACTGCAATAAGAAGCCCACACAGCGCAACAACAGAGTAGCCCCTACTTACCATGACTAGACAAAAAAGCCCAGATAGCAAAAAAAAAAAAACCCAGCACAGCCAAAAATAAATAAATAAAATTGTTATTATTTTTTTAATGGTGAGGAAGATTTAAACAAAGAAACTATGGCTAAATGTGGAAGTTATTTCAGCCCCAGGTAGAGCTTCTGACCCTAGGTGACACAAAGGGCAACAGTTAAGGAATTAATGGCTCTTTTTCACCCACCGTTCACAAAATAAATATTGAACACCTCACCCACAGGGTGTCCCCAGTAAGGACCTTCTATATAATGAAGAGACACCACATTCAATAGAATGATCATAACTAGAGAATGTGATCAGTGTATAATTTACAAGAATACTTATTGTTCATGATTAGTATTACTGTTGTTTTCTGCCTAGGTTCCTATTCTTTTAAATTTTGTCCCTTTCAATTCAATTCATTAAAAAATGCATTCATTAAAAAATGCATTCTGAGCAATTCCATGTGAAAAGAATTGGGCTGTGACCTAAATTCACAAATACGAGTAAGTCTAGGCATTCAAAGCCCCACAAGGAAATACACTTCAAAGGCTGAGAAAAGTATCCATCTTCTTCCATTTATGATGATAAACTTTACAATCAAGAGGGAGAGTCTGGGGATCTTTCATTTAAAAGTAAATGTTCATTTTATCACTACTTCGTATTCCCTTCTCTCTAGACACCCTTTCCACTTCTCTCTGTTTGATTAGCCTTTATCTCCTCAGCCCTGACATCTGGCTCTGATAATTAGGCAGCCAGAATTCCACATTAGTGACTAAGTCAAAGTCAAGGAGGTGGAGGCTCCCCAGGGGATGGACCCCAGAGGGACAATGGCTACACTGGAGTGAGTCTTGACTCAAGAAACCGGAGAGACCCAGACGATCTTACTTAGTGTGTCTGACTAAGGACACAGAAGTCACTCACGGGGGGATCAGTAAAGTTCATGACCTAATTGTAATTCAGTTTGGTGATATAAGGATGAGGAAATGGGAGCTGTGATGGGGAAAAGGTCAATGAAGAGATAAATTTGAAAGAAATGAATGCTGCTTTGGTTAAGAAGTAGCCATTAGAAAGAAAAGTGATTAGACACTAGCAGGGGAGGGAGTAAAGGCAGACCCCCGTGTGACTTCTGAGCAACAGTGCACACTGGTTTTTGTGGGCCATTCCTCTGTAAAAAAGCCCATCAACATGACATTTTACAATTGTATTAGGTAAACATGAATGTGCTAAAGGATGGATTCATTATTACATAGTTATTGTTAATATAATCATTTTCCACTGATGTTAAAAGAATTAAAGATGAAACATGTTAACAGGTTCCTGAAGGAATAGGAAGGCTATTCCTAATAGGAAGGCTCCAGACAGTGTGTTGCTGTGTCAACTGGGTCCCTCAGCCCTGAGAGGAGGAGGTACACCAGTACAGGGATTAGGGGCACAAAGTAGTGAATTCACCACCAGGTGAGCTCTGGGAATTTTCCTGCTGGGTTGTCCTGGGCCCCAATCACATTTCTGTTGGTCAGAGACAGAGCACTGGAGGCACCCTCTGGTCTGAGGTCTGCAGGAAGCACCTGTTGACTCCTAAGCTGGAAACCAGGACCGTCTCCCTGAAATTAAGCTTCAAGAAAGTGTATTCCTCTACAGAGCTATATGCTAGAAAAAATTGCATGTGTGAAACATCTGCAAGTAACTTACAATAATAGCTCATTATATCTTCTATTACTGTTGAGGCCATCAATTGCCTTCATGTCTTCTGGAGTCAGTTCAAAGCCAAACACCTGGATGGAAGGAAAGACTCACATTAACTTCTCCAAAGATCCAGTCTCCCCCAAGGGATTGGAGGACTTTCCCGCTGGATGAGGATGAGAAGTGGGTACAGAGAAGCCTGTCTGTCTTCAGATCAACAAAGATAACCCCATGAAGGATAGTCCTCAGGAGCCCTCTGCCCACAGCCCTCCTCATGACCTGTATGTTCTCTTGGATCCGCTTCTTGTTGTAACTCTTGGCCAGGACCACCACCCCACGTTGTATCTGGTAGCGAAGGGCAACCAGAGCTGGGGTTTGCTTGTGCTTTTTGGCAATGGCACAAAAAACCGGGTCTTCCAGGAGGACAGGGAGGCTCTGGTTCACCCTGGAAGGAAATTCAGAAATGCTGAGGAGCTGAGACTGAGTACTCAGTTTGTCAGTAGGTTTCCCAAGCAGACCATGTAGATCCACTCTAGACTAGTGCTTCTCAAAGTGTGGTCCATAGACTGACATCACCATTATCATCTGAAATCTTGTTAGAACTACAAATTCCATGGCTTAACTGAAGATAACCTGAATCAGAACCTTAACTGTGTCACCTCCCAATCCATGTTGACAAAGCTCTGCAGATGTTACAGATACATTATTGAATTGAAACCAGGACTGCCAGACTCATGGACTTTTTTTCTTCTACTTCTCAGTGGTGGTTTTCTTCTATAACCACCACAAATAGAGAAAGAGATGGAAAAGATTGGGGAATTTTTAAAATTATCACTTTTCTATGGCATTGATCAAAATTGAATAGTCTCTAAATGAGAACTTTTCATTACATCATTATTCTTACATAAATGTTCACAAAAATGCTTTACATCTGAAATGAGATTTATCATATTTTATCAGAGACAGAGCACTGGAGGCACCCTCTGGTCTGAGGTCTGCAGGAAGCACCTGTTGACTCCTAAGCTGGAAACCAGGACCGTCTCCTGAAATTAAGCTTCAAGAAAGTGTATTCCTCTACAGAGCTATATGCTAGAAAAAATTGCATGTGTGAAACATCTGCAAGTAACTTACAATAATAGCTCATTATATCTTCTATTACTGTTGAGGCCATCAATTGCCTTCATGTCTTCTGGAGTCAGTTCAAAGCCAAACACCTGGATGGAAGGAAAGACTCACATTAACTTCTCCAAAGATCCAGTCTCCCCCAAGGGATTGGAGGACTTTCCCGCTGGATGAGGATGAGAAGTGGGTACAGAGAAGCCTGTCTGTCTTCAGATCAACAAAGATAACCCCATGAAGGATAGTCCTCAGGAGCCCTCTGCCCACAGCCCTCCTCATGACCTGTATGTTCTCTTGGATCCGCTTCTTGTTGTAACTCTTGGCCAGGACCACCACCCCACGTTGTATCTGGTAGCGAAGGGCAACCAGAGCTGGGGTTTGCTTGTGCTTTTTGGCAATGGCACAAAGAACCGGGTCTTCCAGGAGGACAGGGAGGCTCTGGTTCACCCTGGAAGGAAATTCAGAAATGCTGAGGAGCTGAGACTGAGTACTCAGTTTGTCAGTAGGTTTCCCAAGCAGACCATGTAGATCCACTCTAGACTAGTGCTTCTCAAAGTGTGGTCCATAGACTGACATCACCATTATCATCTGAAATCTTGTTAGAACTACAAATTCCATGGCTTAACTGAAGATAACCTGAATCAGAACCTTAACTGTGTCACCTCCCAATCCATGTTGACAAAGCTCTGCAGATGTTACAGATACATTATTGAATTGAAACCAGGACTGCCAGACTCATGGACTTTTTTTCTTCTACTTCTCAGTGGTGGTTTTCTTCTATAACCACCACAAATAGAGAAAGAGATGGAAAAGATTGGGGAATTTTTAAAATTATCACTTTTCTATGGCATTGATCAAAATTGAATAGTCTCTAAATGAGAACTTTTCATTACATCATTATTCTTACATAAATGTTCACAAAAATGCTTTACATTGTAATTTTTTTCTATGATAGACCTGAGATTTACATATTATTATCACAGTATTAGACTTAAGGCAAGTGAGGCTTGGAATGTCTCTTTTCGGAAATGTGTTCATTAGTTAATAAATAAGTAAATCATGACATAAGGTTATACCTTTGATCTCAGAGGGGGATTATATGCACATTTTAATACAGACATTTGTTATTGATGAATCTATAAGACTTAGACAATGTAGAAAAATAGGCTGCATGCTGGAAAGATAAAATAGAAGAATTCGTTCCACCCCTCCCCTCTCATCCCTCTGCCTATGAGAGTTATCTGCGTATGGTACAATTTAAACTGTTTCACCAAAAATTGAAGTAAACTCTCTGTTGTCTTCATTATAGTTCATTACCATCCTTTCAGTCGTTGGGATCCCAGAGCACAGTAGGCAACAAGAACAATATCGTGTGACTTGCAGAAATCCAACAGTTTGCTCTGATTGAGATAAGGGTGACATTCCACCTGTAGAATGTCAACAGAGGAGTGTTAGATTTTATGATGAGGTGGCTGGATCTAGAACGTATCATAAAAAGTGAAGTCAGTCAGAAAGAGAAGAACAAATACAATGCATTAACACATACATATGGAATCTAGTAGGATGGTTATAATGACAAATGCAGTGAAGCGATGGAAAGATAGACATGGACAGTGGACATATGGACATTGTGGGGAAGGAACAGTGGGTGGGAGGCATAAAGGAAGTGGCATGAAGGCCTGTACTATCATAAGTGAATAAAATAGCTCTAGTCATTGCTCTGTGAGAAAAGGGGATCCTTCAGGGGTGCTGTGTGACGGTCGGGAAGGGTGCGAAGTGAGGGATATACATATGAGTAATATGGGAACATACATATCTGTAAACAACAAAACTCTGTAAAGGTTGAAAGTAAAATAAAAGTTAAAAAAATTTTTTTTAAATAAAAATATAAAATAAAATAGTACAGTAAAAAGGTATATTAAGGATAAGAAATATAAAGTTAAATAAATTATCACATGTTCACAAAAATGCTTTACATTGTAATTTTTTTCTATGATAGACCTGAGATTTACATATTATTATCACAGTATTAGACTTAAGGCAAGTGAGGCTTGGAATGTCTCTTTTCGGAAATGTGTTCATTAGTTAATAAATAAGTAAATCATGACATAAGGTTATACCTTTGATCTCAGAGGGGGATTATATGCACATTTTAATACAGACATTTGTTATTGATGAATCTATAAGACTTAGACAATGTAGAAAAATAGGCTGCATGCTGGAAAGATAAAATAGAAGAATTCGTTCCACCCCTCCCCTCTCATCCCTCTGCCTATGAGAGTTATCTGCGTATGGTACAATTTAAACTGTTTCACCAAAAATTGAAGTAAACTCTCTGTTGTCTTCATTATAGTTCATTACCATCCTTTCAGTCGTTGGGATCCCAGAGCACAGTAGGCAACAAGAACAATATCGTGTGACTTGCAGAAATCCAACAGTTTGCTCTGATTGAGATAAGGGTGACATTCCACCTGTAGAATGTCAACAGAGGAGTGTTAGATTTTATGATGAGGTGGCTGGATCTAGAACGTATCATAAAAAGTGAAGTCAGTCAGAAAGAGAAGAACAAATACAATGCATTAACACATACATATGGAATCTAGTAGGATGGTTATAATGACACATGCAGTGAAGCGATGGAAAGATAGACATGGACAGTGGACATATGGACATTGTGGGGAAGGAACAGTGGGTGGGAGGCATAAAGGAAGTGGCATGAAGGCCTGTACTATCATAAGTGAATAAAATAGCTATAGTCATTGCTCTGTGAGAAAAGGGGATCCTTCAGGGGTGCTGTGTGACGGTCGGGAAGGGTGCGAAGTGAGGGATATACATATGAGTAATATGGGAACATACATATCTGTAAACAACAAAACTCTGTAAAGGTTGAAAGTAAAATAAAAGTTAAAAAAATTTTTTTTAAATAAAAATATAAAATAAAATAGTACAGTGAAAGGAAGAAAAAAAGAGGTAATATTAACTGGATAGAGAAATATTTAAAGTTTAAAAGACGCTAAAGAGAAAAGTGTAACTTAAATGTAAACCAGAACTATCAACATCAAGTGTATAATAGAGAAAAGTATGTTCTTACAGTTAGTTTTATGATTGATGTGGGTGGGAGAACAAATCCAAGACTGAGAAAGTCACAAGGGAAAATGTTCCTGAGTAAATATTTCATCAAGTGTTAAATCACCATGAGCCTTTAATTTCACTCTCTAACCTGAAGGACATTCCTCATCTCCAGCACACTTTTGTCTACTGTGCTGCCTGTTGAAGATTCATAAGCACTGAGACACCAAGACTAAGGATTCAGGCATCCAAACCACACACAAATTTTAAACCCATCTTACTTGATTTTTCTCTTTTTTCGGTGGTTGTGATTTGGTCATTAAGTCCTGTTCAACCTTTGAAACCCCATGCAAGTAGCCTGTCAGACGCTTCTGTCCTTGGGATTTTCCAGGCAAGAATATTGGGGTGGGTTGCCTTTTCCTTCTCCTGGGGATCTGCCCAACCCAGGATAGAGCCTGCATATCCTGGATTGCAGGCAGATTCTTTTCTGCCGAGCCACTTGGGAAGTCCAAGCTTTCATGTCTTCCTTCCTGTACGAGTTCTCTCCAAGGCACTTTCACATCCAATTTCTGGTCATCCTTTCACCTCAGGGAAACAACTCCTTCCACTAAGTTCTGGGTGACTAGTCTAAGCCCCTTCACCTTTGTTACCTACCCTCAGTTCCACCACAATTTAGCAAGAATCTCTCCCCACATTTTCCACCCAGATTTTATTAAACAGATACCATTATGGATTGTATCCATGCCATCCAGAGGCTTTGCTGTCTAGAATCTTCCGTTCCCAAAATGAGGATGGACAGGAGGGGAGAACAGCAGATATCCGGCAAGAAGGAGGTTCTGAAGAGCAGGAGGGAGAGGAGCCAAGGCTGCTCACCTGGTTGCAGACGGGCTTGTACTTGAGCCCCGGCTTGTTCAGGATCTTCTCCAGCTGCTTGTGGTTAAAGTTGGACACCCCGATGGACTTGACCAGCCCTGCATCTTTACACTTCTCCAGGGCCTGGGGAGGGAGGGTGGTGAACAGTCATTTGGAATGGGCAATAGAACAAGAAGAAATGCTGAAAAGAATCATTAAAAGGGTCTCCTGTCAAGAATTAGCATTGAGTTTATCAGGAAGCAAAAAGGGGAAGACAGTCATGACACAAGAAGAAGAATTACCATCTCTTTCTTTGAAAAATGCTGGAGAAGACATAGCACATGGAAAGAAAGAGATGCTTGTCTTCACTGTCCCAGATTCTCCTCCTATGTTCCTCTCTGTGAAATTTTCAGCCATGGTTTCCTCCTCCCAAACCAGCATTATAGCCCTTAGAGTTTGTGAACTGCTGAGTCTGATGGTTCAGACCTTATCCTTACAGGAGGAATTAATGAACAAGGATCTCCCTCTCCTGGCTCCTCCCCTGGTTCTCTCCTCCCCAGACTCACCTCCCATGTGCAACAGAGATCCACTGAGTCAAATATCAGTTTTCCATTTTCATCTTTTGGGAATAATTCTTCCCCTGCCTGAAATAGAAGCCATCACTTTAGAGATGACACCAAATAATTTCTCTGCATCTAGCCAGGCTGCCAGGCTGCCAGGCTGCCAGGTGCCAGGGATTAAACTTCCGAGAGGTAGGCTTACAACTTCAAAGATACTGATACTTGCAAAGGGATTTGTGTATGGAGTAGTAAGCAATGTTTTTAGGATGGAGGGTTATTCTAATCTCTTGCACATAATATCTGTTGCAATAAATGCAATTTTTCTAGACCCTGAAAGGGACTCTTTGTGACTTATGTGAGTTTTGTCTGTTCCCTATACTTGCCTCTTTGAAATGTGTCTCTTGAGCTGGGAATGGCAGGAAGTTATATGCTTTATTTGTAGAATAAAAATTGCAAAGTTGACTTGGGATAGATAATCAGACTTCCTTTTCCACCCTGCTCATCTGATGCCCTAGGGCAGGCATATGAACCAGCAAGGCTCTCCTTAGGTTCATAAGTATATGGAAGATCCAGACATGCTCTCAGATGTTCATGACTGTAAATCCTGAACTGCCTTCCTGAGCATATTTCACCAGGAGTGATGGACTTGACCAGCCCTGCATCTTTACACTTCTCCAGGGCCTGGGGAGGGAGGGTGGTGAACAGTCATTTGGAATGGGCAATAGAACAAGAAGAAATGCTGAAAAGAATCATTAAAAGGGTCTCCTGTCAAGAATTAGCATTGAGTTTATCAGGAAGCAAAAAGGGGAAGACAGTCATGACACAAGAAGAAGAATTACCATCTCTTTCTTTGAAAAATGCTGGAGAAGACATAGCACATGGAAAGAAAGAGATGCTTGTCTTCACTGTCCCAGATTCTCCTCCTATGTTCCTCTCTGTGAAATTTTCAGCCATGATTTCCTCCTCCCAAACCAGCATTATAGCCCTTAGAGTTTGTGAACTGCTGAGTCTGATGGTTCAGACCTTATCCTTACAGGAGGAATTAATGAACAAGGATCTCCCTCTCCTGGCTCCTCCCCTGGTTCTCTCCTCCCCAGACTCACCTCCCATGTGCAACAGAGATCCACTGAGTCAAATATCAGTTTTCCATTTTCATCTTTTGGGAATAATTCTTCCCCTGCCTGAAATAGAAGCCATCACTTTAGAGATGACACCAAATAATTTCTCTGCATCTAGCCAGGCTGCCAGGCTGCCAGGCTGCCAGGTGCCAGGGATTAAACTTCCGAGAGGTAGGCTTACAACTTCAAAGATACTGATACTTGCAAAGGGATTTGTGTATGGAGTAGTAAGCAATGTTTTTAGGATGGAGGGTTATTCTAATCTCTTGCACATAATATCTGTTGCAATAAATACAATTTTTCTAGACCCTGAAAGGGACTCTTTGTGACTTATGTGAGTTTTGTCTGTTCCCTATACTTGCCTCTTTGAAATGTGTCTCTTGAGCTGGGAATGGCAGGAAGTTATATGCTTTATTTGTAGAATAAAAATTGCAAAGTTGACTTGGGATAGATAATCAGACTTCCTTTTCCACCCTGCTCATCTGATGCCCTAGGGCAGGCATATGAACCAGCAAGGCTCTCCTTAGGTTCATAAGTATATGGAAGATCCAGACATGCTCTCAGATGTTCATGACTGTAAATCCTGAACTGCCTTCCCTGAGATCATATTTGCCACCAATGGAAAGTGTTCCACAAACATAAAGCAAACCAAGAGTAATGGCATGGCAAGAGTTAGAACAAAGGAGACATTTCTGAAGAGTGCTGCAGGTCTTTAAATCTCCATGGTTGGGACTTGCTGTCGACATAGTCCATTAGGCTACTTTGCATCAGATGGCCTGAGTAGATTTCTGTAACATAAAATCAAGCATTCTACATAAAACAGTTTTTAGTGACTAAGTGCAGTCTACAAACAGCGTGAAACCAGTCTGTAAACATCAATGTAGGCCAAGTCTCCAAAGTGTCCCTAAGGTCAGCTAGGTTTACACCTACACAGGAGCATTACCACCAAATCTGCTTCACTTGAAAGCAGGAAAGAGCAGATAAAGACATCATGTTAAAGTGTATGGCAGTGTCATGGCTCAGCTCTGTTGCACCAAACTCTGTGTTAATGAAATCCACAGGAGACTCGGGTGTCATAATCATGACTGTGAGCTCAATATGCCTATTTTTACTTTCACAAAATTTGAGTCAGATTTATTTAACTGCTTTCTCTGGGAGGCAGGTAACAGATTCAAAGCAACTCACTAAAAAGTCGATCATAAGTGATAATTTGGAAGGATTCTGCTCTAGTGAAACCACCCTTACAGTCTATTAAGAAAAATCTTGTCAACCATCCGTGTAAATTTATATGCATTCTGAGGCAATAATGTGTGTGTGTGTGTGCATGCTTGGTTTTAAAAAATAGATGGCCAACCTTCAGAGCCACTGGAAAATGAATAATATAGAGATTGACATAGTCCAGTTGAAGATTTTTCAGTGACTTTTCCAAGGCTGGTCGGACCAACTCTGGTCGAAGAAAAGTGGAACCAAAGCTGCAGAGGTCAAAGAAAGGAAGCTGTGTGAAATAAATGCCTTAGGTAATTTTGGCAGGGGACCTAACTCGAGGATTGAGAGATTATAGTTACCCAGCTGGGGAATGGAACTCAGGCTCATGGCAATAAAACGATCATCTCAAAAACTGGAATCCCACAGAATTCAAATGCTCTCAGATGTTCATGACTGTAAATCCTGAACTGCCTTCCCTGAGATCATATTTGCCACCAATGGAAAGTGTTCCACAAACATAAAGCAAACCAAGAGTAATGGCATGGCAAGAGTTAGAACAAAGGAGACATTTCTGAAGAGTGCTGCAGGTCTTTAAATCTCCATGGTTGGGACTTGCTGTCGACATAGTCCATTAGGCTACTTTGCATCAGATGGCCTGAGTAGATTTCTGTAACATAAAATCAAGCATTCTACATAAAACAGTTTTTAGTGACTAAGTGCAGTCTACAAACAGCGTGAAACCAGTCTGTAAACATCAATGTAGGCCAAGTCTCCAAAGTGTCCCTAAGGTCAGCTAGGTTTACACCTACACAGGAGCATTACCACCAAATCTGCTTCACTTGAAAGCAGGAAAGAGCAGATAAAGACATCATGTTAAAGTGTATGGCAGTGTCATGGCTCAGCTCTGTTGCACCAAACTCTGTGTTAATGAAATCCACAGGAGACTCGGGTGTCATAATCATGACTGTGAGCTCAATATGCCTATTTTTACTTTCACAAAATTTGAGTCAGATTTATTTAACTGCTTTCTCTGGGAGGCAGGTAACAGATTCAAAGCAACTCACTAAAAAGTCGATCATAAGTGATAATTTGGAAGGATTCTGCTCTAGTGAAACCACCCTTACAGTCTATTAAGAAAAATCTTGTCAACCATCCGTGTAAATTTATATGCATTCTGAGGCAATAATGTGTGTGTGTGTGTGCATGCTTGGTTTTAAAAAATAGATGGCCAACCTTCAGAGCCACTGGAAAATGAATAATATAGAGATCGACATAGTCCAGTTGAAGATTTTTCAGTGACTTTTCCAAGGCTGGTCGAACCAACTCTGGTCGAAGTGAAGTGCACCAAAGCTGCAGAGGTTAAAGAAAAGAAGTTGTGTTAAATTAATGCCTTAGGTAATTTTGGCAGGGGACCTAACTCGAGGATTGAGAGATTATAGTTACCCAGCTGGGGAATGGAACTCAGGCTCATGGCAATAAAACGATCATCTCAAAAACTGGAATCCCACAGAATTCAAATACTTCAGATAATATTTTGTTCTTTCATCTACTATTTAGACATTTTGGGGCTTCCCTGGTGGCTGAGACCATAAAGAATCTATCTGTAATGTGGGAGATCCAGGTTCAATCTCTGGGTCAGGAAAATTCCTTGGAAAAAGGCATGGCTCTCCACTCCTGTATTCTTGCTTGGAGAATACCATGGAAAGTGGAGCCTGGCAGGCTACAGTCCATGAGGTTGCAAAGAGATGGACACAAATGAGGGACTAATGTCAACACTTTATGCGTTTTCACTGATTAAAATGAATGACCTCAGGAAAAATGCTCATTTTCCTTTTGAGGTTCTTTTTGATCTAACGTACCCATGTAAACTTCACTATTTGCTTAAGTATCATTAGTTGAATCAGATGCATTCATACTTCAACCACAACGGAAAGAAATGAATAAGCAATAAAAAGATAACCAAATAATTGCCATGTACATCATCTGAATTATGTTTAATAGAACGTGAAAGCTATTCACAAAATTGCTTTAACTGGGTCAGTTAATCCAATAAGGATTAATTAGTATCCTTGTGTTTACATAAATGTAGGGAAAAGACTCTGAACATTGGCAGATGACAATTCAAGATGCTTTAGCTAGCTAGACCTTGTGTAATACACAAAGTGTGTCTCCTAATGCTCTCTTAATGATGCAGCTAAGAACTGTGATTCAAAATGTAAAGAAATTCAAGAAAGCCTCCCAGATGATAAGGAAAGGGGTAATCTGATCACTACTGTCTGATTCATTCACCCATACCAAATCACTATGAGCTATAACCTAGGCTCAAAGAAATAAGTAATTTAATTAAAATTTGAACACGGCAATGATGCGAAAAGTATAATCACTCTCTCCTTTTTTGGGAGAGGCACAGTTTTGTGGATAAGAATACTAGATTTAATAAATAAATATTTGTGGGAAAAAAGTTGTACCAATAAGCACCATTCACCAAACCACTACAGATACTATTACATTATTGTCACCTGCACACAATCACTTGCACACATCTGCACACACACAACAACACCTTTGATGTGTAGAATATGTCTTCTCTCTTCACAGTGCCATCTGCAATCTTGCTTCGAATGGCCTGGCCCACCTGCTCTTCATTGTTGTACAAATGAGCACTGTCAATATGGCGGAATCCGACCTCTATAGCGAATTTGGTGGCCTCCAGAGCTTCACTCTTAGGAACCTACATAAGCAACAAAATTAGAAGTTAAATAGCCACAAGATTAAGAGATTGCTAAGGCACAGGCTTCCCAAGAACCTATTTTGCTTTGTGCCTTTAGTTAGATCTGTATATGTAAGGATGAACTCTGGACAGTCTCCTTGAATGTTGTTGTTGTTCAGTTGCTAAGTCATGACCAATTCCTTGCGACCCCCTGGACTGCAGCATGTCAGGCTTCCCCATCCTTCACTACCTACCAGAGTTTGCTAACACTCATGTCCATTGAGTTGCTGATGCCATCCAACCATCTTATCTTCTGTCATTCACTTCATTTTTATTAAGTATGCAAATGAACATCCAGGAACCCTGTAATTTCAGGTGATCAGCAGTTGATTGGTGGCCTCAGAGGACACCTAGACTACCTCCAGGGTCAATGATTTGCTGGAAAAAGCCAAACAACTCAGCATAAAGTTGTAGTCATGAATACATTTTATACTGTGAGATGTTTGAAGCAAAATCAGCAAAAGTATAAGGCGCCTGATAAAAGATCAAGAAATTCAAGAAAGCCTCCCAGATGATAAGGAAAGGGGTAATCTGATCACTACTGTCTGATTCATTCACCCATACCAAATCACTATGAGCTATAACCTAGGCTCAAAGAAATAAGTAATTTAATTAAAATTTGAACACGGCAATGATGCGAAAAGTATAATCACTCTCTCCTTTTTTGGGAAAGGCACAGTTTTGTGGATAAGAATACTAGATTTAATAAATAAATATTTGTGGGAAAAAAGTTGTACCAATAAGCACCATTCACCAAACCACTACAGATACTATTACATTATTGTCACCTGCACACAATCACTTGCACACATCTGCACACACACAACAACACCTTTGATGTGTAGAATATGTCTTCTCTCTTCACAGTGCCATCTGCAATCTTGCTTCGAATGGCCTGGCCCACCTGCTCTTCATTGTTGTACAAATGAGCACTGTCAATATGGCGGAATCCGACCTCTATAGCGAATTTGGTGGCCTCCAGAGCTTCACTCTTAGGAACCTACATAAGCAACAAAATTAGAAGTTAAATAGCCACAAGATTAAGAGATTGCTAAGGCACAGGCTTCCCAAGAACCTATTTTGCTTTGTGCCTTTAGTTAGATCTGTATATGTAAGGATGAACTCTGGACAGTCTCCTTGAATGTTGTTGTTGTTCAGTTGCTAAGTCATGACCAATTCCTTGCGACCCCGTGGACTGCAGCATGTCAGGCTTCCCCATCCTTCACTACCTACCAGAGTTTGCTAACACTCATGTCCATTGAGTTGCTGATGCCATCCAACCATCTTATCTTCTGTCATTCACTTCATTTTTATTAAGTATGCAAATGAACATCCAGGAACCCTGTAATTTCAGGTGATCAGCAGTTGATTGGTGGCCTCAGAGGACACCTAGACTACCTCCAGGGTCAATGATTTGCTGGAAAAAGCCAAACAACTCAGCATAAAGTTGTAGTCATGAATACATTTTATACTGTGAGATGTTTGAAGCAAAATCAGCAAAAGTATAAGGCGCCTGATAAAAGATCAAGAAACCAGGTGAAAGAGTCCTCTCTCTACCAGTGAAATCAAACAGAGTACACCAAATATTTATTCAAGGTTTACAAAGTGATGTTCTCCCTGTAAGCATCCATAGTTAATGATTACCACAATCAAGTTAGGTAGCAGATCAATCATGGCATATAGCTAACTTTTTTTTTTTTTAAGATTTATTTATTGATTTATTTGGGCGGGGGGTGGGGAGGGAGGGGAGCAGGCCGGCCACTTCTATTGGTCTTTCATTTGTCTATTTTCATCCATCTTTGTTCTTTGGCCCGTGTGGGCCTCCCATCGCGGTGGCCTCTGTTGTTGCAGAGCACCGGCTCTGGGCGCATGCGCTCCAGAGCTCCGGCTCGGTAATTGGACACATCGGTCCAGCCGCTCCGCGGCACGTGGGATCTTCCCAGGCCAGGGATCGAACTGGCGCCCCTTGCACTGCAAGGTGGTGTCCTTACCCACTGGACCACCAGGGAAGCCCTATAGCTAACTTTTGAGGGTGTTTGTGAGCATATTTAAGATATTGGCTCTTAGCAAATCTCAATATCAAATTCATTATTACTTCTAATAACTGTAGTCAACCATGCTGTGCATCAAGTCTCCAGTCTTACTCATCTCATAACTGAAGGTCTGGATCCTTGACCAATATTGTTTCCTTTTTCCCAACCTTTTCCCCAGCTTTTGGGCACTTCTACTGTCTGTTTTTATGAATTCAATTGTCTTTTCATTACACCTATAAAGAAATCATGCAGTATTTTCTTTCTATTTCTGGCTTATTTCACTTAGTTTATTGTCCTCCAGGTTCATCAGCATGGCTGAAAATGGCAAGGCTTTGTTTTAAGGCTGAATATTATTCCATTTCTTCTCATGTGTTCACTACCTACCAGAGTTTGCTAACACTCATGTCCATTGAGTTGCTGATGCCATCCAACCATCTTATCTTCTGTCATTCACTTCATTTTTATTAAGTATGCAAATGAACATCCAGGAACCCTGTAATTTCAGGTGATCAGCAGTTGATTGGTGGCCTCAGAGGACACCTAGACTACCTCCAGGGTCAATGATTTGCTGGAAAAAGCCAAACAACTCAGCATAAAGTTGTAGTCATGAATACATTTTATACTGTGAGATGTTTGAAGCAAAATCAGCAAAAGTATAAGGCGCCTGATAAAAGATCAAGAAACCAGGTGAAAGAGTCCTCTCTCTACCAGTGAAATCAAACAGAGTACACCAAATATTTATTCAAGGTTTACAAAGTGATGTTCTCCCTGTAAGCATCCATAGTTAATGATTACCACAATCAAGTTAGGTAGCAGATCAATCATGGCATATAGCTAACTTTTTTTTTTTTTAAGATTTATTTATTGATTTATTTGGGCGGGGTGGGGAGGGAGGGGAGCAGGCCGGCCACTTCTATTGGTCTTTCATTTGTCTATTTTCATCCATCTTTGTTCTTTGGCCCGTGTGGGCCTCCCATCGCGGTGGCCTCTGTTGTTGCAGAGCACCGGCTCTGGGCGCATGCGCTCCAGAGCTCCGGCTCGGTAATTGGACACATCGGTCCAGCCGCTCCGCGGCACGTGGGATCTTCCCAGGCCAGGGATCGAACTGGCGCCCCTTGCACTGCAAGGTGGTGTCCTTACCCACTGGACCACCAGGGAAGCCCTATAGCTAACTTTTGAGGGTGTTTGTGAGCATATTTAAGATATTGGCTCTTAGCAAATCTCAATATCAAATTCATTATTACTTCTAATAACTGTAGTCAACCATGCTGTGCATCAAGTCTCCAGTCTTACTCATCTCATAACTGAAGGTCTGGATCCTTGACCAATATTGTTTCCTTTTTCCCAACCTTTTCCCCAGCTTTTGGGCACTTCTACTGTCTGTTTTTATGAATTCAATTGTCTTTTCATTACACCTATAAAGAAATCATGCAGTATTTTCTTTCTATTTCTGGCTTATTTCACTTAGTTTATTGTCCTCCAGGTTCATCAGCATGGCTGAAAATGGCAAGGCTTTGTTTTTAAGGCTGAATATTATTCCATTTCTTCTCATGTGATTCACAGTCTTCTCTTTTCAAGATGATACATCCTTGGTCTAACTGCCTTCTATTGGGTCGAGCCCCGGTTTTCCTCAGTGGACAGGTATGAGGAATGAACAAGGGAGCGTCAGTAACAGCCTGAACCCTTTCCTCCTCTCACCCTATTTTGCACTACAAAGTAAACCAGCCCTGCCTTCTATCTCCAAAGTGTTGACAAATATTTCCTTCAGTTTTTTAGATGAAAAAAAAAGTGAGACTCAAATTTTAAGAACAAGTTCCTTGTCACAGCTACAAACTCTAAAGACAAGATAAGCAGCCAACTTTCTGGTTCTACTGTAGAGACTTGCCCACTAGTTCCTCTTATGCCCAAGCACTGAAACCTATGCTTTAATAAAAAGCCATTACAACACCCAAGAATACATTACAAAACTTGGCCTGAAAGACTGTAACTTATCCCCTCAAGTGACACTATACTTTCCCCATAGATGAAGATTCAAAGCAGAAACAGAAGTACAGGGCAAAACACAGATGGATTGTTTCTTGCTTTGCACCAAGCAAACACTCCACAGTAGAAAAGCAATTCTCTCCCTCTGGTTTCAGTCACCTAATGTATGGGAATTTTTACCTCAAATACTTCTCTGTGTCATGTCTATTTGAAAGGAGGAAAGAATTCTGGAATTAATAATACATACAGAGAGACCCTGCAATGGCTGTCACCCTCTAAGCAAAGCAGCTGCTAGTGTTCTAGACACCTGAGTCTCCCCTCTTATGCCAAGCTGGGAGAGAGACAGAAACTGGAGGGGAACCCAGGATAACCTGCAGGTGAGCACAGCTTGAGACCCTGATGCAGAGTGAAAACTGAAGGCTCTCTACCCTTTTGTAGGAAATGTTTCTAGCCTGGTTAATAGAACCACATGACCCTTCTAGAGTCACACAAGGGCTCAGTGTGTGACATCACAAGCCTCTTTCATTCATGCGACCTCCACTCACTTTTCATGATTCAACCCAAAACCGCTACTGTTACCTCTGGAGGTGCAAAGGTTCCAAACCCCAGGACAGGAATGAAGTGGCCGTCAGTAAGCTTCACCCTATGGCTTTTGGGATCCATTGCTGTTGTTCCTCTGAGTAAGCAAACCTCTGACTTTTTCTTCTTCCTTTACAGGCTGTAAATAACAGGAAGGTAACGCCCCAGCTGCTCTGTCCAATGTTAGCAGAAATGTTAGGGAGGAGGAGAATGATTTAAAAAGTGCCAAGAGCACTGTGGCAGAGGTTAAGTGGCTAACATGTCTGACTCTTTCACCACACCACAGACTTTAACCCATCAGACTCCTCTGTTCATGGAATTTTCTGGCAAAAATACTGAAGAGTGTTGCCATTTCCTATATATGGGATCAAACCCACATCTCTTACATCTCCTGCATTGGCAGGCAGACACTTTAGCACTGGGTGCCACCTGGGAAGTCCAGTCCATGAAAGGAAGAAAACAAATTGTCACTGACCACTCCAGAACAACCACAGGTGCTAAATTTAGTGCACAGTGAGTGTTACCACAACTATCTTGGGGAGGAGCTCCAGAGGGCAGAGGAAGATTAAACTGAACTTTCCCCCCATGGGAACACATCAAGGCCACATCTCATGTGGGTGGATTATCCCTGAAAACAGTGAAGCCAGCAGGAAGCCCCCTCCACAGCCAAGGGTGGAAAGACTCATCCACATGGAGCTGGGTGGGGAGGGAAGAGAAGCCATCAGATCAGGACTGTGCCCCCAAGAGGAACCCAGAAGAGCGTGGGGTAACAGGGCTCTGAGGTCCTCCCTGGAAAGACCAATGCACACCACACACTGGACACTACAGCCCTGGGGCTCAGCACCAGGAGGTCATGGCTCTGCAGTTGCTGGGAAATCAAGGGGACACGCAAGAGACCCCAGAGAACCTCAGCTTCTCTCCTGAAGACGTGGACATGCTCATTGCTCCTGAAACGGGCTGAGGGGACAGATTCATGTTGCCCAGGCCTCTGGCTGGTTTCCTGGACAGCCCAAGTGCTATCTGGCCCACAGTGCCCAGCCTCAGCACGTCTGGCTTCAGTCAGCTACCCCTGGTGACAGATGGGTAGAGTGTGCAGTATTTCATAGACCGCGTACTGTTACCTCTGGAGGTGCAAAGGTTCCAAACCCCAGGACAGGAATGAAGTGGCCGTCAGTAAGCTTCACCCTATGGCTTTTGGGATCCATTGCTGTTGTTCCTCTGAGTAAGCAAACCTCTGACTTTTTCTTCTTCCTTTACAGGCTGTAAATAACAGGAAGGTAACGCCCCAGCTGCTCTGTCCAATGTTAGCAGAAATGTTAGGGAGGAGGAGAATGATTTAAAAAGTGCCAAGAGCACTGTGGCAGAGGTTAAGTGGCTAACATGTCTGACTCTTTCACCACACCACAGACTTTAACCCATCAGACTCCTCTGTTCATGGAATTTTCTGGCAAAAATACTGAAGAGTGTTGCCATTTCCTATATATGGGATCAAACCCACATCTCTTACATCTCCTGCATTGGCAGGCAGACACTTTAGCACTGGGTGCCACCTGGGAAGTCCAGTCCATGAAAGGAAGAAAACAAATTGTCACTGACCACTCCAGAACAACCACAGGTGCTAAATTTAGTGCACAGTGAGTGTTACCACAACTATCTTGGGGAGGAGCTCCAGAGGGCAGAGGAAGATTAAACTGAACTTTCCCCCCATGGGAACACATCAAGGCCACATCTCATGTGGGTGGATTATCCCTGAAAACAGTGAAGCCAGCAGGAAGCCCCCTCCACAGCCAAGGGTGGAAAGACTCATCCACATGGAGCTGGGTGGGGAGGGAAGAGAAGCCATCAGATCAGGACTGTGCCCCCAAGAGGAACCCAGAAGAGCGTGGGGTAACAGGGCTCTGAGGTCCTCCCTGGAAAGACCAATGCACACCACACACTGGACACTACAGCCCTGGGGCTCAGCACCAGGAGGTCATGGCTCTGCAGTTGCTGGGAAATCAAGGGGACACGCAAGAGACCCCAGAGAACCTCAGCTTCTCTCCTGAAGACGTGGACATGCTCATTGCTCCTGAAACGGGCTGAGGGGACAGATTCATGTTGCCCAGGCCTCTGGCTGGTTTCCTGGACAGCCCAAGTGCTATCTGGCCCACAGTGCCCAGCCTCAGCACGTCTGGCTTCAGTCAGCTACCCCTGGTGACAGATGGGTAGAGTGTGCAGTATGGAGGATAGAGCTATCTCGGCTAAACAGGATATCTGGATAGGGTAGGGAAGCCATCAGAGAAGAGACTGAGGGGCACTGCTCTGGAAGTATCATTTTCCACTTCTCTCAGAGTAAATTCTTTCAAAAGTCTACGTGGCCCATCCCCAACGGCCTCACTGGCAGTCTCGTCTTATCTTCAGCTCCTGTCTCTCCACGCACATCAACTGACTTACTGTCACTTCAGAGGTACAGTAAAACTCTCCTTTCCTGAACTTCTCTGTTCCAGAGTGATTCAAGGAACCACAGTCAATGTTGCAAGGCAGTTTCTTGTACAAGTGAAAAGTTGTATGGGATGAAGGGTAGTTGGTGCCTCTGCCTGACAGATGTACAGAAATGGGAGAGATTGTACAGAATTATCTCCTGCAGGTACTTACCCATTTCTAACAGCTGAATTCTCCTGATTTCATTCAGTCTCCTGCTCCACCAGACTATCGACTCAAGACATTTCTCATTTTACTTATTAATATTTATTGATAAAGCATTGTCTTACTAAAGAATGTTCAATAAAGTTTTGCTGAATGAACCCATCAGTGAACAGCAAAATATATAAGGACTCATCAAAATGCTAAGCACGGGAAAACAATTAAGAAATTATAGAAAAGAATGAGATGTGTTGCTTTACAGTAAGCAAAATATAATACTGGATTTTTAAGGACTATACTTTTATCTTACCAAAATAATTATGCTAAGCTAAAAAGTATACAACTGCAGACTGACACTTGTCTTTGTAAATAAACATGCATATATATTTGTCTAGAAAAATCATAAGAAAAATGCAGCAAAGCTAAGTATTATTAAACAGGTTAATCATACCTTATCCTTATTTTTATCCATTCTCTTCTATTTCCAAATTACCTGTAATATGTATGTATTAATTTAATGATCAGAAAAAAGAGTATTCTTATATAGCAGGTCCTTGTTATTTAACTATTTTATATACAGTACTGTGTATCTGTTAATCCCAGACTCCTAAGTTACCCCCACCCCCACCCCAGCCCCTTATCCTGTTTAGGAAGTGGATGTTAGAGTGGAAGCCCACACACCTGGTTCTAAGCTGCAGTGTGAGGTGGGTGAACTGGGGTACTCCTGCCAGAAAGGAGCTGGGCATGTTACTCCCTAAGAGCTGCTAGCAAGAATATTTGCCCTAGGAAGTTGCCTGAAGCCCAGAGAGCAAAACCCACAAGTACACAGTTTGAGCTGAGCTGGACTTCACCTCCACTGTGAGAACATTGTAATCAGTTCAGATTTCACCCTTGTGTCCAAAGGTGCAAGTGTGGGTGCCCCCCAAACCCGCTGCTGCTGTGGGTGCCAGACCCATATCAGTTGCAGGAACAGGGTCAGCCATTTCAGTTGTTCTGGGCACCAAGCTTGTGAAACTGACGGTGTGTGTCTATCTGCCGAGGTCACACTCCCACCTCTGTGGTACTGCAGAGTAATCAGGTTTCAGCCCCACCCGTGTGTGGCTGCTCCTGGGGTTTGTGTTCCCAGAGCTCTCAGCTGCAGAGCCCAGCTTCCTGGGAGCACAGGGACCAGAAGGCTGCGGCCATGTCCCTCCCTTCCCTCCACTTTGACAATGGAGCCTTTAGGGCAGGCCAGGGCTCTGTTCTGTGTGCATACTCAGGTGAGACCCCAGGCTACAATCAGGGCTCTTCAGGGAACTGTCTCTGAAGGGGCAAGCAGCATTCTCTCCCCACTCCCACCCCTGCAGCAGGAGTTTCAGCTCCCAGCTACTGAGCACACCATCAAGTCTTTCTCTAGGGCTAGGAAGAGCAGAGGGCCGGAGGACCCTCTGTGGTGGGCTCTCTCTGTCCTGACTCATGCAAGCCAAACGCTCCACTCCCCTCTGAGCTTCTGAAGCTCCTTATCTGTCCTAGCTGGTGAAGCAAACTCCAAGGGTGAGGGAACCCTTCCTCTTTCACAGCTTCCTCCCTGGGGCCCAGATCACTCCCCACTCCCCTCACCCCCCAACCACCTTTTTTTTTTAGCCTAACTGGTTCCATGGTAATTTTCTTTGGTTTTATGAGATATTCCACCAGCATTTGGTAGATCCTCTGTGATACTTGTTCCACATGTAGATGTAGTTCTGATGTATTCATGGGAGTGTGCCATCTAATTTGCTATCTTGATCTCTACTCTAGATAATTCTTGCTTTTTGCCCAATTTGATGTCCCAAGCACAATAGTTGAGTACCATCCCACCTGTGGAATGAGGTTAATCTTTGGCTAGTGTGCAATGGTATCTAGTAATTGAGATCTGGTCCCTAACATTGCTTATCTCAGGAAGGTCATTATATTTCACCTTTATAGAAATACAAATATAAAATTTCTTTTATTAAAAATCATGCCTTGATATTTCCAGGTCACATTTAATACTACAGTTTTTCCTTTAATACTTTTTTAAAAGTTTATTTTTTCTTCGTATTAATATTACTTTCCCATGTTCTCTGACACTCCTCTCTGTTGGCATTCTACAGGTGGAATGTTAGCATTCTCTCAGAGCAAACTGTTGGATTTCTGCAAGTCACACAATATTGTTCCTGTTGCCTATGGGGCTCTGGGATCCCAAAGACTAAAGGGCTGATAATGAATCCTCATGGAGACAATTGGGAACTTACCTACACTTCAATTTTTGATGAAGTACTTTAAATCTGTATTAGTGCTTTGGACCGGCAGAGAGGAGAGAAGGGAGGGATGAAATGAATTCTTCTCTTTTATCTTCGCATCACCCATCCAATTTCCCTACATTGTATTAGCTGTGACTCATGAATTACAAAAATCTGCATTAAAATCTTTATATAATTCCCCAGTTGAGACCAGGAACACAAGCCAATGTCATGACTTATTTGTTAACCAATGAACACATTTCTAAAAATAGAATTTCCAAGCCTCACTTACCTATGTCTAAAGTCGGGATAATTATATGCAACTCCCAGGTCTATCATTATAGAATCACATTTGCACCATTTTGTAAGCATCAATAGAAGAATTGTGCAATGTAAATTATGATAAAATGAATAGTTCTCATTTGGGGGCTACTTACATTATATACCTGACCCCCAACCACCTTTTTTTTTTAGCCTAACTGGTTCCATGGTAATTTTCTTTGGTTTTATGAGATATTCCACCAGCATTTGGTAGATCCTCTGTGATACTTGTTCCACATGTAGATGTAGTTCTGATGTATTCATGGGAGTGTGCCATCTAATTTGCTATCTTGATCTCTACTCTAGATAATTCTTGCTTTTTGCCCAATTTGATGTCCCAAGCACAATAGTTGAGTACCATCCCACCTGTGGAATGAGGTTAATCTTTGGCTAGTGTGCAATGGTATCTAGTAATTGAGATCTGGTCCCTAACATTGCTTATCTCAGGAAGGTCATTATATTTCACCTTTATAGAAATACAAATATAAAATTTCTTTTATTAAAAATCATGCCTTGATATTTCCAGGTCACATTTAATACTACAGTTTTTCCTTTAATACTTTTTTAAAAGTTTATTTTTTCTTCGTATTAATATTACTTTCCCATGTTCTCTGACACTCCTCTCTGTTGGCATTCTACAGGTGGAATGTTAGCATTCTCTCAGAGCAAACTGTTGGATTTCTGCAAGTCACACAATATTGTTCCTGTTGCCTATGGGGCTCTGGGATCCCAAAGACTAAAGGGCTGATAATGAATCCTCATGGAGACAATTGGGAACTTACCTACACTTCAATTTTTGATGAAGTACTTTAAATCTGTATTAGTGCTTTGGACCGGCAGAGAGGAGAGAAGGGAGGGATGAAATGAATTCTTCTCTTTTATCTTCGCATCACCCATCCAATTTCCCTACATTGTATTAGCTGTGACTCATGAATTACAAAAATCTGCATTAAAATCTTTATATAATTCCCCAGTTGAGACCAGGAACACAAGCCAATGTCATGACTTATTTGTTAACCAATGAACACATTTCTAAAAATAGAATTTCCAAGCCTCACTTACCTATGTCTAAAGTCGGGATAATTATATGCAACTCCCAGGTCTATCATTATAGAATCACATTTGCACCATTTTGTAAGCATCAATAGAAGAATTGTGCAATGTAAATTATGATAAAATGAATAGTTCTCATTTGGGGGCTACTTACATTTTATCAATACCTGAGAAAAGTGGAAATGGAAAAAGTATTTCCCAGTCTTTTCCATCTCTTTCTCCTTTAAAGCCATTATCTTTACCTTATGGCTATGAATGCAGAAGAAAAACAATCACTGAGAAAAAAAATAGGAAGAATAATCCATGAGTTTGGAAGTCCAGGCCTGCCTGAGCTCAGTAACACATCTTATTAATTGCAAAGGTTGGGAGGTGACACAGTTGAAGTCCTGATTCAGATTGTCTTCAGTCAAGCCATGGAATTTTTATTTCTAACAAGATCCCAGGCGATGCCAGTGATGCTGGTCCATGGACCACATTTTCAGAAACAGAGTGGACTTCCTTGGTCTGCCTGGAAGCCTCCTCACAAACTGAGCCCACAAAACTCGCGCATAGTTCAGTCAGTAAAGAATAGGCCTGCAGTGCAGGAAACCTGAGTTCTATTCCTGTGTTGGGAAGATCCCCTGGAGAAAGAAAGGCAACCCACTCAAATATTCTTGCCTGGAGAATCCCATGGACAGAGGAGCCTAGCAGGCTACAGCCCATGGGGTTGCAACAGTCAGACACGGCTTAGTGACTAAACCACCACCTCAGCATTTCTGAAATTCCTTCCTGGTGAACCTGAATGTCCCCATTCTCTCCCTGGGTTTTTGTGCCATTCCCCCAAAACACAAGCAAACCCCAATTCTGGTTGCCCTTCACTACCATATACTACATGGGGTTGTGGTTCTGGCCAAGACTTACAATGAGAAGCAGATCCAAGAGAACCTACAGGTGATGAGCAGGGTTCCAGGCAGCAGGCTGTTAAGGACTATGCATCCTGAGGGTCATTCTTTGTTCAGCTGAAGACAGACATGGATTCCCTGTACCCTCTTCTTGCCCCAGTCCAGGAGGAAAGTCTTCCTGTCCCAACAGGGAGGCCAGCTCCTTGTGGGAGAGGTTAATGTGAGTCTTCCTTTTCATCTAGGTGTTTGTCTTTGAATTGACTCCAGATGAAATGAAAGTAATAGATGGCCTCAACAGCAGTATAAAATACTATGATTATCAACACTGAGTGACTTGGATATATTCCACACACACACTGTTTTCTCTAGCTTATAGCTCAACAGAGGAATTGTTATTCAGTCGCCCACTTGTGTCCAATACTTTGCGACCTCATGGACTGCAGCATGTCAGGCTTCTCTGCTCCTCTCCACCTCCTGAAGTTTGTCCAAATTCTTGTCCATTGCATCAGTGATACCACACAGCCATTTCACCCTCTGATGTCCTCTTCTCCTTCTGCCCTCAATCTTTCCCAGTATCAGGGACTTTTACAATTGGTTGGCTGTTCACATAAGATGACCCAAATACTGGAGGTTCAGCATCAGTCCTTCCAACGAGTATTCAGGGTTGATTTCCCTTAAGATTTACCAGTTTGATCTCCTTAATATCCAACTCTCCAGCACCACAGTTGGAAGGCATCAATTTTTTGGCTCTCTACCTTTTTCACGGCCTAGCTCTCACAACCATACATGACCACCAGGGTGACCATTGCCTTGACTCTACAGACCTTTGTTGGTAGAGTAACATCTCTGATTTTCAACATACTGTCTAGTGGAATAAGATTTCTTAAAGCTTAGCTTCATGAAGATAGTCTTTCTTCCCAGTGTAGGAGTAAACCAGAATTTTCTGCAGAACTCAGACCAGAGGTTTCCTCCAGGGCACCTTCTCTGACCAACAGAAATGTGATTGGGGAACAGGACAGCCCAGCAATATAATCCCCAGAGTGACATCATGGTGAATTCACTACTTTGTGCCTTTTATCCCTGTGCCTAGTGGACTTCCTCTCAGGGCTGAGGGACCCAGAAAACACAAGAGGGCACAGTGCCTACAGCCCACTACTGTTCCAGAAAGTGAAATGAAAGTGTTATTTTCAGTCGTGTCTGACTCTTTGTGACCTCTTGGACTCTAGCTCAATAGGCTCCTTCTTTCAGGGACTTATGCAAATATTTTACATTTTATTCTTTATAAAATCAGGAGGAAATGATACATAATGACTGTGTAATAATAAATCCATCCTGAATTACATTTGGGCTTTCAGTTCAGTTGGTCAGCCGTGTCCAACTCTTTGAGACCCAATGGACTGCAGCACGCCAGGTTTTCCTGTCCTTCACCATCTCCCAGAGCTTGCTTAAATTCATGTCCATTGACTCAGTGATGCCATCCAACCATCTCATCCTCTGTTGTCCCCTTCTCCTTTTGATTTCTATTTCACTCAGTATCAGGCTCTTTTCTGATGAGTCAGCTTTTCACATCAGGTGGGCAAAGTATTGGAGCTTCAGCTTCAACATCAGTTCTTCCAGTAAATAGTAAGGATTGATTTCCTTCAGGATTGACTCATTGGAAAAGACCCTGATGCTAGGAAAGATTGAGGGCAGGAGGAAAAGGGAGTGATGGACAATGAAATGTTTGGATGGCATCACTGATTCAATCTAAATGAGTTTGAGCAAAGTCCTGCAAATAGTGACGTACTGCTGTCCATCAGGTCACAAAGATTCAGTCACCACTTAGTGATTGAACAGCAAAATGTCTGTTTTTTTGTGTTCTATTTAGGATTTCAGCACTGTCAGGAGTGTAAGTGAAATAATTTTGCTGGTGGGAAAAGTTGCAAGGCAAATTTATTTTCATTTGAAGTTTTCCGTTTTTATTAAGTGATAAGATTTTGGAATATGCTTATTAATCACTCCCTTAAATTGTGTGATTCAGTATATGTGTGTGTAGTTTTACTGTAACAAAGTTAATTAAGATTGGGCTTCACAATCTGGATGTCCAACAACGAATGAATGGATAAAGCAGCTCTGGTACATATATACAATGGAATACTAATCCCCAGAGTGACATCATGGTGAATTCACTATTTGTCCCTTTTAGTGGGGACTTCCTCTCAGGGCTGAGGGACCCAGAAAACACAAGAGGGCACAGTGCCTACAGCCCACTACTGTTCCAGAAAGTGAAATGAAAGTGTTATTTTCAGTCGTGTCTGACTCTTTGTGACCTCTTGGACTCTAGCTCAATAGGCTCCTTCTTTCAGGGACTTATGCAAATATTTTACATTTTATTCTTTATAAAATCAGGAGGAAATGATACATAATGACTGTGTAATAATAAATCCATCCTGAATTACATTTGGGCTTTCAGTTCAGTTGGTCAGCCGTGTCCAACTCTTTGAGACCCAATGGACTGCAGCACGCCAGGTTTTCCTGTCCTTCACCATCTCCCAGAGCTTGCTTAAATTCATGTCCATTGACTCAGTGATGCCATCCAACCATCTCATCCTCTGTTGTCCCCTTCTCCTTTTGATTTCTATTTCACTCAGTATCAGGCTCTTTTCTGATGAGTCAGCTTTTCACATCAGGTGGGCAAAGTATTGGAGCTTCAGCTTCAACATCAGTTCTTCCAGTAAATAGTAAGGATTGATTTCCTTCAGGATTGACTCATTGGAAAAGACCCTGATGCTAGGAAAGATTGAGGGCAGGAGGAAAAGGGAGTGATGGACAATGAAATGTTTGGATGGCATCACTGATTCAATCTAAATGAGTTTGAGCAAAGTCCTGCAAATAGTGACGTACTGCTGTCCATCAGGTCACAAAGATTCAGTCACCACTTAGTGATTGAACAGCAAAATGTCTGTTTTTTTGTGTTCTATTTAGGATTTCAGCACTGTCAGGAGTGTAAGTGAAATAATTTTGCTGGTGGGAAAAGTTGCAAGGCAAATTTATTTTCATTTGAAGTTTTCCGTTTTTATTAAGTGATAAGATTTTGGAATATGCTTATTAATCACTCCCTTAAATTGTGTGATTCAGTATATGTGTGTGTAGTTTTACTGTAACAAAGTTAATTAAGATTGGGCTTCACAATCTGGATGTCCAACAACGAATGAATGGATAAAGCAGCTCTGGTACATATATACAATGGAATACTACTCAACTATAAAAAGAAATGCAGAAGAATCATCCCTAATGAGGTGGCTGGCTCTAGAACCTATCATAAAAAGTGAAGTTAGTCAGAAAGAGAAGGACAAGTACAATATACTAACACATATATATATGAAATTTAGTAGGATGGTGATGATGGCGCATGCAGTGAAGCGATAGAAAGACAGACATGAACATTGGACATATGGACATTGTGGGGAAGGAACAGTGGGTGAGAGGTGTAAAGGAAGTAGCTTGAAGGCCTGTACTGTCATATGTGAAGAAAATAGCTATAGCCATTGCTCTGTGAGAAAAGCAGATCCTTCATGGGTGCTGTATGATGGTCTGGAGGGGTGGGATGGGGGGGATATACATATGACTAATCTGAGAACATACATATCTGTAAACAGCAAAACTCTGTAAAAGTTAAAAGTAAAATAAAAGTTTACCAAAAAAAAAGAGAAAGACAAGTACAGTATACTAACATATATATATGGAATCTAGTAGGATGGTCTTGATAACACACACAGTGAACTCATGGAAAAACAGACAGAGAATAAACATATGGACATTGTGGGGAAGAAACAGGGAGGGGGAAGCATGGAGGGAGTAACATGGAAACCTATACTGTCATGTGTGGAAAAGATAGCTATTATCACTGTGCTAAGGGAATAGGAGTGCTCACAATGGCTTGGGGTGATGGTGCAGAGGAGTGGGATGGGGGGAACTGGGGTGAGGGGGACCAGGGATATGCATATGACTGATCTGGGAACATACATGTCGGTGAACAACAAAACTCTGTAAAACCTTTAAAATAAAGAATTAAAAAAAAAATGATTGGCCTTCATAATCAGAAAAATGCAAAAATATTGTTGTATGGACATCTCTAAACTAACATAGTAATTATTCAACTAATCTCTTCATAATATAACTTAAATAATACTGATAAAAAAAGAAAACAGAATAACTGAATTTGATTCTGCTCTGATTCACTGGGTACTGCCTTTCTTGAAAGTGTTCTACCTCAGATTGAGACTTAAACCCAAAAGTCAGTTTGAGAGTTGGACCCACGCGAGCTGGATTTGAACTGGCCAAAGTTTCATTCTGGACTTGCAAACCCGGCCAAAATCCTGTCTCGGGGCTCTAACCCACATGGTTGGGACTCAATCCAGCTAAACCCTGTTTAGAGCTTGAGACCACGTGGCTGGGGCCCAGACCCGATCAAATCCTGCTTGGGACTTAAACCCATGTGGCTAGGACTCAATCTAGCCAAAGCCCTGTCTGGGACTTCAACCCACGTGGCTGGAACTCAATCCAGCTAATACCCTGTCTGGGACTTGAATCCATGTGGCCAGGACTCAACCCTGGCCAAAAGTCTGCTTGGGATTTGAACCTACATAGCTGAACCTTAACTCCAGCCAAAATCCTATTTGAGGCTTGAACCCATGTGGCGAGGGCTCAGACCTAATTGAACCCTACTTGGGACTTAAACCCATATGGATAGGACTTAATCCAGCCAAACCCTGTCTTGGACTTAGACCCACCTGGTCGAGACTCCATCCTAGCCAAAAAACCCTGTCTAGGACTTGAACCCATGTGGCCGGGACTTAATCCAGCCAAAACCCTAGTCTCCAGCAATCTATGAATTAAAATCAGTCACCCAATGTCTGGACTCACTGAGACTCAGGTTCTTTGTGCCTCAGTGCAGAAGGAATTCAGCGAGAGGCAGAGTGATAGGCAAGAAGTGGACTTATTAGGAATGGATACTTGTAAGAGGTACAAGCAGGCAGGTGGGAAATTATCACTGTGCTAAGGGAATAGGAGTGCTCACAATGGCTTGGGGTGATGGTGCAGAGGAGGGGGATGGGGGGAACTGGGGTGAGGGGGACCATGGATATGCATATGACTGATCTGGGAACATACATGTCGGTGAACAACAAAACTCTGTAAAACCTTTAAAATAAAGAATTAAAAAAAAAATGATTGGCCTTCATAATCAGAAAAATGCAAAAATATTGTTGTATGGACATCTCTAAACTAACATAGTAATTATTCAACTAATCTCTTCATAATATAACTTAAATAATACTGATAAAAAAGAAAACAGAATAACTGAATTTGATTCTGCTCTGATTCACTGGGTACTGCCTTTCTTGAAAGTGTTCTACCTCAGATTGAGACTTAAACCCAAAAGTCAGTTTGAGAGTTGGACCCACGCGAGCTGGATTTGAACTGGCCAAAGTTTCATTCTGGACTTGCAAACCCGGCCAAAATCCTGTCTCGGGGCTCTAACCCACATGGTTGGGACTCAATCCAGCTAAACCCTGTTTAGAGCTTGAGACCACGTGGCTGGGGCCCAGACCCGATCAAATCCTGCTTGGGACTTAAACCCATGTGGCTAGGACTCAATCTAGCCAAAGCCCTGTCTGGGACTTCAACCCACGTGGCTGGAACTCAATCCAGCTAATACCCTGTCTGGGACTTGAATCCATGTGGCCAGGACTCAACCCTGGCCAAAAGTCTGCTTGGGATTTGAACCTACATAGCTGAACCTTAACTCCAGCCAAAATCCTATTTGAGGCTTGAACCCATGTGGCGAGGGCTCAGACCTAATTGAACCCTACTTGGGACTTAAACCCATATGGATAGGACTTAATCCAGCCAAACCCTGTCTTGGACTTAGACCCACCTGGTCGAGACTCCATCCTAGCCAAAAAACCCTGTCTAGGACTTGAACCCATGTGGCCGGGACTTAATCCAGCCAAAACCCTAGTCTCCAGCAATCTATGAATTAAAATCAGTCACCCAATGTCTGGACTCACTGAGACTCAGGTTCTTTGTGCCTCAGTGCAGAAGGAATTCAGCGAGAGGCAGAGTGATAGGCAAGAAGTGGACTTATTAGGAATGGATACTTGTAAGAGGTACAAGCAGGCAGGTGGGAAAGCTTTGATTGGGTGGGCAGCAATGTATATATAAGAGGGTAGAAGACTGCCTTCTTCAGGTAGACGTAGATGCAGACGTAAGGCATATATCATTAGCTCCTCCTTCGCTAGCTCTTCTTTCATTAGCTATTTATACTTAGTCAAGCCTGCTTTATTAAATAAGGAGCAGCTTTCTTGAGTTATTAACTTACTGGCCTCCCAACTTTTCTCAGGTTTTACCTTTCCAGCTACAGTCCCCTACTAGGTCTGTACAACAACGTAACTATTCTATTCTGTTCCTATGACTCCTACAGTGTATCTGCCAACATTGGACAGTGCAGCTCAGGCACTACATTCTTGTTATTTATAGCCTATGAAGGCCGAGGAGAAAAATAGGTCTGCTTACTCAGAGGAGAAACAGGTGACGGAACTCAACCACGAGAAGGTGACGTTTAACGATGGCCACTTCATTCCTGTCTTGGGGCTTGGAACCTATGCACCTTGAGAGGTAATAGTGGTTTGGGATTGAGATATAAAAAGTAAATGGATGTAACATGAGTGCAAGGGAACTTGGGTTGTGAAGCACTGAGCTCCTGTGTGGCTCTTGAAAGGTCATGTTGCTCTGCTAACCAAGTCAGAACCATTCCCTATGAAAGAGGAGAAAGCATTCAGTCTTCACCCTGTATTAGGGTCTGAAGCTGTGATCATCTGCAGATTACTCTGGGTTTCCTTCCAGTTTCTCTCTTTCTCAGCTTGGCAGAAGAGGTGAAACTCATATCAAAGAACACTGACTGTCAACTGCTTTGTTTTGAGGGTGATTGCAATGATAGGATTTTTCTATTTCATTAATTGCAGAACTCTTTACTCCTTCCAAAACCACATGATTCAGAGAAGTATTTGATTGGGAGGTCCTGAAGATGAGGTGACTAAGAAGCAAAGGGAGAGAATTGCTTTTCTACTATGGGATACTTGCTCTGTGCCAGGCAAGAAACATTCCAGCTGTGTTTTGTTTTGTACTTCTGTTTCTGCTTAGAAACTTCTTCCAATGGAAAATATAGTATCATTTGAGGAAGAAGCTACTATCTTACATCCAGCATTGGATTCTTGGGATTTGAAGTGTCTTTTTATTTAAGTATAGTCTGTAGTGTTAAGGTATAAGGGTGCTAGTGGACAAATCTCTAGACTTGAAGCCAGAAAGATTGTTGTCCGTTTTATCATTAGAGTATGTAGTTGTGACAATGGACTGGAGCTGAGACTTTGAGCCTTATTTTCTAATTTATAAAACAGAAGAAAATATTCAGAGTCATGCTGAAGACAGGGCTTGTTTACCTATAGTGGAAAGTGGGATGAGGAGAGGGAAGGATACAGGTTTATTACTGAAGCTCACTGTTTCATTCCTCAATACATCCCCAATGCATGTGATCTTAAGGAAAACCAGGACTAGACTCAACTGAGAAAAGTTAGACCAAGCATCAACCTCTTTGAATTTATTTCCAAAATATTCTGAATTACAGAAACATAAATGCAATATTATTCAGCCTTAAAAGGTAAGTTAATCTCACCATTTTCAACCACACAGATGAGCCTGGAGACTATTAAGCTAAGTGAAATAAGTCAGGCATAGAAAACAAATACTTCATGATTTCTTTATGGGGTATAATCTTTAAAAATATAAACTCATAGGAGAAGAGTGGAGAAATGATGCCCAGAAGCTAAGGACAAGGCTCTGAAAAATGGAAAGATATTGGCCAAGGGTACAGACCTTCAGTTATATAACACATCAATCTAGAGACCTGGTATATGACATGTGACTACAGTTAATAGTAGTGGAATAGTGGAGATTTCATTGCTTACAACTCTGTGAGCAGATGGATCACTTGGTAGGTTGATAGTGGTAATCATTAGAAATTGACAGCTATACGAGACCATCACTTTGTAAATTAGTTCACTCATATAAAAATGATGTCAACTGCTTTGTTTTGAGGGTGATTGCAATGAAAATTTTCTATTTCATTAGTTGCAGAACTCTTTACTCCTTCCAAAACCACATGATTCAGAGAAGTATTTGATTGGGAGGTCCTGAAGATGAGGTGACTAAGAAGCAAAGGGAGAGAATTGCTTTTCTACTATGGGATACTTGCTCTGTGCCAGGCAAGAAACATTCCAGCTGTGTTTTGTTTTGTACTTCTGTTTCTGCTTAGAAACTTCTTCCAATGGAAAATATAGTATCATTTGAGGAAGAAGCTACTATCTTACATCCAGCATTGGATTCTTGGGATTTGAAGTGTCTTTTTATTTAAGTATAGTCTGTAGTGTTAAGGTATAAGGGTGCTAGTGGACAAATCTCTAGACTTGAAGCCAGAAAGATTGTTGTCCGTTTTATCATTAGAGTATGTAGTTGTGACAATGGACTGGAGCTGAGACTTTGAGCCTTATTTTCTAATTTATAAAACAGAAGAAAATATTCAGAGTCATGCTGAAGACAGGGCTTGTTTACCTATAGTGGAAAGTGGGATGAGGAGAGGGAAGGATACAGGTTTATTACTGAAGCTCACTGTTTCATTCCTCAATACATCCCCAATGCATGTGATCTTAAGGAAAACCAGGACTAGACTCAACTGAGAAAAGTTAGACCAAGCATCAACCTCTTTGAATTTATTTCCAAAATATTCTGAATTACAGAAACATAAATGCAATATTATTCAGCCTTAAAAGGTAAGTTAATCTCACCATTTTCAACCACACAGATGAGCCTGGAGACTATTAAGCTAAGTGAAATAAGTCAGGCATAGAAAACAAATACTTCATGATTTCTTTATGGGGTATAATCTTTAAAAATATAAACTCATAGGAGAAGAGTGGAGAAATGATGCCCAGAAGCTAAGGACAAGGCTCTGAAAAATGGAAAGATATTGGCCAAGGGTACAGACCTTCAGTTATATAACACATCAATCTAGAGACCTGGTATATGACATGTGACTACAGTTAATAGTAGTGGAATAGTGGAGATTTCATTGCTTACAACTCTGTGAGCAGATGGATCACTTGGTAGGTTGATAGTGGTAATCATTAGAAATTGACAGCTATACGAGACCATCACTTTGTACATTGTGAATAGGTAGTTTTCATTTGGTGTACTCTGTGTGGCTATACTGATAGACAGAAGTCTTACAAGTTTTCATCTGACTTCTTGAAGCTTTTACCTTACACTTTTGTTGATTTTGCTTCAAACATGTCACAATATAAATTGTATCCATGATGACAACTTTATGAGGAGTCCTTTGATTCAGTGATTCAACAAATCACAGAACCTGGAACTGGCCTTGAGGGTCCTCTGGTGGCTCTAATTAACCATGGATGGCCGGGGGTTGAAGAGTTCCTGGGTGTCTGTTTACTCACTGACTAAGAAAGTTCAGAGAAACTGTCATGGGTTCATCACTACACATAAAGAACTAACCAAAGCCACAAAGAAAACTTGATTCTTGGGAAGATCAATCTCATGCCTTAGCAATCTCTTAATCATGTGGATATTCAACTACTACCACTGTTGCTTATGTAGGCTCCTAGGAGTGAAGCTCTGGAGGCCACTGCCATCTACATAATAATACAGTTCTTAATGGTTCAATGCAGACTACAAACCTCATCATGAAGTCAGGCAACAGTGTAGGCAATGTTTCACAAGTCCTTAAAAGGTACTAGGTCAAGACTGACCCAAGGAGACCACCACCAGATCTGCCCCTCTGGAAAAGGTGCAAGGAAGCAGCAACTCATCATGTGCAAGTGTACGACAGTGTCATTGCTCACCACTGCTGCACTAAACTCTGTGTTCATGGAATTCCCAAGAGACTCAGGAGTCATAATCAAGTCTGTGTGCTAAAAACGTCTATTTATCTTTTCTTATCTTTTTGAGCAAAGCATATGAGATTGTTGAACTCCTTTCTCTGGGAGGCATATAACAGAATATAGGATTCAAGGAAGTTCGGTCAAAAGATGCTCAGAAATGACTATTTATAGACTCCTACTTTAGTGTAATCAGGTCTTCAAACTACTAAGAGAATCTCAAGTCAACCATCTATGCAAATTTATAACAATTACAGGGCGAGAACAAGGATACATGTGATGATTTTAAAACAGATTGTCAACCTTCAGAGCCACTGGAGAATGAATAAGATAGATATCGACATAGGCCAGTTGAAGATTTTTCAGCCACTGTTCCAAGACTGGTTGGAGCAACTCTGGTCGATGGGAAGTGCACCAAAGTTGCAGAGGTTAAAGAAAGGAAGCTGTGTGAAATGAATGCTGTAGGTAATTTTGTTTGTCTTGTTTCACTCAATAATCTGATTTTTTTATTGGTTAGAAATGAATGACCATTGAATAATGCTCCTTTTCTTCTTGAGTTCAATTGTTTTAAAAATCTAACCTACCTATGTAAACTTCGTTATTTGACTGAATTTACCATCACTGCACCATTCACAATAAACTGAGATGAATCAAGTTATAAATAACTTTCCCCTTCAAGGATCACTGCCTTGTCATGGAAAAAGGCCTTGTGTAACTCAATGAAGCTATGTGCCATGCTGTGTGGGGCCACCCAAGATGGATGGGTCATAGCAGAGAGTTCTGACAAAACGTGATCCACTGGAGAGGGAAAGGCAAACCACCCCAGGATACTTGCCATGAGAACATAAACTGGGTAAAAGCACAAAAACACATGACATCAGAAGATGAGTCCCCCAGGTCAAAAGGTGTCTGACTTTATACATGGATCATCAAAATCAAATTGATT
The DNA here is from genome assembly GCA_022376925.1 of Tragulus kanchil. Lineage (NCBI taxonomy): Eukaryota > Metazoa > Chordata > Mammalia > Artiodactyla > Tragulidae > Tragulus > Tragulus kanchil. The sequence goes on along the minus strand of JAIOJX010000031.1, from coordinate 84,918,028 downwards.
ACACTCTGTATCCAAAGATGGAGAAGCTATATACAGTCAGCAAAAACAAGACCTGGAGCTCACTGTGGCTCAGATCATCAGCTTCCCATAGCAAAATTCAAGCTTATACTAAAGAAAGCAGAGGAAGTCACTAGGCTAGCCAGGTACAACTCAAATCAAATCCCCTATGAATATGCAGTGATGGTAACACATAGATTCAAGGGATTAGACCTAGTAAATTGTGTGCCTAAAGAATTATGGATGGAGGTCCATAATACTTTACAGGAGGCAGGAAATAAAACCTTCACTGAGTGTGAAGGAGGTGCAGAGGCTTGGGTTGCAGGAATCCTGACGGTGCCATGTATACTGGGATAAAACCACCATATGATCCAGCAATACCACTACTAGGCATATACCCTCAGGAAAACAAAATTAAAAAAGACAAATGTACCCCATTATTCATTGTAGCACAATTTACAATAGCTAGAGCATGCAAGTAACCTAGATGTCCCTCAACAGATGAATGGATAAAGAAGCTGTGGTACATAGATACAATGCAATATTACTCAGTCATAAAAAAAGATTGCATTTGAGTCAGTGCTAATGAGGAGAATGAACCCTATTATACAGAGTGAAGTAAGTCAGAAAGAGAAAGATAAATATTCTATACTAATACATATATATGGAATTTAGAAAGATGGTACTGACAAATTTATATGCAGGGCAGCAATGCAGAAATAGGCAGAGAAAACAGACTTATGGATATTGTGGGTAGGGAGGAGTGGGTGAGATGTATGAAAAGAGTAACATGGAAATTTATTTACCATATGCAAAATAGATAACCAATTGAAATTTGATGTGGGACTAAGGGAACTCAAACAGGGGCTCTGTAACAACCTAGAGAGATAGGAGGGGAATGGAGTTGGGAGGGAAGTTCAAACGGAAGGGAACATATGGCTGATGCATGCTGATGTTTGGCAGTAAACAACAAAACTTTATGAAGCTATTTCCCTTAAATTTAAAAAAACTAAAATAAATAAACAATTAAAATTTGAACACAGCAATGATGAAAAAGTTTTTTTTTTTAAAGAAACTTTTATTTTACTTTTAACTTTTACAGAGTTTTGTTGTTTACAGATATGTATGTTCTCAGATTAGTCATAAAGTTTTGTTTTGTTTTGTTTTTTGCGGGTTAAGTTTTATTTGGGGCATAATTAGGACTGCAGCCAGGGAGACAGCACCCCATATAGCTCTGAGAAACTGCTCCAAAGAGGCAGCAGGAGGAGGGTCGATATTTAAGGATTTTGGTGAGGGGGGAGTTTAATATCATTAAAGAGTCATTTTACAAAGGGTCCCAGTTAGTCACGAGGATCCGATGTCACCATGAAGAGATTTGGTGCTTTTCTAAATATTAGGAGATGCAAGGATTGAGATAATAAAAGCTGTTCCTAAAAGCATCCACCTATCTAAAGACCTGCCCCATTGGATTCCCTGGAGCACAGTGTGCCTCTACCCCACCCTGATCTCCATCAGGGGGTATTGAAGTCAGTGCATCTCAGCAGCATGGAGTCTCAACCTCATCCTGATCTCCTTCAGGGGGTGTTGAAGGTCAGGAGTTCTCAACAGCATAGGGTTTGGTCTCTGCAGAGGCAGATGGCAAATGTCCTTGTTGTCCAGGCATTGGCAATGTAATTGGTAAATGCCAGTTTGTAGTTGACACTCTCCCCTTGTGGTCATAAATCCGACCATGCTTTGGGGGCATTTCATGACCATTTTGTCCCACGTTGCTGGGAAGGCTCATTCCCAGGTCTTGCGAAGAAGGTATTGTTGATAGGCCACTCGATGTGCTATTATGGGCTAGGTCTTAATAATCAAAGTTCTCTGGACACCTGTCTCCTAGTTATGGTCCAGGATAGTATTCTCTCTTGTTGCATCTTCTCACACCTAGAGTTACACTATTACAATCATTGATCGTATACCTAGTTAAACATTTGATCAACTGCTTTAAGTCTATTCATTCTCATTTTTGTTGGAAGTTCAGTCATAACACTTGGCAATACAAGAAATGATAATCTTGTAAAACAGGAAAAATACAAATAGTATAAGTGAATATGCTAGCCATGAGCCTCCCAAACCAAACCAGTTTTTGAAAAGATAGTTAAGACTAGGGAATTGGTCACTTAAGGCAGAAATCTGATTTTTCATATGGTTCAAATAAAAAGATTCATCAGGTATGGAAATACAACATTCAGTTTGCATTAAAGCACAGATAACCTCCCTGAGATGCTATATGGTGCCAAGGGCCTTGCAGTTGTGTAACATTGCCTTTCTCAACATAGACATCTCAGAATTTCATAGCCCAGTTACTACCATTTAAAGTTTATGAAAATTGTAAAGGCTTTGATATGGCAAATTATATTTTTTCCATTGAAGGCAGAAAGAATAGTTGTCATACCTGTAGAATATAGTTCTTTTCACCCATTGGGCTGATGCTAATGGTAGACTGGTTGGGGTTACCCCTAATTTGTTAACATGTATGACGTTAAATTCATGTTAATCTCAGGCTAGACCTTTTATACTCATCTTTATAAATATCAAGGCCATAAATTACTGTCATAAGTCCATTGAATCCCATACCAGTCACTGACTCTTTTAAGGGTAATAATAGGCATAGTTCATAAAGTACCCAGCCTAGTTTTCTAACATTACTAGGTTGATCATTTTTTTTTTAGGTATGATTTAATTGTTCCAAACTTTTTAAGCTTAAATGACCATAGTCTGTATTAAGACTTAGCTTCATCACTTTGACTGAGTTTGAATGACCCTAAGAGAACTGGGTCAAAGCAGGTATTAATTGGACAGCTGAGAGGATCTCATCTAGTAATACCATGAAGACAGAGCAGAACCAAACTCTCTTCTAAAATAAATTTCTTAAGGGGTATCTAATCAGAACCCTGACAAGGAGAAATCTAATAGGCACAGGTAATAGCCCACAACCCAACAATTGGGTTGAGATTTCAACTAGCATAGAATTATGCCCATGATAGAAAAAATTTTATGTCAAAAGTCCAAGAAATCAAGAAACATTGTGAAAGATCATACGAGTCAGGCCCAGCATCTTGGACAAGCTGTCTACTTCTGATGTCGTCTTCTCATCCTAGTGTAACACAGTTTCCTCTGTTGCAGCATCGTTTTAAGGTGAGTCAAGGTCAGCAGATGTCTCTATGAGTCCAGTGTGGGGATCCAAATTCATCTGCACTCCCAGAGGGGTGGGCACAAGAGGCCTTTGCATTTAAGCATTATTCTAGGCAAACGAATGCTAAAATGGTGCCAAGGTTTTTGAAAATATAGTTAAGACTAGGGAATTGGTCACTTAAGGCAGAAATCTGATTTTTCATATGGTTCAAATAAAAAGATTCATCAGATATGGAAATACAGCATTCAGTTTGCATTAAAGCACAGATAACCTCCCTGAGATGCTATATGGTGCCAAGGGCCTTGCAGTTGTGTAACATTGCCTTTCTCAACATAGACATCTCAGAATTTCATAGCCCAGTTACTACCATTTAAAGTTTATGAAAATTGTAAAGGCTTTGATATGGCAAATTATATTTTTTCCATTGAAGGCAGAAAGAATAGTTGTCATACCTGTAGAATATAGTTCTTTTCACCCATTGGGCTGATGCTAATGGTAGACTGGTTGGGGTTACCCCTAATTTGTTAACATGTATGACGTTAAATTCATGTTAATCTCAGGCTAGACCTTTTATACTCATCTTTATAAATATCAAGGCCATAAATTACTGTCATAAGTCCATTGAATCCCATACCAGTCACTGACTCTTTTAAGGGTAATAATAGGCATAGTTCATAAAGTACCCAGCCTAGTTTTCTAACATTACTAGGTTGATCATTTTTTTTAAGTATGATTTAATTGTTCCAAACTTTTTAAGCTTAAATGACCATAGTCTGTATTAAGACTTAGCTTCATCACTTTGACTGAGTTTGAATGACCCTAAGAGAACTGGGTCAAAGCAGGTATTAATTGGACAGCTGAGAGGATCTCATCTAGTAATACCATGAAGACAGAGCAGAACCAAACTCTCTTCTAAAATAAATTTCTTAAGGGGTATCTAATCAGAACCCTGACAAGGAGAAATCTAATAGGCACAGGTAATAGCCCACAACCCAACAATTGGGTTGAGATTTCAACTAGCATAGAATTATGCCCATGATAGAAAAAATTTTATGTCAAAAGTCCAAGAAATCAAGAAACATTGTGAAAGATCATACGAGTCAGGCCCAGCATCTTGGACAAGCTGTCTACTTCTGATGTCGTCTTCTCATCCTAGTGTAACACAGTTTCCTCTGTTGCAGCATCGTTTTAAGGTGAGTCAAGGTCAGCAGATGTCTCTATGAGTCCAGTGTGGGGATCCAAATTCATCTGCACTCCCCGAGGAGGCGGATGGGCACAAGAGGCCACTGCTGGTACCAAGGCTCCGGTTCCTCGTGAAGTCCAGGTGAAGGAGGAAAGTCTGCTCTGGGTCCCTTCATCGGTCACCAAAACTGTTGACTAAAAAAGGAACAACTTGAGAGCTGTGGGTTAAGTTTTATTTGGGGCATAATTAGGACTGAAGCCTGGGAGACAGCACCCCATATAGCCCTGAGAAACTGCTCCAAAGAGGCAGCAGGAGGAGGGTCGATATTTAAGGATTTTGGTGAGGGGGGAGTTTAATATCATTAAAGAGTCATTTTACAAAGGGTCCCAGTTAGTCATGAGGATCTGATGTCACCATGAAGAGATTTAGTGCTTTTCTCAGTCATAAAGTTTTAATCACTCTATTTTTGGAGGGGGAATAGAGGAGGATGCTAGATTTAAGCCCATAAATATGTGTGAAAAAATGTATCAATAACCAAGGTTCACCTAACTACTGATCCTATTACACAATTGTCACCCACACACAATGACTTGCACACACACAACACACATGGCACCTTTGCCGTGTACATATGTCTTCTCTCTTCAAAGTGCCATCAGCGATCTTGCTTTGAATGGCCTGGACCACCTGTTCCTCATTTTGATACAGATGAGCACAGGCAATATGGCAGAACCCAACCTCTATAGAAAATTTGGTGGCCTCCAGAGCTTCACTCTTAGGAACCTAGATAAGCAACAAAGGTAGTAGTTGAATATTCACATGATTAAGAGATTGCTAAGGCATGAGATTGTTATAAGACTGCAATTTTTATTCTAGAAATAAAGCCATGGGACTTATTGCTTTTCTCAGCACAGGAGAGGCATTTTGCAAGTGGAAAGTGTAAGGAGCAGAAAAAAGTTCACATAAACTGCTGGTAATCCCCATTAGGACATATGAACATTGTATTAATTGAAACATATATTAAGTGTAAGAGGTTAGTGGAAAGAACCTTAACCTCTTGGTTTCAATATAGTTGCCCATGATAGAAAAAATTTTATGTCAAAAGTCCAAGAAATCAAGAAACATTGTGAAAGATCATACGAGTCAGGCCCAGCATCTTGGACAAGCTGTCTACTTCTGATGTCGTCTTCTCATCCTAGTGTAACACAGTTTCCTCTGTTGCAGCATCGTTTTAAGGTGAGTCAAGGTCAGCAGATGTCTCTATGAGTCCAGTGTGGGGATCCAAATTCATCTGCACTCCCCGAGGAGGCGGATGGGCACAAGAGGCCACTGCTGGTACCAAGGCTCCGGTTCCTCGTGAAGTCCAGGTGAAGGAGGAAAGTCTGCTCTGGGTCCCTTCATCGGTCACCAAAACTGTTGACTAAAAAAGGAACAACTTGAGAGCTGTGGGTTAAGTTTTATTTGGGGCATAATTAGGACTGAAGCCTGGGAGACAGCACCCCATATAGCCCTGAGAAACTGCTCCAAAGAGGCAGCAGGAGGAGGGTCGATATTTAAGGATTTTGGTGAGGGGGGAGTTTAATATCATTAAAGAGTCATTTTACAAAGGGTCCCAGTTAGTCATGAGGATCTGATGTCACCATGAAGAGATTTAGTGCTTTTCTCAGTCATAAAGTTTTAATCACTCTATTTTTGGAGGGGGAATAGAGGAGGATGCTAGATTTAAGCCCATAAATATGTGTGAAAAAATGTATCAATAACCAAGGTTCACCTAACTACTGATCCTATTACACAATTGTCACCCACACACAATGACTTGCACACACAACACACATGGCACCTTTGCCGTGTACATATGTCTTCTCTCTTCAAAGTGCCATCAGCGATCTTGCTTTGAATGGCCTGGACCACCTGTTCCTCATTTTGATACAGATGAGCACAGGCAATATGGCAGAACCCAACCTCTATAGAAAATTTGGTGGCCTCCAGAGCTTCACTCTTAGGAACCTAGATAAGCAACAAAGGTAGTAGTTGAATATTCACATGATTAAGAGATTGCTAAGGCATGAGATTGTTATAAGACTGCAATTTTTATTCTAGAAATAAAGCCATGGGACTTATTGCTTTTCTCAGCACAGGAGAGGCATTTTGCAAGTGGAAAGTGTAAGGAGCAGAAAAAAGTTCACATAAACTGCTGGTAATCCCCATTAGGACATATGAACATTGTATTAATTGAAACATATATTAAGTGTAAGAGGTTAGTGGAAGACTACCTCTTGAATACATTGCTGATAACTCCATTTACAAATCACTTCACAAATATTAGTATCTAAAATGTTGTGATACCTTCCTCATAGAGGTTTAGTGCCTGGCCTAGTTGTGCCCAGCAGCCTGGTAAAATGTCGAGAAATTATTCTGGAACATCTCTGAAATGATTGCTTCTATTCCAGCCAGAGGAGGAATTTATTCCAAAAGATTAAAATGGAAAACTGGTATTTGACCCTGTGGATCTCTATCACACATGGGAGGTGAGATTAGGGAGAAGAGAGCCCATGGGAGGAGCCAGGAGAGGGACAAGCTCCTTCATTTCTTCTGTCTCTGAGAATAGGCTCTGAACCATCAGACTCAGTAGTTCATGAACTCTAAGGGCTGTGATAATGACCCTTGTAGCTCAGTTGGTAGATAAAACGTGCCTGCAATACAGGAGACCCAGGTTCAATTCTTGGGTCAGGAAGATCTCCTGGAGAAGGAAATGACAACCCACTCCAGTACTCCTGCCTGGAGAATCCCATGTACAGAGGAACCTGCAGGCTACAGTCCTGGCAGACTACAGTCCAAGAGTTGGACACGACATAGTGACTAAATACAGCTACAATACAAAGAGCTGTTATGCTGGGGTTGTGGGGAGGAAACCATTGCTGGTACATTCATAGAGAGGAAAGAAGGAGGAAAGTTTGGGACAATAAGACAGGCATCTCTTTCCCTTCATACGATATGTCTTCTCTGGGAGCTTCTAGTGATGAGATGATGAGTCTTCTTGTGTCATGCCCTTCTTCCCCTTTTTTCTTCCTTATAATCAATGCTAATTCCTTACAAGAGAGAACTTTAATAGATTTTTCCAGCATTTATTCTTGCTCTATTACCCATTCCAAATAACTGTTTACCACCACTCCCCTTGGGCCCTGGAGAAGTGTAAGGACGCAGGGCTGACCAAGTCTTATTGCTTTTCTCAGCACAGGAGAGCCATCTTGCAAGTGGAAAGTGTAAGGAGCAGAAAAAAGTTCACATAAACTGCTGGTAATCCCCATTAGGACATATGAACATTGTATTAATTGAAACATATATTAAGTGTAAGAGGTTAGTGGAAGACTACCTCTTGAATACATTGCTGATAACTCCATTTACAAATCACTTCACAAATATTAGTATCTAAAATGTTGTGATACCTTCCTCATAGAGGTTTAGTGCCTGGCCTAGTTGTGCCCAGCAGCCTGGTAAAATGTCGAGAAATTATTCTGGAACATCTCTGAAATGATTGCTTCTATTCCAGCCAGAGGAGGAATTTATTCCAAAAGATTAAAATGGAAAACTGGTATTTGACCCTGTGGATCTCTATCACACATGGGAGGTGAGATTAGGGAGAAGAGAGCCCATGGGAGGAGCCAGGAGAGGGACAAGCTCCTTCATTTCTTCTGTCTCTGAGAATAGGCTCTGAACCATCAGACTCAGTAGTTCATGAACTCTAAGGGCTGTGATAATGACCCTTGTAGCTCAGTTGGTAGATAAAACGTGCCTGCAATACAGGAGACCCAGGTTCAATTCTTGGGTCAGGAAGATCTCCTGGAGAAGGAAATGACAACCCACTCCAGTACTCCTGCCTGGAGAATCCCATGTACAGAGGAACCTGCAGGCTACAGTCCTGGCAGACTACAGTCCAAGAGTTGGACACGACATAGTGACTAAATACAGCTACAATACAAAGAGCTGTTATGCTGGGGTTGTGGGGAGGAAACCATTGCTGGTACATTCATAGAGAGGAAAGAAGGAGGAAAGTTTGGGACAATAAGACAGGCATCTCTTTCCCTTCATACGATATGTCTTCTCTGGGAGCTTCTAGTGATGAGATGATGAGTCTTCTTGTGTCATGCCCTTCTTCCCCTTTTTTCTTCCTTATAATCAATGCTAATTCCTTACAAGAGAGAACTTTAATAGATTTTTCCAGCATTTATTCTTGCTCTATTACCCATTCCAAATAACTGTTTACCACCACTCCCCTTGGGCCCTGGAGAAGTGTAAGGACGCAGGGCTGACCAAGTCCATTGGGGTGTCCAACTTTAACTGCAAGCAGCTGGAGAAGATCCTGAACAAACTGGGACTCAAATACAAACCTGTCTGCAACCAGGTGAGAGCCTCGGCACCTCTCCCTCCGGCTCTTCAGAACCTCCTTCTTTCACTGGAGCTGGATGTCTCTTTTTTGGTTCTAGTTTTACTTTATTGTGGTGAGAAAACTTAACATGAGAATAACCTCATAACAAATTTTTAAGTATTCAATACAATACAATACAATGTTGTCTTCCCCTTCTGTTCTTCCTACCTCAGTCGATGGAAGACTCTAGAGAGCAGAGCCTCCGTCTGGACCATGCAAATAGAACCAGTAACAGTATGCTTGATAAAGTCTGGGTGGAAAAGGTCAGGAGGGCTTCCTTGTGGTAGGAATTGAAGGAAGATAAATCTTGTGACGGAGGGTTAGACTAGTCACCCAGAATTTAGAGGAAGGAGGCCTTTCCCTGAGCTGAAAGCATGACCAAAATTGGAAGTGAAAATGCCTTGGAGGGAACTGTGTACAGGAAGGAAACTTGGAACAGGAAGTAAGCAAAGAAAAAAATCAGCTAATGTGGGTGTTAAGGGTTTGGATGCCCGAATCCTTATTCTTGATATCTGTGCATTTATTGGTTTTCGACATGGAGGACAGTACAGAAAAATTTGTGGGAGACTATGAAAATTGGTCAAGTCAGATAGATGAAGTGTAAGGCTTATGGTGATACTAACCATGGATGAAATATTCACTCATGTACATATACTTATCATAAAGTACATCTTATCATTTACTCAGCCTTGAACTGGTTCTCCCATTGAAATTCACCATAAAATTCACTAGTCAAACACACTTTTCTATGTCTGTTTCTAAGCTCTTACTCTTTTGGTTCTAGTTTTACTTTATTGTGGTGAGAAAACTTAACATGAGAATAACCTCATAACAAATTTTTAAGTATTCAATACAATACAATACAATGTTGTAAACTATAGGGACAATGTTGTACAGAAGATCTAGAATTTATTCACCTTGTATAAATGAGAGTTCACACCCATGATTAGCAAACCTGAATTCCTCCATCCTTTCAGTCCCTGGTGACTATCTCTCTACTGTTTCAGATATTGGAAAAGTTAAGAATATGACAGGGAATATATGTATATTTAATTTTACATATTTACATAATATATTAAGTAAATACATATATATGAAATATTTTGTTGATCTAGATCTCATGTAGTTCACATATCACATTGAGTCATGTTTCTCAAGGTCTTTTAACTTGAAATGGTCACTGAAGAATTATGGCACCAACATATCTAGACAAGTATTTGACAATGCACTGTATTTATCATTGTTTTCTGGTATAGTATGTACGTGCACGTGCTCAGTAGTGTCTGACTCTTTGTGATCCTATGGACTGTTGGTCACCAGGCTGCTCTGTTCATGGGATTCTCCAGGCAAAAATACTGAAATGGGTTGCCAAGCCCTTCCCAAGGGATCTTCCTGACCCAGGGATCAAATGTGCTTTTCTTGAATTGGCAAGTGGGTCCCTTACCATGAGCGTCACCTGAGAATCTCCTCCACTTATTCCCACAAGACAGGGTAAAACTGACCCCATTGCCATTATTTCTCAGTTTCTAAGAAAGGATTTATTGTAAGTATCATCATTCCTGGAGGAGAATATTCTTGTCCTTTCCACCTCTCTCATCACTAGGGTCTCAGGGATTTTTACTCCATATGCTATACTTGTTTTCACTCATGATTCCTTTTTCTGGAAGGCTGCCTGTCTTCACTTCATTTAGTTGTGTTTCTGGGGTTTTATCTTGCCCCTCTGTTTGGGACATAACTTCCTGCTTTTTCATGCTGATTAACTTTCTGTAATGTGGTTTTTGTTTTAGTCACTGTGGGACTGTGGTTCTTCTTGCTTCTTCTGTCTGCCTAATGGTGGAGAAAGCTAAAAGTCTTGAATAAGAGTCCTGATGGGAGGGACTGGTGGTGGGGAAAAACTGGGTCTTGCTCTGGCGGCCAGGGCCTTTGCTCAGTAAAGCTTCAATCCAATTATCTGGAGATGGCTCGAGTTGTGCCCCACCTTGGTAATTTTTTGGCCTGAGGTGACCCAGTCCTTGGGTCTGTGGGCTCTATGGTTGTGTTAATGGCAACCTCCAAGACAGTTTATACCAAGGTGGACTTTTCTGGCCTGATTTTGCCTATGCCCCCGTCCCTGTGGTGAGCCCCTGCCAACCCACAACTCCACAGGAGACCCTCCAACACTAGTAGGTAGTTTGTGTTCAGTCTTTTATGAAGTCACTGCTCCTTTCCTCTGAGTCTTGGTATGTGCAAGGTTTTGTTTGTGCCCTCTAAGACTGGAGTCTCTCTTCCCCCCAGTCCTGTGGAAGTCTTGTAATCAAACCCCTCTGATCTTTAAGATCAGACTTCCTGGGGATTCCCAGTCCCTTTCTCAGGTACCCAGACTGGGAAGCCTGACATGGGGTTCAGAACTTTCACAACAGTGGTAGAATTTCTTTGGTATTATTCGTCTCAACCTGTGGGTCACCCACTTCTGTTCATGGACAAATCAATTTCCCTTCCCAAGGGATCTTCCTGACCCAGGGATCAAATGTGCTTTTCTTGAATTGGCAAGTGGGTCCCTTACCATGAGCGTCACCTGAGAATCTCCTCCACTTATTCCCACAAGACAGGGTAAAACTGACCCCATTGCCATTATTTCTCAGTTTCTAAGAAAGGATTTATTGTAAGTATCATCATTCCTGGAGGAGAATATTCTTGTCCTTTCCACCTCTCTCATCACTAGGGTCTCAGGGATTTTTACTCCATATGCTATACTTGTTTTCACTCATGATTCCTTTTTCTGGAAGGCTGCCTGTCTTCACTTCATTTAGTTGTGTTTCTGGGGTTTTATCTTGCCCCTCTGTTTGGGACATAACTTCCTGCTTTTTCATGCTGATTAACTTTCTGTAATGTGGTTTTTGTTTTAGTCACTGTGGGACTGTGGTTCTTCTTGCTTCTTCTGTCTGCCTAATGGTGGAGAAAGCTAAAAGTCTTGAATAAGAGTCCTGATGGGAGGGACTGGTGGTGGGGAAAAACTGGGTCTTGCTCTGGCGGCCAGGGCCTTTGCTCAGTAAAGCTTCAATCCAATTATCTGGAGATGGCTCGAGTTGTGCCCCACCTTGGTAATTTTTTGGCCTGAGGTGACCCAGTCCTTGGGTCTGTGGGCTCTATGGTTGTGTTAATGGCAACCTCCAAGACAGTTTATACCAAGGTGGACTTTTCTGGCCTGATTTTGCCTATGCCCCCGTCCCTGTGGTGAGCCCCTGCCAACCCACAACTCCACAGGAGACCCTCCAACACTAGTAGGTAGTTTGTGTTCAGTCTTTTATGAAGTCACTGCTCCTTTCCTCTGAGTCTTGGTATGTGCAAGGTTTTGTTTGTGCCCTCTAAGACTGGAGTCTCTCTTCCCCCCAGTCCTGTGGAAGTCTTGTAATCAAACCCCTCTGATCTTTAAGATCAGACTTCCTGGGGATTCCCAGTCCCTTTCTCAGGTACCCAGGCTGGGAAGCCTGACATGGGGTTCAGAACTTTCACAACAGTGGTAGAATTTCTTTGGTATTATTCGTCTCAACCTGTGGGTCACCCACTTAGCAGGTATGGGATTTGATTTGATTGTGCCCCACCTCCTGTCTTGCTGCAGCTTGTCCTTTGTCTCTGGATGGGGGGATCTTTATTTGGTGCATTCCACCATCCTTTTGTCCTTTTGTTCAAAATCTAGTTGTGACTTTGGGGCTCTCACAGGAGAAGATCAATGCATATCCTTCTACTCTGCCATTTTGAACTGGAAGCCACTCATGTGTGGGGAAACAAACCAGTGAAGGCTTTTGTGGCTTTGGCTGAGCCAGGAGAAAAGCAAATTGGGAATGAGAAATATACTAGAAAGATCTAAGACAAACAAATGATTTGATTCATGTGGGCTTATTAGCTGGGGGTATACTGATCGGCAACAGGTGGGAGATCTGCTATGGACTTTTGAATGCCGGGTCTGTGCAAACTCCTTTACTTCTTGCTGGTACCATTGCCCCCAGCTGTAATGCGCCCTTCATCCATTGGAAGGATAATGTAAGCGACTTAGAGTCACGAAGTGTACTTATTGAATAGGGCTGTGATTGATTCCCAGCCCATGTTAATATTATTCCCTGTAAACACCTGAAGGCTTCAGCGCTGAATAAAAGCAGAATGGTGAGTGTGTTCCGGGCCTTGACCCAAGAGGTCTTGAGCTCCCCACCCCCCCCACCATCCCCCAACCTGTTCCCATTCTTTCTCTCTGTTTGTATGTCTGTGTGTATTTCTTTTTTTTTTTTTTAATTCTTTATTTTAAAGGTTTTACAGAGTTTTGTTGTTCACAGACATGTATGTTCCCAGATCAGTCATATGCATATCCATGGTCCCCACCCGCCGAGATCCCCCCATCCCACCCCTCCAGACCTTCGCCCCAAGCCATTGTAAGCACTCCTATTCCCTAAGCACTATGACACTAGCTATCTTTTCCACACATAATACTATAGGTTTCCTTGTTACTTCCTCCATGCTTCCCCCTCCCTATTTCTTCGCCACGATGTCCCTATGTCTATGCTCTTTTTTTCCATGAGTTCCCTGCATGTGATATCAAGACTGTCCTACTAGATTCCATATATATGTGTGTTAGTATACTGTATTTGTCTTTCTCTTTTTGACTTACTTCACTTTTTATGATAGGTTCTAGAGCCAGCCACTTCATTAGGACTGAGTCTTCTGCATTTCTTTTAACAGCTGAGTAGTATTCCATTGTATATATGGACCAGAGCTTCTGGATCCATTCATTCATTGATGGACATCTAGGTTGCTTCCATGTTTTGGCTATTGTATAGAGAGCTGCAATGAACATTGGGGTACAGGTGCTTCTTTCAGTTTTGATTTCATCAAGATATAAGCCTAATAGTGGGATTGCTGGGTCACATGGTGCTTCTATTTTTAGTTTTTTAAGAAATCTCCATACTGTCTTCCATAGAGGCTGTATCAATTTACATTCCCACCAGCAATGTAAGAGGGTTCCCTTTTCTCTGCACCCTCTCCAGCATTCATTGTCTTGTGTGTATTTCTTAAAGTCTCGTCACACCCGCTATTCTCTATGCACCCAGCTGATGAGCTGCGACACTCATGATTCCTTCTGATGCTTGTGTCTGCTCAAGTGGCACCAGTGGGGCTTCCATGAAATCAATTCGTTTTCCTTCAGAGATTTGTTCATAAGTGTTTGTGCAATTTCTGGCTCTCTGGCACAGTGTGATGTCTGAGATTCTGAGAGCACTTTTTCTGTCCCAGGTCTGGAGTTAGGCATGTGTCCTCGTGATGTTCAGTGATATTGAGTAACCAAGATTCGGTTCCTGAGATTGCTTGTTCTCAGGAATGTCACTGTTTTTCTTTCTTTTCAGGGAACAGAGATAAAAGTTCTTCCTTTTAAAAATCATTACTTGGAGTTGAGGTTTCCAGTTGTAATTTCATGCAACACAGTTTTTTCTTTAGTATTTTAAACTTTTCATCTTTCTCTGTCATATTAATACTGTCTTTTCATATAATCTGACCCTTATCTATGTTTCATTGTACAGATGGAATGTCACCCTTACCTCAACCAGAGCAAACTGTTGGAATTTTGCAAGACAAAGATATTGACCTAGTTGTCTACACTACTCTGGGATCCCAACCATTATCAGAATGGTATGAACATTACTGAAGGCAACGAGAAGTTTCTTTAAAACCGAAATTTTGATGAAAATCCTAGCATACATAGTGTTCTAGAGATCACTGTCTTTTGGCAGGGGAAGTGAAGAAAGACGGAAGAAATTTTGTTTTCTTAAGGTCAGATTCCCTGGGGATTCCCAGCCCCTTTTTTGGGTCTCTGGGTTGGGATGCCTGAGGTGGGGCTCAGAACCTTCACAATAGTGGGAGAATTTCTTTGGTATCATTGTTCTCCAGTTTGTGGGTCACCCACCAGCAGATATGATGATTGTGTCCCACCTACTGTCTTGCTGCAGCTTCTCCTTTGTTTTTGGATGTGGGATGCCAATCAGGAAATTTTTATATTTCATGTGTCTTGTTGTATAATGATAAAATGCAAGTGTGCAGTAAGTTTATATATAATCCCATAGTTGAGAACTAAGCATAAACTTAAGTCATGATTTGCTTATTTATTAACTAATGAATACACTACTAATGCATAATAAACTTTTCAAACCTCCCTTACCTGATGTTTGAAATTAGGATAATATTATGTACCCCGTTTATGAGCCAAAGAAAATAACAAGTTGAATTACCTTGGTAAAGTTTGCACAATGCAAATAAAAAATCCAAATATATTCTCTATGCACCCAGCTGATGAGCTGCGACACTCATGATTCCTTCTGATGCTTGTGTCTGCTCAAGTGGCACCAGTGGGGCTTCCATGAAATCAATTCGTTTTCCTTCAGAGATTTGTTCATAAGTGTTTGTGCAATTTCTGGCTCTCTGGCACAGTGTGATGTCTGAGATTCTGAGAGCACTTTTTCTGTCCCAGGTCTGGAGTTAGGCATGTGTCCTCGTGATGTTCAGTGATATTGAGTAACCAAGATTCGGTTCCTGAGATTGCTTGTTCTCAGGAATGTCACTGTTTTTCTTTCTTTTCAGGGAACAGAGATAAAAGTTCTTCCTTTTAAAAATCATTACTTGGAGTTGAGGTTTCCAGTTGTAATTTCATGCAACACAGTTTTTTCTTTAGTATTTTAAACTTTTCATCTTTCTCTGTCATATTAATACTGTCTTTTCATATAATCTGACCCTTATCTATGTTTCATTGTACAGATGGAATGTCACCCTTACCTCAACCAGAGCAAACTGTTGGAATTTTGCAAGACAAAAGATATTGACCTAGTTGTCTACACTACTCTGGGATCCCAACCATTATCAGAATGGTATGAACATTACTGAAGGCAACGAGAAGTTTCTTTAAAACCGAAATTTTGATGAAAATCCTAGCATACATAGTGTTCTAGAGATCACTGTCTTTTGGCAGGGGAAGTGAAGAAAGACGGAAGAAATTTTGTTTTCTTAAGGTCAGATTCCCTGGGGATTCCCAGCCCCTTTTTTGGGTCTCTGGGTTGGGATGCCTGAGGTGGGGCTCAGAACCTTCACAATAGTGGGAGAATTTCTTTGGTATCATTGTTCTCCAGTTTGTGGGTCACCCACCAGCAGATATGATGATTGTGTCCCACCTACTGTCTTGCTGCAGCTTCTCCTTTGTTTTTGGATGTGGGATGCCAATCAGGAAATTTTTATATTTCATGTGTCTTGTTGTATAATGATAAAATGCAAGTGTGCAGTAAGTTTATATATAATCCCATAGTTGAGAACTAAGCATAAACTTAAGTCATGATTTGCTTATTTATTAACTAATGAATACACTACTAATGCATAATAAACTTTTCAAACCTCCCTTACCTGATGTTTGAAATTAGGATAATATTATGTACTTCCCAGGTCTATGATGAGCCAAAGAAAATAACAAGTTGAATTACCTTGGTAAACATATTTTTTGTAGGAGAATTGCACAATGCAAATAACAATGAAATGAACAGCTGTCATTTTTGGACTACTCAGTTTTTATCAACACTTGAGGACAGTGAAAATTAAAAAAAAAAAAAAAGAAAAACATTTTCCAGTCTTCATCTCTTTCTCTTTTCATCTCCTTGTACTTGCTTTAGAGCTGTGCTTATAGGAGAAAAACAACCACTGAGAAGAAAAAAAAATTCCACAAGTTTGGCAGAACTGGTCTCAATTCAAACATGCATCCAAATGACCAGGAGAGCTTTGTAAACACTGACTGCCCACATGACACAATTGAGGTTCTGATTCAGTTTTTCTTCAGTTGAGCTATGGAGTTTGCATGTCTAGAAAGATACCTGGTGGTGCTGATGTTACTGGTCCATGGACCACACTTTGAGAAGTATTGGTCTAGAGTGGACCTATTCTAGACCTCTTTATAGTGGTCTGTTTGAGAAGCTTCCTTAGAAACTGAGTACTCAGCCTCAGATCTTCAGCTTTTCTTTGAATTTCCTTCCAGGGTGAACCCGAATAACCCTGCTCTCTTGGAAGACCCAGTTCTTTGTGCCATTGCCAAAAAGCACAAGCAAACCCCAGCTCTGGTTGCCCTTCGCTACCAAATATAACATGGGGTTGTGGTTCTGGCCAAGAGTTACAACAAGAAGATCAAAGAGAACATATAGGTAATGAGCATGGCTGTGGGTAGAGGGCTCCTAAGGAACATCCTTCACGAGGGTCATTCTCTGCCCAGCTCTCAAGACTCTCCTAAGCCAAGATGAGTTACCCATTCCTTCCCATGCATGAATGCCTTGTGTGTATTCCTGGTGGTTCTCACCTCCTGCTGAGACAACAGGAGAGATGGATGGCTGGATGAAGCAGAAAAATGCAAGTGTGCAGTAAGTTTATATATAATCCCATATGTCAAAACTTCATTTTTTCAATGAATACACTACTAATGCATAATAAACTTTTCAAACCTCCCTTACCTGATGTTTGAAATTAGGATAATATTATGTACTTCCCAGGTCTATGATGAGCCAAAGAAAATAACAAGTTGAATTACCTTGGTAAACATATTTTTTGTAGGAGAATTGCACAATGCAAATAACAATGAAATGAACAGCTGTCATTTTTGGACTACTCAGTTTTTATCAACACTTGAGGACAGTGAAAATTAAAAAAAAAAAAAAAAGAAAAACATTTTCCAGTCTTCATCTCTTTCTCTTTTCATCTCCTTGTACTTGCTTTAGAGCTGTGCTTATAGGAGAAAAACAACCACTGAGAAGAAAAAAAAAATTCCACAAGTTTGGCAGAACTGGTCTCAATTCAAACATGCATCCAAATGACCAGGAGAGCTTTGTAAACACTGACTGCCCACATGACACAATTGAGGTTCTGATTCAGTTTTTCTTCAGTTGAGCTATGGAGTTTGCATGTCTAGAAAGATACCTGGTGGTGCTGATGTTACTGGTCCATGGACCACACTTTGAGAAGTATTGGTCTAGAGTGGACCTATTCTAGACCTCTTTATAGTGGTCTGTTTGAGAAGCTTCCTTAGAAACTGAGTACTCAGCCTCAGATCTTCAGCTTTTCTTTGAATTTCCTTCCAGGGTGAACCCGAATAACCCTGCTCTCTTGGAAGACCCAGTTCTTTGTGCCATTGCCAAAAAGCACAAGCAAACCCCAGCTCTGGTTGCCCTTCGCTACCAAATATAACATGGGGTTGTGGTTCTGGCCAAGAGTTACAACAAGAAGATCAAAGAGAACATATAGGTAATGAGCATGGCTGTGGGTAGAGGGCTCCTAAGGAACATCCTTCACGAGGGTCATTCTCTGCCCAGCTCTCAAGACTCTCCTAAGCCAAGATGAGTTACCCATTCCTTCCCATGCATGAATGCCTTGTGTGTATTCCTGGTGGTTCTCACCTCCTGCTGAGACAACAGGAGAGATGGATGGCTGGATTGAGCAGAAAACAGAGATTTTAGTTCGAACATTACATTTGCAATTTATTCTGTCAACTTGTGCAAATGACGTCTTACTTTCATTGTTCTCAATTGACAAAACTGTGTTATGTGATTTTCCTAAACCATTTAGGCTGCTTTAAAAAAATACCACAGATTGGGTATCATAGAAACAACTGAAATTTGTTCCCAACAGTTCTGAAGCTGGAGATCTGAGGTCAGGGTGTCCATGTAGTGAATGAGGGCCTCTTTCAGGTCACAGGCTTCTCCTTATATCTTCACATGGTGCAGGGGCCATAGAGTTTTCCCAGTTCTCTTTTATGAATATGACATTGCTGAAATCTCATTCATGAGGGCTCTACCATCATGACCTAATTACTCCTCAAGTCTCCACTTTCTCACATCATTGCAATGGAGTGAAGTTTCCAACAAAGGAATTTAGTAGGCTATGTCAGGGATCTTGAACCTCTAAATTATCACGGTTTTATTTTACATTTCCTTGAATAGGAATGTAGCTTCGTTTTTATACATTTAATATCCTTCAATTTCTACTGTTGCAAAGCTTCTGTTTATGACTTTTTCCACTCTTGCTAGATTGTTTGTCTCTTGACTTATGTTCAGGAGACTATTAATGTACACTTAGCCACAGCTGTACAAGAAATTCTCCCCAGGTTCAGGATTTAATGCAAAGATCATTGGAAGTTCCCTTGATTCTGTGGTTTCATGCTGTCATTCTCTTGGCTGGAGTCACATACATTTGCAGTTCAATGCAGAGCAGTTGGGAATTTCTGCTTGGGCTGGTGGATGTGGCTCTTGTCAGAGAAGCCTGCGAGCTTCTCCATGTAGTTTTTCATATGTAGTTGGCTAGACTGTGATCAACTAACCTGGTCTTCATCTTATCACAGTGCTTGGATCTCAAGTCAGTGATTAAGGAAAAAATCCTCTTCATGTCTAAGCTCAGATCTGACTCATCACTTCTGGGAAGTATTACTGTTGAGTTCAGGTTATATGGCAGGCCAAGTCAAAGGAAAGGAAATCAACCCTTGATAAATGATGTTTCCACCTCCTGCTGAGACAACAGGAGAGATGGATGGCTGGATTGAGCAGAAAACAGAGATTTTAGTTCGAACATTACATTTGCAATTTATTCTGTCAACTTGTGCAAATGACGTCTTACTTTCATTGTTCTCAATTGACAAAACTGTGTTATGTGATTTTCCTAAACCATTTAGGCTGCTTTAAAAAAATACCACAGATTGGGTATCATAGAAACAACTGAAATTTGTTCCCAACAGTTCTGAAGCTGGAGATCTGAGGTCAGGGTGTCCATGTAGTGAATGAGGGCCTCTTTCAGGTCACAGGCTTCTCCTTATATCTTCACATGGTGCAGGGGCCATAGAGTTTTCCCAGTTCTCTTTTATGAATATGACATTGCTGAAATCTCATTCATGAGGGCTCTACCATCATGACCTAATTACTCCTCAAGTCCCCACTTTCTCACATCATTGCAATGGAGTGAAGTTTCCAACAAAGGAATTTAGTAGGCTATGTCAGGGATCTTGAACCTCTAAATTATCACGGTTTTATTTTACATTTCCTTGAATAGGAATGTAGCTTCGTTTTTATACATTTAATATCCTTCAATTTCTACTGTTGCAAAGCTTCTGTTTATGACTTTTTCCACTCTTGCTAGATTGTTTGTCTCTTGACTTATGTTCAGGAGACTATTAATGTACACTTAGCCACAGCTGTACAAGAAATTCTCCCCAGGTTCAGGATTTAATGCAAAGATCATTGGAAGTTCCCTTGATTCTGTGGTTTCATGCTGTCATTCTCTTGGCTGGAGTCACATACATTTGCAGTTCAATGCAGAGCAGTTGGGAATTTCTGCTTGGGCTGGTGGATGTGGCTCTTGTCAGAGAAGCCTGCGAGCTTCTCCATGTAGTTTTTCATATGTAGTTGGCTAGACTGTGATCAACTAACCTGGTCTTCATCTTATCACAGTGCTTGGATCTCAAGTCAGTGATTAAGGAAAAAATCCTCTTCATGTCTAAGCTCAGATCTGACTCATCACTTCTGGGAAGTATTACTGTTGAGTTCAGGTTATATGGCAGGCCAAGTCAAAGGAAAGGGAAATCAACCCTTGATAAATGATGTTCATGTTTCCATTTGATTTTATTCTGTAATATAGCGAAAACTGATTTTCTAAGAATATATATATATATATATATACATATATATATATTCTTAGAAAAAAAAAATATCTTCTTTTATGTATATTTAGGTGTAAATCTAACCATCCATACTTTTTTAGAAATTTTCATTGTCAACTCAGTCATTTATCAAGTGCTCATAAGTTCATTTTTGGCCTCTTTCTATTATTAAACTATTCAGTTTCCTGTACTGTCCTATTATAGTAGAAAATAAAACTTGTTTTTCATAATGACATATTCTTTTTTCTTAAAGGGTCTTTGATGCTCTTCACGAGCTGTTATTTTTATAAAATTTAGTATCACTGAAACAACTCCCACAAAAGAATATATGTTTAAGTCTTTGGCTCATGTTACATTGAAACACAAGACCACTTTGGAGAAAACTGATTTCTTTACAAAATTGAGATTTCTATTCTATGATTGTACGATCAATGTCTAATTATTTAGGTGTGCTTTAATATTTTAAGTACATTTCATAACTTTTTGCCACAAGGGCTTTTATATAATCTTTTTTGGTTAGAATTACTCATAGATAATAAATAAGATTGATATGGGGTTATCAGTTAGGCTTTCACAGGGATGGGTTCTCCTTCCAATTCTTGCTGAAGTTCAAAGCTGTATCATATTTAGGGTGTTTTGGAAAGAAAATACCAGTCTAATATGTGGTCTAGTGCAGGTATTTTCCTGAATTGTGCACTGCCCATTTGTTTGTAGAAAGAAGATTTTTTTTTTTTTTTTAATTTTCTGTCTCAAGTAATTCACTTAGAAAGATAAAGGACTGATGCGTTGTCTTTGTGACCTGGAGTAGAAAAGGAGAGGGAGCAGGAAGCAGAGGTGAGAACTCAGCAGAGGTTCCCAGTTTTGTTCATGTGGAAGCTGAGGATAGACACAACTTCCTCGTTCCTTCTTCTTGTCCCCATCCAGCAGGAATATCCTCCAGTTCCCACGGGGATGCCGGCTCCTTGGGGGGAGAAGTTAATGTCAGTCTTCTCTTCCTTCCAGGTGTCTGACTTTGAATTGATGCCAGAAGACGTGAAATCAATCATTGACCTCAACAGCAATATAAGATACTATGACTTCCAACAGTAAGTGACTTGTATATTGCACACACACTGTATTCCCTGGCATATAGCTCAACAGAGGAATAAGCTTTCTTAAAGCTTAGTTTCAGGGAGACAGTCCTGGTTTCCTGCATAGGAGTAAACCAGAGGCTTCTTGCAGACCTCAGACCAGAGGTTGCCTCCAGGGTTCTGTCTCTGACCAAGAGAAATGTGATTAGGATTCTGGACAGTCATCAGTAAAGTCTCCAGAGCTCACATCATAGTGAATTTACCACTTTATGCCCCTAATCCCTGTCCTGGCATAGCTCCTCTCAGGGTCGAGGGACCCAGTAGACACAGAGGACATAGTACCTGCAGCCCACTAGTTTTTCAGGGTCTTATGCAAATGTTTCACCTTTAATTCTTTACAGAATCAGGAGGAAATGGTAAATAATAACTGTATAATAATAACTCCATCTTGGATTACATTTGTATTTATCCTAATATGTATGTGTTTGGTCAGACATGTCTGACTCCTTGCGACCCCAGGAACTCTAGCCCACCAGGCTCCTATGTCCATAGGATTTCCCAGCAGAAATTCTGAAAAAGGTTGTCATTTCTTTCTCTAGGGGATCTTCCCAACCCAGGGATTGAACCCACATCTTTGACACCTCCTGCATTGGCAAATGGATTCTTTAACACTGAGCCACCTGGGAATCCCTGCGTTTATTCTAAGACAATTATAAATGTATTGTTGATTTATTTATAGAGGAGGGTCCCATGAAGACCAACATGCATCACTGCTGAGAAGTCACAAGGGCATGCTCCCACCCCTCCTCTGTGTGTCTGGTGGTTTTTCTTCTTAATAGGCATTTCTTAACCAAGACACCATCCATTTCATCTAAACTGATCTATTCATTGGTCTTTTTTCCCTATTACAACTCACATTTCCTCTTCCTTGTAACCCCACAAAGCTGAATGACAAGTAGATTGTGAACTTAAATGACCTTCCAGTGAGTGACGCTGTGCCCTTAGCTGGACACACCCAGGTATGATCGTCTGGGTCAGAAGTTCCGCCTGTGGAAATCACTCCGAAGGCTTGTCCCCATCCAGCAGGAATATCCTCCAGTTCCCACGGGATGCCGGCTCCTTGGGGAGAAGTTAATGTCAGTCTTCTCTTCCTTCCAGGTGTCTGACTTTGAATTGATGCCAGAAGACGTGAAATCAATCATTGACCTCAACAGCAATATAAGATACTATGACTTCCAACAGTAAGTGACTTGTATATTGCACACACACTGTATTCCCTGGCATATAGCTCAACAGAGGAATAAGCTTTCTTAAAGCTTAGTTTCAGGGAGACAGTCCTGGTTTCCTGCATAGGAGTAAACCAGAGGCTTCTTGCAGACCTCAGACCAGAGGTTGCCTCCAGGGTTCTGTCTCTGACCAAGAGAAATGTGATTAGGATTCTGGACAGCCATCAGTAAAGTCTCCAGAGCTCACATCATAGTGAATTTACCACTTTATGCCCCTAATCCCTGTCCTGGCATAGCTCCTCTCAGGGTCGAGGGACCCAGTAGACACAGAGGACATAGTACCTGCAGCCCACTAGTTTTTCAGGGTCTTATGCAAATGTTTCACCTTTAATTCTTTACAGAATCAGGAGGAAATGGTAAATAATAACTGTATAATAATAACTCCATCTTGGATTACATTTGTATTTATCCTAATATGTATGTGTTTGGTCAGACATGTCTGACTCCTTGCGACCCCAGGAACTCTAGCCCACCAGGCTCCTATGTCCATAGGATTTCCCAGCAGAAATTCTGAAAAAGGTTGTCATTTCTTTCTCTAGGGATCTTCCCAACCCAGGGATTGAACCCACATCTTTGACACCTCCTGCATTGGCAAATGGATTCTTTAACACTGAGCCACCTGGGAATCCCTGCGTTTATTCTAAGACAATTATAAATGTATTGTTGATTTATTTATAGAGGAGGGTCCCATGAAGACCAACATGCATCACTGCTGAGAAGTCACAAGGGCATGCTCCCACCCCTCCTCTGTGTGTCTGGTGGTTTTTCTTCTTAATAGGCATTTCTTAACCAAGACACCATCCATTTCATCTAAACTGATCTATTCATTGGTCTTTTTTCCCTATTACAACTCACATTTCCTCTTCCTTGTAACCCCACAAAGCTGAATGACAAGTAGATTGTGAACTTAAATGACCTTCCAGTGAGTGACGCTGTGCCCTTAGCTGGACACACCCAGGTATGATCGTCTGGGTCAGAAGTTCCGCCTGTGGCTGAAATCATCTCCAGAGTTGCTCCTAGCTCTTGTGCCCTCTTAGCATTGAGTCAAACTCTTGTCATGGTGGAGTGAATATGACACACCAGAGTTGGAATTGAGTGTGCACATGTAGTGTGCACATGTAGGCACCTGTATGTGTGCTTGTCAGAGTAGAAGGAGGAATGTGTTTGTAGATTTAGTTTTAGCCCATCCTGATTGCATCTCAGAGTAAGGTTCTCCATGACAACATAACAGCCTTAGTAAATTAATCCCCCTCTTTTTCTTTCAGGGATGTTGATCACCCTAACTGTCCATATTCTGAAGAATATTGACATGAGCTATCCACCATGTATTCTACCTGAACTTCTTTTCTAAGTCTGCAAAGAGCATTTCAGTACTTGCTGGAGGTGTTTAAAAGTGTCTGAACTTTTGAAAACTTGCTTTTCTTTAAAAAATTTTTATGAAATAATAAATGTTTCAAATATGGATACTAGTCTTTTCTGTTCACCAAATAAGTTGGAAAATAAGATGAAAAGTATAGATAATAAAGATAACCTCTGATTAACCCATTTAATAACTTTGGTGCATTTTCCTTGTCAAAAACATGAATCAGCTGACTTAAGAAAGAAGTAGAAAATTTTATTCGAGTCAAATTTGGGAATTATAACCCAGGAAGAGCATCTCAGAAAGCTCTGAGGGGGCTTCTCTGATGGTCCAGTGGGTAAAGAGTCTGTCTTGCAGCGCAAGGGGTACTGGTTCTATCCCTCACCTGGAAAAATCCCATGTGCCACGGAGCGGCTGGACCAATGTGTCCAATTATGAACCAGCATTCTGGAGCACATGCATCCAGAACCAGTGCTCTGCAAGAGAGGCCACTACAATGGGAGGCCTACACAGGCCAAAGAATAAAGATGGATGAAAATAAATAAATAAATAAAAGAGGCCCAAATGAAAAAAAAAAAAAAGAAAGCTCTGAGAACTCTTCTGTTCACTGGAGTCAAGGCACAGAAACGGGAGGCTTTTGAGACTGAGGACTCTAAGTGAAATGAGTATTATTGACTATGTGCATAGTCCAGATCTAAGTGTTATCGTGGTGAAGTATGTGACCCCTTATTAGATCAAGAAGGAATTTATTTCTTAAGGAGTTGTCTTACTGATGCTTGGAGAATGTTGGTCTTTACTCTTGAGCAGGTCTTCCCACTGATGGGAGAGGCCTGATCCATGCATAGCAGAGACACACAAATCACAATGAGGAAGAGGAATGCAAACAGCAAAGAAGAGTTTTTCATATTCAAATTTTTGTGAAAAAATATATATTTAATTTTATATCATCATGACTTTCCTATACGGAAATATGTACCTATTTATTTACTATTTGACATAATTTTAAATATAAAAGTTGCATACTCAGTTTTTAATTACCATAAGTCTTTTTATAAGCTATCAACTATTATCTGTTGATTGCCAAGGGGGAAGGGTTTGGAGAGGTTTGGATAGGGAAGTTAGCGTTAACAGATGCAAACTATTATACATGGAATGGATTAACAACAAAGTTCTACTGTATAGCACAGGGAACAATATTCAATATCCTATGGCACCATAATGGAAAAGAATATGAATTCTGTTTCAGGAATTGAAATAACATTATAATTCAAGTATACTTCAATAAAAAATAAAAAAGTTGCAGTATTACATTTTGCTTGTTATAATTTTTCCCAGGTGGTTAACTAGTAAAGAATCCACCTCCCAGGGGCTTCCCTAGTGGTCCAGTGGGTAAAGACACCACCTTGCAGTGCAAGGGGCGCCGCTGGTTCAATCCCTGGTCTGGGAAGATCCCACGTGCCTCGGAGAGGCTGGACTGATATGTCCAACTACCGAGCCAGTGCTCTGCAGTGAGAGAGGCCACTGTGATGGGAGGCCCACACAGGCCAAAGAAAAAAGATAAATAAATGAAAGATCAATGGAAATGGCCAAAAAAAAAAAAAAAAAAAACACCTTAGTATATAAAAAATAAAAAAATAAAATAAAAAAAAAGAATCCACTTGCCAATGAAGGAGACACAGGTTTGATCTCTGGGTAGGGAAGAGTCCCTGGAGAAGGAAATGGCAACCAACTCCAACTTCAACTATGAAATCCCAGGAACAGAGGTATCTAACAGGCTACAGTCCATGGAGTTGGAAAGAGTTAGACATCATACAAAGTAGTGCATCTATCCATTGATTTAATTTTTAAAAACTGTTAGAAGTTCTGTATTTAAAATTTTTATCAAAGTATAGTTTCTTTATGAACATATGTTAATCCCTGCTCTACAGCAAAATGATTCACATATATGTATATACACACAAACACATGTATATATATCCATTCTTTTTTATACTGAAAACTTTGATTGCCATTCACTCATTGATTTATTTAGCAAAAGCTTATTAAACATTTTTAGTCAGATTTTCTATTAATAAATAAAAGAGACAATAATTAAAATTTTGAGTTATTAGTCTAGTGGAAGGTGAAGCTGTGAATGAAATGAGGAGTCTTTAGCTGTTAGAAATAGGCACCTACCTGTTTTAAATAAACCTGCACAATCTCTCACTTTTCTGTACATCTGTTAAGCAGAGGTAATAACTACCCTTCATCTCACACAACTTTTCATTTTGTACAGAAAAAAGCTTTGCCACACAAGGTCTCCTGCAGAGACATGGCAGGGATGCTTACTCTGCAGTAACATAAAGAAAACATCTCCCTCCTGAGAAAAGGAGTATTGCTGAGTACCCACTGTCATTGATCCAGGATCCCTAGACTCAAGATTTTCCCCCCATAATTCAACACACTGAATATTCAGGCATCATCTGATCCCTTCACTTCTTTAGAAAAAGGAACTCAAGGAAATGGCACAAAGCACCTTGCTATGGAGAACATTTCCACAATATACACATATACCTAGTCATTATGTTGTAAACCCTAAACTTTTACAATGTTATATGTCTAGGTCTCAACAAAGCCAGAAAATGATATTCCTATTTTGGCTACAGCATTTGTTGTGGGTGATAAAGAGTCCATCTGCCATCAACGTTCATGAAACCAAGGCAAGTTGATTTGTAGGCTTGCATGTCAGGTTAAAATCTTATCTTCTTCCTGACTGTTAACTGTGAAAGGAAGAACAAGGAAGCAGGAAAGAAAACAGGCTGTGCTGGGAGGTAGGGGGTGGGGGGTGAGGTGGGCACTATTATGGGATGGTTAGAAGAAATTTCACTGAGATGACTGTGCATGAGCAAAAAGAAGGCAGACATTGAGCTCTGTGGGCACAGGGTGCACAGAACAGAAAACCTAAATCCAGTAAGAATGCTTCTGTCATATTTAAGGGACAGCACGTCAGCTGCATTTGGACTCCATGTTGTGGAGGTAAAGCATTTCTGTGGGGATTCAGTCAATTTTAAGTAGGTTTCTTTAACTTGGTTATTTTAAACGCTCTGCTTCAGAACTCAAACAGCCATCAAAGTTATCAGTTTCAATAGCAATTGACAATGCCCCTTCACTTTGCACTTAACCATGGGGTTCAGAACCTGAGGAATTTGCTGAGTCATCTGTGAGACAATGCCTGCCATGGATTCTAAGGATCTGATGAGGGTACTGAGCGATATAAAAGTAAAAGGTGAAGCAAAAAGGCATCAGCTTGCTTCTTCACTTGTCTTGAGGCCACATTTGAGACATCTTTTATTCTTCAGTCTGAACCCACTCCATGACACCACGGTGAGGGAAGGGGATTTTGCTTAAAATTCCAGGTTTACAGATTTCATCAAACATCATAATTAAAGCCTCATAATTATCTTGGTTCTTTCCCTCCCAAATTCCTCCCAGGAGGACAACACTGACTGCTCTCCTCTCTACATCCTCCTCCCTTTCCAGCCCTGGTCTCTTCAAGCTCTGAGCTTATCCTCCACCTTCCAAAGCAATGCTCTTCTGACCACTGGCCAGCACTTCCCCACTCATAAGCCTCTGTCAAGGTCAAGTGTAGTCTAATTTTTTTCACACAGAACACAGAAAACCCCACTCACAACAAAGATAATTCGCTAAACAAGAAACCACTTCCTAGGGACCAGTACTACTGGCTCTATCATTTTATTTTCTAAAACACAATGTTAAGTATTTTGATCTTTCCCAAAGTGGGTGATAAAGAGTCCATCTGCCATCAACGTTCATGAAACCAAGGCAAGTTGATTTGTAGGCTTGCATGTCAGGTTAAAATCTTATCTTCTTCCTGACTGTTAACTGTGAAAGGAAGAACAAGGAAGCAGGAAAGAAAACAGGCTGTGCTGGGAGGTAGGGGGTGGGGGGTGAGGTGGGCACTATTATGGGATGGTTAGAAGAAATTTCACTGAGATGACTGTGCATGAGCAAAAAGAAGGCAGACATTGAGCTCTGTGGGCACAGGGTGCACAGAACAGAAAACCTAAATCCAGTAAGAATGCTTCTGTCATATTTAAGGGACAGCACGTCAGCTGCATTTGGACTCCATGTTGTGGAGGTAAAGCATTTCTGTGGGGATTCAGTCAATTTTAAGTAGGTTTCTTTAACTTGGTTATTTTAAACGCTCTGCTTCAGAACTCAAACAGCCATCAAAGTTATCAGTTTCAATAGCAATTGACAATGCCCCTTCACTTTGCACTTAACCATGGGGTTCAGAACCTGAGGAATTTGCTGAGTCATCTGTGAGACAATGCCTGCCATGGATTCTAAGGATCTGATGAGGGTACTGAGCGATATAAAAGTAAAAGGTGAAGCAAAAAGGCATCAGCTTGCTTCTTCACTTGTCTTGAGGCCACATTTGAGACATCTTTTATTCTTCAGTCTGAACCCACTCCATGACACCACGGTGAGGGAAGGGGATTTTGCTTAAAATTCCAGGTTTACAGATTTCATCAAACATCATAATTAAAGCCTCATAATTATCTTGGTTCTTTCCCTCCCAAATTCCTCCCAGGAGGACAACACTGACTGCTCTCCTCTCTACATCCTCCTCCCTTTCCAGCCCTGGTCTCTTCAAGCTCTGAGCTTATCCTCCACCTTCCAAAGCAATGCTCTTCTGACCACTGGCCAGCACTTCCCCACTCATAAGCCTCTGTCAAGGTCAAGTGTAGTCTAATTTTTTTCACACAGAACACAGAAAACCCCACTCACAACAAAGATAATTCGCTAAACAAGAAACCACTTCCTAGGGACCAGTACTACTGGCTCTATCATTTTATTTTTCTAAAACACATGTTAGTATGTTGTTTGATGAGCAGATATTTGCTTTTCCGTCTATGCTGGCAAGTCTCTTCTAGGGAATGACTGAGGACAAATAAGAGTCTAGGAGTCTTGTTGTCAGGAGTTTTCATCTGGAGGGGGCTTGCTTCCTATAAAAACAGCCTAAGAATGTCTGTCAGGCTTTTATCTGTATCTTCCAGGGAACTAGGAGCTCAGTGATTCTGCCATGTGGCAAAATTATAGTCTAAATTGTTATCAGTTCCCTAGTCCTACAAAGCTATTCTTTGTTTCTACATTTTCACACTTCTCAAACATCAGCTCTTGAGGTAGCATTTTACTTCAAAGGACAAGGACACAGAAGCTTGTACCTGGTTTCAGAGCTAGTCCCAGATGAGCAGTGGTACCCCCAGGTCAGTGCACTCTATCTAGAATATAGTATGTTCTTCAGGTACCTATTCTGAAAAAGATCTATTTCAAAATAGCCCAAATAAAATTAGTTCCATGAAAAACAAAGAACTCTGTTTTCTTCTTACTCATCTGGATTTGTGGGTGGAAATCATGAACACTATATTGAGAAGACTTTTCTAAGTTATCAGGTCAAGAATACTAGACGTCCTTGCACCAGGACAGGAAGAAATTGTTCTCATTGAGAATGGATTGGATGAACACTCAGCAGATGCTGAAAGCATGGTACCTAAGATGATCTCTTTGAACTTGTTTGTGAATCCGAGCCTTTCTATTACGATCAACTCCTTCTATAATAAAGATGCTTACTGCTGTAACACTTCATTCCGGTTGTGATCTGATTGCACTTCTTCTGTGACTGTGGATGGCCTTCAGTTCCTTCTGCTCTGAGATCTGTTAAGTGAAAGAATACAAAGATGAAGAAGAATAGGAGACAAAGTAAAAACAGAAGAGAAAGGGAGGACTATTGGAGGGTATGGAGAGAACGCACCAGAGTGGTTGGTGTGAGTTGTTAAACAATGTGTTATCCTCCACCTTCCAAAGCAATGCTCTTCTGACCACTGGCCAGCACTTCCCCACTCATAAGCCTCTGTCAAGGTCAAGTGTAGTCTAATTTTTTTCACACAGAACACAGAAAACCCCACTCACAACAAAGATAATTCGCTAAACAAGAAACCACTTCCTAGGGACCAGTACTACTGGCTCTATCATTTTATTTTTCTAAAACACATGTTAGTATGTTGTTTGATGAGCAGATATTTGCTTTTCCGTCTATGCTGGCAAGTCTCTTCTAGGGAATGACTGAGGACAAATAAGAGTCTAGGAGTCTTGTTGTCAGGAGTTTTCATCTGGAGGGGGCTTGCTTCCTATAAAAACAGCCTAAGAATGTCTGTCAGGCTTTTATCTGTATCTTCCAGGGAACTAGGAGCTCAGTGATTCTGCCATGTGGCAAAATTATAGTCTAAATTGTTATCAGTTCCCTAGTCCTACAAAGCTATTCTTTGTTTCTACATTTTCACACTTCTCAAACATCAGCTCTTGAGGTAGCATTTTACTTCAAAGGACAAGGACACAGAAGCTTGTACCTGGTTTCAGAGCTAGTCCCAGATGAGCAGTGGTACCCCCAGGTCAGTGCACTCTATCTAGAATATAGTATGTTCTTCAGGTACCTATTCTGAAAAAGATCTATTTCAAAATAGCCCAAATAAAATTAGTTCCATGAAAAACAAAGAACTCTGTTTTCTTCTTACTCATCTGGATTTGTGGGTGGAAATCATGAACACTATATTGAGAAGACTTTTCTAAGTTATCAGGTCAAGAATACTAGACGTCCTTGCACCAGGACAGGAAGAAATTGTTCTCATTGAGAATGGATTGGATGAACACTCAGCAGATGCTGAAAGCATGGTACCTAAGATGATCTCTTTGAACTTGTTTGTGAATCCGAGCCTTTCTATTACGATCAACTCCTTCTATAATAAAGATGCTTACTGCTGTAACACTTCATTCCGGTTGTGATCTGATTGCACTTCTTCTGTGACTGTGGATGGCCTTCAGTTCCTTCTGCTCTGAGATCTGTTAAGTGAAAGAATACAAAGATGAAGAAGAATAGGAGACAAAGTAAAAACAGAAGAGAAAGGGAGGACTATTGGAGGGTATGGAGAGAACGCACCAGAGTGGTTGGTGTGATGTTTGTGAAACAATTTGTTTTCATTCCTGTGTGTCAGTTGTTCAAACAGAGACTGTGACGATTAATACCATGTCCAAGTCGGCCAGTTGGGAGACATTAGGACTAGTTCAAGGTACAAATTCAAGTGCTCTTAGAAAGGACTTTGAGGGCTTCCCCTGGTGGTCCAGTGGGTAAGGACACCGCCTTGCAGTGCAAGGGGCGCCGGTTCGAGCTCTGGCCTGGGAAGATCCCACGTGCCGCGGAGCAGCTGGACTGATGTGTCCAATCACCGAGCCGGAGCTCTGGAGCGTATGCGCCCAGAGCCGGTGCTCTGCAGCAACAGATGCCGCCTCGATGGGAGGCCCCCAGGAGCCAGAGAACAAAGAGGGATGAAAATAGAGAAATGAAAGACCAATAGAAGTGGCCCGCCCGCTCCCCTCCCTCCCCAACCCGACCCCCGCTCAAAAATAAATAAATAAATCTTAAAAAAAAAAAAAAAAAAGAAAGCACTTTGAATCCACAGGGAAGAGAAATGGTGCTAGTCAAGACAAACTCAGAAAGAGTGAGGAAATATAAAACCTTTACATTTTGCACCACTAGTCAGGGATATTCAAAACATTAAGTATGGACATATTGAGCATTAAAGAGTAAAGGTCACCAAGAGATCTTGGCAATTGAGGCAAGCGATTTTAAATAAAGTTTTAAGGTTTTTCCAGGAAGTTCCAGGAAGTTCTATTCAGTTTTAACAGAAGTAATATTTGGAAACTTTTCCCCCCTTTCTTGAGATTGTCTTTTCACTCTCTTTATAGTTTCCTTTGATACAAAAGCATATAGAATTATGGCAAAATAGTCTATTTTTCTGGCTGTGATTATGGTGAAACATCCAAATCTAATGTCCTGAAGACTTCTCTCTAGTTTTTCTTCTAAGTGTTTCATATTTGCATCTTGTATGTGTAGGTCTTTGAGGCATTTTATGGTGTGTGTGAATGTGTGGTTTTGTGTATGATAGAAAGTTAAGTTAATGGGTAGCTTATTTTTCATGTAGATCCATAGTTTTTTCAAGGTTTTTACCCTAGAATGGTCACTCAGTCATTATGTCACCAAGATCTTTCAAAATGGTGTTGCTTTGTGAAAGATCGCACAGTGGAGAATGAAGTCAAGACAAATTCAAGTGGGGGCTATTGGGGAGAAGACGCACCAGAGTGGTTGGTGTGATGTTTGTGAAACAATTTGTTTTCATTCCTGTGTGTCAGTTGTTCAAACAGAGACTGTGACGATTAATACCATGTCCAAGTCGGCCAGTTGGGAGACATTAGGACTAGTTCAAGGTACAAATTCAAGTGCTCTTAGAAAGGACTTTGAGGGCTTCCCCTGGTGGTCCAGTGGGTAAGGACACCGCCTTGCAGTGCAAGGGGCGCCGGTTCGAGCTCTGGCCTGGGAAGATCCCACGTGCCGCGGAGCAGCTGGACTGATGTGTCCAATCACCGAGCCGGAGCTCTGGAGCGTATGCGCCCAGAGCCGGTGCTCTGCAGCAACAGATGCCGCCTCGATGGGAGGCCCCCAGGAGCC
Organism: Tragulus kanchil; assembly: GCA_022376925.1. Classification (NCBI taxonomy): domain Eukaryota; kingdom Metazoa; phylum Chordata; class Mammalia; order Artiodactyla; family Tragulidae; genus Tragulus; species Tragulus kanchil. Next base: position 84,885,282 of record JAIOJX010000031.1, on the reverse strand, counting down.
AGAGAACAAAGAGGGATGAAAATAGAGAAATGAAAGACCAATAGAAGTGGCCCGCCCGCTCCCCTCCCTCCCCAACCCGACCCCCGCTCAAAAATAAATAAATAAATCTTAAAAAAAAAAAAAAAAAAGAAAGCACTTTGAATCCACAGGGAAGAGAAATGGTGCTAGTCAAGACAAACTCAGAAAGAGTGAGGAAATATAAAACCTTTACATTTTGCACCACTAGTCAGGGATATTCAAAACATTAAGTATGGACATATTGAGCATTAAAGAGTAAAGGTCACCAAGAGATCTTGGCAATTGAGGCAAGCGATTTTAAATAAAGTTTTAAGGTTTTTCCAGGAAGTTCCAGGAAGTTCTATTCAGTTTTAACAGAAGTAATATTTGGAAACTTTTCCCCCCTTTCTTGAGATTGTCTTTTCACTCTCTTTATAGTTTCCTTTGATACAAAAGCATATAGAATTATGGCAAAATAGTCTATTTTTCTGGCTGTGATTATGGTGAAACATCCAAATCTAATGTCCTGAAGACTTCTCTCTAGTTTTTCTTCTAAGTGTTTCATATTTGCATCTTGTATGTGTAGGTCTTTGAGGCATTTTATGGTGTGTGTGAATGTGTGGTTTTGTGTATGATAGAAAGTTAAGTTAATGGGTAGCTTATTTTTCATGTAGATCCATAGTTTTTTCAAGGTTTTTAACCTAGAATGGTCACTCAGTCATTATGTCACCAAGACTTCAAGACAGGTTCTCAACAAGCACATTGTATTCATCGTCGTTGCTTTGTGATATTAATTAACTTGTTTGTCTGCTTCTTGTCTACTTAAATTAGTAGTTAACTTGAACTCCTTACTACCTTTAAGGTTAAACATTTGACAAGAAATCATCATTTGCCTACTGTGTCCCTCACAGGCACTGCAGTAGGAAGCACACGATGACAAGCTGTCCCTCTGTGAATAGTGCTACTTGCCTTCTCCTGGTAAAGCTACTGCTAAATACATTTGTTTGTTTGGAAATTGGAATTATCTTGTTTAAATTACCTAGTCATCTGTTGAATAATAACTTTCATCAGGGGAATTTTGGTTTCCCCCAAATTTTCCATCAATGCCTTTCCCCTGCCTTAATTATTTACTTGCAACTTTTTCAATATTTTCTATTTTAAACAGTATTTTTAATCCTCTGACCTGACATTTTATTGTAAAGACAAAATTCTCTCATTAAGTCACCATAAAATACACTTATTCCTGTAAGACAGAGTAAAACCTAACTCCTTCCCATTAATTCTTAGTTTCTGAGAAAGGATTTATTGCAATAATCACCATCCATGGAGAAAAATATTTTTGCTCCTTTCCCCTCTATCATCACTAGGGCCTCAGGGATTTTATTTACTCTGTGTGCTACCTTTGTTTTCACTCATGATTCTTTTTTTTTGGCCACTTCTTTTGGTGTTTCATCCATCTATTTTCATCCATCTTTGTTCTTTTGGCCTGTGTGGACCTCCCATCACAGTAACCTCTCTCATTGCAGAGCACTGGCTCCAGGCACATGTGCTCCAGAGCACTGGCTCCCTAATTGGACACATCAGTCCAGCTGCTCTGTGGCAAGTGGGATCTTCCCGGGCCAGGGATCGTACCGGCGGTGCCCCTTGCACGGTAAGGTGGTGTCTTCACCTACTGGACCACCAGGGAATCCCCTCCATGATTCTTTTTGAGGTGCAAGACTACCCAAGTATCACAAGTGGGACCCTCTATACCCCATCAAATTATATCTTGTAGTCCCAAGATTTTGACAGCTCTTTTCCTGTCCCCAGTCTGGAATTAGGCATGTGTCCCCGTGGTGTTCAGTGTATTTCATAACCAAGGTCTGGTTCTTAGAATTGCTTGTTGTCAGGAATGTAGGAATGTCATTTTTTAAAAATCTTTTCGGGGACAGAGATAAAATTTCTTTTTTTAAAAAAACCGTTACTTGAGGTTGATGCCCAAGTTGTAGTCATATATGACACAGTTTTTTCTTTAGCATATATGATTTTTACTTTTAAGCTTTCTCTGGCATATTACCTTTGCATATAACCTGACACTTTTCTATGTTGTATTCTACAGGTGGAATGTCACCCTTATCTCTACCAGAGAAAACTGTTGGAGATCCGCAAGTCACAGGATATGTCCTAGTTGCCTGTGGTGCTCTGGGATCCCAGCGGTTATCAGGATGGTATGAACATTACTGAAAACCACAGAGAATTTCCTTAAAATTCAATTTTTAGAAGTAAATTACTGAATTTGTTACAACACTGTTTCTGTTATATGTTTTGGTATTTTGTCTGTGATGCATGTGGAATCTTAGCCCCCTTACCAGGGGTCAAATCATCAACCCCTACATTGGAAGGGGAAGTCTTAACCCCTGGACTGCCAGAAAAATCCATAGAACTCAATTTTTGATGAAATATTTTTATCATAATGTACACAGTGCTCTGGAGATAACTCACTTGACAGGGGAAGAGAAGTAAGATGTGAGAAATCCTTCTCTTTTGCCTTCCCATCACCAAGCCAATGCTTTTTTTACATTTCATGTGTCTTTTAATGCAGACACTTGCATTAAAATGTATACATAAACCTCCCATTGAGACCTAAGATATAAGCTTAAGTAATGATTTATTTATTCATTAACTAATGAATTCATTGCTAGTAATCAACTTTTCAAACCTCCCTTACCTTGTATCTAAAATCAGGATAATAAATGTACTTCCCAGATCTATGATGATCAAACCTACTTGGACCACCAGGAATCCCTCCATGATTCTTTTTGAGGTGCAAGACTACCCAAGTATCACAAGTGGGACCCTCTATACCCCATCAAATTATATCTTGTAGTCCCAAGATTTTGACAGCTCTTTTCCTGTCCCCAGTCTGGAATTAGGCATGTGTCCCCGTGGTGTTCAGTGTATTTCATAACCAAGGTCTGGTTCTTAGAATTGCTTGTTGTCAGGAATGTAGGAATGTCATTTTTTAAAAATCTTTTCGGGGACAGAGATAAAATTTCTTTTTTTAAAAAAACCGTTACTTGAGGTTGATGCCCAAGTTGTAGTCATATATGACACAGTTTTTTATTTAGCATATATGTTTTTTATTTTTAAGTTTTCTCTGGCATATTACCTTTGCATATAACCTGACACTTTTCTATGTTGTATTCTACAGGTGGAATGTCACCCTTATCTCTACCAGAGAAAACTGTTGGAGATCCGCAAGTCACAGGATATGTCCTAGTTGCCTGTGGTGCTCTGGGATCCCAGCGGTTATCAGGATGGTATGAACATTACTGAAAACCACAGAGAATTTCCTTAAAATTAAATTTTTTAGAAGTAAATTACTGAATTTGTTACAACACTGTTTCTGTTATATGTTTTGGTATTTTGTCTGTGATGCATGTGGAATCTTAGCCCCCTTACCAGGGGTCAAATCATCAACCCCTACATTGGAAGGGGAAGTCTTAACCCCTGGACTGCCAGAAAAATCCATAGAACTCAATTTTTGATGAAATATTTTTATCATAATGTACACAGTGCTCTGGAGATAACTCACTTGACAGGGGAAGAGAAGTAAGATGTGAGAAATCCTTCTCTTTTGCCTTCCCATCACCAAGCCAATGCTTTTTTTACATTTCATGTGTCTTTTAATGCAGACACTTGCATTAAAATGTATACATAAACCTCCCATTGAGACCTAAGATATAAGCTTAAGTAATGATTTATTTATTCATTAACTAATGAATTCATTGCTAGTAATCAACTTTTCAAACCTCCCTTACCTTGTATCTAAAATCAGGATAATAAATGTACTTCCCAGATCTATGATGATCAAAATAAATAAATAAATGAAGCTGAATCATCTTAGCAAACATTTATTTGTAGGGGTATTGCACAATGCAAATAATGATGAACAGTTCTCGTTTTTGGACTACTCAATTAACACTTGAGAAAAGTGAAAATTAAAAAGACAACTTTTACCAGTCTTTTTCTGTCATGATTTCTTTTCATGCCATTGTTTTTATTTTAGAGCTTTGATTTGAGAAAAGCAACCACTGAGAAGAAAAAAGGAAAAAAAAGTCCAGATTTTGACAGTCCTAGTCTCACTCAAGCATGCCTCCAAATACTAGGAGAACTTTGTAAGAATAAACTGGAAGTCTCCACAGCTGAGTTTCTCATTCAGGTTGTCTTCAGTTAAACCATGGAGTTTGTAGTTCTAACAAGATCCCAGCTGACACTGATGCTGCTGGTCCATGGGTCATACTTTGAGAAGCACTGGTCTAGAGTGGACCTACTTGGTCTATTTGGGCATCCTAGTCACAAACGGAGTACTCAGTCTCAGCTCCTTAGCATTTCTGGATTTCCTTCCAGGGTGAACCAGAGCATCCCTGTCCTCTTGAAGGACTAAGTTCTTTGTGCCATTGCCAAAAAGCACAAGCAAACCCCAGCTCTGGTTGCCCTTCGATACCAGATACTAAGTGGGGTGGTGGTCATGACCAAGATTTACGATGAGAAGCGGATCCAAGAGAACATATAGGTGATGAGCAGGGCTGTGGGCAGAGGGCTCCTGAGGAATATCCTTCATGAGGGTCATTCTTTATCTGGCTCTGAGACTGTCCTTGAGTCAAGATGAGTTACCTGTTCCTCCCTGTGCATGAATGCCTTGTGTGTATTCCTGGTGATTTTCTCTTCCTGCTGTGGCAACAGGAGAGATGGATGGCTGGAGAGGGTTAAAGTTGGATAAAAGAGATTTTAGTTCCAGTGTTAAATCAGGAATTCTGTCAACTTGTGCAAATGACATCTTATTTTTTTTATTCTCAATTGACAAAATGCATTATGTGATTTCCACAGACTGTTTAGGATGCTATAACAAAATACTACAGATTGAGTACCATAGAAATAATTAAATTTGTTTCTGAGAGTTCCAAAGCTGGAAGTCTGAGGTCAGGGTGCCCATGTGTTTGTGAGGTCCCCCTTCCAGGTAACAGGCTTCTCCTCATGTCTTCACATGGCAGAGGGGGACAACAGAACTCTCCCAAGTCTCTTATATGAATATGAAATTGCTGAAATCTCATTCATAAGGGCTCCTCCATCATGACCTAATCACCGTTAAAGTCTCCATTTCTAACACTGTGAAAGGGGTGTGAAGTTCCAACATGTGAATTTGGGGACATACAAATTATAGCAGTGATCCTGAACCTCCAAATCATTGTGGTTTTATTTTACATTTTCCTGAATACTAGTAAGTTTTCATCTTCATACATATAATCTCCTTGATTTTCTGTTGTTGCAGTTTCTGTTCAAGACTTTGCCCATTTTTGCTAAACTGTCTTTTGATTCATGTGTGGAAGAGCATTATTGTTCTGGCCATAGCTGTACTGGAGATTCTCCCCAGTTTCAGGATTCAATGGAGAGATCATGTATGCGTCTCTTGATTCTGTGGTTTCACAATCAGCATGCACTCAGCTAAGGTTTTGTCCTCTTTACTGGGGTCTCTCCTGCATTTGCCGTTCAGTGCAGAGCAGCTGGGCCATTCTGCTTTAGCAGGTGGACTTGACTCTTGTCAGAGGAGCCTGCATGTTTCTCCATGTAGTTTTTCATATTTGGCTAGACTGTCATCAGCTTGTCTGGTCTTCATGTCAGCACAATGTGGATCCCAAGCCTATGATTAGGGAAAATATCCTCTTTGTGTCTGGGCTCAGATCTGACTCACCATTTCTGGTAAATACACAGTTCTATACAAGTTATAGATCAGGCCAAGCGAAGGGGAAGTTATTCCCTGAAGAACTATTTCCTTGTTTCCATTTGAATTTGATTCTGTAATATAACTGGAACTGATTTTCTCAGAACATATGAAAGTGGCATATATAGATATATACTTTTATCTATATTTGGATGGAAATCTAAAGGTCCAGATTCATCTTATTTTTTTTTTTTTCTCAATTGACAAAATGCATTATGTGATTTCCACAGACTGTTTAGGATGCTATAACAAAATACTACAGATTGAGTACCATAGAAATAATTAAATTTGTTTCTGAGAGTTCCAAAGCTGGAAGTCTGAGGTCAGGGTGCCCATGTGTTTGTGAGGTCCCCCTTCCAGGTAACAGGCTTCTCCTCATGTCTTCACATGGCAGAGGGGGACAACAGAACTCTCCCAAGTCTCTTATATGAATATGAAATTGCTGAAATCTCATTCATAAGGGCTCCTCCATCATGACCTAATCACCGTTAAAGTCTCCATTTCTAACACTGTGAAAGGGGTGTGAAGTTCCAACATGTGAATTTGGGGACATACAAATTATAGCAGTGATCCTGAACCTCCAAATCATTGTGGTTTTATTTTACATTTTCCTGAATACTAGTAAGTTTTCATCTTCATACATATAATCTCCTTGATTTTCTGTTGTTGCAGTTTCTGTTCAAGACTTTGCCCATTTTTGCTAAACTGTCTTTTGATTCATGTGTGGAAGAGCATTATTGTTCTGGCCATAGCTGTACTGGAGATTCCCCCCAGTTTCAGGATTCAATGGAGAGATCATGTATCGTCTCTTGATTCTGTGGTTTCACAATCAGCATGCACTCAGCTAAGGTTTTGTCCTCTTTACTGGGGTCTCTCCTGCATTTGCCGTTCAGTGCAGAGCAGCTGGGCCATTCTGCTTTAGCAGGTGGACTTGACTCTTGTCAGAGGAGCCTGCATGTTTCTCCATGTAGTTTTTCATATTTGGCTAGACTGTCATCAGCTTGTCTGGTCTTCATGTCAGCACAATGTGGATCCCAAGCCTATGATTAGGGAAAATATCCTCTTTGTGTCTGGGCTCAGATCTGACTCACCATTTCTGGTAAATACACAGTTCTATACAAGTTATAGATCAGGCCAAGCGAAGGGGAAGTTATTCCCTGAAGAACTATTTCCTTGTTTCCATTTGAATTTGATTCTGTAATATAACTGGAACTGATTTTCTCAGAACATATGAAAGTGGATCTATATATAGATATATACTTTTATCTATATTTGGATGGAAATCTAAAGGTCCAGATTTTCCTATAGATTTTCATGTCAGCTCTGATATGTATCAAGTATTCATATGCACATTTCTGGCTTCTCATTTCTATTTAAGTAGTCAGTTTTCTGTACATCTTCTTACAGTGGAAAATAAGTCTTGCTTTTTGGAATTTTACAGTTTTCTTTTGTACTCTATATTCTCTCTTTGCCTCCATCCAGCAGGAATATCCTCCAGTCTCAGGGGGAAGTCAGATCATTTCCGGAGAAATTAATGTGACTCTTCCTTTTCTTCCAGATATTTAACTTTGAAATGACTCCAGAATACATAAAAGTGATCGATGACCTCAACAGAAATATGAGATATTATGATTTTTAACCATAAGTGATTTTCAGATGTTTCACACACACACACACACACACACACACACACACTGTTTTGTGTAGCAGGCAGGTCCACTGGGAACTAAGCTTTTAAAAGCTTAATTCCAGGGAAACATTCCTGATTTCCAGCATAGGAATAAACCAGGGCCTTCCTATAGACCTCACATCAGAGGTTTCCTCCAGGGCTCTATCTCTGGCCAAAAGAAATGTGATTGGGGACCAGGACAGTCCAGCAGTAAAATTCCCAGAGTTGACACTGTGATGAATTCACTACTGTGTACCCCTAATCCTTCTGCCTGGTATATGTCATTGCAGGGCCAAGGGATCCAGTAGACACATGGGGCATGGTGCCTAATATTTTAAAGCTCTATGAAAAGTATTTATGTTTAATTCATTTTACAATCAGAGAAAATGATCAGATTAATAGTGACTTTGTAATAATGAATCCATCTTGGATTATACTTATGTTTGAAAGTGAAAATGAAGGTATTAGTTGTTCAGCTGTGTCCAAATTCTTGTGACCCCACATGGACTGTAGCCCTGCCAGGCTCCTCTGTCCATGGGATTCTATAAGCAATAACACTGGAGGGGGTAGTCATACCATTTTCCAGGGGATCTTCCTGACCCAGGGATTGAACCCAAGTGTCCGGCATTGCATGCCGATTCTTTAGAGTCTGAGCCACCAGGGAAGCCCATGCTTATGTTTATCTTAACACAATTGTAAAATGTCATGTTAATGCTTTTAAGGGGGGAGGGGCATGAAGCTCCAAGTGAATCAGAGCTGAGAACTCACAGGGGTTTCCTCCTATCATCTTGTGGATTTTCTCCCATAATGGACATTACTTTTTCAAGACACCACCCATTTATTTCAAATTGATCTCTTTGGTGGGCTTTTTTCCCTACTGTAACTCCCATTTTCTCATCCTTGTAATCTCACAAAACTGAATTAGAAATAGATCATGAGCTTAACTGACCCTCCAGTGAGTGATTGCTGTGTCCTTAGTAGGATACAACCAGATAAGATTATCTGACTCTCTCTAGCTTCTTCAGGCAAGACTCATCCCAGTGCAGCCTTGGTCCATCAGGGGTCCCTCCCCTGGGGCGCCCCCTACCAGGAATAAGTCCTGGACTTTGACCTATTCACTAATGTGGAATTCTAGCTGCCTAATTACTGCAGGAGATTGCCAGAACTGAAGAGAAAGAAAACTAATCAAACAGAGAGAAATTGGAAGGGAATTTAGAGAGATGGAACCAAAAATTAGTGATAAAATGATTTAATTTCAAATGAAAATCTCAAACTCTCCTGTATTTGTAAAGCCATATCATGATTCTAAGAAAAGGCCTGATAAATGAATAAGATGGGTAAACTATTTTTCTGTACTGAAATCTTTTAAGTCTATGTTCTCCTTCAGTATGTGAATGCTTGACTTATTTATCTTCGTGAGCTTATATGAACAGCAGAGTTCTTGGCACATGGATTTGCTCAGAATGCACTCTTGAGTAAACTGAATTGAAGAATGACAAATTTAGAAAGAAAAGTCAGAACATGACAGAAAAAAAAAAGCAAACAGAAAATAACAGTAATGTTATAAATGAATAACAAATGTTCTCATAAATTATAAATAAAAAACAGTAATCATATTTGGTAGTTATGATTATTTATGTGTACTTAGTACCTCTTCAATAGATTAGAAATTCTTTAACGGAGGCACTCTGTACTGTGGGGGGATACTTGATATCTTTTGGAGGATGCATATAAAAGAGCAGTGAATTCTTGGTGATTATTCTCATCATTTGCATGCCGATTCTTTAGAGTCTGAGCCACCAGGGAAGCCCATGCTTATGTTTATCTTAACACAATTGTAAAATGTCATGTTAATGCTTTTAAGGGGGGAGGGGCATGAAGCTCCAAGTGAATCAGAGCTGAGAACTCACAGGGGTTTCCTCCTATCATCTGGTGGATTTTCTCCCATAATGGACATTGCTTTTTCAAGACACCACCCATTTATTTCAAATTGATCTCTTTGGTGGGCTTTTTTCCCTACTGTAACTCCCATTTTCTCATCCTTGTAATCTCACAAAACTGAATTAGAAATAGATCATGAGCTTAACTGACCCTCCAGTGAGTGATTGCTGTGTCCTTAGTAGGATACAACCAGATAAGATTATCTGACTCTCTCTAGCTTCTTCAGGCAAGACTCATCCCAGTGCAGCCTTGGTCCATCAGGGGTCCCTCCCCTGGGGAGCCCCCTACCAGGAATAAGTCCTGGACTTTGACCTATTCACTAATGTGGAATTCTAGCTGCCTAATTACTGCAGGAGATTGCCAGAACTGAAGAGAAAGAAAACTAATCAAACAGAGAGAAATTGGAAGGGAATTTAGAGAGATGGAACCAAAAATTAGTGATAAAATGATTTAATTTCAAATGAAAATCTCAAACTCTCCTGTATTTGTAAAGCCATATCATGATTCTAAGAAAAGGCCTGATAAATGAATAAGATGGGTAAACTATTTTTCTGTACTGAAATCTTTTAAGTCTATGTTCTCCTTCAGTATGTGAATGCTTGACTTATTTATCTTCGTGAGCTTATATGAACAGCAGAGTTCTTGGCACATGGATTTGCTCAGAATGCACTCTTGAGTAAACTGAATTGAAGAATGACAAATTTAGAAAGAAAAGTCAGAACATGACAGAAAAAAAAAAGCAAACAGAAAATAACAGTAATGTTATAAATGAATAACAAATGTTCTCATAAATTATAAATAAAAAACAGTAATCATATTTGGTAGTTATGATTATTTATGTGTACTTAGTACCTCTTCAATAGATTAGAAATTCTTTAACGGAGGCACTCTGTACTGTGGGGGGATACTTGATATCTTTTGGAGGATGCATATAAAAGAGCAGTGAATTCTTGGTGATTATTCTCATCATTTAGGGTCCGAAGTTCCACTCAGGACTGAAATGACCACTACAGTTAGTCCTAGTTCTTGAACCCTCTTGTAAATTGTAAACTGAGTCAAACGTTTTGTCACTGTGCAGTGAATATTACAGACGAATGTTGGGATTGAGTGTGCACTGTGTGTATAGTGTGTACACGCAGCAGGCACCTGCATGTGTGCTTGTCGGGGTAGAAGAAGGAATGTGTTTGAAGATCAAGAGTTTCAGCCCATCCTGACTGCATTGAAGAGTAAGGATGTCCATGACTGATGTAACAAATTAATCCTCCTCTTTCTCTTTCAGGGCTATTTATCGCCCTGAGCTTCCATATTCTGAAGAATATTAACTATGAGTTGTCCACCATGCATTCTACCAGAGCATCTTGCTTCTAGGGCTGTGAAGAGTACTTAAAAGAGGTGCTTAAAAGAAGTGTTTGAACTTTTGAAAGCTTGTTTTTTTTTAAAACTATTTTATGAAATAATAAAGACTTCAAATAAGGGTACTAGTTTTTCCTGATAACAAAATAAAAGGAAAAAGACAAACAAGATAACCTCTGATTAACCCATTTAAATAACTTCAATACATTTTCCTTTGTGGAAAAATGAATCAGTCAGTCTAAGAAAGAAATGGAAAATTTTATTTCAGTCAAATTTGGAAACCATAGCCCAGGAACAGCATCTCAGAAAGGTCTGAGGACTCTTCTGTCCTCTGGAGTCAAGACACAGATGTGGAAGGATTTTGAGGCCGAGGGCTCTACATGAAATGTATTGATGTAATATTTGCACAATCCAGATCTAAGTATCATCATGGTGAGTCATGTGACCGCTTACAAAGTCACAATAGAATGCTATCTTTTAAGGAGCTGTCTTGTCTATACTGGGAGAATGTTGTCCTTACGGTTAAGCAGATCTTCCCACTGATGGGGAGGTTAAGTCCATGCATAATGCACAACTCATAAATTATAAATAAAAAACAGTAATCATATTTGGTAGTTATGATTATTTATGTGTACTTAGTACCTCTTCAATAGATTAGAAATTCTTTAACGGAGGCACTCTGTACTGTGGGGGGATACTTGATATCTTTTGGAGGATGCATATAAAAGAGCAGTGAATTCTTGGTGATTATTCTCATCATTTAGGGTCCGAAGTTCCACTCAGGACTGAAATGACCACTACAGTTAGTCCTAGTTCTTGAACCCTCTTGTAAATTGTAAACTGAGTCAAACGTTTTGTCACTGTGCAGTGAATATTACAGACGAATGTTGGGATTGAGTGTGCACTGTGTGTATAGTGTGTACACGCAGCAGGCACCTGCATGTGTGCTTGTCGGGGTAGAAGAAGGAATGTGTTTGAAGATCAAGAGTTTCAGCCCATCCTGACTGCATTGAAGAGTAAGGATGTCCATGACTGATGTAACAAATTAATCCTCCTCTTTCTCTTTCAGGGCTATTTATCGCCCTGAGCTTCCATATTCTGAAGAATATTAACTATGAGTTGTCCACCATGCATTCTACCAGAGCATCTTGCTTCTAGGGCTGTGAAGAGTACTTAAAAGAGGTGCTTAAAAGAAGTGTTTGAACTTTTGAAAGCTTGTTTTTATTTAAAAACTATTTTATGAAATAATAAAGACTTCAAATAAGGGTACTAGTTTTTCCTGATAACAAAATAAAAGGAAAAAGACAAACAAGATAACCTCTGATTAACCCATTTAAATAACTTCAATACATTTTCCTTTGTGGAAAAATGAATCAGTCAGTCTAAGAAAGAAATGGAAAATTTTATTTCAGTCAAATTTGGAAACCATAGCCCAGGAACAGCATCTCAGAAAGGTCTGAGGACTCTTCTGTCCTCTGGAGTCAAGACACAGATGTGGAAGGATTTTGAGGCCGAGGGCTCTACATGAAATGTATTGATGTAATATTTGCACAATCCAGATCTAAGTATCATCATGGTGAGTCATGTGACCGCTTACAAAGTCACAATAGAATGCTATCTTTTAAGGAGCTGTCTTGTCTATACTGGGAGAATGTTGTCCTTACGGTTAAGCAGATCTTCCCACTGATGGGGGAGGTTAAGTCCATGCATAATGCACAACTCACAGTGAGGAGAGAGGAGGCCAAAGGACAGAGAAGTTTTTGTGCTTAAAATTTTTTGCCATGAAATAAATTTTATTTCATACTTTCATGACTTTCATACACAAATGTGTGCATGTTTATTTACAATTTGAAATAATCTTTAATATGCAGATTGTATACTTAATTTTTTACTTAGCATAAGAATTTTTGTAAGCTATCAAGTATTATCTGGTGGTTGCCAAGGGGGAGGGGATGAGAAAGAGTTGGAGTGCGAGTTTGGGGTTAGCAGATGCAAATTGACATATATAGAATGGATAAACAACAAAGTCCTACAGTATAGCACTAGGAGCTATTATATATTCAACATCCTATAGTAAACCATAAAGTAAAAGAATATGAAAAGATATATACATATATATATGTATTTGTATTTGTATGTCTAAATGAATCACTTTACTGCACAGCAGAAATTAACACCACAGTATAATTCAGCTATCCCACAAGTTGCAACTAAAGATCCTGCATGCCTCAATGAAGACCCAGTGGAGCCAAATAAATAAATATTAAAAAAAATCCACAAACACAAAGCTATTAGAATCTCTTCATTTAAATACTTTTTATTGAAGTATAGTTGATTTACAATGTTGTGTTAGTTTCTGCTGTATAGAAAAGTGATTTAGACATATATATGCACATATACATATATATTCTTTTATTACACTTAGTATTTTAGTTAGTTCTTACATGATTTGTCATTCATTGTTTGATTTAATTAGCAAACTTTACTGAACATTCTTTAGTAAGATAGTGTTTTGTCAATAAATATCAATAATTAAAATAAGGAATGCTTCAGTTGATAGTCTAGTGGAGGATGAGACTATAAATGAAATCAGGAGCATTTAGCTGTTAGAAATGGGAATGTGCCTGTTGGAGATAATTCTGCACAATCGCTCACATTTCTGTACATCTGTTAGGCAGAGGCACCAATTATCCTTCATTCCACAGAATTTGTCATATGTATAAAAAACAGCCTTGAATCATGGAGAAAGTGGCTCCTTTCATTTCTCTGAAACAGAAAATGTTAAGGCCAGGAAGAGTGTTCACATAACATTTAAGGGTCAGCAAGTTGGCTGATGTGGGTGTTTAGTGAGGTGAAGAGACAGGAGCTGAAGATAAGGCCAGAGGGCCAGTGGGGCTGGGAGGGTCTGTGTCACATAGGCTTTAGAAAGGCGTTTACTCTCAGAGAAATGGAGAATGATACAAGTTTTGAGCAGAATAGCTACATGAGCTGACTGGTTAGGAGAAATTTGTAAAGATAATTAAGATAAAAAGATTGGGGATGTTCCCTTATTGCATGGGTAAGCCTAGTGTAATCACGAAGCCCTCCCTATAGAGGAGGCAGGGAGACAGGAGCATTATATGAGACTCAAAGAGGCTACGTAGCTGTCTTTAAAGATGGTGGGAGAGTCACCAAGGCAATGAAGGAAGGTGCTTTCTAAGAGCTGGAAAAGACAACCAGAGTTTCCCTTATGAACTCAAGAAAGAAGGCAGGCTTTTTGGCACTCTGATTTTAGCCCATTGGACCAGATTTTGAATTTCTGACCTCCAGAGATGTAAAATCATACATTGGCATTGTTTCAAGCCATAGCATATTTGATCATTTGTTGTATCAACCATAGTAACTAAGACAGACAGGCTTCAGGTCACTCCCACCTCCAGCTGCCACCTCATAGATGTTCCTCTCTCTGCTGGACTGCTACTGTGACTTCAGAGGCAGGTGGTCATCTTCCCTGCATGGAACCTCATCTCTTGATTCCCCTTTCTTCTTCAGTGACTGCCAACACAATATCAATTCACTCACACCACTGATAACTCACTAAACAAGAGACCACCTCCTAGAGACGAATCATACTGGCCTTATCATTTTATTTTTGTTAAATCCATGTCAATACTATTTGATGGGCAAGATTTGCTGGTCTCTGTACACTGGCAACTCTCTTCTATGGAATGATTGAGAAGAAATAAAAGCAATTACTTACTTGTGGCAATTATTTACAAGAGAATGCTTGTGTGAAACTCAAGATTGCTCTTTTCTGCCTGCCTTCCTCTTTTCTTTTCTTCTTTCTGGAAAGCGTTTTTGTTAAGATGAATAATATTAAACTTCACCTGCTTTTACCTCTCACAGTCAACATAGAATTGACAGTTTCAAATAAAATAAGAAAACAAACAAAAAATAAGTATTATACTTCAAAATAAGTAAAATCATCTCTGTTCTGAGATGGCATAATTATATATGCAGAAATCCATAAGGATAAAACAAAAAGCTATTAGAGCTAAAGAACAATTGCAGCAAAGGTGTAGGATATGGTATCAACACAGAAAAATCACTTACACTTCTATATACTAATGATGATCAATCTGAGGAGAAAACTTAAAAAAACAATTCCATTATAAATATTATGAAAAATTCTCAGAAAAACCAAAGGACAAAAGAAATGTATCATTAAAAAAATTGTTTGAAGAAAATAAAGACCCAAAGATTGGAAAGTTAAGTATGTTCATGTATATTAACATGACAATTCTAACCAATGTGATCTACACATTTTATTGAACTTGATATACACTCCAACATCATTTTTGCAAAAGTAGAAATACTCATCCTAAAATTCATATGGAATCTCAAGCCACCCTGGATGGACAAAGCAATCTTGAAAGAAACAAGTCTTGGGAAAGAAAAAGTAAAGTAAGACAAGTACTCTGATTTAGAACTTATAGCAAAGCTACTATCATCAAAAAAATATGTGAAAAGTAGCATATTTGATCATTTGTTGTATCAACCATAGTAACTAAGACAGACAGGCTTCAGGTCACTCCCACCTCCAGCTGCCACCTCATAGATGTTCCTCTCTCTGCTGGACTGCTACTGTGACTTCAGAGGCAGGTGGTCATCTTCCCTGCATGGAACCTCATCTCTTGATTCCCCTTTCTTCTTCAGTGACTGCCAACACAATATCAATTCACTCACACCACTGATAACTCACTAAACAAGAGACCACCTCCTAGAGACGAATCATACTGGCCTTATCATTTTATTTTTGTTAAATCCATGTCAATACTATTTGATGGGCAAGATTTGCTGGTCTCTGTACACTGGCAACTCTCTTCTATGGAATGATTGAGAAGAAATAAAAGCAATTACTTACTTGTGGCAATTATTTACAAGAGAATGCTTGTGTGAAACTCAAGATTGCTCTTTTCTGCCTGCCTTCCTCTTTTCTTTTCTTCTTTCTGGAAAGCGTTTTTGTTAAGATGAATAATATTAAACTTCACCTGCTTTTACCTCTCACAGTCAACATAGAATTGACAGTTTCAAATAAAATAAGAAAACAAACAAAAAATAAGTATTATACTTCAAAATAAGTAAAATCATCTCTGTTCTGAGATGGCATAATTATATATGCAGAAATCCATAAGGATAAAACAAAAAGCTATTAGAGCTAAAGAACAATTGCAGCAAAGGTGTAGGATATGGTATCAACACAGAAAAATCACTTACACTTCTATATACTAATGATGATCAATCTGAGGAGAAAACTTAAAAAAACAATTCCATTATAAATATTATGAAAAATTCTCAGAAAAACCAAAGGACAAAAGAAATGTATCATTAAAAAAATTGTTTGAAGAAAATAAAGACCCAAAGATTGGAAAGTTAAGTATGTTCATGTATATTAACATGACAATTCTAACCAATGTGATCTACACATTTTATTGAACTTGATATACACTCCAACATCATTTTTGCAAAAGTAGAAATACTCATCCTAAAATTCATATGGAATCTCAAGCCACCCTGGATGGACAAAGCAATCTTGAAAGAAACAAGTCTTGGGAAAGAAAAAGTAAAGTAAAAATAAGGACAGATTTTGGTTTCTCACAAGTCTAGATTTCAGAACTTATAGCAAAGCTACTATCATCAAAATAATGTGGGTAATGATGTAAAGTCAGATATAAGGACCAGTGAAATAGAAAAGAATACAGAAATCAGCACAAATATAGGTAATGTTGTTTGGCAAGGCTGCCCCAAATCATATATGGAAAAAGTGCAGTCTTTTCAACAAACAACGTTGAGAAAACTACACATCAAACTGCAAAAGAACAAAGTCGACCCTCTCTACCTTGCGCCACACACAGACACACACACACAGAGAAACCTCAAAATGTGTCAAAAAGTTAAACTTGCAAGATACATGTGAAACCCTTAGAAGAAAGCCTTGCAAAATGGGTTCATGACGTTGGATTTGGCCATGATTTCTTGGGTGTGTCACCAAAAGAAAAAAATAGATAAATTAGCATTTGTCAAAATTCAAAACTTTTTCATGTCAAACTCATTATCAAGAGAGTGAAAAGTCAATCCATAGAATCAGATAAAGAATCTTTGCAAATCATATTTCTGATAACGCTGAAAAAGATGGAACTTCCTGGAAACAGCCTAAAATTTTATTTCAAATTGATTGGCTCAGTTACAAGGTCATCCGGTGACCTTCACTCACTAATGTTTAGTATTTCCAAAATTACTCTTCTGATTATCCCTTCCTGTTGGTGAAAAATTTAAAGTTGAACTGAACCTTGAACTGGTCTTAGTGTTTCCCAACTGGCGGACTTGGATATAGTAGAAATTTGAGCAGCTGACTCACAGGAGTGGAAACACATTGTTTTGCAAACATCACAGCAAGTGGTTGGGTGTATTCTCTCCACACCTTCTGGTAGTCACCTCTGTTTCTCTTCTGTTTTTTCTTTGATTCCAGTTTTCTGCAAACCAAAGTAACAGTGTGGATGGGATGACACTGAGCTCCACATGATTGTTGGCCCAGATGCTTAAGCCATGTCCCCCGGTTTCTACATCAGATCCCTCCCCTCCACATCTCCGAACCACCACCTGTTCTTCTTCATCTTTGTATTCTTGCACTTAACAGATCTCAGAGTTTGAGGGAATGTGAAGGCCAGTCACAGCCACAGAATAAGTGTGATCAGATAACAGATATAAAGTGCTACATCAATAAGCATCTTTATTATAGAAAAGTTGATAATAATGTATAAGAAATGCTCAGATTCACAAACAAGTGTTCAAAGAACTCTTCTCAGGTAACATGCATTTCTGCATCTGCTGGGTGGTTCAGCCAATCCATCTTCAATGAGAACAATTTTTTTCATGTCCTAGAGCAAATACACTTACTGTTCTTGATCTTTTAACTAGAAAAGTCTTCCTAATATAGTGTCCATGACTTCCACCCACAAATCCAGATGAGTAAGAAGAAAACACAGTTCTTTGTTCATCTTACAACTGACATTTTCTGGAAAATGGTAGTTGAAGAATGTGCTCTATTCCAAGACTTGGGGGTCCCCAATCATCAAGGGGGACCTGTCATCAGAAACTAGGTCCACAGAGACACCCAATGTCCCTAGTCCTTTCATGTCCCAACTGCCTACATGGGGGTCAGCCCAGCTCCAGAGGGGAAAGAGAGGATTATTCCTTCAAAGTCTCAACGCCTAATTGTTGATATAAAACAGAAACAAGAAAGATTTTGCCATTTTCTGTTTCTCAGGTTTTGTCAGAGAAACTGTATGTTCTACAGAAAATGAGAAACAGAAATTTTGGTTTTCTATCTCTCCAGAAATTAATTAAAATAACAACCACTCTCCCTGCCCAAAGCATGGAAAACTGCTCTGCTCATGTCTTAGATCTTTCGTGAAGGAGAAAAGAAAAAATAGGAATAAAAATAATTTTAATCACAGACACAATGAAGTGGAAGTGTCATGTTGACAGAGCAACAGCATCAGTTACACTACCCAAGAGTCTGAATGATAACTGTTTCCCAGACAGCGCTCTCAATGACTCAAACATCCTATGAAGCAAGCTCAACTATTAACTCATTTTACAGATAAAGAAACCACAGGGGTTATTGGCTTGTTCAAGGCCACATTGAAGGTGCTTGTTTTTGTTATTTTTGCAAACCTCAAGAGACACTGTCTAAAATAGATGGTTGCAGACTTCCCCTCCTTTTCTACATCTCGCTTCCCCCCTTATCTGGTAACAGTCTGGGGAAGATGGATAATTTGGAGGAGAAGGAACATGGGCAGAAATCTTCTTGCATTACATCTGCACTTTATGGAAAATGGGTAGCTACTTGGAAGAAGGGAGATGGTTCATGCTCTGATTTTCCAAGTTTTCTCAAGGGTATCTCATGGTTAAGGCGTGGGTATCTGCTCCAGTAGCACACCTGGATTAAGGTGTGCAGGTGAGCAAGATAGGCTTGGTGTTTTACACCTATGTGACCTTGCCCGGTGTAGTTCCACTCCTGTCCCAGTGGACCACATGCACCAGCATTTAATGACCCTATGGAGAGCCACCAGGTTAGCATTCATTGTTTTCACTAAAAAATTTAGTCCTAGAGCAAATACACTTACTGTTCTTGATCTTTTAACTAGAAAAGTCTTCCTAATATAGTGTCCATGACTTCCACCCACAAATCCAGATGAGTAAGAAGAAAACACAGTTCTTTGTTCATCTTACAACTGACATTTTCTGGAAAATGGTAGTTGAAGAATGTGCTCTATTCCAAGACTTGGGGGTCCCCAATCATCAAGGGGGACCTGTCATCAGAAACTAGGTCCACAGAGACACCCAATGTCCCTAGTCCTTTCATGTCCCAACTGCCTACATGGGGGTCAGCCCAGCTCCAGAGGGGAAAGAGAGGATTATTCCTTCAAAGTCTCAACGCCTAATTGTTGATATAAAACAGAAACAAGAAAGATTTTGCCATTTTCTGTTTCTCAGGTTTTGTCAGAGAAACTGTATGTTCTACAGAAAATGAGAAACAGAAATTTTGGTTTTCTATCTCTCCAGAAATTAATTAAAATAACAACCACTCTCCCTGCCCAAAGCATGGAAAACTGCTCTGCTCATGTCTTAGATCTTTCGTGAAGGAGAAAAGAAAAAATAGGAATAAAAATAATTTTAATCACAGACACAATGAAGTGGAAGTGTCATGTTGACAGAGCAACAGCATCAGTTACACTACCCAAGAGTCTGAATGATAACTGTTTCCCAGACAGCGCTCTCAATGACTCAAACATCCTATGAAGCAAGCTCAACTATTAACTCATTTTACAGATAAAGAAACCACAGGGGTTATTGGCTTGTTCAAGGCCACATTGAAGGTGCTTGTTTTTGTTATTTTTGCAAACCTCAAGAGACACTGTCTAAAATAGATGGTTGCAGACTTCCCCTCCTTTTCTACATCTCGCTTCCCCCCTTATCTGGTAACAGTCTGGGGAAGATGGATAATTTGGAGGGGAGAAGGGAACATGGGCAGAAATCTTCTTGCATTACATCTGCACTTTATGGAAAATGGGTAGCTACTTGGAAGAAGGGAGATGGTTCATGCTCTGATTTTCCAAGTTTTCTCAAGGGTATCTCATGGTTAAGGCGTGGGTATCTGCTCCAGTAGCACACCTGGATTAAGGTGTGCAGGTGAGCAAGATAGGCTTGGTGTTTTACACCTATGTGACCTTGCCCGGTGTAGTTCCACTCCTGTCCCAGTGGACCACATGCACCAGCATTTAATGACCCTATGGAGAGCCACCAGGTTAGACAGTCCAGTGAGGAAGTGGTACAGAACTGGGTGACCCCAGTGTCTCCCTTATACTGAAAAGGTCAGAATTTGTCCCATGATCTCAATTACTGAGACCACAAATGAATGTAATTGGGATGAAGAATACCCTAGTTGGTGCTCCACAGCCTGACCTTCCTTGTGTGCTCTCAGATCTTGGAGGGTGTTTGGGTTTCAGATAATGATTTTCCTTCTTCAGTCAGTCCTCTGAGTATTCAGCTCCCCTGCCTTTTGCACCACTCAATCACCCCTTCCAGTGACAGGGGTCTTGGTCAGAATGTTGTAGAATTTTAATCTCCAGACACAGTCAAGAGCCATTATAGTGTTGCTGATAGCCGTTTGGAGATGCCCGATTCTCTCTTTGTAAGGAAGGTAGCATTCCCTGATACTACTGTTTTCTAACCTTGATGCTGTTCTCACCTTTGGCTCAGTCATACTGTGTTCTGTCAAGAATCAAGAAGAATATAAGATCTCAACCTAACTTGTGAGCTAAGAAGTCATCTTGCCCTGTTTTCACGATGTTGATAGAAGATGGACACTTTATCACCCACAACAAATGTTGTAGCCAAAATAGGAGTGTCGTTATCCAGCTTTGTTGAAATATAATTGACATTGTAAATGACATTGCAAAGGCTTAAGGTTTACATGTAATGATTTGATGTACGTATATATTGTGGAAATGTTCAACACAGCAGAACGTTCACCACTAGCACCAGTTCCTTGAGTTCCCATTTCTAAATTTGAAGTGAAGGGGCCAGGTGATCCCTGAGTATTCAGTGGGTTGAGTTACAGGAGGAAAACCTTGTGTCTAGGGATCCTCGATCAGTGACAGTGGGCACTCAGCATCCTTTCCTTTCTCAGGACGGAGATATTTTCTTTATATTGCGTGTGTGTATGTTAGCCAATCAGTCATGTCCAACTCTGCAACCCCATGGACTGTAGCCCGTAAGCCTCCTCTATCCATGGGATTCTCCAGGCAAGGATACTGGAGTGGGTTGCCATTCCCTTCTCCAGGATTTCTTTATGTTACTGCACAGTAACCATGCCCTCTGTGTCTCTTCAGGGACCCACTGTCTCTGTGTTGCAAGGCTGTTCATTGTACAAACGTCTTGAAGAATTAGTGTGGAATGAAGCATGTAAGAGTCTCTGCTTATCGGGTGCACAGAAATGCCAGAAACTGTGTAGTTTTCTCTCAAGGGGAACTTTTCCACTTCTAACAGCTACATATTCTTGATTTTATCCATAGTTTTTATTCTTCGCTGGACTAACAACTTGAGTCATTTAAAAATTTTATTTCTTGTCTATATTACTTATGGATAAAACAATGTCTGGGCATATAAAAGATTTTCAATAAAGTTTTGCTGAAGGAATTGATGACTGGCAATAACAAAAATACTAAAATAAAGACAAATGGGGAAGGAATTAAATAAATCAATACAACACAGTATTTAAAACAAGCAAAATATAATACTGGACTTTTAAAATAATGTTTGATACCTTCAAAAGACATTTATGTTAAGTCAAAAGGAAAGCACACAATTTGCATATTGGAGATTACTTGATTTGTATTTACAAATTCACACATTTGTAAAGGAAGATCACATCATAAAAAGCACCAAATGTTAAATATTTTCTAACAGGCTAGTTACAGGTTACTCCCATTCTCTTTCTTCTCCTTTGTCCCCCTAAATTTCTCTAATATTTATGTATTATTTTAATAATCAGGAAAAACTAAAATTCCTGTCTTTTTCATTGAAATATAGTTGACTTAAAATATTGTATTATTTTAGATGTACAACTGAGTGATTTGTTATAGATTATACTCCATATAAACTTATTATAAAATATTTGATCTACTTCCTAGTATCCTAGGTTGTAGGTTTTTCCCTTTCAGCACTTTAAAAACATTGTGCCATGCTGTTGGGCCTACATAATTTCTGTAGAATAATCAGCCGATAGCTTGCTCTGGTTTTCCTTGTATGTGACTCATCATTTTTGCCTTGTTGCCTCTAGAATTCTCTCTTTATCTGTAGCTTTTGCCGTTTTAATCAGAATATGTCTTGGTGTGGGCCTCTTTGGTTTTATCTTGTTTAGGGCTCTGTGTGCTTCCTGTACCTGGACAGCTTTTCTCTTCTTCAGGTTCAGGATAATTTTAGCCATAATTTCATCAAATTCATTTTCTGAACTTTTCTCTCTCTCTTCCTTCCAGGACCATTCACCATCAGGTGAATGTCAGTATGCTTGATGCTATTCCAGAGATCTTTGAAACTGTTCTCTTCTAAAATTTTGGTTTCGTTTTGCTGTTTTTCATGCATGACTCACATAAATAGCTCTTCCAGGTCACTTATGAATTCTTCTATTATCACTAGTCTTCTATTAATTCCTTCTAGTGTGTTTGTTGTTTCATCTGAGTTAATGAATTCTTCAGTTCTCACTGATTATTTTTAAAAATATTTTTTAGTTACTGGTTAACAATCTCACTGTGTTCATCTATTCTTTTCCCAGGTTCAGTTTAGCATTTGTATTACTAATGCCTTGAACTCTGGTCAAGTACTTTGGTAAATGATTCATCGGTTTCATTAGCTGATTTTTGCAGGTGTTATTTTCTTATTCTTTCACTTGGAACAAATTCCTCCGTGTATTCAATTTATTTAACTTTCTCCATTTCTATGAAACTAGTTACCCATCCATGTCTTGCAGGGATGTCCTTGTGTGACCTGTCCCTATGCAGTCTGTGTGCCCAGAGGCTTTGGGGCAGAGCTGGAGCTGAGGTGGGCAGGGTCACCCTTTCCCCTGAGTGTGTTGGCAGCTGTTGACTTGGTGGGAGTGAGAGGGGCATGCTAGACCTAGAGGCAAGCATGAGTAGAAACTTCTCCTGTGCTCACTGGCTGTCCCTGCCCTACTGGGCCAGGCAGGTCCCAAGGTGCAAGGTACTGGCCCAGAAGTCCTGAGGTCTTGTTTTAAGTTAGTTCCATTCCTTGTAAGTGTGCACCCCTGCCCCTAGCATCTTTGCCCCAGAAAGGAGCAGAGCTGAAGGAAGACTGCTGGAGCAGCCCCTGGTATGGGTGGTCATGGATGTGGTGCCACCCTGACACAACTGTCAGAGCTCCAGACACTGCTCCTTAGTTCCTTCTCTGATGGCCGCCCTAGCTCATCCAGGTGTCCTTCTGGTCTGAGCTGACTCTGCATCCTACTGCACACTCTGACAGCAGAGATGGCCCTCACCCCAGGGGAGCTGAACTGGAGTCAGAGCCACTGAGAGGGGCATGTGAGGGCCAAGGTGCACTTGGACTGCCTAGTAAATCAGCCAGAGTCCCAGGCAGCATGATTCTGCCCCCTCAACCTGTTCGAGGAGCAGGGAGTGTACACGTCTTCAGGAGAGAAGTCCAGGTTCTCCTGGGCCTCCTGCTGGACCCCTTGGTTTCCCAGCAGCTGCAGAGCCATGACCTTCTGCTGTTGGGTCCCAGGGCTGGGGTATCCAGTGTGTGGTGTGCACTGGTCTCTCCAGGAAGGACCTCAGAGCCCCTGTTACCCCCATCCTCTTCTGGGTTCCTCCTGGGGGTACAGTCTTGACCTGATGGCTTCTCTTCCCTTCCCACCCAGCTCCATGTGGATAAGTGTTTACAGCCTTGGCTGTGGAGGAGGCTTCCTGCTCATCTCGTGTGTTTCCAGGTATAATTCCTCCACATGAGATGCGACCCTGATGTGCTCCTGGGGGAGGAGAGCTCAGGGTCCTTTTGCTCTGCCCTCTGGAGCTCTTCCCCAGCACTTACTGTGCTAAGTTTAGCACCTGTGGTTGTTCTGGAACAGTCGGTGCCAATTTATTTCTTCCTTTCATAGACCATGTTTTCCTTTTTCTTTCTTTCTCCTTCCTTCCTTCCTTCTTTCCTTTCTTTCTGCCATGTCTGTGTGTTCATAGCTGGGTACTTGAAACAACAGGGAAATATTTACAATAATAGATTTGTTCCTTGTCCTGACTGTCCTTCACTAGTTTGCTTGGCATCTTCCTAGTCCTGGGATCAGCACAATACAAAAACTAAAGACAGTTCAGTTAATTTCTGAGTCAGAATCTTGCCTGGCATATGTGAGCCTTTTTGATTCTCCCGTTTATGACTGTTTTTGAATGTCCTCCTATTCCACACCCCTATCCTCCTCAGGGTGTTACATGGTCTAGTCTGTCTCTGCCCTTGTCTGTCTGTCCTTGTCCCTGGCCCCATACATATATCGTACTTTTACATCTGTAATGGCTATTCCAGCTGCTCTTCAGTTTAAGCTTAGAGTTAAGTGGAATGGACACCCATTTCCAGGCAACCCCCAAGTAGGTTGGAACATTGCAGATAAGGATTTCTGTGATAAGCCTGCTTTGAGGGAGGCAACTAGGAGCTTGCCTCTCTTTACAGATGAAGATTGCACTGCCCCAGGCGGGAGAAGGGTACAAGTGAGTAAATACATGATGAAATTTCCTATCAGTTTTTTCTAGATTTTCCCTAATGGGGTGTTCCTTTGTTATTGTGTAGTCACTCAGCTGTGTCTGACTCTTTTGTGATACTATGGATTGTAGCCCACCAGGCTCATCTGTCCATGGGATTTTTTCAGGCAGGTATACTGGAGTGGGCGGCCATTTCTTTTTCCAGGGGATCTTTCTGACTCAGGGATCGAACCCGTTACTCTGCATGGCAGGTGGCTTGTTTACCATTCCACCATCCAGGAAGTCCATTATTTGTCATTCTAGGTTTTTATCTGACTGTTTCCCATGGCTTCTATGAGATTTTATAGCTAGTTTCTGGTTTTTATCCTTATAGTCTCATTGAAAAATCCAGCATTTCAGAGTCCACTGATGTGCTTTCCTGGGGAGGGGGAGAGCTCAGGGTCCTTTTGCTCTGCCCTCTGGAGCTCTTCCCCAGCACTTACTGTGCTAAGTTTAGCACCTGTGGTTGTTCTGGAACAGTCGGTGCCAATTTATTTCTTCCTTTCATAGACCATGTTTTCCTTTTTCTTTCTTTCTCCTTCCTTCCTTCCTTCTTTCCTTTCTTTCTGCCATGTCTGTGTGTTCATAGCTGGGTACTTGAAACAACAGGGAAATATTTACAATAATAGATTTGTTCCTTGTCCTGACTGTCCTTCACTAGTTTGCTTGGCATCTTCCTAGTCCTGGGATCAGCACAATACAAAAACTAAAGACAGTTCAGTTAATTTCTGAGTCAGAATCTTGCCTGGCATATGTGAGCCTTTTTGATTCTCCCGTTTATGACTGTTTTTGAATGTCCTCCTATTCCACACCCCTATCCTCCTCAGGGTGTTACATGGTCTAGTCTGTCTCTGCCCTTGTCTGTCTGTCCTTGTCCCTGGCCCCATACATATATCGTACTTTTACATCTGTAATGGCTATTCCAGCTGCTCTTCAGTTTAAGCTTAGAGTTAAGTGGAATGGACACCCATTTCCAGGCAACCCCCAAGTAGGTTGGAACATTGCAGATAAGGATTTCTGTGATAAGCCTGCTTTGAGGGAGGCAACTAGGAGCTTGCCTCTCTTTACAGATGAAGATTGCACTGCCCCAGGCGGGAGAAGGGTACAAGTGAGTAAATACATGATGAAATTTCCTATCAGTTTTTTCTAGATTTTCCCTAATGGGGTGTTCCTTTGTTATTGTGTAGTCACTCAGCTGTGTCTGACTCTTTTGTGATACTATGGATTGTAGCCCACCAGGCTCATCTGTCCATGGGATTTTTTCAGGCAGGTATACTGGAGTGGGCGGCCATTTCTTTTTCCAGGGGATCTTTCTGACTCAGGGATCGAACCCGTTACTCTGCATGGCAGGTGGCTTGTTTACCATTCCACCATCCAGGAAGTCCATTATTTGTCATTCTAGGTTTTTATCTGACTGTTTCCCATGGCTTCTATGAGATTTTATAGCTAGTTTCTGGTTTTTATCCTTATAGTCTCATTGAAAAATCCAGCATTTCAGAGACCACTCTTTAGATGCAATTACTTTCCATGTTAAAATTTAATATTCACAACATTCCATTGTAACAATGCTTGCTCATTTCCCTCACTCTTTCAAATATAATTTAACTTATTTATGAGTTTTTCTTTTATGAATAATGTTGAGCAAGATGATACATTACAGAAAATATCATTTACGTCATGGCAATTTTAAAAGTTCTCTAACTAGCCAGTGAAAGAAGTTCTCTAACTAGCTAAAAGGTCTGAACAGAGTCTACTCACATATGACACACAGTAAAAACCATGACTAACTAACCTTTAACAAGATATTTTCCAGAATGTCCCACTTTGATATCATTTTCAGGATTTCATTCCCACCTGCAAGCAAAATAATTTTGCTGGTGAGATATGTAAAAAGGCAAATTTATTATTATTTGACGTTTTTATTCTTTATTAAGTACTAACATTTTGAGAAGTCCTATTAGTCACTACTTTAAATTCTGTGGTTGTGTGTGTGTTTACATCTTGCAATATAGTTGTTTCAATTGATGTTTGCTCAAGATTGGGCTTCATAATTAGAAAATCAAAAAAAAAATTGGTATGTAGGGTTTCTAGTCTAACATATGGTCAAAAATTATTCAACAAATTCCATGCAATAATTAACAATAATGCAAGAATAACCAGAATTGTAAATTTGCTTATTAAAAATGTGAGGTAAATTTTTCCAAGAAATTGATTATTCATATCATTATATAATGCTTAATATCATTCTGATAAAAATGACAAAGTAACACCCTTCATTTATTTCTTATGCTATGGGCCCTGGTTTAATCAAGCTCCTCCTACAATATACCTGCTCACACTGGACAGTGCAGCTGGGGTGTCACCCTCCAGTTATTTATAACCTGTGAAGGAAGAAGGAAAAATCAGAGTCTGCTTACTCAGAGGAGCAACAGGCAATGGAACGCAAATGCCAGAAGGTGAAGCTTAATGATGGCCACTTCATTCCTGTCCTGGGATTTGGAACCTATGCACCTCAGGAGGTAATAGTAGGGATTTGGGGCTGAGATGTGAAAAGTAACAAAAGTTGATGTAACATTAGTGGAGGGGGCTTGGGTTGTCAAGCACTGGGTTCTTGTGTGGTTCTGGAAGGGTCACGTGGTTCTACTAACCAGGTTAGAGTCACTTCCTGTGGAAGGAGAGAAAGCATTCAGTTTTCACTCAGCATCAGGGCCTGGAGCTGTGCTCAGCTGCAGATTACTCTGGGATCCTCCCCAGTTTCCATCTCTCTCCCAGCTTGGTAGAAGAGGTGAGACATAACTGTCAAGAACATGAACTGTCAGTTGCTTTGTTTTGAGGGTGATTGCAACAGGAGTCTACTCACATATGACACACAGTAAAAACCATGACTAACTAACCTTTAACAAGATATTTTCCAGAATGTCCCACTTTGATATCATTTTCAGGATTTCATTCCCACCTGCAAGCAAAATAATTTTGCTGGTGAGATATGTAAAAAGGCAAATTTATTATTATTTGACGTTTTTATTCTTTATTAAGTACTAACATTTTGAGAAGTCCTATTAGTCACTACTTTAAATTCTGTGGTTGTGTGTGTGTTTACATCTTGCAATATAGTTGTTTCAATTGATGTTTGCTCAAGATTGGGCTTCATAATTAGAAAATCAAAAAAAAAATTGGTATGTAGGGTTTCTAGTCTAACATATGGTCAAAAATTATTCAACAAATTCCATGCAATAATTAACAATAATGCAAGAATAACCAGAATTGTAAATTTGCTTATTAAAAATGTGAGGTAAATTTTTCCAAGAAATTGATTATTCATATCATTATATAATGCTTAATATCATTCTGATAAAAATGACAAAGTAACACCCTTCATTTATTTCTTATGCTATGGGCCCTGGTTTAATCAAGCTCCTCCTACAATATACCTGCTCACACTGGACAGTGCAGCTGGGGTGTCACCCTCCAGTTATTTATAACCTGTGAAGGAAGAAGGAAAAATCAGAGTCTGCTTACTCAGAGGAGCAACAGGCAATGGAACGCAAATGCCAGAAGGTGAAGCTTAATGATGGCCACTTCATTCCTGTCCTGGGATTTGGAACCTATGCACCTCAGGAGGTAATAGTAGGGATTTGGGGCTGAGATGTGAAAAGTAACAAAAGTTGATGTAACATTAGTGGAGGGGGCTTGGGTTGTCAAGCACTGGGTTCTTGTGTGGTTCTGGAAGGGTCACGTGGTTCTACTAACCAGGTTAGAGTCACTTCCTGTGGAAGGAGAGAAAGCATTCAGTTTTCACTCAGCATCAGGGCCTGGAGCTGTGCTCAGCTGCAGATTACTCTGGGATCCTCCCCAGTTTCCATCTCTCTCCCAGCTTGGTAGAAGAGGTGAGACATAACTGTCAAGAACATGAACTGTCAGTTGCTTTGCTTTGAGGGTGATTGCAATGGCAGGGTTTCTCTGTATATTTCATTAATTCCAGAACTCTTTCTTCCTTCCAAAAAAGACATAACCCAGAAAAGTATTTGAGCCGGAAGGTCCTGAAGATGAGGTAACTGAAAACTAATGGGAGAGAATTGCTTTTCCACTGAGAGTTGCCTGCTCAGTGCCAGGCAAGAAACTTTCAGCTGTGTTTTGCCCTGTACTTCTGTTTCTGCTTGGAAATTTCTTCTGATGGAAAGAATAGTGTCAATTGAGAGGATAAACTGCAGTCTTACAGGGCAAGTTTTCATTTCTGTGTTTTGTAATATAACAAGAAAGAGGGTGTAAGAGGGGCAAATACTCTTCACTAGACTTTTTTTCTTCACTAGACTGTTTATCTTCACTAGACTTTTTTCTTCACTAGACTTTTTTTCACTAGATTTTTTTCTTCACTAGACATTTTTTTCCTCACTAGACTTTTTTTCTTCACTAAACTTTTTTTCTTTCACTAGGCTGGAAGCCAGAATATTTGCTGTCCATCTTGTCTTTAGAGTTTATATTGCATGGTTGTATGACAAGGGACTGGTCCTGAAACTTTAAGTCTCACTTTTTCCATGTATAAAAGAAAAGAAAATAGTCAGAGAATTTTGAAGATAGAAGACAGGATTTGGTAGTGCAAATGAATGAGAGGAGGGAAGGGTCCAGGCTGTTAGTGAAGTTCACTGGTTATTTCCTCAGTACATCCCCTAATGTCCATGCATTTAAGGAAAACCAGGACTAAACCCAATAGAAAGTGGTTAGACCAAGGATCTATGTCTTTGGAAAAGAAAGGGAAAAAGTATTATCCAATTTTATAAAAAAGTCATCCCACTATTTGCAACAACATGGACAAATCTGAAGAACATTAAGCTAAGTGAAATGCCAGACATAGAGAACAAATACTGCATGATCTCTTTATGAGTAAGGTCTTTAAAAAAATTGAACTCATAGAAGCAGAGTGACCAGGAGCTGGGGGAAATGGAAAGACTCTAATCAAAGAGTACAGACCATCAGTTATAAGATAAATCAGTCTAGAGGCCTGATGTACAGCATGGTGACCACAGTTAATAATAATGGGCTGTATTCTTGAGATTTTTCCAAGAGAGTAGGCCTCAGGGGTCCTCACAAACACCTCCAAAATTTAACTAGGTGAGGTGATGTATCTGTTAATTAACTTAGTTGTGACATTCATTACAGAGGGAACGAAAGTGAAAAGGTTAGTCTCTCAGTTGTGTCCAACTCTTTGCAACTGTAACCCACCATGCTCCTCTGTTTGTGGGGATTTTCCATGCAAGAATAGAATACTGAAATGGGTAACCATTCACTTCTTCAGAGTATCTTCCTGACCCAGAGGTCAGATCTGAGTCTCCTGCATTGCAGGTGGATTCTTTATTATCTGAGTCACCAAGATAAGCATTAAAAAAAGCATCACTTAGTACACTTTGAATACATAGTTTTTATTTGGTGTATTTCTGCATGATTGCATTGGTAGATAGAGTACTCTTGGAAACTTTCACATTGTTTCTTGATGCTTTGTATCATGAGCCTTTACCCTTTTTGACTCTGCTTAAAATATATCACTCTATAAATCATATTCATGTTTACCTGGTGGTTCAGATGGTAAAGAATCTGCATGTAATGCAGGAGACCTAGGTTCAATCCCTGGGTCAGAAAGATCCCCTGTAAAAGGCAATGGCAGCCCACTCAGGTATTCTTGCCTGGATAACTCCATGAACAGAGGAGCCTGGTGGGCTATGGTCCATAGGGTTGCAAAGAGTCAGACATGTCTGAGCAACTAACACTTTCATGTTTATGAGTTCCTCCAGCTAATCACTGAACCTGGAGGGGTCCTTAGAGTCCTCTGATGCCTGTAATCAGCCACTGATGATCTGGGACTGAAGTGGGTGTCCATTTAATTTTACAGGAAAATTCAGAGAAACTCATGGATTCATCACCACATGTGGTGTGATGCAAAACTAACCAAAGGCAAAAAGAAAAGTTGATTCTTGGGAAGATCAAAGCTTGTGTGTCAGTGACTTCTTAATCATGTGGATATTCTGCTACTACCTTTGTTGTTCATGTAGGTTCCTAGAAGTGAAGCTCTGGAGGTCACCAAACTGGCTATAGAGGTTGGGTTCCGCCATATTGATTGTGCTCATTTGTACCAAAATGAAGAGCAGGTTGGTGAGGCCATTCGAAGCAAGATTGCCGATGGCACTGTGAAGAGAGAAGACATATTCTACACTTCAAAGGTGCCGTGTGTGTGTGTGTGTGTGCACGTGTGCAAGTCATTGTGTGTGGGTGGCAATTATGTAATCAGATAAGCAGCTTTTTGGTGAACACTGCAAATTCACCTTACTTCTATGAGCCTAGACCAGAGCAGTGTGATTTAGTAAGGGCAAATGAATAAGACAGAATTAATATGATTATAGCTTTCCTTATCATCTAGGGAACTTTCGAAATTTTCTTCAATTTCTAAATCTCAGTTCTTACTTCTATCAAGAACAGGTGGAAAGAGGAGGGGCACTTCTTCAGAGTATCTTCCTGACCCAGAGGTCAGATCTGAGTCTCCTGCATTGCAGGTGGATTCTTTATTATCTGAGTCACCAAGATAAGCATTAAAAAAAGCATCACTTAGTACACTTTGAATACATAGTTTTTATTTGGTGTATTTCTGCATGATTGCATTGGTAGATAGAGTACTCTTGGAAACTTTCACATTGTTTCTTGATGCTTTGTATCATGAGCCTTTACCCTTTTTGACTCTGCTTAAAATATATCACTCTATAAATCATATTCATGTTTACCTGGTGGTTCAGATGGTAAAGAATCTGCATGTAATGCAGGAGACCTAGGTTCAATCCCTGGGTCAGAAAGATCCCCTGTAAAAGGCAATGGCAGCCCACTCAGGTATTCTTGCCTGGATAACTCCATGAACAGAGGAGCCTGGTGGGCTATGGTCCATAGGGTTGCAAAGAGTCAGACATGTCTGAGCAACTAACACTTTCATGTTTATGAGTTCCTCCAGCTAATCACTGAACCTGGAGGGGTCCTTAGAGTCCTCTGATGCCTGTAATCAGCCACTGATGATCTGGGACTGAAGTGGGTGTCCATTTAATTTTACAGGAAAATTCAGAGAAACTCATGGATTCATCACCACATGTGGTGTGATGCAAAACTAACCAAAGGCAAAAAGAAAAGTTGATTCTTGGGAAGATCAAAGCTTGTGTGTCAGTGACTTCTTAATCATGTGGATATTCTGCTACTACCTTTGTTGTTCATGTAGGTTCCTAGAAGTGAAGCTCTGGAGGTCACCAAACTGGCTATAGAGGTTGGGTTCCGCCATATTGATTGTGCTCATTTGTACCAAAATGAAGAGCAGGTTGGTGAGGCCATTCGAAGCAAGATTGCCGATGGCACTGTGAAGAGAGAAGACATATTCTACACTTCAAAGGTGCCGTGTGTGTTGTGTGTGTGTGCACGTGTGCAAGTCATTGTGTGTGGGTGGCAATTATGTAATCAGATAAGCAGCTTTTTGGTGAACACTGCAAATTCACCTTACTTCTATGAGCCTAGACCAGAGCAGTGTGATTTAGTAAGGGCAAATGAATAAGACAGAATTAATATGATTATAGCTTTCCTTATCATCTAGGGAACTTTCGAAATTTTCTTCAATTTCTAAATCTCAGTTCTTACTTCTATCAAGAACAGGTGGAAAGAGGAGGGGCACTTCGTGTATTACCCTAGAACTAGCCCAGTGTCTTGAATTATGTTCTGCACATATTAATATGTTCAAAACATTTTCTACATTATGTAAACAGATTCCAATTACTCCTGAGAGGATTTATTGTTTGATAGAATTAGCTTAAATTTGTGAATTGCTTTAAAACTCTCTCAAATATAATTCAGATGATGGACATGTTAATTATTTGATAATACTTTTTAATTTCTTGGGTTATTTTCTTCCATTGTGAATTATGTATAGTGATAAATTTAATCAAATAACAACATTTATGTAAGTTGATTAGATCAAAAATGAAACTGAAAAAGAAACAGTGGTTTTCCTTCGTGTTCATTCATTTCTAATCAGGAAAAATAGTTGATTTTAGATGAAAGAAGAAAAATAAATTTACCTAGAATATTAATTTCACACAGCTTCCTTTCTTTAACCTCTGCAGCTTTGGTGCACTTCCCTTCGGCCCGAGTTGGTCCGACCAGCCTTGGAAAATTCACTGAAAAACCTTCAACTGGATTATGTTGATCTCTATATCATTCATTTTCCACTGGCTCTGAAGGTTGGCAACTGGCATGATCACAGCTACTTTATTTCTTGTGTCAGAATGTCTACCCACCTGCATGGATAGTTGACTTCAGATTTTCTTGGGAGGATGTATTCTACACTAGAGTAGAAATTTCAAATAATCATTTCTTATTATCTTTTTACTGAGTTTTTTGAATTCTTAATTTCCTTTTCATGTCTCCCAGAGAAAAAGTTCAACAATCTCATATTCTCTGCTCAAAAACTTGAAGAAATAGAAACAGACAAGTTATGCACACAGTCTTGAGTATGACTCCTGAATCTCCTGGGGATAAACGCAGAGTTTGGTGCAGCAGTGGTGAGCAATGACACTGCTGTACACTTGAACATAAGGAGTTCATCTCCTCTTTTACCCATCCAAATTGAGCAGATTTGA
Source organism: Tragulus kanchil (assembly GCA_022376925.1). Taxonomy (NCBI): domain Eukaryota; kingdom Metazoa; phylum Chordata; class Mammalia; order Artiodactyla; family Tragulidae; genus Tragulus; species Tragulus kanchil. The sequence goes on along the minus strand of JAIOJX010000031.1, from coordinate 84,852,066 downwards.
TGGTGCTCCCTCTGCGTGAGTCTAAACCTTGTAACTTTTTAAGGACTTGGGAGACCTTGCCTCCACTCTTGCCTCTCTTCATGATGAGGTCTGTAGATTCACTTAGCACTAAGAACTGTATTACTTAGAATTCTTTTTTTTTAATAGTTATTTATGCAGAAGAGTTTATTGATTTATGCAGATGGCAAGTCCAGCTACAAAGAGAGTTAAGGATTTGCAGTAGTCTTCAGAAGTGGCTACTTTTTATTCCCCTACCCCTTAACTTTCTATTACTTTTGGTAGGCTTTATTTTTAAATCAACAGTTTCCATCAGTGGCAAATTGAACCTTGATTAGCCCAAGGTTCTTGATCATGAACATTTGAGAGCATGTCTAGATCTTCCACATTCCACATCAACCTAAGGAGAGCATTGTTGATTCCTGTCTGTACTGGAACATCTCATACTCAGAGGGGAAAGAAACTCTGTCACATCTAAGTTAAGATGGCAATTTCTATTCTGGAAATAAAGCCATATAACTCAGTCTAATTCTTTACATAAGTCACAAGTCCCCTTTGGAAAAAATTCTAAAAACCTTTTTCAATTTTTTTGCAGCTTTGGTGCACTTCCCTTCGGCTCGAGTTGGTCCGACCAGCCTTGGAAAATTCACTGAAAAACCTTCAACTGGATTATGTTGATCTCTATATCATTCATTTTCCACTGGCTCTGAAGGTTGGCAACTGGCATGATCACAGCTACTTTATTTCTTGTGTCAGAATGTCTACCCACCTGCATGGATAGTTGACTTCAGATTTTCTTGGGAGGATGTATTCTACACTAGAGTAGAAATTTCAAATAATCATTTCTTATTATCTTTTTACTGAGTTTTTTGAATTCTTAATTTCCTTTTCATGTCTCCCAGAGAAAAAGTTCAACAATCTCATATTCTCTGCTCAAAAACTTGAAGAAATAGAAACAGACAAGTTATGCACACAGTCTTGAGTATGACTCCTGAATCTCCTGGGGATAAACGCAGAGTTTGGTGCAGCAGTGGTGAGCAATGACACTGCTGTACACTTGAACATAAGGAGTTCATCTCCTCTTTTACCCATCCAAATTGAGCAGATTTGATGGTGCTCCCTCTGCGTGAGTCTAAACCTTGTAACTTTTTAAGGACTTGGGAGACCTTGCCTCCACTCTTGCCTCTCTTCATGATGAGGTCTGTAGATTCACTTAGCACTAAGAACTGTATTACTTAGAATTCTTTTTTTTTAATAGTTATTTATGCAGAAGAGTTTATTGATTTATGCAGATGGCAAGTCCAGCTACAAAGAGAGTTAAGGATTTGCAGTAGTCTTCAGAAGTGGCTACTTTTTATTCCCCTACCCCTTAACTTTCTATTACTTTTGGTAGGCTTTATTTTTAAATCAACAGTTTCCATCAGTGGCAAATTGAACCTTGATTAGCCCAAGGTTCTTGATCATGAACATTTGAGAGCATGTCTAGATCTTCCACATTCCACATCAACCTAAGGAGAGCATTGTTGATTCCTGTCTGTACTGGAACATCTCATACTCAGAGGGGAAAGAAACTCTGTCACATCTAAGTTAAGATGGCAATTTCTATTCTGGAAATAAAGCCATATAACTCAGTCTAATTCTTTACATAAGTCACAAGTCCCCTTTAGAACCTAGGAAATTTCTATTTATTCAAACATATGGTAAGTGCAAGATATCTAAAATGATGTAAAAAAAAAACTCTGTAAAAGTAAAGTCAAAATAATTATTAAAAACAAAAATAATAAAATGTTGTAAAGCCTACTGTATGGATGTTAATGTCCTGGCCCTAGATGGGCCTGGCAGGCTGACTAAGTGTGGAGAAAGTGTTCTGTGACCTTTATAAAATGACTGCTTCTATTTCAGCCAGGGGAGGAATTATATCCAAAAGATGAAAATGGAAAACTGATATATGATTCTGTGGATTTCTGTGGCACGTGGGAGGTGAGTCCTGGGAGGAAAGGGCCAAGGGGAGGAGCCAGGAGAGGAGGAACCTCCATCATTCATTCCTCTTGTGAGAATGGGCTATGAACCATCAAACTCAGCAGTTCACGATCTCTAAGGGCTGTGATGCTAGAGCTGTGGGGGCGGGGAGGAGGGAACATTGCTGAAATGTTCACAGAGAGGAAATGAGGAGGAGCATTTGGCACAGTGAAGATAGGCATTTCTTATCTTCCATGTGCTATGTCTTCTCCAGAGTTTATCTGAAGAGATGGTAATTCTTTTTCTTGTGTGACAACTCTCTTCCCCATTTTTCTTCTTGATACTCAGTGTTAATTCTTGACTAGAGACCCTTGTAACAATTTTTTTCAGCATTTATTCTTGCTCTATTGCCTGTTCCAAGTGACTGTTCACTGCCTCTCCCTCCCCAGGCCCTGGAGAAGTGTAAGGATGCAGGGCTGGCCAAGTCCATCGGGGTGTCCAACTTTAACCACAAACAACTTGAGAAGATCCTGAACAAGCCAGGACTCAAGTACAAGCCCGTCTGCAACCAGGTTAGCAGCCTTGGTTCCTCTCCCTCCTGCTCTTCAAAACCTCCTTCTTGCACTGGAGCCAGATGTCTGTCTGTCCTGCCCTCCTGTTCATCTTACCTTTGTGGACAGAAGATTTTAGAGAGTAGAGCCTCTGTCTGGATAGTGGGAATAATACCCATAGTGGTAAGCATAACTCATTTCTTAATTCATTGAGAAAGAAATGACATAAGTCACAAAAGTCCCCTTAAAAGAACCTTAGGAAATTTCTATTTATTCAAACATATGGTAAGTGCAAGATATCTAAAATGATGTAAAAAAAAAACTCTGTAAAAGTAAAGTCAAAATAATTATTAAAAACAAAAATAATAAAATGTTGTAAAGCCTACTGTATGGATGTTAATGTCCTGGCCCTAGATGGGCCTGGCAGGCTGACTAAGTGTGGAGAAAGTGTTCTGTGACCTTTATAAAATGACTGCTTCTATTTCAGCCAGGGGAGGAATTATATCCAAAAGATGAAAATGGAAAACTGATATATGATTCTGTGGATTTCTGTGGCACGTGGGAGGTGAGTCCTGGGAGGAAAGGGCCAAGGGGAGGAGCCAGGAGAGGAGGAACCTCCATCATTCATTCCTCTTGTGAGAATGGGCTATGAACCATCAAACTCAGCAGTTCACGATCTCTAAGGGCTGTGATGCTAGAGCTGTGGGGGCGGGGAGGAGGGAACATTGCTGAAATGTTCACAGAGAGGAAATGAGGAGGAGCATTTGGCACAGTGAAGATAGGCATTTCTTATCTTCCATGTGCTATGTCTTCTCCAGAGTTTATCTGAAGAGATGGTAATTCTTTTTCTTGTGTGACAACTCTCTTCCCCATTTTTCTTCTTGATACTCAGTGTTAATTCTTGACTAGAGACCCTTGTAACAATTTTTTTCAGCATTTATTCTTGCTCTATTGCCTGTTCCAAGTGACTGTTCACTGCCTCTCCCTCCCCAGGCCCTGGAGAAGTGTAAGGATGCAGGGCTGGCCAAGTCCATCGGGGTGTCCAACTTTAACCACAAACAACTTGAGAAGATCCTGAACAAGCCAGGACTCAAGTACAAGCCCGTCTGCAACCAGGTTAGCAGCCTTGGTTCCTCTCCCTCCTGCTCTTCAAAACCTCCTTCTTGCACTGGAGCCAGATGTCTGTCTGTCCTGCCCTCCTGTTCATCTTACCTTTGTGGACAGAAGATTTTAGAGAGTAGAGCCTCTGTCTGGATAGTGTGAATAATACCCATAGTGGTATCTCTGTCTGATAAATTCTGTGGAGAAAAGGTGGGGAAGAGCTTCCTGCTAAATAGTGATGGGGACTTGAGGGAAAGTAAGGGAGGTGAAGAAGGACTAGACTAGTCTCTCAGACTTAGAGGAAGGAGATGTTTTCCATGAGCTGAAACTATCACCAGAAAAAGGATGATAAAGTGCCTTGTGGGAACTATGTACAGGAAGAAAGATCATGGAAACATGGAATGGGAAGTAAATAAAGAGAAAAATGAGATGAGACAAATGTTAAGTGTTTGTGTGGAGTTTCGATACCCAAATGCATAGCCTTGGTGTCTCAGTGCTTATGGCTTTGCAACAAGAAGCATAGCATAAAAGGATTACCTGGAAATGATGAAAATCATTTAGGTTAGAGAGTGAAGTTAATGTCTTATGGCAATACTAACAGTAGATGAAATAGTCACTTGGGAGTTAGAGTACACTTTGTGATTTACTCAGTCTTGGTCTCGGTCTCCTTTTGATGTCTATCATAAATTAACTATTTTAACACATTTTCTATGTTTGATTCTGTGCTTTTATATTTTTGTTATATTTTTAACTTATTGAAGTGAGAAAAGTTAACATGAGATTCATTTCTAAAATTTTAAGTGTATACTACTAAATTATACAATGTAATACAATAATTTTAACTGTATGAACAACATTCTACAATAAGTGTCTAGAATTTATTCATCTTGTATAATTGAGATTTTATACCATTAACAGGAAATCCTGATTTCTCCCTACTACCATGCCCTGGTGAATGTCACTCTACTCTTTAACTCTGTGGGTTTGACCAGTGTAGGTTTTAATATCTGTCTTTCTCCAACTGTCGTATTTCATATAACATAATGTCCACAAGTTTCCCTGGTGGCACAGTATAAAGAATCCTCCTGCCAGTGTAGGTAACTCGGGTTCAATCCCTGGGTCGGGGAGATCCTCTGGACAGCAAAATGGCAACCCACTCCAGTATTCTTGCCTGGGAAATCTCATGGACAGAGAGCCTGGAGGGCTACAGACTATGGGGCTGCAAAAGAGGAAGACATGACTAAATGACTAAACAACAGTGTCCACAAGGTACAACCTGAAGTCAAGGAGCCAGAGTCTTCTACAGAAAATGTAGCTTGTAAAATTATATATATATATATATATATATATATATATATATATATATATATATAAAATCAATATTTTCATTTATATGACTCAAAATAATATTGTGATTTTAGTATTAATTTTGCCTCCAAGTTTTCATTATGAAAATTTTCAGATATTAGAAAAGTTAAAGGTATGATCAAGGACATCCTGTATATATTTTCCCTCATGTATGAAAAATGTTTCACATTTTGCCACATTGACAAATCTATATATATATATATACATATGCAATATTAGGTTGACCCAGATCTCAGTGTGGTTCACATGCCACTTTGAGTCACATATCTCAAGATCTTTTAACCTAGCACGGACACTCAATTATATTTTTCAACCACGATATCCATACAGTTTTTTGACAAATAGATTTATCAGACTATCATCTTGTGATCTGAATTAATTTGTTTCCTAATTCCTGTAATTTAGGAGACAGATATGAACCCCTTATTTGTGTGTATAAAGTTAAACATTTTCACAGGAACACGGCCTTTGCTTGCCGAGCCCCTCGCATGGCACTGCCATAGGAAGCACATGATGATCAGTTGTCCCACTGTGATGATGGTATTTTTGTTCTCCCAGTAAAGTCACTGAGGGATAGATAGTCACTTGGAAATGTGTATTTCCCATGTTGAAATTACCTAGTCATATACTGGATAATAATTGTCATCAGGGGGAGTTCGATATCCCCCAAATTTTCACATAATGGTTGAGAATCTATCAACAATGTTCACCTGAATTATTTCATTGGGACACTTTTCAATATTTAAATTTAACCACTCTTTTCAATAATTAAATTCAATGTTTAAATTTAAACACTCTTTTTCATTTTCTGACCTGACATTTTATTGTAAAAATAAAATTCCCTCATTAAGTCAGGATAAAATACATCTATTCCTATAAGGCAAGGTAAAAATTTTCCTCCTTCCCATTAATAGTCAGTTTCTGAGAAAGGATTTATCGTAAAATTCACCATCCGTGGAGGGAAATATATTTGCTCTTTCTCTCAGGGATTTTTGTTAATTCTGTGTGCTGCATTTTGCTCATGATTCCCTTTGACGCTCAAGTCTACTCAAATGTCACCAATGAGAACCTATCAAACTGGTTCTTTTGTCCTTCACACATTTGTTCATGTGCCTTTAATGAAATGCTTGTGTTTTTGCAAAAGCTGATGTCCAAGACTCAAACAGTTGTATTCCTGTCTCAGATATGGAGTTAAGTGTGTCTCCTGGTAGTGTGTTTAGTAACTGTGTTCTGATCCCTAGGCTTCCCTGGTGGCCCAGACATAAAGAATGAGCCTGCAATGTGGGAGACCTGGGTTCGATCCCTGGGTTGGGAAGAGCCCCTGGAGGAGGGTGTGACAACCCACTCCAATATTCTTGCCTGAGAATCCCATGTAAAGAGAAGCCTGGTGGACTACAGTGCATAGAACAGCAAAGACTTGGATCAATAGAGTTGGTTGTTCTCAGGAAGACTATTACATCCTATGTTTTTGGAAACAGGAGATATAAAATGTATTTCTTTTAAAACAATTACTTGATGTTGATATTTCCTGTTCCAATTTAGTGTTACACAATTTTTTCTCTTTAGATGTTTTAAGCATTTAGTCTTTCTTGGTCTTACCAATAGTACTTTTCCATGTAATCTGACGCTTTACTCTGTTGGCATCCTACAGGTGGAATGTCACCCTTATCTCAATCAGAGCAAACTTTTGGAATTCTGCAAGTCACACGATATTGTTCTTGTTGCCTATGCAGCTCTGGGATCCCAACGACTGAAAAACTGGTAATGAACCTTAATGAAAACAACAAGAAACATACCTAAAATTCAATTTTCGATGAACTATGTTTTATTACATTGTACTCAGTGATCTCAACTGGCAGCAGGCAGAGGTGAGATGGAAGATCTTTTTTCATCTTCCCAGCCAAGTTTTTTTTTACATTATATGTGTCTTGTAGATTAATCAACAACAAGCGTCTGCATTAAAATCTACACATAATACCCCAGTTGAGACCTAAGACATAAGCTTAAGCCATGATTTACTTGAGCACAATGACATAAAAAAGGCAAGGTAAAATTTTCCTCCTTCCCATTAATAGTCAGTTTCTGAGAAAGGATTTATCGTAAAATTCACCATCCGTGGAGGAAATATATTTGCTCTTTCTCTCAGGGATTTTTGTTAATTCTGTGTGCTGCATTTTGCTCATGATTCCCTTTGACGCTCAAGTCTACTCAAATGTCACCAATGAGAACCTATCAAACTGGTTCTTTTGTCCTTCACACATTTGTTCATGTGCCTTTAATGAAATGCTTGTGTTTTTGCAAAAGCTGATGTCCAAGACTCAAACAGTTGTATTCCTGTCTCAGATATGGAGTTAAGTGTGTCTCCTGGTAGTGTGTTTAGTAACTGTGTTCTGATCCCTAGGCTTCCCTGGTGGCCCAGACATAAAAAATGAGCCTGCAATGTGGGAGACCTGGGTTCGATCCCTGGGTTGGGAAGAGCCCCTGGAGGAGGGTGTGACAACCCACTCCAATATTCTTGCCTGAGAATCCCATGTAAAGAGAAGCCTGGTGGACTACAGTGCATAGAACAGCAAAGAGTTGGATCAATAGAGTTGGTTGTTCTCAGGAAGACTATTACATCCTATGTTTTTGGAAACAGGAGATATAAAATGTATTTCTTTTAAAACAATTACTTGATGTTGATATTTCCTGTTCCAATTTAGTGTTACACAATTTTTTCTCTTTAGATGTTTTAAGCATTTAGTCTTTCTTGGTCTTACCAATAGTACTTTTCCATGTAATCTGACGCTTTACTCTGTTGGCATCCTACAGGTGGAATGTCACCCTTATCTCAATCAGAGCAAACTTTTGGAATTCTGCAAGTCACACGATATTGTTCTTGTTGCCTATGCAGCTCTGGGATCCCAACGACTGAAAAACTGGTAATGAACCTTAATGAAAACAACAAGAAACATACCTAAAATTCAATTTTCGATGAACTATGTTTTATTACATTGTACTCAGTGATCTCAACTGGCAGCAGGCAGAGGTGAGATGGAAGATCTTTTTTCATCTTCCCAGCCAAGTTTTTTTTTACCTTATATGTGTCTTGTAGATTAATCAACAACAAGCGTCTGCATTAAAATCTACACATAATACCCCAGTTGAGACCTAAGACATAAGCTTAAGCCATGATTTACTTGAGCACAATGACAGTAAAAGACTCTTTTGGGTCTCTCTTTACTCACTCACTTCAGTCGCTTAGTTGAATCTGACACCCCATGCATTGTAGCACACCAGGCTTCTCTGTCCTTCACCATCTCCCAGAGCTTGCTCAAACTCATGTCCATTGATTCAGTGATGCCATCCAACCACCTCAACATCTGTCATCCCCTTCTCCTTCTGCCTTCTATTTTTCCCATCATCCAGGTTTTTCTCCCATTGAATCATCTCTTCACATCAGGAGCCTCCCTTACCCTATGTCTGCAATCAGGGTAACAAAACTCCCAGGTCGAAGATGATCAAAAAAAATTGCACTTTGAACCATCTTTGTAAACCTTTGTAGAAATACTGTACACAGTAAATAATGATGAAATGAATAGTTACTATGAGACTACTCGATTTTTATCAATACTGAAAAAGTCAACTAAAAAATATCTCAGTTTTTTTCTTTCTTTCTCCTTTCATGCTCTTGTACTTACTTTGGGGCTGTGATTGGAGAGGCGAAACAATCATTGAGATGTAGATGAAAAATACCCCACAACTATGGAAGCATTAATCTCAAGTCAATATGCATCCAACTGACAGGGAGAGCTTTATAAACACAGATTGGGTGGTCTCACAACTGAGTTTCTGATTCAGTTTGTGCACAGTTAAGCCACTGCAATTTGTGTTTCTAATAGGATCACAGGTGATCTAATAGGATCACACTTGATCTGTTTGAGAAATCTCCTCATGAACTGAGTACGTAGTCTCGGCTTCTCAGCATTTATGAATTTCCCTGCAGGGTGAACCCGAACTACCCTATTCTTCTGGAGAACCCAGTTCTTTGTGCCATTGCCAAAAAGCACAAGCAAACCCCAGCTCTGGTTGCGCTTCGCTACCAGATACAACGTTGGGTGGTGGTTCTGGTCAAGAGCAGCAACAAGAAGAGGATCCAAGAGAACACTCAACTGGCAGCAGGCAGAGGTGAGATGGAAGATCTTTTTTCATCTTCCCAGCCAAGTTTTTTTTTACCTTATATGTGTCTTGTAGATTAATCAACAACAAGCGTCTGCATTAAAATCTACACATAATACCCCAGTTGAGACCTAAGACATAAGCTTAAGCCATGATTTACTTGAGCACAATGACAGTAAAAGACTCTTTTGGGTCTCTCTTTACTCACTCACTTCAGTTGCTTAGTTGAGTCTGACACCCCATGCATTGTAGCACACCAGGCTTCTCTGTCCTTCACCATCTCCCGGAGCTTGCTCAAACTCATGTCCATTGATTCAGTGATGCCATCCAACCACCTCAACATCTGTCATCCCCTTCTCCTTCTGCCTTCTATTTTTCCCATCATCCAGGTTTTTCTCCCATTGAATCATCTCTTCACATCAGGAGCCTCCCTTACCCTATGTCTGCAATCAGGGTAACAAAACTCCCAGGTCGAAGATGATCAAAAAAATTGCACTTTGAACCATCTTTGTAAACCTTTGTAGAAATACTGTACACAGTAAATAATGATGAAATGAATAGTTACTATGAGACTACTCGATTTTTATCAATACTGAAAAAGTCAACTAAAAAATATCTCAGTTTTTTTCTTTCTTTCTCCTTTCATGCTCTTGTACTTACTTTGGGGCTGTGATTGGAGAGGCGAAACAATCATTGAGATGTAGATGAAAAATACCCCACAACTATGGAAGCATTAATCTCAAGTCAATATGCATCCAACTGACAGGGAGAGCTTTATAAACACAGACTGGGTGGTCTCACAACTGAGTTTCTGATTCAGTTTGTGCACAGTTAAGCCACTGCAATTTGTGTTTCTAATAGGATCACAGGTGATCTAATAGGATCACACTTGATCTGTTTGAGAAATCTCCTCATGAACTGAGTACGTAGTCTCGGCTTCTCAGCATTTATGAATTTCCCTGCAGGGTGAACCCGAACTACCCTATTCTTCTGGAGAACCCAGTTCTTTGTGCCATTGCCAAAAAGCACAAGCAAACCCCAGCTCTGGTTGCCCTTCGCTACCAGATACAACGTGGGGTGGTGGTTCTGGTCAAGAGCTACAACAAGAAGAGGATCCAAGAGAACATACAGGTGATGAGCAGGGCTGTGGGCAGAGGGCTCCTGAGGACTATCTTTCATGAGGGTCATTCTTTGCCTGGCTCTGAGACTGTCCTTGAGTCAAGATGAGTTACCTGTTCCTCCCCACATATGAATGTCTTGTGTATATTCCTGGTGGTTTCCTCCTGCTGCTGTGGCAACAGGGGAGGCAGCATAGATGGAGAGGGCTAAGGTTGGGCAGAAGACAGAGAATTTGGTTCCAGCATTACATCAGCAATTTATTCTGTCACCTTGTGCAGATGATACCTTATTTCATTCTTTCTCAATTGCATTATGTGATCTTGGTAGACAATTTAGGCTGCTTTAGCAGAACACCACAGATTGGGTAGCTTAGAAATGACATTTTTCCTCACTGTTCTAAAGCTGAAGGTCTGGAGTCAGAGTGCCCGAGTGGTGGATTTCCTCCAGGTCACAGGCTTCTCCCTGTATCTTAACATAGTAGAGGAGGCAACAGAGCTCCCTCAAGTCTCTTCTATGAGTAGGATATCTTTTAAATCTCATGATCATGACCTAATCAGCCCTCAAAGGCCCCTCTTTCTAGTACCATCACAGTGGGGGTGAGGTTTCTAACATGTGAATTTGGGGCCACACAAGTGAAAGCAGTGACCTTGAACCTCCAAATCATCATGGTTTTATTTTACATTTCTCTGAATAGTAATGTAGTTGTGTTTTCATGCATTTCAGTTTCCGCCTATCTGAAATTCCTATTCATGACTTTGTGCATTTTTATTAGCTTGTGTATCTTTATGTATATATATTACACACTATTAGCCAGTTTATGCATCTCTTGATCCTGTGGTTTCACCATCAGCCTGCGCTCAGCTAAGCTGTGGACCCCTTGGATGGGCTCTCTCCTGCATTTGCAGTTCAGGACAGAGCAGCTGGGCCATTCTGCTTTAGCAGGAGGATGTGGCTCTTGTCAGAGGAGCCTGCTCACTTCTCCATGTGGTTTTTTGTATATAGTTGGCCAGTCTTCATCTCAGTACAATGGTGGGATCCCAAGTCAGTGATTATGGAAAAAATCTTCTTCATGTCTGCACTCAGATCTGACTCACCACTTCTCCTGTGAAATATCACTATCCAATGCAATTTAAAGGACAAGCCAAGCCAATGGGCAAGGAAATGCTCCTTGATATATTGGTTTTTTAAATCTCCACTCAAATATAAATCTGTAATACACTTAAAATTGATTTTTAAAAACGACACAAAAAGGTATATACACATACTTAAACAGAAATCTAAATGTCAGTGTTTTCACCCAGATTTCTATTGCCATCTCTGTTAATATCAAAATTCATCAGTACATGTCTAGCCTCTCTCTTCTATTTAACTATTTATTCTTCTGTATTGTTTTATCATAGTGGGAAATAAGTCTTGCTTTAAAGAACAGTATTATTTTCTTTAAAGCTGAAGGTCTGGAGTCAGAGTGCCCGAGTGGTGGATTTCCTCCAGGTCACAGGCTTCTCCCTGTATCTTAACATAGTAGAGGAGGCAACAGAGCTCCCTCAAGTCTCTTCTATGAGTAGGATATCTTTTAAATCTCATGATCATGACCTAATCAGCCCTCAAAGGCCCCTCTTTCTAGTACCATCACAGTGGGGGTGAGGTTTCTAACATGTGAATTTGGGGCCACACAAGTGAAAGCAGTGACCTTGAACCTCCAAATCATCATGGTTTTATTTTACATTTCTCTGAATAGTAATGTAGTTGTGTTTTCATGCATTTCAGTTTCCGCCTATCTGAAATTCCTATTCATGACTTTGTGCATTTTATTAGCTTGTGTATCTTTATGTATATATATTACACACTATTAGCCAGTTTATGCATCTCTTGATCCTGTGGTTTCACCATCAGCCTGCGCTCAGCTAAGCTGTGGACCCCTTGGATGGGCTCTCTCCTGCATTTGCAGTTCAGGACAGAGCAGCTGGGCCATTCTGCTTTAGCAGGAGGATGTGGCTCTTGTCAGAGGAGCCTGCTCACTTCTCCATGTGGTTTTTTGTATATAGTTGGCCAGTCTTCATCTCAGTACAATGGTGGGATCCCAAGTCAGTGATTATGGAAAAAATCTTCTTCATGTCTGCACTCAGATCTGACTCACCACTTCTCCTGTGAAATATCACTATCCAATGCAATTTAAAGGACAAGCCAAGCCAATGGGCAAGGAAATGCTCCTTGATATATTGGTTTTTTAAATCTCCACTCAAATATAAATCTGTAATACACTTAAAATTGATTTTTCAAAATGACACAAAAAGGTATATACACATACTTAAACAGAAATCTAAATGTCAGTGTTTTCACCCAGATTTCTATTGCCATCTCTGTTAATATCAAAATTCATCAGTACATGTCTAGCCTCTCTCTTCTATTTAACTATTTATTCTTCTGTATTGTTTTATCATAGTGGGAAATAAGTCTTGCTTTAAAGAACAGTATTATTTTCTTTAAAGATCTCTTCATTGCTTTTGACTAGCTATTCTTTCACATAAAATTTAGTATCAATTTACCAACTTCCACAGAAGAATAAGTGTCTAAGTCTTTGGTTCCCTTTGTATGTCTCACTTTGGAGAAAATGGATTTCTTCACAAAATTTTCATTTCCATTTCATGATTATGGTACAAATTTCTAATTATTTTGGTATTCTTTAATATTTTAAGTACATATCATAACTTTCTAACAGAGTCTTGCATGCATCAATGTTTCAGATGTATTCATAGGTAAAGAATAAGTTTGCTATCAGATTCTTAGTTAGGTTTTCATAGGGGTAGGGGTCCTTTCCATACTTGCTTAAGCTCTATGCTCTGTCACATTTTAGGGGATGTTAGGAAGTAAAAAGCACACTAATGTTTGGTCAAGTGCATGTATATTGTCCAGGTTGTCCAACTGCACCTTTGTTTGCAAAAAGTTGATTTGTTTGTTTGTTTTCTGTCAAAAAAAAAAAAAAACTAACTTAGAAGGACAGGGATTGATGGCTTACAAGCTCTGTGTGTGTGTGTGTGTGTGTGTGTGTGTGTGTCTGTGTCTGTCTGTCTGTCTGTCTGTCTGTGAACTAAAGCAGAGAAGGAGAGGGAGTGGGAAAGAGAGGTGAGAACTCAGCAGAGGGTCCTAGGCTTGTTGACATGGAAGCTGAAGAAAGACATGGCTTCCCCATACCCTCTTCTTTGGCCCATCCAGCAGGAATGTTCCCCAGTGCTCAGGGAGAGGCCAGCTCCTTGGGGGAGACATTAATGTGATTCTTCTCTTCCTTTCAGGTTCTCGACCTTGAACTGACTCCAGAAGATATGAAAGCCATTGATGGCCTCAACAGTAATATACGATATTATGATTTACTCTTGTAAGTGACTTGTACACATTTCACACACACTATTCTGTGTAGCGGCAGGTCAGCAGAGGAGCTAAGCTTTTTAGAAGCTTAATTCTGGGAAGACAGTCCTTGTTTTTAATGTAGAGGTGGTGTTATGAGGGGTGCTGGTCCTTATTTGTTGAATTTGGTGTTGTCCCAGATTTCTATTGCCATCTCTGTTAATATCAAAATTCATCAGTACATGTCTAGCCTCTCTCTTCTATTTAACTATTTATTCTTCTGTATTGTTTTATCATAGTGGGAAATAAGTCTTGCTTTAAAGAACAGTATTATTTTCTTTAAAGATCTCTTCATTGCTTTTGGCTAGCTATTCTTTCACATAAAATTTAGTATCAATTTACCAACTTCCACAGAAGAATAAGTGTCTAAGTCTTTGGTTCCCTTTGTATGTCTCACTTTGGAGAAAATGGATTTCTTCACAAAATTTTCATTTCCATTTCATGATTATGGTACAAATTTCTAATTATTTTGGTATTCTTTAATATTTTAAGTACATATCATAACTTTCTAACAGAGTCTTGCATGCATCAATGTTTCAGATGTATTCATAGGTAAAGAATAAGTTTGCTATCAGATTCTTAGTTAGGTTTTCATAGGGGTAGGGGTCCTTTCCATACTTGCTTAAGCTCTATGCTCTGTCACATTTTAGGGGATGTTAGGAAGTAAAAAGCACACTAATGTTTGGTCAAGTGCATGTATATTGTCCAGGTTGTCCAACTGCACCTTTGTTTGCAAAAAGTTGATTTGTTTGTTTGTTTTCTGTCAAAAAAAAAAAAACTAACTTAGAAGGACAGGGATTGATGGCTTACAAGCTCTGTGTGTGTGTGTGTGTGTGTGTGTGTGTGTGTGTCTGTGTCTGTCTGTCTGTCTGTCTGTCTGTGAACTAAAGCAGAGAAGGAGAGGGAGTGGGAAAGAGAGGTGAGAACTCAGCAGAGGGTCCTAGGCTTGTTGACATGGAAGCTGAAGAAAGACATGGCTTCCCCATACCCTCTTCTTTGGCCCATCCAGCAGGAATGTTCCCCAGTGCTCAGGGAGAGGCCAGCTCCTTGGGGGAGACATTAATGTGATTCTTCTCTTCCTTTCAGGTTCTCGACCTTGAACTGACTCCAGAAGATATGAAAGCCATTGATGGCCTCAACAGTAATATACGATATTATGATTTACTCTTGTAAGTGACTTGTACACATTTCACACACACTATTCTGTGTAGCGGCAGGTCAGCAGAGGAGCTAAGCTTTTTAGAAGCTTAATTCTGGGAAGACAGTCCTTGTTTTTAATGTAGAGGTGGTGTTATGAGGGGTGCTGGTCCTTATTTGTTGAATGGGTGTGTTAAAAAGATCAGCACACTTGTTACTGGATCAGCATCACCATCCAGGATCAAAGGTCCCCCTGGACTGAAATGACATTAACATTTTAGCTGTAGTCTTTAGACCTTCTTACAAACTGTAATTCCAATCAAAGTAAATACCACTGTGGTGTTTATATTGCATGCGACTGTGGGAAGTGGACATGCAGGTGTGGTTTATACATGGACTGGGTGCCTACACATGTGTTTGTCATGATAGAAGGTAGAATGTGGCTGTAGCCTGAGAGTTTTAAGCCATCCTGTCTGCCTCCACAGAGAAGCACTCTCCTTGACCATGTGAGACAGAATTAAGAAATTAACATGCCTCCTTCTCTTTTAGCCTTCGTGATCATCCTGAATATCCATTTACTGAAGAATATTGATTGTGAGTGATTCACCATGGTTCTCTCAGGATTTATGAATTCTTGGGTGGGGAGAGAATTGTTATCATTGGTGGAGCTAATTAAAAACTGTGTCACTAGCTTAAGGCATTCTGCTTTTTTTTGTGTGTGAAATAAACAAGACTTCAAAGTAAGGATACTTGGGAGGAGGATCAAAAGGCAGAATTGGAGACTTCCCTGGTTGTTCAGTGGTGCTTTCACTGCAGGGGGCATGAGTTCAATCCCTAGTTGGGGAACTAGACCCCACAAACTGAGCTGTGCAGCCAAAAAAAAAAAAAAAACCACTATATATAGAGTAACTTTTGTTGCAAGCAACTTGAAGAGTAGCAGAATGGCTTATCTATACCCAAGGCCATCAAGAAAGAATCTCACAGAGTCAAGCTGGCTGATAGGAGAAGTAACCTAGTCAGGACCCACACCTGTCACAGGTGACACAGAGAAGGAGGAATATAAACAGACTCGGGCATTGCCCTTACAAATGGAGGTGAATAAGACCAATATTAGGCACCCCAGATCTGTGGACGGGCACCCTCAACTCATTTGAAACGCCATGGGCCTTTACCAGAGGTGTAATAAACCAAGACTCCACTCTGTAAAAGTGTCCGCACAGTTGCCCACTCTCAAATCCATGAGACTAGTACTGCTTGATGCTCAGGCAGTCTGCAGGACCATCTCAGTTCATGCCACCCCACCTGAACAGGCTCCCACTCCATCCCCTCCCTGCTGAGGAGGAGAGAGCCATCGGCCATTGCAATCACTGGGGAAAGTGTGGCCAACTCAGAAGTGCATCTCATGTCCCTCGGACCCCAGTCCTGCCCCATGGGTCACCTATCACCACTGAGCCCAGAGGAACCTCGGCTAACACCTAACTCGGGCTCTCATCCCCGACCTAAGCTCCATCTCCCACCAGAACAGCTGCCAGCTCATTTACAGGAGATGTGGCCTGTGCTCACTTCAGATTCTACTTGTCCCCCAAAGCCACTGGTCACAGGCAGGCCATGCAGAGAGGCTTGCATGCAAGGACACCCCTTTAGACTCTGTACTAGGTAAAAAGACCAAACAAAGTAGAAGAAAAATGCACATGTCCCAAATGAAAGAGCAAGATAAAACTTCACTATAAAACAACCCATTGAAAGAAAGATAGATACTTTACCTGATAAAAAAAACTCAAAGCAACAGTAATAAAGATCCTTCCTGAATGTGTGTTATAGAGGAATACAATGAGAACTTCAAAGAACTAGAAAACATTTAAAAGACCTGATCAGAGCTGAAGAACACAGTACAGCTGAAGAAGACAGTAACTGAAATGCAAAATACACCAGGAAGAATTAACAACAGGTTAGGTGATACAGAAGAAAGCATGAACAAACTGGAAGGTGGAATAGTGGCAATCACTCACTGAGAACAACAATAAAGAATAAATTTTTTCATGAGAACAGTTTAAAGGACCTCTAGGATAACATTGGGTGTACTAACTTTCACATTATAGGTGTCCTAGAAAAAGCCAAAGGGAGAAAGAAGCAGAAAACACACTTGATGAAATTATGGCAAAAAAATTCCCAAATCTGAGAATGGAAAAGATATCCAGGTGCAAGAATCATTTGCTGTTGTTCAGTTGCTAAGTTGTGTTCAACTAGATTCCCAAAGAGGCCCACACCAAATCACATCATAATTAAAATGGCAAAAGTTAAAAGTAAAGAAAGATTTCTTTTTTTTTTCTTTTGGCCACTTCTATTGGTCTTTCATTTATTTGTCTTTGTTCTTTTTCCTGTGCGGGCCTCCCATTGCAGTAGCCTCTCTCATCGCAGAGAACTGGCTCTGGGCGCAGGCCTCCAGAGCTCCGACTTGGTAGCTGGACACATAGGTCCAGCTGCTCCGTGGCATGTGGGATCTTCCCAGGCCAGGGATCGAACTGGCGTCCCTTGCATTGCAAGGCAGTGTCCTTACCCACTGAACCACCAGGGAAGCCCTAAAGAGAGATTTCTAATGCATTTGAATCAGTTCTAATGAGGTAGATGAATCTAGAACCTATTATACAAAGTGAAGTAAGTCAAAAAAAAGGACAAACATAGTACACAAACACATATAAATGGAATCTAGAAAGATGGTACTGATAAAAGCATATACGGAGCAGCAGTGGAGAAACAGACATAGAGAACAGACTTATGGTCATGGAGGGAGGGAGGAGTGGATGAGAAGTTTGGAAAAAGTAGCATGGAAACCTACACTACCATATATTAAAGAGAAAACCATTGTGAATAGGCTGTACGACTAAGGAAACTTACATGGGGGCTACAAAGCAACCTGGAGGGGGTGGATGGCGAGGGACTTGGAGCAGGGTTCAGGTGGGAGGGATCAAGGGTCAAAAAAAATAAAGAGAGATTTCTAAAGGCACAATTCTGTAGTTGTAATGAGCCGTTCCAACTGCTCTCCATTTGAAGATTAGAGCTAGTGGAACAAACACCAGTCTCTGGGCAGCCCCCAGGTAGGTTGGAACACTGCACGGAAGGATTTCTGTGATCACTCTGGTTTGAGAGAGACTACTGGGAGTTGAGCTGCTGCCCTTTATAGATCAAGATTGTGCTGTACAAGTCAGGGGAGAGGTAACTGTGAATAAAAACACTAGTAGTTAAAGGAATAGAGATGCATATGTAGAGAATGGACTTGTGGACACAACGAGGGTGGGAGAGGGTAGGATGAATTGAGAGTAGACTTGCCGTATATACCACCATGTGTAAATAGCTAGCAGTAGCTGCTGTAAGCACACAGAGCTCAACTCAGTGCTCTGTGATAACCTGGGGGAGAGGATGCAGAGGGCGAGAAGGAGGCTCAAGAAGGAAGACATGTATGTACACTTATAACTGATTAACCCTGTTGTGCTGCAGAATCTGACACAGCACTGGAAAACAATTGATCCTCCAATTAAAAAAAAAATAATAAACACACACACACACACACAAGGAAGTTTCCTAGCACTCTGTTCTGGATTTTTCTTAATTGCATGTTTGCTTTGTTGTTGGATATCTTTGACTGTTTTCTAGAGATCCTAAGAAATTTTTTAGTTAGCTTCCATTTCTTTTCTTGCCTTTCCATGGGAGAGCTCAGCACTTTGCAGCTCACCATTTCACTGACACCATTGCAGATGTTAAATTTTAATTGGCTTCATGACCTTGTATTGTATCACTGCATCATAATTCCCTAACTCCTCTGAAATTATTATTATAACTTTTTACAGGTTTTTCTTTTATGAATAATGTTGAGCAAGACAGTAAATTATATAAAATATTTACCATTTGGGGGAATTACATTGTGATAGTTCTTTAAAAGGTTTCCATTAGGTGAAAGATAGGAGCTTTTCCCTCAACATTCTGTTTGCATACTGTGTAAAGTATTAATAATTAATATCCACTAAGCACCTTGCCAGAGTGTCTTTCTTTTTGTTACCTTTTTTAGGACTGCACTCTTGCCAGGACTGGATATTGTTTTCTTGTTACAAAGCAAAGAAGAAGAAACAAAATATTTTCTTCTGCTGGAAAAGGTAAAAAGACAAGTTTTCTTTCAATTTGAAGTTTTACTTCCTTATTAAGGGTCAACATTTTGAAAAAACATTTTAAATCATTCCTTTAAATTGATATACAACAGAAACCGATTCATAGACTTAGAGAACTCTCTTATAGTTACCAGGTGGAAAGTGCAGGAGCAGGGAAGGACAATCAGGGAGCTTAGGATGGGCATGGACACACTGCTCTATTTAAAGAGGGCAACCAAGAAGGTCCTATTGTACAGGGAAGGCAGACAGCTCTGCTCAGGTTACATGGTATTGAGGATGGGAGAGGAGTCTGGGGAAGAATGGATACATGCGTGTATGAATGACTGACTTACTTTGCTGTGCACCAGAAACTATCACAACATTATTAATCAGCTATATTCAAGTATAAAACAAAAAGGAAACTAAGCAAATAAAAATTGTGCATGTGTGTGTGTGTGTGTGTGTATTGTGCATTGTGAAATAGGTACAAGCTTCAATGATGTTTGATCAAGAAGGGGCTTCATCATACCAAAGAGATTGGTATGTGGAGGTTTCTAGTTTAGCACATGGTTGATAGCTGTTGAACATTGTCTTACAATAATTTACAGTAATGCAAGTGTATTTGGAATTTAAAACTTACTTATTAAACATAGGAGTTACATTTTTGCTAGAAATTAATAATCTTTGTTATTACATAATAATTTACTCTGATAGAAGCATATGTGAGTTGGCTTCAATTCTGTTCTTACTCCATGGGACTGGCCTTAAAGTTGCTTCTTCTACAACTTATTTCCTAGCAGTTGGTCAGTGTGGTTGGGGTATTACCTTCCTGTTATTGAGGATAGTGAAGGGAAAAGAGAAAAAGAGCAGCCTGTGTAGTCCATGGAGCTACAGGCAATGGATGCAAATACTAGTGTCTGGAGCTTAGTGACTGTCATTTCTTTCCTGTGGAATTTGGCATCTGTGTGTCTGAGAAAGTAGCAAAAGCGTTTGGGGGTTGAGGATTCAAAAGAAAGGAGACTCATAGTGAATGGAAACCAACATGGGTTGTCAAGTCACTGAGTTACAGTGTGACACTGGGAGCCTCTGTCGGTTTTTCTAGCCGGTCTAGATCCATTCCCCATGACAGGGGAAGAAATATCCAGTCTTCACTCTGGATCGTGGTCTGATGATGCAGTCATCTACAGATTATTTGGAGATCCTCTCTAGTTTCCATCTCTTTCCCAACTTGGCAGAAGAGGTGAAACAGCTGTGAAGAACACTGGACTGTCAACAAAGGTTAACTATTATAGGATTGGTTTCTGTGTCGTTCACCAATTCAAGAAGTATTTCTTCCTTCCATGAAGACATGGTCCAGAGAAACAAAGTTGAGCTAAAATGTCCTGACAATGAGCTTTTGGAAAAATGATAGGAGAGAATTAGTATGCCCCTGGGGTAGGGGGAGAAATACCGCACCTGTGTTTTGTCTCATACTGTTGTTACTGCTTGGAAACTTACCTTGAGTAGACAGTATATTATCATTTATAGGAATAAGCCGTAATCTTATAGGGCCAAGGTCTCAGTTCTTGGTCTTTGTTACTGTTTTTTAATTGAAACATAACTTTAGTGCTTGGACATATGAGGGGCTAGTGGAAGTCTCTAGACTGAAAGCCAGAATGTCTGCCGTCCATTGTACCTCTAGAGCGTGCAGTTGTATGACAGATCCTTAATTTCTGAGTCTCATTTTTAGCCTCTGGAAATATAGAAAGAAATGTTCATGGACACTTTATCAAAGAAGATACTCAGATGGCAAATATCCATATGAAAAGTATTCAACATCATTTGTCAATTGTACTTGCAAATTAAAAAAGAAGCCAATTAGATTCTTCTATGCACCTATCAGAATGGACAAATGCTAAGCAATGACAACACTGAATGCTGCAACAGAACCTCTCTTTCATGGCTGCTGGGAATGCAAAATAGTACTGCTTTTTTTAATGGACAACAGTTTGGGGTTTCTTCCAAAACTAAACATACTTTTACTATGAGATCCGGCAACTGTGCCTTTGGATATTTACACAATAAGCTGAAAATATATGTCCACACCAAACCTTGCACATAAATGCTTATGCTAGCCTATAATAATTGCTGTTCAGTTGCTAGGTCGTGTCTGACTCTCTGCCACCCTGTGGACTGTAGCCCTCCAGGCACCTCTGTTCATGGGATCTTTCAGGCAGGAATGCTGGAGTGGGTAGCCATGCCCTCCTCCAGGGGATCTTCCTGACTCAGGGATCGAACCCACATCTCCTGCACTGCAGGGGGGTTCTTTACCATCTGAGCCATGAGGAATGCCCTAAACCACTAGCAGAGGATGGTCTTGATCCATCGACCTCCAGGTTATGGGCCCAGCACACTTCTGCTGTGCCACTCTGCTAAATGCTCTAACAGTTCATTACCTTTAACTAAAAAAAAAAAAAAAAACTTTTTTGAGTGTCTTCTAAGAGTCAGATTTTGTGATTATCTCATGACACCACTGTTAAAGAATTTGACACTCAAATTGTCAGTGTTTCTAATAATTCTCAGGTCGACAAAGGTGAGCTACAATGGAAAATAGGTTATTTTGTGGTCATCACCTACATCTTAGGAAAGCAGATTAAGCAGGTTTCCAGGCTGTTTCACATAAAACTATGTGGCATAGTTTTGGATAAACTGGTTCCAAAGGGTATTCCCCTCCTAAGGAGACGGGAATCCAACCTCAAAGGACCTTTCACTTCTGTGAACTAACTTGCTTACCTCTGCAAGTCTGTGGCAGGACTCCTGGTCTAAACCATTTCTGTCTGCACAGCATTTAGAGATGCCAAAGAAATGTTCATGGACACTTTATCAAAGAAGATACTCAGATGGCAAATATCCATATGAAAAGTATTCAACATCATTTGTCAATTGTACTTGCAAATTAAAAAAGAAGCCAATTAGATTCTTCTATGCACCTATCAGAATGGACAAATGCTAAGCAATGACAACACTGAATGCTGCAACAGAACCTCTCTTTCATGGCTGCTGGGAATGCAAAATAGTACTGCTTTTTTTAATGGACAACAGTTTGGGGTTTCTTCCAAAACTAAACATACTCTTACTATGAGATCCGGCAACTGTGCCTTTGGATATTTACACAATAAGCTGAAAATATATGTCCACACCAAACCTTGCACATAAATGCTTATGCTAGCCTATAATAATTGCTGTTCAGTTGCTAGGTCGTGTCTGACTCTCTGCCACCCTGTGGACTGTAGCCCTCCAGGCACCTCTGTTCATGGGATCTTTCAGGCAGGAATGCTGGAGTGGGTAGCCATGCCCTCCTCCAGGGGATCTTCCTGACTCAGGGATCGAACCCACATCTCCTGCACTGCAGGGGGGTTCTTTACCATCTGAGCCATGAGGAATGCCCTAAACCACTAGCAGAGGATGGTCTTGATCCATCGACCTCCAGGTTATGGGCCCAGCACACTTCTGCTGTGCCACTCTGCTAAATGCTCTAACAGTTTATTACCTTTAACTAAAAAAAAAAAAAAACTTTTTTGAGTGTCTTCTAAGAGTCAGATTTTGTGATTATCTCATGACACCACTGTTAAAGAATTTGACACTCAAATTGTCAGTGTTTCTAATAATTCTCAGGTCGACAAAGGTGAGCTACAATGGAAAATAGGTTATTTTGTGGTCATCACCTACATCTTAGGAAAGCAGATTAAGCAGGTTTCCAGGCTGTTTCACATAAAACTATGTGGCATAGTTTTGGATAAACTGGTTCCAAAGGGTATTCCCCTCCTAAGGAGACGGGAATCCAACCTCAAAGGACCTTTCACTTCTGTAAACTAACTTGCTTACCTCTGCAAGTCTGTGGCAGGACTCCTGGTCTAAACCATTTCTGTCTGCACAGCATTTAGAGATGCCAGAATCTTCTATAGCCAGTACAGCAAAGCAACAACTTCAATCCATGCTGACCTATAGTACTGTAAGATAAAGAGAAGATATTCATTGCCCTATAGCAAGAGACAGAGATTAAATCTGAAACGGCAAGACTATTGAATGTCACCCACGACCAAGGCAGACTGAAAGAAGAGCCTTGTAGTTGTAGAACTCAGTTAACTGGGGCAAAATTCCTACTTGGGCAAAACAGTCTGTATTTTACGCCTTGGAATCAAAGTTGTCAAAGTAGTCTTTGCCAACAAAAACACATAGAAATTGCAATGCCAAAGATTATGACCTTGAAAAAATTATGGAATCACTCAGAGATTCAGCTAGGAGACTTCCAACCAAATACTAAAAGGTCTAAACAACAGTGGCCTATTTGGAATTGAGGTTAGGACTCCTGACGTTCAGAATGAATAATCCTGAACCTTCGCCTAGGACCTGGAACTACAAGATGTACCATCAAACCCCATTACACAAAATTGTTTCTCAAATGAAAAATAATGAAGCAAAAGAGGAAATCTAATACTTCTCCTTTTAACATTTATGTTATAACTAAGTATTTATATTTTTGTTTGGCTGTACCCCAAAGCAGATTGTGAGACCTTAGTTTCTGGACCAGGGATTGAACCTGCACTTCCTGCATTGGAGTCTTAACCACTGGAATGCCGGGGAAGTCTCTAGAAGAGAGGCTTAAAACAGTGTGCTGCCAATCAGCACTGACATGTAAATTTTGCAGAAATAAGTCAAAGTGGAGCTGGACACATTAATGTCTTCCCAGTGTCTACCATTGATCGTTGAACAACACAGGTTTGAATGTGGGGCCAAGAGGCTTTGTTTCAGTAAATATATACCACACCAGTAGACCAACGTTGTGTCAATCTGCAGAGGCAGAACTGGAAATATGAAGGAGACTGTAGGGTTATACGTGGATTTTTAGCTGTGATTACATTGGCACGCCTAATCTCTGCATTGTTGGAGAGTCAACTGTGTGCGCACACACACACACACACACACACACATAGGTAGGGTACTTGTTTCCTACCTGATCAGTGACTAAAGTTTCTAGTATATTCCAGTATTTTTTTTTTTTTTGCTAGAATCTCTTGTGTTTGTTCATATATTTCTATCCTCCAAGACTCTTACTATAGTCAAGTATAAACTATGTATATTTTCACAGTAACATTTTATTATTACCAAATTTTAATGAAGTGATATTAGCATTTTGCAACACAAACATTAGTGGTTTTTAATTATTTTTTATTGAAAGGTAATGGCTTTACAGAATTGTGCTGATTTTTGTCAAACATTGACATGACTCAGTCAGAGATATACATATGTCCCCTCCTTGAACCTCCCTCCCAACCCCTCTCTACCCCACCCCTTTAGGGTGTTACAGAGGCCCAGTCTGAGCTCCGTGAGTCATGCAGCAAACTCCCATTGGCTATATATTTTACATATGGAAATATAAGTGTCCGTGTTACTCTTTCCATACATCTCACCCTCTCCCTCCTCACCTCCTCTTTTTCCAGAAGTCTGTTGTCTATGTTTGTGTCTCCATCACTGCCCTGCATCTTTCTAGATTCCATATATATGTGTTAGTATACAATATTTGTTTTCCTCTTTCTGACTTCATTCTGTATAGTAGGCTCTAGGTTCACCCATCTCATTAGCACTGACACAAATGTGTCACCCCCTTTTTTTTCCCTCCCAATGGTGGGGGGGTTCACCATTCCTGGAAGTACTGCAATACCAGGTAGATGCATGGAGTGGACGGAGCAAGCTCCTATTCCAACTCCTAGTTCCAAAAATCCATTTAATATATTGTCCTCGGATAGAGGTCATATCAGATATTAAACTGATAAGAACAGATACTAAATGTGTTCCTTTTTATGGCTGAGTAATATTTCATTCTACATATCTACCACAGCTTCTTATCCATTCATCTGTCAATAGATATCTAGGTTGCTTCCATGTCCTATCTATTGTAAATAGTGCTGCAATAAACATTGGGGTACATGTGTGTTTTAAACTTGGTCTCCTCAGGGTGTTAGTTTTTAAAAAATTAACTTTATTTCTATCTTACTGGATCTAAAAGTAAAACTATACTTTCAAAGATCAGCCAGCAAGGGTTTTATCATGTCAGTTGTTATTATTCCTCCAGGAAATGGAGGGGGCACACCCCACTGGTGCTGACCAGATAATTTCCAACTGGTTAATCAAGATTACATTTCTGAGGCTTCCCAGTGGGTAAAGAGTCCACCTTACAGTGCAAGGGGAACCAGTTTGATCTCTGACCCAGGAAGATCCCATGTACCACGGAGAAGCTGGGCTGATGTGTCCAATTATGAGCCAGTGCTCTGGAGCACATGTGCCCAGAGATAGTGCTCTGCAATAAAAGAGGCCACTGCAATGGGAGGCCCACACATGCCAAAGAATGAAGATGAATGAAAATAAATAATAAATTAAATCGGCTATTTAAAAGAAATTGCATTTCTGGTGAAACCATTTATCCAAAAGAAGACAAACAAATGGCCAGTAGGTATAAAAAAACATGATCAGCATCACTATTCATCAGGAAACTCCAAATTAAAACTATAAGATATTACATCATACTGATCAGAATGGATATTATTAAGAAAAAAATGAAGAAGAAAGACAGTAAGTGTTGGAGGGAATGTGGAGAATTTGGAATTTTATACACTGTTCATGGGAATGCAAAGGATACAAATACTATGAAAAATATTATGAATATTCCTCAAAAACTTATAGATCTACTACATGATTTAGCAATCCTTGGCGTTCAGTAGTTAAGTAGTATATGACTTTTTGTGACTCCCCGGCTTCCCTGATTCCTTTAGCACTGACACAAATGTGTCACCCCTTTTTCCCTCCCAATGGTGGGGGGGTTCACCATTCCTGGAAGTACTGCAATACCAGGTAGATGCATGGAGTGGATGGAGCAAGCTCCTATTCCAACTCCTAGTTCCAAAAATCCATTTAATATATTGTCCTCGGATAGAGGTCATATCAGATATTAAACTGATAAGAACAGATACTAAATGTGTTCCTTTTTATGGCTGAGTAATATTTCATTCTACATATCTACCACAGCTTCTTATCCATTCATCTGTCAATAGATATCTAGGTTGCTTCCATGTCCTATCTATTGTAAATAGTGCTGCAATAAACATTGGGGTACATGTGTGTTTTAAACTTGGTCTCCTCAGGGTGTTAGTTTTTAAAAAATTAACTTTATTTCTATCTTACTGGATCTAAAAGTAAAACTATACTTTCAAAGATCAGCCAGCAAGGGTTTTATCATGTCAGTTGTTATTATTCCTCCAGGAAATGGAGGGGGCACACCCCACTGGTGCTGACCAGATAATTTCCAACTGGTTAATCAAGATTACATTTCTGAGGCTTCCCAGTGGGTAAAGAGTCCACCTTACAGTGCAAGGGGAACCAGTTTGATCTCTGACCCAGGAAGATCCCATGTACCACGGAGAAGCTGGGCTGATGTGTCCAATTATGAGCCAGTGCTCTGGAGCACATGTGCCCAGAGATAGTGCTCTGCAATAAAAGAGGCCACTGCAATGGGAGGCCCACACATGCCAAAGAATGAAGATGAATGAAAATAAATAATAAATTAAATCGGCTATTTAAAAGAAATTGCATTTCTGGTGAAACCATTTATCCAAAAGAAGACAAACAAATGGCCAGTAGGTATAAAAAAACATGATCAGCATCACTATTCATCAGGAAACTCCAAATTAAAACTATAAGATATTACATCATACTGATCAGAATGGATATTATTAAGAAAAAAATGAAGAAGAAAGACAGTAAGTGTTGGAGGGAATGTGGAGAATTTGGAATCTTATACACTGTTCATGGGAATGCAAAGGATACAAATACTATGAAAAATACTATGAATATTCCTCAAAAACTTATAGATCTACTACATGATTTAGCAATCCTTGGCGTTCAGTAGTTAAGTAGTATATGACTTTTTGTGACTCCATGGACTGCAGCACGCCAGGCTTCCCTGTCCTTCACTGTCTCCCAGTTTTCTCACACTCGTTCATTAAGTCAATGATGTCATCCAGTCATCTCCTCCTCTGTTCCCCTCTTCTTCTTCTGCCTTCTATTTTTTCCCAGCATCAGGGTCTTTTCTAATGAGCTGGCTCTTTGCATCAGGTTGCCAAAGTATTGGAGCTTCAGCTTCAGCATCAGTCATTTCAAGGAATATTCAAGGTTGATTTCCTTTAGGATTGAATGCAATCCTACTTATATGTTAATAAAGATAATAATTGTACTCTTTTCTTCCCTTTGCAGTTTTCTCTTACTAAAGAGGAAAATCACAGTTTACCTACCCAGAAGAGTGAGAGAAGATGAATCAAAAGAGACTTTTTTCTTTAAAGATGAATGATGGATGCATCATGCCTTTGTTGGGATTAGGCACCTCTGCTCCTCAGGTAATCAGAATGGCGTTAGAGGAGTGGCAGACTAGAGTCATGATCAGAACCAGTCACTGTGTGAATTTGGAAAATTCAAATGGACCCACTTCCTTAATTTGTAGTATGCTTCTCTATGGGGCAGGTTACTTTATGCATTAAAGTCAGTGTTTTTAGTACTTTAATAGGCATAGAAATATCTGAAGATCTTGTTTAAAATACAGATTTGGGGGATTTGCCCACAAAGCTTCTGATTAAATCTATCTGGGATGAGGTAAAAAAAAACCCACTTTTCTAATGATTCTGGTGCTTTTTTTCCAAAGATCACCCTACAAGTGACACAGTATCAAGGGATACAGAAGTGTGGCATCTTTCAGCATTTCTGGAGTGGGTCCATGTGGCATTTACAAATTCTCTTTGTTTGAAAGACTGAACTTGACACTTGATTCCCCAGGAGGAGAATCATGTGGCTTGTAATGCTGAATTCTGTAGAAAGGACACTGTTGTTCAGTCTCTCAGTCATGCCCAACTCTATGTGACCCCATGGCCTGCAGCATGCCAGATCTCCCTGTTCTTCACCGTTTCCTGGAGTATGCTCAACTCACGGCCATTGAGTCAGTTATACCATTCAACCATCTTATCCTCTGTCATCTCCTTCTCCTTCTGTCTTTAGTCTTTGCCAGAATCAGGGTCCTCTCCAATGAATCAGTTCTTTGCATCAGGTAGCCAAAGTATTGGAGCTTCAGCGTCAGCATCAGACCTTTCAATGAGTACTCAGGGAGGATTTCCTTCAGGATTGACTGGTTTGATGTCCTTGTAATCCAAGGGACTCTCAATTGTCTTCTCCAGAATTACAGTTCAAACACATCAATTTTTCAGCACTCAGCTTTCTTTATGGTCGGATTGAATGCAATCCTACTTATATGTTAATAAAGATAATAATTGTACTCTTTTCTTCCCTTTGCAGTTTTCTCTTACTAAAGAGGAAAATCACAGTTTACCTACCCAGAAGAGTGAGAGAAGATGAATCAAAAGAGACTTTTTTCTTTAAAGATGAATGATGGATGCATCATGCCTTTGTTGGGATTAGGCACCTCTGCTCCTCAGGTAATCAGAATGGCGTTAGAGGAGTGGCAGACTAGAGTCATGATCAGAACCAGTCACTGTGTGAATTTGGAAAATTCAAATGGACCCACTTCCTTAATTTGTAGTATGCTTCTCTATGGGGCAGGTTACTTTATGCATTAAAGTCAGTGTTTTTAGTACTTTAATAGGCATAGAAATATCTGAAGATCTTGTTTAAAATACAGATTTGGGGGATTTGCCCACAAAGCTTCTGATTAAATCTATCTGGGATGAGGTAAAAAAAAAAACCCACTTTTCTAATGATTCTGGTGCTTTTTTTCCAAAGATCACCCTACAAGTGACACAGTATCAAGGGATACAGAAGTGTGGCATCTTTCAGCATTTCTGGAGTGGGTCCATGTGGCATTTACAAATTCTCTTTGTTTGAAAGACTGAACTTGACACTTGATTCCCCAGGAGGAGAATCATGTGGCTTGTAATGCTGAATTCTGTAGAAAGGACACTGTTGTTCAGTCTCTCAGTCATGCCCAACTCTATGTGACCCCATGGCCTGCAGCATGCCAGATCTCCCTGTTCTTCACCGTTTCCTGGAGTATGCTCAACTCACGGCCATTGAGTCAGTTATACCATTCAACCATCTTATCCTCTGTCATCTCCTTCTCCTTCTGTCTTTAGTCTTTGCCAGAATCAGGGTCCTCTCCAATGAATCAGTTCTTTGCATCAGGTAGCCAAAGTATTGGAGCTTCAGCGTCAGCATCAGACCTTTCAATGAGTACTCAGGGAGGATTTCCTTCAGGATTGACTGGTTTGATGTCCTTGTAATCCAAGGGACTCTCAATTGTCTTCTCCAGAATTACAGTTCAAACACATCAATTTTTCAGCACTCAGCTTTCTTTATGGTCTAACTCTCACATGACTACTAGAAAAACCATAGCTTTGACTATAACTGTATGGACCTTTGCTGCCAAAGTGATGTCTCTGTTTTTGAATACACTGTCTAGATTCCAAGGAGTAAGCATCTTTTAATTTCATGGCTGCAATCAACAACTGCAGTGAGTTTGAAGTTCAAGAAAATAAAGTCTGTCACTGTTTCCACTGTTTGCCCACCTATTTGCCATGAAGTGATGGGACCAGATGCCATGGTCTTAGTTCTTTGAATGTTGAGTTTTAGGCCAACTTTTTCACTCTTCTTTCATCTTCATCAAGAGGCTCTTTAATTCCTCTTTGTTTTCTGCCCTAAGGGTGGTGTCATCTGCATACCCAAGGTTATTGATATTCCTCCTGGCAATCTTCATTCTAGCTTGAGCTTCATCCAGCTTGGAATTTCACATAATGAACTCTGTATATAAGTTAAATAAGCAGGGTGACAATATACAGCCTTGACGTACTCCTTTCCCAATTTGGAAATTTTCATTTCTTGAAGTTTACATATATAAATCATGAATTTATTCTATCTGAAGTTACATCTTCAATGCATTGATAATTTTTTGCACTGGATTTCTGTGTTGAAACCAATTTAA
The DNA here is from genome assembly GCA_022376925.1 of Tragulus kanchil. NCBI lineage: Eukaryota > Metazoa > Chordata > Mammalia > Artiodactyla > Tragulidae > Tragulus > Tragulus kanchil. The sequence continues at coordinate 84,822,124 of JAIOJX010000031.1, read as the reverse complement.
TGATCCCCTACAGAGTGAATTAATGTAGAAAGATAACTTTATATATTGTGAAGCTCTGTAGGTCACATAGGTAGTGGAAGTCAAGAAATAGAGGGTTAATGATGTGATGTGCTGAAGCCAGCTCATAGATTCAAAGGTTTCATCTCCCTGTTCTTCACCGTTTCCTGGAGTATGCTCAACTCACGGCCATTGAGTCAGTTATACCATTCAACCATCTTATCCTCTGTCATCTCCTTCTCCTTCTGTCTTTAGTCTTTGCCAGAATCAGGGTCCTCTCCAATGAATCAGTTCTTTGCATCAGGTAGCCAAAGTATTGGAGCTTCAGCGTCAGCATCAGACCTTTCAATGAGTACTCAGGGAGGATTTCCTTCAGGATTGACTGGTTTGATGTCCTTGTAATCCAAGGGACTCTCAATTGTCTTCTCCAGAATTACAGTTCAAACACATCAATTTTTCAGCACTCAGCTTTCTTTATGGTCTAACTCTCACATGACTACTAGAAAAACCATAGCTTTGACTATAACTGTATGGACCTTTGCTGCCAAAGTGATGTCTCTGTTTTTGAATACACTGTCTAGATTCCAAGGAGTAAGCATCTTTTAATTTCATGGCTGCAATCAACAACTGCAGTGAGTTTGAAGTTCAAGAAAATAAAGTCTGTCACTGTTTCCACTGTTTGCCCACCTATTTGCCATGAAGTGATGGGACCAGATGCCATGGTCTTAGTTCTTTGAATGTTGAGTTTTAGGCCAACTTTTTCACTCTTCTTTCATCTTCATCAAGAGGCTCTTTAATTCCTCTTTGTTTTCTGCCCTAAGGGTGGTGTCATCTGCATACCCAAGGTTATTGATATTCCTCCTGGCAATCTTCATTCTAGCTTGAGCTTCATCCAGCTTGGAATTTCACATAATGAACTCTGTATATAAGTTAAATAAGCAGGGTGACAATATACAGCCTTGACGTACTCCTTTCCCAATTTGGAAATTTTCATTTCTTGAAGTTTACATATATAAATCATGAATTTATTCTATCTGAAGTTACATCTTCAATGCATTGATAATTTTTTGCACTGGATTTCTGTGTTGAAACCAATTTAATGATCCCCTACAGAGTGAATTAATGTAGAAAGATAACTTTATATATTGTGAAGCTCTGTAGGTCACATAGGTAGTGGAAGTCAAGAAATAGAGGGTTAATGATGTGATGTGCTGAAGCCAGCTCATAGATTCAAAGGTTTCATCATAAGCATCATTTCCCAACATTGGTTTCATAAATGAGCCATGGTGGGAGTATTTCCACTATAGAAACTGGCTAATACTGCAAACCAAGACACTTTTTACCATGGAATAATAGTCAACATTAAGCTTTGTCACTACTAACTCTTAACTCTAAGAAGAATGCTGAAAATTGAATAGTTCTGCTTAAGGGATTGGTCCTCAGTTCCTGATTCAAGTAGATCTATATCTTGTTATGCTCTCCTAGGTTGTTAAGAATGAGGTAGAGAAAGCTGTCATGAAAGCAATCAATGTTGGCTACCGCCATATTGACTCAGCATATATTTACCAAAATGAAGAAGAAATTGGGAGGGCCATTCAGATGAAGATTTCAGATGGCACTGTGAAGAGGAGTCATTTATTCTACACTACGAAGATGCTGTGTGCAGCTGCATATGCATCTGTGGGAAGCTCACTCTTGGAGGGAGGAATTGTTTCTTGCCCAATTGCTCTTCTTACTGGTTTAATTCTTGTTCACTCTCACACCTTGAACTATGAGAAGGCTGGTTTGGAACATTAATATGAATGTGGGTTCTGTGGTCAGACTTCCTGTATTTGAATTCCAGTTCTACCACTTACTTACCTCAGACAAGCTACTTTAACTCTCTGCCTTAGCTTTCCAAGCTATAAAATGAAAAAAAAAATATTTTCCTTGCAGGATTTTTTGACCATTGTTAATAGTTCAAATAATACATGTAACACTATAAAAATATTTAATGTATTTTAAATGCTCAAAAATACTGGCTGTTCTTGCTGTCATATGTTTTAAAACTCAAGACAGACTTAGCTTTTCCAATTCATACTCAAATTTTGATGGAATGACTTCATCTTTCTTTGATGTAGTGTGAGAAAACAATTTACTCAGAAAACATAGGCTTTTGGAAACTACAATCAAAATTTAGCCCTTTAATATTCTATATATTTAACTTTGTGGAATTTCTTTAACCAAAAAAGTCTTATGACCTCTTTAAATATTAGTCTTTATATCTTAGCTTTTTCAATAGGCATTTTTTTCTGTTTCCTATAAGGTAGGAAAAATAATGCCATGGAACTCATATGAGGGTAACATGCATGTTTATAAAAGTATTTCTAATATATTTTTAAACTCTCAACCAATTTTACTCATATAACAAATAAAAGGACTCGGTATTTGTGTTGGATTGGAAAGAGAACCTGTGAGGAACTTTTTCATCGTCTTCATTGAACTGAATTGGAGGTAAAGAAGTCCAATAGGAGGGAGATGCTGTCCATTGTTACAAGCCCCATCCTGGTCTATGAATGGGTATTTCTTCCTTACAGCTCCATAGTGTGAATCTCTCCACTCAGCTGTGTTTAGTTGAGATATCTACACCACTAACCCTCTTAACTCTCCTCTTCAATCTTCTTGTCATGGGATCCTTTTGTTTTCATATCCTTAGTAATTTTTTTTTTTTAATATATGGAACACTTCACAAATTTGCCTGTCATCCTTGAGCAGGGGCCATGCTAATCTTCTCTGTATTGTTCCAATTTTTTTTAGTATATGTGCTGCCGAAGCGAGCACTATCCTTAGTAATTTTGATAGATTTTCCTTAGACTATTATCACTTAAAATGAAGTGACTAAAATATCCTCCCCCTCCAACCAAAATTCCTACTAGGTCTAGCTTTCTTTGGTAAATCTAATCATTGAATATAGTCAAGAATTTTCTGAATCACAATCACTTGATATGCATGTTTAAAATGCAGTTTCCTAGTACTTCCTTTGGCTAAATCTAATGCAGAGGACATTGGGAATAAAATATTTAACTCCGCTTAGCTTAGCGATATTTTGACCATTGTTAATAGTTCAAATAATACATGTAACACTATAAAAATATTTAATGTATTTTAAATGCTCAAAAATACTGGCTGTTCTTGCTGTCATATGTTTTAAAACTCAAGACAGACTTAGCTTTTCCAATTCATACTCAAATTTTGATGGAATGACTTCATCTTTCTTTGATGTAGTGTGAGAAAACAATTTACTCAGAAAACATAGGCTTTTGGAAACTACAATCAAAATTTAGCCCTTTAATATTCTATATATTTAACTTTGTGGAATTTCTTTAACCAAAAAAGTCTTATGACCTCTTTAAATATTAGTCTTTATATCTTAGCTTTTTCAATAGGCATATTTCTGTTTCCTATAAGGTAGGAAAAATAATGCCATGGAACTCATATGAGGGTAACATGCATGTTTATAAAAGTATTTCTAATATATTTTTAAACTCTCAACCAATTTTACTCATATAACAAATAAAAGGACTCGGTATTTGTGTTGGATTGGAAAGAGAACCTGTGAGGAACTTTTTCATCGTCTTCATTGAACTGAATTGGAGGTAAAGAAGTCAAATAGGGGGGAGATGCTGTCCATTGTTACAAGCCCCATCCTGGTCTATGAATGGGTATTTCTTCCTTACAGCTCCATAGTGTGAATCTCTCCACTCAGCTGTGTTTAGTTGAGATATCTACACCACTAACCCTCTTAACTCTCCTCTTCAATCTTCTTGTCATGGGATCCTTTTGTTTTCATATCCTTAGTAATTTTTTTTTTTTAATATATGGAACACTTCACAAATTTGCCTGTCATCCTTGAGCAGGGGCCATGCTAATCTTCTCTGTATTGTTCCAATTTTTTTTAGTATATGTGCTGCCGAAGCGAGCACTATCCTTAGTAATTTTGATAGATTTTCCTTAGACTATTATCACTTAAAATGAAGTGACTAAAATATCCTCCCCCTCCAACCAAAATTCCTACTAGGTCTAGCTTTCTTTGGTAAATCTAATCATTGAATATAGTCAAGAATTTTCTGAATCACAATCACTTGATATGCATGTTTAAAATGCAGTTTCCTAGTACTTCCCTAGTATAGTGGCTAAGACGCTGTACATCCAATGCAGAGGACTTGGGTTTGATCTCTGGTTGGGGAACTAGATCCCAGATGCAGCAACTAACAGTTTTCATGCCATAACTAATGATCTACAATGTTATGTTGGCTTCTGCCATATCATTATGCTATACACCTTAAACATATGTCAGTTATTATTATCTCAATAAAACTGGAAGAAAACAAAAACAAAAAACTCTTAAAAAATAAGAAAAAAAGAACTTAAAAAATAGAGAAGAACTATGTGTCACAACTAAGATGCAGTACAGCCATGTAAATAAACATTTTTTAAAACTAAAATAAATAAATAAATAAAATGCAGTTTCTCAGCCCACTCTCCAGATATTATGATTTTATGATGTTTGAGAGAGAATCTAGGGATTTTGCACAAACAAACTAATTCCCTTTTGTATTTCCAATTTTGAGAACATCTGTGTAAGACCATATTTTAATTTTCTAACATGGTGTCTTAATTCGGTGTGAAGATAAGCTATGATGATAGAGAATCCTGTACATCACAGGAATTGTCACTACCCAATGACCATAGCCCGGTTCTGGTTGAGATTGTTTACTTGCTATTGTATTCATATTTCCGGAAGATTCTTAAAAGATCCCACCCTGCTTCTCTTTCCATCCACTGCAGTTATGGAGCACTTTTTTCCGCCCAGAGTTGGTCCAAACTTGCCTGGAAAGCTCACTGAGGAAACTTCAACTGAGCTACATGGATCTTTATCTTATTCACTTACCTATAGCCATGAAGGTTAGCAAGTTATTTTACCTTGGTTATTAATGTCAGTAGCTAAATAAAAAGAGGATATATTTTTGTGAAAATAGGAAGAATCGTGCGTAATACTTTGGCATGTGCTTTGTTTTTTCTTTTTTTTGCACCTTTCCCCAACCCAATTCACTATTCCAGCCATAGACTTATGGGTTTGTTGTTGTTGTTCCACTGCCAAGTTGTGTCTAACTCTCTGCAACCCCATGAACTGCAGCATGCCAAGCTGCTCTGTCCTTCACTAACTCCTGGAGTTTGGGCAAGCTCGTTTCCATTGATTCAATGATGCCATCCAATGATCTCATCCTCTATTGCCCTGGTCTCCTCCTGCCCTCAATCTTTCCCCAAATCAACTTCTTTTCCAATGAGTCAGCTCTTGACATCAGGTGGCCAAAGTATTGGCTGTGTTTACTGGTCTTTGCCTCTATCTTGTGGACAGCTATCTATATTCTCAAGATCCTGTGCTCTTGAATTTTGACCTTATACCCACTGGTTTCTGGGGAATATCCTGATGTGGAAATCAGGGAAGGCACAGAAAATGTAATGAGGATATGACTCAACCTTTGAGATGCTGACAAGTCCCTCTCTCAAATGACCACCACCAGGTGGAGAGCAGAGGTGGAAGAATCTCATCCCACAAGGGTCAGGACCAAGGAGTCCATCTGGCCATGTCACCACTCTGGTACCTCACTATGATGGGGTCATGAATGTCTCAAGTTTTCCTCGACACAACAATATTTATTAAATCTTCAGAAATTAAAAACATTTCTAGAAGTTTACTTTTTCAATGGACTACATTTTTCCTTCTTCCTTTTAAGAATAAGGGTATATTGATACTCAGGAGCCTCAAAGTCTAAAGGTTCCAAACATCTTGGTTGAATCCAGACACACTTGGTACAACCTCCTCTTCTTTCCTATGTTCCAGCCTGGGAAGGACCTTATCTCAGAGGACTCACATGGAAACATCATTTTTGACACTGTGGATCTCTGTACAGCATGGGAGGTGAGTGCAGCTCCAAAGAGGCTATGCCTCAGCACACTACAGGAGAGAGGACAGACAAGAACTTGAGGAAAGGTGGATCTGGTCCAATTCTGCCCCTTGTGTAGGCTTGGGCAAGGCCCCAAATGTCCCTCTGCCGCATTTTCATATTCCATCCATGTAGTAGTTCAATAAGTAGTTACTAAGTGCCTGTGATGTACGCAGTCCTGGGTGCTTCTATGTACTCAGGCTACAACCATGAACAAAACCAAGATCTCTGGTCCCATAGTGTGGTAGGTTCTACTGGGCAGAGAAAGGATGTTGTGACATAGGAAAGTGAAGCAGATTTAGTGCACAGATACATAATTGAAAATGGAATAGACAGAAAACCATGCTCCCAATGTAGGGGGACTACATTGAATCACTGGTGAGGGAACTAGACCCCATATGCTGCAATTAAGAATTCAGAGAAAGTATTAGTCACTCAATTATGTCTGACTCTTTGCAACTCCATGGACTATAGCTCTCCAGGCTCCATTGTCCACGGATTTTTCCAGGTAAGAATACTGGAGGTGGCCAAAGTAGTGGCATTGTTTACTGGTCTTTGCCTCTATCTTGTGGACAGCTATCTATATTCTCAAGATCCTGTGCTCTTGAATTTTGACCTTATACCCACTGGTTTCTGGGGAATATCCTGATGTGGAAATCAGGGAGGGCACAGAAAATGTAATGAGGATATGACTCAACCTTTGAGATGCTGACAAGTCCCTCTCTCAAATGACCACCACCAGGTGGAGAGCAGAGGTGGAAGAATCTCATCCCACAAGGGTCAGGACCAAGGAGTCCATCTGGCCATGTCACCACTCTGGTACCTCACTATGATGGGGTCATGAATGTCTCAAGTTTTCCTCGACACAACAATATTTATTAAATCTTCAGAAATTAAAAACATTTCTAGAAGTTTACTTTTTCAATGGACTACATTTTTCCTTCTTCCTTTTAAGAATAAGGGTATATTGATACTCAGGAGCCTCAAAGTCTAAAGGTTCCAAACATCTTGGTTGAATCCAGACACACTTGGTACAACCTCCTCTTCTTTCCTATGTTCCAGCCTGGGAAGGACCTTATCTCAGAGGACTCACATGGAAACATCATTTTTGACACTGTGGATCTCTGTACAGCATGGGAGGTGAGTGCAGCTCCAAAGAGGCTATGCCTCAGCACACTACAGGAGAGAGGACAGACAAGAACTTGAGGAAAGGTGGATCTGGTCCAATTCTGCCCCTTGTGTAGGCTTGGGCAAGGCCCCAAATGTCCCTCTGCCGCATTTTCATATTCCATCCATGTAGTAGTTCAATAAGTAGTTACTAAGTGCCTGTGATGTACGCAGTCCTGGGTGCTTCTATGTACTCAGGCTACAACCATGAACAAAACCAAGATCTCTGGTCCCATAGTGTGGTAGGTTCTACTGGGCAGAGAAAGGATGTTGTGACATAGGAAAGTGAAGCAGATTTAGTGCACAGATACATAATTGAAAATGGAATAGACAGAAAACCATGCTCCCAATGTAGGGGGACTACATTGAATCACTGGTGAGGGAACTAGACCCCATATGCTGCAATTAAGAATTCAGAGAAAGTATTAGTCACTCAATTATGTCTGACTCTTTGCAACTCCATGGACTATAGCTCTCCAGGCTCCATTGTCCACAGATTTTTCCAGGTAAGAATACTGGAGGGGGGCTTCCCTGGTGGTCCAGTGGGTAAAGAGCTCACCTTGCAGTGCAGGGGGCATCTGTTTGATTCCTGGCCTGGGGAAGATCTCACGTGCCACAGAGTGCCTGGACAGGAGTGTCCAATTATGAGCCAGTGCTCTGGAGTGCACGCGCCCAGAGCTGGTGCTCTGCAACAACAGAAGCCACTGTGATGCAAGGCCCACACAGGCCAAAGAATAAAGATGGATGAAAATAAATATATAAATAACCAATAAAAGAAGCCAAAATTAAAGACAAAGGTCTATTAAAAAAAAAAAAAACACTGGAGTGGGTAGCCATTCCCTTCTCCAGGGGATTTTCCCAATCCAGGGATTGAACTTGGGTCTCCCACATTTTAGGAAGATTCTTTACCCTCTGAGCCACTGGGGAAGCTCCAAGAATACTGAGGTGAGTAGCCATTCCCTTCTCTAAGGGATTTTCCCAGCCCAGGGATCAAATGTGGGTCTCCTCATTGCAGGCAGATTCTTTACTATCTGAGCCAGCCACCAGGGAAGCCAAAAGTCCACATGCCATTGCTAAGGATTCCACATGCTGCAATTAAGACCTGGCACAGACAAATAAACTAAATAATTTGTTTTAAAAAGAAAAGAAAAACAGAAGGGACATGGCATTTTCTTTGAGAAGGTGGCATTTGACCAAAGACTTGTAGGAAATTAAACTGATTAAGGTGGGCAAATTTGACAGATGTACGCAGTCCTGGGTGCTTCTATGTACTCAGGCTACAACCATGAACAAAACCAAGATCTCTGGTCCCATAGTGTGGTAGGTTCTACTGGGCAGAGAAAGGATGTTGTGACATAGGAAAGTGAAGCAGATTTAGTGCACAGATACATAATTGAAAATGGAATAGACAGAAAACCATGCTCCCAATGTAGGGGGACTACATTGAATCACTGGTGAGGGAACTAGACCCCATATGCTGCAATTAAGAATTCAGAGAAAGTATTAGTCACTCAATTATGTCTGACTCTTTGCAACTCCATGGACTATAGCTCTCCAGGCTCCATTGTCCACGGATTTTTCCAGGTAAGAATACTGGAGGGGGGCTTCCCTGGTGGTCCAGTGGGTAAAGAGCTCACCTTGCAGTGCAGGGGGCATCTGTTTGATTCCTGGCCTGGGGAAGATCTCACGTGCCACAGAGTGCCTGGACAGGAGTGTCCAATTATGAGCCAGTGCTCTGGAGTGCACGCGCCCAGAGCTGGTGCTCTGCAACAACAGAAGCCACTGTGATGCAAGGCCCACACAGGCCAAAGAATAAAGATGGATGAAAATAAATATATAAATAACCAATAAAAGAAGCCAAAATTAAAGACAAAGGTCTATTAAAAAAAAAAAAAAACACTGGAGTGGGTAGCCATTCCCTTCTCCAGGGGATTTTCCCAATCCAGGGATTGAACTTGGGTCTCCCACATTTTAGGAAGATTCTTTACCCTCTGAGCCACTGGGGAAGCTCCAAGAATACTGAGGTGAGTAGCCATTCCCTTCTCTAAGGGATTTTCCCAGCCCAGGGATCAAATGTGGGTCTCCTCATTGCAGGCAGATTCTTTACTATCTGAGCCAGCCACCAGGGAAGCCAAAAGTCCACATGCCATTGCTAAGGATTCCACATGCTGCAACTAAGACCTGGCACAGACAAATAAACTAAATAATTTGTTTTAAAAAAGAAAAAGAAAAACAGAAGGGACATGGCATTTTTCTTTGAGAAGGTGGCATTTGACCAAAGACTTGTAGGAAATTAAACTGATTAAGTGGGCCTCTAGGGAAATAAAATCAAAGCAAAGATTTTAAAGTAGGAGAAAGTCTGTCTGTGCATGTGTGCAAAGTCCCTTCAGTCAACTCTTTGCTACCTCAGGCCCACCAGTCTCCTTGGTCTATGAAATTTCCCAGGCAAGAATACTGGAGTAAGCTGCCATACCCTCCTCCAGGGAATCTTCCCAACCCAAGGATAAAACCTGTGGGTCTCTTATGTCTCCTAAATTGGCAGGTGGGTTCTTTACCACCAGTGCCACCTGTGAAACCAGGAGAAAGTCTACCATATTAGAAAAAAAAATGTCAAAGGGCATGTGTGGTTAGAACAAAATAAATTTAATGACAATAACTGGAAAGGAGTTCAAAGAGAAAATAGAGAGCCAGCAGTCTGGGAGGAGAGGATGATCACTTCCTGTTTCCCCGGCTGCACCTGACTCCACCTTCTTTCTTCTGGTACTTGTTCTGCTAGTGTTTTACCAAGTTTTCTAGGTGCTCAACTAAAGATCTTACTGGTTACTTTAGCCCTGCCTGGGCTGCTTTTGTTCTTTTCTTTTTCTGTCTTCTTAGTTATTTAAAAGTTGTTCTCATCCTCTTGCTAGTTCTCATCCTCATCTTAATTGGCTAATTCCTCTCTTAATTCACTGGAATCTGCATCTCACATTCTCTCTCATGCTCAGCTCCCACTCCTACTACCACTTAGTATGTTTCTCTAGCCAGTTTTGCTTCACCACCCCTCCCTCCCCAGGCCCTGGAGAAGTGTAAGGATGCAGGGCTGACCAAGTCCACTGGGGTGTCAAACTTTAACCACCAGCAACTGGAGAAGATTCTGCACAAGCCAGGGCGCAAGTACAAGCCTGTCTGCAACCAGGTGAGCCCTCATGAATCTTCCCTCAACTCCATCTCCCTCATCAACTTACTCTTCCTTCGTTTCAACAAAATCACCAAATGGGCCTCTCCTCTCTTGCACTGACCCTGGGACATCAGTTGCTTTGAGAGAACAGAATTATTTTAAGTGGCTGAAGATATTTCTCTCTCTCTCCCTCTCTCTTTGGCTACTTCTATTGGTCTTTCATTTATTCATTTTCATCCATCCGTGTTCTCTGGCCTGTGTGGGCCTCCCATCGCAGTGGCCTCTCCCACTGCAGAGCACCAGCTCTGGGCGCATGCACTCCAGAACTCCGGTTTGTTAGTTGGACACATCAGTCCAGCCGCTCCGTGGCACATGCGATCTTTCCAGGCCAGAGATCGAACCGGCGCCCCTTGCACTGCAAGGCGGTGTCCTTACCCACTGGACCACCAGGGAAACCTGGCTGAAGATATTTCTAAAGGTTGCATCACTTTTTTAAAAAAAATTTGTTTTGTTCCCATGTCATTTTATAAGAAACATCCAGGAGTCAGGTTGAAATATAATCTACTGAGTATTATTTGGTTGGTCCTAGAGATTCAGAACTAGTAAATGACTGACATTTCTCATAAAACATCAAAAAAATTGAAACACTCATGCATCCAATAAAATGGGTTATTCATCTTTTAATAACTCTTTCTGAGTTCTTGGTTATGCGATAACCCATTGAGATGCTTTTAAACTTTTAATTTTATATTGGAGAGTAGTTGATTAACAATTAAGGTCAGATGCTTTCCCCAACTAAGCTGTTGCATAATATTGAGCAGAATTCCCTGTGCTATACAGTAGGTCTGTGTTGATTATCCATTTTAAACATAGTAGTGTGCACATGGTATAAAATAACTCCTGAATGATGTACACTTAAAAATGCCATTGAAGAGTACACTTAAAAATGGGTAAAATGGGAGCTTCCCTGGTTGTCCAGTGGGTAGAGTTTGCCTTGCAGTGCAAGGGGCACCAGTTTGATCCCTGGCCAGGGAAGATCCCACATGCCGTGGAGCGGCTGGACTGGTGTGTCCAATTACCAGCCAGAGCTCTGGAGTGCACGCGCCCAGAGCCGGTGCTCTGCAGTGAGAGAGGCCACTGTGATGGGAGGCCCACACATGCGAAAGCATAAAAAGATGGATGAAAATAAATACAAATAAAAGAGGCATGATGGGGAAAAGAAAAAAATGTAAAATGGTAAAAATGTATTTAGGTAGCTTTTCTTACCACAAAAAAAATAAAAGTTAAAAAACTTAGCAGTCTGTTAAGAGAAACTCACTTTAATGAGCAAAACATACACTTCCTTATCTTGGAGGATAATGATGGAAATCATGAATACAGAACTATCAGTAACTGGAAATACTTCTTTCAGCAGAGGGCCTGCATTCCTACATGACCTCATGTCCTGTAGACGTCTCCTGTGTAGACAGAGAAGATGAGAGTCAATCTTTATACTAGATATTAGTAAGTCTTATTGTTTTCCTACTTGTAGATAAAAAAAGAATTTCTAATTTTTTTTGTGTTTTCTCCCTTGGGAAATTTACCTCCACTTTCTCACGTTGGAGATCACCAATTTGAGAAAGGAAAGAAAATTGGCTGCTAAGGGTTCTTTCTTGGGGAGGGAATGCAGGATGAACAGACAGACCACAACACATTTTTAGGCAGTAAAACTTGTGTGTGGTACACCATGGGCACACCTGTGGATGACTCTCATGTGCTGGTCCATTTTGCTGATATTTCTAAATACTTCTGATACCATAAATAGTCTGTACATTCAAATCCTTGTAAATTTGGTAATGGTGATCTGGCTCGTCCCATGCTCCAATACTTCTGCTTGGCAATTTACAGGTGGAATGTCACCCTTTCCTCAACCAGAGCAAACTTCTGAAGTTCTGAAAATCCAAGGACATTCTCCTTGTTGCCTTTGCTGCCTTGGGGTCTGACTTAGAGAAGAAATGGTAGCAATCTCTATAAAAGTTTTCTGATCCTAGACACTATAAGGATCAATGTCTCCACTGTCTGGGGGAAATTAAGGATCATCAGCATGGATGATGCATCTTTGCAAACCCTTCACCTAGCCTACATTGTGAGGATTCAATAAGACACTACTGAATAATGAAATAATTACTGTGTGCCTGCTAAGTCACTTCAGTCATGTCTGACTCTTCACAACCTCATGGACTATAGCCTCCCAGGCTCCTTGGTCCATGGAATTTCCAGACAAGAATATTAGAGTAGGTTGCCATTTCCTCTTCTAGGGGATCTTCCTGACCTACAGAATTATCCTGCATTGGCAGGTGGGTTCTTTACCACTAGTATCACCTGGGAAGTTCAAATTATTACCACTAACTAAAACGTCCATCCAGTTAAAAAACCCTTTTGGGTTTAAAACTGACAAGGTGATTCCAAGTCATGATTCTGACATTTAGCATTTGAGTAATATGAGACAAGTACCAATTTCCATAAATTTTAGTTTTTGTCTCTTCAAGAGAAATATGTGTACCTTTCTGAACTTGATGATAAAAAGAATTTCTAATTTTTTTGTGTTTTCTCCCTTGGGAAATTTACCTCCACTTTCTCACGTTGGAGATCACCAATTTGAGAAAGGAAAGAAAATTGGCTGCTAAGGGTTCTTTCTTGGGGAGGGAATGCAGGATGAACAGACAGACCACAACACATTTTTAGGCAGTAAAACTTGTGTGTGGTACACCATGGGCACACCTGTGGATGACTCTCATGTGCTGGTCCATTTTGCTGATATTTCTAAATACTTCTGATACCATAAATAGTCTGTACATTCAAATCCTTGTAAATTTGGTCATGGTGATCTGGCTCGTCCCATGCTCCAATACTTCTGCTTGGCAATTTACAGGTGGAATGTCACCCTTTCCTCAACCAGAGCAAACTTCTGAAGTTCTGAAAATCCAAGGACATTCTCCTTGTTGCCTTTGCTGCCTTGGGGTCTGACTTAGAGAAGAAATGGTAGCAATCTCTATAAAAGTTTTCTGATCCTAGACACTATAAGGATCAATGTCTCCACTGTCTGGGGGAAATTAAGGATCAGCAGCATGGATGATGCATCTTTGCAAACCCTTCACCTAGCCTACATTGTGAGGATTCAATAAGACACTACTGAATAATGAAATAATTACTGTGTGCCTGCTAAGTCACTTCAGTCATGTCTGACTCTTCACAACCTCATGGACTATAGCCTCCCAGGCTCCTTGGTCCATGGAATTTCCAGACAAGAATATTAGAGTAGGTTGCCATTTCCTCTTCTAGGGGATCTTCCTGACCTACAGAATTATCCTGCATTGGCAGGTGGGTTCTTTACCACTAGTATCACCTGGGAAGTTCAAATTATTACCACTAACTAAAACGTCCATCCAGTTAAAAACCTTTGGCTTTAAAAACTGACAAGGTGATTCCAAGTCATGATTCTGACATTTAGCATTTGAGTAATATGAGACAAGTACCAATTTCCATAAATTTTAGTTTTTTTGTCTCTTCAAGAGAAATATGTGTACCTTTCTGAACTTGATGATAAAACAGAGACAGTTGAGTGCATTTTCTGAAATAGCGAATTTTGATCAAGTTCTTGATTATTTGTTACAATGGTGGTCATTGGGTCTTACTTGGAACAATAATTTTGTCTTCTTGACTTATTCATCTTTCACTACATTTCTCAAAAGTGTTTCATAGATGGAAAAAATCCTGATTTTCCCTTCTCACCTTACTGTGCCTTATCTTTCTTCTTTGAATTTATCAAAAGATGTGAAAGAGATATTGAGACAGCCAGAGTCCTGAGGAAGAGACTAGAGGGTTAACCACCCTTAGCAGGATGGAACTATCCCAGGTAGAATGGATATGTAACCTCAGGCACAGGGTATCTCTGTCTCCTTCCCAGGGTGAACAAGGATAATCCAGTTCTCCTGCAGGATCCTGTAGTCAGTGCCATTGCTGAAAAGCACAGACACACTCCAGCCCAGGTGGTCCTGTGCTACCAGCTGCAGCGAGGAGTGGTGGTTCTGGCCAAGAGCTTCAATGAGAAGAGGATCGAGGAGAACTTTCAGGTACCTCGTAGGATTGTGGGCAGTGAGAGGCTGACAGAGGCACGTTGTCTTCCCCCTCGGATGGGTTGTTTGGGAGGCTCCCAATGTATGTTGGGCAAATCTTATCTCCCTGTGTTCTCTATGCATATATGTGTTGTATTTTACTGTCCTGTCCTCCAACCCTACGAGGCAGGGGGCATAGTCGTTGGAAAGAAGAGTCAACAAAGACTCAGGTTTGAATCTTTAACCTGGTTTTCACTCCAGAGTCTGGCCCTGAGTAAATCATCTTTTGATGTCTTCAGCTGAAAAAATGAAGGAATTTCTAGAGATGAGATCTGGGCTCAGAAAGCGCTAGGATTACCATAGTCACCTTTGCTATCACCATAGTCTCCCAGAGTCTCCGAGGACAACTCAACTCTCTAAACAGACAAATTCCCGACTTTGACCAGGAATGAACCCCAGGTTCATGACACTGGCTCATAAAAACTACACAAGTCCCTACGTAAATGTGGGTGTGGGGGGCCCAGGAACTTAGAGACATATGTCTTCTTTGAAAAACTTGATTGATAAAACAGAGACAGTTGAGTGCATTTTCTGAAATAGCGAATTTTGATCAAGTTCTTGATTATTTGTTACAATGGTGGTCATTGGGTCTTACTTGGAACAATAATTTTGTCTTCTTGACTTATTCATCTTTCACTACATTTCTCAAAAGTGTTTCATAGATGGAAAAAATCCTGATTTTCCCTTCTCACCTTACTGTGCCTTATCTTTCTTCTTTGAATTTATCAAAAGATGTGAAAGAGATATTGAGACAGCCAGAGTCCTGAGGAAGAGACTAGAGGGTTAACCACCCTTAGCAGGATGGAACTATCCCAGGTAGAATGGATATGTAACCTCAGGCACAGGGTATCTCTGTCTCCTTCCCAGGGTGAACAAGGATAATCCAGTTCTCCTGCAGGATCCTGTAGTCAGTGCCATTGCTGAAAAGCACAGACACACTCCAGCCCAGGTGGTCCTGTGCTACCAGCTGCAGCGAGGAGTGGTGGTTCTGGCCAAGAGCTTCAATGAGAAGAGGATCGAGGAGAACTTTCAGGTACCTCGTAGGATTGTGGGCAGTGAGAGGCTGACAGAGGCACGTTGTCTTCCCCCTCGGATGGGTTGTTTGGGAGGCTCCCAATGTATGTTGGGCAAATCTTATCTCCCTGTGTTCTCTATGCATATATGTGTTGTATTTTACTGTCCTGTCCTCCAACCCTACGAGGCAGGGGGCATAGTCGTTGGAAAGAAGAGTCAACAAAGACTCAGGTTTGAATCTTTAACCTGGTTTTCACTCCAGAGTCTGGCCCTGAGTAAATCATCTTTTGATGTCTTCAGCTGAAAAAATGAAGGAATTTCTAGAGATGAGATCTGGGCTCAGAAAGCGCTAGGATTACCATAGTCACCTTTGCTATCACCATAGTCTCCCAGAGTCTCCGAGGACAACTCAACTCTCTAAACAGACAAATTCCCGCGACTTTGACCAGGGAATGAACCCCAGGTTCATGACACTGGCTCATAAAAACTACACAAGTCCCTACGTAAATGTGTGTGTCTGTAGCTGCATATGGAGAGTCTGTAGGGGTGGCAGGACTTGACTCCAGGAAACTGAATTGGTCGTCTCATATTTCTGATAGGTTTTTGAATTCCAGTTGACCCCAGAGGATATGGAGCAGCTGGATGGCTTAAACAGAAACATGCGCTATTTTGAATATGATAAGTAAGTAGCTGGTTCCACAGTAAATGCTGGGGAACAGGGTAAGGAGGGAATTCCATTTACTCTACTCCACAAAAGGCAGGGTCCTCGGTTGCTTCTTTTTTTAGGGAAGTGAATTAAAAACCTCTCTTTCCTTCAAGCCCTCATATCCCTGTTGCTCCATTTACCTCTGTTCTTTTTGTTGTTGTTGTTTGTTTGTTTCATTTACCTCTGTTCTTACTCTGCTTAGATTCTGGGATCAATCAACATGATGACATCCTTTGAATATACTTTCAGGTCTCTTGTCTCTTCTTTGTGGACTTCCCTTGTAGCTCAACTGGTAAAGAAACCACCTGCAATGCAGGAGAGCCCAGCTTGATTCTGGGTGGGCAAGATCTCCTGGAGAAGGTAAAGGCTACCCACTCCAGTATTCTTGCCTGGAGAATTCCATGTCTCATCCATGGGTCACAAAGAATCGGACACGACTGACTGACTTTCACTTTCTCTTCTTTGTATTACTCGGTCTAAAACCTGGTTGTGTCTGCTCTCTGCCTATGTCATCAGTTTTCTCCTCCACAGGAGAATATTTCTAGAAGCATTCAAACATTCACTTATTCAAAGGGTTCTCCTCCATGGAAAGAAGAGTCAACAAAGACTCAGGTTTGAATCTTTAACCTGGTTTTCACTCCAGAGTCTGGCCCTGAGTAAATCATCTTTTGATGTCTTCAGCTGAAAAAATGAAGGAATTTCTAGAGATGAGATCTGGGCTCAGAAAGCGCTAGGATTACCATAGTCACCTTTGCTATCACCATAGTCTCCCAGAGTCTCCGAGGACAACTCAACTCTCTAAACAGACAAATTCCCGCGACTTTGACCAGGGAATGAACCCCAGGTTCATGACACTGGCTCATAAAAACTACACAAGTCCCTACGTAAATGTGTGTGTCTGTAGCTGCATATGGAGAGTCTGTAGGGGTGGCAGGACTTGACTCCAGGAAACTGAATTGGTCGTCTCATATTTCTGATAGGTTTTTGAATTCCAGTTGACCCCAGAGGATATGGAGCAGCTGGATGGCTTAAACAGAAACATGCGCTATTTTGAATATGATAAGTAAGTAGCTGGTTCCACAGTAAATGCTGGGGAACAGGGTAAGGAGGGAATTCCATTTACTCTACTCCACAAAAGGCAGGGTCCTCGGTTGCTTCTTTTTTTAGGGAAGTGAATTAAAAACCTCTCTTTCCTTCAAGCCCTCATATCCCTGTTGCTCCATTTACCTCTGTTCTTTTTGTTGTTGTTGTTTGTTTGTTTCATTTACCTCTGTTCTTACTCTGCTTATATTCTGGGATCAATCAACATGATGACATCCTTTGAATATACTTTCAGGTCTCTTGTCTCTTCTTTGTGGACTTCCCTTGTAGCTCAACTGGTAAAGAAACCACCTGCAATGCAGGAGAGTCCAGCTTGATTCTGGGTGGGCAAGATCTCCTGGAGAAGGTAAAGGCTACCCACTCCAGTATTCTTGCCTGGAGAATTCCATGTCTCATCCATGGGTCACAAAAAATCGGACACGACTGACTGACTTTCACTTTCTCTTCTTTGTATTACTCGGTCTAAAACCTGGTTGTGTCTGCTCTCTGCCTATGTCATCAGTTTTCTCCTCCACAGGAGAATATTTCTAGAAGCATTCAAACATTCACTTATCTTCCAAAAGTTCTCTCTCATGGTTGCTGTTGCACATCGCTATATATAAAATGGATAACCAATAAGGACCTACTGACTAGCACATGGAACTCTGCTCGATGTTATGTGACAGCCTGGATGGGAGGGGAGCTTGGGGGAAAACGAATAGATGTGTAAGTCCAGTTGAGAACCTTTGCTGTCCACCTGGAACTATCACAACATTGTTAATAGGCTATACTTCAATACAAAATAAAAGGTTTTTAAAGAAATTCTCTCTTGAATATATATATACATATATATAAAACTGAATATATATATACAACTGAATATATATATATATTTATGTATATATATGACTTACTTTGTTGCATACCTAAAACTAACACAATATTGTTACTCAATTATACTCCAATATAAAATAAAAATTGAATAAATTTGAAAAAATAAGGATGCTATTTCTAAAACAAAGTTCTGATCAGGAACTCCTTGGCATCTGGTAGCATGCCTTCTTACTCAGAGCAAGGGCTGAAGTCCTCCCAAAGCCTAGAGGCAAGCAGCTCTCCCAGCCTATACCACTGCCTCCACGTCCTGCCACCTGGCCCTTTTGGACTCCAGTGCAGCCCCGTGGCCTCTATGCTGGCTCCCACATGTCAGGCCCCTCTCGGAGCCTTTGCTCTGGCTGTTCTCTCTTTCCAGAATGCTCTTCTTTCACTAAGAGCATGTGGATGGTCCTTCCTTCACTAAGGTCAGTGTTAACTCAGATGGTACCTCCAGGACATCTTTTTTGTCACCTTATCTAAAAACACAGGCCAGCCCAGCACAGCACTTCCTTCCCCTCAATCCTGCTCTGTTTCTCTGTTGGTACACCTTCCTCATTAAAATATCATATAGTTTACTAGCCTATTTGTTTGCTTTCTATTTATCTCAGAGCTTTAGATTGGTTGGGAAGGAATTAAAAAAAAAACTATATTCTCTTACTGAACAATTAGTATATATTGGTTGCATGAATAATACAATAAAATAATAGGGCAGACTAAGAGACAGTGAAGAAGCAGGCAATAATTTTAAACAATCAATATCAATCATTTTAATCAATAACAATTATCCAGTGATTTAGCACTACCTATTTCAAAAATTATGAGAGTTCACCTTCTTTGCCAAAATGGAAACCCCTGTTGAAGTGGTTTAGATTATAATCACCCTAACCATCTCTAGACTGAATATCTAGCTTTTCACCCAGTGAAATCATAGGTAAATTATTTCCTAGTGCTGGAAAGAAACCAAACAACAGTGTTATTCTTCTCAGCTTCCACACCATTACCTTGAAATATTTGTTAACTTTAGGTATGAAGCCACACTGGCATTGTTTTAAAAGAGGAAGAACTCATTTTTGCCTGTTTGGGAGTTTATAATACCAATACAAATTGTGTATCTCCTTACATTGTAGAAAAACATACCTACAAAAATGGAGTATATTGGTTTGTTTTTGTGTATGTGCCCTGGTGCATATAAGCATATTTATTTTCTACAATGTGTTGATTACATTGTGATGCAACTGCACATGTTTGTTATAAATCTGGTTAGGTTTGTACTTGTCCAAAAGAAAATTTCATCAATTCTCATGTTTAAGCCAGTTTAAAAGAAATGTCTCTCCCCAGTCCAGAAACAAATACTTGACTAAGACTTTCCCATTCTCTTTTAGGTTTGCTCATCAACCAGATTATCCATTTCATGATGAATATTAGCAACAGTGTCTGTGGTTGCTCCCAAATTCTTGCATTGGAGTTGATGAGCGGACTACATCTCAAGGATGAGAAAGTGCCTGCTTCATTCCATGTCACTTAGCCTTCTCTGTTGCACAGCATTTGGAAATAAAAGTCTATAAACCCAGTGGACATCTTTTTTGTCACCTTATCTAAAAACACAGGCCAGCCCAGCACAGCACTTCCTTCCCCTCAATCCTGCTCTGTTTCTCTGTTGGTACACCTTCCTCATTAAAATATCATATAGTTTACTAGCCTATTTGTTTGCTTTCTATTTATCTCAGAGCTTTAGATTGATTGTGAAGGAATTAAAAAAAAAAACTATATTCTCTTACTGAACAATTAGTATATATTGGTTGCATGAATAATACAATAAAATAATAGGGCAGACTAAGAGACAGTGAAGAAGCAGGCAATAATTTTAAACAATCAATATCAATCATTTTAATCAATAACAATTATCCAGTGATTTAGCACTACCTATTTCAAAAATTATGAGAGTTCACCTTCTTTGCCAAAATGGAAACCCCTGTTGAAGTGGTTTAGATTATAATCACCCTAACCATCTCTAGACTGAATATCTAGCTTTTCACCCAGTGAAATCATAGGTAAATTATTTCCTAGTGCTGGAAAGAAACCAAACAACAGTGTTATTCTTCTCAGCTTCCACACCATTACCTTGAAATATTTGTTAACTTTAGGTATGAAGCCACACTGGCATTGTTTTAAAAGAGGAAGAACTCATTTTTGCCTGTTTGGGAGTTTATAATACCAATACAAATTGTGTATCTCCTTACATTGTAGAAAAACATACCTACAAAAATGGAGTATATTGGTTTGTTTTTGTGTATGTGCCCTGGTGCATATAAGCATATTTATTTTCTACAATGTGTTGATTACATTGTGATGCAACTGCACATGTTTGTTATAAATCTGGTTAGGTTTGTACTTGTCCAAAAGAAAATTTCATCAATTCTCATGTTTAAGCCAGTTTAAAAGAAATGTCTCTCCCCAGTCCAGAAACAAATACTTGACTAAGACTTTCCCATTCTCTTTTAGGTTTGCTCATCAACCAGATTATCCATTTCATGATGAATATTAGCAACAGTGTCTGTGGTTGCTCCCAAATTCTTGCATTGGAGTTGATGAGCGGACTACATCTCAAGGATGAGAAAGTGCCTGCTTCATTCCATGTCACTTAGCCTTCTCTGTTGCACAGCTGGAGTTCCTAGAGTAGGAAATAAAAGTCTATAAACCCAGTCTCCTCTACTCCAAAAAATGAAGATACAATTCAAACATTCCAACCTACTGCTTCTTTGGATATTTCGTTCATCCTTTTCTTTTTCCCCATGCAACTGAGATTGAAACGCTGACATCTCTGGAAGTGATCACAGCAGATGGATCCCTTAGAAAAAAACTGACCATAGAATAGTTTCTAAATTTTCTAGGTGTGGCTTTTTACCTGTTTGCAGTTCTTGTGTGTTTTTTCCTCTTTCATTCCATGAATTTGCCATATTATACAATTTTATGAGACCTTTTATAGGGATCTAAAGCTTAATGAATGCACAGTACCCCCAAATGTCCAGGTTTCAATACAAAGTTACTCATTATATCCAAAACAAGAAAGGCATCAAATTAAAAATTTTAAAGACAAGCTACAAAGAAAAAGAAAGATAAAAAGGCTAGCTACAGATGCCTACATTAAGACCACTGAGATATAAGAATTATCTGACCAAGATTTTAAAGTAGCCATCATGAAAACCTTTCAATAAGCCATTATGAATGTACTTGGGATAAATGAAAAAGGAGAAAGTTTTAACAAGGAAATAGAGTGTCCTAGCAAATAAATAGCCAACATAAAGAAAAACCAAATGGAAATTTTAGAATTGAAAAATATAGTGTGCTTCCTCTTTGTGACCACATGAACTGCAGTCAGTCAGGTTTCCCTCTCCATGAGGATTCTCTGGGCAAGAATACTGGAGTGGCTTGCCATGCCTTCCTCCAGGGGATCTTCTGGACCCAGGGATCAAACCCTATAGGTCTCCTACATTACAGGTGGATTTTTTTTACGTCTGAGCCACCAAGGAAGTCCAAGAATACTGGAATGGGTAGCTATCCCTTCTCCAGGGGAACTTCCTGGCCCAGGAATCGAACTGGAGTCTCCTGCATTGCAGGCAGATTCTTTATCATCTAAGATACCAGGGAAGCCCCAAAAATATAGTAAATAAGAATTTAAAACTCTTGGATTTGGATTTATGTATAACTGTAAACAACAAAACTCTGTAAAATAAAAACAAAAATAATTACATATATATAAAAAAACTCATGCATAAGTTCAAGAGACCTAAAGAAATAGAATAGATACAGTAAATACATAAATAAAAACAATATGAATAACTCAGTGGGAATAAGAGAGAGGAATAAAGTAGGTTAAAAAAAAAGAAACAAAGGAACAGTGCCTTGGGGACTAGAGGGAAAATAACAAAAGATGGAACATTTATGTGGTTAGAGTGGGGGAAAGGAAGAGATGTTTGTCAAAGCGTATCAGATTTCAGTCCTAAAATGAGTATGTTCTGAGTATCTAATGTACATCGTAGAGACTGTAGTTAATAATACTGTATAAATTTACTTATTGACCTTAAAGGTTCCCACTGAAACAAAAACTAAAAAAATGGTAACTGAGAGTTGATGGATGTGTTAATTAGCTTGATTGTATGTGGGGATCATTTCACAATGTATATGCATATAGGGGCATCATTATATATAATTTTAATTGTCAATTATACATCAATAAAATTGAAAAAAAGTGATGAATCTCATCCAACGTCCTTTCATGGACTCAACTGATAAAACTGAGTATGATAAGAGTACTTTGACTTTGTAACTATTTCGAAAATTGAGTTTTATATTTATTCTCCTAGTGTGTAGTATCCACTCTACTAGAGCAACTCTTAAGCTTTCTCAGCACACAAAAAGGGGGCTAAGAGAGGTGTGGAAGCTAACTCATCATTCCACTATGCTCACGTATATCAGATCACCACAATGTAGGCTTAAAATACAGAGCCTTGTCAATTACACCTCAAGAAAGCTGGAGAATTAGAGGAGAAGAGTGGAGCAGAAGCCAGAAAGACAGTCATAAAAGGGATGCCCGTGATGAGGGGGAGGTTGTGTCCTGACTATGCCCACGACTCACAAAACACATATGAGAAAATTACACAGAACTAAATACGTGTGTGTGTGCTAAGTCACTTCTGACTCTTTGTGGCCTTATAGACTATATCCTGCCAGTATCCTCCATCCATGGGATTCTCCAGGCAAGAATACTGGAGTGGGTCACCATCCCCTTCTCCAGGGGGTTGCCAACCCTAACCCAGGGATTGATCCTGCACCTTCGGCATCTTCTTCATGGACGGTGGATTCTTTACCACTAGAACCACCTGGGAAGCCCAATTAAAAGCATACCCAGCACAAATTTAGGAAAATCTGAATAAGACCAGTGGATTGTATCAATGTCGATGTCCTGGTTCGGCCATGTGGCTGTCATTTTGCAAGAGAGTAAAGCTGGGGAGTAGAGGGACACAAGCTTTATGGTGAACCCGAGTAGTCAGGTTAGGTAACAAAAATAACAAAAGATGGAACATTTATGTGGTTAGAGTGGGGGAAAGGAAGAGATGTTTGTCAAAGCGTATCAGATTTCAGTCCTAAAATGAGTATGTTCTGAGTATCTAATGTACATCGTAGAGACTGTAGTTAATAATACTGTATAAATTTACTTATTGACCTTAAAGGTTCCCACTGAAACAAAAACTAAAAAAATGGTAACTGAGAGTTGATGGATGTGTTAATTAGCTTGATTGTATGTGGGGATCATTTCACAATGTATATGCATATAGGGGCATCATTATATATAATTTTAATTGTCAATTATACATCAATAAAATTGAAAAAAAGTGATGAATCTCATCCAACGTCCTTTCATGGACTCAACTGATAAAACTGAGTATGATAAGAGTACTTTGACTTTGTAACTATTTCGAAAATTGAGTTTTATATTTATTCTCCTAGTGTGTAGTATCCACTCTACTAGAGCAACTCTTAAGCTTTCTCAGCACACAAAAGGGAGCTAAGAGAGGTGTGGAAGCTAACTCATCATTCCACTATGCTCACGTATATCAGATCACCACAATGTAGGCTTAAAATACAGAGCCTTGTCAATTACACCTCAAGAAAGCTGGAGAATTAGAGGAGAAGAGTGGAGCAGAAGCCAGAAAGACAGTCATAAAAGGGATGCCCGTGATGAGGGGGAGGTTGTGTCCTGACTATGCCCACGACTCACAAAACACATATGAGAAAATTACACAGAACTAAATACGTGTGTGTGTGCTAAGTCACTTCTGACTCTTTGTGGCCTTATAGACTATATCCTGCCAGTATCCTCCATCCACGGGATTCTCCAGGCAAGAATACTGGAGTGGGTCACCATCCCCTTCTCCAGGGGGTTGCCAACCCTAACCCAGGGATTGATCCTGCACCTTCGGCATCTTCTTCATGGACGGTGGATTCTTTACCACTAGAACCACCTGGGAAGCCCAATTAAAAGCATACCCAGCACAAATTTAGGAAAATCTGAATAAGACCAGTGGATTGTATCAATGTCGATGTCCTGGTTCGGCCATGTGGCTGTCATTTTGCAAGAGAGTAAAGCTGGGGGAGTAGAGGGGACACAAGCTTTATGAGTGAAACCACAATTATTTGAGTATCTCCAAGTAGAAGTTTACTTTAGGGACTTCCCTAATGGTCCAGTAGTTAAGACTCTGTAGACCCAATGCTGGGGACATGGGTTCAATCCCTGGTCAGGGAACTAAGATTCCACTTACCACCTTGTAGCCAAAAAGAAAGAAGAAAACTTACTTTAAAAAGAGCCACTGGAAATTCCACACCAGTTCCATACTTCCTCCTCCCTTTTGAATTCCTTTCCAATCAAAAGAATGTGGATGTGGCTCTATCAGCCCCTTACCATTTACTGTGGAATCCAAAGATAAAATTCTGCCCAGAGCATAGGCTGGAGGACACGGGAATAAAACTAGGAGGAGTTTAGTCTGGACCGTGAAAACCAGTGGCTGGATCAATACATACCCCATTCGATGGAAATGAACTTTGGAAATTCCATGCCAGTCCTGGGAGCAATTGTTACCAAGTACACTTTATTCAGAAAGCAGCTGACCTTGAAGCTGGTAGGTTAGCACCTCAAAACAACCATTTTATTGGGGTCTGGATGCCAGGTTCTTGCATAGATCAGAGATGAGGGAAGGTGAGGAAGCAAAGTAAAAAGGCCATTAATCTTGGAAACATCTCCAAGAATAGTAAGCCTCAGAAAGGGGATGGTTAATTTCTCCCTTCCTGTCCTCCACTGCTGCACAGAGTTCTGTTTCACTTCCTTGAACAAAGGAGGTTTAACACTGAAGCAGAGGGGCAGGGTTCTCCAGGCACGCCCTAATTATGATTATAAAAACAAAAGCAAGGAAAACAAGTCAAAGAAACAGTTTGCAACATGGAGTCAGAATTGGTTTCTTCCCAGAAACACTATTATCCAAACAATAAGATTAGTGAAAATCGCAGAGGGAAGGGGACTTCCCTGGTAGCTCATACGGTAAATGACCTGTCTGCATGCAATGCGGGAGACCTAGGTTCGACCCCTGGGTTGGGAACTCTGAAGAAGGGCACGGCAACCCACTTGAGTACTCTTGCCTGGAGAATTCCAAGGACTAAGGAGCCTGGCGGGCCCCAGTCTGTGGGGCCATGAAGAATTGGACACAACTGAGAGAATCTGACACGACTGAAAGAATCTCTGACTTCTGAGATTTAAAAGATTGGATTATTGTGGTCCATGTGCGGGTTCAAAAAAGATTTCCAGACATGAAGGCAGAATGAGAGAAGAATAAAGTTTGTTAAAGTGGGATTCACTGTTAGAACACGGGCCGGCTCTCCTGCATTCCAAGACCCTCCTTGTTCACTTTGTTCTTTCATCCTTGGGACACCACATTCCTCCATCTCTTTATTTTTAGGGCCAATTATTTGGCCTCTTTGGATACCCTGCTCATGTCTGTTTGCCTATTTCTCTTCTCAGGCATCTGAGAACCCAGTCTGAAGGGAAAAGGGGCAAGAACCACTCTGGCTTCAAGCTGTACAGGGGCGTTATGGGACTCTGGGTTCCCTTTGCCTGCTCTCTGTCAGGGCTAAGGGAGAAAGAATTTGAACCATGCCAGTCCTGGGAGCAATTGTTACCAAGTACACTTTATTCAGAAAGCAGCTGACCTTGAAGCTGGTAGGTTAGCACCTCAAAACAACCATTTTATTGGGGTCTGGATGCCAGGTTCTTGCATAGATCAGAGATGAGGGAAGGTGAGGAAGCAAAGTAAAAAGGCCATTAATCTTGGAAACATCTCCAAGAATAGTAAGCCTCAGAAAGGGGATGGTTAATTTCTCCCTTCCTGTCCTCCACTGCTGCACAGAGTTCTGTTTCACTTCCTTGAACAAAGGAGGTTTAACACTGAAGCAGAGGGGCAGGGTTCTCCAGGCACGCCCTAATTATGATTATAAAAACAAAAGCAAGGAAAACAAGTCAAAGAAACAGTTTGCAACATGGAGTCAGAATTGGTTTCTTCCCAGAAACACTATTATCCAAACAATAAGATTAGTGAAAATCGCAGAGGGAAGGGGACTTCCCTGGTAGCTCATACGGTAAATAACCTGTCTGCATGCAATGTGGGAGACCTAGGTTCGACCCCTGGGTTGGGAACTCTGAAGAAGGGCACGGCAACCCACTTGAGTACTCTTGCCTGGAGAATTCCAAGGACTAAGGAGCCTGGCGGGCCCCAGTCTGTGGGGCCATGAAGAATTGGACACAACTGAGAGAATCTGACACGACTGAAAGAATCTCTGACTTCTGCGAGATTTAAAAAAGATTGGATTATTGTGGTCCATGTGCGGGTTCAAAAAAGATTTCCAGACATGAAGGCAGAATGAGAGAAGAATAAAGTTTGTTAAAGTGGGATTCACTGTTAGAACACGGGCCGGCTCTCCTGCATTCCAAGACCCTCCTTGTTCACTTTGTTCTTTCATCCTTGGGACACCACATTCCTCCATCTCTTTATTTTTAGGGCCAATTCTTTGGCCTCTTTGGATACCCTGCTCATGTCTGTTTGCCTATTTCTCTTCTCAGGCATCTGAGAACCCAGTCTGAAGGGAAAAGGGGCAAGAACCACTCTGGCTTCAAGCTGTACAGGGGCGTTATGGGACTCTGGGTTCCCTTTGCCTGCTCTCTGTCAGGGTATACTAAGGGAGAAAGGTTGGACTCCATGCAATGATATGGTAACTTGTTGCAGCACTATCTGGGTGTTGACCAGGCGATATTCCTATTGTACTATCACTTGTAGATTTATTAGTTGTGTTCTAGAAGAAACAAACTTAACAAGAAAGTTAAAGATGCATGGCTTGAAGATTAATAAAAGCAGAAAAACTGTTGAGAGTCTAACTAGGAGAACCAGGACCAAACATTGGTCTGTGATGTTAGTGTTTCTCTAGGTATAAGAAGATGCAAGAATTTGGGGCTCATAAAAAATCTTTACCTGAAAACATCTGACTATCTTAAGGCCTGTTTTTCCAGTTTTTCCCAGAGCACAGAGTGCCTTATTTCTGATTTCCACTCCTTTCAGGGGGTATTGAAGATCAGCAGCTTGTAGTGGTCATGATTTAATCTTTATAGAGGCAGCTGGCAAGTGCCAACTTCCAGCTGTCAGGGCCACTTCATAGCCACATATTTGACCATGCTCTGGGGCATTTGTGTCCCATGATGCTGGGAAGGCTCATTCCCAGGTCTAGCAAAGATTTCACTGATAGGACACTCAGTGTGAGTTACTAGACCGGGCCTTGTGCGTAGCAAAAGTCTTTGGAGCATACCTGTCTTACTAGCCTCTTAGTTCAGGAAGATATTCCTTCTTGTTGCTTCTTCCCATATCTAGAGTTA
Organism: Tragulus kanchil; assembly: GCA_022376925.1. Classification (NCBI taxonomy): domain Eukaryota; kingdom Metazoa; phylum Chordata; class Mammalia; order Artiodactyla; family Tragulidae; genus Tragulus; species Tragulus kanchil. Next base: position 84,794,520 of record JAIOJX010000031.1, on the reverse strand, counting down.
CATTTTTATAATCATTGGCCTCATATGAAACTGTGTATCGGTATTTTATCATAGGCTCAGTCACATATTTGGTAATATAAGACACAACTTTCTGAAACAAGTGATGTAGAATATAATATGGCTAGCAGCTGTTAATGAGGTCACAAGTAAACATTTTAATATCTTAATTAACAATTTTAGGGCTTTCCTGGTGGTCCAGTGAGTAGAGACTCCATCTTGCTGTGCAAGGGGTACTGGTTCCATCCCTGGCCTGGGAAGATCCCACATGCCACAGAGTGACTGGGCCAGTGTGTCCAATTACAAGCCAGTGCTCTGGAGCACATGCACCCAGAACCAGTGCTCTGCAGTGAGAGAGGCCACTGCAATAGGAGGCCCATACATGCCAAATAATAAAAAGGTGGATTAAAATAAATAATAAATTTAAAAATTGGCTATAAGTAAATTTAGCAATATAATATTATTAAAAGCAGTTCAACCTCTGAAGAAAGTGTGTCCCCTTAACAGGGAAAAAGTCAAATCCAAGTTTTTGCACCAGATTACTTTTAAATTTATTTAAAAGTGAACTTAAGTTCACCTGTGTTAGTATTCTATAGATAGGTAAGCATAAATTCCAGTGATAATTAAAAAAAAAATAAACACATTTGCTTTCTTATAGAAAACATCTCAGGATGGCACCAAAGATATTGATAGTTGAAAATCTCTTTAGTTTCTCTGTAAGAGGAACTATTCTAGACAAACATTTTAAAAGTATGCTTCTTCTTCTCTTTTTTTAAAGATTTATTTATTTATTTATTTATTTTGGTGGGGGTGGGGTGGGGAGGGAGGGGAGCAGGCGGGCCACTTCTATTGGTCTTTCATTTGTCCATTTTCACCATCTTTGTTCTTTGGCCCATATGGGCCTCCCATCGCGGTGGCCTCTGTTGTCGCAGAGCACTGGCTCTGGGCGCATGCGCTCTAGAGCTCCAGCTCGGTAATTGGACACAACGGTCCAGCCGCTCCATGGCACGTGGGATCTTCCCAGGCCAGGGATCGAACCGGCGCCCCTGGCACTGCAAGGCAGTGTCCGTACCCACTGGACCACCAGGGAAACCCTAACGTATACTTATTCTTAATAAGAGTTTATCTAAATGCTCATATCTCATTTATATCTTTTTAAAAAATTTCTTCACTTGAGATACTTTCCTTGCTGACAATCTTGTAAAGATACAACAACATTCAATTTATATTAAACCTAGACACAGTGAAAATATTATGCTTAATGTTAATGACTGTTAGACATGTCTATATTAGATTAGCAAATAAACATTACTACTAGATTTTAATACTGTCATTCTAAAATTTATTTTTTAAACTAGGCCACAGAGTGGCTGGGCCAGTGTGTCCAATTACAAGCCAGTGCTCTGGAGCACATGCACCTACAGCTGGTGCTCTGCAACGCGAGAGGCCACTGCAATAGGAGGCCCATACATGCCAAATAATAAAAAGGTGGATTAAAATAAATAATAAATTTAAAAATTGGCTATAAGTAAATTTAGCAATATAATATTATTAAAAGCAGTTCAACCTCTGAAGAAAGTGTGTCCCCTTAACAGGGAAAAAGTCAAATCCAAGTTTTTGCACCAGATTACTTTTAAATTTATTTAAAAGTGAACTTAAGTTCACCTGTGTTAGTATTCTATAGATAGGTAAGCATAAATTCCAGTGATAATTAAAAAAAAAATAAACACATTTGCTTTCTTATAGAAAACATCTCAGGATGGCACCAAAGATATTGATAGTTGAAAATCTCTTTAGTTTCTCTGTAAGAGGAACTATTCTAGACAAACATTTTAAAAGTATGCTTCTTCTTCTCTTTTTTTAAAGATTTATTTATTTATTTATTTATTTTGGTGGGGGTGGGGTGGGGAGGGAGGGGAGCAGGCGGGCCACTTCTATTGGTCTTTCATTTGTCCATTTTCACCATCTTTGTTCTTTGGCCCATATGGGCCTCCCATCGCGGTGGCCTCTGTTGTCGCAGAGCACTGGCTCTGGGCGCATGCGCTCTAGAGCTCCAGCTCGGTAATTGGACACAACGGTCCAGCCGCTCCATGGCACGTGGGATCTTCCCAGCCAGGGATCGAACCGGCGCCCCTGGCACTGCAAGGCAGTGTCCGTACCCACTGGACCACCAGGGAAACCCTAACGTATACTTATTCTTAATAAGAGTTTATCTAAATGCTCATATCTCATTTATATCTTTTTAAAAAATTTCTTCACTTGAGATACTTTCCTTGCTGACAATCTTGTAAAGATACAACAACATTCAATTTATATTAAACCTAGACACAGTGAAAATATTATGCTTAATGTTAATGACTGTTAGACATGTCTATATTAGATTAGCAAATAAACATTACTACTAGATTTTAATACTGTCCATTTCTCAGTTCACATGAACCTGAAATGTTTTTAGGTTAATTTCTCTTATATTTAGAATTGTTTGATTTGGAAACACTTACTTTTCTTTAGGCCAGTTAAACTAAAAGATTATTTACAACTTTAGCATTATCAAAAAACAAAAGCACATAGAGACACACATAAATCCAGATGGACAGATAAACAAAGATCTTACAGTTTTTTTCCACCTGAGATTTAAAATGTCTCTTTGAACCTTTTTGGTTTTTTTTGGTTTGAAGCTCTAATTTGCCAAAGGCTGAGGTCTCTGGCAAAATGGGCTATGTATTTCAAGGGCATTCCAGTGGTTAACTTTAAGCTTTTCTCTAGGCAGGCCTTTTAACAAGCCAGCTGCTTTTTTTTTTTTTTTTTTAAATATTTATTTATTTATTATTTATTTTGGGCAGGTGTCGGGTTGCGGAGGGAGGGGAGCGGGCAGGCCACTTCTATTGGTCTTTCATTTCTCTATTTTCATCTGTCTTTGTTCTTCGGCTCCTGTGGGCCTCCCATCGTGGTGGCCTCTGTCGTTGCAGAGCACCGGCTCTGGGTGCATGTGCTCCAGAGCTCCGGCTCGGTAATTGGACACATCAGTCCAGCCGCTCCGCGGCACGTGGGATCTTCTCAGGCCAGGGATCGAACCGGCGCCCCTTGCACTGCAAGGCAGTGTCCTTACCCACTGGACCACCAGGGGAAGCCTAAGCCAGCTGCTTTTAATTGCATAAGCAAAGGGAGCAAAGGGATTTTCAGGAGTGGGGGAAGCTTGGTTCCCCCCTTGATAGACAGGGGTAGTTAAAATGGAATTTTTTAGAATTGTTCATGAGTTGGGGAAGCATGATCCCCCCACACCTGAGAGATAAGAGTAGTTAGAAGGAGACTCTTTAGAATGTTCAGGAGAGTTTTGATCCCTCAGGCTTTTGAATACAGGAGAAAGACTTGGACCAGAGGGAACCTCTGAATCCTTTCCTAGTCTACAATGGCAATTAGGACATAGGGTCTAACATAATTTTAAAATTTCTAAATGCTCATATCTCATTTATATCTTTTTAAAAAATTTCTTCACTTGAGATACTTTCCTTGCTGACAATCTTGTAAAGATACAACAACATTCAATTTATATTAAACCTAGACACAGTGAAAATATTATGCTTAATGTTAATGACTGTTAGACATGTCTATATTAGATTAGCAAATAAACATTACTACTAGATTTTAATACTGTCCATTTCTCAGTTCACATGAACCTGAAATGTTTTTAGGTTAATTTCTCTTATATTTAGAATTGTTTGATTTGGAAACACTTACTTTTCTTTAGGCCAGTTAAACTAAAAGATTATTTACAACTTTAGCATTATCAAAAAACAAAAGCACATAGAGACACACATAAATCCAGATGGACAGATAAACAAAGATCTTACAGTTTTTTTCCACCTGAGATTTAAAATGTCTCTTTGAACCTTTTTGGTTTTTTTTGGTTTGAAGCTCTAATTTGCCAAAGGCTGAGGTCTCTGGCAAAATGGGCTATGTATTTCAAGGGCATTCCAGTGGTTAACTTTAAGCTTTTCTCTAGGCAGGCCTTTTAACAAGCCAGCTGCTTTTTTTTTTTTTTTTTTAAATATTTATTTATTTATTATTTATTTTGGGCAGGTGTCGGGTTGCGGAGGGAGGGGAGCGGGCAGGCCACTTCTATTGGTCTTTCATTTCTCTATTTTCATCCGTCTTTGTTCTTCGGCTCCTGTGGGCCTCCCATCGTGGTGGCCTCTGTCGTTGCAGAGCACCGGCTCTGGGTGCATGCGCTCCAGAGCTCCGGCTCGGTAATTGGACACATCAGTCCAGCCGCTCCGCGGCACGTGGGATCTTCTCAGGCCAGGGATCGAATCGGCGCCCCTTGCACTGCAAGGCAGTGTCCTTACCCACTGGACCACCAGGGGAAGCCTAAGCCAGCTGCTTTTAATTGCATAAGCAAAGGGAGCAAAGGGATTTTCAGGAGTGGGGGAAGCTTGGTTCCCCCCTTGATAGACAGGGGTAGTTAAAATGGAATTTTTTAGAATTGTTCATGAGTTGGGGAAGCATGATCCCCCCACACCTGAGAGATAAGAGTAGTTAGAAGGAGACTCTTTAGAATGTTCAGGAGAGTTTTGATCCCTCAGGCTTTTGAATACAGGAGAAAGACTTGGACCAGAGGGAACCTCTGAATCCTTTCCTAGTCTCCGACAATAGAGATCAAATGTGGATAGGAAAGGTCGAATAGGGGTCATGCAAGAAATCTGAGGGAGAGGGAGTCCAAGGAGGACAGGTGATAGGGAGGCAGCAGAAAGCCATAAGCGGCATGAGTTCCTCCAATCTGGATTCTGATTAAGGGCCACGAAGGAAGGAACCTCGGGTGCCAGCTGAGACAGTCTACTATGGATTCAGGACTTTAGCTCAAAAAACCCCGTTTTGGCCTCGAACCCACGTGGCTGGGACTTGAATGTAGCCAAAACCCTGCTTTTGGATGTTCAGAGTCAAATATTTCCAGTTTCTGAGAATGCAGCCAAGGGGTGAGTCTGGCTCCCAGGATGTATTAGAAGGTACTAGGGGAACCGTGTGACTAAGGCAGCAGGGACAGAGTTTCCTGGGAGCAACCAACAGTTTGGCGATTCTCTGAAACATGGAAGGCACTCTGCGGATGGCTCAGAGGCAACACCTAGGAGGGTTCAGTTTTATCTGGGGCGCTATTAGGACTGCAACCTGGGAGGCTGCTTCTCAGATAGCTCTAAGGGACTGCTCCAAAGAGGCTGTAGGGGGAAAGGTCAATATATACGACCTGATGAAAAAGAAATTTAATACCACTAAACAGTCATTTTACAGAGGGTTCTCGGTTAGTCACGAGGATCTGATGTCACCATGAAGGGATTTAGGGCTTTTCTAGATATAAGGGCATGCAAGGATTGAGGTCATAAAATCTATTCCTGAAAACATCCACTTGTCTAAAGACCTGTCCCACCAGCTTACCTGGAGCACAGAGTGTCTCACTCCACCCTGAAGTAACTCAGGGGGATTAAAGGTCAGCAGCTCCAGCACAGAGGTCAGTCCCCACAAAGGCAGATAGCAAATGCCCTTGCTGTTCAGTCACTGGCAATGTCATTGGTAAGTGCCAATTTTAGTTGATACCAAGCTGTGGGGTAACTCCTCCCCTCTGGCTGCAGGTTAGAATTGAGGGGATCAGGGGCAGGCTACTGAGCACACCCTTTTGTTGTGTGAAGTTAAGGATTTTGCTTTAAAATCATTTAGGGGATTGGCAGAGATCAGAGGACCAGAGACAAAGCAAACCAGGACTGATAATGGCTAAAGCTGAATGATGTGAGTGGAGGTTTGTTACGCTGTAGACGGTCTAATGTTTCCATGACACGATTTTTTTTTTAATATGATGGCGAATCATTCACAAGTCATCAAATAGCCCCATTTAAGAGTGCAGACCATCCAGCATTCCTGTGAGAAGCCATCACACTGTGCTCTGGGGATTCTAAGGTGTGCATGTAGGTTCTCTATGGAGAACGGTGGCTACCCTCAGGAGGCCTCCTTCAGGCACAGACCACACTCAGTTTTCGGGAATTTTCAGGGAACTTCTATTTTGGGAAGGAACCCACCCAAATCAACTGTGTCCCCTGTCCCTGGCCAGAGCTACCCTGCATCGGCAAGGACTCGTCTGGGTTGAGCAGGGGCCTCAGAACTCTGCTCTGAAGGGATAGTCCTTGTGATTTTCAGTTCTGAAAAACAGAAAAGCAAAAATAGAAGCAGAGAATGATCATTCTCTTTACAGTCTTTTTTTAACTGGAGGATAATTGCTTTACGATGGTGTGTTTCTGCTGTGCAAGGAAGTGAATCAGCCATAGTTATTCATATATTCCCTCCCCTTGGACCTGTCTCCCGCCCCACCTCCCATCCACCCCTCTAGGTCAACGCAGAGCACCGAGCTGAGCTCTCCGTGCTATATACAGCAGCTTCCCACTAGCTATCTAGTGTACACATGGCAGTGTGCATATGTCAGTACATTATTTTTGAGAGAAATATTGAAAAGATATTTATGTATTTTTAAACTCCCTAGTGTACTGACTCAGTCTTAGGATTCACCTCCAAAGCAAACAGGCTCCTGCTCAGCCAGGACAGAATTATGAGAGGGTTAAATTAACCCCAACCATGACAAATGCCTGGGCAGGGAAGCAATCGGGCCATCTACACATTGCTCCCACTACGTTGGAAGGAGGTAAAGCAGCTGTATTTACATGGGGAACGTGGACAAATGGAGATTCCTGTTCAGGCCGAGGAGATCAGTCATATCCTCTTCTGATAATTCAAAATCAAACACCTGGAACCAAGAGGAAACAGTCACTGTAAATTTTGTCTGGCACCTATTTAGTGGAGCTACCTTATCTGCAAAACACAGCCCAATGGGTGGGCATGGGTCTGCCTGTGAGACCTGAACCCAAACCAGGCGTGCCTAACCATGGCTGCTTAGGAATCCCTGGGGAGACAGGTGTGCCCGCATGTAGTCTATAGTGTAAGGACGTTCCAGAACAGCTTTTCTCAACAAGCAAAGCAAAAAAGCAACACAAGACAAAAAAACCCCGCCACCAACACAACAAAGCCAACAAAAACCCCCAAGAAACAAAACCCAAAAACATTTCTTCCACACGCCAACTTGGTGAGGAAGACCCCAGGCCCCAGACACACTGATGCTCACAGCATCCACATGCTGTGTGATTTTTCTTTCTGGTGCTTCTAAAGCAGTGTTTTAAGCTGCCCTCCCTGCTCTCTGGTCCTAACATACTTGTGGACTATGACCCTTGCCTGCAGTAAGAGCCTGTCCACCAGGGATAGCCAACCCTGCACCCACAGATGAGGAGCTGGGGCAGGGGAGGGGGCAGAGCCAGTCCACCCGAGCCGAGCCTGGGAGAGGACAGATCCTGACCCAGCCTCTACCCACAGGGGTCCTCCGCCTGTAGCCAGCAAAACCCAGTGGCAACCAAAACTCTGCCTGGAGGGAGAGCTGGAGCCGGGGATCCTCTGTGTTAGGAGGAGAGAGTCCTCCTAACACAGAGGACGTGTAGGGAGAGGGTCCCTACACGTCAGGGCTGGGGCAACCTACGTGCAACTGCGAGGGGCAGGCCCTAGAGAGGTCTGGCCGTACCTCTGGTCCCCTTCCTCTCTCCCTGCTCCATCCTGTCCAGTTTTCCAGCTCCCAGGCTGGGAAGGGCCTGTCTCAGCTCCAGAGGCCTCACCCTGCCCCCCTGCCGTGTTAAAGCCACAGGAGGCGGGGCTGCTGGCTCCAGCCATCAGTACACCCCTTCCCCAAACTAAGGAGTGACATCTCAGCCTCATGCCATGTGATTTAAAAGGAGGAAACACTTACCTGGATGTTCTCCAGAATCCACTTTGGGTTGACAGATTTGGGGAAATCGGATCTATCAACACCTGGAACCAAGAGGAAACAGTCACTGTAAATTTTGTCTGGCACCTATTTAGTGGAGCTACCTTATCTGCTAAACACAGCCCAATGGGTGGGCATGGGTCTGCCTGTGAGACCTGAACCCAAACCAGGCGTGCCTAACCATGGCTGCTTAGGAATCCCTGGGGAGACAGGTGTGCCCGCATGTAGTCTATAGTGTAAGGACGTTCCAGAACAGCTTTTCTCAACAAGCAAAGCAAAAAAGCAACACAAGACAAAAAAACCCCGCCACCAACACAACAAAGCCAACAAAAACCCCCAAGAAACAAAACCCAAAAACATTTCTTCCACACGCCAACTTGGTGAGGAAGACCCCAGGCCCCAGACACACTGATGCTCACAGCATCCACATGCTGTGTGATTTTTCTTTCTGGTGCTTCTAAAGCAGTGTTTTAAGCTGCCCTCCCTGCTCTCTGGTCCTAACATACTTGTGGACTATGACCCTTGCCTGCAGTAAGAGCTTGTCCACCAGGGATAGCCAACCCTGCACCCACAGATGAGGAGCTGGGGCAGGGGAGGGGGCAGAGCCAGTCCACCCGAGCCGAGCCTGGGAGAGGACAGATCCTGACCCAGCCTCTACCCACAGGGGTCCTCCGCCTGTAGCCAGCAAAACCCAGTGGCAACCAAAACTCTGCCTGGAGGGAGAGCTGGAGCCGGGGATCCTCTGTGTTAGGAGGAGAGAGTCCTCCTAACACAGAGGACGTGTAGGGAGAGGGTCCCTACACGTCAGGGCTGGGGCAACCTACGTGCAACTGCGAGGGGCAGGCCCTAGAGAGGTCTGGCCATACCTCTGGTCCCCTTCCTCTCTCCCTGCTCCATCCTGTCCAGTTTTCCAGCTCCCAGGCTGGGAAGGGCCTGTCTCAGCTCCAGAGGCCTCACCCTGCCCCCCTGCCGTGTTAAAGCCACAGGAGGCGGGGCTGCTGGCTCCAGCCATCAGTACACCCCTTCCCCAAACTAAGGAGTGACATCTCAGCCTCATGCCATGTGATTTAAAAGGAGGAAACATTTACCTGGATGTTCTCCAGAATCCACTTTGGGTTGACAGATTTGGGGATCACTATCATGTTCCTCTGGATCTGAAATCGGATCATAATCTGCAGGGGTAAGAAAAGTCCAGTGTCAGACCCAAGGCATCGCCGGGGTCCGAGCTCAGTCATGCTTAATCGAGCAGTACATATCCAGAAGCCAGAGGCCACGGGAGCATGAACTACAGGGCTTTCAAGCTAAGTCCTTCAGAAACCAAAGAGGCATTCTCTGGGCAGTTCCAGAGGGAGAGGCTATGAGGAGCCAATGCACGTTAAGGAGAACTCACTATTGCGCCCCATCCCCAAATGACCATGTCCCTTCCCCAAATGATGGGACATCGGAGCAAGGACTCGGTGGTCCCCACCTACCTGGGCTGCAGTCTTCTTGTGCTTCTGAGCGATCGCCTGGATTACAGGGTCTTCCATTATGTGCACCCCCCGACTGGGGAGAAGAGAACAGGCAGAGGCCACAACGTCAAAGGAACATGCTTCCTTCTTTAGGAAAGCCTCACACTTTCTCCAAACAAAATCTAGATGTATTTTTGTCTGGTCACGATACTTACTTCCCATAGGAAACCTGATGCAGAGAAGCTGTCTCTCAAATCTCCCCACCCAGAGAAACCACTGCTACCGTTTCAGTGGAGACAACTAGACACACTGCTTTCCACAATGCTTCATGCTTTTTCTCAAGAGCTGGGTGGTTACATGGGAGAGTATGGGAAAGTGGGTCTCCGTGCTTTGGGCCCCCTGATGTGGAAAGGCTCTCTGACCTCTTGGCTCGGATACAGTCTTTCGCTGCTCGGGCCTTGACTCAGGGCCACTGCCGCATTCCTACCTGGCACCACCGAGGGGCCGGTAAGCAGTCACGGACACATTCCTGGATTGGCAGAAACTGATCAGGTTCTTCTGAGTGAGATACGGGTGGCACTCAATCTACAAAGAAGATGACAGCTCACCCAGGAAAAGGGCCTACCTGCCTGCCTGGACTCTCCCACTGATGAGCCGGGACCCACTCCAGTGTGTCTCAGCTTGGAAAGTGGAAAGCCTGGATGGTGGTCCCCGAGACACCAGCCAGCTGTGAACACTTGTGTCAGGAGCACTTGAACCTCACCAGCTCTGTCAGGTCCCCTCTCATCACTTTAAGTAAAAATCTCCACCTCCCACCCACTCTGGGCACAGAGAATGGGGAGCCTCAGTCACAGGCAGGTGGGGAGGAGTCTGCAGGTGCAAGGCTGAGTGAAGGACCAGGACGCAGGCAGCATGGTGTGCAGGTGAAGTGCCAAGGCTCCTCGATGCTGCTGGAGATCAGAAGAGCGGCTGCCCTTTCTGAGGGAGGGGGACTGGAAAGGAGCTGCCCAGGGCTTCCGGCGCGGGGCGGGGCTGGTCATGTTGGTTTCCTGGTCCACATGCTGGTCAGAGCTAGGCTCGGCTTATGAGACTGTATCAAGCTCTGTTCTTACATGAGCACCTTTTTGTATGGACCTCACACGTGAACAAAAAAAGTTGAAACTCAAGTGGTGCAAAAACACCCTTCCTACACGCAGAGCCAGCCAGTCTAGAGAATTCAACTAAGCCCTTGCTTCCTTCTTTAGGAAAGCCTCACACTTTCTCCAAACAAAATCTAGATGTATTTTTGTCTGGTCACGATACTTACTTCCCATAGGAAACCTGATGCAGAGAAGCTGTCTCTCAAATCTCCCCACCCAGAGAAACCACTGCTACCGTTTCAGTGGAGACAACTAGACACACTGCTTTCCACAATGCTTCATGCTTTTTCTCAAGAGCTGGGTGGTTACATGGGAGAGTATGGGAAAGTGGGTCTCCGTGCTTTGGGCCCCCTGATGTGGAAAGGCTCTCTGACCTCTTGGCTCGGATACAGTCTTTCGCTGCTCGGGCCTTGACTCAGGGCCACTGCCGCATTCCTACCTGGCACCACCGAGGGGCCGGTAAGCAGTCACGGACACATTCCTGGATTGGCAGAAACTGATCAGGTTCTTCTGAGTGAGATACGGGTGGCACTCAATCTACAAAGAAGATGACAGCTCACCCAGGAAAAGGGCCTACCTGCCTGCCTGGACTCTCCCACTGATGAGCCGGGACCCACTCCAGTGTGTCTCAGCTTGGAAAGTGGAAAGCCTGGATGGTGGTCCCCGAGACACCAGCCAGCTGTGAACACTTGTGTCAGGAGCACTTGAACCTCACCAGCTCTGTCAGGTCCCCTCTCATCACTTTAAGTAAAAATCTCCACCTCCCACCCACTCTGGGCACAGAGAATGGGGAGCCTCAGTCACAGGCAGGTGGGGAGGAGTCTGCAGGTGCAAGGCTGAGTGAAGGACCAGGACGCAGGCAGCACGGTGTGCAGGTGAAGTGCCAAGGCTCCTCGATGCTGCTGGAGATCAGAAGAGCGGCTGCCCTTTCTGAGGGAGGGGGACTGGAAAGGAGCTGCCCAGGGCTTCCGGCGCGGGGCGGGGCTGGTCATGTTGGTTTCCTGGTCCACATGCTGGTCAGAGCTAGGCTCGGCTTATGAGACTGTATCAAGCTCTGTTCTTACATGAGCACCTTTTTGTATGGACCTCACACGTGAACAAAAAAAGTTGAAACTCAAGTGGTGCAAAAACACCCTTCCTACACGCAGAGCCAGCCAGTCTAGAGAATTCAAGTCTCCTGTGGACACCAGGAGTTTCTCTGTGTTAACCTCTCCTCTCAGCAGCGTCTGTGACCTGGACTGAAGGCCTTTCATTCGTCCACACTTTTACGCTGTGACATGCCTGGCTGGAGAGTCAAAGGGTCCCTATGCTTTCCAGGGAAGCCGACCCACCCTGGAGCACCATCACCAGGGAAGAGTGCAGGCTGCTGTGACCCCCTCCACTCCTGAACACACCTGGCAACTCACCCACAGCTGCATGTGGGAACCAAGCTCAGTGCAGACCCTCTCTCCGGGGGTGCCACCTTGCCAGACCTGCCTTTACAGGAAAAGCCTGCCCCCTCATCTGCTGCCTGCCTGACCTGACCGCTCACAGCTCACAAGGCTGACAGCCCTAGGGAAAATGCCTACACTTCTCCATCCATCCATCCTTTGGTTGCCAGCCCAGCCTCGCGGGCAGAGGTAATGTCTGACAAGCAGACTCCTCGCTGACAGCCTCTGCACTGGCCCCACACTCACCTGGTTGGTCACTGGCTTGAACCTCAGGTTGGGTTTATTCAGAAGTCTCTCAAGCTGCTCGTGGTTGAAGTTTGACACCCCGATGGCTCTCACCAGGCCTGTGGCGACCAGGTCCTCCATGGCCTAAGTGGGAGAAAGCACCCTGGGGCATTCGGGCTGACCTGGCCCCCACGGGTGGTCCGCAGTGCTGGAGAATCGCCCCGCCTGCTGTTTGACAGTATTTCCCTCGATGCTCCAAGTGTGTTCCCTGTCACAACACCTGGAAACTGGGGCCATAGGCACACCCATGACCCCACTGAGCCTCAGGTTCCCCATCTGCACCCTGGGGACCATCCTGTGCTCATCACACGGTTGTTTAAGTGCACAGAGCGCTTTGCTAAGGCTGGTCTCGAGCACACATGGCAGGTCGTGGCCACTGTTGCTCTGAGTCCCTGCCGCCTGGGGTCACAGGGGCATCCACACTGGCCCCACCTGCTCACCACTTTTCCAGCTAGATCACAAACTGCTTCAGCACCATGATGTGTGGTCAGCAGGGTTCCAGCGCCATTTAACTCTGAGGCTCCCTAACCAGGAGCCGGACCTGCCCTCAGCTCTAGGAGTGAGGCCAGGAGCTGTCAGCAATGAGTCCTGTGTGGCCACGGCGGGTGACTAGGGCCCCCAGGCACCTGTGACTCCCTGAAGTGGCAGCAGTTACCCAGACCCTCAATGGTGCCACACGAGCAGTTCAGGGTTGGACCCTGATCCTTGAAGACAGGTTGTGCAGTGGGCAGGGTGGACCCCACATTGGCCCCGAGGCCCAGACTCATCAAGTCAGCTCAGTTTCACTGATTCAGCCATTTGATTAAAGGGAGGAAAGGCTGGTCTGCCTCCGTCAGCCTCTTCATCTGTGTCCCCTCTTCACTTTGCCTGGACGATACCAACTCCCACGCCTGCACCCCTCGCCTCACGTGAGTGGCTCTCAAACCTCATCTCCCTGAACTTAGCAATTCTAGTTTGAGCCCGCCCACTGCTGGCCTCCACTCTCTCCTCGATCATGAGGTGTCACAGGTACACACTGGTCCAGCTAGAAGCCCTGCAGGCAGGAGCCCTCCTCTCAGACTGGCTGCCTGCTGCCCCATGCCCCACACTCATGGTCTTCAACCTGCACGCTCCCCGCTTTGCTTCAGCCTCTATACTTCTCCTCTGGACTCTGGCTTGAAACTCGGTAACCCTTCCCCCACGTCTCCCAGCCTCACCCCACTGCCAAAGTTAGGGTTCTGAAATGCTCACAACAGGAGGGCAGCAGTGTCTACCACCAGGACATGGAGAAGCAGGTTTTCAAATCTGCCTTCTTTCTGTATGTTTTATACTTTCTGTAATGACTGTGTGATATATTTTTATACTTCTCATATTTTCTGTAAAGACCATGTGATATTCTTTTACTCAAAACATTTTTGAATTAGTGCAAATTAGTTTTCCATAAAATAGAGAGATGACCCATCTGTGCTGAGGCTCTCAGCCAGGTGCTTATCTGCAGCTTGTACTGCAAACCAGGGCCCTCTGAGTGGGCAGCTCCAGGTCTCGTGGTTCCCTCCAGACACGGTCAGTGGGATGCAGGTGGCTGGCGGGGCTGGCTTACCTCCCACGTATCCAGGAAGTCCGTGTTGCTAGGGGTGATCATGCCGTTGTGGTTCACAGGCAAGTCTCTTTCACCAGACTTGGAGAACCAGAGAAAAAAGAGGTCACTGGGGGCTTGTGGTGACCTCTGGAGGGGACGAGGAGGAAGGGAGGGAAGAACGCTGGACCAAGGGGCAGGAAGTCTGACCTCTACTCCAACACAGAGCTGACCTTCTCCAGCTCTCTGAACTTCACTGCCCGCCTCTCACCAGACAGGAAAGCAAGACCTGGAATCCTTGCCAGTGGTCAGAAAAATGTTGGCAATTTCAGGCAAAAATGGGGAAAAGGGGTCTGTCCTCCTGCGAGTCCAAAGGGCTCCGTCTCCGAAGTCCACTGTCAGGACCTTCACTTTCTTTTCTTAAGAGTCCCCACCACAGTGACAGGTAGTGAACTAAGAATTAGTACACGGTGCCCAGCAGGTGTTGGGGAGAGAAAGAAGGCAGGAGACGGCAAGAACTTAAAGCTGGCCTTCAGCGCAGCCTCAGATGTTGATCTGCAGGCCGCCTCCCCACCCTGCAGGGCGTGGCCCCCACCCCCTCGGCAGGTCTCAGTGAGGCTGCTGTATGACAAGATGGGCTGAGAAGCAGGGCCCACAGGGCATTAGAGCCTGTAGGCCCTGAGGTCCTCCAGCCCATGCTTCCCCTGAATGGAACCCTGAGGGAACCAGAACCATGTGACCTGGCTCATTTCACTGCCAATGACAAAGTACGGCCCGGAAAGGAGGCACTGCCCACCCCCCCCGACTGGTGGCAGCAGTGTCTCCCCTGAGAGCAGTTTTAATTTTTTGGTTTTATACTTTCTGTAATGACTGTGTGATATATTTTATACTTCTCATATTTTCTGTAAAGACCATGTGATATTCTTTTACTCAAAACATTTTTGAATTAGTGCAAATTAGTTTTCCATAAAATAGAGAGATGACCCATCTGTGCTGAGGCTCTCAGCCAGGTGCTTATCTGCAGCTTGTACTGCAAACCAGGGCCCTCTGAGTGGGCAGCTCCAGGTCTCGTGGTTCCCTCCAGACACGGTCAGTGGGATGCAGGTGGCTGGCGGGGCTGGCTTACCTCCCACGTATCCAGGAAGTCCGTGTTGCTAGGGGTGATCATGCCGTTGTGGTTCACAGGCAAGTCTCTTTCACCAGACTTGGAGAACCAGAGAAAAAAGAGGTCACTGGGGGCTTGTGGTGACCTCTGGAGGGGACGAGGAGGAAGGGAGGGAAGAACGCTGGACCAAGGGGCAGGAAGTCTGACCTCTACTCCAACACAGAGCTGACCTTCTCCAGCTCTCTGAACTTCACTGCCCGCCTCTCACCAGACAGGAAAGCAAGACCTGGAATCCTTGCCAGTGGTCAGAAAAATGTTGGCAATTTCAGGCAAAAATGGGGAAAAGGGGTCTGTCCTCCTGCGAGTCCAAAGGGCTCCGTCTCCGAAGTCCACTGTCAGGACCTTCACTTTCTTTTCTTAAGAGTCCCCACCACAGTGACAGGTAGTGAACTAAGAATTAGTACACGGTGCCCAGCAGGTGTTGGGGAGAGAAAGAAGGCAGGAGACGGCAAGAACTTAAAGCTGGCCTTCAGCGCAGCCTCAGATGTTGATCTGCAGGCCGCCTCCCCACCCTGCAGGGCGTGGCCCCCACCCCCTCGGCAGGTCTCAGTGAGGCTGCTGTATGACAAGATGGGCTGAGAAGCAGGGCCCACAGGGCATTAGAGCCTGTAGGCCCTGAGGTCCTCCAGCCCATGCTTCCCCTGAATGGAACCCTGAGGGAACCAGAACCATGTGACCTGGCTCATTTCACTGCCAATGACAAAGTACGGCCCGGAAAGGAGGCACTGCCCACACTGGTCTTGCCTCGCCGTCTGGTACCTTGAAGCCCATGGGCCAGTGCATGAGGTACAGGTCCAAGTAGTCCAGCTTCAGGGCCTTCAGACTCCAGGTGCAGGCGGTTCTCACCAGGGATTTCTTATGGCAGGTGCACCAGAGCTGCAAGGAGAGGGGGCAAGCAGAGCAATGGCCACAGAGCCCGTGTGAAGGACACCTGGGCCCAGGATCTGGAAGACATGGGACGTCCAGGACCTGATGGCAACAAATAACGTCAGGGCAGTGATGTTATCCTCGGAATACTCCAGGGTCCTCTCCGACTGTCCTTGTTCAGGCCAGCCTCATCTCCACCTCCACTGCGGTTATCAGCTCCCATCTCCTGATTCCTGTGCAAACACAGTGACTATGGTCTCTTTGACACCACACCAGCCTCGCTTCTACCCAGCACAAGTGCCCTATATGAAAGCTTTCAACAGTGCTCCTTTCTAAGGTGAAAAGAGTCAACTTCTTAAACAGTATATCCCAACCTCTTCCATGGCCCGGCCCATCCACCTCCGCAGCCTTGCAGCTCTCTGCTGCCTGACACTTTCTCATCCAGGAATGCAAGCCAAGCTATTGAGGCAGCCCTGCCTCTCGTGCTGTCCCTGACCGTCCCTGTGCTCTGTGCCTTTGCTCATGTCACGCTGTCCCTGATCCCTTGACCTGCAGCATTGCCAGCTTGTGCTTGAAGCTACACATGTCCTGTCCCATCTGGTTCAAGTACAGATCAAGGCATCAGCTCCTAGGAGGAGACAGGAACCCCTCCCCATGCTGTTTCCCACACCCCGTGGCCCAGCCTGGAGCAGCTTGTGCCCCCTCTCTCTACACGGGAAGTCCTACCTTGCTAACTATAAACAGGTTCTCCCGTTGCACCGCACATTCCTTGACCTTGAACTGGATCCCCACTCCGACCTCATGCTCGTTGTGGTACATGTACGCGCAGTCAATGTGCCGGTAGCCCGCGTCTATCGCCACTTTCACGGCCTCTGCCACTTCCCCTGGAGCCGCCTGGAAAGCGAGAATAGAAGTCAGTCACCCACACTCGGGAGAGCCTGACCCCAAAACCCCTGTTCATTCTAGAAAGCAGAGTTAATGAACCTTAAACAACGAAGTCATTGAGTTGGTACTTGTCAGCCATCTTGAAATTAGGAACATCAGATGCAGAAGGGGTTTAGAGATAAGCTAAGTTCAGATTCCTTATGTGGGGAAAAACGCTTTAGGTCTTTCTGGTGCAAATAACTGAGCGAGAGGCTGTGCTTCTGGAATGAATGTGAGAATAAATAAACCTAGGGTGAAGAATGATGACCAGTGAGATGCAAGGTGATACAGACTCACCCTCTTTCCACAAAGACCATCAGCCCAAGAGTGAAGGGAGACAGGTGTGCACAGACAATCCATCACAAAGAGCACTGCCAAGAACCCAGAGGAATGAAGTGGATCCTACCATGAATACGGAAGCTCAGAAAAGAAAATGCTTAGTGTAAACAGGGCTGCCCCAGGGATGGAGGCAGGTAAGGGCCCTGGGACCAGGGGAAGAAGCTCACAGGACCATTAAACCCAACGTCCCCAAAGGCTTCAAGGTTACATGATGCTTTCTCTCTCTTGAACTTCACATTACCCCACAAGATGCATCAGTAATAATAATCTTCTTTTAACAAGGACACAGTCAGGGTGGCTGAGAGTCAATGAACCAAATGTCCAGCTCAAAGTTAGAAGAACCACCAAGAAATCAGAAGAAAGAGAAAATGAAAATAAGAATGACTATCAAGTAAAAATTGATAGAGGTGATCAACAAAGCCCATCAGCTTTGAAAAATCTTCATAAAAATAGTGAGGAGGGTGTGTCCTTTTGCAATCGTACGGCCCCCCCTTTACCCCGTGGCCCAGCCTGGAGCAGCTTGTGCCCCTCTCTACACGGGAAGCCCTACCTAGATAACTATAAACAGGAACTCCCGATGCACCGCACATTCCTTGACCTTGAACTGGAACCCCACTCCGACCACATGCTCGTTGTCGTACCTGTACGCGCAGTCAATGTGCCGGTAGCCCGCGTCTATCGCCACTTTCACGGCCTCTGCCACTTCCCTGGAGCCGCCTGGAAAGCGAGAATAGAAGTCAGTCACCCACACTCGGGAGAGCCTGACCCCAAAACCCCTGTTCATTCTAGAAAGCAGAGTTAATGAACCTTAAACAACGAAGTCATTGAGTTGGTACTTGTCAGCCATCTTGAAATTAGGAACATCAGATGCAGAAGGGGTTTAGAGATAAGCTAAGTTCAGATTCCTTATGTGGGGAAAAACGCTTTAGGTCTTTCTGGTGCAAATAACTGAGCGAGAGGCTGTGCTTCTGGAATGAATGTGAGAATAAATAAACCTAGGGTGAAGAATGATGACCAGTGAGATGCAAGGTGATACAGACTCACCCTCTTTCCACAAAGACCATCAGCCCAAGAGTGAAGGGAGACAGGTGTGCACAGACAATCCATCACAAAGAGCACTGCCAAGAACCCAGAGGAATGAAGTGGATCCTACCATGAATACGGAAGCTCAGAAAAGAAAATGCTTAGTGTAAACAGGGCTGCCCCAGGGATGGAGGCAGGTAAGGGCCCTGGGACCAGGGGAAGAAGCTCACAGGACCATTAAACCCAACGTCCCCAAAGGCTTCAAGGTTACATGATGCTTTCTCTCTCTTGAACTTCACATTACCCCACAAGATGCATCAGTAATAATAATCTTCTTTTAACAAGGACACAGTCAGGGTGGCTGAGAGCCAATGAACCAAATGTCCAGCTCAAAGTTAGAAGAACCACCAAGAAATCAGAAGAAAGAGAAAATGAAAATAAGAATGACTATCAAGTAAAAATTGATAGAGGTGATCAACAAAGCCCATCAGCTTTGAAAAATCTTCATAAAAATAGTGAGGAGGGGTGTGTCCTTTTGCAAGGGGGGAGTGTTCTTTTTTTATTTTGGGCCACACAGCCTGGCATTTTTCTTTTTCTTTTTTTTTTCTTTTGGCACATAGCACAATGTGGGGGAACTTAGTGCCCGAGTCAGGGCGCCCAGCAGTGGGAGCAGGAAGACATAACCACTGGACCTTGAGGGAATTCCCTAATGTAGACAAACTTTGGAAAAGACTGAGGAGACCAAGGTTTTTTTTTTTTTTTCCTTTACTTTCTGACATAAAAGAAAAGCAGTACATATAGATAAAATTAGGTATTTAAAAATCTAAGAAACTATCATCTGTTGGCTTATGTGACTAGAAGGCAACAATTTGGAAAAAAATGAAATGAAATGGAAAATTTAAGAAATAAAGCTTAACTGTCCTATAATTATTTCTTTTTGGGCGGGGATTGGGGAGGGAGCGGGGTGGGCGGGCCACTTCTATTGGTCTTTCATTTATCTATTTTCATCCATCTTTGTTCTTTGGTCCATGTGGGCCTCCCATCGCGGTGGCCTCTGTTGTTGCAGAGCGCCGGCTCTGGGCGCATGCGCTCCAGAGCTCCGGCTCGGTAATTGGACACATTGGTCCTGCCACTCCGCAGCACGTGGGATCTTCCCAGGCCAGGGATATAACCGGTGCCTTGCACTGCAAGGCGGTGTCCTTACCCACTGGACCACCAGAGAAGCCCCTAATTATTTCTTAAATGGAGCAATTAAACATTGTACACACAGTCTTAAAAAATTTTCAAGTTGGAATTCATCTCAATTTAAAACAAAATC
This sequence comes from Tragulus kanchil, assembly GCA_022376925.1. Classification (NCBI taxonomy): domain Eukaryota; kingdom Metazoa; phylum Chordata; class Mammalia; order Artiodactyla; family Tragulidae; genus Tragulus; species Tragulus kanchil. Next base: position 84,775,184 of record JAIOJX010000031.1, on the reverse strand, counting down.
TTTCTGACAAGAGGAAACAAGGAAATAATTCTAACTTATTTTACTAAACCACAATGTATTAAATTATTACATCCCCGACTTCTACAAGTTGAAAAGTGAATAGAAAAAACAATTTAAATAATACTTTAATAAGTAAGGGTGGATCATTCTAATTTCTGTGCGTGTTCAGTTGTGTTGGACTCTTTTCAGCCTCCTACTGCAGCCTGCCAGGCTCCTCTGTCCATGGATTCTCCAGGAAAGAATACTGGAGTGGGTTACCATTCCCTCCTCCAGGGGATCTTCCCAACCCAGGGATCAAACTCATGTTGCCTGCTTCATCACGTGGATTCTTCACCACTAGTTCAACCATCCAATAACTTCCTATATGACTTCTTAAGTGAATATCTTTTTATTAAAAACTATTTTAAAAAGACAGCAAATTTGAAAAGACTTTTTAGTTAGGGCTGTCTAAATCACTGATAGAAATTGGAAAAGACTGAGGAGACCAAGGTTTTTTTTCCTTTACTTTCTGACATAAAAGAAAAGCAGTACATATAGATAAAATTAGGTATTTAAAAATCTAAGAAACTATCATCTGTTGGCTTATGTGACTAGAAGGCAACAATTTGGAAAAAAATGAAATGAAATGGAAAATTTAAGAAATAAAGCTTAACTGTCCTATAATTATTTCTTTTTGGGCGGGGATTGGGGAGGGAGCGGGGTGGGCGGGCCACTTCTATTGGTCTTTCATTTATCTATTTTCATCCATCTTTGTTCTTTGGTCCATGTGGGCCTCCCATCGCGGTGGCCTCTGTTGTTGCAGAGCGCCGGCTCTGGGCGCATGCGCTCCAGAGCTCCGGCTCGGTAATTGGACACATTGGTCCTGCCACTCCGCAGCACGTGGGATCTTCCCAGGCCAGGGATATAACCGGTGCCCCTTGCACTGCAAGGCGGTGTCCTTACCCACTGGACCACCAGAGAAGCCCCTAATTATTTCTTAAATGGAGCAATTAAACATTGTACACACAGTCTTAAAAAATTTTCAAGTTGGAATTCATCTCAATTTAAAACAAAATCTTTCTGACAAGAAGAAACAAGGAAATAATTCTAACTTATTTTACTAAACCACAATGTATTAAATTATTACATCCCCGACTTCTACAAGTTGAAAAGTGAATAGAAAAAACAATTTAAATAATACTTTAATAAGTAAGGGTGGATCATTCTAATTTCTGTGCGTGTTCAGTTGTGTTGGACTCTTTTCAGCCCCCTACTGCAGCCTGCCAGGCTCCTCTGTCCATGGATTCTCCAGGAAAGAATACTGGAGTGGGTTACCATTCCCTCCTCCAGGGGATCTTCCCAACCCAGGGATCAAACTCATGTTGCCTGCTTCATCACGTGGATTCTTCACCACTAGTTCAACCATCCAATAACTTCCTATATGACTTCTTAAGTGAATATCTTTTTATTAAAAACTATTTTAAAAAGACAGCAAATTTGAAAAGACTTTTTAGTTAGGGCTGTCTAAATCACTGATAGAAATTAGAAAGTCCAGGCTGGGAAAGGTCCAAAGCACTTCCACTATGAGGTATTTACAATGGGAAGAATAAGTTTGAAAGTTTCTTTTTATTTATTTATTTATTTCTGTTAAAGAAATAAAATTTATTGCAATCAAAAGACAAGTTCTCTACCTTCCAAGGTACTGGAAATATACTATATCTTGTTCTGAGTGGTGGTTATGCACATACAAAATTTTTTAAAAAAAGAAAACGAAAACTATGCTGCCCACCTCAAGCCTGTGCGTTTTATGTTGCTGAAACTTTCTGTTTAGTTGGTAAGTTGTGTCTGACTCTTTTGTGACCCCATGGACAGTCCGCCAGACTCCTCTGTCCATGAGACTTCCCAGGCAAGAAAACTGGAGTGGATTGCCATTTCCTTCTTTATGAAAAGTTTCTTTTTAAAACTAAGTTGGCAATGACAGTGTTTTCCTGTCTCTTTGATACAGACATTTCCCCTCTTCCCTTTGGCTGCTGCTGACAGGTTCCTTCCAGTTCTTACCCAAGCTGACAACCTTTTCTTCTGGGCTTTCTCAGGGGTTTGTTTTTCTAAATAATTATGACTGGAGGACTTCCCTGGTGGCTCAGTGATAAAGAATCTGCCTGTGAGTGTAGGAGAGGACGGTTCGATCCCTGAGCAGGGAAGATCCCACATGATGTCTGGCAACTAAGTCTGTGTGCCACAACTACTGAGACGGTGCTCCAGAGCCCAGGAGCCGCAACTACTGAGCCCAGCTGCCACAACTGAAGCCTGAGCACCCTAGAGCTTGTGCTCTGCAACAAGAGAAGTCAGCAAAGTGAGAAGTAGGGGCACTGCAACTAGAGAAAAGCCCCGACAGCAACGAAGACCCAGCACTGCCAAAAATAAATAAAAAATAAAATTATGATTAGGAAGGACAAGCCGTAATTCCAGACACTCTAATCACTAAATACTCCTTCTTCCAAAGGCAGGAGGAGCCCTACAGCAGTAGTGGGCGACCAGCTGGACCTTCTTAAGTGAATTTTTTAAAACAGCAAATTTGAAAAGACTTTTTAGTTAGGGCTGTCTAAATCACTGATAGAAATTAGAAAGTCCAGGCTGGGAAAGGTCCAAAGCACTTCCACTATGAGGTATTTACAATGGGAAGAATAAGTTTGAAAGTTTCTTTTTATTTATTTATTTATTTCTGTTAAAGAAATAAAATTTATTGCAATCAAAAGACAAGTTCTCTACCTTCCAAGGTACTGGAAATATACTATATCTTGTTCTGAGTGGTGGTTATGCACATACAAAATTTTTTAAAAAAAGAAAACGAAAACTATGCTGCCCACCTCAAGCCTGTGCGTTTTATGTTGCTGAAACTTTCTGTTTAGTTGGTAAGTTGTGTCTGACTCTTTTGTGACCCCATGGACAGTCCGCCAGACTCCTCTGTCCATGAGACTTCCCAGGCAAGAAAACTGGAGTGGATTGCAATTTCCTTCTTTATGAAAAGTTTCTTTTTAAAACTAAGTTGGCAATGACAGTGTTTTCCTGTCTCTTTGATACAGACATTTCCCCTCTTCCCTTTGGCTGCTGGTGACAGGTTCCTTCCAGTTCTTACCCAAGCTGACAACCTTTTCTTCTGGGCTTTCTCAGGGGTTTGTTTTTCTAAATAATTATGACTGGAGGACTTCCCTGGTGGCTCAGTGATAAAGAATCTGCCTGTGAGTGTAGGAGAGGACGGTTCGATCCCTGAGCAGGGAAGATCCCACATGATGTCTGGCAACTAAGTCTGTGTGCCACAACTACTGAGACGGTGCTCCAGAGCCCAGGAGCCGCAACTACTGAGCCCAGCTGCCACAACTGAAGCCTGAGCACCCTAGAGCTTGTGCTCTGCAACAAGAGAAGTCAGCAAAGTGAGAAGTAGGGGCACTGCAACTAGAGAAAAGCCCCGACAGCAACGAAGACCCAGCACTGCCAAAAATAAATAAAAAATAAAATTATGATTAGGAAGGACAAGCCGTAATTCCAGACACTCTAATCACTAAATACTCCTTCTTCCAAAGGCAGGAGGAGCCCTACAGCAGTTGTGGGCGACCAGCAGGACCTTCGAAGGCCACGACAGGTGTCCGGGGGTATCCAGGTAGATGTCCCCCATTTGTCCCCGCAGGCGTCCAGGTAGACAGCTCTCCACCTTGGCGAGCCGAAGAAAGGCACCGCCCCTTCTGGATCAAGAGGCTGCCTCACCTTCCAGGTGCCCAGGCCCAGGACCGGTATCTTCTCCATGGTTCAGATCACATCCCAGCTGCCCAAGGGGCTTGGTTGATGGCACCGTGAACACCCTGATTGGCTGGCAGGGCGGAGGCGGCGAATGAAACAGAAGCACGCGCTGGCAGTGGCCACGCCCACCTGTGGGGAGGCCAAAGGTGCAGCTTTGAGGGGGTGGACGTGAGCCCGCGCAGGGCTGTGTGGCAGCCCAGGGGGACCTGGCCCAGCATTCAGTCTTGGTCTTCTAATAAGCCACTGGCTGAGCACAGCGTCCAGAGGGGAGAGAGGCAGTGCTGCTGGGCGAGGATCCCGAAGTTCCCAGGGTGGGCTAGGCCAGGCCATCCCCAGGGTAACGGGGAGAGGGCAGCATCTGAGGCCTTGTGTCCACCTCTCGGAGCTCCTGGGAGGTTAGGCCCCTGAGACTCCTCCCATGGTGGAGGTCTCCAGGATTCGGGAGAGAAGTTCTACTTCCTCCTCTATAAATTTCAGTGCTTGGGTAGGGTCCCACAGCCATGTTAAAGAGTTAGTTGACCCGCTGCGGGTTGGTGACCCGCTGTGCCGTCTTATAAATGTTTCCTAACTCCCAGAGTCCTTGGGAGCCGAGGGCAGCCCAGGGACCTGGGCAGTGCAAAACATGCTGGAGCACTGGAGTGCTCCTCCTGGGACCAGGGTACCAACCCTCCCTTTGAGAGCCTTTGGTTCTCAGGTGGAAGTGGGTGGAGTTATTGCAGGAGTTCCGGCCTGTAGTGTTCCTCCGCATGTGCCCCCATCCAAGAGGGACTCACCTCCAAGGCTGGGCTCAGGGGCCACTTATTGGGCATGGCCTTTGGGGTCAGACTAACCTGGAGTCAGTCACAAGCAAGCTTCGTCGTGACTTCTCATAGTCTCGGTTTGGCTAGACTAGGTTACTTGAAGAGATGAGTGGCCTTGAGCATCCATGCTCTGGCTTATCAATAAATTGGGGTGAGCTGAGTGCGGGGACAGGGTTTCCTAATAACAGTAATTTTATCATGCCAACACTCGGCCCTCCTTACGCGTCTGCTTCCTCCAGGGTCTTGCCGCAGCCTCGGGATCCTCGTACACCAGCCAGGGCAGTGCCCAGGGTCAGACCAGACCCGGAGCATGTCCCAGATCCTGCCAGAGGAGAAGGGGAAGATGGGAGTAGAGGAGGAGGGGGAAGAGGTGGCCTGATCTTCTCCTGCCCACATCCAGGCCCCCTGACCCAGACGTGCAAGGGGCTGGCCCCTCGGAAGGAGTCTGGAAACAGGACAACAGGATGTGTGGAAGGTTATTCTGTGACTTTCAAGTCCCTAGGTCTCTAGTCAGCCTGACTGAAGCAGGGTGGTCCATGGTTCCCGGGGGTCACAGAGCAGTGGCCATTCAGGCCACGTAGTAACCACTGAGATGGGAGCCTTTGGTACACTAGACGCGTGTTTGAGGAGGCTGGGTCTTTACTGCACGCTGTCTGGTGCCTGTGTGTGTGCTAGGTGTGGGCTCAGACTAGGCTGACCACCCCCACCACCTTGCTCAGTCCTCACGTGGGAGGTAGGCCCGTTTGCCCCCAAGTGCATCTTGTTACCCCACCAACAGGCCTAGGGGCCAGGAGCCTGAGCCACGTCCACACCAAGTGGGGCTCAAGCAGTTGAGTGTCCATCATTTCTAGGACTATCTGGGAAGTGAGACCAGGAGAGTCAGGGCCCGAGAGCTGAAAGAGTCCAGAGAAGGGAGGGTTCAGTAGCCTGAGGCCAAGGCTAAACGCAGCTTTGCAGTCTGGTCTGCTTAGGGAATGAGAACCCTTAAGCCCCGGGCCCCTCTCCTGTGCAGCCTTTTCTCTGGGCAGTCCTGTGGGCACAGGTATGGTGTACCACCATAAACATCCTATCCATCTACATGCGTGGTGTGCAGAGTACACTTTTGCAGTATATGAGAAACCTAGCAGTGTTACCTGTGAAGCACAGCAGTGACATAGATGATGACTAATTAATAGCACTTGAAAGAGATTATCTTTGTAACACACATAACTTTTATTTTCAAAATTATTTATACATTGAAGCCATGTGAAAAATGGCATTTTTTATGTCTTTCAACAGGCCAAAAATGTAGGGTCAACCTATTTTAATAGAGATCACTTGTTGCTTATTATCTGTAGATGCATAGAAAAGTCACAAATTGTAAATCAATTTGATTACCATACCGCACCTGAGCTTAGGAAATAGTTTGTGATTCTGTAGAGATGGGCTTATTTAGAAAATACAATTGAGGAAAAGCAACTACATGATAAAAATTAGTTGTGAATATTCCTTCTAATACAGAACTTCGGTCTTGGTGAACCATATATAGCCTTTGACTCTCCTGCCCTCTAGTGGTCATTTCTCAAAATGCCAGCAGAGCTGCATTAGGGGAACTTTCAATTAACACAATTCAAGTGTGGGTATCAGGTTCTAAATTTTGGGAGATTTGAGGAACCTAAGAAATTCTCTGACTTGGTTTCATCATTTTTGCAACATAATCTCCATGTCTTTATTACATACTCTTTTTTAAAAAAATTTTTGGCCACCCTTCTGGTCGTTTTATTTTCATCCATCTTTGTTCTCTGGCCTGTATGGGCCTCCCATCACAGTGGCCTCTCTTGCTGCAGAGCACCAGCCCAGGGCGCATGTGTTCCAGAGCTCTGGATCGGTAATTGGACACATCGGTCTAGCTGCTCCGCGGACATTTTCCCAGGCCAGGGATCTAACCGGTGCCCCTTGTACTGCAAGGCGGAGTCCTTACCCATTGGATTACCAGGTAAGCCCCTACAGACTCTTCTGAGATTACTGATAGAAGATCGAATTCGGGAAACAAACATTACCCAAAACTATGGTAATTTTCTATAAAACTGTTACTGCAGAGTATAATCTTATCACTACTGCAGTAGCTTTGACTATAAATACCTTAAAATGTACTACTGCTGCTGCTAAGTTGCTTCAGTCAGGTCCAACTCTTTGTGACCCCTATGGACTGTAGCCCACCAGGCTCCTCTGTCCATGGGATTCTCCAGGCAAGAATACTGGAGTGGGTTGCCATTATCTTCTCCAGGGGATCTTCCCGACCCAGGGATTGAACCCACGCCTCTTACGTCTCCTGCACCGGTAGGCAGGTTCTTTACCACTAGCGCTACAACATTGTTTCCTATTATTCTGTAAGTCCATTATACAATGTATTTTTTATTGCTCATAGCACCCCATATATGTTGTGAGGTAAACACTGTATCATTCCAATTTCATGAGAAAATAAAATGATACTGAGGGGGCTGATAAGACTTAGGAAGTGACACACCCCTGGCCTGAAAGATGGAGTTTTGTGCCATGATTTTCTTTCTTCTAAAAATTCATATAATTAATTTTGAGTTGATTTTAACTTATCAATATTTAACCACAAAAGTCTTGTTTTAACATGTTCATATGTTTAAAACAACACATGTGTATTGTATTTTATAGACTAATGTATTCCAGTCTCAAAGATGAAAATTCTATAAAATTTAAGAAGCAGGGCCCATGATTTCAGAGAAAGTGAGTTTTTAGAAAGTCTAAAAAGAAGTGTTTCATTGTAACTGAAGAATTTAGAAGCAAATTCGAGCACTTTGGGTCCCTTTTCGTGGCAAACAGCAAATACAGATGCTTGTGGGCTAAGAAAATGTGCACCCTGGGGAAGAGTTACAGGACAGGGATGTAGGATTTCAGATAAGAATGATAATTATCTTCAAAAAGATTTCTCATTGCTACCAACTCCAGACTAAATGTTTTTAGAGTCCCCTGCCTAAAACAGCTTCACTATAAAATCCCTTGGGTGTTCCACTGCTAGCTGGGTCCAGGTCCAGTCATTTCTGATTAAGCCCACTGGCATCTATAGACAGGTCACCTTGGTCATTCTGGCCAGTCATGACCATTCTTCCCCTGAATTTCAACATCTGGTTCTGCTGTTCATCCACAGGACTTCACACCTGGGAACATGGGCCAATCCTGAAGAACAAAAGAAAAGCAATTATTCTACTAGAATTAGATCCCCTAAGAATTCCTCAGCCTCTGTAACTGTGTGACCCAATTGCTTATAAAACTGATTACACACACACACACAGAGGTAAGACATAAAACTTCATGTGCTATAAGCTCTCAAGAACGAAGAAACGTGTTATCTTTCCCCCATATACTCAGTACCTGTTACAATTCTGCTACAGGGTAGGCTTCCCAAATAAAGCATGTGTTTATGGGACAGAGGTGTGCACAGACCAAAGATCTGCTCTTCAGGTCTTCGCAGAGCTGTCTGGGAAACAAGGGACCCAATCCTGGGGGAGAGGAAGCAGCCATTCATTTATTCATCAGTCACTATGTAGTAGTATGCAGCACGAAACACAGCTTGTGCTGGATGAAAACACAGACATAAAATACGTAATTCCTGCCCTCATGGGCCTCATATTGCCTAGGGTAAGCAAAACCTAAGTGGAAAATATACTAATTAAAAGGGTGACTTCCACATTAATCTGAAATGGGGTATGGGCCTAATTGGAGTAGGAAATGGCAACCCTATCCAGCATAAATTCCATGGACAGAGAAGCCTGGTGAGCTAGTCCATGGGGTTGCAAAGAGTCGGACACGAGTAAGCGTCTAACACATGGACCTAATAGTAGAGCTTCAGGATCTATGAATCCAAAGCTGACGAAACTGAAAAAGGAAAGAGAGCCACAATCAGACAGATCTCAATATGCTGCCCAGAAATCAACAGAATGCGCAGACAGAAAATCAGTAAAAATAAGAGTCACTGGACCCAAATAAAGAAAAGGCCTATTCTTTTCAGAAGCACCGTTACGTTCACCAAAGAGGCTGTATTCCGAGCCAGAAGACGAGTTTGCGTTTGTTTAAACAGGACTGAAATCGTAAATACAACATTCAATTTCCTCCTGGACGCTCTCCGGAGGTAAGTGGAGAGCACTGGGAAGGTGACTAGCATAGACGGCTCACTAGTATTAGGGCCTGAGCTATGCGACAGGAGCGAGAGTGGGAGACTGAGGCAGAGGAATAACGCGCATGGCTCGACTTCTTGCCGGGAGCCGGAAGAGAAGGAGGGCTCATCGCTCGGGGTTCGTCCGGTTTCCGGTTTGGGTAATTGGGCGGATGGTACTCCGGCTTCCCAACAATAAAACAGAAGACAGACCCCCTCTATTCTTCTCTACTGCAGCAAAAATAATTGTTCTACTTCCACTTCCTTCTCAAGTCCCGCCCTTTTTATCTGTCTGCTCCGGACAGTACCCGCCAGCCCCGAGATACCGCCGAGCGCGCCGCCGTATTCCGGGCGGCGTAAATAGCTTTGCCGGAAAGTCGTAAAGCACTCCCCTCTTCCTGTTTACGACAGCCGCGCCGCCGTAGCCGTCGGCCGCCCTCCGGTAAGTGACTCCGCCGGGGTCTCAGTATTTCAGTTTTCTTGTGGGTTCCTCTCACGGCTTTGTGTGGTCGCTCTCTTCACATTGCATCATGTTTAAGAAATTTGATGAAAAAGAGAACGTGTCGAACTGTATCCAGCTGAAAACATCCGTTATTAAGGGTATTAAGAACCAGTTGATCGAGCAGTTTCCAGGCATCGAGCCGTGGCTGAACCAAATTATGCCCAAGAAGGATCCGGTCAAAATCGTGCGCTGCCACGAGCACATAGAAATCCTCACGGTCAACGGGGAGCTGCTGTTCTTCAGGCAGAGAGAAGGGCCTTTCTACCCCACGCTGAGGCTGCTGCACAAGTACCCGTTCATCCTGCCCCGCCAGCAGGTGGATAAGGGCGCCATCAAGTTCGTGCTCAGCGGAGCCAACATCATGTGTCCAGGGCTGACGTCGCCGGGGGCCCAACTCTTCCCCGCCGCGGCGGACACGGTGGTGGCTATCATGGCCGAAGGGAAGCGGCACGCGCTATGCGTGGGGGTCATGAAGATGTCCGCAGAGGAGATCGAGAAAGTCAACAAAGGCATCGGCATCGAGAACATCCACTACCTGAACGACGGGCTGTGGCACATGAAGACCTACAAGTGAGCCTCGGCGCGCGGGGCCTCCTGGACGGACCTCTACCCCTTGACGACCCCGGGGGCGGTGAGCTATGCGACAGGAGCGAGTGGGAGACTGAGGCAGAGGAATAACGCGCATGGCTCGACTTCTTGCCGGGAGCCGGAAGAGGAGGGCTCATCGCTCGGGGTTCGTCCGGTTTCCGGTTTGGGTAATTGGGCGGATGGTACTCCGGCTTCCCAACAATAAAACAGAAGACAGACCCCCTCTATTCTTCTCTACTGCAGCAAAAATAATTGTTCTACTTCCACTTCCTTCTCAAGTCCCGCCCTTTTTATCTGTCTGCTCCGGACAGTACCCGCCAGCCCCGAGATACCGCCGAGCGCGCCGCCGTATTCCGGGCGGCGTAAATAGCTTTGCCGGAAAGTCGTAAAGCACTCCCCTCTTCCTGTTTACGACAGCCGCGCCGCCGTAGCCGTCGGCCGCCCTCCGGTAAGTGACTCCGCCGGGGTCTCAGTATTTCAGTTTTCTTGTGGGTTCCTCTCACGGCTTTGTGTGGTCGCTCTCTTCACATTGCATCATGTTTAAGAAATTTGATGAAAAAGAGAACGTGTCGAACTGTATCCAGCTGAAAACATCCGTTATTAAGGGTATTAAGAACCAGTTGATCGAGCAGTTTCCAGGCATCGAGCCGTGGCTGAACCAAATTATGCCCAAGAAGGATCCGGTCAAAATCGTGCGCTGCCACGAGCACATAGAAATCCTCACGGTCAACGGGGAGCTGCTGTTCTTCAGGCAGAGAGAAGGGCCTTTCTACCCCACGCTGAGGCTGCTGCACAAGTACCCGTTCATCCTGCCCCGCCAGCAGGTGGATAAGGGCGCCATCAAGTTCGTGCTCAGCGGAGCCAACATCATGTGTCCAGGGCTGACGTCGCCGGGGGCCCAACTCTTCCCCGCCGCGGCGGACACGGTGGTGGCTATCATGGCCGAAGGGAAGCGGCACGCGCTATGCGTGGGGGTCATGAAGATGTCCGCAGAGGAGATCGAGAAAGTCAACAAAGGCATCGGCATCGAGAACATCCACTACCTGAACGACGGGCTGTGGCACATGAAGACCTACAAGTGAGCCTCGGAAGCGCGCGCGGGCGCCTCCTGGACGGACCTCTGCCGAGCCCTGGCGTGCGTGTGTGACGCCGGGACGACGGCGCCTCCGTGGTTAGAGGTTTGAGCGGACGCGAGAAAAGGAGAAAGTAAAGTTTTGGAACGAACCCCCGTGTCTGTATGTGTCCTTGTGTGGGGGCGTGTCTGTGAGCGTGGGTGTGCACAGGGTGGGGGCTTCCTTGAGATGCGCTGTCTGCTCTGTCCAAGCAGGGATCTTTGCCAGCAGGTGCGTTCTCTCTCTTCGAAAAGGAGATTGCAACGTCCGGAACATGTCGCCAGACAGACCTTGGATGGGAATGGAGAGTTGGGAGAAGAACGTGGTGAGGGACTTTCCTGGAGGTCAGATGGTTAAGACTGTGCGCTTCCCTTGCAGGGGGCTCAGGTGCCACCCCTGGCCAGGCAGCTAAGATACCACATGCCCCAAGCCAACAAAATGACTGGCCCTGAACAACTCAATTGATGTGCCTGTTTTCAGGGGGGAGTACTGGAAACAAAATCCGGTAAAAAGTAAACAGCAGATGTTATTGGTTGTCCACCCAACAAACATTATCCCCCCCACCCTTTTGCTCGCTGGCAGAACTCTGGGTCTGTCCCTGTCTACAGGCGTCTGGACAATGCTGATTAGTCCAGGACTGTCATGGTCGGTGGTTGTTTCCCTATGAGATGGGTGCTTTTCTGGGTGGGCATGGGGCCTCAGGCCAAGTAGGATCTTCTGTTTAGGGAAACCAGCATTCTTCCTGCCCTGGTTCTGAATCATTTACAGGTGGACATGTGACCTGCCTTAGGAAGGGTCACTAATAGATACTTGGGGAGAAACTTCCTCTGGATGGTCAGTGGTTTTGTTGTTGCCAAACACACGCACACCCCCTTGAGAAGCCTAGTCTGAAAATGATAAAGTTGAAAATAGAAAATAATAATAGTACCCTTGGTGATTTCTTAATTGATGGTTAATTAACAACTGTGCTGACTCCATATATTGAAACCTTAAGGGGAGTGACTATAAATTCTGTGAAATAAACATTTTTCCTTGTAGGGTACTTCATTTTCACTTTAGAGGTCTGAAAGGTAAGCCTAAAGAGAGCTCAATTTTTATAGAGAGGCATCATAGGTACCCAACTGAAAAATATTTTAAATAGGTCAGCCGAGAATTCATGGGTGACTTTCACCTGAGTGATATCGGTGAAATTCATATGAACGTGAGGTCAATTGCAGTAGATTTAGGTGTGAAAGGGGAACAAGGTAAGATGTGGGAGTCTCCACTTCATGTATTCCTTATAGAATTTGGGGAATTGAAAAGTGGGTGAAAGGAGGTTGTAGTCAAAATACTCTATTTTGGAGCTTGTATTATTTTGCTGGGTTTTTAGTTTGTGTGTGTGGCATGTTGGTTAGTGGGCTGTCTCAAGTATATCTGTGTGCTGAAGGGAGAGATTTGCTAAGACGGGAATACTGGATGGGGGGTGTCGCCAGGGGACAGGATGCAGGAAGGAGTGGCCCCAGGACAGGGACGGAGGACGACCTTCTGTTCTCAGAAATCTGCACCTTTGGCTTGTCTCACCACAGGGTTGTCATGTAATAACTCTTAAAACACTTCTCTTCAAAATGCTTATTTTTTTTTCCTCAAAGGAGTAGGGCTTTTGCCCTATTAATTTTCCATGCTAGTCAGCACCGTTAACTCTGGTTATTGGTGGATAGCTATGGAGGGTCTCTAAACCTCTCATGATAATATTCTGGAGCACCCATGCCTCTGATGAGCGTCAATGGAGACACTCAAGTAAGAACCTCACAGCTCTTCTCGTAATATATTCCAGCCATCTCCACCAAAATTGAGCACTGACCCTCTGGATCTACTCTGAGCCTTCTTATGAGTCTCTGCAATTCTTTTCGTTCCTTTCTGGTTCACCTGGTCCTGTCGGATGCTGTTGTAATCCTATAGGACAACTCAGAATGGAAAGCCTGTCTCCACATTGGGAAGCAGATGGACATCAAGGATTCTGTGAACTTTGAATTTCAGGCACAATTTGGTGTGAATGTGTATAGATAAGCATGTTTGGGAAATCACTCTACACTGACAAAAACTCGAATGAGGAGTGACTATAAATTCTGAAATAAACATTTTTCCTTGTAGGGTACTTCATTTTCACTTTAGAGGTCTGAAAGGTAAGCCTAAGAGAGCTCAATTTTTATAGAGAGGCATCATAGGTACCCAACTGAAAAATATTTTAAATAGGTCAGCCGAGAATTCATGGGTGACTTTCACCTGAGTGATATCGGTGAAATTCATATGAACGTGAGGTCAATTGCAGTAGATTTAGGTGTGAAAGGGGAACAAGGTAAGATGTGGGAGTCTCCACTTCATGTATTCCTTATAGAATTTGGGGAATTGAAAAGTGGGTGAAAGGAGGTTGTAGTCAAAATACTCTATTTTGGAGCTTGTATTATTTTGCTGGGTTTTTAGTTTGTGTGTGTGGCATGTTGGTTAGTGGGCTGTCTCAAGTATATCTGTGTGCTGAAGGGAGAGATTTGCTAAGACGGGAATACTGGATGGGGGGTGTCGCCAGGGGACAGGATGCAGGAAGGAGTGGCCCCAGGACAGGGACGGAGGACGACCTTCTGTTCTCAGAAATCTGCACCTTTGGCTTGTCTCACCACAGGGTTGTCATGTAATAACTCTTAAAACACTTCTCTTCAAAATGCTTATTTTTTTTTCCTCAAAGGAGTAGGGCTTTTGCCCCTATTAATTTTCCATGCTAGTCAGCACCGTTAACTCTGGTTATTGGTGGATAGCTATGGAGGGTCTCTAAACCTCTCATGATAATATTCTGGAGCACCCATGCCTCTGATGAGCGTCAATGGAGACACTCAAGTAAGAACCTCACAGCTCTTCTCGTAATATATTCCAGCCATCTCCACCAAAATTGAGCACTGACCCTCTGGATCTACTCTGAGCCTTCTTATGAGTCTCTGCAATTCTTTTCGTTCCTTTCTGGTTCACCTGGTCCTGTCGGATGCTGTTGTAATCCTATAGGACAACTCAGAATGGAAAGCCTGTCTCCACATTGGGAAGCAGATGGACATCAAGGATTCTGTGAACTTTGCGGAATTTCAGGCACAATTTGGTGTGAATGTGTATAGATAAGCATGTTTGGGAAATCACTCTACACTGACCGTGTATTTTAAGGTGATCTGTGAGTCAAAAAGGTATCGTGAATGATAAGGAGATCTTTCCTATCGGCCAGGGCCTTGATCGATGGTAGGGATGCTGGGTGCATAACAGTCACATCTTACCTTCAGAATCTACCCAGTCCAGTGCTCCGTAACCCAAAGTAGTTCAACAGACATTGGGTATTACTTTAGGGTCAGACACTGGGCTAGGAGGAAGGGCCTGAAATAGAAATAGAAACTGTTTTCCAGAAGCTTGGCCTTGTTAGAGAAGCAAACTTAGATAATTTCACTTTCCTGTATTCCTGGTGTCCCAGAGGTAAAGAGTCTGCAATGCAGGAGACAGGGCTTTGATCCCTGGGCCTGGAAGATCCCTTGGAGAAGGAGATGGCAGCCCACTCCAGTGTTCGGCTCTGTCCTCCCTGGCGGGCTACCGTCTGTGGAGTCCCAAGAGTTGGACACACCTTGGCGGCTAAACCATCCCCACCACCGCCCTCTAACCTGTATGGTAAATGTCTCAGTTACCTGTGACAACACAGCATGCGTGAGTGAGGGAAACTTGTCTCTCCCTAGAGAATCAAAGGGGGTTTCTGAATGGCAGGATGTGTGTGAGTGGGGACATAAAATAATTAAGACTATCTTCACAGTGCATATAGTGAGAAATTACAGGGAAAGCTGTCATGTGAGCCATGCCATCGAGTCAGAAACACAGGCTGTTTGGTTTCTGTAGGCCATGGATTTCCAGGAAAAGGTGAGAGGAGATCATACTGGAGGCTTATGGTAGAGACCCATTTTTAATGAGCTGAAGAAATTATGTACTTAACAGTTTGAATGGGTCTTTTGAAGGCTGGTAAGAAAGAATGAGACATGAGCAATATTACACTTTGGATAGATGATAAAGGTGAGAACAGTTCCAGTGGTGATGAGACTGGGAAAAGGAACTAATACTGCAGCAAGGCAGGTATTTCCAGCCAGAAAAGGCACTGGTGAAAAGGATTAGAACTAGTCTCAAAATATTTGCTGAGGAAATTTTCCTAGTACATTAAGGAACTAACTTGCAGCTCACTTGAGAAGAAATGGGTAACACAGTAGCGCTGTATCTGTTAAAGTACATAATTAAGTTTGTAGTTTCTCTGAACAGGATCTTCACTGGCTGTCCAGTGGTTAAGACTGCTTCCTCTGCAGAGGGCGCCCGTTCCATCCTTGGTGGGGAACAAAGATCCCACATGCCACAGGGCATGACCAAAAAAAAAACCCACCCAATTCTTCCAGACTCAGAAAGTTGCACTAAGTGAGTTCTCCCAAACATTTTGGGGAGAAATACTTTGAAAGTTTACAGAATTTTTTTTATAATAAAGAGATTTGGGAGCCAACTTCCAACTCATTTTATGAGGCCAGCAGTACTGAGAAATCCAAAGACTGCAAACCTCCCCACAAAACTATAGACCAACATCCTTCTGAATGTAACCAAATATTGTTTAAAAAATGGGCAAACTGAGACCAGAAATATGTAAAAATGGCAAAATGTGAGGTTTACTTCGGAAATGGAAGACTGGTTTAATATTCTGAAATCAATGTAATGTACTGTATTAATAGGTTAAAGAAAGAAAGTATAAGGTGTTTTCACTAGATACAGAAAAGAAAAAAATTGACATAGTTCAGTATTAAGTCACTAAAAGAAATCTTCCTCGACTTGGTGAAGTGAATCTGTGAATCTATAGGATTCCTATAACTCACATACATTTATTGGTGAAAGATTGAATGCTGTCTTCCTAAACTCAGGCACAGGACAGAAATCGCCTATCACTGTGTCGGTTGTCTTAGGAGGTGCAATAAAGGAAGACAGAATAAAAAGCATGCAGCCTGCATAGAAAAAAACAAAAGCAGTCTGCACAGTCAGCTTGATTGTCTGGGTAGAAAATCCAATGTAATGTACAAAATAAGCTGCTAGACAGATAGGTGAAGTTAGCAAATCAGTATTTAAAAATCAGTTGGGCTTCCCTGGTGATCCAGTGGGTAAGGACTCCGCTTTGCAGTGCAAGGGGCACTGGTTCGATCCCTGGCCTGAGAAGATCCCACGTGCCGTGGAGCAGCTGGACCAATGTGTCCAACTACCGAGCCGGAGCTCTGGAGCGCATGCGCCCAGAGCCAGTGCTCTGCAGCGACAGAGGCCACTGCAATGGGAGGCCAGAGGACAAAGATGGATGAAAATGAATAAATGAAAGATCAGTAGAAGTGCCCCCCCCCTCCCCCCCGCAGAAAAAATCACCCGTGTGTCTTTGTGCAGCAACAACCATTGTAAGGTTTAAAATAGGCCATAGAGCAGCACAAAACCCCTCCAGATGCTTAGGTATCAATCTCAAACAGTGTGTGCCTGCTCTGTATGCCGAACCACAGAACACTCAACGAATGAAACACTGGAAGGGCGCTTTCATAATTTGATCTTTTCAGGAACAGGAAGGCTGAATAAAGTGATAATTCAGTTTTCCCCAAGTTAATATAGAGATTTAATACAGTTTGAGTCAAAATCACACAGGTTTTTTATAAGAATTGGCAAACTACTTTTAAAAATTTAATGGCTCTTAGCAGGGACAGGACTATTAGCCCAAACGTTTGTGAGAAAGGAGAGCAAAATGGGGGGCTCCCACGTCCAAGCTCCACAGCTTCCCACGAAGCCGCTCTAGACAGTATGGTCTTAGCAAAAGAACAGGCTCATGGACCAAGGCAGCGGAGAGGCGTCCAGAAATGGACCTGCTAAATACTGTCACTTGATTTTCTACAAACTTGCGAAGGTGATTACATTGAGGAAGAATATTCTCATCAAATGCTGCTGGGGCATCCATATGCAAAAATACTGAACTTTGGCCCTTTGCAGTGTGTACAAAAGTTAAGTCAAACTGCATTGTAAATCTAAATGTTAAAACATACCAAATTTCTGAAAATAAACCTAGGAGAAAATCTTTGTAACCCTGTGAAAGTCGCTTAATTGTCTCTGACTCTTTGCAAGTCTGTGTGCTATAGCCTGCCACGTTCCTCTGTCCATGGAAGTTTCACGGCAAGAATACTGGAGTGGGTTGCCATTCCCTTGTCCAGGGGATCTTCCTGACCCAGGGATTGAACCTAGGTCTCTCACATGGCAGAGGCAGATTCTTTTATCGTGTAACCTCAAGTTTAGCAAAGATTTCTTAGATGTGATACCAAAATTCTGCCCTTAAGTGAAGAAATAGAATTAACCACAATTAAGAGCTTCTGAATTTTTAAAAACACTATTAAGGAAAACAAACTGTGTTCTATGTATATGTTTCTTATCAAAGCATATATTTAATAAGTCGTGAGCATTCAGAATCTGCATTTGCAAAAATTCAATGGTGAAAAAGCAGAAGCAATCAAAAAACAAGGCAAAAAGATTTGAACAGGCACTTCACCAAATAAGATACATGAATAGCAAATAAGCACATAAAAATCAGAGAAATTCAAATTAAACCACAGTGAGATCCACTGCATTCCAACAACAACAACGAAAGGCTGGCTGTGCAAGTGTTGGCAGAAATGCTGATCAAGTGGAAGCAAACTCTCATCCACTGCTGCTGGGACACCAGTGGTTGGCCAGCCGTGGAAAAGAACTGTCTACAGGGACTGTATTTGTAGTCTCCCCAGACTTGAGACCCGCAGAGGAACACTCCCCCCATTGTTGCCCACTTAACCATCTCTGTCTTTTCTCTTACTAATAAGCTCGGCATCCAGCTATCCCGAAGCCGCTCTAGACAGTATGGTCTTAGCAAAAGAACAGGCTCATGGACCAAGGCAGCGGAGCGTCCAGAAATGGACCTGCTAAATACTGTCACTTGATTTTCTACAAACTTGCGAAGGTGATTACATTGAGGAAGAATATTCTCATCAAATGCTGCTGGGGCATCCATATGCAAAAATACTGAACTTTGGCCCTTTGCAGTGTGTACAAAAGTTAAGTCAAACTGCATTGTAAATCTAAATGTTAAAACATACCAAATTTCTGAAAATAAACCTAGGAGAAAATCTTTGTAACCCTGTGAAAGTCGCTTAATTGTCTCTGACTCTTTGCAAGTCTGTGTGCTATAGCCTGCCACGTTCCTCTGTCCATGGAAGTCTCACGGCAAGAATACTGGAGTGGGTTGCCATTCCCTTGTCCAGGGGATCTTCCTGACCCAGGGATTGAACCTAGGTCTCTCACATGGCAGAGGCAGATTCTTTTATCGTGTAACCTCAAGTTTAGCAAAGATTTCTTAGATGTGATACCAAAATTCTGCCCTTAAGTGAAGAAATAGAATTAACCACAATTAAGAGCTTCTGAATTTTTAAAAACACTAT
The DNA here is from genome assembly GCA_022376925.1 of Tragulus kanchil. Taxonomy (NCBI): domain Eukaryota; kingdom Metazoa; phylum Chordata; class Mammalia; order Artiodactyla; family Tragulidae; genus Tragulus; species Tragulus kanchil. Next base: position 84,756,732 of record JAIOJX010000031.1, on the reverse strand, counting down.
TAAGGAAAACAAACTGTGTTCTATGTATATGTTTCTTATCAAAGCATATATTTAATAAGTCGTGAGCATTCAGAATCTGCATTTGCAAAAATTCAATGGTGAAAAAGCAGAAGCAATCAAAAAACAAGGCAAAAAGATTTGAACAGGCACTTCACCAAATAAGATACATGAATAGCAAATAAGCACATAAAAATCAGAGAAATTCAAATTAAACCACAGTGAGATCCACTGCATTCCAACAACAACAACGAAAGGCTGGCTGTGCAAGTGTTGGCAGAAATGCTGATCAAGTGGAAGCAAACTCTCATCCACTGCTGCTGGGACACCAGTGGTTGGCCAGCCGTGGAAAAGAACTGTCTACAGGGACTGTATTTGTAGTCTCCCCAGACTTGAGACACGTAGAGGAACACTCCCACCATTGTTGCACACTTACCCATCTCTGTCTTTTCTCTTACTAATAAGGTCAGCAGCAAACTCATTACAAGTAATGACCAATAAGGATCTTGAATATTATAAACTGAGGTTTTCAGATCCTGATGATTCGTGATAACGGACATTTTCTCACTTCTGTGCAGTTCCTCATTCTTTTAAAAATCAAGGTCAGTGTGAATGCTGGGACCCCGATCAGTCCTTCAGTTCATCCTCACACAAAAAACTCCAGGAAAACTGTACAACACTTACAAAGAGTGTGACTGCGGTTCCTGCATACTCTTTCAGCAGACCTAAATTCAGGGTATAATTATTTTCTTTAAAAATTCAGTTGGCTCAACATATTTCACAGGAGGAAATTCCAAGGCTTTGAAAAGCGCATCTGCATTACAGAGGAAGCATTTTCTAAGCAGGAAAAGTCTTTCTAACTCTGCAAAGCATTCCATTTTCAATTGCATGTTTTGGGGTTATCTCTGTTCAAAGACTTAACCTCCTTCAGTCCAAATGATGTAGGAAGGCGGGCAAACAAGTCATGATGGTCATGTCAGAAGCTCAGCCGCACTGTTGTGAAACCAAATATGATATTAAATGGCTTTCCTTGGGAAAAATAATGCCTTTTAAAATAACCTCTGCGTTTCCATTGTGTTGAGGATTTGAGCTGACAGTGTGACCAAGGCTTTCAAAATCATAAGGCAAACGGCTCCTCCACGGGCTTCTTATATACATGCAGCCTATTGGTAATTATGTCTCTTCTTTTGAGGTCAAATGATAGTTGATCCTTTAAAATTTGTTTTTATCTGTATATCTCAGTACAAATCTATAATAATAAAGAATAAAACCATGGGTGAATGTCGAGTCATATGCTAAGTGAGAAGTCTTAAAACCATTGCAGGTTCTCAAACCAAAGAGAGCTGTCATCTGTTGTTATGTATATCAGTTATGCTGGGTTTTTTTTTCTTCTGCACCTTCCAAATTGTACTAGGTGTCGACTACATATTAGTTACAGCCTGAAAGTAGTTATTTTATTTGGTGAGAATATTTAGGACTCTGAGCCCAGGAGACAGCAGTTCAGTGGCTCTGAGAAAATGGCTCCAAAGAGGTGAGAGGGAGAGTCAGTCTGTCTACACGTTTGCAACAAAGGGAGCAGGCAGTCTGAACAGTAAAGATGAGGTATCAGGTTAAAGAATTTAGCATTCTAGGTGTGGAAGATGCAACCCTCCAGGCTCAATGAATTCATCCCTTTCATAGGTGCCTTAGCTGTCCGGGGCCAGTCCTGTTTTCTTGTTCACCTTGTTTCCTGAATCCCCGCAGCTCCTCCTCTATCACGGTGGGGGTGGCAGCATCCACTGGATTGCAGTTTGGGGAGCCCTCCTTCACACGTGGGGACCAGAAACTGCTGATGGCTATGGCTGTGACATTTCTTGTTGATTTGGTAGGAGATACTTTGATTTCACAAAGGTAACTTTTGAGAAGCTGAAATAAGGTTTTGAGTATCACTCTCTTAATTGCACCACTTCAGGGAATGTGGTTAAAAGTGAGCCCTTAACCAAGTGACGCCCTCATTCTGGTGATGCACCAGAGAGGCTTTGGTTTATCGCTTTGTAACAAGTCAGTTAATGTACTCTCACTCACAATTAAATGATACTCTTTCACACTACCTGTTTGTAGATGGATGCAGAGAAATTCCCTGAGCTGTGGCTGTGTCCCCACAGGAGCCAGTGATGACTCCCTCTCAGTAGCTGCTAATACCCTTTACTCCACACTTCTTTTCCTGGTGCTCTTCATACAAGTCTGCATCCCCAAGGCACAGTGAGGCCAAATACAAGGAAACAGCACAGTTTGGAGCAAAGAAAGGCTTTCTTTGTTGTTTTTTAATTAATTATTTATTTATTTTTAAAACCAACTACATTTCATGTCAGGATATAGCCAATTAACAATATTGTGATAGTTTCAGGTGAACGGTGAAGGGACTTACCCACATAGGTACATGTATCCATTCACCCCTGACCCCCCTCTCCCATCCAGGCTTGTACATAACCTTGAACAGAGTTCTGTGTGCTATACAATAGATTTTTGTTGGTTATCCATTTTAAATATAGTAGTGTGTACCTGACCCTTTCCGAAGTCCTTAACTATCCCCTCCCCGTGGAGCAGAGAAAGGACAGGCGAGCCTGGCGTGTTGCCGTTCTTGGGGTTGCAAAGAGTCGGACGTGACTTAACCACTGAACAACAAAAATGAAGTGCTTGTAATTGGGCTCCATAGATGTTCGTTGAGAGGGAGAAACAATGGGTAAAAACACCAGAGTGAAGATTTCCGTGGTACTATTGTGGCAGCAATTAAGACAAGAGATTAGGAGAACTCCCTATCACTAAAATGGGAAAAAAAGTAGAGGATTCAAGGGTTTTGCTGAAACCCCCAGTGGTGGTGGATTATGTGTGTTTGGCAAAAAGGGAAAAGGAGAGAAAGGAATTAATGGAAGCCATGGGGGTGGTGTGGTGTGGGGGTGTGTGTACTGTGTTAGGGAATGTCTCTGTGGCTACGTCGCCCCTAGCAACAGTACCTCTAGTGCCTAGGGGTGATAACCTGTGCAATGAGAGGTCAGAGGTCAGGTTGAAGATGGAGACTTTGGGCAGCACCTTGCAGTCCTGGAGGTCTGCTCTCTACAGGATGGGTTAAAACTCAGAACACACCCCTCTTGATGGGGTGCAGGGCAACGGGCCCACCCACATGTGCAGCTCTTCCTGTTTCCATGGTTCCTGCGGCTTTATTTCCCCTCTGAACATGTCTTGCTTGTTATGAATGTGGAGGTCACGTTCCTGACACAAATGTGAATTCTAGGAAGTAAAAGTAAGCCACTTTAAAGTCAAGGTGAACCCATCTAACGTTGGCCCAAAGCCCGAAGCCAAGGTACCCATAGCATTATGGGGAGAGGGACTTGAAACCCTGCTTGACATTCACGAAATGAGCTAGAAATGTCAATTGCTGCTCAAGGTAAACGTTTATTTTCCAGAGTAAATGTTACAGCCCCTGCTTTTCATGACCCTGTGTCATTCAAGCACTTGTCTAAAAGGGTGGAAATACAGCCGGAAGTAGCTTTCATTCCTAAACACAAACACAGATTAATCCACAAGCTTGTTGTAATCGTCAAAACAGAGAACACACCACATACTTCCTTCGTTATTAAAATTAAACAAAACCAGGCACTTTTCTCTGCCTTAGGCTCCTTTTGAATACTAATGTATAAAAGCCCCGATTAAATTAATCTTGGCTGTCGCAGTCACACTTGGCAAATGAATCATAAAATAGTTCTCCCTCTTCATGTGACATTGTCCTTGATAGTGAATTAAAATCTTAAGAAGGGTTTCTAAAGTGTACATGCATATATGCATGCCTAATCTTTATTGGAGAGCAATGTCAGAATACAGATGATTTTTCTTTGCTTTTTTTTTTCAAATGATGAATTTTAAAGAACATGTTCCTACTGTGTTTATTTCAGTTCAAAAAAAAAAAAAACACGTTCCAGATCTTTTTATTATTATTCTTATTTTTGTTGTTGTTGTTCCAGATCTTTTTATCTGGTGATTTCAAAATGTCTTTACCCTTGAATACTTGTAACTTACCTACACTTAAGTAAGTGTTTTAGAAACCTTGCCAGAGTTGTTGAAAAATGTTTTTAAATCATATAGAATTATTTAGTAACTGTTTACTTAAATGACACAAATATCAATGATAAAATTTTCTACTTCTTAGCTTTCCTCATTAACAGTGGTCTCTCAGAACTGTGATGTCATGTCAACTAAAAAAAAAAAAAAAATACAGGGCTTGCCTGGGTCCAGTGGGTAAAGAGTCCACCTTGTAGTGTAAGGAGCACTGGTTCGATCCCTGGCCCGGGAAGATCCCATGTGCCTTAGAGTGGCTGGATGGGTGTGTCCAATCACGAGCCAGTGCTATGGAGCACATGTGCCCACAGCTGGTGCTCTGCAACCAGAGAGGCCGCTGCGATGGGAGGCCCACACAGGCCAAAGAATAAAGATGGATGAAAAATAAATAAATAAAAAATCAATAAAAAGAGGCCAAAATGTTTTTGAAAAATGCATAACTTAAGAGTTGTGAGTTGTGTTTTGTTTTTATTTTTTAATATTTATCTGGCTATGCGAGATCTTCATTGTGGCATGTGAAGTCTCAATTGCAACATGTGGGATCTAGTTCCCTGACCAGAAATTGAACCCAGGGCCCTTAGCACAGAGTTTTAGCTACTAAATCACCAGGAAAGTCTTTTGAGTTAAATTTTATTCAGGTTAAAATGAGGACTACAGCTCTACAGACAGCCCTTCATGTAGCTCTGAGAGACAGTACCAAAGAGGCAGTGGGTGGAGGCCAATACATAAAAAGATTTTGGAGAAGGAGTTCATGTATCAAGCACTTACTTTACAAAGGTTTTCTGCCAGAAAGAGACTCACAGGCTTAGAAAATGACATTGTCCTTGATAGTGAATTAAAATCTTAAGAAGGGTTTCTAAAGTGTACATGCATATATGCATGCCTAATCTTTATTGGAGAGCAATGTCAGAATACAGATGATTTTTCTTTGCTTTTTTTTTTCAAATGATGAATTTTAAAGAACATGTTCCTACTGTGTTTATTTCAGTTCAAAAAAAAAAAAAAACACGTTCCAGATCTTTTTATTATTATTCTTATTTTTGTTGTTGTTGTTCCAGATCTTTTTATCTGGTGATTTCAAAATGTCTTTACCCTTGAATACTTGTAACTTACCTACACTTAAGTAAGTGTTTTAGAAACCTTGCCAGAGTTGTTGAAAAATGTTTTTAAATCATATAGAATTATTTAGTAACTGTTTACTTAAATGACACAAATATCAATGATAAAATTTTCTACTTCTTAGCTTTCCTCATTAACAGTGGTCTCTCAGAACTGTGATGTCATGTCAACTAAAAAAAAAAAAAATACAGGGCTTGCCTGGGTCCAGTGGGTAAAGAGTCCACCTTGTAGTGTAAGGAGCACTGGTTCGATCCCTGGCCCGGGAAGATCCCATGTGCCTTAGAGTGGCTGGATGGGTGTGTCCAATCACGAGCCAGTGCTATGGAGCACATGTGCCCACAGCTGGTGCTCTGCAACCAGAGAGGCCGCTGCGATGGGAGGCCCACACAGGCCAAAGAATAAAGATGGATGAAAAATAAATAAATAAAAAATCAATAAAAAGAGGCCAAAATGTTTTTGAAAAATGCATAACTTAAGAGTTGTGAGTTGTGTTTTGTTTTTATTTTTTAATATTTATCTGGCTATGCGAGATCTTCATTGTGGCATGTGAAGTCTCAATTGCAACATGTGGGATCTAGTTCCCTGACCAGAAATTGAACCCAGGGCCCTTAGCACAGAGTTTTAGCTACTAAATCACCAGGAAAGTCTTTTGAGTTAAATTTTATTCAGGTTAAAATGAGGACTACAGCTCTACAGACAGCCCTTCATGTAGCTCTGAGAGACAGTACCAAAGAGGCAGTGGGGGGAGGCCAATACATAAAAAGATTTTGGAGAAGGGGGAGTTCATGTATCAAGCACTTACTTTACAAAAGGTTTTCTGCCAGAAAGAGACTCACAGGCTTAGAAAATGAACTTATGGTTGCAGGGTGCAAGGGATGGTTGGGGGCTTTGGGAAAGTCATGTACACACTGCCATATTTGAAATCTATTGTACAGAGCATGGAACTTTGCTTAATGTTATGTACCAGCCTGAAGAATGAATACCTGTATATGTATGGCCAAGCCCCTTCACTGTTTACCTGAAACTATCACAAAATTGTTAATTGGCTATACCCCAATAAAAATGTTTTTGGTGAAAAATGAAAAATGAAAGGTTTTCTGCTCATCACACAGAGCTTATGTCATCATGAAGGGATTTAGTGCTTTTCGAGGTACGAAGAGATGCAAGGATTAGGATCATGAAATCAGCTCCTGAAAGTATCCAGTTAACTGAAGACCTGTTCCACTGGTTCCCCTGGAGCACAGAGTGCCTCACTCTGCACCCCAAATTCCCTGGGAAAGCGTTGAAGGTCAACAGCTACAGCGGCACAAGGCTCAGTCTCAGCAGAGCAAATGGCACATGCCCTTGTGGTTGTTTAGGCACTGGAAAATGCTCTTGGCAAGTGCCAATTTGTAGTTGACACACATAAAGAAGTCAAAAACCAGTCATGGGGCCGATTCCCACTAGCTGTGGAGGAGGGGAGGCAGCTCTCGAGATGGGAAGAGGCTGGCAGGGAAACAGGCAGAGACTTACAGCTTCAGCCATGACGTGTGGAGAGCTCAGGGCTGCCATTACCATCCTCAGGTCGGGAAGAACATGAACTAACTGAAAAAAAACTAGAGAGAAGGGTGGACCCGGAGAGTCAGAACCCACATTGCTTATGTGGAGCAGAACTCGCTGGAACTGTAAACTGGTGGAAATACTTCAATGGCAATTCTGTTGAATTTCTGGAAGCAGAACTAGCTTGAAAGTGAGAAGCTGGTGGTGTTGTGCTGTGTGCTTAGCTGCTCAGCCATGTCCGACTCTTCGAGACCCCATAGACTATAGCCTGCCAGGCTCTCTGTCCATGAACTTCTCCAGGCAAGGATGCTGGAGTGGGTTGCCATGCCCTCCTCCAGGGGATCTTCCCAACTCAGGGATTGAACCTAGGTCTCCCACACTGCAGGAAGATTCTTTGCTGTCTGAGCCAGTGAGAAGTTGATGGAGACCACAGAAAAGGGCTTCTCTTTTTTGAACTCTGAAGAGCCAAGGAGAAGCCCCTTGTGGCTCTGGCAGGGGAAAGGGATCCTTGAGAAAGACACTCAAGTGTTCCTCAGAGCAGAAGCCTGCTCTATGGGGAGCAGATTTTTCAGGGCTTTTTTGCTCCTGGGAAAGCCAGCTTCCTTGACTCTAGCCCCCTCTGGACTTCCCAAAGCTGAGCAGCATGTGTGAGGGTCACAACCCATGGATCCAGGCCCATCAAGAGACCGAGATTTCACCAGAAGATAACAGAGCACTTCCCTGTTCCCACACACCCATCAACAGAGCTCCTGAATGCTAACAGTACATTGTATGAGGTTCAGACTGTATCTAAGGAAGCATTCTCAGGTAAGCCAGAAAGATAACAGGAGAGACCAGACCAACAGAATTAGAGGGCTTTGAAATCTCTGGCATGTACAACTACAATAAACCTTAAACACAGCCCCACCCCACGGGAAGGTCTGTTTACCCTGGTTCCTATTACCCAGCACATCATGCCTAGCTTTCAATTAAAAAAAAAAAAAAATCACACTGTGTTTCTAAAGGAAGGAAAATTACAGTCTGGAAAGATAAAATGAACATCAGAAATATTCTTAGATACAAGAGAGATTTGGAATGTTTTGAAATCACTATGATTAAGATCTAATGGAAAAGGTAGACGACCACAAGAAGGGATGGGTCATGCAAGTGGGGAGGTGGGAACATTTGGATGAGGGGAGACACAGGCAGGGCGAGGATCCCCGGAGCTGAAGATGCGTCAGCTGAAGCTTTCCAAACTGAAATGTAAAGAGGAAAAAAAGAAAAGAAAAAGGAAGGGAGAGAGGGAGGAAGGGAGGAAATGGGGTTAGGTGAGAGGGAGAAATAATACTGGTGTCTGAGTTTTACAGTTGACTCACTTAGTCACGTCTGACTCTGAGACCCCATGGATTGCAGCACACCAGGCTTCCCTGCCTTCACCATCTCCCGGAGCTTGCTCAAACTCATGTCCATTGACTCAGTGGTGCTATTCAATCATACCCTCCTCTATCATCCCCTTCTCCTTTTGCCTTCTATTTTTCCCAGCATCAGGCTCTTTGCATCAGGTGGCCCAAGTATTGAAGCTTCAGCTTCCTCGTCAGTCCTTCCAATGAAAATTCAGGGTTGATTTCCTCTGTTGAGTTTTACAAGATTTATGGTAATCTGGAGATTGAGTGAAAGTAAAGGATGAAGGTCTAGTCAAGATCCCATAATCTTGAAATATTTACTAGTTCACTGAATGCTTAAAGGACTCAGAAGCTAGGATCTGGTCATTTAAGACCAGCTTAAAGAGGCCTTTATTTTTTTAATGTTTAAAAATTTTTTTTTTTTTAAATTTTGGCCTCTTTTATTGGTTTTTTGTTTATTTATTTTTATCTATCTTTATTCTTCTGCCTGTGTGGGCCTCCCATTGCAGGCCTCTCTGCTTGCAGAACCGGTCATTGTATGAGGTTCAGACTGTATCTAAGGAAGCATTCTCAGGTAAGCCAGAAAGATAACAGGAGAGACCAGACCAACAGAATTAGAGGGCTTTGAAATCTCTGGCATGTACAACTACAATAAACCTTAAACACAGCCCCACCCCACGGGAAGGTCTGTTTACCCTGGTTCCTATTACCCAGCACATCATGCCTAGCTTTCAATTAAAAAAAAAAAAAATCACACTGTGTTTCTAAAGGAAGGAAAATTACAGTCTGGAAAGATAAAATGAACATCAGAAATATTCTTAGATACAAGAGAGATTTGGAATGTTTTGAAATCACTATGATTAAGATCTAATGGAAAAGGTAGACGACCACAAGAAGGGATGGGTCATGCAAGTGGGGAGGTGGGAACATTTGGATGAGGGGAGACACAGGCAGGGCGAGGATCCCCGGAGCTGAAGATGCGTCAGCTGAAGCTTTCCAAACTGAAATGTAAAGAGGAAAAAAAGAAAAGAAAAAGGAAGGGAGAGGGGAGGAAGGGAGGAAATGGGGTTAGGTGAGAGGGAGAAATAATACTGGTGTCTGAGTTTTACAGTTGACTCACTTAGTCACGTCTGACTCTGAGACCCCATGGATTGCAGCACACCAGGCTTCCCTGCCTTCACCATCTCCCGGAGCTTGCTCAAACTCATGTCCATTGACTCAGTGGTGCTATTCAATCATACCCTCCTCTATCATCCCCTTCTCCTTTTGCCTTCTATTTTTCCCAGCATCAGGCTCTTTGCATCAGGTGGCCCAAGTATTGAAGCTTCAGCTTCCTCGTCAGTCCTTCCAATGAAAATTCAGGGTTGATTTCCTCTGTTGAGTTTTACAAGATTTATGGTAATCTGGAGATTGAGTGAAAGTAAAGGATGAAGGTCTAGTCAAGATCCCATAATCTTGAAATATTTACTAGTTCACTGAATGCTTAAAGGACTCAGAAGCTAGGATCTGGTCATTTAAGACCAGCTTAAAGAGGCCTTTATTTTTTTAATGTTTAAAAATTTTTTTTTTTTAAATTTTGGCCTCTTTTATTGGTTTTTTGTTTATTTATTTTTATCTATCTTTATTCTTCTGCCTGTGTGGGCCTCCCATTGCAGGCATCTCTGCTTGCAGAGCACCGGCTCTGGGTGCATGTGTTCCATAGCAGAGACTCCTAATTGGACACGCTGGTCTAGCCGTTCCGAGGCACGTGGGATCTTCCCAGGCCAGGGATCGAACCAGTGCCCCTTGCACTGCAAGGCAGACTCTTCACCCACTGGACCACCAGGGAAGCCCCTCTATTGTTTTTTAAATTTGAGGATAATTGCTTAACAATGTCGTGCTGTTTTGTGCTTTACAACAATGTGAATCAGTCATAAATGTATATATATAAATATATATATGTATCTCCTCTCTCTCTTGAGCTTCCCTCCTCTCTCCCCCATCCCACTGCTCCAGGTCCTCGTAGAGCACCAGGCTGGATTCTCCGTTCAGTACAGCATCTTCAAAGAGGCACGCACGAACAAACTGAAGTTTACATAAGATGTTGCTTTCTCCTAGTGCCACAACCTCCTTAGCCTCCAGTCTCATTTCTGTCCTATGGGTCTGGGTGGGAACAGTAAGTGCTAGCAAACATTAAGTGTGCCATTCATTCTGACTTCTCTCTTTTGTGGCATCGGCATCTGGACTTTGGGTCCACGTGTGTGAGGTAGCCAGGCAATGCTCCAGTAATTATAAGGGCCGCATTACTACCTGTGTATCTGAGACAACTAAAATCAGACTGAAAATTGTTCTCAGACCCAGTTCTCTGCATTTCAGTATTCCAGTATCTTTATAGATTTTTAGGTAAAATATCATTTAAATATGGACTTTATAGATGACAAATGTGCCATGCTTTCAAAGTTGCTGTGTTTCTAAGAATAGATATGATACTGTTTGTAAGCTCATGTTTTGATTTACATAAATTAATGCCTTACATCTTCATAATACTTCCTGACGAAATTGCATTTGCTACTTGATGACAAGGCTTACTTGGAGAGGCATCATTTTAGTCTCACGATGATTAGCTGGCAGCTAATGGAATAGCTGGCAGCTTTCTCTCGGTGTTGATTTTATTTGGACGATCCTAAATCAACTGGGGTATAAATACTATCTATAAAAAATAGATTTGTAAAAAAAAAACTATAGATTTGTGACTAAAGTTTTATATCAAAGAATGTTTGGTTTAATCTGAAACACTGAAGTATTATATGGCCTTTCCTGAGGGGCAACATTTACTGTAGGGTTTGAGGTCCTCAATTCTGGAATAAACTTCCTGGGTTGAGATCCTGTCTCTATGTCTTAGAGGCTCTGTGACTTTGGGGAAGTAACTCAATCTTTATTTTCCTCAGTATTTTCATTCATAAAATTGAGATAATGTTTGCCATCATCCCTTGTTTAGGTCTCATGGGAGACAAGATGTTCATATACACAAATCACTCTAAAAGGTGACTAAGTGAGTGGTCAATGGATATTTGCTGTTATTTTAAAACTTTCTTTGGTCCTAAAAATTATACTGCCTTGGAACTCCCCATTAATGTTGTTGAAGCCAGTAGATAATAGAGTATGTATAGTCCTGAAAAACACCATGTTTGACTAAATGATATTTCACTTGCCACCCGATGATGCAGACTTTGATCCATATATTCAGTGCTACCTTCCATAATTGAGGACAGAGAACATCAAAAAGAACTGTATTTTCCTAAGCCTGGTGTAAGGATGGATACTTGTCGCTTTGAGTGGACTCTACTTGAGGTTATTTTGTTTGTTTGTTTTAAAATACTCTATTTTAAGAACAGTTTTTTTTTTACTGCAACTAAATTGAGAAGAAGATGTAGAAATTTCCCATATACCCTTAAGTCCACAAATGTATAACCTCCCCCACAATCAACATTCACCACCAGAATGGTCATTTGTTTTATTTTTTTTAAAACCAAGGATGAATCTACTACTCTTTTTTTTTTTTTTTTTTTTTTGAGAATTTTATTTAATTTTTTGCTGTGCTGGTCCCCACTCCTGGGTCTGGGCTTTTCTCTCCAGATACGATACACACAGTAGCGTCTCTTGTTGCAGAGCACAGACTCTAGGAAGCTCAGACTTCTGTAGTTGCAACTCCAGGGCTTTAGTGCACAGGCTCAGTAGTTGTGGTACAGGGGCTTAGTTATTCCGTGGCATGCGGGATCTTCCCAGATCAGGGATTGAACCCATGTCTCCTGCCTTGGCAAGCGGATTCTTTACCACTGAGCCAGCAGGGAAGCCCTACTTTTCTTTCTTCAATTTATTAATTTGAAAAAAAAAAAAGAAATCCAAAACACTAAAGTCCATTCAATGCTCCTGTAATGCACGTAACTCCTCTTTTCACTTTTATTTCTTCTCTTGAACGTTCTTAGTGGAAAAATATCTTTTATCAGAAGCAAAACCAGTCGTAATATTTGGGTGCTGGCAGCAAAAATTTTCTTTACAAAGAATTTGTTTTACTTTCTGCTTCCTGCAGATGGAGCTAAATCCTCAAGTATGCGTTTTGTGTTTGCCTGTCTTCCAAATTCCTGGGAAGAACTCTGAAGGACAACATTAACCTCTAAAGACTCTTCATTCTTTTTACTGTAAGTAGTGCTACAATGTGCAACATTTAGTGCTAAAAGAAAACACATTTTTTGATACACAAGTCCTGTGCCTGCTTCGTCTTTGCAGGCAGCCTGTCTTATATAGCAATGGCTAGTCTGATGCTTATTGTTGTTCAGTTGCCAAGTCGTGTTTGGCTCTTCGCGACCCCATGGACTGCAGTACACCAGTCATCCCTGTCCTTCACTATCACCCGGAGCTTGCTCAAACTCATGTCTACTCAGTTGGTGATGACATCCAACCATCTCATCCTCTGTTGCCACTTTCCCCTCCTGCCCTCAATCTTTCCCAGCATCAGGCTCTTTTCCAAGGGGTCAATTCTTTGTAGCAGGTGGCCAAAAAATTGGAGCTTCACCTTCAGCATCAGTCCTTCCATTGAAAATTCAGGATTGGGAGTGGCTGGTGTGATCTTCTTGCTGTCAAAGGGACTCTCAAAGAGTCTTTCCCAGCACCACAGTTCTAAAGCATCAATTCTTTGGCATTCAGCCTTCTTTATGGTCCAGCTCTCACATCTGTACATGACTAGTGCAAAAACCATAGCTTTAACTATATGGAGCTTTGTCAATAAAGCGATGTCTATGCCTTTTTTTTTTAAAGATTTATTTATTTATTTATTTTGGGCGGGGGTCGGGCTGGGGAGAGAGGGGAGCGGGCGGGCCACTTCTATTGGTCTTTCATTTCTCTATTTTCGTCCGTCTTTGTTCTTTTGGCTCCTGTGGGCCTCCCATCGCGGTGGCGTCTGTTGTTGCAGAGTGCCGGCTCTGGGCGCAAGCGCTCCAGAGCTCCCGCTAGGTAACTGGACACATCGGTCCAGCCGCTCGGCGACACGTGGGATCTTCCCAGGCCAGGGATCTAACTGGCGCCCCTTGCACTGCAAGGTGGTGTCCTTACCCACTGGACCACTAGGGGAAGCCCCGTCTCTTCTTTTTAATAAGCTGTCTAGTCTTATCATAGCTTTTCTTCCGAGGACCGAGCATCTTTTAATGTCATGGTTGCAGTCACTGTCTGCCATGATTTTGGAGCCTGAGAAAGTCTGTTACTGTTTCCACTTTTCTTTCCATCTGTATAGTATCCTGTTGCTACTATTCTATATTTCTGTGTTTCGTGAAAAATCAAACTGCCCATTGTGCATTGTCCTTTTCTATGGGTATTTCCTGTGTTTGGGTCTTGTCCCTTGCTCTGTGTGGTGAAATGACCATATATGACAAGACACAATGACCTCTCAGTATTTCAATCAGTTAATAAATGTCGCCTGTCTGGGGACAGAGAGATGCTCTTGATTACTTTCTCACATGGTTTCTCAGGGATGTGAGGACACAATGTGTCATACCCACAGGAAACTTAAAAAAGGAAACAGAAAAAAATGTTTTCAAGGATCTGATTGTGTCCATACCAAGTTCATAGCCCTGTATTTGTTCACTGATTCCAAAACCAGGAAGAGAAACATTATGCCTTAAAATAAAAAGCTACATAATATTTAGAAGGTTTTAAATATCATCATTAATATAGAAAGTCTTTTGAATGAACGAATTTTCCTGTATGGTGGATGCTTTTTAATTTACCCACCAGGACAGTGAGTACAGTTTGTTTCTTAAAATGAGAAGAAAGAACCCTTCAGAAAGTTTTTATGATTTTCAGAGCTTAGAGGATTAAAGAAAAATGATACTGAAGAGGTAAATTATGCAATTTGTAGTTCTCAAAACAACATCCAGTTCTATTCCTTTAAAAAATGATATAATTAAATTATCTCAAAGTTCCATTTACTATTAAATAAACTATCTCTTGTTTTGATTTATTCAGAAGACATTAAATGCATTTTCTTTTCTATGCATTTTTCTTAAGAATCCACTAAAACCAATGGCTTTCCAGTCTGTGCCCTTTTCCAAGTGAGATACTGATTTAATATTGATTTGCAGATGGACCTCAATTACAAAGTCCTTTTGTAATTGTCTTAGTTCCCTGTGTTTAGGAAGCTTTTGAGACATCCAGGAATAAGCGGTTTCTCTAATGGTGAGTGAGAGAGAATTGTATGGTACAGAAAATAAAGGCTTGTCTGTTGACTCAGACTTGTGCATGAGTCAGTATATAATTTGCTAATTAAAAAAGATGTTAGTCTTGAACTGTACTGTAGCTTTTTAGATAAAAAACAAACTGCCAGCAACTCTAGTTCTATTTATTCCTCGAGAACACTGTCAACCCACTGTCTTAAGGATGGAACTGAAATTCCATAGGATGGAAAAAATTAAGTTGATTTTATGTGCTATGAAGTTTATAGAAAGATTCTCCACGTGTGAACATCAGTTCACTTCAATTCAGTTGCTCAGTCGTGTCCGACTCTTTGGCCCACGGACGGCAGCACACCAGGCTTCCCTGTATTTCAATCAGTTAATAAATGTCGCCTGTCTGGGGACAGAGAGATGCTCTTGATTACTTTCTCACATGGTTTCTCAGGGATGTGAGGACACAATGTGTCATACCCACAGGAAACTTAAAAAAGGAAACAGAAAAAAATGTTTTCAAGGATCTGATTGTGTCCATACCAAGTTCATAGCCCTGTATTTGTTCACTGATTCCAAAACCAGGAAGAGAAACATTATGCCTTAAAATAAAAAGCTACATAATATTTAGAAGGTTTTAAATATCATCATTAATATAGAAAGTCTTTTGAATGAACGAATTTTCCTGTATGGTGGATGCTTTTTAATTTACCCACCAGGACAGTGAGTACAGTTTGTTTCTTAAAATGAGAAGAAAGAACCCTTCAGAAAGTTTTTATGATTTTCAGAGCTTAGAGGATTAAAAAAAAATGATACTGAAGAGGTAAATTATGCAATTTGTAGTTCTCAAAACAACATCCAGTTCTATTCCTTTAAAAAATGATATAATTAAATTATCTCAAAGTTCCATTTACTATTAAATAAACTATCTCTTGTTTTGATTTATTCAGAAGACATTAAATGCATTTTCTTTTCTATGCATTTTTCTTAAGAATCCACTAAAACCAATGGCTTTCCAGTCTGTGCCCTTTTCCAAGTGAGATACTGATTTAATATTGATTTGCAGATGGACCTCAATTACAAAGTCCTTTTGTAATTGTCTTAGTTCCCTGTGTTTAGGAAGCTTTTGAGACATCCAGGAATAAGCGGTTTCTCTAATGGTGAGTGAGAGAGAATTGTATGGTACAGAAAATAAAGGCTTGTCTGTTGACTCAGACTTGTGCATGAGTCAGTATATAATTTGCTAATTAAAAAAGATGTTAGTCTTGAACTGTACTGTAGCTTTTTAGATAAAAAACAAACTGCCAGCAACTCTAGTTCTATTTATTCCTGCGAGAACACTGTCAACCCACTGTCTTAAGGATGGAACTGAAATTCCATAGGATGGA
Source organism: Tragulus kanchil (assembly GCA_022376925.1). Lineage (NCBI taxonomy): Eukaryota > Metazoa > Chordata > Mammalia > Artiodactyla > Tragulidae > Tragulus > Tragulus kanchil. The sequence goes on along the minus strand of JAIOJX010000031.1, from coordinate 84,741,021 downwards.
AAAAATTAAGTTGATTTTATGTGCTATGAAGTTTATAGAAAGATTCTCCACGTGTGAACATCAGTTCACTTCAATTCAGTTGCTCAGTCGTGTCCGACTCTTTGGCGCCCCACGGACGGCAGCACACCAGGCTTCCCTGTCCTTCACCGTCTCCTGGAGCGTGCTCAACCTCGTGTCCATTGACTCAGTGATGCCATCCAACCATCTTGCCCTCTGTCATCCCCTTCTCCTTTTGTCTTCTATTTTTACTGCACTCCAAAATGTTGAAAGCATGCCAACTGCCAGAGATTTGTAAAGACCACTGAGTACGTTATCTTTGCTTAGGTAGCAATAGTATATTTACATTTTAAAGTAAATACCAGAAACTAGGGGTGGGAGATGGTGGAAGAAATGGGATGATAATAGTCAAAAGGGAGAAATTTCCATTTAAAAGATGGATCAGCTCTAGATCCAGTGTACAGAATAGTGATTATAGTTACTGTATGGTGTCCTTGAGAGTTGCTGAGAGAGTAAATCTTAAATGTTCCTATCTCTGTCTCTTATACACACACACACAGAGTGATCAACTATGTCATGGGATGGAGGTATTCCTTGTTGATAAAGAGGTCATTTTGACGCATTCAAGTGTATTGGGTCATCACATAGCTCACCTTGGACTTATACGATGTTATATGTCAATTATGTCTCAGTAAAGCTGGAAAAAGAGGGAAGAATTGCTTGAATATACTTTCTTATGGGCTAGGTGTTTTCCAGTTGATCATGCTCACGTCTGTTGTTTCCAGTTCTCCCCTAGCACAGGGCTCTCTGTGAGCAAAGGGGGATAACTGAGTTAGGGTAATGGGTTTCCAGGATTGTCTTGGCCATTGCCTTATTGAATAAGGCTTGGCTTATGCAGTCACTAGTTGGATTCAATTATGTCTCTTCCTGACATTTTCGTTCATTTGATTGCCTAGACCTAATATTTCAGGGAAGACAAGGTCTAGGGCCAGGACAATTTTTCTTTGAAAGCGTGAATGCTGATCAGATTTAAATATTTGCTCCCCTGCCCCAGTGTTACTGATCCCACCACCTATGGAACTGAAATTCCATAGGATGGAAAAAATTAAGTTGATTTTATGTGCTATGAAGTTTATAGAAAGATTCTCCACGTGTGAACATCAGTTCACTTCAATTCAGTTGCTCAGTCGTGTCCGACTCTTTGGCGCCCCACGGACGGCAGCACACCAGGCTTCCCTGTCCTTCACCGTCTCCTGGAGCGTGCTCAACCTCGTGTCCATTGACTCAGTGATGCCATCCAACCATCTTGCCCTCTGTCATCCCCTTCTCCTTTTGTCTTCTATTTTTACTGCACTCCAAAATGTTGAAAGCATGCCAACTGCCAGAGATTTGTAAAGACCACTGAGTACGTTATCTTTGCTTAGGTAGCAATAGTATATTTACATTTTAAAGTAAATACCAGAAACTAGGGGTGGGAGATGGTGGAAGAAATGGGATGATAATAGTCAAAAGGGAGAAATTTCCATTTAAAAGATGGATCAGCTCTAGATCCAGTGTACAGAATAGTGATTATAGTTACTGTATGGTGTCCTTGAGAGTTGCTGAGAGAGTAAATCTTAAATGTTCCTATCTCTGTCTCTTATACACACACACACAGAGTGATCAACTATGTCATGGGATGGAGGTATTCCTTGTTGATAAAGAGGTCATTTTGACGCATTCAAGTGTATTGGGTCATCACATAGCTCACCTTGGACTTATATGATGTTATATGTCAATTATGTCTCAGTAAAGCTGGAAAAAGAGGGAAGAATTGCTTGAATATACTTTCTTATGGGCTAGGTGTTTTCCAGTTGATCATGCTCACGTCTGTTGTTTCCAGTTCTCCCCTAGCACAGGGCTCTCTGTGAGCAAAGGGGGATAACTGAGTTAGGGTAATGGGTTTCCAGGATTGTCTTGGCCATTGCCTTATTGAATAAGGCTTGGCTTATGCAGTCACTAGTTGGATTCAATTATGTCTCTTCCTGACATTTTCGTTCATTTGATTGCCTAGACCTAATATTTCAGGGAAGACAAGGTCTAGGGCCAGGACAATTTTTCTTTGAAAGCGTGAATGCTGATCAGATTTAAATATTTGCTCCCCTGCCCCAGTGTTACTGATCCCACCACCTTGGCTTTATCTAAGTCAACCAAATATTCTCCCAGAAAGTTTTTTTAAAGATTTTCCTGACATGAACCATTTTAAAGTCGTTATTAAATTTGTGATGATATTACTTTTATATGTATATATATTTGGGGTTTTTGGCTCTGAGGCATGTGGGATCTTAGCTTACTAACCAGAGATAGAACCAACACCTCTCACATTGGAAGGTGAAGTCCCAACCACTGAGTCACCAAGGAAGTCCCTCTTTCCCACAGAACTTACGAAATCCCCCAGATAATTAAGAAAGGCATACAGTCAAACCTGCCCACTCCATTAGAGATTGAGACAAGGAAATGTAGATTTCATTTGACTGTTCAGGCGGAATAATATCTTTTATTCATTCAGGAATCATGGTAGGCCGTTCCAGGAAGGAAGCCACCTTGAGCCTAAGGCACCGCTTGACGAATTCCTCTCTATTCCTGATCTATCTCTTGGTTCCATAGTTGTCAATGAAAGACCGTCACCTGTGATAGCAGTAAACAGAGGATGTTCCAACCATCAAGCCATTGCACCTGCTCCCAATGGTGCACCCTGAGGGGACTCAGGATGAGTAAGCATCGGGACACTGACCCTCATAGCTGAGGTACACATCAAAGCTAAGACTTCAGGGAGCCCAGACTCTTACATCTTCCCATAAGCACAAAAGTGCTAAAATCCTTAACTTTAGATGTCTGGTTTTCTTTAATTAATAGTTATCCTTTGATGTTCTAACTACCTGGTCTTTGTGGCAAAAACTCCTTAGGGCAGTGGTCCCTAAGGTACAAGGGCCTTGTTGGTACCAGGGACTGGTTCTGTGGAAGATAACTTTCCTATGGTCGGGGATGGAGGGATGGTTTCAGAATGATTCAAGTGCATTACATTTATCATGCGTGTGAGCATGCTAAATTGCTTCAGTTGCGTCTGACTCTTTGCAGCCCTATGGACCATAGCCACCAGGGTGGCGCTGTCCATGGGATTCTCCAGGCAAGAATATTGGAGTGACTTGCCATGTCCTCCTCCAGGGATCTAGAATGCTGATCAGATTTAAATATTTGCTCCCCTGCCCCAGTGTTACTGATCCCACCACCTTGGCTTTATCTAAGTCAACCAAATATTCTCCCAGAAAGTTTTTTTAAAGATTTTCCTGACATGAACCATTTTAAAGTCGTTATTAAATTTGTGATGATATTACTTTTATATGTATATATATTTGGGGTTTTTGGCTCTGAGGCATGTGGGATCTTAGCTTACTAACCAGAGATAGAACCAACACCTCTCACATTGGAAGGTGAAGTCCCAACCACTGAGTCACCAAGGAAGTCCCTCTTTCCCACAGAACTTACGAAATCCCCCAGATAATTAAGAAAGGCATACAGTCAAACCTGCCCACTCCATTAGAGATTGAGACAAGGAAATGTAGATTTCATTTGACTGTTCAGGCGGAATAATATCTTTTATTCATTCAGGAATCATGGTAGGCCGTTCCAGGAAGGAAGCCACCTTGAGCCTAAGGCACCGCTTGACGAATTCCTCTCTATTCCTGATCTATCTCTTGGTTCCATAGTTGTCAATGAAAGACCGTCACCTGTGATAGCAGTAAACAGAGGATGTTCCAACCATCAAGCCATTGCACCTGCTCCCAATGGTGCACCCTGAGGGACTCAGGATGAGTAAGCATCGGGACACTGACCCTCATAGCTGAGGTACACATCAAAGCTAAGACTTCAGGGAGCCCAGACTCTTACATCTTCCCATAAGCACAAAAGTGCTAAAATCCTTAACTTTAGATGTCTGGTTTTCTTTAATTAATAGTTATCCTTTGATGTTCTAACTACCTGGTCTTTGTGGCAAAAACTCCTTAGGGCAGTGGTCCCTAAGGTACAAGGGCCTTGTTGGTACCAGGGACTGGTTCTGTGGAAGATAACTTTCCTATGGTCGGGGATGGAGGGATGGTTTCAGAATGATTCAAGTGCATTACATTTATCATGCGTGTGAGCATGCTAAATTGCTTCAGTTGCGTCTGACTCTTTGCAGCCCTATGGACCATAGCCACCAGGGTGGCGCTGTCCATGGGATTCTCCAGGCAAGAATATTGGAGTGACTTGCCATGTCCTCCTCCAGGGGATCTGCCCAACCCAGAGATTTAGCTCACTTGTCTTAATGTCTCCTGATTTGGCAGGTGGGCTCTTTACCACTAGTGCCATCTTGGAAGTCCACATTTATCATGCATGTTATTTCTATTATTATTACATCAGCTCCACCTCAGATCATCAGGCATTAAATCCTGGAGGCTGAGGGCCCTCTGCCTTTGAGCTATCTGAGAGGCTGCCTCTGAGGCTTAAGTCCTCAGTTTTGTCCACCAAATAAAACATGTATCTCACCTTCTAGGTTGTGTGTGTGTGTTTGTGTGTGTGTTTCAGTTGACATAGACTTGCTGCAGTGTGCCCACTATGTCCAGGCAGAGGGGAAGTGGGAGAGTGAAGGAAAAGATAAAGCAGATCACGGGGAACAACAGTGTACCCAGTCCAAATTGCATCACCTGACTGATACTGTGTTACAGGCACATGAAACAATTAGCTTGCATTTCCTGAGTAGGTCCTACCTCATCTGTGTTGATTAAATCACAGATGGTCATGGGATGAGAGTTCAGGGCAGTGAGGCTGCTGTTCCAGTGGAAGCCCCTGAATCTTTCCGAAGAACTCTGCCATGGACGTCAGGGAGGACACCAACCCCTCATGAGCTAAACTAAATGTGAATTCCACTTTCAAGCAGTCTTGTTTATACGTCATGCTGTCTTAATCCCATCCTATCTATCATCAGTTCCAGTAATTAGCTGCCTGCTCACTTCCAAGCATTACCATATGATGATACAACATTTATAAAATTTAGAAACCATCCTGTCCTCCATTCAAAGTGAGATTCCAGGACTTAAAATCGCTTTCTTGTATATCACCTTTGGTTTGTGCAACGGACAGGTCCTGTGCAGTCCCTATAAATTCACCTCCATGGGGTACTTTCTTAGAAGAGGGCCTGCCTTACGTGAAGGGTGATGGAGGAATACAGTCAATTTCTTAAGTACAAGAACCAGAAAAATGTCACTGAAGCAAAATCGCCTTTTTGTTTACCCTAAAAGGGACACATATTCCGCCCTCTTTAGAAACTTAATTAGAACAGCTTCAAAGACCATCTAGGTTGCTGAAACAAACATAATATCAGGAACTTTCAAGTACTGAGTAATAGAGATTTCCTTTATTTATTCCTTTGATTAATTCTACCCAAAGTGCATTTCCCCCCAACAAGACATTTTTTTTTGTTCTTTGTGGATTAACAAATTCTTTGTTCATCATAACTTGGAATCCAATTACTCTTTTGTAGAACCGTCCACATTCCTTCAATTTCCCTGGTACAGAGGAGTCTTGTGTATATGTGACACTCACAGAGTGTCATTTTCAGAATGGTCTCTTACTCTACCTAGGGCAAGGAACAGTTAGGTTGTGTAGTCACGGGACCGTTTTATTTTGCAGCCTTTGGCTTCCTGAGGAGGAGCAAAGAAAGAAGGAAGGAATTTCATTTAAAACAGTAGGGTTTAAATGATCCACTTATTTATATCAGCAGATTCAATCTAGACATCTGTAAAAATCTACAAACAATGCTTGAGAGAGTCTGGAGAAAAGGGAACCCTCTTACTCTATTGGTGGGAATGTAAATTGATAAAGTCACTTTGGCGAATGGATGGTGGTTCTTTAACAACCTAAAAATGGAACTACCATAAGATTCAGCGATTTCGCTCCTTGGCGTACACCTGGAGAAAACCATAATTCAAAAAATACATGCACCCCAGTGTAATTAATTGCAACACTATTTACAATAGTGTCTTTGGAGAAACCTGTAAAAATGTATGACTAAATGCTCACAACTTCACTTTCAGACAACCATAACCATCTTGGCATTTCTATATACTGTATGTAGAGATCAGAAAACAATTTTGAAATCTCTGGGGTGCGACAGGGGGAGAGAACACAGATACCCTCAAAGCAGGAAAATTACTGCAGTCGTCTGATAGACAACCTCCAAATTACCAGCAGGGGGAGCAACAGCCCATTTTACAATGAGTAAGAAAAATTCTGCTCAGAAAACAATCTGAAATGGCATTTTCTCTCCTTGCTTATTAATTCTTAATAGACTAAAAGTGTAATGGCTTTATTGACAATAACATTTGAAACTAGAATCTCAGAAGCTGTGATAATTGTATAAGAGTTTGGATAGGACTATAATACATAATATCTGACTTTTAGAACTAAAAGGGACTCTAAGATCTTTCTGGTCCCAATTTCTCTGTTTAAGGCCAGGGAGGTGGAGGTTCTTAATCTTGAAGATGCAAGGGAAGAGATGAGAATTCTGGTCGCATTACTGGGTCCAGCACTGTGATTCAGCAACATTACTCCTCAGCCAACTGTGGTTTTAGCCCAATAACCGTAGTCTGTGAGGCTGGACGGTTGGGGGTGGGTGGGATATAGAATCACTGAAGTCAGGAATATTTCTCAGCTGATGTTTATCTGTAGAGTTTCTGCAGTTCTTTTGTAAGAATACTGACATTTTCGAGAAGGGACATTTTCAGGGAGAACCTGCCATTCTTCTGTCACCTCTTTGGTCTTTGCTGCTTTTTTTTTTAAACAACAAAAACATTTTTTACTGGGGTATAGCCAATTAACAATTTTGTGATAGTTTCAGGTACCTCTTCACTGTTTTCTAAAGCATCTTTGTTTCCCGCTGTGTCGGAGCAATGCCATTTTACCAAAAGCTGCCTTTCCAGCCTCTGACTATTTCTGCAGTAGATGGGGAGGGATTTTTCACACATTTGGTTGATACTAAGATACTTCCTACAGTGTCAACAAATATCTGGTAACAGAAACTAGTAAGGAGACCCGGGCTTCCGCTCTGTGGCCAGACTTCTCATGGAGGTTGTGCTGCTGTTCAGACAGTGGAGGCTGACACAGAGCTGCGTTGTTAAATCAGGAAGAAGGAGAGGAGTGAACGTTTGATTCACAAAGAGCACAGTGCGCTCTGAAACATCCCTTGACCCGAAAGCAAAAAGGACAGAAAACTGACATGACAGTCATGGACTTTACAACTGTGAAAATTTATTTTGTAAAATTTACTTTGTTTCTTCTTGTTCATATTGCCAAGTGTCTTGAAACTGTCTGAGGGACCATAAATGGCTGATGCTGAAAATGACAGATTAGAAACTTTTGTTGAGAAGGTGAGGAGAGATAGAATTTCAGAAAACAATCTGAAATGGCATTTTCTCTCCTTGCTTATTAATTCTTAATAGACTAAAAGTGTAATGGCTTTATTGACAATAACATTTGAAACTAGAATCTCAGAAGCTGTGATAATTGTATAAGAGTTTGGATAGGACTATAATACATAATATCTGACTTTTAGAACTAAAAGGGACTCTAAGATCTTTCTGGTCCCAATTTCTCTGTTTAAGGCCAGGGAGGTGGAGGTTCTTAATCTTGAAGATGCAAGGGAAGAGATGAGAATTCTGGTCGCATTACTGGGTCCAGCACTGTGATTCAGCAACATTACTCCTCAGCCAACTGTGGTTTTAGCCCAATAACCGTAGTCTGTGAGGCTGGACGGTTGGGGGTGGGTGGGATATAGAATCACTGAAGTCAGGAATATTTCTCAGCTGATGTTTATCTGTAGAGTTTCTGCAGTTCTTTTGTAAGAATACTGACATTTTCGAGAAGGGACATTTTCAGGGAGAACCTGCCATTCTTCTGTCACCTCTTTGGTCTTTGCTGCTTTTTTTTTTTTTTTTTTAAACAACAAAAACATTTTTTACTGGGGTATAGCCAATTAACAATTTTGTGATAGTTTCAGGTACCTCTTCACTGTTTTCTAAAGCATCTTTGTTTCCCGCTGTGTCGGAGCAATGCCATTTTACCAAAAGCTGCCTTTCCAGCCTCTGACTATTTCTGCAGTAGATGGGGAGGGATTTTTCACACATTTGGTTGATACTAAGATACTTCCTACAGTGTCAACAAATATCTGGTAACAGAAACTAGTAAGGAGACCCGGGCTTCCGCTCTGTGGCCAGACTTCTCATGGAGGTTGTGCTGCTGTTCAGACAGTGGAGGCTGACACAGAGCTGCGTTGTTAAATCAGGAAGAAGGAGAGGAGTGAACGTTTGATTCACAAAGAGCACAGTGCGCTCTGAAACATCCCTTGACCCGAAAGCAAAAAGGACAGAAAACTGACATGACAGTCATGGACTTTACAACTGTGAAAATTTATTTTGTAAAATTTACTTTGTTTCTTCTTGTTCATATTGCCAAGTGTCTTGAAACTGTCTGAGGGACCATAAATGGCTGATGCTGAAAATGACAGATTAGAAACTTTTGTTGAGAAGGTGAGGAGAGATAGAATTTCTGCAAAACCAAGCTTTGGGACAAGATCTGTCCATATGTGTTTCCTTTGATCAGCAGGTGCTACTTTCTATCAATCATTGATGACAGGGATAACAGTTTAACAGTTTAATAATAAAGGAACTTTCAATGTGTTACAGACAATACTAGGATAAAAAAAGCTTTGATTAAATGTCTGATTGGAAAAGTTTACAGAATGCTTCAAAATAATTACTTAAAAATATGGTTTCCTTTTCAAAGTATGTGAAAAACAAATTGCCTGGAACATTACACATTTAACTTTCAGTTTCAGTTTGACAAAGGTTCTCCATTGGAATATACATTTTAGAAGTAAGATTAAATGAGTCCACACAGACAAAGCACTTCCCCCTTTGCCCAACTTATTACTATTATTTTTAAAATTTCCATTACAATGCGGCAAAATGACCATCCAATTTTTGACATATGTTACTTTTGAGCTGAAGGCTTTTTAGCAAAGAACTGAATGTCCTTTTACTCATAAAGGCAAGTGGCCTCTTCAGATGTTCTTTCGGAGACTTTCAATCATTTTGTGATTTTCCCATCTTAGACCAAATAAAGGAACCAAGGAAACCTTTCTGATTTTACTGTGAAAGCTCTGCCTAAACAGCTGTGTATAACAACTTGACAACATTATGGGGAATTTGGATAATTTAATTTTAATATCTATTTGAATTGGAGAAGATCCCTGAGGACAGGACTTTCCCGATGCTTATTCATTAGAAAATATCCTGGCCTGAAGGTTGACAGAATACTTAAGGTCTGCAATGTTTAAAAGGTCTCACAATTTATCACCATATCCAAAGTAATACCATTTTACAAATCATGTGCTTTCCTTTAGGACATGTTTAGCTTAGCCTTTTTTCTTTTTAAAGTGAATAGAAAACTAACAAGTAGAAAATCTGATGATTTTCATTATACAAACAAAGAAAGTAATTTGTACCAAGTATTTGAATAACTGTGACAAATTATTGCTCATTAATTATTATCTTTTTTTCTTTTAGTGCCGACCCTTGCTCAAAAGTTGCCAAAATTTCAAATTTATGGATTGTGATATAAATATAAAATACATGAGAGTTATTTGGGTGAAGCACCCTGGGTCTTAGCATCCCTATTCAGAACAGAAGGAGTTGGGCTGGATGAGAAGTGGGTTCTTTTCCCAGGTTGGATGTGCCACCGACTGGAGTGGCCCTGCTGGAGCCGGTGGGGAGGGTGACCAAGTCCAAGGCCCCAGCGTCCAACAGGGTAGGTCCCCAAAGGCTCTACCCTAAACATGCAGGTCTGATGTATTTCAAAATTCAGATTTGGGTTTCTCTTTTGGATTTTAGAAAGGAAATATATGGCAGATACTGTATATCATGGCGGATATGGAACGACAGGGTGGATATGGTGTTCCCATCAAGTCCTGGGGCAGCTCCCCACAGTCAAGAGCATTTAAGGATTCTGTGGCTAAATAAGACCACATATAGGTTATCCTCCCCTCAGGCTGCCTGTTGAGATTAGAGGAACTAGGAAGGTTATTTTTTTTTTCTTCTTTTTCTGTTGTTGTTTGGTTGGTTTAGTCTGTACAACATGTGGGTAGGATCTTAGTTCCCTGACCAGGAAGGAATCCATGCCCCAGGCAAACGCTGAGCCACTGGGACTGCCAGGGAAGTCTCTGTGGTTTTGTTGTTGTTGTTGTTGTTTTTTAATGTTTTTTATGGATTTTGAATTGTAGATAAGAGATTGGGAACTTGGACCCATGTGAAGCCTACTAATTAAATACGAACACTGAGAAAGTAAAGCTTGTGATACAAGATAGATTTTGACAAACAGGCAGCTCCATCTTGGGAGGGTGTGGGCTTGGGGGCGAGGCATTGCTGTCAGTATTCATTTCCCTGGTTCTATGTAATTTTCACTATCTTTAGTTTTATGCCTTTTTTTTTTTGGTGGCAATACAAACATACAAACTAACTGAAAAAAAGCTAACTTTTATTGATTTTGCAATTCAGTAATTGAAGGATTTTTTTATGGAACCATTGGCCTTTCACAGACTCTTCCTACTATATTACCTGGTGATATACAAAGACCATCCAAATGGGAACAAGCAAAGGCTGTCTATTCTGAGCTTCCTGGAGTAAAGGTAGGCATCTACCCTCAGCTGCTTTTGGCAGCGGCCTTGTAGGCAGGCAGAGGAGCTGGGCAGCTTCCTCATGGACAAAAGAGAGGGCTTCGAGGGTGTCCAGGTGGAGGCTGTTTGAGTAGCGAAAGCTGTAGGTAGGCTAACATTACCCTGGGGCTCCTGGGTGGCTTCCTCTGGTCAGTTCTGGTTAGAAAGGAGAGCAGGGCCCAGCATCAGAGAAGCTGACAGCTACTGACCCAGGCCTGGCTACGGGGGGCAGATGGTTGCAAGAGCTGTTGTTGGCTTCCTCGGGCTGACTGCTGCTGAGGTTGTGGGTCAGAGTTCCACTGTCACAGTGGTGGTGGTGGCTTACTTCCCAGGTCATGCTTGACTTTTTGTGACCCTATGGACTGCAACCCAATAGGCTTCTCTGTCCACGGAATTCTCCAGGCAAGAATACTGAAGTGGGTTGCTATTCCTTTCTCCAGTGGATCTTCCCAACCCAGAGATGGAAACCGGGTCTCCTGCATTGCAGGCAGATTCTTTACTGCTGAGTCACTGGAGAAGCTCTGGTCTAAGCTACTGTCTTTTCCTATGTTCAGTCTCTCAGTAGAAATCTTGAGAGGTAGTGCCAGACTTTCCAGAAAGGAGAGGTTTAAGGGATAGCCTTATCAACAGAGAGTTTAGAAGACTTGGGACAGGCTTCCCTTAGACTGTTTACTGGAGTGACTTTGGAGTTGGGACACACTGGATAAGGTGGGGCATCTCAAGTCCCCACAGCTCTCTGCAGCTGGGGCTGCCTCCCAGCATCAGGTGCCTTTCATTTCCTTAAGGCTCTAACGTTAACTTTCTTACTGTAGTCTAACAGCAAAATAGGCTCCAGGAACAAGCACGAAGTTCAAATCTTAAACAAAGCATCCCCTTTCCATGCAGAATTCCACTTGAAAGGAGCACATTAAGTCACTAATTTGCTGGGTGGATCCTAGGATCAAACATACAAACTAACTGAAAAAGCTAACTTTTATTGATTTTGCAATTCAGTAATTGAAGGATTTTTTTATGGAACCATTGGCCTTTCACAGACTCTTCCTACTATATTACCTGGTGATATACAAAGACCATCCAAATGGGAACAAGCAAAGGCTGTCTATTCTGAGCTTCCTGGAGTAAAGGTAGGCATCTACCCTCAGCTGCTTTTGGCAGCGGCCTTGTAGGCAGGCAGAGGAGCTGGGCAGCTTCCTCATGGACAAAAGAGAGGGCTTCGAGGGTGTCCAGGTGGAGGCTGTTTGAGTAGCGAAAGCTGTAGGTAGGCTAACATTACCCTGGGGCTCCTGGGTGGCTTCCTCTGGTCAGTTCTGGTTAGAAAGGAGAGCAGGGCCCAGCATCAGAGAAGCTGACAGCTACTGACCCAGGCCTGGCTACGGGGCAGATGGTTGCAAGAGCTGTTGTTGGCTTCCTCGGGCTGACTGCTGCTGAGGTTGTGGGTCAGAGTTCCACTGTCACAGTGGTGGTGGTGGCTTACTTCCCAGGTCATGCTTGACTTTTTGTGACCCTATGGACTGCAACCCAATAGGCTTCTCTGTCCACGGAATTCTCCAGGCAAGAATACTGAAGTGGGTTGCTATTCCTTTCTCCAGTGGATCTTCCCAACCCAGAGATGGAAACCGGGTCTCCTGCATTGCAGGCAGATTCTTTACTGCTGAGTCACTGGAGAAGCTCTGGTCTAAGCTACTGTCTTTTCCTATGTTCAGTCTCTCAGTAGAAATCTTGAGAGGTAGTGCCAGACTTTCCAGAAAGGAGAGGTTTAAGGGATAGCCTTATCAACAGAGAGTTTAGAAGACTTGGGACAGGCTTCCCTTAGACTGTTTACTGGAGTGACTTTGGAGTTGGGACACACTGGATAAGGTGGGGCATCTCAAGTCCCCACAGCTCTCTGCAGCTGGGGCTGCCTCCCAGCATCAGGTGCCTTTCATTTCCTTAAGGCTCTAACGTTAACTTTCTTACTGTAGTCTAACAGCAAAATAGGCTCCAGGAACAAGCACGAAGTTCAAATCTTAAACAAAGCATCCCCTTTCCATGCAGAATTCCACTTGAAAGGAGCACATTAAGTCACTAATTTGCTGGGTGGATCCTAGGGAACTTACTGAGAAGATGATGAATAGGAAGAAGGGTAAAAGAAGAGAAAGACTGTAAAGAGACAAGGGCCCGTGAGCTTCGGAGTCACTTGAGCAAAATCAAATACTAACTGTGAAAATTAACCATTAGTCAAACGAATTGACTTAGAAGATGAATAGTCCTCTCTCAATCCAAATAATGATATTAAATGGCAGAATAACTGCATTTGAGGTTATGGAAAGGAAAGAAAATATCTGGAGTGACTAAAGTTAATGACCTGCGCTGACCCTGCTCTCAACTTTCTCTATTAGGAATATATATACTGTCTCTCTCTTCCCCATCCACAGATTATTAACATCCATTTCACACATCACAATAAAACAAAATGATGATGTGAATATCACTCCCATATTTTGAATACTCTCTGAAGTGCTTTTTGGATCATTAGAGTGATGTTTCATTTAGAACATGAAGATACTGATTTTTCAAATGAATCATTTCTAATACACACAGCACCTAAATGCACAATATCATTTTATATTTTTTATACAGACATTCAGCTGAGGCTCCCAAAGCCCCTGGTTAACTTCAGTTTGTCTTATATCCAGCTATGCAAAGGCTCTGAAGATGCAAATACAGTGTGGCTTCTTGTTCCAGCTGCCGAGAGTGGTGAAGCATTTAAGATTTCACCCAGCTTGCAACCAGCAAGTTAGGCTGTCAGTTTCATGGATGGTCTCTGAAGACAGGAGACTCCCAGGTCAAAGACAAAGGAGAAATTTGATGCTGCCAACTGGGATACTGAAGTTTGCCCTTTGTAATCTTCTCTTAATAAAATATAAGTTGGGGGCTGCCCTGTGAAGATGTTTATTCATGGATCATCTTGGTGAGCAGGACCTTGATCCCAGATGAAGGTCTTCCCCCAGGTTTACATGGCTGTGAATGTGAATGGGGGTTTCAGAGGGCAGCGATGGTCGTAAATCTGCCATTCAGAGCAGTCTAGGCCGTGTACCTCCGGCCTTCACTGCTGTGTTCACCTGACCTCTTTATTAAAAATTTCCAGCTGCTTTCCAATATCACCTTGCTGTGGTGTGGGCTGTGCTTCAAGCCAACTTCAGCTTACTAACAAACAAGGTGAAATCTAAAATGCAAAATGTTGCTTCTTATAGAAAGGCAGAAGGAGGACATCAGAGAAAGAAGATAGGTAAATACGAATATAAATAAACTATTGTTGATGATCCAGCTTTTGGGTGACAGTTTCAAGAAAGTACATTTATTGTGCTTTATTTAGATGGTGCTAATGGTGCTTCCTGGAGACATAATGATATGTGAGTTCGATCCTTGGATCGGGAAGATCCCCAAGGAGAGGGCATGGCAACCCACTCCAGAGTTCTTGCCTGGAGAATCCCCATGGACAGAGGAGCCTGGTGGGCAAGGGTCCATAGGGTCACAAAGAGTTGGACACAACTGAAGTGACCTAGCATGCACGCATTTCAATATTTATTTATTGGCCTCACTGGGTCTTCCCTGCTGCATGGGCTTTCTCTAGTTGTGGCGAGCAAGGGCTACTGTGTGTTGTGCTGCACGGGCTTCTTACTGCAGTGGTTTCTCTTCTTTCTGAGCACAAGCTCTAGGGCATGTGGGCTTCAGAAGTTGTGGTGCTTAGGCTCAGTTGCCCCAAGGTATGCAGAATCTTCCCAGACCAGGGATCGAACACATGTCCCCCACACTGGCAGATTTCCAACCATGGGACCACCAGGAAAGTCCCTGTGCTCTGTTTTTAAAAAGACATAGTCACGCATAAATGTACATTTCACATATAGTATTTATAGGTATCAAATAACATTTAAAAATATGAAGGGGAAATAACGTGATAGACTTATTAAGAAGCAAAGCCCAGGGGGCTTCCCTGGTGGTCCAGCGGGTCCAGTCCGCTTTGCAGTGCAGGAAGCACCGTTTTGATCCCTGGCCCGGAAAGATCCCACATGTGTGGAGTGGCTGGACTGATGTGTCCAATTACAAGCCAGTGCATGAGCCCAGAGCCAGTGCTCTGCAATGAGAGAGGCCACTGCAATGGGAGGCCCACACAGGCCAAAGAACTAAGATGGATGAAAATAAATAAGTGAAGGACCAGTAAAAGAGGCTGAAATTAAAAAAAAAAAAAAAAGTGTCCTAAGAATTCAGGGATTGGAAAAAAAAAAGGCAAAACCCAGGCCCCTCCTTCCAGGGGTTTAATTCAATAGGTCTGAACAGGGTCTGTGAATCTGCACTGAAAATATAGATGGGGTAAAATCCATACAAGGAGGAATCAGAGCCCTGTTGAATGGAGAACTTGCTTCAGGAGCAGCAAATTGGGTGCGCAACAGGGAAGAGCTCGCGCCTGCACACTTCTAGTCACTGATTGATTAAGCTGGGGCCAGGCAGCATCCTTCAACGATTCAATCAACATTTCCTTATCCGTCCCCTGCAGCATCTTTGCAAGTCGTCTTCAAAAATCACTGAACCACTCATTGTTTATCCACTCTGCAAAATACACACAGCTTCTCATATCCACCAGGATTACCCCCCTCTCAGTTATATTCAGCTCTTTCACTGCTCCTGATTTCAGTCAGCAGCAGATATATACACCTTCCCAGGGAGATTATTCTTACCACAAAATTGCCTTGTATTTAAATGTCTACGAGACCCTCCAAAAAAGAGAGCGAGAGAGCTGACACGAGGGTTTTCTCCCAACTTAAACCAATTTGTCTAATAAATAATATGCCCTTGGCAATGGCCAATATTGCTCCACCCTGAGGCGTGAACTTCACCCTCAGCTCTAAGGAAATCACTAGCAAAATGCCCTAACCTTGACTTCTATCAATATTCTAATGCTTCCAATACATAGGGAGTCCCAAAGGGCAATCTGTGCTGCGCTGTCACAGTCTCCCTCCAGGACTGGGACAGGCACACCAAGTGTCAGGAGTGTGAATTTTGACGGCTCTCTGCTGAGTCCGCCTCAGGCTTCCCTGTCTCCACTGGGGACCTCTCTAAAAGGGATGGGGATGACCCCAGGTTCCTCCAGAGCTCCTGTATGTTGGTGTTTCTATTGTTAGCTTAGTTATGGTGTTTATGCTGGCCCTGTATTTCTGTCTTTTGGTGTGTATTATGTTGCTTGATTCATCTGAGTAATCATAATTAAAAATCAATCCAGGAGAAAAATTTTTTTTTGTTCTCAGGAGAAAATTTTAACCCCTGGAGTCTTACGGTCACAGAAAATCTTGCCCACATTTTTATTGGAGTGAAAATAAATATGATAAATGAAGCATTTTCTGGAATAAAAACATTTACACTAACATAACATTTAATGGGAGTGAAATGTGCATTCAAGAAAGAAAAATCATGTAAACTAGCTGACCATCACTTGACCTCGTTCGTGTATGTTTTTCAATGGCTAATCCAAGGTACAAAACCATTCTGATTTTAAAATTTCATTAGGGAAATTTAAAAACAGTTGTCTAAATTTTAGTTGACTTTTTATAATTCTATTTATTTATTTTTATCTGTCCTGGGTCTTTGTTGCTGCTTTTCTCTAGCTGTGGCAAGCAAGGGCTACTCATTGCAGTGGCTTTCTTGTTACAGAGCACAGGCTCTAGCGCATGTGGGCCTCAACCGTTGTGACACGTGGACTCAGTAGTTGCCACTCTTAGGCTCGAGCACAGGTTCAATAGTTGTGACTCATGGGCTTAGTTGCTCCAAGGCATATGGGATCTTCCAAGATCAGGGATTGAACCTTTGTTCCCTGCATAGGCAGGTGACTTCTTTACCACTGAGCTACCAGGGAAGCCCTGACTTATTTTTTAAACTTCAATATTTATTGATCTGGGGGCTTCCCCTGGTGGTCCAGTGGGTAAGGACACCGCCTTGCAGTGCAAGGGGTGCCGGTTCGAGTCCTGGCCTGGGAAGATCCCACTTGCCGCGGAGCGGCTGGACTGATGTGTCCAATCACTGAGCCGGAGCTCTGGAGCGCATGCGCCCAGAGCCGGTGCTCGGCAAGGACAGACGCCACCGCGATGGGAGGCCCACAGGAGCCAAAGAATGAAGACGAATGAAAATAGAGAAATGAAAGAACAATAGAAGCGGCCTGCCCACTCCCCTTCCTCCCCAACCCGACCCCACCCAGTCCGCCTCAGGCTTCCCTGTCTCCACTGGGGACCTCTCTAAAAGGGATGGGGATGACCCCAGGTTCCTCCAGAGCTCCTGTATGTTGGTGTTTCTATTGTTAGCTTAGTTATGGTGTTTATGCTGGCCCTGTATTTCTGTCTTTTGGTGTGTATTATGTTGCTTGATTCATCTGAGTAATCATAATTAAAAATCAATCCAGGAGAAAAATTTTTTTTTGTTCTCAGGAGAAAATTTTAACCCCTGGAGTCTTACGGTCACAGAAAATCTTGCCCACATTTTTATTGGAGTGAAAATAAATATGATAAATGAAGCATTTTCTGGAATAAAAACATTTACACTAACATAACATTTAATGGGAGTGAAATGTGCATTCAAGAAAGAAAAATCATGTAAACTAGCTGACCATCACTTGACCTCGTTCGTGTATGTTTTTCAATGGCTAATCCAAGGTACAAAACCATTCTGATTTTAAAATTTCATTAGGGAAATTTAAAAACAGTTGTCTAAATTTTAGTTGACTTTTTATAATTCTATTTATTTATTTTTATCTGTCCTGGGTCTTTGTTGCTGCTTTTCTCTAGCTGTGGCAAGCAAGGGCTACTCATTGCAGTGGCTTTCTTGTTACAGAGCACAGGCTCTAGCGCATGTGGGCCTCAACCGTTGTGACACGTGGACTCAGTAGTTGCCACTCTTAGGCTCGAGCACAGGTTCAATAGTTGTGACTCATGGGCTTAGTTGCTCCAAGGCATATGGGATCTTCCAAGATCAGGGATTGAACCTTTGTTCCCTGCATAGGCAGGTGACTTCTTTACCACTGAGCTACCAGGGAAGCCCTGACTTATTTTTTAAACTTCAATATTTATTGATCTGGGGGCTTCCCCTGGTGGTCCAGTGGGTAAGGACACCGCCTTGCAGTGCAAGGGGTGCCGGTTCGAGTCCTGGCCTGGGAAGATCCCACTTGCCGCGGAGCGGCTGGACTGATGTGTCCAATCACTGAGCCGGAGCTCTGGAGCGCATGCGCCCAGAGCCGGTGCTCGGCAAGGACAGACGCCACCGCGATGGGAGGCCCACAGGAGCCAAAGAATGAAGACGAATGAAAATAGAGAAATGAAAGAACAATAGAAGCGGCCTGCCCACTCCCCTTCCTCCCCAACCCGACCCCCACCCAAAGTAAATAAATAAATAAATCTTTAAAAAAAAAACTTTATTGATCTGGAAATTATGCTCTTTACAACTATTTCAACTTATGATATATGTTTTTGGTGGCCACTTAACACGCTGTGAAGGGGTATATAGATTTTCCAAAATTCTTCTGGATGCTTTTTTCTTAGGCAATAATTTCTACCAAACTAGATGACTTAAACTATTTTCTTGTTTTCTAGAGATAGTCAGTCTAATCCAATCTTTCATGATGATCACTCATCCATGATAAGAAAAGAATCATTTGCAATGGAAGAGGAAATATCACCAGAAAAACAAAAGCAGGAAATAACTTAGGATAGTATAATCTTTGCAAGAATTACAGTAAAGTAAAAGAACTTCAAAAAGGCAAAGAAGAAAGGAATCTGTGGGATGCCATCCTCTGCTCACAAATCGCACGTCCCCATCAGCACAGATGGTGCCCTCATCTCAAAGCCTTAGCCTCGCATCTCCTTGCTGTTGTTTTCTCTGAAGAAAAAGGAGACAGAAAGATTTCTGCCTTCCTCCTCTGCCCTCCAATGACTGCTGTGAGCAATGGAGAAAGGCTCTCCAGCAGAGGGAAGCTCCCTGGCCCGTCCTTACATCATAAGAACCTGAATAATGGAACCCTTCAAGGTACCCAAGCATCCATGTGATGCTCATGAAAATAGACAACTTGTCCCTCCAGGGTTCTCATAACGAACCTGCTTAGAAAAACATACCTTAGCCACAAGCCAAACATGCTGTTGCTTCAGGAATCTGACTGTTTCTCTTTAGAGTTGACCTTGCGCCTTTGTGGTACTAATCTATTCTCCTTATTTATACTGCAATTATTATCAGAATAAAAATTCACAATTTTTCATATAATTTTTTTGTATTTCTTTAAAATATCTGTATGGCCTATGACATTTTAGAGGAGATCTTTATAATATAAATGTAACTGCTTGATATATTCCTTAAATATATATTTAATGACTGAGAAAAAATAAATTTTCTCCCACAAAATGGAAAGTTACTAGAAGCAAGGTTGAAATGGAGTTAGACTAGGGATGAAGAAAGTGGCAAAGAGGTAAGCGTTGCCAGACAATTGCAACCAGGGCTTCAGGTGTCTTCTCAGTCATCCTGTGTTCCTGCTGGAACGAAGGGCTTCTTCCCTGGCAGGAAGCATTCTCATGAATTGGAACTTATTCCTTTACATATTTCAGAAAATCCACTCACTGCTAGCAGCGGGGCAGCGACACACTGACCAATTGGCGGGAACATGGTATCCCATCGATTAACTGTTCTATGTGCCCCTAAATATGGAAAGCAAGATCACCAGGCTGTGAAGGGGTATATAGATTTTCC
The DNA here is from genome assembly GCA_022376925.1 of Tragulus kanchil. Classification (NCBI taxonomy): domain Eukaryota; kingdom Metazoa; phylum Chordata; class Mammalia; order Artiodactyla; family Tragulidae; genus Tragulus; species Tragulus kanchil. The sequence goes on along the minus strand of JAIOJX010000031.1, from coordinate 84,721,487 downwards.
AAAATTCTTCTGGATGCTTTTTTCTTAGGCAATAATTTCTACCAAACTAGATGACTTAAACTATTTTCTTGTTTTCTAGAGATAGTCAGTCTAATCCAATCTTTCATGATGATCACTCATCCATGATAAGAAAAGAATCATTTGCAATGGAAGAGGAAATATCACCAGAAAAACAAAAGCAGGAAATAACTTAGGATAGTATAATCTTTGCAAGAATTACAGTAAAGTAAAAGAACTTCAAAAAGGCAAAGAAGAAAGGAATCTGTGGGATGCCATCCTCTGCTCACAAATCGCACGTCCCCATCAGCACAGATGGTGCCCTCATCTCAAAGCCTTAGCCTCGCATCTCCTTGCTGTTGTTTTCTCTGAAGAAAAAGGAGACAGAAAGATTTCTGCCTTCCTCCTCTGCCCTCCAATGACTGCTGTGAGCAATGGAGAAAGGCTCTCCAGCAGAGGGAAGCTCCCTGGCCCGTCCTTACATCATAAGAACCTGAATAATGGAACCCTTCAAGGTACCCAAGCATCCATGTGATGCTCATGAAAATAGACAACTTGTCCCTCCAGGGTTCTCATAACGAACCTGCTTAGAAAAACATACCTTAGCCACAAGCCAAACATGCTGTTGCTTCAGGAATCTGACTGTTTCTCTTTAGAGTTGACCTTGCGCCTTTGTGGTACTAATCTATTCTCCTTATTTATACTGCAATTATTATCAGAATAAAAATTCACAATTTTTCATATAATTTTTTTGTATTTCTTTAAAATATCTGTATGGCCTATGACATTTTAGAGGAGATCTTTATAATATAAATGTAACTGCTTGATATATTCCTTAAATATATATTTAATGACTGAGAAAAAATAAATTTTCTCCCACAAAATGGAAAGTTACTAGAAGCAAGGTTGAAATGGAGTTAGACTAGGGATGAAGAAAGTGGCAAAGAGGTAAGCGTTGCCAGACAATTGCAACCAGGGCTTCAGGTGTCTTCTCAGTCATCCTGTGTTCCTGCTGGAACGAAGGGCTTCTTCCCTGGCAGGAAGCATTCTCATGAATTGGAACTTATTCCTTTACATATTTCAGAAAATCCACTCACTGCTAGCAGCGGGGCAGCGACACACTGACCAATTGGCGGGAACATGGTATCCCATCGATTAACTGTTCTATGTGCCCCTAAATATGGAAAGCAAGATCACCAGAGGGTTAACAGGCCTATGGATTTCCTGTACTTTCAAACTACAATGTTTCTTTCCACTTCGGCTCTGTAAGTTTGTAAGACCAAATATTAAAGACAAATAGACGTGATGGTTTTCTTCTGTCTTCTCTTCCACATGGAATCACTGCAGGAGTTTTCCTCATATGCCAACACTTAAATCAGCAGCTTTATCTTGTTCAGAGAGAAGCCTAACAAGAACGACATCCAGAATAAGAAGAAGAGCAATGATTCATACTTCATTATTATAATGACGTTCTTAAGAGCTAGTCAATATTCGCATGCACAGAAAGCTAAAAAGGCAGGTGGGATCTGACAGGCGTGTACAAGTGCCATCCATCTCTGGAAAGGAGATGCCTTCCTTCCTGTAGGGAAAAATGAGAGGTCTCCAGCTTACCCAAGCCAGTCTAGACACACACAGGAGCGTTTAGAACAAACCCAGCGCAAAAAGTGGTGTAAATAGACCAATATGAAACTGTTAATGAAATCAGATAGCTGGTTATCAAAGAGCAGGGGAAGTTAATAAACTAGTGGTGATAAAATAGTCTGATCTGTTTACTCTTCAATTCTTTTTAAAAAATAGTTTTATTTATTTATTTTTGGCTGCACTGGGGTCACAAGTGCACTGCACTTGTGCTTGAGCTTTCTCTAGTTGTGGCGAGCAGGAGCTATTCTCTAGCTGTGATGTGTATGTTTCTCATTGCAGTGGCTTCTTTTATTGCGGACTATATGGGCTGTAGAGCACCTGGGCTTGGTAGCTGTGGCACATGGGCTTAGCTGGCCTGAGGCATGTAGAATCTTCCCAGACCAGGGATCAAACCTGTGTCTCCTGCATAGGCGGGCAGATTTTTAGCCATTGGACCACCAGGGAAGTTCTACTTCTTAAATCTCTCACCAAAATAAAAATGAATTCAGTTGTAGATGCTTCCAAAAATTCAGAAAGCAAGCTCTTACAGAAACTGGGTGAGGATATTATATTATATGCCAGGTGAAATATGGTATGGGTTCATCAGGGGCTTCCCTGGTGGCTCAAACAGTAAAGAATCTGCCTGCAATGCAGGAAACCCAGGTTTGATCCCTGGGTCAGGAAGATCCTCTGGAGGTGGAAATGGCAATCCACTCCAGTATTCGTGCCTGGGAAATCACATAGACAGAGGAGCCTGGTGGGCTACAGTCCATGACATCACAGAGTCAGACAAGACTGAACGACTAACGCTTCTACTTTCACTGGGTTCATCAGGGAGTTTCTATTTGGATGGAAGGCATGAGAGTATGTATTGAACACAATCAGAACTTCCTTTGGCCAAGTCCAGATCTGAACGTGTTATTTTATCTGGAAAGGTCACAAAACATGAACTTTCCTGCCTCTCTGTTAGAAAGTGTGTATCTGACCTTGCTTTGAAAGGAATGCTGATGCCTTTAGCAAAGTCTTTAAAAAATAGTTGGAAGTCTGGTAAGAATTATTCAAAACTAAAGTAAAAATCCATACAAAATTTTCCACTTTTTCTAGCAAACATGAATTATAGTCATAAAATTTTCCAAAAATTAATTATGCTAGTTGATATGGAATAAATGACCCAAAGTCATAGGGTTGGGTATACAACACATAACAAGATTTTGTTGTTCATTTTTCCTTTTAAATTGCTACAATTAGTGATAAATTACTAATGTACTACATAATGAGTTAGAGTGATTTTTCTAAGTGGAATCTTCAGTCTGTTCAAGTTTTCAAAAGAGCATACCGCGGGAAAGCAAACATACTGGAAATAGTAATGTTATGTCATTATATAATTTTTTTTTTTTTTTTACCATTACTGATAAGTGTTAAGAAAGCAAATTTCTGTGAGAACTCATTCTTCTAAAGTGACTTAAAATGATCACTAACAAAGTATCACACTTTTGTTTTTCACATTTTTTTTTCCCTTGCCAAATACCTAGCATCAACACCCAAACTGGTTGCTCATGGCAATGCAAAATCTACACCGAGTGGATTGTCCTCCTCCACCCTGGACTGGAGGAAGGCTTGTTTTGTCTCCATACACCTACATTCTCTCCATGGAGAATTTCTCCACACGGAATCATTTCTTCAATTATTTTTAATTGCATTTCAAAAATATTTGGTGAAAAATAATCTCACCAATTATTTTTTACACAGTAATTTAACACTTGACAATAAACACTTTTGTTCTCTAACTTTTCTTGAATATGTTTCTTGTCCCCCTCAATCATATTATGAAACTTAAATCCAGATTCCAAACTGGCTGAGATCCGATCTTGAGTCTTCCACCAAAAAGTGTTTGTAACTTCGGGAAAATTACTGAAACACTTTGTGCCTCAGTTTTCTTCATGCAAAGTGGAAATTCTGATAAGCAGTACAGCTTGTGGGAGTAAATAATAAATGTAAAAAATATGTAGGACAGTCTCTTTTTTTCAGTTTTGTTCAAGTACAGTTGATTTACAATGTTGTGTTAATTTCTGCTATATAGCAAAGTGATTCAGTTATTTCATATCCTTTTCCGTGATGGGTTATCATAGGATACTGAATATAGTTCCCTGTGCTAAAAGTAGGACCTTGCGGTTTATTCATATATATATATATATATATATATATATATATGTATAATACTTTGCATCTTCTATTCTCAAACTTCCAGTCCTTGCCTCCCCAATCTATCCTTCACCTGTATCTTTGAGTCTATTTAGTAGATAAGTTGATTTATTTCACAGCTTACATTCCATATATAAGTGATATCATATGGTATTTGCTTTTCTCTTCTGACCTACTTCACTTGTATGATAATCTGTGGGTCCATCTATGTCCGCTTACTAATGTACTACATAATGAGTTAGAGTGATTTTTCTAAGTGGAATCTTCAGTCTGTTCAAGTTTTCAAAAGAGCATACCGCGGGAAAGCAAACATACTGGAAATAGTAATGTTATGTCATTATATAATTTTTTTTTTTTTTTACCATTACTGATAAGTGTTAAGAAAGCAAATTTCTGTGAGAACTCATTCTTCTAAAGTGACTTAAAATGATCACTAACAAAGTATCACACTTTTGTTTTTCACATTTTTTTTTCCCTTGCCAAATACCTAGCATCAACACCCAAACTGGTTGCTCATGGCAATGCAAAATCTACACCGAGTGGATTGTCCTCCTCCACCCTGGACTGGAGGAAGGCTTGTTTTGTCTCCATACACCTACATTCTCTCCATGGAGAATTTCTCCACACGGGAATCATTTCTTCAATTATTTTTAATTGCATTTCAAAAATATTTGGTGAAAAATAATCTCACCAATTATTTTTTACACAGTAATTTAACACTTGACAATAAACACTTTTGTTCTCTAACTTTTCTTGAATATGTTTCTTGTCCCCCTCAATCATATTATGAAACTTAAATCCAGATTCCAAACTGGCTGAGATCCGATCTTGAGTCTTCCACCAAAAAGTGTTTGTAACTTCGGGAAAATTACTGAAACACTTTGTGCCTCAGTTTTCTTCATGCAAAGTGGAAATTCTGATAAGCAGTACAGCTTGTGGGAGTAAATAATAAATGTAAAAAATATGTAGGACAGTCTCTTTTTTTCAGTTTTGTTCAAGTACAGTTGATTTACAATGTTGTGTTAATTTCTGCTATATAGCAAAGTGATTCAGTTATTTCATATCCTTTTCCGTGATGGGTTATCATAGGATACTGAATATAGTTCCCTGTGCTAAAAAGTAGGACCTTGCGGTTTATTCATTATATATATATATATATATATATATATATATATATATATAATACTTTGCATCTTCTATTCTCAAACTTCCAGTCCTTGCCTCCCCAAACCTCCTATTCCTTGGCAACCTGTATCTTTGAGTCTATTTAGTAGATAAGTTGATTTATTTCACAGCTTACATTCCATATATAAGTGATATCATATGGTATTTGCTTTTCTCTTTCTGACCTACTTCACTTCGTATGATAATCTGTGGGTCCATCTATGTCTCTGCAAATGGCATTATTTCATTCTTTTTTATGGCTGAGTAGTATTCCGTTGTGCATATATACTGTATCTTTATCCATTCATCTATCAATGGACATTTAAATTGTTTCTCTATGTAGGAAGTTCTCTCATATGTGTGTTACATAACATTTTCTATCATCATTAGTATTGTTATTGTTATTGGTACTCTTAATTCTAGAAACTTCATATCATACCTTTGGTGTTATGCCAGACCAGTGTATACTGTCTGCATGTGCATGAGTTTAGGTATAACTAAAGATGAAACCATCACTGCTTTTGAATAACTGGGTAGGGTTACGAAGTAATAAAGCATCATTGTGAAATGCTGATGGAACAGCAGCAGAGAGATTCATTCGTAACTTTTCAATCAAAAAATGTTGTGGATTTTAATGCTTTAAAGCGTTTCTAGGGCATCCCTGGTGGTCCAGTGGGTAAAAAGTCTGCCTTGCAGTGCAAGGGACACCAGTTCGATCTCTGGCCCAGGAAGATCCCATGTGCCACAGAGCGGCTGAACCAGTGTGTCCAATTACGAGTCAGTGCTCTGGAATGCCTGAGCCCAGAGCCAGTTCTCTGCAATGAAAGAGGCCACTGCAATGGGAGGCCTACACAGGCCAAAGAATAAAGATGGATGGAAATAAATAAAAATAAAAACACACAAAAAAAGAGGCCAAAATTAGAAAAAAAAGCTTTTCTGGAGTTCATGGTGATACCAAATACAGCAGACATTTTGAAATAAGCTCATGGTAGCTCTGAGGATAACATAAATGTAGCAACTCTGGGTAAAAGGTCTAAATTTTAGTTCCACTTATTCATCTCAATAAACTCATCATCATCTTTGAAAATTGAAGGGCAGATTTAATAATTGGAAAAAGTTAAATAAATTAGATTTGTTTGTGTCATAGGATATGACACAATCATTCAAAATATGATTGTAGAAAATATTGAATGTAAGAAAAATTGTTCACGATGTACTGTTTGGAGAGAAAAGATCAGTGTGACTGAAGTTTTGTGGGAAGAAGGAGGATCTTTCTGACCTACTTCACTGTATGATAATCTCTGGGTCCATCTATGTCTCTGCAAATGGCATTATTTCATTCTTTTTTATGGCTGAGTAGTATTCCGTTGTGCATATATACTGTATCTTTATCCATTCATCTATCAATGGACATTTAAATTGTTTCTCTATGTAGGAAGTTCTCTCATATGTGTGTTACATAACATTTTCTATCATCATTAGTATTGTTATTGTTATTGGTACTCTTAATTCTAGAAACTTCATATCATACCTTTGGTGTTATGCCAGACCAGTGTATACTGTCTGCATGTGCATGAGTTTAGGTATAACTAAAGATGAAACCATCACTGCTTTTGAATAACTGGGTAGGGTTACGAAGTAATAAAGCATCATTGTGAAATGCTGATGGAACAGCAGCAGAGAGATTCATTCGTAACTTTTCAATCAAAAAATGTTGTGGATTTTAATGCTTTAAAGCGTTTCTAGGGCATCCCTGGTGGTCCAGTGGGTAAAAAGTCTGCCTTGCAGTGCAAGGGACACCAGTTCGATCTCTGGCCCAGGAAGATCCCATGTGCCACAGAGCGGCTGAACCAGTGTGTCCAATTACGAGTCAGTGCTCTGGAATGCCTGAGCCCAGAGCCAGTTCTCTGCAATGAAAGAGGCCACTGCAATGGGAGGCCTACACAGGCCAAAGAATAAAGATGGATGGAAATAAATAAAAATAAAAACACACACAAAAAGAGGCCAAAATTAGAAAAAAAAGCTTTTCTGGAGTTCATGGTGATACCAAATACAGCAGACATTTTGAAATAAGCTCATGGTAGCTCTGAGGATAACATAAATGTAGCAACTCTGGGTAAAAGGTCTAAATTTTAGTTCCACTTATTCATCTCAATAAACTCATCATCATCTTTGAAAATTGAAGGGCAGATTTAATAATTGGAAAAAGTTAAATAAATTAGATTTGTTTGTGTCATAGGATATGACACAATCATTCAAAATATGATTGTAGAAAATATTGAATGTAAGAAAAATTGTTCACGATGTACTGTTTGGAGAGAAAAGATCAGTGTGACTGAAGTTTTGTGGGAAGAAGGAGGAGAAAGAGGAAGAGATGGAGGAGAGAAATTTGCTTTCCACTCAGTTGAGTTTTAAACTAAGATATTTCTGAATGAAGAGTCATTTGAGCCTTTTTACAGAGTTCAGCCCACAAGTGGGCTCCTTATTACTGACAAGGAAGAGGTAAGAACATGTGAGCAAAACAAATGTCACTTAGAGAACAGCTTTTCTTTCCCTAAAAAACAGAGTAGAAGGCTGTGATGCTACCCTTAGCTTGGAAATATCACATACATATTTCTTTGTTCAAAAAACCAGATAGAAATGATTACTTGGATATAAATTTAGAAGATATGCAATCTTAGGATAAGCAGAGCAGAAAGAAGGATAATAAGGGCAAACTAAAACCTGGGGTGTGTAAATATTTTAGCTCTTATTCTACTTTTTCGAAATTAAAAGAAATTTTGTTGGCAGCACCATGTGGCATGTGGGATCTTAGTTCCCTGACCAAGGATCAAGCCCTCATCCCCTGCACTGAGAGCATGAAGTCTTAACCACTGGGCTGCCAGGGAAGCCCTAACTCTATTTTAACTGGTGTGTTATTCACTTAGCCATGTCTGACTCTTTGCGACCCCTTAATCTTGCCAGGCTCCTCGGTCCATGGGATTTTCCAGGCAAGGATACTGGAGTCGGTTGCCATTTCCCGGGCTCTTTGATTTTTCTGCAATGGCCACTGCAATGGGAGGCCTACACAGGCCAAAGAATAAAGATGGATGGAAATAAATAAAAATAAAAACACACACAAAAAGAGGCCAAAATTAGAAAAAAAAGCTTTTCTGGAGTTCATGGTGATACCAAATACAGCAGACATTTTGAAATAAGCTCATGGTAGCTCTGAGGATAACATAAATGTAGCAACTCTGGGTAAAAGGTCTAAATTTTAGTTCCACTTATTCATCTCAATAAACTCATCATCATCTTTGAAAATTGAAGGGCAGATTTAAAAATTTGGAAAAAGTTAAATAAATTAGATTTGTTTGTGTCATAGGATATGACACAATCATTCAAAATATGATTGTAGAAAATATTGAATGTAAGAAAAATTGTTCACGATGTACTGTTTGGAGAGAAAAGATCAGTGTGACTGAAGTTTTGTGGGAAGAAGGAGGAGAAAGAGGAAGAGATGGAGGAGAGAAATTTGCTTTCCACTCAGTTGAGTTTTAAACTAAGATATTTCTGAATGAAGAGTCATTTGAGCCTTTTTACAGAGTTCAGCCCACAAGTGGGCTCCTTATTACTGACAAGGAAGAGGTAAGAACATGTGAGCAAAACAAATGTCACTTAGAGAACAGCTTTTCTTTCCTAAAAAACAGAGTAGAAGGCTGTGATGCTACCCTTAGCTTGGAAATATCACATACATATTTCTTTGTTCAAAAAACCAGATAGAAATGATTACTTGGATATAAATTTAGAAGATATGCAATCTTAGGATAAGCAGAGCAGAAAGAAGGATAATAAGGGCAAACTAAAACCTGGGGTGTGTAAATATTTTAGCTCTTATTCTACTTTTTCGAAATTAAAAGAAATTTTGTTGGCAGCACCATGTGGCATGTGGGATCTTAGTTCCCTGACCAAGGATCAAGCCCTCATCCCCTGCACTGAGAGCATGAAGTCTTAACCACTGGGCTGCCAGGGAAGCCCTAACTCTATTTTAACTGGTGTGTTATTCACTTAGCCATGTCTGACTCTTTGCGACCCCTTAATCTTGCCAGGCTCCTCGGTCCATGGGATTTTCCAGGCAAGGATACTGGAGTCGGTTGCCATTTCCTTCGCCAGGGGATCTTCCTTATCCAGGGATTGAACCCAGGTCTCCTTCAATGCAGACAGACTTTACCATCTGAACCACGACGGAAGAAAATTCTACTAAAAAAAAAAAAATTATGTAATCTGTATAAAGAGCCCAAAGCATTCTTATTCCATTAAAAAATAATAAAAGTCTGCAAAATAAGCCACACATGCAGTTCTTCATTTCTTCCCTGGGAATTTTTTCTTAGAAAAATACAGAGTATTCTGGAATAACGTGTACATACTTGCATCATTAAGAGGCCTATTTTGAGTTATAAATTACAGTTAATAATTTTTATTTCATTAGTCATATTTAATCTTTTCTTATTAAACACTTTATTTGAATGAGAGTCATGAGACCCTCTTAAAACGAGATCTTTAATCTGACTTGGCTAGGTACATAGGCTGGGAAGGCTGCTGTATCAACATTCCTATGGAGGCAATTTAGTTTGGTGAGATGTCCTGACAAAAAGGGAAACTCAAATCAAATTTAAGCAGTAAAAACTCCAGGAGCACATGATCAGCTTTGATTCTATCTTGATTGAATGGTTGTAGATATCTTCATTCATATATCAGGATTAACTAACATGTGGGTACAACTGCAGTTAATCATTATAGTCAGCTGATATGAAACCATATTTATTTTAAGAACATGTACCGATAATACACATGTATTTTCACTAATGCTTATAGCAATCTTTTCACATATATAGAGATATTATTCTCTCTAGTTCACAAATCTAGGGCCTTTTACCAGTTTGCTAACAAAATAAGTGTCTTCATGAACTGCATCGAAAACTCAGGTGTTGTGGCTATTTTCAGTTTCCAAAAGAAAACAGATTTTATGGTGTCATTCCAAATTTTTATTATATTTGTGTGAGGCTCATACAAAATAGTCTTATCTGGAGTGTTATTTTATCAGGCAATGGAAACTTAGAGAACAAGGCAGCTTGTGAAGTAAAGACTGTATTTATAATCAATGAGTTAAAAAAGGAAGTAAAAGAAGTCTTAAATTTGGCATTAATACTGTGAACAAGAGTACATTAGGTGAAAGTCCATAATACAGTCATAATATTTATGACAGTGGCCAAAAAAAGAGACAAAATCCAATCCAGAAGTACAATAGCCACTTAAGGAAACAGTAATTTCCCATTATTTAGCAGCAAAATGCCATTCAAAACTATGAAAACTGTTGCCTACATAATGTACTGTTTTTCCTGCTCTCTAAATATCATCCTAAAGGAAATCAGTCCTGAATATTCTTTGGAAGGACTGATGCTGAAGCTGAAGCTCCAATACTTTGACCACTTGATGCTAAGAGAGGACTCATTGGAAAAGCCTCCAATGTCAGGACAAATAGAAGGCAAAAGGTGACAGAGGACAATGATTTTTTGGCTTAGAAAAATACAGAGTATTCTGGAATAACGTGTACATACTTGCATCATTAAGAGGCCTATTTTGAGTTATAAATTACAGTTAATAATTTTTATTTCATTAGTCATATTTAATCTTTTCTTATTAAACACTTTATTTGAATGAGAGTCATGAGACCCTCTTAAAACGAGATCTTTAATCTGACTTGGCTAGGTACATAGGCTGGGAAGGCTGCTGTATCAACATTCCTATGGAGGCAATTTAGTTTGGTGAGATGTCCTGACAAAAAGGGAAACTCAAATCAAATTTAAGCAGTAAAAACTCCAGGAGCACATGATCAGCTTTGATTCTATCTTGATTGAATGGTTGTAGATATCTTCATTCATATATCAGGATTAACTAACATGTGGGTACAACTGCAGTTAATCATTATAGTCAGCTGATATGAAACCATATTTATTTTAAGAACATGTACCGATAATACACATGTATTTTCACTAATGCTTATAGCAATCTTTTCACATATATAGAGATATTATTCTCTCTAGTTCACAAATCTAGGGCCTTTTACCAGTTTGCTAACAAAATAAGTGTCTTCATGAACTGCATCGAAAACTCAGGTGTTGTGGCTATTTTCAGTTTCCAAAAGAAAACAGATTTTATGGTGTCATTCCAAATTTTTATTATATTTGTGTGAGGCTCATACAAAATAGTCTTATCTGGAGTGTTATTTTATCAGGCAATGGAAACTTAGAGAACAAGGCAGCTTGTGAAGTAAAGACTGTATTTATAATCAATGAGTTAAAAAAGGAAGTAAAAGAAGTCTTAAATTTGGCATTAATACTGTGAACAAGAGTACATTAGGTGAAAGTCCATAATACAGTCATAATATTTATGACAGTGGCCAAAAAAAGAGACAAAATCCAATCCAGAAGTACAATAGCCACTTAAGGAAACAGTAATTTCCCATTATTTAGCAGCAAAATGCCATTCAAAACTATGAAAACTGTTGCCTACATAATGTACTGTTTTTCCTGCTCTCTAAATATCATCCTAAAGGAAATCAGTCCTGAATATTCTTTGGAAGGACTGATGCTGAAGCTGAAGCTCCAATACTTTGACCACTTGATGCTAAGAGAGGACTCATTGGAAAAGCCTCCAATGTCAGGACAAATAGAAGGCAAAAGGAGAAGGGGATGACAGAGGACAAGCTGGCTGGATGGCATCACTGAGGAAATGGACATGAGTTTGAGCAAGCTCTGGGAGATGGTGAAGGGCCAGGGAAGCCTGGAGTGCTGCCGGATTGAACTAAAATATCGTCATCATCCTTACTACCTGTATCTGACACAATACGGTTCCACTGTCACAAAGAGTGATTGAAAAGCTGTCAGTAAGTGGAAACGTTGCAAAGGTCTAGGTAGAGTTGATGGAAGCAAACGAGAGATGGAGAAGGAGACAGAGGCTAAGAATTTCAGGAAGTTATCACCACTCTTGAACCTAATTGGGGCAAAAAAGAGAAAAGTAGATGCTGCAGTTCAGAAAAGGGCTCTAGAGGCTCGTTAGATACGACGAGTTGTGACCTGTGTCACTCGGACCTCCAAGCCCGCTGCGCCCTGGATCATAGGAACGGGACACAACATTTTTGGAGTGGTTTATAAAGTATAGCAACGAGGGGTCATTCCTTCACCTCCATTTTCCCTTGGTTCCAAGACCTGGTGCTTTCAGGTCTGATGGGAGCGGCATTAAGCTCCACCTGCTGGTGTAAAGGATGCGTTGCACTCTTGTGAGATGCAACCCGGAGGAGTTGCCTAGTAGGTGACAACGGCTGTGTCTCCTAAAGGAAGGCTCTGCTCTGTTAGACCATAGTTTACATTTCTCTCTTTATCCCTCTGTCTCTCTCTCTTTGTTTACACACGATTTTCTGGACAGGCTGGCAATTCTGCTGGTCTGGAATGGGATGTGCTGATCTCTGCTGGGCAGGTTCCTACATGCCTGGATGAATGAGCTAGGAGCTGGCAGATTTCATGTGGACACACAGCTGAGCCAATTCAGCTCTCCTGCACCTGCCGCATCCTCCAAGGGCTGGTCCAGAACATTCTCTCGGCAGGGCCTGGGCTCCAGGAAAAGTGTGAAAGGCACATGCACTTTTTAAAAAATATAACAATGATCTGAAAAGGCTATTGCAATATTCTTCCCTTTTCCAGGTGCATATTTTGTATGATGCTAAATTTTTTAAAAATATACTTTATCCAGTGAAACATATTTCAACACAATGAATGTAAAAATAGACATTTAGATATTTGAATTCAGAAACTCTAACTATGGCATCTCTCTAATCTCTCTATATATATTAGTTTAATATTTCCAATAGTTTGATATCTAGTAAATCAGATGATAAAGAGATTTTCAAAAAAGTAAAACAATACCTCTCTTCTTGCTCTTTATTTTCATTTTATACCATTTAGTTACTCTTCTTCAAAAATAAGTTAACAGAGTATGAGTTTATTATTGATAAGTAACTTTTTTCAATGTTTCTGTGGCCTATGAGCTTTGTAATAGCACATATAATGGAAACTTCAAGGCAGTACTTAAGAAAAATCTGTAATATCTCTAAATCACCTGAAGAAGTACAAAATGGAGCAACGATGTCAGTTTGTTATGCCATTAGAAGCAATTTTAACAATCAGTACACTTGAAGTAATTTCCTGGCATTACTGGCTAAATGACTCAATTATTCTGCTCATTCCTATGCAGACCTGTACCTGGGATGAGTATTTATAAGCGATGAGCAATGTGAAAAATACAGAAAGTGAGGAAGCCCATCTCTAATGCTTCAGGACAGGTGATGAGTCATGTTGAATTTGAACTGGATGATGAAGTGACGTAGGCTTGGGCTGCCCAGTACGGTGGCCACTAACTTCCTGCGGCTATGAGCACTGACAGCGTGGCTAATCCTATAGAGAGATGCCTCAGATGTAAGACACACACTGGACCTCAAAGACACAGCAGGAATAAAAGAACATGCTATACCTCGTTCATCATACTTACATTGATCACACACTGGAATGATACTTCCTGAATATATTGGCTCAAGTAATATATAGTTAATAAGCAGTGCAGTGCGGTGCTCAGTCATGGCTGACTCATTGCAACCCCATGCAGTGTAGCCCACCAGGCTCCTCTGTCCATGGGATCTCCAGGCAAGAATATTGGAGTGGGTTGCTATGTCCTCCTCCGGAGGATCTTCCTGATCCAGGTATAGAACCCAAGTCTCATGTATCTCTTGCATTGGCAGGCAGATTCTTTACCATAGGGCCACCTGGGAAGCCCAAAGTTAACGTAGCCTGTTTTCATTTGTTCAGTGAGGCTCCAGGAAAATTTAAAATTACCAGTGTGGTCTCATTTTATTTCTATGGGGGAGCCTGGAAATAGGCAACTGAAAAGTGCCACGTATGGATTTAAAAAATCCACATAACCATGTAAAAGGGTTGCTCATAAATATGTCAGTAACATGACTAGAACCAATTTTTTAAAATCCTATTAATGTGTTAGTCAACTAACTTAGTTTTTTTATGATCTATTTAACTGGATGAATTTCTAAATTTGCTGAAAATAACTATCAAAACAGCTGAAAGTTTTCAATATCTATTATTCAATGAGTAGATAAAAGATTTCTATTATTTCAATAAAAATTTAAAAACAACAGCTATTTTCATTAATTTTATTTTGGCAATCAGAACGATGATTCTTTGATAAATATTAGTACCCTCCCTTTACAGGTGCTGGCTTAAAAATATAAAGAAAATTTAAAGCATCTGAGTAGCTTAGGACCACACGGAAATGCACTGACAAGTAAGGAGGCTGTATATAAAATCTGCAGTTCAACCATGCTGTTCTTGGTGCCAAAAATTATCCTAAAGGTAATGACCATCAGCACTTTGGGGGACTGAAGCATCATTTTATCTATGAACTGATGATGGTTAATCTCATACTTGTAACTGGCCCACGCTCCTTGAATAACTAGTCCTGCTTTCCCCCCAGTCTCAGGACCACTTTGCTGCCCTGGTGACTGAAGGAATTAAAGATGCAAGTCAAAAGATGAGCAAATTGTATCCCATGACCACAGCACATAATTCTAGCCAGACTTTGGGGATGACTCAGTGATTGGGAATGACAGAAAATCAGCCATAAAACAAAGTATGAAAAGACTCCTTTCTCTCTATCTCTCTCTCTCTCTCTCTCCATTTCTTTCTCCGTCTGCTATAAGCTATGAGCTCTCAGATTTTAGGCAATCTGCCTTTCATTGTTCTTCCAGATTGCTTTTTTGGCCCCAGCAAAACCCCTCTGCAGTTCCAGTGACTGTAACATAGCCTGCGTTTTTATGTGTCTTGCTTCATACCTTTTCTCTCTTTGGCCTGTCTTATTTCTCTTTTTAAACCTCCTTTTCAACCTGAACCCTTGTTCAAGTGCATCATGAGTTCAGTGCTCTTCAGATGCTCCATTCAAAACTGCCTGCCCTGACAATGGTCTGTGGCTTTTCCCTGATTATATCCCATAATAGGAACTAGTACAACCTGAACACAGCTCTGAAAATGTCTCCGACAACTGCTGTAAGGAAGTGGTTTGTATGAAAACAGTAAGAGATGTTGATGGCCCTGCGTATTTTGCCTCCATGTAACATACAATTTAACAGTGGCCTGCTGAGACATACTGCTTTAATAACAATTCATAAGATTTATGACACAACATGGGCATGGACTATTTGGTACAAGAATCTCTTTTAGAATCCCTTTTTAATTAAATAAATCATTATTAATCCACCCTGTTTTGGTTTTTCCCTCTATATAAAATTTATAGTGCTATCATTTTTTTCTGTCATTTTTAAGAGTCTCTGTCATCCTCTGCATTAGACAGGTCTGATTCAGTCCAGAAAAACAGGTGGCGAGAGGTTTAATCAATGGTGATAGTTTTTGTTATTATTTAAATAATTTTTAATAGTTAAAATAAATTTTATTTATTAAAAATTATTTATATATATGTGCATATTAGTCATCAATATTTATATGTATAAATATAAATGAATAGAACATATATGTACATGCTATATATAGACAGATAGAAAAATGTTCCCAAGTTCACAAAGATCAGGAAATAAAATAGAAAGGCAATCCTAACTCAAGTTTTCTGATTCTAGAACCTGAGCTTCATGGGATGGTATTATCTTTGTATTATTAAATCCAACCTTAAGAACAAGGCAAATGAAGAAAAGAGAAACCAATAAAGCTCACAAATTTTAGTTTGTTTGGGACCAAATGATGGAAAATTTGGAGGAGTTCCAACAATGTAGGGTATATTTGGAATGATCTGTCTTAGAATAAAGACTTTATGATGAACAGAAGCTTCCACATTTTAGTCCAATAATTATTGATCAAAATGCTCCCTTAAAAATAGTCTTACGAGTAGAATCCTATCACAGAATGGTGTTTTCCTAATTTTTAGGACTTAGTTATACTTACTACAATCTGTTTTATACAGCCACACTACTTCTTAGGAGTGAAACTATGACATATTGTTTGAAGATGTTCATGATGTTTATATTGTTGTTAAATAGCTCAGAAAAAAGAAACATATTTGAATGTCTGCTCTAAGTATAAAAGCAATATTCTGAGCTGAAACCTCTGCTTTTAAATTGCTAACACTACAGTTGCTCTTAAATAAAATCAACCAGTATCTTTTAAAATCAATGAATTAGGTTAGCTTCAAACAATCATAATTTCTCCTCTTATTGTACCACTATCGTTTCCTTTAATCTTTTTTTTTGTTGTTTTTTTTTTTTTTTAAGATTAGTAGCTGTTTTAAGATTTATTTATTTATTTGCTTTGGGCGGCGGTCGGGTTGGGGAGGGAGGGGAGCGGGCGGGCCACTTCTACTGGTCTTTCATTTCTCCATTTTCATTCGTCTTCGTTCTTCGGCTCCTGTGGGCCTACCATCGCGGTGGCGCCTGTCATTGCACAGCACCGGCTCTGGGCGCATGAGCTCCAGAGCTCTGGCTCGGTGATTGGACACATCAGTCCAGCCGCTCCGCGGCACGTGGGATCTTCCCAGGCCAGGGCTCGAACCGGCACCCCTTGCACTGCAAGGCGGTGTCCCTACCCACTGGACCACCAGGGGAAGCCCTCCTTTAATCTTTTCTGTGCATTTTCTAATTCTTGTTTGTACAACTCATGTGTTACCCTGCCCTTGCATTTTTTTTCTTTTCAAAAAAATATTAAATTTGATTGCTACATTTGTGAAGTGTGAGAAATTCGTGTTTTAAATACAAGTTCTTCATTAAATATTTTTCAAAAGCATTACTTTTCCGGTGTCTCCTCTGAAATGCAGTATTTGCTCATGAATTTACATGGATAATGTGTCTCTCCATTGGCATGAATAGCCCTCCAGCATCTGTTTTTTGGAATGTTCTAGGCCTGTAGCCATTTTTGTTTCCTCTTCTATGAATTCAAGATGAAACCAGGTTTCCTACTGAATATAAATATGAGTGTCAGTAACCTCCCTGCCTAACAACAAGAAATGCTCTCTCTGAAGTAGCTCCAGGATTTTACCATTTCACTGCCAGTATTGTGTGGACTATAGTATTTACTAGGAATACTTCTGAATGTCAGTAAATGCATACTTATCTACTGCACCACCAGGATGTCTTGCCTTAGTTTTTAAACATAGGCTTCCTTTCTGTTACATTAAAGATGGAGGCACCATTACTGCCCTCCCATATGTTTATTTTTAGCTTTCTGATATTCTATTCACTCTCCAACCCACTCAGAGGTTATTTTGATACATGGTATAAGTTTTGCTTCAACGTGTTTTTGTCTCAACAAGAGCTATTAGAAGCCTGTTTTTTTTTTTTTTCCTTCCCTGATTAAATGCCATGAAATATGTCTTATAGAATGAGTTGTGGTGCATGAAGTTTGTCCCTCTGTATGCCCTGAGGGAAATCTCATTGTCCTACATCACATTTCAGGTAATAACTAAAGCTGATACTTACTTACTTAAACAAAAACGAAGGGTGCCTGTTTCTTGATCATCGTGATACTTGGTGTCTATCAGCCTTTGCTGGTTTTATAAGTGCGGGACTCTGAACCTGTTATCAACCATTCTGTGTATGGGGAACAAGACAGCACTTCAGGAATATGTCAGAAAACCTTCTAAGGAGTGAAGGTCCAGGAAAGGACTGCAAGCATTATAAGGAGGCAGACGGTCCTCTCTGTGGCTCTGTTTTCATGAGGGAGCTCTTCCCAGGACAGGGCTCCTGGCCCCTCAGGCATGCTGTTTTTCCCAGTTAGGGAGGAAGAGTGGTCACCTGAGTGACTAGTTCCAAGAGAAGGAGCTGGGAATGCAGACATTTGTGAAGTGTGAGAAATTCGTGTTTTAAATACAAGTTCTTCATTAAATATTTTTCAAAAGCATTACTTTTCCGGTGTCTCCTCTGAAATGCAGTATTTGCTCATGAATTTACATGGATAATGTGTCTCTCCATTGGCATGAATAGCCCTCCAGCATCTGTTTTTTGGAATGTTCTAGGCCTGTAGCCATTTTTGTTTCCTCTTCTATGAATTCAAGATGAAACCAGGTTTCCTACTGAATATAAATATGAGTGTCAGTAACCTCCCTGCCTAACAACAAGAAATGCTCTCTCTGAAGTAGCTCCAGGATTTTACCATTTCACTGCCAGTATTGTGTGGACTATAGTATTTACTAGGAATACTTCTGAATGTCAGTAAATGCATACTTATCTACTGCACCACCAGGATGTCTTGCCTTAGTTTTTAAACATAGGCTTCCTTTCTGTTACATTAAAGATGGAGGCACCATTACTGCCCTCCCATATGTTTATTTTTAGCTTTCTGATATTCTATTCACTCTCCAACCCACTCAGAGGTTATTTTGATACATGGTATAAGTTTTGCTTCAACGTGTTTTTGTCTCAACAAGAGCTATTAGAAGGCTGTTTTTTTTTTTTTTCCTTCCCTGATTAAATGCCATGAAATATGTCTTATAGAATGAGTTGTGGTGCATGAAGTTTGTCCCTCTGTATGCCCTGAGGGAAATCTCATTGTCCTACATCACATTTCAGGTAATAACTAAAGCTGATACTTACTTACTTAAACAAAAATGAAGGGTGCCTGTTTCTTGATCATCGTGATACTTGGTGTCTATCAGCCTTTGCTGGTTTTATAAGTGCGGGACTCTGAACCTGTTATCAACCATTCTGTGTATGGGGAACAAGACAGCACTTCAGGAATATGTCAGAAAACCTTCTAAGGAGTGAAGGTCCAGGAAAGGACTGCAAGCATTATAAGGAGGCAGACGGTCCTCTCTGTGGCTCTGTTTTCATGAGGGAGCTCTTCCCAGGACAGGGCTCCTGGCCCCTCAGGCATGCTGTTTTTCCCAGTTAGGGAGGAAGAGTGGTCACCTGAGTGACTAGTTCCAAGAGAAGGAGCTGGGAATGCAGTCTCCTTCTTCTCTCTCCTTTCTGTCTCTGAGGTGTTTCCTGTTGACTCCTGGCCTCTGAATGCTTAGCACAAGGGCCCAGCCTCTGGGAGGGGGGCCCTGAGCTCTCAGAACCATGTGTAGTGGGAGGTAAGTAAGTCCATCTAGTGGCTGAGTTACTGTACAGAAATCCTTGTGCTAAGCTCCTCAGCCACACCTTCCCACTTAGCATGTGTTTTGATTTCCATTTACCAAACTCCTGCATCTCTCTCTTAACTGATTCCAAATGTGGATGGATATCAAAGGGTCATTGATTTTCTTCAAACTGCACAGTAATCCAAGATCAAGAATAAGCATATTGGAAGGAATTAAAATATTAGCTTCCTAATTAGATATAAATTTATTTGATCTACTCCACTGGATATGAGTAAAAATAAAAGACACTTTCATATTTATATATATTGCAGACAGATTGGAGAAGGAAATGGCAATCCACTCAGTAGTCTTGACTAGGAAATCCCATGGTCAGAGGAGCCTGGCAGGCTATAGTCCAAGAGGTTGTAAAGAGTCAGATGTGACTGAGTGACTGAACACATTCTAGATAGATGTGATGGATGGATGGATGGATGAATAGATAGATAGATGACAGATGGATGGATATACAGAGAGCAACAGTTCGTTCCTTGATGAAATAAAAACACACACACATATTGGCCTATACATATATAGGTTTATAGACCTAAATTCAATCTTCTATTCCTCTTCAATTTCCACAAAACATATTAAAACAACTATTAAACAACAATATTTGGTTTTCTTTTATGTTTTGAAGACTCCAAATTTCCAAGGAAGCAGACGCCACCCGTGTGTGTGATTGCTCTTTGACTAAAGGTGCACAGGCTCTGGCATCCATCACAGTTGGTCTCACAGTGTCGATTCAGTGACTTGGCCTCTTGGGCCTGTGAGCATTCACCTACATGATCCAAATTCGTTGCAGGTAAAGGGTCGCGTCCTCTCTGTGGCTCTGTTTTCATGAGGGAGCTCTTCCCAGGACAGGGCTCCTGGCCCCTCAGGCATGCTGTTTTTCCCAGTTAGGGAGGAAGAGTGGTCACCTGAGTGACTAGTTCCAAGAGAAGGAGCTGGGAATGCAGTCTCCTTCTTCTCTCTCCTTTCTGTCTCTGAGGTGTTTCCTGTTGACTCCTGGCCTCTGAATGCTTAGCACAAGGGCCCAGCCTCTGGGAGGGGGGCCCTGAGCTCTCAGAACCATGTGTAGTGGGAGGTAAGTAAGTCCATCTAGTGGCTGAGTTACTGTACAGAAATCCTTGTGCTAAGCTCCTCAGCCACACCTTCCCACTTAGCATGTGTTTTGATTTCCATTTACCAAACTCCTGCATCTCTCTCTTAACTGATTCCAAATGTGGATGGATATCAAAGGGTCATTGATTTTCTTCAAACTGCACAGTAATCCAAGATCAAGAATAAGCATATTGGAAGGAATTAAAATATTAGCTTCCTAATTAGATATAAATTTATTTGATCTACTCCACTGGATATGAGTAAAAATAAAAGACACTTTCATATTTATATATATTGCAGACAGATTGGAGAAGGAAATGGCAATCCACTCAGTAGTCTTGACTAGGAAATCCCATGGTCAGAGGAGCCTGGCAGGCTATAGTCCAAGAGGTTGTAAAGAGTCAGATGTGACTGAGTGACTGAACACATTCTAGATAGATGTGATGGATGGATGGATGGATGAATAGATAGATAGATGACAGATGGATGGATATACAGAGAGCAACAGTTCGTTCCTTGATGAAATACACACACACACACACATATTGGCCTATACATATATAGGTTTATAGACCTAAATTCAATCTTCTATTCCTCTTCAATTTCCACAAAACATATTAAAACAACTATTAAACAACAATATTTGGTTTTCTTTTATGTTTTGAAGACTCCAAATTTCCAAGGAAGCAGACGCCACCCGTGTGTGTGATTGCTCTTTGACTAAAGGTGCACAGGCTCTGGCATCCATCACGGTTGGTCTCACAGTGTCGATTCAGTGACTTGGCCTCTTGGGCCTGTGAGCATTCACCTACATGATCTGGTGGAAGGGTGTGACAGAAATTGTCAAGTGTGAAGTGATAAATGGTCAGAGTCGATTCCAAAATACAGGTGTTCAGGCCTCTTGAACTCAGCTCAGGGTTCACCTCCCTCCAGCTGGACTGCGAGGTGACGGAGGTGAAAGCCTGCCCTGTGGCTCCTGGTATAATGTTGGCAACAGGCTCTCTTGGGGCAAAAAACATGATCAAATGATCCACTCATGGGAAACATGAATACCAATAAAAAAAAAATAGAGAAAATAAAGCCTGTGATCTTAAGGACCACATCTTTGCTGCTTCCTTGCAGTTCTGTATGATTAACAGTGTTTCTCATGGTTTGCATCTTTAGATTTTATGATAAATGGGTTGAAGCCAGCATTTGTGTTATTGGAGTAAAATGATGCGGCTTAAGTCCCACCCTCTTAACTGAGAAACACCAGAAGTCTTGGAAAAGGCCTCTTTTCATGCTTATTTTGCTACCAGCTGCTATGGATTACAATGCCTTACTCTGGAGAAAACAAAGAAGGCAGGTTTTCAAAAGTCAGAGAATCACATAAAAATGATTTCCAGGAAAGACCTTGTATTCTATCTCCTTTTAATTTCCTCACAATCAGCCCTACTCTAAAATCAAACTGTGGAAATCAGAAAAGAAAACCAAGTCCTTCTCTCACACTTTAGAACTCTTTGCATAATTATTTCTGACCTTGGGTGGACTTCACTGCATGGATCACCTTGAAGACATCCTTTTTTTAAAAATCCATCCTCTCCTTCAAAGATTTGATTTAATGACATTTATGAAGGTTAGTGGGTTCAGACGGTAAAGAATCTGCCTGCAGTGCATATGACCTGGGTTCCATTCCTGGATCTGGAAGATCCCCTAGAGGAGGAAATGGCAGACCACTCCAGTCTTCGTGCCTGGGAAATTCCTTGGACAAAGGAGCCTGGCAGGCTACAGTTCATGGGGTTGCTAAGAATTGGACTTGACTGAGTGACTAACACTTTCACTTTCATGAAGGTTAGTGCACAGAGACATTCCATTTTCCTGGACAGGTAAGACAGTTCCAAGAAAACTATTTTTTTCTTCTTCTTAAAGTGGGGTTGCTTTTTACCTGAACAAGTCCTGCATTTGTAGGAATTTTATGCTACCATATGAATAATGAATCTGGAAAAGCATTTTGTCCAAGATAGATATATGTACCAGAGTATTTTCTCTCTGCTATTCAGTAATGATTGTTCTCATTACACAGACCAATTCCTAGCTAAGTGGAAGGATATAAAATTATGTCCAAGGAAAGCAAAAAATATTTTATTGGGTATTAGATGATTGTGAAACAAGTAATTTAATTTTTTTTTCTTGTATGGAACAATGCAGAAAAAAGTTATTCTAATTCCACTCATCCATTAATTTGATAAAGATCATTATATATCTTTCACAGGCCACTTACAGTGTCTATATCAGCTTATGGGAACACGGCATCATCCTGCAGACCCTACCTTGGAGGCTGGGCTGCTGGATGTGAGGGCATCTCTGCCTGATTTTGAGGTCAGCACTAGGGAGCCCTCTCACCCTCAAGATAATCCACTGATCCCCAGTCAGCCTAATTAAGGGTGATAATCTGGACTCTCATGGGCATTCCTGCTTTGTTTTTTTGAACTTCTCAATCAGGTCATAGACTGGGTGTTGAGGAAAATCACAGAAACCAGGAAGCACTCTCAGTCAGGCCCCAACAGTCCCTCCAGAATAGATTTGGCCCATAGAACATGCAACACGGCTCACATCATTAAAGCTCTCCCTAAGATGAACTGGGGACCTTGGTGATTGTGATGTGTCAATGCAGTTCATCCTGGATTAAAAAAAAAAAAGGTCTTCTCTGTTGATAATGGCTGTGCATGTGAGGGGAGGGGGTATATGGAGAATTTCTGTATTTTCTTCCTATCAACTTTGTTGTAAACCTAAAACTACTTTTAAAAAAAGATTTAAAAAATATCAGTCTACTCTATCTACTCTATCAAGGGTAGACCTTGTTGGCCAAACTTTCATTTCGCTTTTTATGCATGCTCAGTCGCTTCAGTCATGTCCAACTCTTAGTGACTCTCTGGACTATAGTCTGCTGGCTCCTGTGTCCGTGGAATTCTCCAGGCAAGAATACTGGAGTGGGTAGCCATGTTTTACTCCAGAGAATCTTCCTGACCCAGGGATCAGACCCATGTCTTCTGTGTCTCCTGCATTGAGGGTGGATTCTTTTACTGGCTGAGTCCTCCTATGTATACATATTGCCTATGGGTGTGTGTTTGTTGGGTTTTGATGCAAAATGTTTTTTTAGGTCAAAAATGTTTGCAGGCCACTAGAGTTAAGTTATACTGGCAAATAAAAACACAAATGAATCTCAACAAACAAAAGAAACCAAGTAAACAAAAAGAACAGGTTTGGTTCTTGCTAAAGATAAGTGGAGTCTAGTTTCCACCCCCTCTGGCCCCTCTTCCCTACAACCTGTCAGTGTGCCTTCTGTAGAGACGAACATTTATCCCTTACAGGGCTGGCCCTTTCTTCCCCTGGAAGGAAGTTGCCTCCACTCCCACATTTTAAACTCGAAAGGAAAGGACCTTCTCAATGAATCATTGAGAGAGCGTGCTCCCTTTTACTGTGTCTCAATAATGAATGAGAAGCAGTCAGTAAAAGCACAGATCCACCAAAGTGTAGTTATGGGCACTGGTTCAGCATCTGGCTTGTACCCACCTGTCCACTTTCGCTGTTTATGTTCTGCTCACCTTGGCTGGCCCACCACACTCACACCAGCCCCTTACACCTTCTTGCTTCTGTATTTTGCTCTTATTCAATAAAGTCTTTGTTTACCTGGCTTCCGTCTCTCTGTGTGTCCCCACACTTGGCTCAGAGGCCATTTTCCCAAGGAGCTTTTTCTCTCTTCTGCATGTCTTTTGTACCACGTGGTTAGGGCACCAGCGCCATCATCTCAATTACCATAATGTATCAGAACAATATATTTATGTGTCTGTCTTTTCCTATCAGACTAAAAGCATGCAAGCATCTTAATTATTTTTTTAAATTTATTTTTAATTGAATGATAATTGTTTTACAATATTGTGTTGGCTTGTTCCAACAATGTGGATCAGCCATAAGGATACATATGTCCCCATCCTCTTGAACCTCCCTCCATTCACACCCCATCCCATCCCTCCAGGCTGTCACAGAGTACTGAGTTGAGCTCGCTGTGTTATAAGGCAGCTTCTCATTAGCTACCTAGTTTACATATGGTGATGTGTATGTTTCAGTTCTACTCTCTAAGTTCATCCTACCCTCTCCTTTGCTGATGTGTCCAGGAGTTTGTTCTGTATATCTGAATCTCTATTCCTACCTTGCAAGTAGGGTCATCAGTAACATTTTCCTAGATTCAATATATATGCATTAACATGCAATATTTGTTTTTCTCTTTCTGATCTATTTCACTCTGTATAACAAGCTCTAGATTCATGCACCTGACTAGAACTGACTCAGATGTGTTCCTATTTATGGCTGAGTGATATCCCATTTTTATATGTACCACAGCTTCTTTATCCATTCATGTGTTGATGGACATCTAGGTAGCGTCCATGTCCTGGTTATTGTAAACAGTGCTACAATGAACATTGGGGTACTTGTGTCTTTTCCGGTTATTGTTTTCTCAGTGTATATACCCAATATTGGGACTGCTAGGGCATATGGCAGTTTTATTATCAGTTTTTTAAGGAATCTCCATACTGTTCTCTTTGTATCAATTTATATTCCACCAACAGTACGAAAGGGTTTCCTCTTCTCCACACCATCTCCAGCATTTATTGTTTGCAGTGTTTTTGTTCTTTTCTTTTCTTATTTTGCTGACAAAGCAAGAAATTTTTATTGGAAAGGGATCCCAGGTGGAGAGCAGTAGGGTGAGGAAACTCAGGAGAGCTGCTCTGCCTCGTGGCTCACAGTTTCAGGTTTTATAGTAATGGGACTACTTTCTGGGTTGTCTTTGGCCAATGATTCTCACTCCTTCCTGGATTCCTTCCTGGTGGAGCATGCAATGCTTCAGCCAAGATGGCTGCCAGCTAGAAGGATTCTGGGAGGAAGCTTGACACTTCCCCTGTCATCCTCCACAGAAGGATTCATTGGTGGCTTGTTAGTTCCGCGTTGCTTACCAGGACCTCCTGTTTGTAGATTTTTTTTGATGCTGGCCACTCTGACTGGTGTAAGGTGATACCTCATTGTAGTTTTGATTTGCATTTCTCTAATAATTGGTGATGCCGAGCATTTTTTCATGTGCTTTCTGGCCACCTGTATGTCTTCTTTGGAGAAATATCTGTAAGTCTTCTGCCCACTTTTTGATTGGGATGTTTGTTTTTCTGGTATTGAGCTGCATGAGCTGCTTTTATATTTTGGAGTTTAATCCTTTGCCAGTTATTTTATTTACAGTTATTTTCTCCTAATCTGAGGGTGTCTTTTAATCTGGTTTATAGCTTCCTTTGCTGTGCAAATCATACTTACTGTTTAAGTCTCTAGCACAGAGCTTGGCATAGAAGATTATCTCTAAATAATTTTGTAAAATGGAATAGAGGACATTTAAAAGTATATTTCCTATGTTTTCATATTTGCTAAAGGGCTCAAAATAAAACTGACAGAAATGTTTTAAAAATGGATATCTGCTTGTTTAGAGATGACTTTTATGGAAAAAAACTGACCAGACACTGCACTGCCCCAAAACTGACAGCGCCCAAAGTGCCTTTAAAACTATCTTTATCTTTCATTTTGGTTTCAAGTGGCCTTCATGTGGTCCATCGAGTTAGTTTTGAAGGCTTACTTATTAGGTCAAATTTTTCTGCGACTTTCAGAAAGTCATTCTATGCTTGGGTTACTGCTTGTGAAATTAAAAATGATATCGACTTCTGCTAAGCAAGATGGACAAAAAGATTTTTGATTGAAAAGTTTAATAACTGAATGCTGGCAAACCATAATTTCAGGCACATTTTGCCAAGATTCTGATAATCATATCAGAGATCAAAGAGAGAGAGAAAAAAATGTGTTTGCAATTTAAGAGTTATTTTATTTCTATCTCTCAAGTCAAGCTTGTTGTTTAAATATTCTGGTCAATTTTAACTCACGTGTCTTGTTTCCAAATTGTTCAGCTATGTCAAGGAAAATTATACTTGCTTGACCCTATCGTTTGATAGTATGCTGACAGGCTTACAATATGATGCATTTTTTCTTTTTATTTCAGCACCATATTTAAGGATTCATTGGTGGCTTGTTAGTTCCGCGTTGCTTACCAGGACCTCCTGTTTGTAGATTTTTTTTGATGCTGGCCACTCTGACTGGTGTAAGGTGATACCTCATTGTAGTTTTGATTTGCATTTCTCTAATAATTGGTGATGCCGAGCATTTTTTAATGTGCTTTCTGGCCACCTGTATGTCTTCTTTGGAGAAATATCTGTAAGTCTTCTGCCCACTTTTTGATTGGGATGTTTGTTTTTCTGGTATTGAGCTGCATGAGCTGCTTTTATATTTTGGAGTTTAATCCTTTGCCAGTTATTTTATTTACAGTTATTTTCTCCTAATCTGAGGGTGTCTTTTAATCTGGTTTATAGCTTCCTTTGCTGTGCAAATCATACTTACTGTTTAAGTCTCTAGCACAGAGCTTGGCATAGAAGATTATCTCTAAATAATTTTGTAAAATGGAATAGAGGACATTTAAAAGTATATTTCCTATGTTTTCATATTTGCTAAAGGGCTCAAAATAAAACTGACAGAAATGTTTTAAAATGGATATCTGCTTGTTTAGAGATGACTTTTATGGAAAAAAACTGACCAGACACTGCACTGCCCCAAAACTGACAGCGCCCAAAGTGCCTTTAAAACTATCTTTATCTTTCATTTTGGTTTCAAGTGGCCTTCATGTGGTCCATCGAGTTAGTTTTGAAGGCTTACTTATTAGGTCAAATTTTTCTGCGACTTTCAGAAAGTCATTCTATGCTTGGGTTACTGCTTGTGAAATTAAAAATGATATCGACTTCTGCTAAGCAAGATGGACAAAAAGATTTTTGATTGAAAAGTTTAATAACTGAATGCTGGCAAACCATAATTTCAGGCACATTTTGCCAAGATTCTGATAATCATATCAGAGATCAAAGAGAGAGAGAAAAAAATGTGTTTGCAATTTAAGAGTTATTTTATTTCTATCTCTCAAGTCAAGCTTGTTGTTTAAATATTCTGGTCAATTTTAACTCACGTGTCTTGTTTCCAAATTGTTCAGCTATGTCAAGGAAAATTATACTTGCTTGACCCTATCGTTTGATAGTATGCTGACAGGCTTACAATATGATGCATTTTTTCTTTTTTTATTTCAGCACCATATTTAAATCATTGTTGTATTCCTTATCAATCGACCAGGTAGTAATTTGGCTTACTGGTATCAATGTCAATTTTATGTTTTTTGATCCTTCATTCAAAATTGCTGTTATCATCCATTCCACAGATAAAATACTCAGAGATAGTGTAATATTAAAGAGAAATGTATGAGGAGTATAAATAATCCAGGTAAAAGGTAAAAGCAAATTGGATGATAAGCCTGCCTCCTGCTCTGTCCTATACTACATCTTATAGTTTGGACCTTTAACTTATCACATGACTCTTGGTCATATCTTTCCACTTTTTTTTTTAAGCTTGCCTTCTATTATTAGTTTTGTATTTATTCGTTTTCATCCATCTTTATTCTTTGTCCTGGGTGGGCCTCCCATCGCAGTGGCCTCTCTCGCTGCAGAGCACCGGCTCTGGGTGCATGCGCTCCAGAGCACTGGCTCACAATTAGACAAACCGGTCTGGCTGCTCTACGGCACATGGGATCCTCCCGGGCCAGGGATCAAACCGGTGTCCCTTGCACTGCAAAGCAGGCTCTTTCCCACTGGACTACCAGGGAAGCCTTTTTTCTCCCACTTTTTAATATTCATAGAATTTAAATATTTACCCCTTGTTGTTGTTCAGTCGCTAAATCAGTTAGACAATTTGTGACCTCATGAACTGCCTGTCATTCTCCTTCTGGCTTGCTAATGACAGCCTGTACATCCTCCGGGGAACCTCACCTTTTCACCAGGTGTTTCCTCTCCTGACTGCCAGGCCCAGCGATTCTGATACCATTGCTTTCTATTAATGAACCCTTTAACCTGTGGGCATAGTGGTGTTGCTTTTGTTTCACCTGTCTTGGCCATTGGCAAAAGCAGAAAATTCCGTATAATTTCCTTACAATTCCAAGTATAGCTCCTTCACAAAGATACCAAAAGGTTTCTAGCCTGGTTGATATCCCAGTGCAACGTGAACGTAGAGGTGGAAATGAGGTGACAGGCAGGCGAGTCAGGAGTTGCATTTCCTGGACTCCTGGCTGGAGAAACACAGTCGGGAGCAGTGCTTGTGAATGTTCTTCTCAGACCTTATGGGGCTGAGCCTGCAGTGAGACCAGGAAGTTCAGAGCTGACCAGGAAGCGAGCTCTTAGCCCACTCCCAGTCATCAGTAGGACTAGGGGAGAGGCTCAGCAGGCAGGGCCAGGGAGTGGATGGCCGGTGTTCAGCGAGGCTTTCAAAAGTTCCATTCAAGACACTTTGTTAATGTGCTCACTGCTGCTGAAAAGATTGTAAGATCAACATAATAAAAATCAAGGCTATTTTAACTTTTCTAATGTGCTCGACTCTTTTGTAGATGGCCATTTCAGCCATTAATCGATCAATGAGAAAGAGATGCCTCTCTTAACCATAGGACAGTATTTTACTGGGGAAGGATCCACTCCATAGTGGCTCTTACTATAATAAATACCCACTCATTCTATTATTATAGACCAAATTCTAAGTTCTAAAGACATAACTTCCAAAAGGCAACAGCTTCTGACCAGAAAATAATTTTTTGAATGGGTTGTTTCACTTGTAGTTCAAATTCCTCTTGAGAGTTGCTTTCAGAGCTTTTTCCTGAATCCTTGGGGGCAAGGGCTGCAATTCAAGAAACAAGGTGAATTTTTATCGCTAACTAACTCTGCAAAAGGCAATAAGCACTTTCCTTTCCCCAGGCAATGGATGAATCCCATTTCTGTTCTTCCTTTACCTCTGGAATATGTAGACCAGTGCTTGAGGTTTATTTGTTTATTTATATATGTATTTATGTATGCATTTATTTGCTTGCATCATTGTCTTTATAGGTCTAAGTATACTGTAATGTTGTGACCCATAATTTCACTTATATGCTCTATGCTTATGAAGTGCTTTATGGTTTTTCCAACTGAGTTCACTTTATAAGCAATTTGATTGTCTTTTCAGCACTTACAATTGCTTGGAAAGGATACGATTATCCTTATTTCATACATGAGCTGACTGTGCCTCGCACATGGTAAGTGAATCACCATACATGCATGCTCAGTCGCTCAGTGTGTCCAACTCTTTGCGACCCCATGGACTGTAGCCCTCCAGGCTGATCTCTCAAAGGGATTTTCCAGGCAAGGACACTGGTGTGCATTGTCATTTCCTCCTCCAGGGTATCTTCCCAACCTGGGGATCAAAACCACATCTGCATTAGCAGGCAGGTGCTTTACCACCGAACCACCTGGGAACCCAGTCACCCATTACTCTGAATGGGAATGCTCTTTCTTCCATTCACCTTGACTTCATTTTTTTTTCACAGGCTTTCAAAAGTTCCATTCAAGACACTTTGTTAATGTGCTCACTGCTGCTGAAAAGATTGTAAGATCAACATAATAAAAATCAAGGCTATTTTAACTTTTCTAATGTGCTCGACTCTTTTGTAGATGGCCATTTCAGCCATTAATCGATCAATGAGAAAGAGATGCCTCTCTTAACCATAGGACAGTATTTTACTGGGGAAGGATCCACTCCATAGTGGCTCTTACTATAATAAATACCCACTCATTCTATTATTATAGACCAAATTCTAAGTTCTAAAGACATAACTTCCAAAAGGCAACAGCTTCTGACCAGAAAATAATTTTTTGAATGGGTTGTTTCACTTGTAGTTCAAATTCCTCTTGAGAGTTGCTTTCAGAGCTTTTTCCTGAATCCTTGGGGGCAAGGGCTGCAATTCAAGAAACAAGGTGAATTTTTATCGCTAACTAACTCTGCAAAAGGCAATAAGCACTTTCCTTTCCCCAGGCAATGGATGAATCCCATTTCTGTTCTTCCTTTACCTCTGGAATATGTAGACCAGTGCTTGAGGTTTATTTGTTTATTTATATATGTATTTATGTATGCATTTATTTGCTTGCATCATTGTCTTTATAGGTCTAAGTATACTGTAATGTTGTGACCCATAATTTCACTTATATGCTCTATGCTTATGAAGTGCTTTATGGTTTTTCCAACTGAGTTCACTTTATAAGCAATTTGATTGTCTTTTCAGCACTTACAATTGCTTGGAAAGGATACGATTATCCTTATTTCATACATGAGCTGACTGTGCCTCGCACATGGTAAGTGAATCACCATACATGCATGCTCAGTCGCTCAGTGTGTCCAACTCTTTGCGACCCCATGGACTGTAGCCCTCCAGGCTGATCTCTCAAAGGGATTTTCCAGGCAAGGACACTGGTGTGCATTGTCATTTCCTCCTCCAGGGTATCTTCCCAACCTGGGGATCAAAACCACATCTGCATTAGCAGGCAGGTGCTTTACCACCGAACCACCTGGGAACCCAGTCACCCATTACTCTGAATGGGAATGCTCTTTCTTCCATTCACCTTGACTTCATTTTTTTTTCACAGGCTGACTATTCAGGGAGCCCCTTGTTTCTGGATGGTCAAAATTCCTCTTATCTTCACTATAAGTAGGGAGTGAAATTCTCCAGACTCTCATTTAGGGAAGAAGGAAATAAGAAGGTGGACAGATATCCAGCTTGTCTTCCAGAATCCAGGAGATAAAACAGGTGTTCCCATTTCAGTCTTTTATCATCCTGTTCTGTGCTGAATGTTACCTACATTCTTGGATGGTACCAAGATGGAGGGGACTTACTGGGTTTCTACCGTGTTTCAGGAAGAAGACTAGATTTATACATTCTTTACCATTTCTCCATCAATGTAATCTTCCACACTGTTTATAAATAAGACATTGCTTGTTACTAATTTCCTTTGGAGGAAATAGTCTTCAGAGATGAACCATGGATCCAAATTTGCCCATCAGTTTCCCCATCCGCAAGCAGATGGTGACTCAAACCTCATTTACTCCAAGTTCATTCTTCCCAGGACACAGTCGAACCAGCCCTGCTGCCGGTGACCTCCTTCCTCCCACCCTTATAGCTACCCCACTGGAAAGCCCTGCTCTCTATCACACAGGAGAAGACAACTAAGAAGCTTAAAGCATTCTCTTTACTAGAGGAGAGTGGGAAGATAAGCATTCTTACGTATCTTAAATCTCTGAGCTCCTTGGAAATGGATTATCAAAAGTTTTGTCCTTAATCTATTTTTGGATTTTTTAAAATGAACTTATAAGTAGGGATAAGAAGAATGTTCATCCTTCCTTTCCTGAAAATTTAGCTTTTTTTTTTTTTGACCTTCTGTGCCACCAGCCATAACCTCTTTAACTTCCAAATCTGCCTCAGAAATGTTATTGGACAAAATCTTTAAGGACAGGGTAGCCAGTGAAAATGTCTGCATCCAGTAGTGGCATATTAGGTCCTTGTGCTGACTCTACCTCTGAGAAGAGCTAAAGCTATTAGATAAAACAAGAGGGTAGAAAGGAAAAATAAGAGAGCAGCTAACAGAAAAGTAGGGGAAAAGTGAAATGAAAAAAGAACTGACAAATATTTTGAGACAAATAAACTTTAAAATTATTAAATAATTAGGTATCCTTAATTAAACATGTCTCCTCCTCCAAAACAACACAAAGAGAACAAAGATGCCTTCCTCCTCCACAACAAACAACTTGAGCTTGACTATCTAGAGCCCAGGTTGAGTCTGTATTGTTGATATTTATATATGTTTTAAAAACAAAAGATTGGTGAAACAAATTCTAGAATTCCTCCCTTAAAAGTACTGATTTATTTAACTTTGTGTGGAAAATTTCAAAGATAATGCAGGATAGTAAATAACTTCAGGTCATGGACCCTCCTGGATCTGTCACTCAGCTTCAATGACAGCAAGTCACTGCCAATTTTGTTCCACGTAAAGCCCCTGCTTGCTCTTCCCCAGATATTCTGAAGTGATTTCAGATGCCATAGCAACTGCAAACAATGCTTTCCTCTAAAGATAAGAAGTTTTGCAAACTATAACTTCAACAATCTTACCCCATCTGAAATCTTATAATGATTCCTAATATTATCAAATATCCAGTTGGCGATCACCCCTCTAATCTCAAAAAAAAATTTTAACATCTAAAGTTTAAACATTTCAAGGGCTATAAGTTGGTTCTTAAATCATTGGTTATGATAGAAACCACATTCCTTCAATTTCTAGGGCTTTTGATGGTATTTCCACTGAGACACTTGAGCCATCTCTCCAAGATGTTTACTGCTTCATTATCTTTGCTCCGTGGTTCACGGCAAAACTCACAGGAAATAGTTTGGTCAGCAGAGACAGACCACATCCCACAGGTGAGCTTTGAGGAGGTTGGTTATCATCCAAAGACCATGCCAACTCAGCTTCACATTTTGTTATGAATGAATGTGTATCCATGTGCATAAACCCTACTCCCTCTCAGTCTTATGCTTACTAACTGTATTTTGAAGATGTTGAAAAGTAAACATCCTTCATCTATTTCAGGCCACATGGTAGAATTTACGTGGAGTCTTCCACTTAGAACACATGAAAATATCTGTATCACTTCAGAGGTTTATGGTGCTTTTATACCAATAGCATATGGTCATTCTAAATGGGGCAAAACTGTGCCGAACTATTATGTCTGAACTTGAATCACAGGATATGATTCAACAGGGATCAGGAAATAACAGGAAGTATTAGATGAACTCCTGCAGAAACACTCGGCAGTGGCTTCCTCTTTTTTTCTTTTTCTTTTTTTTTTTAATAATTTTAAAATCCTAAAATCTTCTGGTTTTACTAGACATACCTGTGATGACGATGATGATGATAATATTGAAATTTGAAATCCAGGCTAACCTGGAAATAAAGTTGTGGTAAGTCATGCGCCATAAATCATGGCCTTTGGGCGTCTGCAACAGTTAACTAAATACCCCTGAAATTCAAACAAGACCAGTGGCAAATATAAATTACAAAAGTTACTGAAAAATTTAGGAGAAAAATAGAGAAAAATCCAAAGAAGCAGACAAATACCATCATTCTTAGCTCTACATGGAATTTGCCCACAAAATATCCATCTATTATTCCTCCAATCTACTCAGTGATGTGAGATGAAGAAGAATGTGCTTGTTTGAGAACTGGGCTGTGTCTGCTCTCCTGAAAGAAAGCCTGTCTCCTTCCGCCCTTCCCCCACCTCACGAGCTCCTGGGGTAAATCATTTGGTGGACTTGGTCTCCATTTAAAGGTAGGAAGCACTTTGAGCAACAAGGCAATAATTTTCATTTTAAGCTGTTATGGAAATGAAATATTAATATGAAGCCCATTAACAGAAGACTGAGTGAATTCTAGAGATCATTAAGAGTGGGCAATTAAAGTGATCTCCTTGAGGTGCTTCAAAATCATAACAGTTTAGTTTATTCCATGAGACCACATCCCACAGGTGAGCAATAGTTTGGTCAGCAGAGACAGACCACATCCCACAGGTGAGCTTTGAGGAGGTTGGTTATCATCCAAAGACCATGCCAACTCAGCTTCACATTTTGTTATGAATGAATGTGTATCCATGTGCATAAACCCTACTCCCTCTCAGTCTTATGCTTACTAACTGTATTTTGAAGATGTTGAAAAGTAAACATCCTTCATCTATTTCAGGCCACATGGTAGAATTTACGTGGAGTCTTCCACTTAGAACACATGAAAATATCTGTATCACTTCAGAGGTTTATGGTGCTTTTATACCAATAGCATATGGTCATTCTAAATGGGGCAAAACTGTGCCGAACTATTATGTCTGAACTTGAATCACAGGATATGATTCAACAGGGATCAGGAAATAACAGGAAGTATTAGATGAACTCCTGCAGAAACACTCGGCAGTGGCTTCCTCTTTTTTTCTTTTTCTTTTTTTTAATAATTTTAAAATCCTAAAATCTTCTGGTTTTACTAGACATACCTGTGATGACGATGATGATGATAATATTGAAATTTGAAATCCAGGCTAACCTGGAAATAAAGTTGTGGTAAGTCATGCGCCATAAATCATGGCCTTTGGGCATCTGCAACAGTTAACTAAATACCCCTGAAATTCAAACAAGACCAGTGGCAAATATAAATTACAAAAGTTACTGAAAAATTTAGGAGAAAAATAGAGAAAAATCCAAAGAAGCAGACAAATACCATCATTCTTAGCTCTACATGGAATTTGCCCACAAAATATCCATCTATTATTCCTCCAATCTACTCAGTGATGTGAGATGAAGAAGAATGTGCTTGTTTGAGAACTGGGCTGTGTCTGCTCTCCTGAAAGAAAGCCTGTCTCCTTCCGCCCTTCCCCCACCTCACGAGCTCCTGGGGTAAATCATTTGGTGGACTTGGTCTCCATTTAAAGGTAGGAAGCACTTTGAGCAACAAGGCAATAATTTTCATTTTAAGCTGTTATGGAAATGAAATATTAATATGAAGCCCATTAACAGAAGACTGAGTGAATTCTAGAGATCATTAAGAGTGGGCAATTAAAGTGATCTCCCTTGGAGGTGCTTCAAAATCATAACTAGTTACTTATTCAAAGTTTCAATTAAGTGGGATAGAATTTTAAACTTCTACTGATTCAGCTTCTCCAAAATAGAAACCTGAATATGTCAAATTAAAATATTGTATAATATAGAAAATATACATATTGTCAGACTTTACCAGCCATGAACTGATTTAAATTCATTTTTTAAAAATATCATTTTTAAAGAAACATCCACAATGAGTGAACCCTTTTCCATTGAGAAATCACATAAAAGAGAATGGTGGCAAAGGATATTTGAAATCTTTAAATTATATCACATTGAAAGTCAGAATTTTTTTGCTTGAATTCCTTTAGCTAAAGGCCATAAGTGTGGGTTTTTAAGTACCTTTACATCATTTTAATGTAATTTAAAATTTATAGACAGTAAAATTCACACTTCTTTTGTGTACAGTTTCATACTTTCTGACAAATGTATAGAGTCGTGTGGTCATCACCATAATCATGACATAATATATTCCCTCCACCCAGAACAACCTCCTAGGAGTGACGTTTGTAGTCAACCCTCTGCTCACGTGTCCCTATATTTTGTGTTTTCTAGAATGACACACAAGTAGAATAATGCAGAATGAAGCATTTTGGGTCTTTGGAGTCACTGTTTTCTTCAAGTTAATATCTTACTCCACCAAGTCAAACACAGAAGACGTACAATCCAAGAGCATTGTTTCGACAGCCCTTGATATTATAGCTTCTATGTGTATTACATCTCCATCTATTGAACTCTTCCCAGACAAGGCTAGAATTTTCACTTTCAAAACTCATACATATTGTAAAGATCTTAACAGTGGAAAAATATTCCTTTACTTTAACACAGACATTTACTGAGTCTGTTGCTTTTCCTTCATT
Organism: Tragulus kanchil; assembly: GCA_022376925.1. Lineage (NCBI taxonomy): Eukaryota > Metazoa > Chordata > Mammalia > Artiodactyla > Tragulidae > Tragulus > Tragulus kanchil. The sequence goes on along the minus strand of JAIOJX010000031.1, from coordinate 84,685,685 downwards.
CCAGAATTGTGAATATTCCTTCTGATGCCCTTTGTCTTCAGCCTAGAGGTTTTCTGATTTTTGAACAGCTCTTCTACAGGAGATTAGTTATGTTAGATGTGCTCTGTCTGAAACTGCATCTTACACAGGGATAGCCCACGTCTCACAACTCACCTTTCCCATGGTTAACCAACAGTGGGCTCTTCCTTTAGTATTCTTTATTCTTTTTAATTTATTTTTTAAATTTTGGCCTCTTTTATTGTTTTATTTATTTTCATCTATCTTTATTCTTTGGCCTGTGTGGACCCCCCAGTGCTGTGACCTCTCTCGGTGCAGAGCACTGGCTCTGGGCACATGTGCTCCATAATGCTGGCTTGTAATTGGACACATCGGTCCAGCCGCTCCGTGGCACGTGGGATTTTCCCAGGCCAGGGATTGAACCAGCGCCCCCTGCACTGCAAGGTGGTGTCCTTACCCACTGAAGCACAAGGGAAGTATTCTCTATTCTTATGGGCCATATATCTAAACTTCTTCATTGAAGACCTGCTCCATAACTTTCTTTCCCTCATCTAAGTTCTAGTATCACACACATCAGTAATTCCTTTTGATTTACCAGTACGTGTCTCTCAAACATACATGTTCTTCTAAAGGACACTGCAAGATAAAAAAATCTAGAGGATATCTCTGTTTCCATTCTTGTGCTCTCTCAAATCTGTTGAAACACATCAGTACCCTATGTTTTCATTTGAAATGTACCTGCCTTCTCACTCTTAAAAACTTTCAATAGCTCTGTCCTGACTACAGCATAAAATGCAAAGCCCTAGTGTGGAAACATGTCTTATTATTATATGATATATATATATATATATATATATTTTTTTTTTTTAAAGATTTATTTATTTTTAGTTATTTTGGCCTGGGGTCGGGTTGGGGAGGGAGAGGAGTGGTCAGGCCACTTCTATTGGTCTTTCATTTCTCTATTTTCATCCGTCTTTGTTCTTCGGCTCCTGTGGGCCTCCCATCACAGTGGCGTCTGTCGTTGCAGAGCACCGGCACTGGGCGCACGCGCTCCAGAGCTCCGGCTCGGTAATTGGACACATCTGTCCAGCCGCTCCGCGGCACGTGGGATCTTCCCAGGCCAGGGCTCGAACTGGCGCCCCTTGCACTGCAAGGCGGTGTCTTTACCCACTGGACCACCAGGGGAAGCCCTATATGATATATTTTTACATGAAAAGTCTTTTCCTCAGTAGCACAATATGAGTAATTGAATAGACATATGGACATATGGGGAATGAAAAGTGGGTGGGAGGTGTAAAGGAAGTAGCATGAAAACCTATACTATCATATGTGAAAAAAATAGCTATTGTCATTGTGCTGTGAGAAAAGGGGATCCTGCAGGGGTGCTGTGCTATGGCCTGGAGGGGTGGGATGAGGGGGATATACATATGACTAATCTGGGATCATATATATCTGTAAACAACAAAACTTTGTAAAAGTAAAATAAAAAATTTTTAAAAAATCACAATTAAAAAGGCAGAAATAGGACATATGTGACATATTTCATAGGTCAACTCTTGTCCTATTCTCCAATCTGTCGATTCTTCAGTGTCAAAAATCCACGTCTGTTAGATAGCAAAGTGAAAAATATTAAATTTCCTCTGTTGAAGCATAGCTTGGCAATCACCAAGGCTATACATCCAGCAGCTTACATCACAATCCTTAAATAAATATCTCTGAATAGACATTCTCAGATACTTCCTAATTATATTTTATAAAAATAATCAGAAAGTTATTTTTTGGAAATATTATTAAATCAGGAAAGTAGTCTGTAAGAACTTTGATCATGCTTTGGTTGCAAGTGGATTTTCTTTTTGAAGCATTGATGTCTATACTCATCTTGACACTCACCTGTCACCACATGGAGCACCTCTGTCCAAGGACGGTGAGCTTCTTGCCCCAAGATCTTTTCCAGGGTGCTATGATTGCCTATGGAGCCTGGAGGGGAAGCAGAAGAAAAAGAAAAGGAACCAACAGCTTGAGAAGGTGGATCTCTGACTGATTACAGGATTCTCAAATCTCATTAGGCTCAGAGGAGAAGTTCAGCATCAGCCAACTTCTGGTTGAGTACTTAAAGATAAAATAGAAGGATGTGGCAGGGAGGCTGATACTGGGCGCACGCGCTCAGAGCTCCGGCTCGGTAATTGGACACATCTGTCCAGCCGCTCGCGCACGTGGGATCTTCCCAGGCCAGGGCTCGAACTGGCGCCCCTTGCACTGCAAGGCGGTGTCTTTACCCACTGGACCACCAGGGGAAGCCCTATATGATATATTTTTACATGAAAAGTCTTTTCCTCAGTAGCACAATATGAGTAATTGAATAGACATATGGACATATGGGGAATGAAAAGTGGGTGGGAGGTGTAAAGGAAGTAGCATGAAAACCTATACTATCATATGTGAAAAAAATAGCTATTGTCATTGTGCTGTGAGAAAAGGGGATCCTGCAGGGGTGCTGTGCTATGGCCTGGAGGGGTGGGATGAGGGGGATATACATATGACTAATCTGGGATCATATATATCTGTAAACAACAAAACTTTGTAAAAGTAAAATAAAAAATTTTTAAAAAATCACAATTAAAAAGGCAGAAATAGGACATATGTGACATATTTCATAGGTCAACTCTTGTCCTATTCTCCAATCTGTCGATTCTTCAGTGTCAAAAATCCACGTCTGTTAGATAGCAAAGTGAAAAATATTAAATTTCCTCTGTTGAAGCATAGCTTGGCAATCACCAAGGCTATACATCCAGCAGCTTACATCACAATCCTTAAATAAATATCTCTGAATAGACATTCTCAGATACTTCCTAATTATATTTTATAAAAATAATCAGAAAGTTATTTTTTGGAAATATTATTAAATCAGGAAAGTAGTCTGTAAGAACTTTGATCATGCTTTGGTTGCAAGTGGATTTTCTTTTTGAAGCATTGATGTCTATACTCATCTTGACACTCACCTGTCACCACATGGAGCACCTCTGTCCAAGGACGGTGAGCTTCTTGCCCCAAGATCTTTTCCAGGGTGCTATGATTGCCTATGGAGCCTGGAGGGGAAGCAGAAGAAAAAGAAAAGGAACCAACAGCTTGAGAAGGTGGATCTCTGACTGATTACAGGATTCTCAAATCTCATTAGGCTCAGAGGAGAAGTTCAGCATCAGCCAACTTCTGGTTGAGTACTTAAAGATAAAATAGAAGGATGTGGCAGGGAGAGCTGATATTTCCAGGGGCCAGAGCAGGTGATTTACTGTGAGAACCAAACACAAAAAAACAAAAGAATAAGAACTTAACTGAGCCAGAAGGTTTTCTTTTGTTTTTGGTCAGATGTGTTGATTTCTCTTCCTTTTGAATCACACACACACACACACACACACACACATTATTCTTGACTGTGTTATTATTGAAAATTCTTTTTTTTTTAAATTTTTACTTTACTTTCTACTTTTACAGAGTTTTGTTGTTTACAGATATGTATGATCCCAGATTATATTGATAATTCTTGAAGTATGTATTGAGTTGTCCGAAAAGTTTGTTCAATTAGCAAATAAGTTGTTCTATAAAGTTCTTGTGAAAATGAAAAATACATCTTTCTTTTTTACATAAAATGAAACAAACTTCTTGGCCAACCCAATATATTAATTTACTTCAACCCAAGGAAACAAACAATTAGATATTTTAGTAAAATCATAAGCCAAAAAAACCCACCAGAATTGAGAAGCAGACATCCCACCTCTTGTAGAGGATGTGAGTATGTTATACTGTTTGTTGCAGGTATGAAATTATGTAATCCATGAGTTTCACAAGGCTCCAGCTGTTCTAATTTCACACCTCCTGATGGTACTCACTTCATTATCCCAGGGGACTTCTTCAGAGAAGTGTCCCCAGAATTGACTGAAACAAAAGAGCTGGAAGGAGAGCAGCCCAATGCTCACAAAATAAACTGGAAAACTGAGTCAATTAGCAGCCTCATTTAGGATGGAGTTTTCCATAATCCATGCAATAAGGAAATCAATTCTATGGGGGCAATCTGGCCAGACTGTGAAATCGGTAGTCTTCTGAATTTCTCTGTGCTCAGCCTGTGAAGCAAGCGGACAGGTGTCTTATTCAGTGGAACATGAACAGGGGTCAATGGCTCACATCCAGCCAGGTACCTCGAACACTGTTGACTGCCAAGGAACACCACTCTGTCCCAAGGACCGAAAGCAAAAAAAAAATTGAGAAGGTGGATCTCTGACTGATTACAGGATTCTCAAATCTCATTAGGCTCAGAGGAGAAGTTCAGCATCAGCCAACTTCTGGTTGAGTACTTAAAGATAAAATAGAAGGATGTGGCAGGAGAGCTGATATTTCCAGGGGCCAGAGCAGGTGATTTACTGTGAGAACCAAACACAAAAAAACAAAAGAATAAGAACTTAACTGAGCCAGAAGGTTTTCTTTTGTTTTTGGTCAGATGTGTTGATTTCTCTTCCTTTTGAATCACACACACACACACACACACACACACATTATTCTTGACTGTGTTATTATTGAAAATTCTTTTTTTTTTAAATTTTTACTTTACTTTCTACTTTTACAGAGTTTTGTTGTTTACAGATATGTATGATCCCAGATTATATTGATAATTCTTGAAGTATGTATTGAGTTGTCCGAAAAGTTTGTTCAATTAGCAAATAAGTTGTTCTATAAAGTTCTTGTGAAAATGAAAAATACATCTTTCTTTTTTACATAAAATGAAACAAACTTCTTGGCCAACCCAATATATTAATTTACTTCAACCCAAGGAAACAAACAATTAGATATTTTAGTAAAATCATAAGCCAAAAAAACCCACCAGAATTGAGAAGCAGACATCCCACCTCTTGTAGAGGATGTGAGTATGTTATACTGTTTGTTGCAGGTATGAAATTATGTAATCCATGAGTTTCACAAGGCTCCAGCTGTTCTAATTTCACACCTCCTGATGGTACTCACTTCATTATCCCAGGGGACTTCTTCAGAGAAGTGTCCCCAGAATTGACTGAAACAAAAGAGCTGGAAGGAGAGCAGCCCAATGCTCACAAAATAAACTGGAAAACTGAGTCAATTAGCAGCCTCATTTAGGATGGAGTTTTCCATAATCCATGCAATAAGGAAATCAATTCTATGGGGGCAATCTGGCCAGACTGTGAAATCGGTAGTCTTCTGAATTTCTCTGTGCTCAGCCTGTGAAGCAAGCGGACAGGTGTCTTATTCAGTGGAACATGAACAGGGGTCAATGGCTCACATCCAGCCAGGTACCTCGAACACTGTTGACTGCCAAGGAACACCACTCTGTCCCATCCATCAGGGTTCCCCAACCTCCAGGATCTGATGCCTGATGATCTGAGGTGGACCTGGTACAATAATGATAGTAGAAATAAATTGCACAATAAAGGTAATGCACTTGAATCTTCCCCAAACCATTTTATTAGCCCCACTGTTTGTCCATGGAAAAATAATTGCCTTCCATGAAACCAGTCCCTGGTGCCAAATAGGTTGGGAGACACTGCTGTATGTTTATCTTAACACTCTGAAATATTTATATTAAAATCTCCCTTCCACATTCTAACAACTTCCAGTGTGAGTGTATCCTTTAATTCTCTGGCTCTTTATGCTCTCTGGCTCTTTATGCTTGACATTCCTTCTTCTATTTGTCTTAAGCTTTGTTGTAGAATGATGTTAAGAGGATTTTTGAAAAAAGATTCTTATTAAGATCAGATGTAAATTTATTTAAAGATACAGATGTGCCAGGCATTATGGTAACCACTGTATCTAATCTGGGACCTGATGTGAAGTGGGTGTTACTATTATCTGCATTTTAAAAATGAGGAGATAGAGACCTAAGATTATTCATTGATCCAAGATTTAAAATACAACAAGAGTTAAGCTGTTGCTCAGACCCTTTGGGATCTCTTCAGCATTGCCTTGAACGGTCCCACACCTACATTTTAGCCATATTACCTGCAATGAGGCGAAAACAAATTTACACTGTGCAGGAAGTTCCTTGAGATTGTTACATCAAGAGATGGCAAGGAGATATTAACTGTATCATTTAAAATGGGTCAAGGGAGTTTCCTGGCTGCCCAGTGGTTAGGACTCTGTTTCTCCAATGCAGGGGGCTCGAGTTCAATCTCTGGTTTGGGAATCAAGATCCCTCATGTCCTGCAGCCAGAAACTTTAAAAAATAAAAATCTTAAGAAACTGGATGTTCAGGGCTTCCCTAGGGATCCACTGGGTAAAGAGTCTGCCTTGCAGTGCAATGAGCACCGGTTTGATCCCTGGCCTGTGAAGCAAGCGGACAGGTGTCTTATTCAGTGGAACATGAACAGGGGTCAATGGCTCACATCCAGCCAGGTACCTCGAACACTGTTGACTGCCAAGGAACACCACTCTGTCCCATCCATCAGGGTTCCCCAACCTCCAGGATCTGATGCCTGATGATCTGAGGTGGACCTGGTACAATAATGATAGTAGAAATAAATTGCACAATAAAGGTAATGCACTTGAATCTTCCCCAAACCATTTTATTAGCCCCACTGTTTGTCCATGGAAAAATAATTGCCTTCCATGAAACCAGTCCCTGGTGCCAAATAGGTTGGGAGACACTGCTGTATGTTTATCTTAACACTCTGAAATATTTATATTAAAATCTCCCTTCCACATTCTAACAACTTCCAGTGTGAGTGTATCCTTTAATTCTCTGGCTCTTTATGCTCTCTGGCTCTTTATGCTTGACATTCCTTCTTCTATTTGTCTTAAGCTTTGTTGTAGAATGATGTTAAGAGGATTTTTGAAAAAAGATTCTTATTAAGATCAGATGTAAATTTATTTAAAGATACAGATGTGCCAGGCATTATGGTAACCACTGTATCTAATCTGGGACCTGATGTGAAGTGGGTGTTACTATTATCTGCATTTTAAAAATGAGGAGATAGAGACCTAAGATTATTCATTGATCCAAGATTTAAAATACAACAAGAGTTAAGCTGTTGCTCAGACCCTTTGGGATCTCTTCAGCATTGCCTTGAACGGTCCCACACCTACATTTTAGCCATATTACCTGCAATGAGGCGAAAACAAATTTACACTGTGCAGGAAGTTCCTTGAGATTGTTACATCAAGAGATGGCAAGGAGATATTAACTGTATCATTTAAAATGGGTCAAGGGAGTTTCCTGGCTGCCCAGTGGTTAGGACTCTGTTTCTCCAATGCAGGGGGCTCGAGTTCAATCTCTGGTTTGGGAATCAAGATCCCTCATGTCCTGCAGCCAGAAACTTTAAAAAATAAAAATCTTAAGAAACTGGATGTTCAGGGCTTCCCTAGGGATCCACTGGGTAAAGAGTCTGCCTTGCAGTGCAATGAGCACCGGTTTGATCCCTGGCCTGGGAGAATCCCCCATGTCAAGGAGCGCCTGATCCGGTGTGTCCAATTATGAGCCAGTGCTTTGGAGCGCATGCGCCCAGAGCCAGAGCTCTGCAACAAGAGACACCATTGTGATGGGAGGTCCTCAAAGGCCAAAAATAAAGACTGATGAAAAATAAATGATGACTTAGAGGCAAAAACAAAACAAAACAAAACAAAACCCTGGGTGTTTAAAAATTAAAAAAAAAAAGGGTTAAATATTTTGGATATGCATTAGTCAATTCTTTTTATATTTGTAAGTATAAGAATAACACAAGGACTTTTGGTCTGTCACATGAAACCTTGGTCTTCTTAACTGTAATATTCTGTTTAAAGTCTGAAAGTCAGTAACTATCCACTCTCCTGTGTACATGTGTGTGCTCAAGACATGTCTGACTGTGACCCCATGAACTGTAGCCTGCCAGGCTCCTTGTCCATGGGGATTCTCCAGGCAAGAATTCTGGAGTGGGCTGCCATTTCCTTCTCCAGGGGATCTTCCCCACCCAGAGATGGAACCTGAATCTCTTGTGTATCTTGTATTGGCAGGGAGTTCTTTACCACTGTGCCACTTGGGAAGCCCTTCCCAGGATTTACTTTGTTTTCAGGAAACTAACATCACTGTCTGAATGAAGAACTGTACTCAGTTTCTTTGCCTCCAGGTTCCAATCCCACACCCTATTCACTGAATGCTCACTTCAGATTCCAATCAGATTTCTGTCTTTTTTTAATGAATTTCTTTCACCACTAGAAAACACGTAAGTATAAAAACACATACCAAGGGCAAAACAAAACAGAACAAAAAGAGTAGAACTGGAATTTGAACTCCTGTTACAGGATGCCAGATATAAAACTCAAAAAGTCCTAAACCATGTAATTAATTTTAAACCATATGGATTAGAAATAATTAAACAGTAAAAATGACAGCAAGAAAGACAATTTTTTTATTATTATTATTTTTTAATGTACTGGTTAAGATTTTTTTTTTTACTGAGTTTTATTTTATTTATTTATTTATTTTTAAATTCTTTATTTTAAAGGTTTTACAGAGTTTTGTTGTTCACAGACATGTATGCTCCCAGATCAGTCATATGCATATCCCTGGTCACCACCCCCTGAGTTCCACCCATCCCACCCCTCCGGACCATCGCCCCATGCCATTGTAAGCACTCCTATTCCCTTAGCACAACGACAATAGCTATCTTTTCCACACATGACAGTATAGGTTTCCATGTTGCTCCCTCCATGCCTCCCCCTCCCTATTTCTTCCCCACAATGTCCCTATGTCTGTGCTCTGTCTGTTTTTCCATGAGTTCCCTGCGTGTGTTATCAAGACTGTCCTACTAAATTCCATATATGTGTGTTAGTATTCTGTATTTGTCTTTCTCTTTTTGACTTACAGAAAGACGATTTTAAGTCTATATTCATACCTCTATCAACAGAAGATCTAATCATTTACCAAATGCATGTGAATAAATAAAATAATAAGTGAGATACTTTTTTGGGGGGGTCACTGCTATTGGTCTTTATCTATTTTCATCCATCTTTGTTCTTTGGCCCATGTGGGCCTCCCATCATAGTGGCCTCTGTCTCTGCAGAGCACCAGCTCTGGGCGCATGCACTCCAGAGCTCTGGCTCGGTAATTGAACACATCGGTCCAGCCACTCCGCAGCATGTGGGATCTTCCCAGGCCAGGGATCGAACTGGCGCACCTTGCACTGCAAGGTGGTGTCCTTACCCACTGGACCACTAGGGAAGCCCTAAATGAGATACTTTTCAGGATAATTAGTGGACAAGTTCAAAGACACATGCACTGTATCCCCAAATTATGTAAACACATTTTAAAAAATGTGTCTATTTTAGATATTAATATATAAGAGCTTCAGGACATATATGTTCAGGTCTTCCTGAATGTTAATTAAAATCTCATGGGCTCAAGTCAATCAAATATAAGACACTGCCTGTGAAATCTCCTATGATAGAGTAAAGTTGCTAGGTACATGTACGCTTTATATATGCACACAGAAAAATGTATACATATATCTACCCAAAGCTGCTTGCTGTCTTTGGGTGATGCAGCAACAGACAGCAAAATCTTCCCTGACTCTGAATTTCCCATCATTCCATAGTAGCCATCTGTACAAGTTGCTAGGCATGTAGCGGCCAGATCAGTCATATGCATATCCCTGGTCACCACCCCCTGAGTTCCACCCATCCCACCCCTCCGGACCATCGCCCCATGCCATTGTAAGCACTCCTATTCCCTTAGCACAACGACAATAGCTATCTTTTCCACACATGACAGTATAGGTTTCCATGTTGCTCCCTCCATGCCTCCCCCTCCCTATTTCTTCCCCACAATGTCCCTATGTCTGTGCTCTGTCTGTTTTTCCATGAGTTCCCTGCGTGTGTTATCAAGACTGTCCTACTAAATTCCATATATGTGTGTTAGTATTCTGTATTTGTCTTTCTCTTTTTGACTTACAGAAAGACGATTTTAAGTCTATATTCATACCTCTATCAACAGAAGATCTAATCATTTACCAAATGCATGTGAATAAATAAAATAATAAGTGAGATACTTTTTTGGGGGGGTCACTGCTATTGGTCTTTATCTATTTTCATCCATCTTTGTTCTTTGGCCCATGTGGGCCTCCCATCATAGTGGCCTCTGTCTCTGCAGAGCACCAGCTCTGGGCGCATGCACTCCAGAGCTCTGGCTCGGTAATTGAACACATCGGTCCAGCCACTCCGCAGCATGTGGGATCTTCCCAGGCCAGGGATCGAACTGGCGCACCTTGCACTGCAAGGTGGTGTCCTTACCCACTGGACCACTAGGGAAGCCCTAAATGAGATACTTTTCAGGATAATTAGTGGACAAGTTCAAAGACACATGCACTGTATCCCCAAATTATGTAAACACATTTTAAAAAATGTGTCTATTTTAGATATTAATATATAAGAGCTTCAGGACATATATGTTCAGGTCTTCCTGAATGTTAATTAAAATCTCATGGGCTCAAGTCAATCAAATATAAGACACTGCCTGTGAAATCTCCTATGATAGAGTAAAGTTGCTAGGTACATGTACGCTTTATATATGCACACAGAAAAATGTATACATATATCTACCCAAAGCTGCTTGCTGTCTTTGGGTGATGCAGCAACAGACAGCAAAATCGTGATGCCCCTCTGACTCTGAATTTCCCATCATTCCATAGTGCATCTGTCCATCTGATAGAGTCAAGCATTCTTGCTTCAGTGGGCATGTAGGGCCGGGATATCTACAAAATTAGAAAACTAAACAAAAAGTCACAGTCATAACTACAGCAACTCAGGTCCCTCTTAAGAGCGTGTGAGGTTTCTCACATCTTCATTTGTTTCCTGTTAAATATGTGGTTTGGACATTTTGAGGAAGATACCTACTTTCAGCGTTGTCTAAATATGTTTAGTGACAAATATCATGCTGTTTGAAAGCTCATCACTATGAATGACATCTGTCTTGTGTACGACTCACTGGTAAGCCTAGAGCTTTTTTCTGTAACAGTTTTCTCTCAGCAGGAAATATTTTGCTATTTCTGAATAACTAGCCAAATTAAATACTATGGAAGCTAGGTACTAGAGAAACGACATGCTGTAGAAACTATATCATAAGTTTTGGCCTGAGAATTTATGCAGAGTCAACAACTGACAAAAAGTACTAAGTCACAAGGATTTTTAAAAAAAATTTTAAGTTCTTTTGATTTAGTTTTCACTGTGCTGAGTCTTCATTGCTAAACACGGGCTTCCTCCAGTTGTGGTGATTAGGGGCTACTCTCTAGTTGTGGTGCATGGGCTACCCATTGCACTGTCTCCTCTTGTTGTAGAGCACAGACTCCAGGGCACATGGGCTTCGGTAGATGCAGTGTATGAGCTCAGTAGATGTGGCTCGTGGGTTCTAACTTGCAGGCTCGGTAACTGAGGCACAGGGGCTTAGTTGCCCCAGGGAATGCGAACTCTTCCTAGACCATGGATAGAACCCTTCCCCCCTGCACTGGCAGGCAGATTCTTTACCACTGGATCACCAGGGAAGCCCAGTAACAAGGGTTTACTGTATAGCACAGGAAGCTATGTTCAATATCTTATAATAACCTATAATGGAAAATAATCAAAAAAATATAGTAAACCACTATATATAAGTAAATTGTTCCCTTGAATTTTGTGAGCATTTATAACCAAATTATTGAATCCAAGGAAAGGGTTGCCACAATTTATAGAAGTACGGATGTTTTGAGACCAGCATCTGATGTGGGGACAACTTTGTGGGCCCTTAACCTGTGGGGCCTGCTCAAACGCATGTCCATTGAGGTGGTGATGCCATTCAACCATCTTGTCCGCTACTGTCTCCTTCTCCTGACCTTAATCTTTCCCAGCATCAGTCCCATGAATCAGCTCAGGTGGCCAAAGTATTGGAGCTTCAGCTACTGCGTCAGTCCTTCCAATGAATATTCAGCGTTGATTTCCTTTAGGACTGACTGATTTGTTCTCTTTGCTGTCCAAGGGACTCTTTTTTTTTTTTTTTAAAGATTTATTTATTTATTTACTTTGGGCGGGGGTCGGGTTGGGGAGGGCAGGGAGTGGGCGAGCCACTTCTATTGGTCTTTCATTTCTCTAGTTTCATCCAGCTTTGTTCTTTGGCTCCTGTGGGCCTCCCATCGCAGTGGCCTCTGTCGTTGCAGAGCACCGGCTCTGGGTGCATGCGCTCCAGAGCTCCAGCTCGGTAATTGGATACATCAGTCCAGCCGCTCCGTGGGACGTGGGATCTTGCCAGGCCAGGGCTCGAACTGGCGCCCCTTGCACTGCAAGGCGGTGTCCTTACCCACTAGACCACCAGGGGAAGCCCTGTCCAAGGGACTCTTAAAAGTCTTCTCCAGTACAAAAGCTTTGATTCTTTGGCACTCAGCCTTCATTAGTATCAAAAATAACTTAATTCTTCCCCTCCTCCTCAAGACTTGATTTTCCCTGGAATTTCTAAGTCTCTCTACCTGCTGCATCATTTTTAGTCTTTCCCTCTACCTGTCTTGGCCATCAGCAGTTATCTTCCAGTGAAAAACAATCATTTAATAGTTATTTCTCTGAACTATTTCTAAGCACATTATAAATTATCACAACTGGCTCTAATTCCCTACTTCTGCTCTTTTGTTTTTCTACATTTTTCATGGAACTGTAAAAATAATCTAGCATACCTAATTTAATTACTTACATTAAAAGGACATACAATGTCTTTATGGAATCCCAGGAAATCCTGAAACTAAAATTACACTATTGTGTTCATTCATTTATTTACCAAATGTTTATTGTGTCTCTGACATGAGTCATACTCTGTGGTAAGTGATGATGCTTAAAGATGAATGAGGTGGAATCCCTATTACAGAGCAAACCATTGTCTTCATGTGGGTGGTGCTCTGTCCTGATTTTCCTCTTTCCTGCAATGAGGCAGGCAGAACAGGTTCTGAGACATGGCAGACATTGTTCTTTTCTCTTTTTGAGAACCCCTCAACCAAGAGCTTGCTTCTTTCATGTTGCCTCACTGTAACTTTGGATTTTGTCTTTTTTTCCCTTGCTCATTATCAACATGCACATTTTCAAAGCCTTTCAGTCATGTGTATTGAATTACACAGAGATATCCAGTAACTGTTTCATGCAGTATTGGGTGGTATGACCATTAGGACATACTTGCTATAGGACTGAGCTGAGCCCTACGTGGTCCGTTTTCAGTGCTTGAAAATTTTGGGCTTCTGGAAGACAGTCAAGTACAATCATTTCAGTATGAGAAGAGCCCCATCCTAAATACGGTGTATCTCTCAGTTCCATAGTGGTAACCTTTCCTAATGAATCAAAGAATTATCTTCTCATTGAAAACCTGAGATAAATGGAGCACATGTGTGTGTGTGTGTGTGTGTGTTAGTCATTTCTGACTCTGCACCCCCATGGACTGTAGCCTGCCAGGCTCCTCTGCCCATGGAACTCTCCAGGCAAGAATACTGGAGTGGGTTGCCAGTCCCTTCTCCAGGGGATCTTCCCAACCCAGGTCTCCCACATTGCAGGCAGATTCTTTACTGCCTGTATTTTGATCCTAATAGTTATTCTTGAAGATGCTGTCTACCAACATATCATATCCACAATAATGCCTTATCCTCTGTTCAAAGCATCATATAAAGTCTGTGTTCAGTTTCCAAAAGGGAGACAGATTATGTGACTGAAGTGCAGTCATAATACTCAAGAGACACAAAAATACATAAGTGATTTCCCTGCTGAGGCCAAATTCACATGGGATAAGTAAGAGATTAGAGCCTTCAGAAAGAATAAACATGGCTTCTTTCTTAAAAAAAGGGAGCTGAATAGGAGGCTTAGTCTATAGCTGAGTGTATAACTAGACTCTTACTACAAGTGGCATGATCAGTCAAGGGGTGGGGATGGGTGGGGACACTCAAGAGCCCCACCATGCTTCATCTTTACCAAGTCTTCTGTTTGAGATTGAAATCCACTCCTGTGCCGGGGGAAGGCACAATGATGTGAATACCCTCAATGCTTCAGTGAGAATTAAAGAGCTGATTAAAATTTTAACAAAAGAAGACTAGGTATAAGGACACAAATCATTGTAAACAAGCATATTCTTCATAAGAAAGAATTAAGCCTATAACGATAAAGAACATGCAAGAAAAAAACACTCTGGAAAGTTGCTTCAGATTCCTCTAGCATGTTCAAACAACTCAACAAATATGTTAAATAGTGAATGGTGCAATTCTGATGCCTTTCTCAAACGGAAGCTAAGATGACCCACATTTATATTCTCATACTGCATTATCAAAGCCATAAGAACATTCCCCTTGTGTTGTCCAAGATATTAGTCCTTAAACGCAGAATGGGCTAATGCCCATCAGCCTTTTGAAGTACATCAGCCAAATGATGATTAGTACCTTAACACAGACAATATACATTTTAGTATACATTATTCAGCTAAAATGATTTTTAATCCTCAGGCACTCTGATGATGATCTAATAAAAGTTTAATGGTACATTAGAGAAGATAGGTTAGATTTATTTGTATGAATATCAAAGCAGGCCTTGGTTGAATCAGTCTGTCTATTATCTTTAGGGGACTTACAAAGTTTTCCATTAGTTATGTTATTATTTCCATGTTTTTGTGGTGATAAGAATAAAGCAGTTCCTATTGGAATTTATTATTTGTTTGTTATTGGCTAAAAGTATTTTATTTATTCATATAGGGTGTTGATATTTAGTTGCTAAGTTGTGTACAACTCTTTGCACCCCTAAAAAAAATAGCCCATCTGACTCCTCTGTCCATGGAATTCTCCAGACAAGAGTGGGTTGCCATTTCCTTCTCCAGGGGATCTTCCTGACCCAAGGACTGAATCTATCTTTTTTGTACTGAGCCACCAGGCAACCCTTCACACAGGGGACAGACAGATAAATGTTTGGCTGCTGAATTTGTAACTGCTCACCAATTGTTCTAACAAAGGTTGACTGCTCATATGAAAAGGTCATTTCACTCACCATTGTTTAAGTAAATGTAAAACAAGCAATGCTTTATACTCAGACATTTTATTTCAGGATCAGTCCAATGTTATTAATATCTCATCCCCCCTGCTTGACTGCTTTTACATCTTTCCTTTCCTAAAACAAATATTTTAAGCAAATTTCTCAGGTCTTTATTACAACCATGATCTAAATAACTAAAATAATAAAATTATCCCCTAAACACTGCCTGACATTGAACAAATCTATCTTACAGCAACTATTGCTTGATGACCCGCCCTGTGCTGAAATGGAATTACAACAGTGTCAACACGCCCTGGCATCAGGAGAAATTGCAGCTCATCTGGTAATTATTTGGATTTTTTTAGTTGGGATGGTTTCTGTGGGTACACATGACAACAGATTTTTCACATCTTGATTTTTTAAAAAGCATTAATTCAGATGACCTATAAGCCTTTCAACAGAGAGAATTAAACTTCTAAAGGAAAACCATACAAAACAAAGAATTTTGAAATAGCAGCATTATTATTTTCATCCATCTTTATTCTTTTGGCCTGTATGGGCCTCCCATCTCAGCGGCCTCTCTCATTGCAGAGCATCAGCTCTGGGCACAAGCGGTCCAGAGCACTGGCCCATAATTCCACACACCGGTCCAGCCACTCCATGGCACATGGGATCCCCCCCAGGCCAGGGGTTGAACTGGTGCCCCTTGCACTGCAAGGCAGACTCTTCATCCACTGGGCCACCAGGGAAGCCCATAAATTCAGATACTATTTTTGACACCTTCACCTCCTCATAAAAAATACTTGGGAGAGCCAACATAACTTGAGCTATTTCTTCTTTTACAAAGATACAATCTTTGGCTACAGGTAAATGAAAAAGTCTTGTACCTGATGTTTACTTAAGCCTCTAACGTGTCCTCAAGACCCAATTCACAATATGCTTCGGTGTAAGAAGCAGTGGTAGGGATGGGTGGCTGTGGAACTAGGGGACATTAGGAAAGAGGAGATGATGGGAAAGATTTAATACTTAATGAGGGCATATTTTGTCACAATCTATGTCTTAAGTGCCAAATATGTACTAGCTCATTTAATCCTCCCTACAGCTGTGGGAGATAGGTATCTCCCTGAATTCCAGTCTCCAAAAGGCTTTTGCTTCCTTCTCTCACTTTCTCAGCTGGTTTGTTATATTGAAAAGATAAGGCCAATACTCTACACTGGGGTGAATGACCGGTGGCCTTAGTGGTAAAGAATTCACCTGCCAGTGCAGGAAATGCCAGAGATGTGGGTTCAATCCCTGGGTCAGGAAGATCCTCTGGAGGAGGAAATGGCAACATACTCCAGTATTCTTGCTTGGAGAATCCCACAGACAGCCCACCTTGGTGGGCCACAGTCCATGAGGTCACAAAGAGTTAGACATAACTGAATGACTAAGCACACACGCACACACACACACACACACATACACAAACTATTTAAATCAAGTATGGGTTAAATTTGCTATGCTCCATTCTGGGTCAAAATTTCTTTTCATCCATAGAGCTGTGAAACTAGAAAACAAACAATCTATTTCCAAAATGCACTAGTAGTACAGGCATAAGATTGACATTCCTATTTCTACAAGGTTAAAATAGACTTAACGAAGGGGTTCCTAGTCTAGAGCAAGTTCTCAACTCATCAAGATGAGTTCTGTTAGGTTACAGAGCTACCTCTAATCCCCTGGGCTCAGTATTCTGTCTTCTGAGCTCCCCAGGGGAGCAGCTTTGCCTTCTTCAGATTTTGAGCCCACAGCTCTGCCTTTGGAGTGGTTCATCCTTCATTTCATCTCAGTTCCTCTCAGTCCAGGATGGCTGTGTTTTGCTGGTATAAAGTTATCAAAAACCGGGGACACCTTCACCTCCTCATAAAAAATACTTGGGAGAGCCAACATAACTTGAGCTATTTCTTCTTTTACAAAGATACAATCTTTGGCTACAGGTAAATGAAAAAGTCTTGTACCTGATGTTTACTTAAGCCTCTAACGTGTCCTCAAGACCCAATTCACAATATGCTTCGGTGTAAGAAGCAGTGGTAGGGATGGGTGGCTGTGGAACTAGGGGACATTAGGAAAGAGGAGATGATGGGAAAGATTTAATACTTAATGAGGGCATATTTTGTCACAATCTATGTCTTAAGTGCCAAATATGTACTAGCTCATTTAATCCTCCCTACAGCTGTGGGAGATAGGTATCTCCCTGAATTCCAGTCTCCAAAAGGCTTTTGCTTCCTTCTCTCACTTTCTCAGCTGGTTTGTTATATTGAAAAGATAAGGCCAATACTCTACACTGGGGTGAATGACCGGTGGCCTTAGTGGTAAAGAATTCACCTGCCAGTGCAGGAAATGCCAGAGATGTGGGTTCAATCCCTGGGTCAGGAAGATCCTCTGGAGGAGGAAATGGCAACATACTCCAGTATTCTTGCTTGGAGAATCCCACAGACAGCCCACCTTGGTGGGCCACAGTCCATGAGGTCACAAAGAGTTAGACATAACTGAATGACTAAGCACACACGCACACACACACACACACACATACACAAACTATTTAAATCAAGTATGGGTTAAATTTGCTATGCTCCATTCTGGGTCAAAATTTCTTTTCATCCATAGAGCTGTGAAACTAGAAAACAAACAATCTATTTCCAAAATGCACTAGTAGTACAGGCATAAGATTGACATTCCTATTTCTACAAGGTTAAAATAGACTTAACGAAGGGGTTCCTAGTCTAGAGCAAGTTCTCAACTCATCAAGATGAGTTCTGTTAGGTTACAGAGCTACCTCTAATCCCCTGGGCTCAGTATTCTGTCTTCTGAGCTCCCCAGGGGAGCAGCTTTGCCTTCTTCAGATTTTGAGCCCACAGCTCTGCCTTTGGAGTGGTTCATCCTTCATTTCATCTCATTTCTGTTCCTCTCAGTCCAGGATGGCTGTGTTTTTGCTGGTATAAAGTTATCAAAAACCTTGTGAGTGTCCCATGGATGTCAAAGGTATCTGCACCCACAAACACGGGCATTCTACACCAGTTCTCCTTGGATAACCCATCTTTGTTTCTGATGTCTGCTGAGAAGTTTGCATTCAAGTAAACCATGAGTCATGCATCTAGTCTCTTTAGCAAATGGTTTTCCAGTCACACCCTTGGCCCTAGTTCCAGAGCATAATATCTGGAAAGACCAAGAATTTTCCAGAGCATCAAATGCTGGTTCTTTTTGGCTAACAGTTCATTGCTCAATCAATGTCGTTCTAGCCTTTTACTACAAACAGTGAGGAGAAGCAAGTTCACATCTTCCAGCTCACTTGGAAATCTCAGCTAAATTTCCAAGGGTATTAATTTCAAGTTCTACTTTTTTACCCAGTGGTAGAAAACAATATGGTCAAGTTTTCTGCCACTTTATAACAAAGTAGCCTTTCTTCCAGGGTGATATATTCTTCATTTCCATCGGAGATCTTTGTTTATGTCTGTCATTTCTATTTCCTCTTTTTTGGAGTGGTTTGACCCTAGGTCGTAATTTTAAAAAATTCATCTCAGTTACTGTTGTCGTTCATTACATCCTGGGCTGTGGAATATTCATACGATTTGATTTTATAGTTTTTTTTTGTTTAATTGCTTTATTTTATTATATTTCCCATTGTGTGCTGATTATATACAATAGTACAATTGATGTGTGATCTTTTTAAATTAAATTTGGATTTTAGTCACTGATTAGTAGTTCCCATAGAATACTTTGTGTAAATATTCATGTCATTTTCCTACTGTCCTTCATTCCTTCCTGACAATTTGAATGTCTACCGTTCTCATTTTTCTTCAACCTTAGGAATTTACTTTAGCATTTCTGTTTTGTGGGGGAGCTGAGCAGGGAAGGCGAGTTGGGGAGGGAGGGGGGCGGGCGGGCCACTTCTATTGGTCTTTCATTTATCTAGTTTCATCCAGCTTTGTTCTTTGGCCCCTGTGGGTCTCCCATCGCAGTGGCCTCTGTTGTCGCAGAGCACTGACTCTGGGCGCATGCACTCCAGAGCTCCGGCTCGGTAATTGGACACATCGGTCCAGCCACTCCATGGCACGTGGGATCTTCCCAGGCCAGGGATCAAACCGGCACCCCTTGCACTGCAAGGCAGTATCCTTACCCACTGGACCACCAGAGAAGCCCTACTTTAGCATTTCTTAAGTGCAAGTCACTAAGGAACATTGTCCTTGTTTTCTTTTGTCTGAGACTGTATTTCAGCTTCATTTTGGACAAATATGTTTGTTAGATGTAGAGTTGTGGTTTGACAGGTTTTTTCATCACTTTGTTATGTTGTTCTACTTTCTTCTGACTCAAAATTTCTGACACAGAACCAAAAGATATTTGAATCATTTTTGGCATATAGATAATGTATCTATCATATTCTCTGGCTTTTCTTTTTTTCCTCTCTGACTTTTAAAAATATTTTTTCTTTGATTTGCAACAGTTTGACTATGGCATGCTTACTCATTTTATAGACACCCACACTTGGGATTTATCGAGTCTCTTGAATTTGTAAATTATATTTTTCACCAAACTGTTTGGATCCATTTTTCATGTCTAGTTTTCCTTCCTGCTTGAGGGACCCCAACTATACGTATGTTGGAAATTTAGATATTGTTTCTCTATTCTTTTTTTTTCTTTAATAAAACTTGTTCTGGGCTCCCATGGTGGTTCAGTGGGTAAGGACACCGCTTTGCAGTGCAAGGGGCGCTGGTTCGATCCCTGGCCTGGGAGGATCCCATGTGCAGCAGAGCAACTGGACCAATGTGTCCAATTACCAAGCCAGAGCTCTGGAGTACATATGCCCAAAGCCGTTGCTCTGTGACAACAGAGGCCACTGCGATGGGAGACCCACAGGGGCCAAAGAACAAAGCTGGATGAAAATAGAAAAATGAAAGACCAATAGAAGTGGCCCACCCGCCCCCCTCCAAAAAAAAAAAAAACTTGTTCTGCACAAAGCTCTGAGTGGCCAAAACCAAGTCTTTTGATCTCAACGTGAAATTTTCTCCTTTGGAGATCATGAATCCAGCACTGTTCACCATAAGCTATCTACCATCATCTGTCAAGAGTCCCATGCATATGACTAGTTCATCTTGTTGTCTTTTTGGCCATTTGGGGCATGTTTCTAGCATTCTTGCTATGCATATAATTCTTTCAAGAGCTTCAACATTTGCTTGTATCTGTTTGAATTTCCCAATCTTGCATAAGATAAGACATCGACTATTCTGTTCTCCCTTCATGTGTGTGTTAAAACACCAACCACAATATACATTTGTGTTTTCATACCAAGGAAGTTATCTTACACACACTAGATAGCCACAATGTTTAAAAATTGAAAGTAGTTGAAAACTGTCTGATGGCACCACTTAGGAAGTGATACACTGACCTATTTTCTGAGTATGCCAGAGCATCAGCGTTTCTGGATCCACTGCAAAGACAAGCCTCAGTTACACAGAGTCTATGGATCTTGGAAAAGGAACAGGTCATGTACAATGTCAGAGTCACTACCCTATGTATAAGTCACTCTCTGGGATAGAAGGGACCAGCCAGAACAGCTACCAAATGTGCATTGTGACTATTTAGTTCATGGGTGAGTGGTAATATTACTGGTTATATATTTTGATGCTGTTTAAAAAGAACTTAAATATAATTTTTGTGTAACAATGTAAAACATTAATTGATATGAATTTGTTTAAAAAATCAAAATCCCTATAAGAAAGTTTTGTAACATTAAGAAGAAAGTTATTCTAGGACAATGACTCATTTAAGTACCATATGCTTAAATGCTGAGAGCATTCCAAGAAAATCTTAGTGGTTTGAAACCTTAGTTTTATTACAGGTTTGGTGATATTTTTCAAAGTCCAAATATGAATTAAAATGGCTAAAATAAATATATTAAAATAAGCAGTCCAGGCATTTATTATGACCAAGATATATTTTGATAAAAGTGCCTAATGGTCTATTAATTGCCTACAAACTCTAGGCAATGTTAACACCCACTTGTGGTTCAAGTTTTCCTAATAATATTGCATTCTTTATTGAGCTATGCTCAGTGCCCTGCAGAACAAAGATTTTGCCCCTGGTTGTTATCTAAAAAAAATCTAGAAAAATACAATCTGTATTTTCTAACTTGGAGACATGCCTTAAACTATTTTAAATTTCATGGAAGTTCAAGTAATCAGATGCATTTATCATTAACGTTATTTCAAAACTAAAGTCTAATAAAAAGAAAAATGAATGGATTGGGTTTTTTTAACTGCACTGAGAGGCAGGTGGAATCTTACTGCCCAATCAAGAATTGAACCCCCAAAAAAATAAATAAATAAAAAAATAAAACAAACAAAAAAAAATAAATAAAACAAAAAGAATTGAACCCATGCTTTTTGCAGTAGAAGCTTGAAGTCCTAACCATGGAGACCACCAGAGAATTCCCAACAGGTTGATTTTTGAAGCCTTATTCTATTATTTTCTAATTGTGCAGCATTGGACACAGTATTTAAGATCTTCATTTTGTAATTTGTAAAGAAGGAACGTTTTCTATTCTTCAGATTGTTGGAAGTAGCAGATTATATGACATGTGAAAATGCTAGACTCAGTATCTAGCAGATACTGTAGTAGAGGGTAGCAGATGCTGTAGAAATGCTAGCTCTTCTTAACCCTCTTCTCTTATATTCACAATTTGAAAATTTAAATTACATCATATTTTCCAAAGCAAACCATAGGTTTATGTAATACATCTGATTCCACTTCAAATGGATTTTAATTACAAGGTTGTTTGCACAATACAGTTTCTTCAGATCAATAATCACGATAAAAGATTAACAAAATATGAGTTTGAAATACCAGAGTGAGATGCGCTAGCAAGAAATTCAAAGATACAAGGATAATTCTACTATGAGAAGTTACAAATCCAACTCATTTGGTTTAAAGTGATATCTGGAAGAAGAAGAGACTAGGCTACTGCTAGTTGCCCAGATCTATCCTGGGGGATAAATTATATGTTTACAATGAAACCAGCAGTAGCTTGCTCTGTCTGTAATCAATACAAAGATAACTACCCAAAATGCAGATTTCCAAGGTTAAGAATGGAGCTTCTTTAGTTCATTTCCAGGATAATGCATATGCTACTTAGTCAAATTAAGGGATTAGCATTTTAAGGCTATTTTGTCTAGGTTCTGATGAATTCAAATAAGGAACTTATTTATCAGTTTGAAAAGATACAGATGCAGGTTGTCAGGAGGAATGGCAGGGTAAGAACTACTGAAAATCTTCTAAGTTATAAAATCAATGAGAACGTTGGCAAAAGTGACCAGAAGAGACTTTTTCACATCTTAGGAAATTAATTAACGACAACCATCCAGGCTGTGTCTATTCAAGAAAAATTACCTCAGATTGGGGAAAACAGCACGTTTGTGGAGTTTTTAATTTGGCTGAGCGTGGTCTTAGTTGCAGCATGTGGAATCTAGTTCCCTGACCAGGGATCAGACCTGGGCCCCAACTGCATTGGAAGCACAGAGTCTTAACCACTCTACCACCAGGGAAGTCCCTAGTTTGTGGAGTTTTAACATAACTTTTCTCATCTCTCTTCCTTTCCTCCAAGCTCCATGGTTACCTTGGCAATGACATGCAGCTTGGGAAAAACTAGCAGCCTGGCAGCCACTGATGGTCCAAGCCCAATTCCCAGAGAACTATCATTATTTTAATTGTCTATGGTCCCCAGAAGACTCCACTTCTCCACCTTGTCTTGATTTGACCTGACTCAGAAACCCTCAGAACAGCAGGCTTTTTTGGCAGGATATTTGCTGAAAATAATCTTGTGGCAATATTTTAATAATCCAGTGGCTCTAGGTGGAGAGTAACAACAGGAAAAACAACAGGCAAACTGAAAAGGTGAAAAGGAAAAGCTGGGGGAGGGAGTCGGGGAAGATGCCTCGAGGGACATTTATGAAGCTCTGACATATCTGGAAGTCATGGAGCTGTGCACGTGTCCAGGCTATGCTAATGCATAGGGGTAAGCCCTAAGCCCTAACCAATAAGCTCTCTCTTCTGGCTGACCTTGAAACTCTACTCAAATACAAGTGAGGAATAAGGCAGAATTTCCAAATGCCAGCTGAGTCTTGAAGGCACCAACATAAAAAACCAACACAGACAATAAAGCGCTAGGTATTTGAAACGCTTTTGCTCTGTCTGTAATCAATACAAAGATAACTACCCAAAATGCAGATTTCCAAGGTTAAGAATGGAGCTTCTTTAGTTCATTTCCAGGATAATGCATATGCTACTTAGTCAAATTAAGGGATTAGCATTTTAAGGCTATTTTGTCTAGGTTCTGATGAATTCAAATAAGGAACTTATTTATCAGTTTGAAAAGATACAGATGCAGGTTGTCAGGAGGAATGGCAGGGTAAGAACTACTGAAAATCTTCTAAGTTATAAAATCAATGAGAACGTTGGCAAAAGTGACCAGAAGAGACTTTTTCACATCTTAGGAAATTAATTAACGACAACCATCCAGGCTGTGTCTATTCAAGAAAAATTACCTCAGATTGGGGAAAACAGCACGTTTGTGGAGTTTTTTTTAATTTGGCTGAGCGTGGTCTTAGTTGCAGCATGTGGAATCTAGTTCCCTGACCAGGGATCAGACCTGGGCCCCAACTGCATTGGAAGCACAGAGTCTTAACCACTCTACCACCAGGGAAGTCCCTAGTTTGTGGAGTTTTAACATAACTTTTCTCATCTCTCTTCCTTTCCTCCAAGCTCCATGGTTACCTTGGCAATGACATGCAGCTTGGGAAAAACTAGCAGCCTGGCAGCCACTGATGGTCCAAGCCCAATTCCCAGAGAACTATCATTATTTTAATTGTCTATGGTCCCCAGAAGACTCCACTTCTCCACCTTGTCTTGATTTGACCTGACTCAGAAACCCTCAGAACAGCAGGCTTTTTTGGCAGGATATTTGCTGAAAATAATCTTGTGGCAATATTTTAATAATCCAGTGGCTCTAGGTGGAGAGTAACAACAGGAAAAACAACAGGCAAACTGAAAAGGTGAAAAGGAAAAGCTGGGGGAGGGAGTCGGGGAAGATGCCTCGAGGGACATTTATGAAGCTCTGACATATCTGGAAGTCATGGAGCTGTGCACGTGTCCAGGCTATGCTAATGCATAGGGGTAAGCCCTAAGCCCTAACCAATAAGCTCTCTCTTCTGGCTGACCTTGAAACTCTACTCAAATACAAGTGAGGAATAAGGCAGAATTTCCAAATGCCAGCTGAGTCTTGAAGGCACCAACATATACCAACACAGACATAGGCACCACCTGTCTACTGATACAGAATCCAATATTAAAGACATTGCTGCTAGGTATTTGAGGGAATTTTTGAATCACTAACTGATCAGTAAGCTAACCAAGCAGTCTTCAGTGTCACACATGACAAAGAAAGACATCTAGTCTTAGAATTGGAAGACTCAATGTTTGTAATAAGATATTTTGCTACCCAAATTGCTCTACGTATTCAATGCAATCTCTATCAATACTCCTCTTGACTTTCATTGCAAAAACTTATGTGCCAATACTAAAATTCATGTAAGGAATCATGATGATACCTACTCAAAACAACCTTGAAGGAGAACAAGCTGCTTATCCTCAGTTTTGAAACTTTCAAAACTACATTAATCAAGAACGTGTGGTAGGGCTTCCCTGGTGGCCCAGTGGGTAAGGACACCGCCTTGAAGTGCAAAGGGCGCCGGTTCGATCCCTGGCCTGGGAAGATTTCACGTGGCGCGGAGTGACTGGACCAATGTGTCCAATTACCGAGCCGGAGCTCTGCAGCGCATGCGTCCAGAGTTGGTCCTCTGCGACAACAGAGGTCACCGCGATGGGAGGCCCACAGGGGCCAAAGAACAAAAAGACAGATGAAGCTAGATAAATGAAAGACCAATAGAAGTGGCCCACCCGCCCCCCTCCATCCCCAACCCATCGCCCTCCCTCCCTCCCCAAAAGGAACGTGTGAACGTGACGTGTGGCATAAGAGCAGACATAGAAATTAGTGACATAGAATCAGGGGGTTAGAAATAAACCTAGACACATACTGCTCAATCAGTTTTTCATAGTTTTTTTTAATGGCAAAAATGGCTCTTAGCATCCAGATAAATGAAGTGGGATTCCTACTCACACCATACACAAGATAAACTCAAAATGTAAATGGTACAGTGATGAAACTCAGAAACAATTAGATGTATATTGTCATAAGTTGGTATAAGCAATATATATATATATATAAAAATAATATGATATATATGTAATAATATACATGTATATATATGTGTATATATATATATATATATATATAAAACCAAAAGCACAGGTAGTGAAAGGAAAATTAGATACATGGAATTCATCACAATAAAAATGTTTGTGCATCAAAAAGTACTATCAAGAAAGTGAAAAGACAACCCATAGGATATGAGAAAAGACTTGGCTGTCATGTATCTGGTAAATACTGAAATATCATAGAACATGGATACACCTTGAAAACATTATGCTAGGAGAAAGAAGCCAGAAATATTAATATAAAATGTTCAGAAATGACAAATCTGCAGAGATTAAACACTAGATCGGTGCTAGCCAGGTACTGAGGGGAGGGGAGGAGGAAAATTAGGGCCAATGGGCATGTGATTTTTCTTCTTTTTTTGGTTTGAAAATATTTGGGAAATCTGTAGTGGTGATTGTGTATATACTGAAAATTCCTAGAGTATACATGTTAAAAATGTGAATTGTATGATGTGATTTTAAAATATTTTTATTTTTTATTTTTCTTTTACAGAGTTTTGTTGTTAACAGCTCTATATAATCCCAAATCTGTCATAGGTATATCTTTGACCCCTCCCACCTGAGCCTCCCTTCCTCTCCCCCTCACCCAATCCCACCCCTGTATAGTCTCCATCATGATGTGTTTTAATCTCATTTTTTTAAATGTATAAGAAAAGAAGACATAGCCATGACAGGGTCTCTGGTCCCATCACTTCATGGAAAATAGCTGGAGAAAATAAAACAGATTTTATCTTCTTGGGGTCCAAAATCACTGTGGACGGTGACTATAGTCATGAAATTAAAAGACACTTGCTATTGGGAAGAAAAGCTATGACAAACCTAGACAGCATAGTAAAAAGCAGAGACATTGTTTTGTCAACAAAGGTCCGTACAGTCGAAGCTATGGCTTTCCCAGTAGTCATGTATGAATACGAGAATTGGACCATAAGGAAGGCTGAGTGCCAAAGAATTGATGCCCTTGAACTGTGGTGTTGGAGAAGACTCTTGGGAATCCCTTGAATAGCAAGATCAAACCAGTCATTCCTAAAGGAAAGCAATCCTGAATGTTCATTGGTAGGACTGATGCTGAAGCTGCAATACTCTAGCCACCTGATGTGAAGAGCCGAGTCATTGGAAAACAGCCTGATGCTGGGAAAAATCGAGGGCAGAAGGAGAAGGTGGTGACAGAGGATGAGATGGTTGGATGGCATCATTGACTCAATGGACGTGAGTTTGAGCAAGCTCTGGGAGATAGTGCGGGACAGGAAAGCCTGGTGTGCTGCCGTCCATGGGGTCACAGCTGAGTGACTGAACAACAACAGCAACACAAATAGTGCTTATGGCTAGAGATGGACATATCTGGACACAGACCTGTTTTCTTACAGAAGCACTGTAGTACTAGGGTATTACCCCACACTATAGATGCTCATTTTCTATATTCAAGCAAACGTAATTTTTAAACAAAATCCATAGTGGCATTTATCATATAATTGTCTGAAAGATTATGATTTAAATGAAACCACTGTATCTTTAATACCCATTTTTTTTATGTATTAGTCATGAAATCGTACCACCAAACTCTAACCCTTAATCATAACAGGATTTGACATGTTTGGGCAATTCTTGGTGTACGTTTCCTTTCACTGCATTTCAAGCCTTCAGCAACCTTTTCATGTGGATTCAGGCACGTTTGCTCTCATTTTGCCTATGAGTTTATGGGCTCAGTCATGTCTGACTCTTTTGTGACCCAATGAAATGTAGCTTGCTAGGCTCCTCTGCCCATGGGATTTTCCAGGCAAGAATACTGGAATGGGTTGCCATTTCGTTCTCCAGGGGAACTTCCTGAGCCAGGGATCAAACCCACGTCTCCTGGATCTCCTGCATTGCAGGCGTTTTCTTACTTGCTGAACCACTGGAGGATGACCCGTTTTACCTATGAAGAACTCAAAGGAACAGAGCACTCAAGGGACATATTCAAGATGGAATAAAGAAATTATGGAGGCAGCACTAGCCTCCTGACCCCTGTTCTTAAATTGTTTCCAAAACACATGGAGGAGAGAACTGACCCACTGAAAAGATTCCACTCATTTAAACATTTGGTAAGAACATTTTTCCTACAGACTTAATACAAAAATCAAGCCCCACTATATAGGTAGGACTGATGCTGAAGCTGCAATACTCTAGCCACCTGATGTGAAGAGCCGAGTCATTGGAAAACAGCCTGATGCTGGGAAAAATCGAGGGCAGAAGGAGAAGGTGGTGACAGAGGATGAGATGGTTGGATGGCATCATTGACTCA
Organism: Tragulus kanchil; assembly: GCA_022376925.1. NCBI lineage: Eukaryota > Metazoa > Chordata > Mammalia > Artiodactyla > Tragulidae > Tragulus > Tragulus kanchil. Next base: position 84,658,051 of record JAIOJX010000031.1, on the reverse strand, counting down.
ATGGACGTGAGTTTGAGCAAGCTCTGGGAGATAGTGCGGGACAGGAAAGCCTGGTGTGCTGCCGTCCATGGGGTCACAGCTGAGTGACTGAACAACAACAGCAACACAAATAGTGCTTATGGCTAGAGATGGACATATCTGGACACAGACCTGTTTTCTTACAGAAGCACTGTAGTACTAGGGTATTACCCCACACTATAGATGCTCATTTTCTATATTCAAGCAAACGTAATTTTTAAACAAAATCCATAGTGGCATTTATCATATAATTGTCTGAAAGATTATGATTTAAATGAAACCACTGTATCTTTAATACCCATTTTTTTTATGTATTAGTCATGAAATCGTACCACCAAACTCTAACCCTTAATCATAACAGGATTTGACATGTTTGGGCAATTCTTGGTGTACGTTTCCTTTCACTGCATTTCAAGCCTTCAGCAACCTTTTCATGTGGATTCAGGCACGTTTGCTCTCATTTTGCCTATGAGTTTATGGGCTCAGTCATGTCTGACTCTTTTGTGACCCAATGAAATGTAGCTTGCTAGGCTCCTCTGCCCATGGGATTTTCCAGGCAAGAATACTGGAATGGGTTGCCATTTCGTTCTCCAGGGGAACTTCCTGAGCCAGGGATCAAACCCACGTCTCCTGGATCTCCTGCATTGCAGGCGTTTTCTTACTTGCTGAACCACTGGAGGATGACCCGTTTTACCTATGAAGAACTCAAAGGAACAGAGCACTCAAGGGACATATTCAAGATGGAATAAAGAAATTATGGAGGCAGCACTAGCCTCCTGACCCCTGTTCTTAAATTGTTTCCAAAACACATGGAGGAGAGAACTGACCCACTGAAAAGATTCCACTCATTTAAACATTTGGTAAGAACATTTTTCCTACAGACTTAATACAAAAATCAAGCCACTTATATAGTTGCATTGTCATGAGTGAGATATTTGTGCAGCTTTATTTTTAAAGTCATTCTTTTCTGAATGTTTGAAGACCCTTTAGTAGTTGCCAGTTCTACACTGGGAAGCAGAATGTTCACAGTGTCCTGTTACACTTTAAAAAGATATTTTGAGTCTGGAGACTGAAATACCTTAACATGCAGGACATGAATCTGTGTACACAAAATACCAGGGCAGATGGTGAAGTCACTGGAAGTAAAAATAGGTCTGTTTCTCACACAAATTCCTTAACAGAAGTATTTAGAAATCAACACAGAAACTGAAAACACACGGTGAAACCTGGCCTAGTGGAATGACACCCTGCCCCATGGTGACACACAGGATATTGACAGGCAAATCTGTTTCAGCCTGGAGCTCTCTCTGCAAAGGTCTTGCAACAGTTTCTATTATCGGTCATCTTTCTGTGCCACCTAGGCTTACTTGGCCGTGTCATCGGAATCTCTGAGTGGAGACTGAATGAACACAGCGTTTGTTTGCTGTGACTGGCTCAGCTGACATCACTCAGGGAGCGGAGCCGTGAGAACAGCTCCAAACCCGCCCCAAACCCGCTCCACCCTGAGTCGGAGGTGAAGCGTCCCTGGAGACTTGCTCTCCTGACCCACCAGTGGCTTTCTGCACACAGTCTCTGGGGGAAAGGCCAAGTAAGTGTTTACTCTCCACGGTTACTTTGCCCTGCCATTCTTGCCTTATTTTGGTTTGAACTGAAAGAGCAACAACAAAAGTTAGAACAAAATGTGGCCAACAATCTGCCCTTTCTCCCGAATATGAGGATCTTTGGAGAGTCACATGCGATGTCTGTGGGCTGGTCTGGGGATTTGCTTTCAGGGGGAATGTGACAATCCCGGAAACGAAGATACAAGTCATCAATGTGAAGGGGGATCATGTGAAAACCAGGCTGGCTGACTGATGTGTGGTGTGTGGGGTGGTTGATACACTTAGTAAAAATCATGTTCCTTTGTGCCGTTCTTAAATAGAAGGCATTATAAATGAAGCCACGTGGAGTTTTTTCTAAGTTTAAGACTGCTTTAGCTTGATTACTTTTTTTAAGATTTTTTTTCCAGAGCAATGTTAGATTTGCAGAAAAATGGGGAGGAAGGTACAGATTTCCCAGATTCCCTTTGTACCCCGCAAAGCCTTTCCACTATCAACATCTCCACCAGGTGGGCCATGTGTTACAGCTGATGAACCTGTGTGGACACCCAGAGTTCACAGCTGACCTTAGGGGTCACTCTTTGTGTTGAACATTCTGTGAGTTTGGCCAAACATATAATGATGTGTATCCTCCACTACAGTGTCCTACAGAGTTGTTTCGTGGCCCTAAACATCCTCTGTGCTTCTCCTGGTCCCTCTTCCTCAGCCTCAGCAATCCCCAAACTTTTATACTCTCTCCATAGCTCTACCTTTTCCAGAATGTCATAGGATTGGAATCATATGTCTGTGTGGGTCCACTCTACACTCTCTGGGTGGGATGGACAGGTTAAATGCCAGGCAAATGTTACTGAAAAAGAAAAATGCTTATGCTTGGAAATGACAAGGTCTCATTTTTAAGTATCACAAACCCTAATCTGATATATTTCTGAATCATATGTTCTATATATGAATTCATTTTTAAAACAGTTATCCCAGGTTTTTAAAGCAGATTTAAGAATATGGCATAAAAAGCCTTGACTAAGTTTCAATACTTGATGATGAAATCTCTTAATGCAACAACTGTTGAGGTATTAATGCTTGGTTTCTGTATGCCTCACGGGTCAGAATCTGCCATCAGGAAAATACTGTGTGAGCCAGTTTGCTTTCAGATTAAATTTTTTCCTTTTTTTCTTTTCAGTCTGTTTGGTTCCCTAACTACCACTGTTGAAGTGGCTATTTTAATTTGGTTATGGCCAAGGCAAGGCTGTGTTTAGCACCTTGCCCACATTTTTCCTTCAGACCAGCACATGTAACTGAATTCAATGGGTGCTACTGAAAGCGTGTCTAAGAAAGGCATTTGACTTCGATGTCTTTTACTGACTGTAAATAAATTGCTTGTGAGACCGGAGATCTGAAGACTTTATTACATCAAAACCGGCTCTGAGGAAATGCTGAATTTCATAAATAATAACAACCGAAAAAACTCAGATGTGTCAACTTCTAAAGCAAATTGGAACTTCAAATAACTTCCAAAGGAAGAAAAGCTTTTACCAGCTGCAGAGTTAAATGCAGATGTTAGTCATACTTCAGGCCCGTCATTAAAATAAAACCCTGACAAATGCAAAATCGTTTGTAAAAATGTGCGTGTGTGTGAATACTATGTATATTTTTACATAGGAGTTAGTCGCTCAGTCATGTCTGACGTTTTACAACCAAGGCAAGCTCCTCCGTCCATAGAGTTCTCCAGGCAGTAATACTGGAGTGGTTAGTCATTCCCTTCTCCAGGGGATCTTCACAACCCAAAGACTGAACCCATATCTCCTGCAGCTCCTGCACTGGCCGGTGGATTCTTTACTGTCTGAGCCACCACACACATACACACACACACACACCACACGTATCATATATAGTACATATACATACTATACTGTGCACTGCACATATGGTGTGCTGTGTTATATGAAACTATATATATGTATAATATATACACAAATATATACATGCATTTAAAAAGCATAGTAGTAGAAAAAATTATATGTACAAAGCTTGTGAAATTTATGATACATATAAGTATACTAAAGTACATATGCAATATAAAAGTACACGTGACATAATATTATTAAGACATAAAATGCATTTACACATCTAATGTTAGCATTACTGATATTAATCATATACACTCAGTATATAGACTAATGTATTTTAAAATACATTCTATATTAATATATAACCTTTCAGTGTACATTATACTCTATACCAATATCTTTTTTAAACGCTGAAAGAAACCCAGCTTGACTGTGTGCTTCTATGTGTTGCCTCCATATTTGCTCTGGCTTTATCTCACTGTCTATGATCATGATATTCTTTAATTCTGAGTATCTATATCTCAGTGAAGTCTAAGAGTCCCCAACCTGGGGATGTCCAAGGGGGAACCACAGGATTTTGTGATTTCACAAACCACAGTCTCCTTGGAGATTCCTGTTAACAGCAGGTGGAGGATTGTCCGATACTTCCTCAAGGTGAACAGTAGAGGGCAGAGGTGTCCACGTTCTGTTTTGGCAGCTTGCTTCCCTGGAGCCAGGAGCTCTGACTTCAGGTTACTTACTATGCAGAGTTTTCTGGTGAAGATTACCTGTCTGTTCCTTTTCCAGTCTTGAAACAAATAGCTCTTTATCTTGGTGAAGGTAATACAAATTCATCAAACAAATTTTGAAAAATACCTAAGATATAACAACAGCAACAAAACCGAAAATGACCACTGAAATTTCCATCATCCAGGAATAAATAGTCTGATAATATATTCTTAGTTGCCTATATACTTGTGCGCATATATCTGGGCACATATACAAAATTATATTATAATCTGTACATACTGAAGTGGAAGAAGGTGAAGTGAAAGTGGTAGTTGCTCAGTTGTGTCCGACTCTTTCACCCCATGGACTGTAGCCCTCCAGGCTCCTCTGTCCAAGGAAGTCTCCAGGCAAAAGAATACTGGAGTGGGTTAACATTCCCTTCTCCAGGGGATCTATCCAACCCAGGAATAGAACTGGGGTCTCCTGAACTGCAAGCAGATTCTTTACTGTCTGAGCCACCTGGGAATCTCATGTACATTATATATACAACAATATATATGGAATTACATTCACATATCCTTTTTATATTATATTGTATATATCGTACTCATTCAAACATGTACCACTTTCAAAAATGCAGATTGCTTTGAAATATTCAGTTCCATTGTTTCTTTTCTCACCTAAGTTATACTTTTTCTGAGTCTGAGTGGTGAATAGATAAGGTTCACTACAAAATCTACCAGGCTAGGCATTCATCAAAAGGAATTCAATACTGTACTGACAAAGGGCTATATGAAGGTAAAGAAGATGTATTTCCCTTTTTCTCAGCACATCTGGGTCACAGATACCCAGGTACCAGTACATTACAAACTCACATTCTATTATATTGGTTGCCAAAAGCCTCCAGCAGCTTGAGAACGTCTACAAGCTTGAGGGTGAAGCTCCTTAAGATTGTCCTTTACCACAGAAATTTTTTGAGTATCTATATCTCAGTGAAGTCTAAGAGTCCCCAACCTGGGGATGTCCAAGGGGGAACCACAGGATTTTGTGATTTCACAAACCACAGTCTCCTTGGAGATTCCTGTTAACAGCAGGTGGAGGATTGTCCGATACTTCCTCAAGGTGAACAGTAGAGGGCAGAGGTGTCCACGTTCTGTTTTGGCAGCTTGCTTCCCTGGAGCCAGGAGCTCTGACTTCAGGTTACTTACTATGCAGAGTTTTCTGGTGAAGATTACCTGTCTGTTCCTTTTCCAGTCTTGAAACAAATAGCTCTTTATCTTGGTGAAGGTAATACAAATTCATCAAACAAATTTTGAAAAATACCTAAGATATAACAACAGCAACAAAACCGAAAATGACCACTGAAATTTCCATCATCCAGGAATAAATAGTCTGATAATATATTCTTAGTTGCCTATATACTTGTGCGCATATATCTGGGCACATATACAAAATTATATTATAATCTGTACATACTGAAGTGGAAGAAGGTGAAGTGAAAGTGGTAGTTGCTCAGTTGTGTCCGACTCTTTCACCCCATGGACTGTAGCCCTCCAGGCTCCTCTGTCCAAGGAAGTCTCCAGGCAAAAGAATACTGGAGTGGGTTAACATTCCCTTCTCCAGGGGATCTATCCAACCCAGGAATAGAACTGGGGTCTCCTGAACTGCAAGCAGATTCTTTACTGTCTGAGCCACCTGGGAATCTCATGTACATTATATATACAACAATATATATGGAATTACATTCACATATCCTTTTTATATTATATTGTATATATCGTACTCATTCAAACATGTACCACTTTCAAAAATGCAGATTGCTTTGAAATATTCAGTTCCATTGTTTCTTTTCTCACCTAAGTTATACTTTTTCTGAGTCTGAGTGGTGAATAGATAAGGTTCACTACAAAATCTACCAGGCTAGGCATTCATCAAAAGGAATTCAATACTGTACTGACAAAGGGCTATATGAAGGTAAAAGAAGATGTATTTCCCCTTTTTTCTCAGCACATCTGGGTCACAGATACCCAGGTACCAGTACATTACAAACTCACATTCTATTATATTGGTTGCCAAAAGCCTCCAGCAGCTTGAGAACGTCTACAAGCTTGAGGGTGAATCTTGTATCACTACCATCGTTTGAATTTTGTGCCTGAGAAATGTCTGTCTTGGATATTCTAGGCTTTTCTGAAGATATGTTTTCTTCAGTATTTACTCAGAATATTTTTTAATCCTTTTTGTTCCCTATTGGATAACTTGGAAAGCTTGACTAATATAATCGTTCGGACTGCCAAGAACGAACAGTCAGAAATTAGATCAACTACGTTTACTCTTTCCCTTAATAAATGTTTTGTGAGGTCCTACTACAATCTGATCTGTAAATGTTAAACAAAGAGGAGTCTGCCAACTTTCTAGTTTCTGCCTGAAATGCCACTCATAGCAACAAGGTGATGTTTTTCTCCATAACTTTTATGTATGTTAAGAAAAACTTTATTTTGATCATTACTGAATCAGGCACACAAGTCCTCGAGAATTTGTAGGTCTGTTGGGAAGCTGAGAATTCAGTTAGTCCCAGGGTTATGGCCCAGGTACCCGCCTTGTGCTCCTGGGGCCCATTAGAGACTTGTAAGGCCTTCCTATAACACCAGGCCAATTAATTTAATTAAAATCAACTTAATTCAGTTAACATCAGGTTCTGTGAAGATTTGCTTCTCATTCAACGAATGTTACTGGAAATCAGATAACCATGTGGAAAAAGTAAAGGGCATTAGGAAATAAAGTTTACTTTGTGTGGAACTACATGGGAAAAAAGCAAAACTTTAAAAATGCAGGAGAATTTTTTTCCAAATTGTAGAGGAAAAAAATCATGGATGCAGTCAATTCACCAATCAATCGATAAAAATTAATATATTAAATATTTGATTCAATGTTCTAACAAAGCAAACATGCCACAGACGGGAAGAATCAATAGATCAACAGTGCATGTGATCTATATATAAGGAAAAAAAAACTAGCAAACTATTCAAAGTTCTCTAGCTTGTTCTTAGAAAAAAGAACAGAAAAGGGGAAAAAAGTGAAGAATAAGAAGAGTGGTTCACAGAAGAAGAGTTGTTATTGGTCAAGAAAGTGATGCAGAAGTGTTAAAATAGTAGAAAAAAATGGAAATAAACTGAGTGTCCATTAGCAGAATTGCTGAGTATATTTTGCATACTTATAAAACTATTCCATGAATTTTTGTGTTCCTGAAATTGTTTATTGAGATAGTCTGGGTCTCCATGAAATTTTTTGATCTTATTTTATGTCTCTGAATATGTTCCAGTGTCTCTGAGTTTATAGTTTATGGGCAGTTGAATAGAATTTGTACCCTACTGTTGTTTGAAAATTGTATAAATCTTGATTATGTTGAATTGGTTCCTAATGCTTTTCAAGTCTATTCTTCTACTTTTCTGTGTATTCATTCTATTAGTTTTTGAGAGTGGTGTTGAAACTCCACCTAATAATCTTAATTTATCTACTTAAAAAATAATTGCAATGAAATTGAGTAGAACTATTTGTAACCTTGTTCTGTATTTTCTAAATCTCCCATAAGTGTGCTATCATACTTTCATAATTTAAAAAATAAAAAAATTGAAATATAAAAAAATTAGTCTCGATCTTTCTTCCAACAATTTTAACAGAGCCATTCAAAGGGTCTGTTGCTATTCATTTAAGATCAAATGTATGTTCCAATGGAGAGAAATGGATTTAGTATAATTTTGTTTATAATTTCTCTTAGCAGTATGTTTTGAAGAATGAAACAACTGAACAAAATGAACTAAATTTACATAAAAGAAAATGACTGCTTTGCTTGACAGTCTGATGGCCCTGAAATCTTACAGTATCTTCAGCCCAGGTGGGAGTGATCCGAATGGAAAATTGCTTCTAATCTTACCGGTGCGGTTGAACAAACAGTGATCTCAGAGAAGAGTGAAGAGTTCATGGAATATTAAGATCTGAAGAAAGATAATTCTCAGGACACAAATATGAGCCAGAAAGAAGGGACCAGATGATATTAATGTACTAATCTGGGAGATAGGCAAGGTGGTCAAATTTAAGGGCTGTAAGGAAGGTGATTAGGGAAGAAGGTCCAGGCCATGGAGAGAAATCCAGTGGTATCTACAAAAAAGAAGAAAAAGAACAGAAAAGGGGAAAAAAGTGAAGAATAAGAAGAGTGGTTCACAGAAGAAGAGTTGTTATTGGTCAAGAAAGTGATGCAGAAGTGTTAAAATAGTAGAAAAAAATGGAAATAAACTGAGTGTCCATTAGCAGAATTGCTGAGTATATTTTGCATACTTATAAAACTATTCCATGAATTTTTGTGTTCCTGAAATTGTTTATTGAGATAGTCTGGGTCTCCATGAAATTTTTTGATCTTATTTTATGTCTCTGAATATGTTCCAGTGTCTCTGAGTTTATAGTTTATGGGCAGTTGAATAGAATTTGTACCCTACTGTTGTTTGAAAATTGTATAAATCTTGATTATGTTGAATTGGTTCCTAATGCTTTTCAAGTCTATTCTTCTACTTTTCTGTGTATTCATTCTATTAGTTTTTGAGAGTGGTGTTGAAACTCCACCTAATAATCTTAATTTATCTACTTAAAAAATAATTGCAATGAAATTGAGTAGAACTATTTGTAACCTTGTTCTGTATTTTCTAAATCTCCCATAAGTGTGCTATCATACTTTCATAATTTAAAAAATAAAAAAATTGAAATATAAAAAAATTAGTCTCGATCTTTCTTCCAACAATTTTAACAGAGCCATTCAAAGGGTCTGTTGCTATTCATTTAAGATCAAATGTATGTTCCAATGGAGAGAAATGGATTTAGTATAATTTTGTTTATAATTTCTCTTAGCAGTATGTTTTGAAGAATGAAACAACTGAACAAAATGAACTAAATTTACATAAAAGAAAATGACTGCTTTGCTTGACAGTCTGATGGCCCTGAAATCTTACAGTATCTTCAGCCCAGGTGGGAGTGATCCGAATGGAAAATTGCTTCTAATCTTACCGGTGCGGTTGAACAAACAGTGATCTCAGAGAAGAGTGAAGAGTTCATGGAATATTAAGATCTGAAGAAAGATAATTCTCAGGACACAAATATGAGCCAGAAAGAAGGGACCAGATGATATTAATGTACTAATCTGGGAGATAGGCAAGGTGGTCAAATTTAAGGGCTGTAAGGAAGGTGATTAGGGAAGAAGGTCCAGGCCACTGAGTTCTGAAGAGAAAGAAATCCAGTCACCATCTTCCAAGTATATGGATCTGATCTTACTTGCCTCCCTACTTTGATACCTCCCAAATATCTGTATTTTTGGGTTCTTTCTGGAGCAGATTTGGTTGGATTGAAAAGCTGTCACTGAGTTGCCAAAGCTTTGGCTTAGATTTTTTGTAATACTCTGTCCCTTCCTTCTCTCTGTACACTTCTTGTGCTATGCTGGCATCCACTGAGTTCAGTGGGCAAAAAGATGATGTTATTCATGTCTCTGAGATTCCATCTAAATTTAAAATAGGTCCTTGCAATTAATACATACGTGAAGACTTTAGCACCTTAAAATCCATATAGGAGGTTCCGTCCTGGCTCCTGTGTATGACTCAGTGTTGTGCAGAGCCTAAAACATCAGGGTGGGGCCCAAGGCATGCCACACCAGTGACGACAGTGGGAGTTTCCTCATCTTTTAATTATCGGTTGGGAAGCTGATCGGTGGCTGAAGGGAATTGGGTATAATTTCACAATGCCCTTGTGTCCACGTGCTACCATCATGGGTGCACAGAATTTCAGGGGGTAGTTGTCAAATTGTTGAGATTGTTTTTCAAGATTATTTTGTAAAGTTTATTTAGTCATTAGTTTGAATAACATTGACTGGATGAAAGGATTAATTGGGGCCATTTAGCAATAGGTTGTGTTGCATTGAAATGTTTTGAAGAATGAAACAACTGAACAAAATGAACTAAATTTACATAAAAGAAAATGACTGCTTTGCTTGACAGTCTGATGGCCCTGAAATCTTACAGTATCTTCAGCCCAGGTGGGAGTGATCCGAATGGAAAATTGCTTCTAATCTTACCTGTGCGGTTGAACAAACAGTGATCTCAGAGAAGAGTGAAGAGTTCATGGAATATTAAGATCTGAAGAAAGATAATTCTCAGGACACAAATATGAGCCAGAAAGAAGGGACCAGATGATATTAATGTACTAATCTGGGAGATAGGCAAGGTGGTCAAATTTAAGGGCTGTAAGGAAGGTGATTAGGGAAGAAGGTCCAGGCCACTGAGTTCTGAAGAGAAAGAAATCCAGTCACCATCTTCCAAGTATATGGATCTGATCTTACTTGCCTCCCTACTTTGATACCTCCCAAATATCTGTATTTTTGGGTTCTTTCTGGAGCAGATTTGGTTGGATTGAAAAGCTGTCACTGAGTTGCCAAAGCTTTGGCTTAGATTTTTTGTAATACTCTGTCCCTTCCTTCTCTCTGTACACTTCTTGTGCTATGCTGGCATCCACTGAGTTCAGTGGGCAAAAAGATGATGTTATTCATGTCTCTGAGATTCCATCTAAATTTAAAATAGGTCCTTGCAATTAATACATACGTGAAGACTTTAGCACCTTAAAATCCATATAGGAGGTTCCCGTCCTGGCTCCTGTGTATGACTCAGTGTTGTGCAGAGCCTAAAACATCAGGGTGGGGCCCAAGGCATGCCACACCAGTGACGACAGTGGGAGTTTCCTCATCTTTTAATTATCGGTTGGGAAGCTGATCGGTGGCTGAAGGGAATTGGGTATAATTTCACAATGCCCTTGTGTCCACGTGCTACCATCATGGGTGCACAGAATTTCAGGGGGTAGTTGTCAAATTGTTGAGATTGTTTTTCAAGATTATTTTGTAAAGTTTATTTAGTCATTAGTTTGAATAACATTGACTGGATGAAAGGATTAATTGGGGCCATTTAGCAATAGGTTGTGTTGCATTGAAATGTTTTTCTACTACAGGCAAAACAAGGTAAAAATAGAACATCTTATCAATCTATGAACCTGTACTGAGTGAGGTACAACCTTAATACTTTACAAAGTTTCAAAGCAAAATCTATTAAATCTGCTTGAAAACGTATATGCATGTATTAAGCAAGGTGCGAGAATTTATTTCTCTACTATGTAGCTGAAAATTTCTTTGTCATGTTCTTTATTTAATTTTTATTAATGAAGATCTCTTCACCTTCAACTTTAGCTCCACATGTTTATATAGTTCCTAAGAGAAAATTGGTAAATAAAAATTGATGAGAGCAATAAGCATTTTTCTCCCCGGCAACCTCTGCTCTTTGGGGGTATAGTCAACCTCCCTTATGTCACAGAAACTGAACTTCATCCCTTACTGGTCTGAAAGATCCTTGGTCTGCCAAGCCTCATAAACTGTTTTGCTTACTAATTTGCATTGTTGTGGAAACAGAAGACTAGGCAATGGAGGAGGATAGGTTCTGGCTATATAAGGTAGTAAAAGCTGAGAGTCCATGGAGAGCAGTATGGAGTTTCTTTACAAAATTAAAAACAGAGTTACCATATGACCTGGGGATTCCACCCCTTTAATACCACTAATTTGAAGCAATACATGCACCCTAAGGTTCATGGTAGCACTATGTACAACAATGAAGACATTGAAGCAACAGAAGTGTCTATCAACAGATGAATGGGTAAAGAAGATTGATACCTATGCACAATGGCATACTACTCAGACATAAAAAGAATGAAATAATACCATTTGCAGCAACATGGATAGACCTAGAGATTGTCAGACTAAGTGAAGTAAATCAGACAGAGAAAGATACATATCATATGATATCACTTACAGGTGGAATCTAAAAAAAAAAATGGTATAAATGAGCTTAAATACAAGTCAGAAATAGACTCACAGACATGGAAAGCAAACTTAGGGTTACCAAAAGGGAAGAAGGAGGAGGGGTGAATGAGAAGCTTGGAGTCAACAGATACACACTACTATGTGTATAAAATAGGTAACTAACAAGTACCTACTGTTACAGCACAGGGAGCTTATTTAGTATCTTGTAATAAACTATAATGGAAAATAATCTGAAAAAGAATATACATGTATAATTGAATCACTTTGCTGTTCATGTGAAAGTAACACAGCATTATACATTGTCTATACAGCAATTAAAGAATAAAAAACTTCTCTCTGTCCAGAGGAAGTGTATAAGCAAGAGAATCCATGGCAGAGGCCCACATCACAGGAGCTGGATGATAGGCATCGATGAAATGTGAAGCCAGACCTTCCAGACGCTCAGCTCAGGGAGCACAGAGGAAGTTGTATAAACTCAGTCGCCCACTCTTGCTTCAACTTTAGCTCCACATTTTTGCTAGGGGGGCAAAATTTTTCTCCCGGCAACCTCTGCTCTTTGGGGGTATAGTCAACCTCCCTTATGTCACAGAAACTGAACTTCATCCCTTACTGGTCTGAAAGATCCTTGGTCTGCCAAGCCTCATAAACTGTTTTGCTTACTAATTTGCATTGTTGTGGAAACAGAAGACTAGGCAATGGAGGAGGATAGGTTCTGGCTATATAAGGTAGTAAAAGCTGAGAGTCCATGGAGAGCAGTATGGAGTTTCTTTACAAAATTAAAAACAGAGTTACCATATGACCTGGGGATTCCACCCCTTTAATACCACTAATTTGAAGCAATACATGCACCCTAAGGTTCATGGTAGCACTATGTACAACAATGAAGACATTGAAGCAACAGAAGTGTCTATCAACAGATGAATGGGTAAAGAAGATTGATACCTATGCACAATGGCATACTACTCAGACATAAAAAGAATGAAATAATACCATTTGCAGCAACATGGATAGACCTAGAGATTGTCAGACTAAGTGAAGTAAATCAGACAGAGAAAGATACATATCATATGATATCACTTACAGGTGGAATCTAAAAAAAAAAATGGTATAAATGAGCTTAAATACAAGTCAGAAATAGACTCACAGACATGGAAAGCAAACTTAGGGTTACCAAAAGGGAAGAAGGAGGAGGGGTGAATGAGAAGCTTGGAGTCAACAGATACACACTACTATGTGTATAAAATAGGTAACTAACAAGTACCTACTGTTACAGCACAGGGAGCTTATTTAGTATCTTGTAATAAACTATAATGGAAAATAATCTGAAAAAGAATATACATGTATAATTGAATCACTTTGCTGTTCATGTGAAAGTAACACAGCATTATACATTGTCTATACAGCAATTAAAGAATAAAAAAAAAACCTTCTCTCTGTCCAGAGGAAGTGTATAAGCAAGAGAATCCATGGCAGAGGCCCACATCACAGGGAGCTGGATGATAGGCATCGATGAAATGTGAAGCCAGACCTTCCAGACGCTCAGCTCAGGGAGCACTAGTCAGGCCCACGTTTTACTCAGGTGGAGATATCTTCCAGCTCATAAACAAACCCTGCCTTCACGAGGAAAGATAAGGTCCTTGGAAATGAGAGGGGGGATATCAAGTGAAAACATAAGCTGAAGTGAAGCTTTTGGATTTGTAGTACCTTCAGAACATTAGAAAGCAGAAGAGAATGGTGATCTGCAAAGCTTCTCACCCATGAAATGCGTATTAAGTGAGCAGGTTAATTTTCCTCTATTAGGTAGAACCTGGATCAGTCATAAAAAACATCAAGTGACAGACTGGCTAAGATGCCCTCTAGATCAGCCAAGTGGTGCAGAGCTTGCCAAAGCACATTCAAATATTTAAAGCGAATGTCTTTCCTGAATGCACTTTCTTTCCACGGACGAATCTCCTGCCTTCTGTTTTCACCTAAAGCATTGTGCTTGAGGTGGAAAGAGCCATGGTATGTGCAGCCTTATTATTTTCACGTCAAGGGACGGGCCACGGAGACAGAGAGGTTTGTACTGTGTCATGCGTCCCAACATAAAAGCCACATTTCTCCTAAAACCATTTAATATTTCATTCCTAGAATACTCAGTGATGTGAACCATCTGAGCCCTTTTACTTTCTGTTGTAAAAGAAAGGAAAAAAAAAACATCAGTATCCATCAGAACCCCACAGCTGTCACTGAAAATCAAGGAGCAAATAATAGCACCTGGCAGCCATCATAACGCTCAGTATTTTTATGATTCAGAAAACATCACAATTGGGTTAAACAAATAGTATTTTTTATTAAATGTCACTCAATCCTCAGGCTGCTTATTCATCTATGTTCCACTCAAATGACTCAAAGACAGCTTGAGTAGGAACCGATGAATTCTCTCAATCAGTCTTACTTGGGAAGCAAAAGAAAAATAATGCAAAAGCCCAGGGGCAGGGGCAGAAAATGGCCTGATGGGATAGAATATGAAAACTTTGTCTCGTGAATATAAGTAAAGCAAATACTTTCTAAAGGTTAAAATTAGTTGGCAAAGAAACTTATGAGTCCTAAATGGTTCTTTCTTTTCTGAATCTGTGCATTTTCTATTACCTATAGAATGAATAAATAACAAGGCCCTTCTGTAGAGCACATATTCATATCTATATTCAATATCTGTGACAAACCATAATAAAAGGACATGAAAAATAATGTTTGTGTATATATATATATGTATACCTGAATCACTTTGCTGTGATTGGCACAAATTGGCACAATGTAAATCAACTGATATTAAATGAGTAATAATTTAGAAAAGCATCCATGCATTTTTTTGCATAAAGAAGAACATAGGCAATTCTCCTTTGGCTGTGTTTTGCAGGTATTGCCTCCCCCCCCCGCCCCAAATTGAGGGTTGGTGGTAACTCTGCATGCAGCCAGTCTGTCAGCACTATTCTCCCAAGAGCGTATGCTCCCCTCATGCCTCTGTGTCGTACTTTGTAATTCCAGCTATTCTTCAAGCTTTTTCATTATTATCCTATTTGCTATGCTGATCTATGATCAGGGATCCTTGTGACAAATTTTTGTGATTGTCTGAGGGGCCATGAACCACACCCATAAAAGAAGGTGAACTTGCTGGATTGTTGAAGTGACCACAAGTGACTTAGATTCCTGCATAAACTTTGCTGACAAAGCAGTGTTCCCCTGACAATCCTTGATTAGCCTACACCTTTCCAATCTGGTGGTCTACATTTTAAGCTTAGACATATGTTTTCTGTGAAATCTTCCATAATCCACAAACACGCGTCCTCCATCAACCATCAGCATCCTGTGTTATAAGGATCAATTTGCTTGTCTCTACTGCTAGACCTCCCAGGTGGCTCTGCCTGTGATGCAAGAGGCGTGGGTTTGATCTCTGAGTCAGGAAGATCCTTCGGAGGAGAAAATGGTAACCAACTCCAGTATCCTTGCCTTGGAAATCCCATGGACAGGGGAGCCTGGAGGGCTACAATCTATGGGTGTCTCAAAAGAGTCAGATAAGATTTAGTGACCAAACAACAACAACTTCTAGGTGCACTCCAGGCTTGGCACTCAGTAGCATTTGATAAATATTCTTACAGGGAGTGAATACATATATGTGGCACTGAATGAAACTTATTGGAGTTCCTAAATGGTTCTTTCTTTTCTGAATCTGTGCATTTTCTATTACCTATAGAATGAATAAATAACAAGGCCCTTCTGTAGAGCACATATTCATATCTATATTCAATATCTGTGACAAACCATAATAAAAGGACATGAAAAATAATGTTTGTGTATATATATATATGTATACCTGAATCACTTTGCTGTGATTGGCACAAATTGGCACAATGTAAATCAACTGATATTAAATGAGTAATAATTTAGAAAAGCATCCATGCATTTTTTTGCATAAAGAAGAACATAGGCAATTCTCCTTTGGCTGTGTTTTGCAGGTATTGCCTCCCCCCCCCCGCCAAATTGAGGGTTGGTGGTAACTCTGCATGCAGCCAGTCTGTCAGCACTATTCTCCCAAGAGCGTATGCTCCCCTCATGCCTCTGTGTCGTACTTTGTAATTCCAGCTATTCTTCAAGCTTTTTCATTATTATCCTATTTGCTATGCTGATCTATGATCAGGGATCCTTGTGACAAATTTTTGTGATTGTCTGAGGGGCCATGAACCACACCCATAAAAGAAGGTGAACTTGCTGGATTGTTGAAGTGACCACAAGTGACTTAGATTCCTGCATAAACTTTGCTGACAAAGCAGTTTTCCCCCTGACAATCCTTGATTAGCCTACACCTTTCCAATCTGGTGGTCTACATTTTAAGCTTAGACATATGTTTTCTGTGAAATCTTCCATAATCCACAAACACGCGTCCTCCATCAACCATCAGCATCCTGTGTTATAAGGATCAATTTGCTTGTCTCTACTGCTAGACCTCCCAGGTGGCTCTGCCTGTGATGCAAGAGGCGTGGGTTTGATCTCTGAGTCAGGAAGATCCTTCGGAGGAGAAAATGGTAACCAACTCCAGTATCCTTGCCTTGGAAATCCCATGGACAGGGGAGCCTGGAGGGCTACAATCTATGGGTGTCTCAAAAGAGTCAGATAAGATTTAGTGACCAAACAACAACAACTTCTAGGTGCACTCCAGGCTTGGCACTCAGTAGCATTTGATAAATATTCTTACAGGGAGTGAATACATATATGTGGCAGCTTGAAATGAATTAGATTTTGTTGTTTTCAACGCTGAGGATGCAGCTAATACAGTTAAAACTAGACTACTCCCTGTAAATCATGAGTTAGCATCACCATTCCTAAACACCCATTTGTATTCCTGCTAATGATTCCAAAATAAATAAAGATCAGACTCTGGGGAAATCCCACTTCTTTAAACAATGATACAAGTACACACATGCATTTGTACATAAAGCTAGGGACTTCCAGGAGTAGAAATGATTTGTGTATGTTTGCTTATGAAATCTGGGAGAGTCTGTTGTACTAGGGCCTGAACTATTGTTTGAAAGTGTCAAATAGATATGACTATTAATGTCATCATTTTGGGAGTCATAAGTAGTTTTTTCAACATTTTCATTCTGCTCTGTTTTTTTTTTTTTTTTTTTTTGCCTCTATGTCATCGTTTAGTTTTCATCAATCTTTACCCTTTGGTCTGTGTGGGCCTCTCATCACAGTGGCCTCTCTCATTGCAGAGCACTGGCTGTAGGCATAAGCGCTCCAGAGCACTGGTCCATAATTGGACACACTGGCCCAGCTGCTCCACGGCACATGGGATCTTCCTGGGGCCAGGGATCAAACCAGTTCCCCTTGCAGTGCAAGGCAGACTCTTCACCCACTGGACCACCAGGGAAGCCTCTGCTCTGTTTTGTCAGTTTCATTGTGTTTGGCAGCCTTGGGCAACCGCATACATTCACTGAATTTTTAATCAGAATTATGGGATGTTACCTGAAACATCTACTAAATGTACCTTCCAGGGCAAATGAAAGAAAGAAAGTGAAAGTCACTCAGTCATGTCTGACTCTTTGTGACTCATGGACAAGTCATGGAATTCTCCAGGCAAAAATACTGGAGTGGTAGCCTTTTTCTTCTCCAGGAGATCTTTCCAACCCAGGAATTGAACCCAAGTCTCCCACATTGCAGGTGGATTCTTTACCATCTGAGCCACCAGGGAAGCCCAAGAATACTGGAGTGGGTAGCCCATCCCTTCTCCAGGGGATCTTCCCAACCAGAACAGATAAATCATGATAATTTTCATATTATATGCTCAGATCTCCAGTCACTATTTATCATTGATAATTTATAATATATAGTCCTAATTTCTAGTATCATTTTTATGTTACCTCTATATGACTTTCTCCAGACATCAAATATTTCAAAATTATCATTAGGTGCTATAAGCAAAAATAAGGTCACTGTGATGAAATAGGAAACTACTTAAAATTATTCATTCAACATAACACAGATTGCTAGCAATATTCAGTAGAGGATGTTTTATTTATACTTACATGGATTAAGTTTCTTGGCATGCAATGGGGAAATTTTACATGAATATAGTTGTGGCATAACGTCCCCAGGATATAGACACCAATGAGGAGGTGCAGAGAAGTGTCAGTAGTTTTGGATCAGTGTGCAAGTATGAGATGTTTCTTCCTAATAATGGTTCAGTTTGTGTCTTTTTTTTTTCACAAGGTGGTACAGTGGTAAAGAATCCGCCTGTAACACAGGAGATCCAGGCTTGCTTCCTGGGTCACGAATGTCCCTTGGAGGAGGGCATGGGAATCCACTCCCATTTTCTTGCCAGAAGAATCCCATGGACAGTGGCGCCTGGGGGCTAAAATCCATAGAGTCACAAAGAGTGGGGTGTGACAGAGCATAGCACAGCAGAGCGTTTATGGTTGGGATAAGTATTGCTAGTTTTGAATTTATATATTTGAAATACATGCAGTCCCTCTATGAAATTTCTTGCAAGGCATCCAAAATTGGGAAGTGCTTTACAAATTTTAAATGATGGTTGAGTAGGTCTAGATCCTCCATGGGCCTGGCTCTGGCTGACCTGGGGAGGAGCTGACCATCTTTCTCAGAGCTATAAGAGAGGAGGTGGAATTCTCACTGTCACTGACCCCAGCCCAGAACCCTTGCCGCCATCTGTCCACTCATGTTCTCACTTCCAAAACATCTTCCTGGGTCAGTTCTTTTGACTAAGATATAGCAGGATTGGAACGGTTGAAAAATGGACAAAAAATATTTATGCTACTAAGTCTTAAATGGTCACAATTTTACTACTTAAGAAATTCCAGGAACCAACTATGAGTCAAATGAAATACCATGAGGTATGTGTGTGAGGATATTTGTGTGTTGTGATACGGTTCCATTTTCTCATGTTCTCACTTTCAAGCAGCCTTCACCTCTGCTCTGCTGCCTTCAGATATGTCAGCCAGTTCATTGATCGTCTTTCCATCGAAACATGGGATCTGATTCCATTCTTTTTGAATAGGGTCTGGGCTTAGGATGAAAAGGGTGAGGTTGAGATAGTGATTTCTCAGTGATTTCTGCAACCAGCTTCTAGAGGGTAGTCATCTCTCTTTCTCTCTGTCTCTTCCTCTCTCCCAGAAAGCTTGCTCTTGGAGACTGGCCATCATTCACTGAGGGAGCCCTAGTCATTGTGGAGTGGACAAGTGGAGGTAGTCAAAATAGTATTAATACTCACGTGATTTGTCCTGACAATAAAATGTAAGTGAGATGGGTGTGTTGACTTTCTGGGTAAAACAATAATACTCACAAGGTGGTACAGTGGTAAAGAATCCGCCTGTAACACAGGAGATCCAGGCTTGCTTCCTGGGTCACGAATGTCCCTTGGAGGAGGGCATGGGAATCCACTCCCATTTTCTTGCCAGAAGAATCCCATGGACAGTGGCGCCTGGGGGCTAAAATCCATAGAGTCACAAAGAGTGGGGTGTGACAGAGCATAGCACAGCAGAGCGTTTATGGTTGGGATAAGTATTGCTAGTTTTGAATTTATATATTTGAAATACATGCAGTCCCTCTATGAAATTTCTTGCAAGGCATCCAAAATTGGGAAGTGCTTTACAAATTTTAAATGATGGTTGAGTAGGTCTAGATCCTCCATGGGCCTGGCTCTGGCTGACCTGGGGAGGAGCTGACCATCTTTCTCAGAGCTATAAGAGAGGAGGTGGAATTCTCACTGTCACTGACCCCAGCCCAGAACCCTTGCCGCCATCTGTCCACTCATGTTCTCACTTCCAAAACATCTTCCTGGGTCAGTTCTTTTGACTAAGATATAGCAGGATTGGAACGGTTGAAAAATGGACAAAAAATATTTATGCTACTAAGTCTTAAATGGTCACAATTTTACTACTTAAGAAATTCCAGGAACCAACTATGAGTCAAATGAAATACCATGAGGTATGTGTGTGAGGATATTTGTGTGTTGTGATACGGTTCCATTTTCTCATGTTCTCACTTTCAAGCAGCCTTCACCTCTGCTCTGCTGCCTTCAGATATGTCAGCCAGTTCATTGATCGTCTTTCCATCGAAACATGGGATCTGATTCCATTCTTTTTGAATAGGGTCTGGGCTTAGGATGAAAAGGGTGAGGTTGAGATAGTGATTTCTCAGTGATTTCTGCAACCAGCTTCTAGAGGGTAGTCATCTCTCTTTCTCTCTGTCTCTTCCTCTCTCCCAGAAAGCTTGCTCTTGGAGACTGGCCATCATTCACTGAGGGAGCCCTAGTCATTGTGGAGTGGACAAGTGGAGTGGTAATAGTCAAAATAGTATTAATACTCACGTGATTTGTCCTGACAATAAAATGTAAGTGAGATGGGTGTGTTGACTTTCTGGGTAAAACAATAAAACTCCCTGCTTCACTCTCTTCCTTTAGCAAATGGAGGGGGCAGAACAGGGGACTTTCTAAATGGTGGAATGTTCACGTGTCTGGGTTCCTGGAAAGTAAGAAGCCCACGTGTGAGCAAGACGAGTCTCCTTAATAACTACTAGGCTTTGAAAGGAAATGCATAAAAAGGCATAGGAATCTGTGAAAGTAAGAAATGCAGTCAGAATAAAAGCCAGAGATTTTCTTTCCTCAGGAGTCATCTGGCCACTCCCTTCTCAGAGACAACAACCTTGCATGTTTACTGGAAAAAAAGCCATCGAGGAAATTGATTTTTTCTTCATGAGCAAATTTTTCTTTTTATATCTTATTTTCATTTTTAGGCCTAAACAGAAGATCCATTGTATGTTAGACAGGTTTTCCATCTTTTGGTTCATCTGGGCAGAGAATTTAAAAAATTGAAGAATTGGAATGACTCCCCTTGCCAGAAATGGAATGCATTAACATTTAAAATTCACTAATTCCATTGATCGGCTGCTGGGGGCTATTGTTTAAATTGTTCTTCTTCTATCTCTGCCATGTGGGTATGTGGGAAGCAAACCAGACCTGCAAGTGAATGCTCCACTCTGTGTCTTTAGGATGGAGGAAAGGGAGGAGAGCCAGTGTTGCCTTCTCCCTTTTATTTCAGTGTCTTTTTCTTTGCTTTTGCCTTTTTGTCTTTGCTAAAAATGGGTTGTTCTGAATTTCCCCTCAACCCATCTTGCACGTAGCATAGATCAGCAGTAGAGACCGTTCCTTTCTTTGCCTTCAATTGCGTTCCTGCCAGGAGAATTCAGACAGGCTTTGCATTGCTTCTAATTTCTATGGGATTTGCTTTTTAGCTCCAAGAAGACTGATGACAAAAGAACTATTTTTGGTGCCTCTAGGAAAGAAACACGCTGCAGCCTGTTATTTTCTGTAATTCTGCTGTTTTGAGAGAAAAGTGCCCCCAAAGTCACACTGGATCAAATACCACTAAATTCTCTCTGCTCTGTGGGCTTGTCCACTAGTCTATCCACTTGACTGTAGGATTTCACATCTAGCGGAGGTAGTTATCTGGTCCTCTCACCCATCAAAGTGACCCTGTGCACACTGCTCTTTTGGTCAAACCCCAGATTATGCATCCTTCAGATACTAAAGAAGAAGTATGCAAGTGTCAAACAAGGATGCCTTTTTTTTTTTTTGGTACATTTAATGTAGTCTTAAAAGTACATTTAATTTTTTAAAAATAGTTTATTTAGGATTTCCCAGGTGGTGCATTGGTGAAGAATCCGTCTTCCAGTGCAGGAGACACAAGATATGCAGATTCAATCCCTGGTTCGGGAAGATCCCTTGCAGAAGGAAATGGTAACAGCCTCCGGTATTCTTGCCCGGGAAATCCCATGGACAGAGGAGCCTGGTAGGCTACAGTCTATGGGGATGCAGAGAGTTGGACATGATTGAGTGACTGAGTGCACACATGTATACACACAATACTTTATTTATGTTCACACAGGGAGAGATTATGAGAAGCTTACTACTTTGAAATCACAAGGAGTTTTCTCCACTTGGTGACATTAGCTAAACGTGAATTTGGCTATGCAAGGATGCTTTATATTTGTGGGAGAAGTGATTGAAAAGACTACAGTGATAACATTTCCAAATGATTTTCCATGATGAGATACAAAATCAACATCTAAGAGAAAGACAAATACTGACACACATATATGTATAGAATCTAGAAACAGGGTCCTGATGGACCTATTCGCAGGGAATGAAGGGAGAAGCAGATGTGGAGAATAGACTTGCGGACACAATGTGGGAAGGAGAGGGTGGGAGAATTGAGAAAGTAGCACCAACATTTATACACTACCTTGTGTGGAAGAGATGGCTAGTGGGCAGCTGTTGTGGAGCACAGGGAGCCCAGCCTGGTGGTCCATGATGACCAAGAGGGCTGGCATAGGGGAAAAGGGGGGCAGAGGTTCAGGACGGAGGAATATATATATGTATATAAGCATATATGTGTGTGTGTATGTGTGTATGTGTGTGTGCTTCAGGTGGTTACATGGCAGAAACCAATAAAACATTGTAAAGCAATTATCCTCCAATTAAAAAAATAAATTTTACTTTGGTCCATATTAGATGCTACAGACCTGGGAAAGCTTTGTTTATTTATCCCTCCAGAAATGAGTTTTCAGATGAACTTAATAAGTATGACAGCTTGTGTACTTATTTGTTCTATCCAAGACTTTGAAAACAGCATTGTTTGCTATTTGCTCCTGAACACTGTTTTTTTTTTTGGTACATTTAATGTAGTCTTAAAAGTACATTTAATTTTTTAAAAATAGTTTATTTAGGATTTCCCAGGTGGTGCATTGGTGAAGAATCCTTCCAGTGCAGGAGACACAAGATATGCAGATTCAATCCCTGGTTCGGGAAGATCCCTTGCAGAAGGAAATGGTAACAGCCTCCGGTATTCTTGCGGGAGATCCCATGGACAGAGGAGCCTGGTAGGCTACAGTCTATGGGGATGCAGAGAGTTGGACATGATTGAGTGACTGAGTGCACACATGTATACACACAATACTTTATTTATGTTCACACAGGGAGAGATTATGAGAAGCTTACTACTTTGAAATCACAAGGAGTTTTCTCCACTTGGTGACATTAGCTAAACGTGAATTTGGCTATGCAAGGATGCTTTATATTTGTGGGAGAAGTGATTGAAAAGACTACAGTGATAACATTTCCAAATGATTTTCCATGATGAGATACAAAATCAACATCTAAGAGAAAGACAAATACTGACACACATATATGTATAGAATCTAGAAACAGGGTCCTGATGGACCTATTCGCAGGGAATGAAGGGAGAAGCAGATGTGGAGAATAGACTTGCGGACACAATGTGGGAAGGAGAGGGTGGGAGAATTGAGAAAGTAGCACCAACATTTATACACTACCTTGTGTGGAAGAGATGGCTAGTGGGCAGCTGTTGTGGAGCACAGGGAGCCCAGCCTGGTGGTCCATGATGACCAAGAGGGCTGGCATAGGGGAAAAGGGGGGCAGAGGTTCAGGACGGAGGAATATATATATGTATATAAGCATATATGTGTGTGTGTATGTGTGTATGTGTGTGTGCTTCAGGTGGTTACATGGCAGAAACCAATAAAACATTGTAAAGCAATTATCCTCCAATTAAAAAAATAAATTTTACTTTGGTCCATATTAGATGCTACAGACCTGGGAAAGCTTTGTTTATTTATCCCTCCAGAAATGAGTTTTCAGATGAACTTAATAAGTATGACAGCTTGTGTACTTATTTGTTCTATCCAAGACTTTGAAAACAGCATTGTTTGCTATTTGCTCCTGAACATCTGAAGTTTAACTAGGTTTTCCCACATGATAGGTTCTCCTTTCTAATTCTAAACCAACATTTATTAAAATTAGAACACATTAATAAACTCTAAAAGTTTAATGTGATGTGTGTGGGTTTCTATGGAGTTCTACTTAAATTGAACTTACTTGTTTTAGCTAAATAATTTATCTTGCCTTAACCAGAATTCATTTTGCCAATTTTGTCAAGGGAGCACTATTACAAACTGGGATGCACATTCTGCACCTATATTCTGTTTGTTATCCTAAGCAGCACATCCTTCATAGCATATAATTAATTGCATTCTCCCAACACTGGTCTGCTCAGACTATCTCATTCTCCACTTCAGTAGAATCAAACAGATTTCATGTGGTGGGCCAAAAAAATTGGGGAACATTTTGAATATTAATTTTTCAGAACATGAAAAGCATCTACTTTTGTGGTGTTCGAAAAATATTACTGAGCTAAATTTGATCTTAGAAATGTAAATGATATTAACAGCAAAGCACATAAACTTTAGGCAAATTTGGGTTTCACAACATTACCAATTCCCCTTTTATAAGCATTTCAGTAACCATTGGTAGAAATGCCTAGAAATAGACTATACAAATAATGAAAGCAAATTCATTTTTGTCATGTGGTGAACTTATAATCCAAGGTTCCTATTTATAATTTCCTGTGCTGTTAGTACATTGATCTCAACAGGATTATTGTCAGTGAAATGATAATAATGTAAAAAATAGAATTTCCCACCGAGACAAATATCATTGAATAACTGAAAGGTGATAGCTGCTCTGAAGTTTATTGTAAATATGTATGCCGGTTGGAGTTTTTTCTCCCTTGCTCTGTGGCCCTGCTTTTCATGGGGTCACATATCTGAAGCCAGTAGGCATTCAGTATTACCAGCACAGGTTCAAGAGCATTAGAAACCCAGAACCTGCTTCAGTGTGTGCACACAGCAGGGACTTAACAAATAGGTATACACACATCCCAGTCTATATTTATATGCACATTGCCTCTTTTGTGTCCTGACCGGATGATTTCAATCCCTTATAAACTGGTTTACCCAAGAAGAAGAATCTGTGTTTGCTCTTTCAATTATTCTGTCCTTGTGCATGCCAAATCACTTCAGTCCTGTCCAGCTCAGTGCAACCCCATGGACGATAACCCTCCAGGCTCCTCTGATCATGAGATTCTCCAGGCAAGAATACTGGAGTGGGTTGCCTTGCTTAATAAACTCTAAAAGTTTAATGTGATGTGTGGTTTCTATGGAGTTCTACTTAAATTGAACTTACTTGTTTTAGCTAAATAATTTATCTTGCCTTAACCAGAATTCATTTTGCCAATTTTGTCAAGGGAGCACTATTACAAACTGGGATGCACATTCTGCACCTATATTCTGTTTGTTATCCTAAGCAGCACATCCTTCATAGCATATAATTAATTGCATTCTCCCAACACTGGTCTGCTCAGACTATCTCATTCTCCACTTCAGTAGAATCAAACAGATTTCATGTGGTGGGCCAAAAAAATTGGGGAACATTTTGAATATTAATTTTTCAGAACATGAAAAGCATCTACTTTTGTGGTGTTCGAAAAATATTACTGAGCTAAATTTGATCTTAGAAATGTAAATGATATTAACAGCAAAGCACATAAACTTTAGGCAAATTTGGGTTTCACAACATTACCAATTCCCTTTTATAAGCATTTCAGTAACCATTGGTAGAAATGCCTAGAAATAGACTATACAAATAATGAAAGCAAATTCATTTTTGTCATGTGGTGAACTTATAATCCAAGGTTCCTATTTATAATTTCCTGTGCTGTTAGTACATTGATCTCAACAGGATTATTGTCAGTGAAATGATAATAATGTAAAAAATAGAATTTCCCACCGAGACAAATATCATTGAATAACTGAAAGGTGATAGCTGCTCTGAAGTTTATTGTAAATATGTATGCCGGTTGGAGTTTTTTCTCCCTTGCTCTGTGGCCCTGCTTTTCATGGGGTCACATATCTGAAGCCAGTAGGCATTCAGTATTACCAGCACAGGTTCAAGAGCATTAGAAACCCAGAACCTGCTTCAGTGTGTGCACACAGCAGGGACTTAACAAATAGGTATACACACATCCCAGTCTATATTTATATGCACATTGCCTCTTTTGTGTCCTGACCGGATGATTTCAATCCCTTATAAACTGGTTTACCCAAGAAGAAGAATCTGTGTTTGCTCTTTCAATTATTCTGTCCTTGTGCATGCCAAATCACTTCAGTCCTGTCCAGCTCAGTGCAACCCCATGGACGATAACCCTCCAGGCTCCTCTGATCATGAGATTCTCCAGGCAAGAATATTGGAGTGGGTTGCCTTGCTCTCCTCCAGGGGATCTTCCCGACCCAGGCATAGAAACGGTGTCTCTTATGTCTCCTGCACTGGCCAGCGGTTCCTTTACCACTAGTGCTACCTGGGAAGCCCCATTGTACCTTTAGCATTTAAATTTATGTTTATTTAAAAAATAGTCCAGTTTTTACCTAGAGTAGTATTAGGTTCACAGTAAGAATTAAGATGAAGGCATGGAGATTTCTGACCTACCCTGCCCCACCCCCACAACACAGGCAGCTTCTCTCACTGTCACCACCGGCCCCCGCACAGTGGTCCATTTGTCACAGATGATGAACCCTTCATGGACATGTCATCTTTACCCAGAGTCCACAGCCTGCATCAGAAGTCACTGTTGGTATCGTACAGTATATGGATTGGACAAATGTATAATAATATATAGTTACCAGTATGATATTTTTTAAAAAGGATTTTTTAATGTGGACAGTTTTAAAGTCTTTATTAAATTTGTTATGATGTTGCTTTTCTTTCATGCTTTGGTTTTCTGGTCATGAGGCATGTGGGATCTTAGTGCCTGATCTGGGGTTGGTGAACCCATATCCCCTGCATTGAAAGGAACCACTGGATTGACAACCAACCACAGGATTGCCAGGTGAGTCCCTATGCTGTTTAAAGAGTATTTTTATTGCCCTGAAAATCCTCTGGCCCTGCCTAGACATCCTTCCCTACTTCAACCTTTGGCAACCACTAATCTGTCTCCTTAGTTTTACCTTTTTTAGAACTGGAATCATGCAGTATGTGGCTTTTCAAATTGTCTTCTTTCACTTGGTAACATGCATATATGTTTCCTTCATGCCTTTTCATGGCTAGAAGGCGCATTTCTTCTTAGCAATGAGCAACAATCCATTGTCCAGATGGACTACAGTTTATTTATCCATTACCTACTGAGGGACATCTTCGTTGCTTCTAAGTTTTGGAAATTTTGAATAGAATTGCTATGTATATTTGTGTAGATATTTGTGTGGGCATCACTGCTCAAGGCCCTTAGGTCTACCAGTATGAGAGCTGCCCCCTTCCTTTCTGAAATCAGTTTTGACTTTTTCTCATTTATTTATGGTACACCAAGTGCTTCCAAAGCATTCCATGTTTTCTTGCTAGCCAAGTTTCTTCATGTTTCCTGTCAGCAGAGAACTCTAATAGGACAGGCCCTATAGTTGGGCCAGAGCCAAGCAGTGTGATTTACAGAGAGTTCTGTAAACAAACTGATTCCCGTTGTGCAATCCCAAGCTCAGAGCTTTGCTTGGACTGTGTACAGCATCAGCCTGGGAGGCTGAGCATGCTCCATGAGAAAAGTCAGTTCTTACCTGCTTGTTATGTATTGATTCTGTGGGCTGTCTTTACTCCCTGGTGCCGTGTTCATGTTGTTTGATTGTACATCGATGACCCACAATTGACCTTGATGTCATGCTTTCTGAGGCAGTCCAGGTTACAGGCCTACATGAAGAACCAACAGCCTCAGCCTTTATACGTATTTTGCATCATAGATAGATCTAAAGGGAGAGAGTTGATCTTCCCTAAGATGCCACATAAAATTTGTTTACTCAGACATGGTCATTATGGTACATGCATGACTGTGTAATTTCTGGTGGTTGATTTAGTGTTTGGAAGCCTGAACCTCTGTACTCAGGGAAACACTGAGTATTCTACCTGCTGTTGCTGCTGGCTGCTGACTTCTGTATCCTCTAGATGGTAAATCCTGATCAGTTTACCCACATGCTCTCCATAGCTCGGTTTTAGTCAGTCACAGCCAATTGGTAATTTATCAATCCAGCAGTTGAGAAATCATAAGCTTGATGTATATGTTGTTGATGTTCGGTCGCTGAGTTGTGTCTGACTCTTTGTGACCCCATGGACTACAGTGCACCAGGCTTCCCTGTCCTTCACTATCTCCCAGGCTTGGCTCAGACTCACATCCATTGAGTCCATGATTCTATCTGACCATCTCATCCTCTACGACCCCGTGTAACTCTTCGTAATGGTTTCATAATTTTATGTTATGTAATATTTCCTATATGTGGACATAGTTGTCTGGAACAAGTAACCAAAGCATTTAAATGTGAAAAATGTGAAAAAGAAAATGCTCTTCCACAGTTTGTTGTTATTGGTGGTTTGTTTGTTTTTATTTTCTAAAAGAGTTGGTTTCCTAGAAGAACGAGATTCTAAATATAGACTTTCCCATGGCCTTGTAACCTTTAATATTCAAACTCAAACAGTTAATATTTAAATAAATACCAAAGAAAATCTGTTGTGTTAACTTGCTGGATTGTTGTGGAAATTGACTGATACAGCATCTATGATTTTCTGTGCATGAAAACAAATTTAGATTAGTATAGTCCAAATCTTTTCACTGCATAGATGTAAAATGGAGGCCCAAAGAGTGTGATTAAATTACTTGGATTGTGTATGCTAGGCTGCTTTGTTGTGTCTGAGTCTTTGTGACCCTATGACGGTAGCCCACCAGGCTCCTCTGTCCATGGAATTCTGCAGGAAAGAATACCCTATTGGGTTGCCATTCCCTTCTCCAGGGGATCTTCCCAACCCAGGGATCAAACTTGGGTCTCCTGCATTACAGGCAGATTCCTTTTCATCTAAGCCATGATAGCCTTAATTAAGAACGTAATTAAAAACTTTACAATGAACATAACATGTTTCCTAAATGTAATGTTCAAAGAAAGCAAACAACCCCCCTACTCCACTGAAACTGTTATGTGATAAAAAAGAAAAAGGAAGATAGTATAGTATTCTTATTTCCTCGAGCTGTTTGTTCTCAATATGATGTACAGAGGGATTGAAGACTGAAAGTAAAATAAAAGATCATCTCTGTTTGAAGTAAGATACTCAAACTGTGAATCCACTCTGACAGAACCATATGAATGAGAAGAAAACCTTTCAGAATGCTGTTTATATCTGCCATTGCTTATTTTTTTCTTCTTTATAAAATAATAGCATCCTTTGAAGTCAAAATAGCAATAAAGAAAAGGAACTTCTGGGTAAACTCTGGAGTTTTTACATTTGTTTTTATCTTCATTCCCTCCCAGAAGGGAAAATATGAAATAGATAGATTGTCTAATGTGTCTGACCTTATTAAGGAGTGTTTTGCATTTATATTGAAGAGTTTGAAAAGAATTAGAGATCGATGCTCAGAAAAGTAAGGACATTTGTTCATATTTTGGTTCTTCCCTTCAGCAGATATTGATCAAAGTTTCTGCCAGGGCACTGTTCTCAAGGCTGGAGATGCGGTAGTGACCAAGCACAGAGGTGGGGGTGGGGCCCAGGATGTGGCTGGTGTTCCAGGAAACAACAAGGAAGCCAGAGGCTGTGGTGGAGAGCAAGTGTGCAGGATGAGGTGGACAGGAGATCAGAAGGGTAACAGATGGGCAGGTGGGACTCAGAATTCAGTCTCTACAGGGCTTGGCATTGACGCCACTGGAGAAGGGAAGTCTAATTTTTACAATTATTTTTATTTTACTTTTACATAGTTTTGTTGTTTACAGCTATACACAAACCCAAATGAGTCATAGGTATACCCTTGACCCCTTCCACCTGAAATCCCCTCTCAGTCCCTCCAGATCCCACCTCTCCATGTTGCTGTGTAGCCCCCATATAAGTTCCTTTAGTCTTAGAGCCTGTTCACAATGGCTGTTTCTTTTACATGTGATAGTGTAGGTTACCACATTACTTTTTCCATACCTCTCACCCACTCCTCCCTCTCCACGATGTCCATAAGTCTGTTCTCTATGTCTGTTTTTCCATTGCTGCTCTGCATATTCATTTGTCAGTACCATCTTTCTAGATTCCATATATATGTGTTAGCATACTGTATTTGTCCTCTTTTTGACTTACTTCACTTTGTATAATAGGTTCTAGATTCATTCACCTCATTAGGACTGATTCAAATGCATTTTTTTTCACAGCTGAGAAATATTCCATTATATATATGTACCATAGCTTCTTTATTAATTCATTTGTCGATGGATCATAAGACTGAAAGTAAAATAAAAGATCATCTCTGTTTGAAGTAAGATACTCAAACTGTGAATCCACTCTGACAGAACCATATGAATGAGAAGAAAACCTTTCAGAATGCTGTTTATATCTGCCATTGCTTATTTTTTTCTTCTTTATAAAATAATAGCATCCTTTGAAGTCAAAATAGCAATAAAGAAAAGGAACTTCTGGGTAAACTCTGGAGTTTTTACATTTGTTTTTATCTTCATTCCCTCCCAGAAGGGAAAATATGAAATAGATAGATTGTCTAATGTGTCTGACCTTATTAAGGAGTGTTTTGCATTTATATTGAAGAGTTTGAAAAGAATTAGAGATCGATGCTCAGAAAAGTAAGGACATTTGTTCATATTTTGGTTCTTCCCTTCAGCAGATATTGATCAAAGTTTCTGCCAGGGCACTGTTCTCAAGGCTGGAGATGCGGTAGTGACCAAGCACAGAGGTGGGGGTGGGGCCCAGGATGTGGCTGGTGTTCCAGGAAACAACAAGGAAGCCAGAGGCTGTGGTGGAGAGCAAGTGTGCAGGATGAGGTGGACAGGAGATCAGAAGGGTAACAGATGGGCAGGTGGGACTCAGAATTCAGTCTCTACAGGGCTTGGCATTGACGCCACTGGAGAAGGGAAGTCTAATTTTTACAATTATTTTTATTTTACTTTTACATAGTTTTGTTGTTTACAGCTATACACAAACCCAAATGAGTCATAGGTATACCCTTGACCCCTTCCACCTGAAATCCCCTCTCAGTCCCTCCAGATCCCACCTCTCCATGTTGCTGTGTAGCCCCCATATAAGTTCCTTTAGTCTTAGAGCCTGTTCACAATGGCTGTTTCTTTTACATGTGATAGTGTAGGTTACCACATTACTTTTTCCATACCTCTCACCCACTCCTCCCTCTCCACGATGTCCATAAGTCTGTTCTCTATGTCTGTTTTTCCATTGCTGCTCTGCATATTCATTTGTCAGTACCATCTTTCTAGATTCCATATATATGTGTTAGCATACTGTATTTGTCCTCTTTTTGACTTACTTCACTTTGTATAATAGGTTCTAGATTCATTCACCTCATTAGGACTGATTCAAATGCATTTTTTTTCACAGCTGAGAAATATTCCATTATATATATGTACCATAGCTTCTTTATTAATTCATTTGTCGATGGACATCTAGGTTGCTTCTATGTTTTAGCTATTGTAAAAAGTGCTGCAATGAACATTGGGGTTCAGGTATCTCTTTCAATTTTGATTTCCTCAGGGTATATGCCTAATATCGGGATTGCTGTGTCATATGGTGAGAAGGGAAGGCTTTTTAAGGCTTTGGGGGAGAGACTTGTATGCCAAGAGTCTCGTGCTGGTGCTGTTCTGAGAATGGACTCTTAGAGACAAGAATAGATGCAATGTGACCGGTAAGGAGGATTATTTGTGAAGCTCAGGCATGGATGGACTGATATGTCTTGGATATAGCTGGAAGCACTAGGCGGGATGAGTTGAGCAAACTGTGGGAGCCTCTTGGTGATGCACTTGGCATGGGTATAGGGTAAAGAGTGAGTTAAAGGAGAATCCAAGGGTTTTGACCTGGGAAACAGGACAGATGGAGTTCCCATTCATGAATATGGAAAATCTCTTGTAAGTAGGCATTTTAGGGCCTGAGCTGGGTCCATGGAAGTGGTATGTTTTATACCCACATTCTCAGTAAAGGATACTAAGTATTATTCTTAAATTGCTAATAATCAGCTATGTTTAAAAATGAATCTTTAAACATTCTACCAAATTATTTAAATTAAGTTGACTGTTATTAGAGAGGGCTTCCTGGAATAGAAGGGACGAGTGTTTTTCATCTTTGTTTTACAAAACAAGCACTGCTCACAATCATGCTTGGTGCACTGTTGGATTATGTTTGCTTACTTTTTAAAAAAATTTATTTATTTATTTATTTTTGGCTTTCTGGGTTTTCACTGCTGCTGCAGGCTCTTCTCTAGTTGCAGGGAGTGGGGGCTACTCTCTAGTGGATGTGAGCAGGCTTCTTGTTGTGGTGACTTTTGTTGTGGAACTTGGGCTCAAGGGCTCATGGGCTTCAGTAGTTGGGGCACATGGCTCAGTAGTTGTGGCTCCGAGGCTCTATAGCACAGGCTCCATAGTTGTGGCTCATAAGCTTAGTTCTCTGCAGCATGTGTCATCTTCCTGGATCAGGGATCGAACTCATGTCTCCTGCATTGGTAGGTGAACTCTTCACCACTGAGCTACCAGGGAAGCCCCTGTTTGCTTACATTTTATTTAAGATTGTTTCCCATCAATATTTTTAAGTGTAATTATCATGCCTCTTTTCAGCATGATTTTTGTGAAGTTTTCAAATCAGTGCTTCACCTGATTTATAGAAGCAGTTTAGGAGTTTTCTTTCTTTTTCCATGATCTGGCATAGGTCCACATTGGGGAATTTAAGTACTTCCAAAAATACAATGTAAATGTGACTTTTTGGGGTCTAGTACTCAAACTATTGGCAGATAAATGTCAACTCCTTTTTCCTTCATCCTCCAGTTTAATAGCCATAGCCCCCCGGTCAGAGATATACCTATGACTGTTTGGGGATTACGTATACCTGTAAACAAGAAAATTCTGTAAAAACATATAACAATAACTTTACTGTACACCTGAAGCTAATGTAACGTAAAACAAATATACCCCAATAAAAAAAGAAAAGTTAAAAAAAAGCCATAGCCCCCAAAGTCCCGGTGGCCCACTTTCAGATCCTACATATACAGGATGGTGTCTGAAAGTCAGAGATGAGACGTAGTGTTTTCAGTAGACTACCCCTCCTGGGGTGGCCCTGAAGTCTCCTTAGATGATAGTGGACAATGTGAGGATGACACATTCTCTTGCAGGAACTGCCTCCAGGGATGGGACTTGGGATTTGCTCTTTCAGTTGGTAGTCACATTACCAGACTACTCATCTGAATAATTAATTCTCACAAAATTGCTTCTATTATTAATAAAAGATAAAAATATTTGCTCCTCCTCCAAAAATACAGGTAGCATAGTAGTAAAGAATCTGCCTGCCAATGCAGGAGACACAAGTTCGATAATCTAGGTCAAGAAGAACCCTTGGAGAAGGGAACAGCAATACACTCCAGTATTCTTGCCTGAAAAATCCCATAGACAGATGAACCTGGTGGGCTACAGGCTTTGCAACTTATGGAGTTGCAAAGAGTCAGATATGACTAAGTGACTGAGTATCCACACACCCCCCAAAAGATTAAAATTTAAAATGATTTCTATTCTTTTCCGCAACTTCATTCAGCATTTAAGTCAAGGCATGTGTGTAATCGGTTTAGAGGTGAAAGAGGAAAATAATATCACATTTAGCAATAAACCACAACAGTAATGTAGGATGAAGTATATTATCTGTGAGCACATTTTTTAAGTTGACACAATTATAGAAAACACACTTTTAAAAAAATTGGTGTATATTTGTTTTATAATGTTGCATTAGCTTCAGGTGTACAGTGAAGTTATTGTTAGAGATGGCCACTGTGGTTAAGCTGTGGAAAACACACTTCTAATGCCTAGGTTTATTGGACATTCCTTGATACCTACAGGTATCAGTGTAATCTTAAATTGAAGGTATCAGTGAAATCTTAAATTCTATTTACATACAAACCACTTTTTCTACCTATTTTTAAAGTGTAATTTACTTAACATTAGAAATTCATTTACTGTACACCTGAAGCTTTACAAAGAAAAGTTAAAAAGCCATAGCCCAAAGTCCCGTGGCCCACTTTCAGATCCTACATATACAGGATGGTGTCTGAAAGTCAGAGATGAGACGTAGTGTTTTCAGTAGACTACCCCTCCTGGGGTGGCCCTGAAGTCTCCTTAGATGATAGTGGACAATGTGAGGATGACACATTCTCTTGCAGGAACTGCCTCCAGGGATGGGACTTGGGATTTGCTCTTTCAGTTGGTAGTCACATTACCAGACTACTCATCTGAATAATTAATTCTCACAAAATTGCTTCTATTATTAATAAAAGATAAAAATATTTGCTCCTCCTCCAAAAATACAGGTAGCATAGTAGTAAAGAATCTGCCTGCCAATGCAGGAGACACAAGTTCGATAATCTAGGTCAAGAAGAACCCTTGGAGAAGGGAACAGCAATACACTCCAGTATTCTTGCCTGAAAAATCCCATAGACAGATGAACCTGGTGGGCTACAGGCTTTGCAACTTATGGAGTTGCAAAGAGTCAGATATGACTAAGTGACTGAGTATCCACACACCCCTCAAAAGATTAAAATTTAAAATGATTTCTATTCTTTTCCTCAACTTCATTCAGCATTTAAGTCAAGGCATGTGTGTAATCGGTTTAGAGGTGAAAGAGGAAAATAATATCACATTTAGCAATAAACCACAACAGTAATGTAGGATGAAGTATATTATCTGTGAGCACATTTTTTAAGTTGACACAATTATAGAAAACACACTTTTAAAAAAATTGGTGTATATTTGTTTTATAATGTTGCATTAGCTTCAGGTGTACAGTGAAGTTATTGTTAGAGATGGCCACTGTGGTTAAGCTGTGGAAAACACACTTCTAATGCCTAGGTTTATTGGACATTCCTTGATACCTACAGGTATCAGTGTAATCTTAAATTGAAGGTATCAGTGAAATCTTAAATTCTATTTACATACAAACCACTTTTTCTACCTATTTTTAAAGTGTAATTTACTTAACATTAGAAATTCATTTACTGAGCCTCTATCTGAAGTTACCAGGAAGCAAACTGTGTGGAGGGATTTAAATAATGAAGACAAAGAGGATTCCACTTTTCTACTTTACATTTTCACAAGTAAGGTTAAACAGAGCAAAAATTATAGCAAACATTTGCTCAGACAGTTACCTTAGGTCATTTATGATTAGTTTATAATTATTTGAAGTCTCCAGAAAGCATGTTTATATAACTTAAGTCTAGTCTTTTTTTTTTTTAATAATAGGCTTAGGAAATTCTAAAAGAGATGTAAGGGCTTCCCTGGTAGCTCAGTGGTAAAGAATCCACCTGCCAAAAGAGGAGACACAAGTTCAATCTCTGATGCAGGAAGATCCCACATGCTGCAGAGCAACTAAGTCTGTGAGTCACAACCACTGAACCTGTGCTCTAGAGCCCGGTAGCCACAACTATAGAGCCCATATGCCGCAACTCTGAAGCCTGTGTCCCTAGAGCCCATGTTCCATAACAAGGAAAGTCACAGCAATGAGAAGCCTAGTCACCACAATTAGAGAGTAGCCCCCACTCTCTGCAACTAGAGAAGAGCCAGTCAGCAGCAATGAAGACCCAGAATAGCCAAAAATAAATAAAATTATTTTTTAAAATAAAAGAGACATGAATAAGAATTTAAAATATAATTTAGCGTGTAAAGAATTTGTTTATTCATCTGATAAAGCCCTTGACTTGTGAGGATCAGTCTTTGTATTGCTTTTCACACGGAATGTTGTTAAAACAACTTGATACCATGACTTTCAAAATGCCCCTTTTTCAAACAGGCATTTAGGATTAGAGAGGAAAATATTTAGCAATAAACCACAACAGTAATGTAGGATGAAGTATATTATCTGTGAGCACATTTTTTAAGTTGACACAATTATAGAAAACACACTTTTAAAAAAATTGGTGTATATTTGTTTTATAATGTTGCATTAGCTTCAGGTGTACAGTGAAGTTATTGTTAGAGATGGCCACTGTGGTTAAGCTGTGGAAAACACACTTCTAATGCCTAGGTTTATTGGACATTCCTTGATACCTACAGGTATCAGTGTAATCTTAAATTGAAGGTATCAGTGAAATCTTAAATTCTATTTACATACAAACCACTTTTTCTACCTATTTTTAAAGTGTAATTTACTTAACATTAGAAATTCATTTACTGAGCCTCTATCTGAAGTTACCAGGAAGCAAACTGTGTGGAGGGATTTAAATAATGAAGACAAAGAGGATTCCACTTTTCTACTTTACATTTTCACAAGTAAGGTTAAACAGAGCAAAAATTATAGCAAACATTTGCTCAGACAGTTACCTTAGGTCATTTATGATTAGTTTATAATTATTTGAAGTCTCCAGAAAGCATGTTTATATAACTTAAGGCTAGTCTTTTTTTTTTTTTTTAATAATAGGCTTAGGAAATTCTAAAAGAGATGTAAGGGCTTCCCTGGTAGCTCAGTGGTAAAGAATCCACCTGCCAAAAGAGGAGACACAAGTTCAATCTCTGATGCAGGAAGATCCCACATGCTGCAGAGCAACTAAGTCTGTGAGTCACAACCACTGAACCTGTGCTCTAGAGCCCGGTAGCCACAACTATAGAGCCCATATGCCGCAACTCTGAAGCCTGTGTCCCTAGAGCCCATGTTCCATAACAAGGAAAGTCACAGCAATGAGAAGCCTAGTCACCACAATTAGAGAGTAGCCCCCACTCTCTGCAACTAGAGAAGAGCCAGTCAGCAGCAATGAAGACCCAGAATAGCCAAAAATAAATAAAATTATTTTTTAAAATAAAAGAGACATGAATAAGAATTTAAAATATAATTTAGCGTGTAAAGAATTTGTTTATTCATCTGATAAAGCCCTTGACTTGTGAGGATCAGTCTTTGTATTGCTTTTCACACGGAATGTTGTTAAAACAACTTGATACCATGACTTTCAAAATGCCTCAAACAGGCATTTAGGATTAGAGTGGAAAAGTTGCAAACTGAAAACCATTGAAGAAAAGGAAGCTATCCATTGAGTGTAAAACTGCCTGAATTCACAGTATCTGGGGAACACAAATGCAGAATCAGGAGTGTTGCGTTGTAAGATTGTCCTCCAAGATTTAGAAGCCACTGTCAGGCTCAGAGCCAACGCTGAGCCTCCCTTCAATCTGCCCCTCATTTGCAGTAAATGAGCAAACTTAGGAAGCAAATGTGCAGGAAGCTCCTCATTTAGAGTAACCTCACACATGGGCTGTTAGAAACAATGGGGCCCTTGGGACAGGTCCCTAATCAGACTTCAGAAACATGCGATCTTCTTAGTGTACTTATCCATCTATGAATGATGATCATGGGAACTTCATGCTTTAGTGACATTATTTACAATTTACAGATAGGAAAGCTGAGACCTAGAGAGGTTACAATGTGGGGAAACTGGCCTCCAGAGTCTTCTCAGTACATCTGGTTTTATGAAAATCATGTATCACCATCATGAAAATTTCACGACTTTGCTTTACTGGGTAAGGAATCTGTAAAAATCCTTAACAGTTTATTTTTGCTGCTATGTTCCTGATCACACTTAGACTCAGCTCCATCCTCTGAGCCAGCCATGTTCTCTAGGAGACCTAGAGCCAGGATTAGTTCTCAAAACCACACATGTTTCAACTATCTCCTACATCTGTCTTTTTCAAAGCCTTGAAAAAGCCTTGAAAAAGCCTTGTGTGGTACTCCTTTTCCATACATTATCATCATTCAGACCAAAGTCACATTCAGCAGGAGCTCAGCCTGGATTACAGATGTGCTGACTCAATCAAAACTCTGAAATGCAACTGCTCCTCTTTAAAGTAAAGTGTATTACACTTCAAGGAAAATGCATTTTCAGCCATCGCCTCATCTAGTATGACGTGAAGCTGTAGTAATGTTCAGTTGGATTAAGAAAAGGGAACACTGTTTAATTTTCCCAGCAAGTGACCTGTGATCCTGCTTTATATTAAAGTTTCTAGGATGTACTTTCTTATTTATCAGTGCTTAAGACTCACTTTGCTCCCTTTAGGAAATCTTCCACCAAATGTAATTGCTAACATTGTATGTTAGACTGGAATGGTGAAATAAAAATCAGTTATGCAATCTCAAAATAAGTATTCTGCTCCTTTTGCAAGAGGAATTTTTTTTTTTTTTTTGGAGCAATGTTCCCCTATCAAGTGAGGTATAGAGAGAGGAAGAAAGAGAGAGAGAACAAATAAAGACGCACCCTTCGATTTACCAATTAGAAAGAGATAGTCTCAACTACTTCCATCAATAAATACCATTGCCTAGAAAAAACACCTGTGCAATTAACAGGAGCTAAGAAAGTAACTGGGAGGTATCTCTAATCTTATCTAGAACATGCTATTGTTCTTTTGGGGCTTATCTGGTGGCTCTCTGGTAAACAATCTGCCTGCAATACAGGAGACCCGTGTTCGATCCCTGGGTTGGAAAGATCCCCTGGAGAAGGAATGGCAACACACTCCAGTATTCTTGCCTGGGAAATCCCATGGACAGAGTAGGCTGAAGGGCTACAGACCATGGGGTCACAAGAGAGTTAGACATGATTTATTGACTAAACCACAACATTGCTAGTTTTACTACTCTATTGCCACCTCCTTCCCTGTGATAAGTGTTAAAATAATTGAACAAGGAGACCATTGGACTGAGGCGAATCCGATGCTTTCAGTAGTCTTCATGACCAACCAAAATCTAAGCTAGAGTCAACACATTCAATTTTGAGAAAGTGAAACCTGAAGACAACTGTGATTGAGCCCAAGTTGTGCTGCTTCCCACACGGCAGGTCAGTAAGTCAAAAGAAAAATTGTTAAGGCAAGGAATAGCGACTATATTCAGAAAGCCAGGTGACTGAGAAGATGGTGGACTAGTGCCCTGAAGAACTGTTGTTCCTATTTTACAATTTAAGCTTCTTTTATACTCAAAGGAGAGGGGGTGTGGTTAGTTTCTGCAAACTTCTTGGTACAGGAATCCTTTGTTCTTGCAACCATCTAGGGAGGCATGTATGCTCAACTATTCAATTTTCCCAGCTGACCTGGTCCAAAAAGGATGTACTTTCTTATTTATCAGTGCTTAAGACTCACTTTGCTCCCTTTAGGAAATCTTCCACCAAATGTAATTGCTAACATTGTATGTTAGACTGGAATGGTGAAATAAAAATCAGTTATGCAATCTCAAAATAAGTATTCTGCTCCTTTTGCAAGAGGAATTTTTTTTTTTTTTTTGGAGCAATGTTCCCCTATCAAGTGAGGTATAGAGAGAGGAAGAAAGAGAGAGAGAACAAATAAAGACGCACCCTTCGATTTACCAATTAGAAAGAGATAGTCTCAACTACTTCCATCAATAAATACCATTGCCTAGAAAAAACACCTGTGCAATTAACAGGAGCTAAGAAAGTAACTGGGAGGTATCTCTAATCTTATCTAGAACATGCTATTGTTCTTTTGGGGCTTATCTGGTGGCTCTCTGGTAAACAATCTGCCTGCAATACAGGAGACCCGTGTTCGATCCCTGGGTTGGAAAGATCCCCTGGAGAAGGAATGGCAACACACTCCAGTATTCTTGCCTGGGAAATCCCATGGACAGAGTAGGCTGAAGGGCTACAGACCATGGGGTCACAAGAGAGTTAGACATGATTTATTGACTAAACCACAACATTGCTAGTTTTACTACTCTATTGCCACCTCCTTCCCTGTGATAAGTGTTAAAATAATTGAACAAGGAGACCATTGGACTGAGGCGAATCCGATGCTTTCAGTAGTCTTCATGACCAACCAAAATCTAAGCTAGAGTCAACACATTCAATTTTGAGAAAGTGAAACCTGAAGACAACTGTGATTGAGCCCAAGTTGTGCTGCTTCCCACACGGCAGGTCAGTAAGTCAAAAGAAAAATTGTTAAGGCAAGGAATAGCGACTATATTCAGAAAGCCAGGTGACTGAGAAGATGGTGGACTAGTGCCCTGAAGAACTGTTGTTCCTATTTTACAATTTAAGCTTCTTTTATACTCAAAGGAGAGGGGGTGTGGTTAGTTTCTGCAAACTTCTTGGTACAGGAATCCTTTGTTCTTGCAACCATCTAGGGAGGCATGATCACAGTGTTCTTATAAACCTCCAAGAAAAATGTGATTCTCCTTTCTGCAACCTTTTATCTCTGTATGAATAGAAGTCTTATACCTTTAAAGGTCAGAGCCTTGAGAATAGACTGCCCTGTATACATTAAGCTACAGGCAACGCTCTTAACTTGTAACAAAGCAATAGAGTACAAAGCTTTAAGTAAAAGAAACAGATCCAACACTTAGATTTGTTCTTCCCTACTATACAAACAGTCAAAAACTCCAACTAAGCTTTTACAAATAAGGTAACTGCTTCACCTATAATAATTGCTTTGCTTTGCTTTAGTATTTTCTATATAAAAACCTTCCCCTGCTCTCATGGAATTCTCCTTTCTTTCTTATGGATGCTTCCCAATTTGAACTGACGCATGCTCAAACTCTTGAAAAAAAAAATTGTAATGTGCCTCAGTTTACCTCTTAACACTATGTATTGACCACTTTCTGAAACAGTGATTTCACACTTTCTGAATGGCATCCCACTACGGAGAAGCAAAAGTTTCCATGTTGCAAAATCCACATTCTCTAACTTTTCCTAGAAAAAGACATCATTGAAACACAATAAAATGTCATGTCCAAAGACATTTTGGAGAGATAATATTAAAATAACTAGGTTAGGAAGATGAATAATTTTTGCCCTACATGTGCATGATTATGGAGCAGTTAATTAAAATTGATAAAACATGATGAAAATGCATAAGATGACACCATACATTATATATTAATAGAGTCAACACATTCAATTTTGAGAAAGTGAAACCTGAAGACAACTGTGATTGAGCCCAAGTTGTGCTGCTTCCCACACGGCAGGTCAGTAAGTCAAAAGAAAAATTGTTAAGGCAAGGAATAGCGACTATATTCAGAAAGCCAGGTGACTGAGAAGATGGTGGACTAGTGCCCTGAAGAACTGTTGTTCCTATTTTACAATTTAAGCTTCTTTTATACTCAAAGGAGAGGGGGTGTGGTTAGTTTCTGCAAACTTCTTGGTACAGGAATCCTTTGTTCTTGCAACCATCTAGGGAGGCATGATCACAGTGTTCTTATAAACCTCCAAGAAAAATGTGATTCTCCTTTCTGCAACCTTTTATCTCTGTATGAATAGAAGTCTTATACCTTTAAAGGTCAGAGCCTTGAGAATAGACTGCCCTGTATACATTAAGCTACAGGCAACGCTCTTAACTTGTAACAAAGCAATAGAGTACAAAGCTTTAAGTAAAAGAAACAGATCCAACACTTAGATTTGTTCTTCCCTACTATACAAACAGTCAAAAACTCCAACTAAGCTTTTACAAATAAGGTAACTGCTTCACCTATAATAATTGCTTTGCTTTGCTTTAGTATTTTCTATATAAAAACCTTCCCCTGCTCTCATGGAATTCTCCTTTCTTTCTTATGGATGCTTCCCAATTTGAACTGACGCATGCTCAAACTCTTGAAAAAAAAAAATTGTAATGTGCCTCAGTTTACCTCTTAACACTATGTATTGACCACTTTCTGAAACAGTGATTTCACACTTTCTGAATGGCATCCCACTACGGAGAAGCAAAAGTTTCCATGTTGCAAAATCCACATTCTCTAACTTTTCCTAGAAAAAGACATCATTGAAACACAATAAAATGTCATGTCCAAAGACATTTTGGAGAGATAATATTAAAATAACTAGGTTAGGAAGATGAATAATTTTTGCCCTACATGTGCATGATTATGGAGCAGTTAATTAAAATTGATAAAACATGATGAAAATGCATAAGATGACACCATACATTATATATTAATAAAGTCACAACAATTAACTTGAAAAAGATGAATGTATGCTATTTAAAGCAAAGAGAGAGACCTGCCATTTCAAACTCTCACTGAAGATATTATTGATACAAACACAACCACAGTGTGTTTTCTGTTGATACTCTGTACATGTATCTGTAGGTATTCCTCCATCCTCTGGACAAACCAACATTGACTTCTCCCTGGATCGGTGAAGTGGCCAGATTTTCCAGTAGAGGAGTTCACTGAAATCCTCTAAAATTCCATAAATGTGCTAATTTTGATTCAAGAATAATACATTTTATTAAACTTTAATAATTTGCCAATTAAGTTCCAGATGAATAGACCTCATCCTATTCATTTAGAATAGGAACATCCTTTAGAAGAATCATGAATAGAATTAGGTTATTTGCTGACAATCACACAAGAGGGGAGTGTTTGGCACAGCTATTTCACCATATGTTTTGTAATTCTTGAAATGTCATCTAAGGAAAAAAGAAATTGTGTAGACTGCCATGAGATGATAATTGCATTTTTGGAGGAGAATTCAGAGTCAAGAACAAGATCCATCATATAAAAAAATGAAACATGCCTTATATTACCCCTTGTCCCCAACATGGAGCACATCTAACAAATTATTTTGTGAAATGACAATAAGGAAACTGGCTTTTAATACAAAAGTCATAGCTATCTAATTGTTTTAAAAATTCATTGTTTTCTGGACAGATAAGGGAAGTGGGTGTCAGGCTTTGCAACAAAGTGGGTGTCTACTGTGCAACTACTTGCACAATAGATGTCAGGGCCCCTGGTGATGGGGCTTTTCTCTCCTCCTAGGTGTTGTCTGCTTGTTAGAAGGACCAGGAAAAGTTTGATTTTCAGGAAAGCTGTGCAGAAATCAGAAAAGAGAACAAAACAGGGGCTTACCTGGTGGTCCAGTGGGTAACAAGCCTGCCTTGTAGTGCAAGGGGTGCCAGTTTGAACCCTGGCCCAGAAAGATCCCATGTGCTGCAGAGCAGCTTGACCAGTTTGTTCAATTGCAAACCAGCGCTCTGGAGTGCATGTGCCTAGAGATGGTGCTCTGCAGCGAGAGACCACTGTGATGGGAGGCCCACACAGGCCAAAGAATAAAGATAGATGAAAATAAATAAATTAAAAAAACCAATAAAAGAGGCCAAAATTAAAAAAAAAAAAAAAGTATTTAAAAAAAAAGAGAAAAGAATACCAAACAAGTATTGTGTCGGTGTTAGAGTGAGCCAGTACAAAGCACGAGAAGAG
This sequence comes from Tragulus kanchil, assembly GCA_022376925.1. Classification (NCBI taxonomy): domain Eukaryota; kingdom Metazoa; phylum Chordata; class Mammalia; order Artiodactyla; family Tragulidae; genus Tragulus; species Tragulus kanchil. The sequence goes on along the minus strand of JAIOJX010000031.1, from coordinate 84,614,863 downwards.
AAGTGTAAGAGAAGGAGAGCCTGGAAAGGTGTTTGCTCCCAGAACAGTTACAGAAGAGCAACCTCCAAAAGCATGCAAAGAAATGCTGCCTCACGCTTGGCAGTCCTCAGGGTTTCAGAAGCTTAGGGCCCAAGTCATAGGAGATGGAAAAGAAAAGGGCACAGAGGTGTTGGTCAGAATAGGCCCCATGACCACAAGTAAGCTTGTCTTTTTTCTTCTTACCCAACTTTCTGATTGACAATAGATTCCTTTGGGAAAAAGTAATGTGATATAAGGTGCAAAAAATTCCAGCACAGATGTGCCCACGAGAAAACCCATCAAAGAGCAGAAGACAGTTCCCAGACACCAGTCAGAGGAGGTGTTACTTGTCAGAGCAGAAGCCTCCTGTGAGTGGGGTGGGTGCAGGGGTGTCAAGAGAGAACAAGAAAACATAAGCATTTTTAAAGCAAAGGAACCAGAAGTAGGGGGAGAAAAATTTAACAGCTGCTGTTAAATTTCACACTCAAGTGTGAAACATGGGGGAGAGTGAAAGATGTCTGAAGAATAATTTTGGAAATTTTGGATGTGTGAATGACTATGTCACCCCTTGTTCACCACTTTGAGAAGATCTACAGGAAACAGATGATGTTTCAAGGATGTTGGCCTTAGAACATGATTTCTTTCTGAGTGTGATGTTGGGCCGAGGCTGGTTTTGTCTGGGTTACATGTATGTTTATTGGGACAGTGTCTGTTAATAAACATTTCCATGTTTGGCAATGACCACAGACACCTAAATGTAAACTCATCACACCCTTTCCCCAGGTCAACCAACCAATCCCTGTGTCTTTATTTTGTTAATGGAGACATTCATTTTCCAGCAATGGAACAATGTCAATAACTTGCTTGTATTTCCCCTGAGATTGCTACTTTATTAGTATTATTATCAGCAGTGAACAGAGAGAGAGTTGCTGATGGTTGATCCTCGAGTAAGTATGACATCTGAGTCCAAGTTCTATTAAAAACAATGTTAACAGTTCAGCAATGATGCCAGGAATGTAAGTTCTTCCAGTAATTCAACATTCAAAACTCAATATTCAAAAAATGAAAATCATGGCATTGAGTTCCATCACTTAATGATAAATAAATGGGGAAAAGTGAATACAGTGACAGATTTTATTTTCTTGGGGTCAAAAATCACTGCAGATGGCTATTGCAGCCACAAAATTAAAAGACAGTTGCTCCTTGGAAGGTAAGTTATGACAAACCTATATAGCATATTAAAAAGCAGAGACATCACATTGCCAACAAAGGTCCATATAGTCAAAGCTATGGTTTTTTCCAGTAGTCATGTATGGATGTAAGAGCTGGATTCTGAAGATGGCTGAGTGCTAAAGAATTGATGCTTTCACATTGTGGTGCTGGACAAGAATCCAAGAGTCCCCTGCATGATGAGGAGATCAAACAAGTTAATCCTAAAGGAAATCAACCCTGAATATTAATTAGCAAGACCGATGCTGAGACTGAAGCTCCAATACTTTGGCACCTGATATGAAGAGATGACTCATTGCAAAAGACTCTGATTCTGGGAAAAATAGAAGACAGAAGGAGAAGGGGATGACAAAGGATGAGATGATTGGATGGCATCACTGCCTCAATGGACATGAGTTTGAGCAAGTTCCAGGAGATGGTGGAGAACAGGGAAGCCTTGAGTGCTGCAGTCCATGGGGTCGGTCACAAAGAATTGAGCACAACTTAGTGACTGAACACAACAAACATTTTCCAGTTGTATAAATGCCCCTCACGTTGCAGATAACTCATAAAGATAGGTGTGAATCTATGCCAGTGTCTTTAGATATTATATCACTGCAACTTTATGTTTACATTCACAGCATAGTTGCACTAAGTTTGTGAGGAGGAGAGGAAGTGTCTTCATTGTATAAAGTCACCTTTATTATATTAAAGTGTATTGTAAAATCCCTATATCCTATTGTTTACCTTCTCTTTTGTTCTTTCCTTTTTCTATCAAAGCTTCACTTTTGTTCTTCTTTAAGGGATGCCCAAGCAGTTCACTATCACATCTCTCTCTTTTTATGTATGTATATTCCTGTATTTTCTACCACAGCAACAGTAATGAGTTGTAGGTTTGCAGGATTTTATCTTCTTATCACAATCATATAGTCTACTCATCTAGAAAAAGTGAAAAATCAATATTCTCTTGCCAGATATTATTGTGTATTTCAGGAGTTCTGGCATAAAATGCCATAAAAGGAGCAGTAGCCAAGAATTCAAAACATTCACGTTTTATCCTGTTAATAGCTGGGTATCTTGTAAATGGAGAATAATCACATTGACCTCTTTTGTTTTAGAAATGTACTGTTAAATTCTTCTAGAATGTATGGCTGCTAATCAATCAATTGCTGTATTATAATCTTATTTATCAGTTCTTGTTGGAACCTATCCTGATGTAGAAGTAGAGAAGCCAGAAGTGATGCAGAAATTGCAGAGAAGAAATTAATTCAACTTATGTTTGGCAAATTGGTCACAAAACACACTTCTCAGACATAAAAACAACATAGGTATTTTCTGTGCAAAGCTAAAATATGTACAAAAATTTAAAAAGGAAGAAAGGTTAAAATCAATGGGTAGATAAGTGATAGGCACTTTCCTACATGAGGATAAATAAAACTGTTTACAGTTAGAAAATTTCCTGATTTTAATAAAAAGTGACATATATTGGTAGCCATTTCCTTATCCATAGGAGCTTCACAACTCAGAATTGAACCTAGGTCTCCCAGATTACAGGCAAATTCTTTACAGTCTGAGTCACCAGAGAAGCCCAATTTTTATTTAGAAACACACAAGTAAGAAAATCAGTTGGTCTTCATATAAATAAGGAGACAAAGACTTTTTTGTGTGTGTTGTGTGTGTTTTTTGTGTGTTTAAGAGACTAGTTTAATTTCTAAAAAGTATCCTACTTCAAAGCATACTCTGCTTTCTTTTGAACCTATAAACTCATTTATCCAATGTAGTCATTCTTACAGAATAATGATGTGAAAATAGTTTTTATAAAAAAGCAGGTATGAAATTGTCAGGAATGGCAATTTCTTTTGAGAGATTAAAACGTTAATTTCATAATGGCCTATTATGGGGAACAATTTGGAGAGAGAAAGGGAGAAAGACAGAGATAGATACGTTGATAGATGAATAGACCAAGAAAGATGGACAGAGAGATGCAATGGGAGAGAGAGGAAGAATAAAAAGAGAGAGAAGCAGAGTCTTAATGTTTCTCATTAAATTAGAAATCCAGAACAAAGACTGAAAAATCGACAATAATACATGTTGGTTGGTTTCTTCTCTGAAATTAGCATAACTGGCAGCTGACACATCATCTATTTCAAAGTCATTGCAGGCAGAGAGGTGCCTAACGTCAGTGAAGGTAAGGCTTTTAGCAAATCTCTTGCGAGTGATCAATGATTGTTTTAGAATTACAAGCTGAAGGTAATCACCCTGTACGATCCATTAGAGTTGGGGCCTTTTTTCCCTAAATGCTTTTTAGAAATAGGAAGGGCATCATATTAATTCTCCTGGATATTTCATTAGTTTCATGTCACTCGTTTCATTAGTTATATGCTGTTTCACACTGGTGTCAATGACATAGAGCTAATTTCTTGACACATACTTTTTTATGGTCTTCATGAATTGTGCTCATTATGGAAATGGGCTGAATTTTTTATTGGTTTATCCTGAATGAATGATTATAGTGAAATAATTCACTTTGCAATTGTTGCCAAGAAGATACTTTTGCAAAAGTGTGTATAAAGAACTGTTTGCTGAGTATAAAAATTTATAGTATTTCATAGACAATAAATACTAATGACATAGTTACAATATTCACTGAAGCTCACCCCAATGACTACTGTCTTAGAAAACAAAGGTAATTTTTACAATCTAATCTATTCAAGAATATTCTTACTTTTAAACTAGACAGTGTATTAAAAAGCAGAGACATCACTATGGCAGCAAAGGTCTGTATAGTCAAAGCTATGATTTTTCCAGTAGTCGTGTATGGATGTGAGAGTTGGGCCATAAGGAAGGCTGAGAACTGAAGAAATGATGCCTTCAAGCTGTGGTGTTGGAGAAGACTCTTGAGAGTCCCTTGAACTGCAAGGAGATCAAGCCTATCCATCCTAACAGAAATCACCCCTGAATATTCATTGATGTTGAAGCTGAAACTCCAATAATTTGGCCACCTGATGTGAAGAGCTGATTCACTGGAAAAAGACCTTGATACTGGGAAAAATAAAAGACAGGAGGAAAAGGGGACAATAGAGGAGGAAATGGCTGGATGGCATCACTGAGTCAATGGACATGAGTTTGAACAAACTAAGGGAGGCAGTGAAGGACTGAGAAGCCTGGGCTGCTGCAATTCATGGGGTCACAAAGAGTTGGACATGACTTAGGGACTGAACAACAACAATGGAATATGGAAAAACTGTACTGAACCTATTTGTGGGGCAGGAATGGAGAAGCAGACAGAGAACAGACTTGTGGACACAGTTGGGGAAGGAGAGGGTGGGATGAATCAAGAGAGTAGCCCTGATGTCTATACACCACACTGTGTAAAATAGATGGCTAGTGGGAAGCTGCTTTGGAGCGCAGGGTGCTCAGCTTGGCGCTCTGTGACAGCCTTAAGGAATGGGATGGGATTGGGGGGGGTGGTGAGAGGCAGTATGCATATATATTTATGGCTGATCCACATTGTCATACAGGAGAAACTAACACGACATTGTAAAAGCAATTATTCTCCAATTAAAAATGAAAAAAACTTATAAAACCAAAAAAACCACATCAGTCCATTTACTGAATCGGCACATTATCCAAATTCTCCATGTCAGCCTCAGAAATCCTCGTGCTTCTGAACCCCTGGATATCTGGCCCAGTCTGCATCGGCTGAACGCATCAAGCAAAGAACCAAGTGTGTTTGCATCAGATTACAATTGTATTTGTTTTGAGTCAAAAATGCTAAGTGAGAAAATAAACGTATGTGGAAAAATGACTGAAAATGGCAAGTGTTGCAGAGAGCTGGAATCTAAGTTGTCTGTCATTTGGATAATTCATGGCTGCAAGCAGGATCAAAAGCAACAGTAAAAATATACCTTTGTTGGTTATTAGTAAAACCAAAGAAAGGCTAGATGCAAAATCACCAAAGTGCTCTCTTTCTGTAATCTGAGGGTCTGTGATTAGCCTCGTATATTTGCCCAGTGTTCTGCAAATATTACTCTCATACACTGTGTTCTTGTCTCAGTCCGTGGCCCACCAGTGAGCATGCGTGTCAGAATTTGCTTCTCCTGAATATTCCCAAGCCATTTCCTGCACTAAATTAATGAGAGTAACAGAAAATACATGCAAAGGGATGCATGTGTCCAGGTGATTTCTTTGACTTTACAGGACAGTATAGTACTTCCTTTGGATTATTTTTGCTCAATTTTTCATCCCCACTCAATTCATAGGGAAAGAACATGTGGTTGATTAGAATATGTCCCTTAACATATATGCATCACTATCTATAAAGCAGATAACCAACAAGGACCTACTGTATAGCACAGGGAACTATACTCAGTATTTTGTAATAACCTATCATGGAAAATAATCTGAAAAAGAATATATTTTATATATATCTGAATCACTTTGCTATACACTTGAAACTAACACCACATTGTAAGGCAACTAAACTTGAATAAAAAATTTAAGAAAAGGAATATGCCCCTTGCCTCCACTGCTTCCAGCATCTTTGTCAAGATTATGGGGATCTAGACCAATAGAAAACTAACTGCAGTTGTTAAGAACAGATAAAATGTGTCTTTCAAAATGACATGGATTATATTTTTTATTTGTTTTTGGCTATGTCAGGTCTTAGTTGCCACACAGCATTTGGAATTTTAGTTCCCACACCAGGGATTGAACCCATGTTCCCTGCATTGGAAGGCAGAGTCTTAACCTCTGGATCACTAGGGAAGTCCCAGGAGTTATATTTTTTATGAAGAAAGGGAATGTTGTGACTTTTGAACTTTATTATTGTAATGACTAAGTATATTTTTAACTTAGTGGACATAAATTTCAGATTATGAGTTCTCAAGAAAAGAAAAAAATAGTATATGTGCATGTGTTTAATTTCTTTAATAATAAATGAAAATGGTAAAAGGAATTTTAAGTCAGATAGAAATAAAGGTGATTTGGCAACTGGGAAGACTATGACCTTAATATGTCACTGTTAATTAACCAGAAAAGGCTTATTTGTTTTAGTTAAGTGGTTTCTGTTTATTCTTTTCAAATTTTGTCATGGAGCTAACAATGTCATTAATCATGTAATTTTAAGTGAGCATAAACTCAAAAGCTTTGAGAACAAAAAATGAAGAGAAAATAGTCTCCAAATCCAATGGCAACAATGACTTCTACAGAAAAATTCACTAGAAAGGAAGCCGTTACACATGCATATTGAAATTCACAATATGAGGCAATTTATGGAGCTAAATTAAATCAACTTCATCAGCCTGTGAAAGTGAACGAGCCTTCTTCTTTGACAAATCCAGCTATTATTAAACCAGGCAGTGTACCTCATTTAAAAGGAAAGAACATGTGGTTGATTAGAATATGTCCCTTAACATATATGCATCACTATCTATAAAGCAGATAACCAACAAGGACCTACTGTATAGCACAGGGAACTATACTCAGTATTTTGTAATAACCTATCATGGAAAATAATCTGAAAAAGAATATATTTTATATATATCTGAATCACTTTGCTATACACTTGAAACTAACACCACATTGTAAGGCAACTAAACTTGAATAAAAAATTTAAGAAAAGGAATATGCCCCTTGCCTCCACTGCTTCCAGCATCTTTGTCAAGATTATGGGGATCTAGACCAATAGAAAACTAACTGCAGTTGTTAAGAACAGATAAAATGTGTCTTTCAAAATGACATGGATTATATTTTTTATTTGTTTTTGGCTATGTCAGGTCTTAGTTGCCACACAGCATTTGGAATTTTAGTTCCCACACCAGGGATTGAACCCATGTTCCCTGCATTGGAAGGCAGAGTCTTAACCTCTGGATCACTAGGGAAGTCCCAGGAGTTATATTTTTTATGAAGAAAGGGAATGTTGTGACTTTTGAACTTTATTATTGTAATGACTAAGTATATTTTTAACTTAGTGGACATAAATTTCAGATTATGAGTTCTCAAGAAAAGAAAAAAATAGTATATGTGCATGTGTTTAATTTCTTTAATAATAAATGAAAATGGTAAAAGGAATTTTAAGTCAGATAGAAATAAAGGTGATTTGGCAACTGGGAAGACTATGACCTTAATATGTCACTGTTAATTAACCAGAAAAGGCTTATTTGTTTTAGTTAAGTGGTTTCTGTTTATTCTTTTCAAATTTTGTCATGGAGCTAACAATGTCATTAATCATGTAATTTTAAGTGAGCATAAACTCAAAAGCTTTGAGAACAAAAAATGAAGAGAAAATAGTCTCCAAATCCAATGGCAACAATGACTTCTACAGAAAAATTCACTAGAAAGGAAGCCGTTACACATGCATATTGAAATTCACAATATGAGGCAATTTATGGAGCTAAATTAAATCAACTTCATCAGCCTGTGAAAGTGAACGAGCCTTCTTCTTTGACAAATCCAGCTATTATTAAACCAGGCAGTGTACCTCAGCTGGTTGCTGGCAAAACTCTCAGAATGCTGGTGACGTGGGAGATGGGGAGAAGATATATTCTGTGAGCATCAGGAATTCAAATTCAAATCCTTAAGTATAATCAGCTAGCAATTCAAAAATTTCAGTTACTTGATTATCAGAGGTTAAGGCAATTTAAATGCCTTTTGGTATGTCTTATATTTTATTTTGTTTATTCTACCTTATACTATTATCACATCACACAAACCCAATACCCTCTTCCATCAACCAAACAAAGATGAAAGCTTGAACTCATATTCTTATTTTATCTTTCCTGATATTGTCACTAAAGACATTAATTTAATAATGAGGAAAGGCAGTAGGTTTGGACACTTTGTTAAATGTAAAATTGGAGGTTGTTTGATTTATTCATTGTATTTGTTTCATTCAAGGGGGAAAGTGTTGAAGACATAAAATCTTAATTTCATGAGTTCATGCCAATTTACTTTATCCTAACAATGGTAATAGAGATAACTGATTTCAAAGGTGGCTTTTTGGTTGTGACTAAAAGGAACTTTTCAATTCTAATTGTATACAAACTAAACACACCAGGATTTTGGCACTCAACATGTCAGCCTGAAGAAGAAACAAAATACGTGTAATTTTCTCTTGACAGACTAACTCTGAAGAAGTGTGTGTGTGTGTGTGTTATGGTGTGTGAAATAGGAGGCGAATGTCTTTAGAGCATGAGATAAACATATAATGCAACACCTTCCACCAGAAAAAAAAAAAAAAAAAATACAAGTTGCAAAGGAAGGCCACCCTAGCTTTTCTATTAGCCACATGAACGCAAGGGAAAAAGACTAGTGGGTGATATGAATTATAATGATAAAATTTATTTAACCCAATATATCCAAAATAGAGCAATTCAACAAATGACAGAAGAGCCTTAATTTTCTTTATTCTTTTCAAATTTTGTCATGGAGCTAACAATGTCATTAATCATGTAATTTTAAGTGAGCATAAACTCAAAAGCTTTGAGAACAAAAAATGAAGAGAAAATAGTCTCCAAATCCAATGGCAACAATGACTTCTACAGAAAAATTCACTAGAAAGGAAGCCGTTACATGCATATTGAAATTCACAATATGAGGCAATTTATGGAGCTAAATTAAATCAACTTCATCAGCCTGTGAAAGTGAACGAGCCTTCTTCTTTGACAAATCCAGCTATTATTAAACCAGGCAGTGTACCTCAGCTGGTTGCTGGCAAAACTCTCAGAATGCTGGTGACGTGGGAGATGGGGAGAAGATATATTCTGTGAGCATCAGGAATTCAAATTCAAATCCTTAAGTATAATCAGCTAGCAATTCAAAAATTTCAGTTACTTGATTATCAGAGGTTAAGGCAATTTAAATGCCTTTTGGTATGTCTTATATTTTATTTTGTTTATTCTACCTTATACTATTATCACATCACACAAACCCAATACCCTCTTCCATCAACCAAACAAAGATGAAAGCTTGAACTCATATTCTTATTTTATCTTTCCTGATATTGTCACTAAAGACATTAATTTAATAATGAGGAAAGGCAGTAGGTTTGGACACTTTGTTAAATGTAAAATTGGAGGTTGTTTGATTTATTCATTGTATTTGTTTCATTCAAGGGGGAAAGTGTTGAAGACATAAAATCTTAATTTCATGAGTTCATGCCAATTTACTTTATCCTAACAATGGTAATAGAGATAACTGATTTCAAAGGTGGCTTTTTGGTTGTGACTAAAAGGAACTTTTCAATTCTAATTGTATACAAACTAAACACACCAGGATTTTGGCACTCAACATGTCAGCCTGAAGAAGAAACAAAATACGTGTAATTTTCTCTTGACAGACTAACTCTGAAGAAGTGTGTGTGTGTGTGTGTTATGGTGTGTGAAATAGGAGGCGAATGTCTTTAGAGCATGAGATAAACATATAATGCAACACCTTCCACCAGAAAAAAAAAAAAAAAAATACAAGTTGCAAAGGAAGGCCACCCTAGCTTTTCTATTAGCCACATGAACGCAAGGGAAAAAGACTAGTGGGTGATATGAATTATAATGATAAAATTTATTTAACCCAATATATCCAAAATAGAGCAATTCAACAAATGACAGAAGAGCCTTCTGGGTAAATGCCATGTGTATTTTATGCTTATTATTATGTTTAATTTGGTCCAGCTTCATTTCTGGAGCTTACCAGGTAGTGGCTGCCTTATTAGATAGCACAGACACCCAGATGAGCAGCTCTAGGTTTACCTGTGGCCTGGACACTGTCTGATCCTACACACACCCATTAAAAAATCAGCCAAACAATATCCTTTTGGTATTCCACCTGTCAAAAGTGGGATTACATTTCCAATTATGTAAAGTTGATTATGACCAAGAGCAGTCATAACAACAAAGCTTTGTGAGATTTCCGCACCTGATCCATGATTATAATAGTTCTCACAAGATCTGATGATTGTTACTCATTACTTAATGTCTTTAATATTGTGATTAAAATTTGTTTTTTAAGGCTACAGGCATAAAGCCAATTAGCTTTTAGTTTGTGTGTGTGAGAGAGAAAGAGAAAGAGAGAGAGAGAGAGAGACTATGCCATGTGGCATGTGGGATCTTAGTTCCCTGACCAAAGCCAGGGATTATCGTGGAGTCTTAACCACTGGACTGCCAGGGATTACCTCCAATTAGTTTCCCCATTGTCCTTGGCTGACACAACACTGCTTAAGAGCCTATCTGCCTCATCCCCTTTTTGGATGATCCTGTGTGAGGCTGGGATTCCCAGCAAAGAAACTGAGAGTCAGAGCCCCATCACCGCAGGACTTATTGGGAAGGTCACTCTGGGTAAACCCCCTTCAGGCAATGATAAAACAGGTGAAAACAGGTGTGAGCTCTACAGGTGTAATTTGTTGAATGAAAGAGATAGGCACACACTGAGGACAGAAGGTAAACAAACTAGGGTACGTAGTATTGATACGTGTTCTGAAGCTCTTAAAATATCTAATTACAATCTGTTTTCAAAACTGCCCAGCCTGCAAGGGCCTTTAAAGAGATTAATGGTCAAGGTGTTGGTAGAACAGTCATTTTTATCTTAATTTCTTTTGTTGGCATTAAAGTTGAACAACAGTTTTTTACCAGCAAGGTTGAGGAGAATTTCAATCCCATTTTAGGATGAGAAGAATGAATAAGAGGAAAATATTTAGATCCTTTCTACGGATTAGTAGAGTAGAGAGCAGATAAGTGAAATGCCTAGAATTGCCTTGTAAGTTGGCAGCAGAACTTGAACTGTGGGGCCTGGGCAGGTATTTTGATCTCTTGGGTACCCACCTCTGGGCTCTGTTCATATACATTAATTGACAGTGACTCCAGCACAGGGGATCAGATCAGGCCTTCGAAGTCAAACATGTTATATTTGTTTCTATAGCTACTGTAATAGGATTAACTTCTATTTCAGGAAGGGACAAAATGGGAAAATAAGGTAAAATGCTGAAAACCTTGGTTTTTGGTTTTTGTCTTTTTTTCAAAGGGAAATATATGCTCTGCTTTGTTGCCATGATGCTGGTCTTGTGTTTAACTCCTATTTGTTTCCACAAAGATGGTTTCGCCACCCTGGGCTTATTACTTAAAACAGTTATTCACTTGAGTAGTTATGTTTCTGAAGAAATTTTGCTCATGTCACTGGACACAGTTAAAGTCAGACAGGCTGGTGGGGGCCTTTCCGTGTTCTCTACTATGGGTAATTGCTATTTCTACAAATGTCAAAAAGTGCCATGTTTTCACAGAGCTGTGAACATGGTTGCCAATTCAAGGGCAGAAAATGCACAAACTATTTCAGCGCTTTATGGCTCTTGATTTAGGAATGAACAATAGGAATCCATAGTTAATACTCAGGACTCTCACTTATAAATCCAGTGGCTATCAGCTGTAGACATCCATTAATCTGAAGGATCTAGAAAATGGTTAGCAGAGCATCTCCACACTTCTTCCAGAGAGGAGTCATGGCTTTCTTTAATGGTTCACTATCAAGCCTGCCAAGTCACAAGCAGCCAAGAAAATGTTCTGAAGCTCTTAAAATATCTAATTACAATCTGTTTTCAAAACTGCCCAGCCTGCAAGGGCCTTTAAAGAGATTAATGGTCAAGGTGTTGGTAGAACAGTCATTTTTATCTTAATTTCTTTTGTTGGCATTAAAGTTGAACAACAGTTTTTTACCAGCAAGGTTGAGGAGAATTTCAATCCCATTTTAGGATGAGAAGAATGAATAAGAGGAAAATATTTAGATCCTTTCTACGGATTAGTAGAGTAGAGAGCAGATAAGTGAAATGCCTAGAATTGCCTTGTAAGTTGGCAGCAGAACTTGAACTGTGGGGCCTGGGCAGGTATTTTGATCTCTTGGGTACCCACCTCTGGGCTCTGTTCATATACATTAATTGACAGTGACTCCAGCACAGGGGATCAGATCAGGCCTTCGAAGTCAAACATGTTATATTTGTTTCTATAGCTACTGTAATAGGATTAACTTCTATTTCAGGAAGGGACAAAATGGGAAAATAAGGTAAAATGCTGAAAACCTTGGTTTTTGGTTTTTGTCTTTTTTTCAAAGGGAAATATATGCTCTGCTTTGTTGCCATGATGCTGGTCTTGTGTTTAACTCCTATTTGTTTCCACAAAGATGGTTTCGCCACCCTGGGCTTATTACTTAAAACAGTTATTCACTTGAGTAGTTATGTTTCTGAAGAAATTTTGCTCATGTCACTGGACACAGTTAAAGTCAGACAGGCTGGTGGGGGCCTTTCCGTGTTCTCTACTATGGGTAATTGCTATTTCTACAAATGTCAAAAAGTGCCATGTTTTCACAGAGCTGTGAACATGGTTGCCAATTCAAGGGCAGAAAATGCACAAACTATTTCAGCGCTTTATGGCTCTTGATTTAGGAATGAACAATAGGAATCCATAGTTAATACTCAGGACTCTCACTTATAAATCCAGTGGCTATCAGCTGTAGACATCCATTAATCTGAAGGATCTAGAAAATGGTTAGCAGAGCATCTCCACACTTCTTCCAGAGAGGAGTCATGGCTTTCTTTAATGGTTCACTATCAAGCCTGCCAAGTCACAAGCAGCCAAGAAAATGTGCTAAATTGAAGCCATGTTTCTAGTGGTCTTCTGTGTTAAATTTTTTTTTTTTTTTTGCTCAGAATGTGCTAATGTAATAAAGACGGGTTGAGTGGCAGTTATGTCCACAAGAAAATTATAGCACAGGCCAGAAATTGAGAATCAATAGCTGTTGGTGGAGACATATGTATTTCTTTCTGTGGTTTAATGCTCCAACCAGCCACTATTCAACCAGCGTAGATCTAACACCTAAGTTGAGCAAAATACCGCTCTTTGCTAGCAAGGGATAAATTTCATTTTCCCCTCTATTCAGGAGAAGATAAGAAACCCCTTTTCCCGGCTAAAAGGGGAGGTGGCCATTTCTGCATGCAGGACTGGAGGGAGCTCCCTTGGAAGCTTTTGCTCTTGGAAGGCAGATGGCTGTTGGACTCCATCATGGACCACACTGATTCCTGCTTCCTAAAGGCAGGCACTGCAGGCTCTGCAGTCTCCGTGGATCACAGCTGATCCCTGAGGCAGGTAAGGGTCATAACCAGGCCAGCGTCACACTTGCCAAAGGCTGCCTATCACAGAGGGGAACACATCATGGCTTATGAGAAGAACACTCATAAGTACACTAAGCAGACTTTTTTGTTTGGAAGTGAGTTCCATACAGACCTCCTTTTCAAAAAGGCAGCAAGACAGGACCTACCCTCCCTGAGCCTGCAGGTTCCTCCCATGAGCGTCAGAATTTGGGGTGTGCATCTTGAGGAGGAAGAAAATTCCTGGAGAGAGCTGAATCCATTTACCTCTGACTGACTCTGATTGGTGTATGTGTCTTGTGCCTCTACTGTTTTTTTGACAACAAAGTGTAAAGCAAATGATACAGAATGTGCATCATTTTTACCAGTCATAAAATTTACACCATAGACTTCTCTGGTTCAGAATTTGTAATAAAATGATGAAATCGGAGAAATTGAACTCTTCAAGGAGAATCTACAGACCCCACTGTGTCATTTGCTGTGGCAGAAAACAGTGAACAGTAACAACAAAAAAGTAAAAAAACTTCATACTACCTCTTGAAACGCTTCACCGTTCTACCCTATTGTTTCAAACATATGTACAGTGAAAATTTCACGATTTTCTGTAAAACCCAATCTTACAGATTTTTTGTGACATCTTGATCATGTCTACTTTTCTATTGGCTTATTTTTCTCATTCTTATTTAATTTTTAAATAACAGCATTATCTCTTTGCCTAAAAATTGCAATACATACTTTACAATTTGTGTTTATCTTATGCCTTTATGATATTTTAAAGTTAAAATGTTTGTATAACTGAAGTTACGTATTTTGTCTATGGTATGTGTATTTAAGTCAAGTCTTTACTCTATGTATTTATTTATAGATAAATGGTTTTACATTTTTTTCTAGAACTTTTGTGGGTTTATTTTTAAAGATGTGCTACTTAATTCTCCTGGAATTTAATTTCATATAAGAAATGAATTAGAAATCCAATTATAAGACTGTTTTTCATTCACATTTATTGAATATAGGATTCAACATAGGATAAATATGGACCTAAATAAATCCAATTACTTGCACTAAGCAAAACAAAACCATAATGCTAAGTAAAACCAGGCAGTGGAGAAGGAGGAAAAATGATATAATTATGGGGACTTTAAGTTTTGCACTCAGAGAATATTATCATTATTATTATGGAAAACTAAATTTAAGTGGAGAGCTGGTAGGAAGATGAAGAGGTCAAAAAAGGAGATGAAAATTCAGCCTTAAATCTCTAACAATAATTTGGGATTGTAAAACGTCCTCCCATGAGCGTCAGAATTTGGGGTGTGCATCTTGAGGAGGAAGAAAATTCCTGGAGAGAGCTGAATCCATTTACCTCTGACTGACTCTGATTGGTGTATGTGTCTTGTGCCTCTACTATTTTTGACAACAAAGTGTAAAGCAAATGATACAGAATGTGCATCATTTTTACCAGTCATAAAATTTACACCATAGACTTCTCTGGTTCAGAATTTGTAATAAAATGATGAAATCGGAGAAATTGAACTCTTCAAGGAGAATCTACAGACCCCACTGTGTCATTTGCTGTGGCAGAAAACAGTGAACAGTAACAACAAAAAAGTAAAAAAACTTCATACTACCTCTTGAAACGCTTCACCGTTCTACCCTATTGTTTCAAACATATGTACAGTGAAAATTTCACGATTTTCTGTAAAACCCAATCTTACAGATTTTTTGTGACATCTTGATCATGTCTACTTTTCTATTGGCTTATTTTTCTCATTCTTATTTAATTTTTAAATAACAGCATTATCTCTTTGCCTAAAAATTGCAATACATACTTTACAATTTGTGTTTATCTTATGCCTTTATGATATTTTAAAGTTAAAATGTTTGTATAACTGAAGTTACGTATTTTGTCTATGGTATGTGTATTTAAGTCAAGTCTTTACTCTATGTATTTATTTATAGATAAATGGTTTTACATTTTTTTCTAGAACTTTTGTGGGTTTATTTTTAAAGATGTGCTACTTAATTCTCCTGGAATTTAATTTCATATAAGAAATGAATTAGAAATCCAATTATAAGACTGTTTTTCATTCACATTTATTGAATATAGGATTCAACATAGGATAAATATGGACCTAAATAAATCCAATTACTTGCACTAAGCAAAACAAAACCATAATGCTAAGTAAAACCAGGCAGTGGAGAAGGAGGAAAAATGATATAATTATGGGGACTTTAAGTTTTGCACTCAGAGAATATTATCATTATTATTATGGAAAACTAAATTTAAGTGGAGAGCTGGTAGGAAGATGAAGAGGTCAAAAAAGGAGATGAAAATTCAGCCTTAAATCTCTAACAATAATTTGGGATTAAAATCAGTTTGTAAAATATCCATTAAATCTAAGTAAAAATATACAGGATTCTGACAGCTTTGGAGTAGAAAAGAATGAAAAAAAATTATTTGAAAAGAATGAAAATAAAAAATTGAAATAGTTTAAAAACTTTAAAACAACAGATAAGATGATATATTGTGTATTAAAGGAAGTTTATTACCCAGTGGAAATAAGCTGTTTTTAGTTTGATACCGTTTTGGGTAAGTGTATAAAAGGTGATTGACATTGTCATGGTTGCTATTGTTACTATTCAATGTGTGCACTTTCTAGCTTCCTTTTTAAAATAAAAAGCTTCACATTTGGGCTGCCTGGTGGTTCAGTGGGTAAGGACACTGCCTTGCAGTGCAAGGGGCACCGGTTCAATCCCTGGCCTGGGAAGATCCCACGTGCCATGGAGCGACTGGACCAATGTGTCCAACTACCGAGCTGGAGCTGCACAGCACATGCGCCCAGAGCTGGTGCTCTGCAGCAACAGAGGCCACTACAATGGAAGGCCTACGTGGGCCAAAGAACAAAGATAAATGAAAGACCAATAGAAGTGGCCCCTGCAAAAAAAAAAAAAAGCTTCACTTTTAATTTATTAATTCATCTCTTGATAAATACTTGAATTGTTTGTACTGTTTTGGTTTAATGAATAATGCTATTTTGAATATTCGTACAAATTTTTGTGTAAACACGTTTTCAGTTCTGTTGGGCATGTACCTAGGGGCAGAATTGCTGGGCCATATGGTGACTCCATATTTAACTTTCTGAAGAACAGAAAATTGTTTTTCCTAAATGACAGGACCATTTTAAATCCCCACCAACAATGTATGAGGTTTCCATTTTTCGTTCCTGCTAAGGTTCGTTGCTGTCTTTTTTAATCATTAAACCGGATTCAACATAGGATAAAGGACTTTTGCACTAAGCAAAACAAAACCATAATGCTAAGTAAAACCAGGCAGTGGAGAAGGAGGAAAAATGATATAATTATGGGGACTTTAAGTTTTGCACTCAGAGAATATTATCATTATTATTATGGAAAACTAAATTTAAGTGGAGAGCTGGTAGGAAGATGAAGAGGTCAAAAAAGGAGATGAAAATTCAGCCTTAAATCTCTAACAATAATTTGGGATTAAAATCAGTTTGTAAAATATCCATTAAATCTAAGTAAAAATATACAGGATTCTGACAGCTTTGGAGTAGAAAAGAATGAAAAAAAATTATTTGAAAAGAATGAAAATAAAAAATTGAAATAGTTTAAAAACTTTAAAACAACAGATAAGATGATATATTGTGTATTAAAGGAAGTTTATTACCCAGTGGAAATAAGCTGTTTTTAGTTTGATACCGTTTTGGGTAAGTGTATAAAAGGTGATTGACATTGTCATGGTTGCTATTGTTACTATTCAATGTGTGCACTTTCTAGCTTCCTTTTTAAAATAAAAAGCTTCACATTTGGGCTGCCTGGTGGTTCAGTGGGTAAGGACACTGCCTTGCAGTGCAAGGGGCACCGGTTCAATCCCTGGCCTGGGAAGATCCCACGTGCCATGGAGCGACTGGACCAATGTGTCCAACTACCGAGCTGGAGCTGCACAGCACATGCGCCCAGAGCTGGTGCTCTGCAGCAACAGAGGCCACTACAATGGAAGGCCTACGTGGGCCAAAGAACAAAGATAAATGAAAGACCAATAGAAGTGGCCCCTGCAAAAAAAAAAAAAAGCTTCACTTTTAATTTATTAATTCATCTCTTGATAAATACTTGAATTGTTTGTACTGTTTTGGTTTAATGAATAATGCTATTTTGAATATTCGTGTACAAATTTTTGTGTAAACACGTTTTCAGTTCTGTTGGGCATGTACCTAGGGGCAGAATTGCTGGGCCATATGGTGACTCCATATTTAACTTTCTGAAGAACAGAAAAATTGTTTTTCCTAAATGACAGGACCATTTTAAATCCCCACCAACAATGTATGAGGTTTCCATTTTTTCGTTTCCCTGCTAAGGTTCGTTGCTGTCTTTTTAAATTATTACCTAGTGAGTAAGTGTGATTCAACGGACATGAGTTTGAGCAAGCTCCAGGAGATGGTGAAGGACAGGGAAGCCTGGAGTGCTGCAGCCCATGGGGTCGCAAAGAGTCAGATAAGACTGAGCCACTGAACTGAATTGAGTGTGAAGTGGTGGTTCACACTTCCCTGGTAGCTCTGGTGAAAAATCTGCCTGCCAATGTAGAAGATGCAAGTTTGATCCCTGGGCCAGAAAGATCCCGCTGAAGAAGGAAATGGCAACCCACTCCAGTATTCTTGCCTGGGAAATCCCATGGATGGAGGTACCTGATCGGCTACAGTCCATGGGGTCACAAAAAGTTGGACATAACTGAACAACTGAGCACAGTGAGTGAGAAGTAGTAGTTCACTGTGGTTTTGGTTTGCATTTTCCCAACAAATAATGATGCTAAGTATTTTTTTCAGATGTTTATTGATCATTTGCATGCCTACTTTGAAAAAAAAAAATATTTTCAAATCTTTTGTTCATTTTTAATGGTTGTGTTATTTGTCTGGTAAGATGTAAGAGCTATACATTTTAGGATTTATTAGTATTTCATTCTATTCTGTGAGTTGACTTTTCATTTTCTTGACAGTGTTTGTGATGCACAAGTATTGCTAATCATTATGAAATCTAACTGATATATTTTTATTTTGTCGCTTGTGCTCTTGGTGTCTAGTGTCGTGTCTAAGAAACCCTTGACTAATCCAAAGGTCACAAAAGCTTGCCTCGATGTTTTGTTTTAAGAATGTTATACCCAGCCGCATGGGTTCAAGTCCCAAACAGGCTTTTGGCTGGGTTCGAATCCTGGCCGCATAGGTTCAAGTCCCAAACAGGCTTTTGGCTGGGTTTGAGTCCTGGCCATGTGGGTTCAAGTCCCAAACAGGTTTGATTAAGTCTGAGCCCTGGGTTTAAGTCTCAAATTGTGATTGAACACTTTCAGATGGCGACCGCTCAGGGTGGTGATAAGGTAAGAAAGGCTTAGAGTTAGATCTTTGTCCCAAAGAGGCCCACAGGAAGCTGTGAGCCGGGTAGACTGGGGAAAACAGAATTATACTGTTCTCTCTGACTCTTGAGATTGTCCTCCTACATTCTTGTTCATTCCTGCTTTGTTTCTCTCTTTGTTGACCTGAAAAGACCTGTGAGGTTGCCAAGGTGTATTTTGCTTTTATTTCCCTCCCTCTAAATGTTAAAAGTGCCGGCATTTTATTCCCAATTTATCACTAGACCAGCTCCAGCTCATCGTCAACACCACTGGGGACATCTTCCGTGTAGTTTCTTTATGACAACTTTAGGGCACTAACAACCAGTTGGGAGACTGCTTTGGAAGGGATAGCATCGAAAATCATAAGTGCAAATCTTTACCAAGTTTTGTAGTGGATTTTGATTTTAATGATATGGACATAACTGAACAACTGAGCACAGTGAGTGAGAAGTAGTAGTTCACTGTGGTTTTGGTTTGCATTTTCCCAACAAATAATGATGCTAAGTATTTTTTTCAGATGTTTATTGATCATTTGCATGCCTACTTTGAAAAAAAAAAATATTTTCAAATCTTTTGTTCATTTTTAATGGTTGTGTTATTTGTCTGGTAAGATGTAAGAGCTATACATTTTAGGATTTATTAGTATTTCATTCTATTCTGTGAGTTGACTTTTCATTTTCTTGACAGTGTTTGTGATGCACAAGTATTGCTAATCATTATGAAATCTA
The DNA here is from genome assembly GCA_022376925.1 of Tragulus kanchil. Lineage (NCBI taxonomy): Eukaryota > Metazoa > Chordata > Mammalia > Artiodactyla > Tragulidae > Tragulus > Tragulus kanchil. Next base: position 84,595,389 of record JAIOJX010000031.1, on the reverse strand, counting down.
ACTGATATATTTTTATTTTGTCGCTTGTGCTCTTGGTGTCTAGTGTCGTGTCTAAGAAACCCTTGACTAATCCAAAGGTCACAAAAGCTTGCCTCGATGTTTTGTTTTAAGAATGTTATACCCAGCCGCATGGGTTCAAGTCCCAAACAGGCTTTTGGCTGGGTTCGAATCCTGGCCGCATAGGTTCAAGTCCCAAACAGGCTTTTGGCTGGGTTTGAGTCCTGGCCATGTGGGTTCAAGTCCCAAACAGGTTTGATTAAGTCTGAGCCCTGGGTTTAAGTCTCAAATTGTGATTGAACACTTTCAGATGGCGACCGCTCAGGGTGGTGATAAGGTAAGAAAGGCTTAGAGTTAGATCTTTGTCCCAAAGAGGCCCACAGGAAGCTGTGAGCCGGGTAGACTGGGGAAAACAGAATTATACTGTTCTCTCTGACTCTTGAGATTGTCCTCCTACATTCTTGTTCATTCCTGCTTTGTTTCTCTCTTTTGTTGACCTGAAAAGACCTGTGAGGTTGCCAAGGTGTATTTTGCTTTTATTTCCCTCCCTCTAAATGTTAAAAGTGCCGGCATTTTATTCCCAATTTATCACTAGACCAGCTCCAGCTCATCGTCAACACCACTGGGGACATCTTCCGTGTAGTTTCTTTATGACAACTTTAGGGCACTAACAACCAGTTGGGAGACTGCTTTGGAAGGGATAGCATCGAAAATCATAAGTGCAAATCTTTACCAAGTTTTGTAGTGGATTTTGATTTTAATGATATGATTTTAGATACAATGGGAATTAGAGATGTCTGAGGTTTGGGTCTGAAATGGGTCAGGTGGCATCAGTCCTAACCAATACCCCCTGGGTCATAACCTCTGGGACTGGGGAAGAGTCAGACTGCTGGGATTAAAAAGAAAAAGAAAGTTTATAAGGCTATGTAATCATATTTGGCCACAATATGAGTTAGGAAGTGAAGAAAAATGGCCATTAAATGGGTGCCTGAATTATGATATGATATTACTGTTAGAATTATATTGTAAAAGGAAGTTTAGATGGAGGGAACTTCCATATGTTCAAATCTTCATGGCCTTGTTTCTAGACAATGAGATTCAAAAGGAATTCAAGGTTTATGTGGCTCTGGGAAAAAATTCTAGGAAAGACACAAAAGACCTTTTAACTGATGGACCCTGGGGTCATTCAAATGTTAAATCCTCTGCTAGGAGCTGCTGGAGCTACTCCCCGCCTACTGGGAGGAGCCATTGTCTCTGGGGATGACACAGCTAGGAAAGAGAAGAGGCCTCACCCATATTCAGGAGCTGCTTTATACCCTGAATTACCCAAGGGGCCCATCCTTAGCTCAGCTAGCATTGACAATAAGTTATCAACCATCTGCCCCTACAGTTTTGCCCCGGAGAGAAGTTCATGATAGAAATCAAAAAGCAGCAAGAGTCTATGTACCCTTCTCAATGTCTGATCTAAGTATGGCAGAAGGCAAGTTGGAAAGTTTTTCTGAGGAACCTGAACATTTTACAAATGAATTTATCAGACTAGTGAGGTCTTTGATCTCACCTGGGAAGACTTAAAGATTGTACTATCCCACTGCTGCACCCCCAAGGATATAATACTGGCCTAATACTGGGTGTAATACTAGCGGCCAGAGGTCATGCCAAACGACTGGCAGCCCAAGCCTGACAGGATCATGCAGTGCACCTGGTGGGGAATGAGGCTGTTTCTGAGGCAAATGCAAAATGGAATTACCAGTTGAACTCTACTGATAGAAATAGATGGGACCATATGATTAACTGTTTAATAGATCCCTTTAGAAAATCTAATAAGTGAGTTTCTTGATGACAACTTTAGGGCACTAACAACCAGTTGGGAGACTGCTTTGGAAGGGATAGCATCGAAAATCATAAGTGCAAATCTTTACCAAGTTTTGTAGTGGATTTTGATTTTAATGATATGATTTTAGATACAATGGGAATTAGAGATGTCTGAGGTTTGGGTCTGAAATGGGTCAGGTGGCATCAGTCCTAACCAATACCCCCTGGGTCATAACCTCTGGGACTGGGGAAGAGTCAGACTGCTGGGATTAAAAAGAAAAAGAAAGTTTATAAGGCTATGTAATCATATTTGGCCACAATATGAGTTAGGAAGTGAAGAAAAATGGCCATTAAATGGGTGCCTGAATTATGATATGATATTACTGTTAGAATTATATTGTAAAAGGAAGTTTAGATGGAGGGAACTTCCATATGTTCAAATCTTCATGGCCTTGTTTCTAGACAATGAGATTCAAAAGGAATTCAAGGTTTATGTGGCTCTGGGAAAAAATTCTAGGAAAGACACAAAAGACCTTTTAACTGATGGACCCTGGGGTCATTCAAATGTTAAATCCTCTGCTAGGAGCTGCTGGAGCTACTCCCCGCCTACTGGGAGGAGCCATTGTCTCTGGGGATGACACAGCTAGGAAAGAGAAGAGGCCTCACCCATATTCAGGAGCTGCTTTATACCCTGAATTACCCAAGGGGCCCATCCTTAGCTCAGCTAGCATTGACAATAAGTTATCAACCATCTGCCCCTACAGTTTTGCCCCGGAGAGAAGTTCATGATAGAAATCAAAAAGCAGCAAGAGTCTATGTACCCTTCTCAATGTCTGATCTAAGTATGGCAGAAGGCAAGTTGGAAAGTTTTTCTGAGGAACCTGAACATTTTACAAATGAATTTATCAGACTAGTGAGGTCTTTGATCTCACCTGGGAAGACTTAAAGATTGTACTATCCCACTGCTGCACCCCCAAGGATATAATACTGGCCTAATACTGGGTGTAATACTAGCGGCCAGAGGTCATGCCAAACGACTGGCAGCCCAAGCCTGACAGGATCATGCAGTGCACCTGGTGGGGAATGAGGCTGTTTCTGAGGCAAATGCAAAATGGAATTACCAGTTGAACTCTACTGATAGAAATAGATGGGACCATATGATTAACTGTTTAATAGATGACATGAAAAAACTTAGAGTAAAACCTGTTAATTATAAAAAGGCGAAAGAGGTCCAACAGGCACAGGATGAAAATCCTGCAGACTTCCAAAGTAGATTAGTAGAGGCTTTTAGGGAATATATAAATGTGGATCCCTCCTCCCCAGAGGGACAGGCCCTTTTGGCTATGCATTTCATAGCCCAGTCTGCCCTAGACATCAGGTGCAAAATTCAGAAAGCAAGTGTTGGTCTTCAGACCACAGTGAATGGATTTGCTCCAATTGGCTTATTTGGTTTCTATTAATAGGGATATGGCTGAAAAGGCTGAGTGCACCCAGAGAAATATGCAAAAGACCCAAATGATTACAATGGCTTTGTCTGCTCAAAAACCACCAACTAGGAGGCTGCTCTTTCTGGGCCAATCTGGCCAGACTGGGCCAATCTGGGCCAATCCCGGCAGACCACGAGGCCCATGGGTGCCCATGCAAGGCCGGTGTACCCTGTATGGACAAAAGGGGCACTGGAAAAAGGACTGCTGTTGATGTATCTTTTGCAAACAGCCAGGGCATTGGCAGAGGGAATGCCTCAGACACCAGAGAGTGATGGGGGCCCCTCAGCCATTGATGGCTTTGCAATCAGAAGACCAATGGGGTCCAAGGGCAAAAGTGACTCTGCTTCAACCTCAGGTGGTCATTGATGTGGCTGGCTATTTGATAGAAACTCTTGTAGACACTGGTGCAACCTTCTCAGTCTTAACCCAAAGGATTGGAAACCTTAGCAGTCATAAGGATTATGTAATGAAGTTGTCAGGAAAGAAACAGGGGCACACTTTCCTGGAGCCTGTTTTGTGCAATGCTAATAGACAACTGTTTTTTCATTCATTTCTGTTTGTGCCTGATTGTCCTTTCCCTTTAATGGGGAGAGATTTATTAACTAAGTTAGGGGCCACTCTGTCTCTGGAAGATAAAAGGGAACCACCCTCACTGTTTAATTAATATAAACAAAGAGTTATTCATAATCATGATTTAGTTGGGTTGGGAAATAGATTTTAGTAGAGATGTGTTAAGACCAGACTAGATTTGGTCTCTTCCTCCAAAGTTGAGATGTTTTACAGGGTCCCTATGGTATAACAAACAAAAGTAGTTAACTAAGATTATTTAATATGTTAAGTTAAATGTAATTGTTTATAATTCTGGTTATTGTAACACACCTTTATTATACACTGTACGCAGATGTTTGACCTTGCCTTTTAAGTCTTTTGTTATTTATAGATATATTTATGCCCTGGTGCAGGTACAAAACATGCCCAGTCATCAAGGGGATCTTTAGGAAGGCTATGGAACCCAGTTACTACTGCTCTACATCAAGATGATGGCTATATAGGGATTTCAACACACATGGACTAAAACTAAGAGCTGCCCTGCCCCTGGGACCCCTAGATCAGGTACTCAAGAGATTTTTACTCCCTGATAGGCAGGGTCAACACCCATGCTCAGCCTTGAAGCAATTACAGAAGACAGAACTTCGCCCTTCTGCCTCCCATAAGAATATGGGAGTAAAATCTCTTGAGGTGGGAATGTAAGGGATAGGAGGGAAAAGGGCAGGGCACAATGCTTGAAAAGAATGACAGCCCAAGGACACAGCATAAACCCATTAGAATCAAATGGGTCCAAGATGGCAGACCAGACTTTGATCCTCAGTCAGCAAGCTAGATGCCACACCCAGAGGCACCATGACGGTTCCACCCCTTCCCTAAAAGAGCTGGGATAATCTTCCAACTCATTAGCATATGGAATTACCCAGCTAAGAATGTCATGTTTTAGGGGCCACTGGATTTGCTCTGCAATGGCTCACACTCTGTCCGTGGAGTGTGCTTTCTCTGAATCTGAATAAATCCTTTTCTTACCTATCAAAAAAAAAAAAATGTTATAGTTTCAGCTCTTACTTTTAAGCCTTTGATCATTTTGAGTCATTGTTTCAATATGGTATGAAACAAGGGTTCAACTTCATTATTTTACATGTGGATATCTGTTTATTCCGGCACCATTTGGTGAAAAGACTCTTGTTTTCCTATTGAATTGTCTTGGCTCCCTTGTTGAAATTAAGCATGACTGTAAAGATTTATTCATGGACCCCTGTGTCTATTCCATTTGTGTACATGTATATCCTATGCCAGCTCCACGGCTTTCTGATTGCTGTAGCTCAGAAAATGAGTTCTTCAGCTTAGTTTCTCTATTCCATTATGGCACTGGTTATTTGCAGGTTTTTGTGTTTTTATTTTACTTCATTTTAATAAATATTTTATTTTGATTATTTTAGTTTGCTGCCAAAGAAATACATGTTCTTCAGCTGGTGGGACATATGTAAGTACCTCAGATTGTCTGAGACAATCTGCACTGATGTATAGTATTTTAGTACAGTGTGTCTTCTTTTTTAATCCCCAGAATTTTTTTATTTATTCATTTTAGGCCCATAAGAATACAAAGCTTTAGGAAGGCTATGGAACCCAGTTACTACTGCTCTACATCAAGATGATGGCTATATAGGGATTTCAACACACATGGACTAAAACTAAGAGCTGCCCTGCCCCTGGGACCCCTAGATCAGGTACTCAAGAGATTTTTACTCCCTGATAGGCAGGGTCAACACCCATGCTCAGCCTTGAAGCAATTACAGAAGACAGAACTTCGCCCTTCTGCCTCCCATAAGAATATGGGAGTAAAATCTCTTGAGGTGGGAATGTAAGGGATAGGAGGGAAAAGGGCAGGGCACAATGCTTGAAAAGAATGACAGCCCAAGGACACAGCATAAACCCATTAGAATCAAATGGGTCCAAGATGGCAGACCAGACTTTGATCCTCAGTCAGCAAGCTAGATGCCACACCCAGAGGCACCATGACGGTTCCACCCCTTCCCTAAAAGAGCTGGGATAATCTTCCAACTCATTAGCATATGGAATTACCCAGCTAAGAATGTCATGTTTTAGGGGCCACTGGATTTGCTCTGCAATGGCTCACACTCTGTCCGTGGAGTGTGCTTTCTCTGAATCTGAATAAATCCTTTTCTTACCTATCAAAAAAAAAAAAATGTTATAGTTTCAGCTCTTACTTTTAAGCCTTTGATCATTTTGAGTCATTGTTTCAATATGGTATGAAACAAGGGTTCAACTTCATTATTTTACATGTGGATATCTGTTTATTCCGGCACCATTTGGTGAAAAGACTCTTGTTTTCCTATTGAATTGTCTTGGCTCCCTTGTTGAAATTAAGCATGACTGTAAAGATTTATTCATGGACCCCTGTGTCTATTCCATTTGTGTACATGTATATCCTATGCCAGCTCCACGGCTTTCTGATTGCTGTAGCTCAGAAAATGAGTTCTTCAGCTTAGTTTCTCTATTCCATTATGGCACTGGTTATTTGCAGGTTTTTGTGTTTTTATTTTACTTCATTTTAATAAATATTTTATTTTGATTATTTTAGTTTGCTGCCAAAGAAATACATGTTCTTCAGCTGGTGGGACATATGTAAGTACCTCAGATTGTCTGAGACAATCTGCACTGATGTATAGTATTTTAGTACAGTGTGTCTTCTTTTTTAATCCCCAGAAGTTCTGTTCTGAAAGGCAAAATACTTGATCATCCTCATTTTAGGCCACATAAGAATTACAAAGCTTTTTCAGTATCGAAGTAGGGAATTGAGTCTGTTAGAGAAGTAGGCACAATCCATAATTCACTCCAATTCCATGGAGCTTTTGAACCTGTCCTCAGTTCAACTTTTTGAGAAAAGCTTATCAATCATTTATAATGTCAAGTCTTCTCTCGTAGGATATCCTCCAAGGTAAAGTAAAAATCAATCCCTTTCACTGACTCTCTTCTTTAGGACAAAGCATGAAGAAACTATATATATTTGATTTCTCATTTTTATCTTCCCAATATTATTACATTTGGCAATGCTTTAGAATAGTATTCATACTTAAACATTTTCTTATCATGGCCATGAGAATTTACATAAAAATAGTTACACTTAGCAAATAAGCTTTTATAAATCATACCCAACTATAAATAACATTCAATAAAATTTTAGCATTGCATTCATCAAGTATGGTACAGAAACACAGACAATAAAGATATATTTGGCAAAGAATTTAACACATAATTGACCATTTAAAGTGAGTAAAGGATGGAAAACACCCAAGGCAAAAAATAAGAATAGTAGTTTAATGCTCTAAAGCAAATGAGATTGGAAATTTATAGTTAGAGTGATTTGTATATAAGTTATTTGTGTTTACATTTTACTTGGAAAATTAAGACTTATGCAGGCCTGGAAAAATATATGAATACATAATCTTCTAGTCCAATAACTGGGAGAAGAGTGTTCATGAAATAGAAATCAAGAAAGAAATATTTGAAATTGCTATTAAATATTTTAAGTGTAGGTGAGTTTTGGTTTCTTACCTGTCTTTGGACATTGTCTTAGGGCCAAGCTCTTCAATATAAAAAAAAGTTAAATAAGAGGACATTACACAGCAACTAGTAAGGGTCACTGGTATGTCCTATGATATGAAGAAATAAATTATTATAATATTTAACCCATTTTACTGTGTGTGGGAGGGGAGCATTTATGCAATAAACAACCATCACTGTTGATTCTACCTGAGGCACAGGTAGATTTTGGATCATTATATTATTCAAGACTCTAAAACTTCTTTGCTTACTGCAAAGACCTTGCTTTGTTTAAGGTGACAAGTGGCTTTATATGAAAGAAAAAAGAAGAAGAAGAGAGAACAAGGAGGCACTGCTGTTTAAATGCCTTTTCTTTTCTCTATAAAATATTTTGCTTCTGTCTTTCCGACAGTTCATCAATGAATTCTCAACAAGCTCAAGAATGAAAGGAACACAGGTGCCCACTGTTAGAGAGACCCGAAAGAAGCCTCAGGATCAAGTCATGAACTGTAGTAAATGCTTACATTTGCCTTTGAAGAATGTGTTAGTGGAAGTGTGAATTGAATATGTATTGAGGTACAGTTTTTCAAGTTAAAGGTCACTTCTAAGTCAAATGAGTTCTCCCTCACCGTCTCCCTACTACACACACAATCTCCCTCTCAATCCTGTTGTAAGGTGACATGTGTAGACAGACAAAAAGATTTAGTTTCCAGAATTTGTGTCATGTACTGACTGCCTTCAAGAAATGCGTTGTGGGTCATCTGCTTTCACATTGGTGATGATATTAAGAAGAAATGGCAAAGACTAATAAGGATTGAAGGATGTGGTGTAAGTAACCTGACCTGAATTACCAAAGAGAACTTATGAGTTCATTTATCCAGTGGGATAAAACCTAACACAGTGCACTGGATTGGACTGAGTTTTTGTTGCTCACAAAAAAATTAAAGTTCACCTTATTACTCTACATGTTTTGAGAGATATGGCATTCCTACTGAGTAAAATCTACCTCATTCTAAAATGTATCATTGACAAATTATTATTATAGTGCTATAGATTTACAATAAGTGCCTATCTTGGTCACAATATAGAAACAATTCAACTAAAACAGAAACCTTTTATTCAGTCAACCGAGTGAGCATGTATCCTATGTAAGCCAGTGCCTTAAGACGTCATGTTAAAGGTGTAGCCCTTACCCACCTGCAGTTTGCTTTGTGGTAAAATGGCTCCTCTCAGTTATTCCTTCATGGTGGAAAATGCACATAAAGGAATTTGGGAGCTATTTCTTTTTATTATGGCACTTGATTCTACTGTTTAATTGTTAGATATAGAACTGTTCACTGCCCCTGGAAACAATGACAGCTTTCCTTTCCACCTCTGCAATTGCCTCATGAATCAAAGAGCTCTGGTAGGCTGCAAAAGTAATAATAATAAAAATGCACCATAAATTTCTCTAAGCAATTATCATATTTCATGCCTTATTATTAAATGGAAGTTTGAATTTTTCTCCTTAGAAGGATGATTTTATGTTGTGTAAAAGGTCTTTCATGCAAATGTATTGTAATATGATATTCAGGGGGAGGACACAGGATACTCACCTCATATGTGATAAAGAAGGCAGAAGCTCAAGGGCGTATATTGCTCATCAGCCTCCTCTTTTCCCCCACTTCCTGCATTCCACCATGCCTGGGCAAAAGGTATTATCTTCAGTGAGGCAAGCCCCTGACTTCCCCATCAGCTCATCTGAACCATTGTCTTGGAGAAATGGATTCAGCATTGTTTAATGTTCTGCATCAAGATTGCAAACAATAGGGAAAGGTACTGCTGATTTTCTTTTAGCAGCCCAGAGGTGATCCTTGAGGCTCACAACTTGTAGAGAGAGAAACTACTCATTCACGATGCAAAATAAAACTTTTGACAGTTGATTTTGAAACAATCTTTCTTATAGGCAATTAGAATGTGGTGTAAGTAACCTGACCTGAATTACCAAAGAGAACTTATGAGTTCATTTATCCAGTGGGATAAAACCTAACACAGTGCACTGGATTGGACTGAGTTTTTGTTGCTCACAAAAAAATTAAAGTTCACCTTATTACTCTACATGTTTTGAGAGATATGGCATTCCTACTGAGTAAAATCTACCTCATTCTAAAATGTATCATTGACAAATTATTATTATAGTGCTATAGATTTACAATAAGTGCCTATCTTGGTCACAATATAGAAACAATTCAACTAAAACAGAAACCTTTTATTCAGTCAACCGAGTGAGCATGTATCCTATGTAAGCCAGTGCCTTAAGACGTCATGTTAAAGGTGTAGCCCTTACCCACCTGCAGTTTGCTTTGTGGTAAAATGGCTCCTCTCAGTTATTCCTTCATGGTGGAAAATGCACATAAAGGAATTTGGGAGCTATTTCTTTTTATTATGGCACTTGATTCTACTGTTTAATTGTTAGATATAGAACTGTTCACTGCCCCTGGAAACAATGACAGCTTTCCTTTCCACCTCTGCAATTGCCTCATGAATCAAAGAGCTCTGGTAGGCTGCAAAAGTAATAATAATAAAAATGCACCATAAATTTCTCTAAGCAATTATCATATTTCATGCCTTATTATTAAATGGAAGTTTGAATTTTTCTCCTTAGAAGGATGATTTTATGTTGTGTAAAAGGTCTTTCATGCAAATGTATTGTAATATGATATTCAGGGGGAGGACACAGGATACTCACCTCATATGTGATAAAGAAGGCAGAAGCTCAAGGGCGATATTGCTCATCAGCCTCCTCTTTTCCCCCACTTCCTGCATTCCACCATGCCTGGGCAAAAGGTATTATCTTCAGTGAGGCAAGCCCCTGACTTCCCCATCAGCTCATCTGAACCATTGTCTTGGAGAAATGGATTCAGCATTGTTTAATGTTCTGCATCAAGATTGCAAACAATAGGGAAAGGTACTGCTGATTTTCTTTTAGCAGCCCAGAGGTGATCCTTGAGGCTCACAACTTGTAGAGAGAGAAACTACTCATTCACGATGCAAAATAAAACTTTTGACAGTTGATTTTGAAACAATCTTTCTTATAGGCAATTAGAATGAGGGCACTATGACTTGTAGCTGATGGTGCTCTTAACAGTGTCCTGTAGCAGCAACCGCAGCAGTTGTCTAACAGTAGAAGACTGGCTTTTGCATTTTGAATAAATTCTCTTCTTATATATAATGATTTGCAAGGATTGCAAAGCACTGCAACAGCTGTTCAATAAATGTTTTTAGGTTAATTGAATTTTTAAAAAATTTTCATGATTATTCATACATGACAAAATAAGAAATGATACAACACTATATAAATAGTCCCTTTTATCTTGGGCATTCATATCTAAGACCAACATCCTGAAAACAAAATAACCAGTGGAAGTGATATCTCAACCTAGAGTAGATACATTCAAAGAATTCCAGACAAAGGTTTATAGCAATAAAGATTCATATAGGATGAGTTACGGTGCCTGCCAATATGCTACTTCATACTGATAACAAAAGTATTCGCAAAGACTTTGTAGTATCTTGACAGGTGTTGTGGGCATTACTGTCCACTGTACTTGTGTGCATGTATGGTGTGTGTATGAGAGAGAGAGAGAGAGAGAGAGAGAGAAACAGACAGAGAAAAAGACAGAGCTCCAGTCTGAAAACACACATTCAGTTATCCTTCTTTAGTTCATGGGAATATATTCTTCTACCAGCATGGTAGAATTGAGACTCAAATTTTGCATGAAGATAATTCTCATTATATTTAATGGGCAATTTTAAAGATTGGAAAGTATCATTTAATGTTATAAAATTCTAATTAAATGACTTTAAAAGAGCTGTTATTCTTGTAAAATTGGTTGAAGGATATTGTGCTATAACAGCTTTACATGAATGTGATTGTATTTAATTCTTACCACTGCTCTATAATATACATACAATTATCCTTACATAAAGAAATTAAGAGGTAATGAGTTCTAATACCTATTACTTGCCAAAAAATAGCACTGTCTGATTTTGTGAAGGTACACAATTTTCTTAAAAGCTTCAATATTCTTAGAATAGGCAACTTACATATTATATCTGTGTACATGATGTATAAATATATACAAAGTACTAAAATCACCCATAAATGCATGCTTGTTATCAGTCTCTTCTTTTATGTTCTTAATGATATATTATGAAATTCGTTAACAAAACAGGATAATACAAACTGAACCAGGAACATGGTTCTTTAGCAAATTCTTGATGCCAGGAGGGTATTCTGGGGGGCACGGAAAGTTGTAGAGAAACTAGACTGAACCCCCTTATAAAATTAATGCATATCTCGCTTCTCTCTGAGAGTCTCAAGTAGCAATTCCAGTGGAGACTGTGGATCTAGTGAATGAACCACTTCCCCACTGGCTATCAAAGAGCCTTCACGTTTACACAGTGCTCTGTAAAGTCCCTTTTATCTTGGGCATTCATATCTAAGACCAACATCCTGAAAACAAAATAACCAGTGGAAGTGATATCTCAACCTAGAGTAGATACATTCAAAGAATTCCAGACAAAGGTTTATAGCAATAAAGATTCATATAGGATGAGTTACGGTGCCTGCCAATATGCTACTTCATACTGATAACAAAAGTATTCGCAAAGACTTTGTAGTATCTTGACAGGTGTTGTGGGCATTACTGTCCACTGTACTTGTGTGCATGTATGGTGTGTGTATGAGAGAGAGAGAGAGAGAGAGAGAGAAACAGACAGAGAAAAAGACAGAGCTCCAGTCTGAAAACACACATTCAGTTATCCTTCTTTAGTTCATGGGAATATATTCTTCTACCAGCATGGTAGAATTGAGACTCAAATTTTGCATGAAGATAATTCTCATTATATTTAATGGGCAATTTTAAAGATTGGAAAGTATCATTTAATGTTATAAAATTCTAATTAAATGACTTTAAAAGAGCTGTTATTCTTGTAAAATTGGTTGAAGGATATTGTGCTATAACAGCTTTACATGAATGTGATTGTATTTAATTCTTACCACTGCTCTATAATATACATACAATTATCCTTACATAAAGAAATTAAGAGGTAATGAGTTCTAATACCTATTACTTGCCAAAAAATAGCACTGTCTGATTTTGTGAAGGTACACAATTTTCTTAAAAGCTTCAATATTCTTAGAATAGGCAACTTACATATTATATCTGTGTACATGATGTATAAATATATACAAAGTACTAAAATCACCCATAAATGCATGCTTGTTATCAGTCTCTTCTTTTATGTTCTTAATGATATATTATGAAATTCGTTAACAAAACAGGATAATACAAACTGAACCAGGAACATGGTTCTTTAGCAAATTCTTGATGCCAGGAGGGTATTCTGGGGGGCACGGAAAGTTGTAGAGAAACTAGACTGAACCCCCTTATAAAATTAATGCATATCTCGCTTCTCTCTCTGAGAGTCTCAAGCTAGCAATTCCAGTGGAGACTGTGGATCTAGTGAATGAACCACTTCCCCACTGGCTATCAAAGAGCCTTCACGTTTACACAGTGCTCTGCACTGTAGAGAAACTGCCTGCTCACCCTAGTTAGACTTAAGCTAGAGGGACTGGTCTTTCTTACACATCTTCCCTAATAAGGATTTAGTAGAAGGTGAATGCTATAGAAATTTCACCATGATTTTATAATAAAATAACTGTTATGCTTGAGACAGAATCTCCAAGTTTGTGAAATTCTTACTACAGGAACCCACTTCTTGATATAAATCTGCATGCATCTGCTACTCAATTATTAAGTTAATGTATGTCTATTGTGAAATGCTAACCATGTGAGGGGAATGGAAAACTGTCTGTAATTTCCAATTTCCCCACCCAGAGAAAGCATTAATAGAACAAACACCTATGTACAGACTTTAAAACTAGGATGCTATGTTCCATTGTATTATTACTTGAACATTTGTCCTTGCTAATATATGTTGTATAGTCTTCTAAATTCTCACATTTTTGACTTTATTCTCATTTACATGACTAGTTTTCTGTGGTTAGACATTTAGGTTATTGTTTATTTTCTATTCATAAAATGTGATAAACTTCTTCCCATGTAAATCGCTGCTCTTCTTTCTTTCATTTTTTTTCCACTCTTTGTAAAGTTATAAGCCTTTATTCTTTAAAAAAATGTGGCCTCTTTTATTCATTTGCTTATTTATTTTTCATCCATCTTTATTCTTTAGCCTGTGTGGGCCTCCCACTGCAGTAGCCTCTTTCATTGCAGAGCAGATCCTGATAAGGCTTTGTCTGGTGCCTCCTCATTCTTATAATATATACTGAAATGAAAAACTAAAATCACCCATAAATGCATGCTTGTTATCAGTCTCTTCTTTTATGTTCTTAATGATATATTATGAAATTCGTTAACAAAACAGGATAATACAAACTGAACCAGGAACATGGTTCTTTAGCAAATTCTTGATGCCAGGAGGGTATTCTGGGGGGCACGGAAAGTTGTAGAGAAACTAGACTGAACCCCCTTATAAAATTAATGCATATCTCGCTTCTCTCTCTGAGAGTCTCAAGCTAGCAATTCCAGTGGAGACTGTGGATCTAGTGAATGAACCACTTCCCCACTGGCTATCAAAGAGCCTTCACGTTTACACAGTGCTCTGCACTGTAGAGAAACTGCCTGCTCACCCTAGTTAGACTTAAGCTAGAGGGACTGGTCTTTCTTACACATCTTCCCTAATAAGGATTTAGTAGAAGGTGAATGCTATAGAAATTTCACCATGATTTTATAATAAAATAACTGTTATGCTTGAGACAGAATCTCCAAGTTTGTGAAATTCTTACTACAGGAACCCACTTCTTGATATAAATCTGCATGCATCTGCTACTCAATTATTAAGTTAATGTATGTCTATTGTGAAATGCTAACCATGTGAGGGGAATGGAAAACTGTCTGTAATTTCCAATTTCCCCACCCAGAGAAAGCATTAATAGAACAAACACCTATGTACAGACTTTAAAACTAGGATGCTATGTTCCATTGTATTATTACTTGAACATTTGTCCTTGCTAATATATGTTGTATAGTCTTCTAAATTCTCACATTTTTGACTTTATTCTCATTTACATGACTAGTTTTCTGTGGTTAGACATTTAGGTTATTGTTTATTTTCTATTCATAAAATGTGATAAACTTCTTCCCATGTAAATCGCTGCTCTTCTTTCTTTCATTTTTTTTCCACTCTTTTGTAAAGTTATAAGCCTTTATTCTTTAAAAAAAAATGTGGCCTCTTTTTATTCATTTGCTTATTTATTTTTCATCCATCTTTATTCTTTAGCCTGTGTGGGCCTCCCACTGCAGTAGCCTCTTTCATTGCAGAGCACTGACTCTGGGCGCATGAGCTCCAGAATATTGGCTAGTAATTGAACACACAGGTCCAGCCGCTCCGAGGCATGTGGGATCCTCCTGGGTCAGGGGTCGAACCGGTGACCCCTGAACTGCAAGGTGGACTCTTAACCCACTGGACTGGCAGGGAAACCCTACATTTATTTCTTTAGGGTATATTCCTAATGGTATTTCTGGGTCCAAAGGTATATATATTTATTGCTTCAGTCTATATTGACATCTGCCTTCTGGAATGGTTGCAATAATTTGTAGCTTTGTCATCAGTATAAAGATGCCCATTTTCCAGCATTCTTTTTAACATGGAATATTGTCCTTTTCAATCACATTGGTTTGGAAGTAAAAATCATGTTTTGCTGTTTTAATTAGAATCTTTTATTGTTAAAACAATACCATATTTTTATGAGTTTGCTTTCTCTTGTATGTATTATTTGCTAATACTTTGCTCACTTTTCTATTGTAATGTTGACATTTTTCTAATTGACTTACATGGGAGTTAAATAAACAAAGAATATGGACACATTTGGTTGTATTTCTTTTTAGACTTTGTATTAACCCTAACACACACTGTTAGGATTCTCTTGGGGACAGCTTACATATACTAAAGATCAGGAAATAGATAATTGGTAGAGTCATGCACAAGTAACTGAGATAAAAATTTCAAGATTTTTTTATTTGAAAAAAAAAATCCATTTCCTTGAAATACACTTGAAAAATGAATGCACAGCCTATTTTTAAACATCTCATTCAGGATATTTTAAAGGCCAAAATCACTTCATAATAATAGCAATAATGCTAATAACAGCTAACATTTACTCTGAGTGTTAAGTGTGAAGTACTTACCAAGCTCTTCACATTCTCAAAACCATCAAGAAGTAGGCAGTCTTTCTATTCGAATCTGGTAACATGAACCTTGTGTTAAATTTACCCATGTACTTTATGATTTTTATGCTACTTGAAGTCACATTTAAAAAATCCCTTTATTCTTTAGCCTGTGTGGGCCTCCCACTGCAGTAGCCTCTTTCATTGCAGAGCACTGACTCTGGGCGCATGAGCTCCAGAATATTGGCTAGTAATTGAACACACAGGTCCAGCCGCTCCGAGGCATGTGGGATCCTCCTGGGTCAGGGGTCGAACCGGTGACCCCTGAACTGCAAGGTGGACTCTTAACCCACTGGACTGGCAGGGAAACCCTACATTTATTTCTTTAGGGTATATTCCTAATGGTATTTCTGGGTCCAAAGGTATATATATTTATTGCTTCAGTCTATATTGACATCTGCCTTCTGGAATGGTTGCAATAATTTGTAGCTTTGTCATCAGTATAAAGATGCCCATTTTCCAGCATTCTTTTTAACATGGAATATTGTCCTTTTCAATCACATTGGTTTGGAAGTAAAAATCATGTTTTGCTGTTTTAATTAGAATCTTTTATTGTTAAAACAATACCATATTTTTATGAGTTTGCTTTCTCTTGTATGTATTATTTGCTAATACTTTGCTCACTTTTCTATTGTAATGTTGACATTTTTCTAATTGACTTACATGGGAGTTAAATAAACAAAGAATATGGACACATTTGGTTGTATTTCTTTTTAGACTTTGTATTAACCCTAACACACACTGTTAGGATTCTCTTGGGGACAGCTTACATATACTAAAGATCAGGAAATAGATAATTGGTAGAGTCATGCACAAGTAACTGAGATAAAAATTTCAAGATTTTTTTATTTGAAAAAAAAAATCCATTTCCTTGAAATACACTTGAAAAATGAATGCACAGCCTATTTTTAAACATCTCATTCAGGATATTTTAAAGGCCAAAATCACTTCATAATAATAGCAATAATGCTAATAACAGCTAACATTTACTCTGAGTGTTAAGTGTGAAGTACTTACCAAGCTCTTCACATTCTCAAAACCATCAAGAAGTAGGCAGTCTTTCTATTCGAATCTGGTAACATGAACCTTGTGTTAAATTTACCCATGTACTTTATGATTTTTATGCTACTTGAAGTCACATTTAAAAAATCCCTTTATAATTCTATTTTCCATGTTTTTGCTGATACAGTACAGAACACAATTGTTTTTGTTTCTTGATCAGGTATTGTACTATTTTGACTGATTGGTTCTGATAGCTGTTTTGTGGGATTCTAAGGACTGTGTTTATTAATATAAAGGCTGATGATCACTGACAGTAAACCCCATTGTACCTCTGTGTCTGGACTCTGTTTCTCTCATGTGGTCCGCAGACAAACTCTGCAGTGCAGGTTGGGTCTGCATGCTGACTCGTTCGATATGACCAGGAAGGAGAGGGCTTTGCCCAGCTCTCTATTTAGAACAGAAGTCAGAGTTAGTCCTTCATCTCAACAAGGTGCTCTATCACACACTGCAGGTTTTCATGGGAGTTTTAGACTCTCTAAGGACATGCCTGAAACTCTCGTGTGACAAACAGTTGTGCAGAGGTTGGCTGAGGTGTTTCAGGTGAGAACCCACGCAAGTAAGGCTTTCCTGAATTCTGATTTTATGTTCTGGGCAACTCCATCAAACACACAAGGATACGACACAGCTAAATGTCCAAGTTTTCCACGAAAGAACAGTTAATTAAAAATTACAAAGAGAAAAAACAGACTGTCTCAGTTATGTTTGTTTGGTTTTTTTTCTTGTTTCTTTTTCTATTTTGGAAACGGTCTGCCAAAACCACTCAGCAGTTGAGTTAAACAGGGCAGAGTTTCACTAGAAGCAAAACTGGCCTAAATTGGCCTTCTGGAAGCCTCCCAAGAACAGAGTAAAGCATGCTTGGCATTTCAGGTCCATTAAGAGGTGAAATGTGACCAGCCCCAAATGTTTTCTGCTTTTCCAACGCCAGGTCTCTCTATGAAGTGGCAGTTGACTATAAAATAGGCTTTTAGCCTGAAATGGAATGTTAAGATTCCTCCACCTCCTTTCATTGCAAATATTGTTTTAAAAATACCGTCAATGGATGACTATAATTCCTCAACTATTTCACCTTGACTAGTATACATTTTATGGTCAAATTATAAGTTAGGCAGCTCAATTCATACTGTCATATAGGATTTTCTTCTATTATTTGAAAGCAGAATAATAATAAAAGACCTATGAAAAGATGGAAGTACCTTATCTTTGTTTTCTCCATGTTGTGTAACGAATCACTTTTGAATTTATTCTATTTCTTTCCAATTAGGATAAATACTATTTTTCAATCCATGTGCCTATGTGTTTATACACATGTAGGTACTTATATTTATGTTACATCTAAGTATAAATATTTATATGCTTAGGTTTTAAATATTTTATTTTTTATGCTCTACATTTTAGATTTTAATATTTATACATCTATCTGAGCATAAATATTTATATGCTTATATTTATGTTACATCTGAGCATAGACATTTATATGCCTATATCTGTGAATATCTTGATTAAAAAATAAGAATCACTTATTTTGATTATATTTGCTCATGTAGGGATTTTATGCATCTCGGATATAATAAATTTTTATTGAACACCTACTATAACAAATCACTGTTCTAGGCTTTGGGGATATTTCAGTAAAATTTAGACCAAAACTCTTCCCCTGTGAATTTTATATTCTGTCATTTGCAGCTTTCTTGACTTATTGTCACTATTTAGGGTAGAGAGTACATTAGTGGTTTTATACAGTATCAAAAGTATTATTGTATGGGAAGAGTAAATAATTGAGACAGTTATTTCTTGAGTTCTTCTTTCATTTGTATCAATTATTAAGTGTATGATATTTTTGTCTCAACCAAGTCCATTTTACTACATTGTATAAGTGCAATCTTTATTAAGAAGTACTTGATAGCATTTTATATTCTTATTTTAGATTTTAGTAAATATTTGCAGCATAAAATGACAATGAAAAATTTAAATAAATATACAATTACTTATCTTTTACATTAATTTCTTTATAGATAAGGTAGCATAGAGATTGTTGTATGTGTTTTCCAGGTTCAAGATCCAAGTTTCTTCTTAAGCATAATCTTCTCTATTCATATTGATCATGCAGTATTGTTTATTTGATTATAAAAATTATGTAAGAGTTTATAAGAATGTATAAATTACAATAAGATAGCATGTGAAAATTGATGGTAAAACAAAAGTGGAGACTTTATATTGGACTTTTAAACTTTGCTGAATTGAGGGTTTTTTTTTTTATTATTAATGACGCATTATGTTCTTTCTAATTTTACAAGCCATGTATGTTCATTGTAGGTAGGTAAAAATACAAAAAAGCACAAAGTATTGAGGATTATGTATATCTGTAAACAAAAAAATTGTAAAAATATATGACAATAACTTTTCTGTACACCTGAAACTAATGTAACATTTTAAAACAAATATACCCCAATAAAAAATATTTAAGTAAGAAATGAAAAAATAAATAGATTATAAAAAGCACAAAGTAAAATTTAATAACAATCACCCATAATACTTCCCCTCCCATAAAAAACCAGTATTAATATTTGAATAAATTTCCTTCCACTATTTTCTTTTATAAAAAATTTGGGATATGATTGATGTACATCACTATGTTAACTCTGATGGCACAGCATCATAAACTTACTACAGTTTTTATTGGTGACACCACATTTCTGTCATTGTTATTATTCAGTACATTTTCTCAGTTAATTTATATATACTTTGTATTATGCTCTGTATAAAATAGAAACAAAACAAAATTCAGGAAAAGATCAAGTCTGTGGCAATGTATTACACTAGAATTTATAGCAATATTGCTTCTAGATTATTTCTAGTAGACATTGATTAGATAGAGACTAATCCTTACTGCATTGACTCAGCTGTATTAAGCAAAAGAACTCCCTTCATTAAATTAACAAGGGAAGCAACCTATAAAAGTAATTAGGGAGGAAAGCATGGTAAAATTAATTCCAGTAAATGGTAAGAGAGGGGTTTATTTTAGTAAGACTTGGACATTTTGCAGTAGCGAGCATAATGTTTTATAAGTATCATTAATCTTGGTAAAGGGCTTATACAGGTAGAAACGGAAAACAGTTAAATAAATAACCCTGATCTATATTTTAGTTGTAGTCTTGTGAATCTAAACAGGAACTTTTCACTTTTTTCTGCATCTTTTGGTGTGGCAGAGAAAGGATTGCCATCAAAATGGATCAAAAACTGTTTCTCTGGAAACATGAAATGTTTAATGTTAAAAACACACATGTACAATAAGATGAGTAAGAAACAAAAGTGGAGACTTTATATTGGACTTTTAAACTTTGCTGAATTGAGGGTTTTTTTTTTTATTATTAATGACGCATTATGTTCTTTCTAATTTTACAAGCCATGTATGTTCATTGTAGGTAGGTAAAAATACAAAAAAGCACAAAGTATTGAGGATTATGTATATCTGTAAACAAAAAAATTGTAAAAATATATGACAATAACTTTTCTGTACACCTGAAACTAATGTAACATTTTAAAACAAATATACCCCAATAAAAAATATTTAAGTAAGAAATGAAAAAATAAATAGATTATAAAAAGCACAAAGTAAAATTTAATAACAATCACCCATAATACTTCCCCTCCCATAAAAAACCAGTATTAATATTTGAATAAATTTCCTTCCACTATTTTCTTTTATAAAAAATTTGGGATATGATTGATGTACATCACTATGTTAACTCTGATGGCACAGCATCATAAACTTACTACAGTTTTTATTGGTGACACCACATTTCTGTCATTGTTATTATTCAGTACATTTTCTCAGTTAATTTATATATACTTTGTATTATGCTCTGTATAAAATAGAAACAAAACAAAATTCAGGAAAAGATCAAGTCTGTGGCAATGTATTACACTAGAATTTATAGCAATATTGCTTCTAGATTATTTCTAGTAGACATTGATTAGATAGAGACTAATCCTTACTGCATTGACTCAGCTGTATTAAGCAAAAGAACTCCCTTCATTAAATTAACAAGGGAAGCAACCTATAAAAGTAATTAGGGAGGAAAGCATGGTAAAATTAATTCCAGTAAATGGTAAGAGAGGGGTTTATTTTAGTAAGACTTGGACATTTTGCAGTAGCGAGCATAATGTTTTATAAGTATCATTAATCTTGGTAAAGGGCTTATACAGGTAGAAACGGAAAACAGTTAAATAAATAACCCTGATCTATATTTTAGTTGTAGTCTTGTGAATCTAAACAGGAACTTTTCACTTTTTTCTGCATCTTTTGGTGTGGCAGAGAAAGGATTGCCATCAAAATGGATCAAAAAACTGTTTTCTCTGGAAACATGAAATGTTTAATGTTAAAAACACACATGTACACACACACATATAAAAATAGATTATAAAAGTTTAATATTGTGACCTTCAAAAGAGCTTATTATACAAAACAGAAATCAACATCCTTTCTCAACGATGACCAGGGGATCAATTATCAGTGGCATTAAGCCTGAAGGCAGGTCATTGATCATTTTTATTGCGAGGGCTATGAAGACTGTTGCTGCAGTTAGTGGATGCTATTGAACGTGCTGCTCAACCCTAATCATGAGCATTAGCTGCCCTCTGGTCCCCAGTCTCCAATATTTCAGGAGAATAGGGGTTAGAAACCCAAACTTGAAAGGTCACCAAACCCTAGTGGATATATATATATATATATATATATATTAGATATAATGTTTATTGTAAAAGATACTGGGAAGCAGTTCAATAAATATCTTCATATTTATTAAAGTAATGGTGGCTCAAATTCCAGGCTAAACATTATTTTTATTTCATGTGGAGCCAAAGTCTACAGTAAAACTTGTTGGTCCACCCTAAAAATTTTGGACAACCAGAGCTGGCCACTGCATGTAGTCAGCATCTTAAATCTCTTGATAGAAATGGTAAGCTGAAGTCTTGGTCCTGCTACCAAAACCTGACAATATCAGGACTGAAATTATCAGGAGGAAAAGTCTGCTTGACTCTCCAAGGTGATGCTCTAAAGTTGTGAGGACACTTCCTGAAAATTGAAAAGTAAAAACAAACAAAAAAACCAATTTCTTTTGGGCTAACAGTTTTGCTTCACTTTTACTTTAGGTAATTTAGAATGGTTTACTATGTGAGAGTGTCTAGTGACACTTGAACAAGTTTGAGCCCAGTTTTGCGTGAGAGGTTAGAAGAATGGAAAGATCTAGGCTATTTCTCAGTAAGCTGATGAGGAACTATATGTATAACAATAAAATGAAAACCAGTGCAAGGTAAGGAGCAGCACCAGCAAATGCACAAGTCATGAGGAAAGACAGATATAGAAGTTGAGAGTGACCGATGTGATGGCAAAAAATCTGATTAATTTAGGACATTAATATGTTAACAAAAACCTAGACAATATATTGAAAAGCAGAGGCACCACTTTGCCAATAAAGGCTTGTATAGTGAAAGCTATGGTTTTTCCAGTAGCCCTGCACGGATGTGAGAGTTAAACCATAAAGAAGGTTGAAGGCCAAAGAACTGATGTTTTCGAACTGTGGTGAGGGAGAAAACTCTTGAGAGTCCCTTGGATAGCAAGATAAAACCAGTCATAAAAAAGAAGCCCTGGGAAAATGGCATGAAAAAATCAATTATCAGTGGCATTAAGCCTGAAGGCAGGTCATTGATCATTTTTATTGCGAGGGCTATGAAGACTGTTGCTGCAGTTAGTGGATGCTATTGAACGTGCTGCTCAACCCTAATCATGAGCATTAGCTGCCCTCTGGTCCCCAGTCTCCAATATTTCAGGAGAATAGGGGTTAGAAACCCAAACTTGAAAGGTCACCAAACCCTAGTGGATATATATATATATATATATATATTAGATATAATGTTTATTGTAAAAGATACTGGGAAGCAGTTCAATAAATATCTTCATATTTATTAAAGTAATGGTGGCTCAAATTCCAGGCTAAACATTATTTTTATTTCATGTGGAGCCAAAGTCTACAGTAAAACTTGTTGGTCCACCCTAAAAATTTTGGACAACCAGAGCTGGCCACTGCATGTAGTCAGCATCTTAAATCTCTTGATAGAAATGGTAAGCTGAAGTCTTGGTCCTGCTACTAAAACCTGACAATATCAGGACTGAAATTTTCAGGAGGAAAAGTCTGCTTGACTCTCCAAGGTGAAGCTCTAAAGTTGTGAGGGACACTTCCTGAAAATTGAAAAGTAAAAACAAACAAAAAAACCAATTTCTTTTGGGCTAACAGTTTTGCTTCACTTTTACTTTAGGTAATTTAGAATGGTTTACTATGTGAGAGTGTCTAGTGACACTTGAACAAGTTTGAGCCCAGTTTTGCGTGAGAGGTTAGAAGAATGGAAAGATCTAGGCTATTTCTCAGTAAGCTGATGAGGAACTATATGTATAACAATAAAATGAAAACCAGTGCAAGGTAAGGAGCAGCACCAGCAAATGCACAAGTCATGAGGAAAGACAGATATAGAAGTTGAGAGTGACCGATGTGATGGCAAAAAATCTGATTAATTTAGGACATTAATATGTTAACAAAAACCTAGACAATATATTGAAAAGCAGAGGCACCACTTTGCCAATAAAGGCTTGTATAGTGAAAGCTATGGTTTTTCCAGTAGCCCTGCACGGATGTGAGAGTTAAACCATAAAGAAGGTTGAAGGCCAAAGAACTGATGTTTTCGAACTGTGGTGAGGGAGAAAACTCTTGAGAGTCCCTTGGATAGCAAGATAAAACCAGTCATTAACAAAAAATGAAGCCCTGGGAAAATGGCATGAAAAATTTAAAAATCACTTAAAATGATGAGTTCTTTTCTCAGGAAAGATTGGGTCATGAGGTACTTGATGATCCAGCGTGTTGATGTTTAGGTCTCAGAATTCAAGAGACCTCCCAGGCTACCAGTCTCTATTGTCCTAGTCCTTCTTCAATGTGGACTCTGGCTCAGCTGGTGGAGGAACACACAGGGTTACAATCAAGAATCAGTTAGAGTTGTGTCCTATCTGAGGCTGGTAGCGGAGGATCTGTTTCCAGATCCAGTGATTGTGGGCACATTCTTTTCTATGTAGGTGTCAGGGTGAGGGCCTCCCTGACTCTTGCACCTCTGTTGTGATCAAGAGGACACACTCAGAATAGCCTGATAAAGAGTGAAGACTATGGGCTTGGACACTTTCCCTCCACCTCAGAGCCTGCCAACTGTCTAACACATATGCAATAGAGCCCACTTAAGAAAACACGTGCCCTGAACCAGTCTAAACCACAAGACTGCAAAAGCATGAGCTAAATAAAAACTTATATGTTAAGTGACGAGTTTTGAAGTGATTTATTAATGCAGTACTGTTTAGTAGCAGATAACTGAGGTACTTGCTATTAATCTATCTCCTTCCTTGAAAATTTTATCTTGAAGGAATTCTCATTTATTTTAAGAAGTCTTTACTGTTGTCAAAGACTGTGTATATGTATTTGTTTAGTGGGTTGCAAAGGTTAGTAATTCAGATTGTCAGTTTTAATTGTCAGTAGTAATGAAATCAATGCTGTTTTAAGATCTTCTTTGGAAAATAACTCCTATTAATTAAGATAAATAGAGGAGCATTGAGTAGTGACCGATGTGATGGCAAAAAATCTGATTAATTTAGGACATTAATATGTTAACAAAAACCTAGACAATATATTGAAAAGCAGAGGCACCACTTTGCCAATAAAGGCTTGTATAGTGAAAGCTATGGTTTTTCCAGTAGCCCTGCACGGATGTGAGAGTTAAACCATAAAGAAGGTTGAAGGCCAAAGAACTGATGTTTTCGAACTGTGGTGAGGGAGAAAACTCTTGAGAGTCCCTTGGATAGCAAGATAAAACCAGTCATTAACAAAAAATGAAGCCCTGGGAAAATGGCATGAAAAATTTAAAAATCACTTAAAATGATGAGTTCTTTTCTCAGGAAAGATTGGGTCATGAGGTACTTGATGATCCAGCGTGTTGATGTTTAGGTCTCAGAATTCAAGAGACCTCCCAGGCTACCAGTCTCTATTGTCCTAGTCCTTCTTCAATGTGGACTCTGGCTCAGCTGGTGGAGGAACACACAGGGTTACAATCAAGAATCAGTTAGAGTTGTGTCCTATCTGAGGCTGGTAGCGGAGGATCTGTTTCCAGATCCAGTGATTGTGGGCACATTCTTTTCTATGTAGGTGTCAGGGTGAGGGCCTCCCTGACTCTTGCACCTCTGTTGTGATCAAGAGGACACACTCAGAATAGCCTGATAAAGAGTGAAGACTATGGGCTTGGACACTTTCCCTCCACCTCAGAGCCTGCCAACTGTCTAACACATATGCAATAGAGCCCACTTAAGAAAACACGTGCCCTGAACCAGTCTAAACCACAAGACTGCAAAAGCATGAGCTAAATAAAAACTTATATGTTAAGTGACGAGTTTTGAAGTGATTTATTAATGCAGTACTGTTTAGTAGCAGATAACTGAGGTACTTGCTATTAATCTATCTCCTTCCTTGAAAATTTTATCTTGAAGGAATTCTCATTTATTTTAAGAAGTCTTTACTGTTGTCAAAGACTGTGTATATGTATTTGTTTAGTGGGTTGCAAAGGTTAGTAATTCAGATTGTCAGTTTTAATTTTTTCCTTTGGTAACTCAGCAGTCAATTTGTCTAGTAATGAAATCAATGCTGTTTTAAGATCTCAAATGTCAAATGCCACTTGCAGAGGATATTATACATAAATGTTTGGTTCCTAATAAAATTTTCTAATTGTTACTGTGATTTATTTTTCCTATTAGATTTCAGATTTTTTAAATTAAGTTGCCTCCTATTTGTACAAAAAGAGTTTTAATAAGATGGCACTTGACACATGCCTTCATCACGGTCCAGACATTTATTTTGAAATATGAACTCTATCCACCTATTACTTTTCAAGTTTTTGTAAAAAAAACAAAAACCAAAAAACAGAAAACCTCACAAATCTCTAAGAATTAATTTCTGCTTTTTCTGTTCATGTTCAACAAATGCTACCATATTCTAAAAAAGTCATATTTTTCTTTCATCTTTTTATCAGTGGACTCAGCTACTATCTTTCATATGCAAATCTTCTGCTCTTACATAAGGCTCTTAATGCACAAATGAAGAATAATCCCCAATATTAAATGGCAATCAATTAATTTTTAGTTGTATATGTGTGTGTGTGCTCAGTTGTGTCTGACCCTTTTTAACTCCATGGACTACAGTCTGCCAAGCTCCTCTATCCAAGTGATTCTCTTGGCAAGAATACTTGAGTGGGTTGCCATTTTCTGCTCCAGGGATCTTCACGACCCAGAGATCGAACCCTCATCTCTTGCGTCTTCTGCATCAGCAGGCAGTTTCTTTGCTACTGCATAACCCGGGAAACACTGTTTCTGAAGTTTTTTTAACTAAAAATGTGTCTATTCTTATATTTTTCCTTTAGCATTTATTTTTAAAGTCTATTAGTGACATTTTTCTAGACAGATGTTTTTTTTTTTTTTTTTTTTCATGCAGTGAAAAGTTTATTAAAGTAAGGAAGGATAGGGAAAAGCTAGCATAGACATTGGCAGGGGGATAGAGTATCCCCATTGCCAATTTAAGCATGACAATTTGTATCTTTCTGTCAGTTACCAAAACAATAAATCAAAAGAATATCTTAAAGCTGTAAAGGCCCTGTAGGTCCACATTCACAACATTAACATGAGATCAGCTAGGACAGTCTCCAGGCCTCAGGGCTAGGTGAGACATTTTAATGTAAATGCACAGATTAACATAAGACTAGAAGTAGTTTTCAGTTTTAACATTGAAGATCTTTGCCTTTATTTCTCCTGTCCTTCTCCTCCTTGTCTTTTCCAGTTAATTTTTGACTCAGCAGTCAATTTGCCTAGTAATGAAATCAATGCTGTTTTAAGATCTCAAATGTCAAATGCCACTTGCAGAGGATATTATACATAAATGTTTGGTTCCTAATAAAATTTTCTAATTGTTACTGTGATTTATTTTTCCTATTAGATTTCAGATTTTTTAAATTAAGTTGCCTCCTATTTGTACAAAAAGAGTTTTAATAAGATGGCACTTGACACATGCCTTCATCACGGTCCAGACATTTATTTTGAAATATGAACTCTATCCACCTATTACTTTTCAAGTTTTTGTAAAAAAAACAAAAACCAAAAAACAGAAAACCTCACAAATCTCTAAGAATTAATTTCTGCTTTTTCTGTTCATGTTCAACAAATGCTACCATATTCTAAAAAAGTCATATTTTTCTTTCATCTTTTTATCAGTGGACTCAGCTACTATCTTTCATATGCAAATCTTCTGCTCTTACATAAGGCTCTTAATGCACAAATGAAGAATAATCCCCAATATTAAATGGCAATCAATTAATTTTTAGTTGTATATGTGTGTGTGTGCTCAGTTGTGTCTGACCCTTTTTAACTCCATGGACTACAGTCTGCCAAGCTCCTCTATCCAAGTGATTCTCTTGGCAAGAATACTTGAGTGGGTTGCCATTTTCTGCTCCAGGGATCTTCACGACCCAGAGATCGAACCCTCATCTCTTGCGTCTTCTGCATCAGCAGGCAGTTTCTTTGCTACTGCATAACCCGGGAAACACTGTTTCTGAAGTTTTTTTAACTAAAAATGTGTCTATTCTTATATTTTTCCTTTAGCATTTATTTTTAAAGTCTATTAGTGACATTTTTCTAGACAGATGTTTTTTTTTTTTTTTTTTTTTCATGCAGTGAAAAGTTTATTAAAGTAAGGAAGGATAGGGAAAAGCTAGCATAGACATTGGCAGGGGGATAGAGTATCCCCATTGCCAATTTAAGCATGACAATTTGTATCTTTCTGTCAGTTACCAAAACAATAAATCAAAAGAATATCTTAAAGCTGTAAAGGCCCTGTAGGTCCACATTCACAACATTAACATGAGATCAGCTAGGACAGTCTCCAGGCCTCAGGGCTAGGTGAGACATTTTAATGTAAATGCACAGATTAACATAAGACTAGAAGTAGTTTTCAGTTTTAACATTGAAGATCTTTGCCTTTATTTCTCCTGTCCTTCTCCTCCTTGTCTTTGGAATCAGCTGGCCTCCTTGCCAAGTCTGCCTTTGTACCCTTTTCCTTCTCTCCTTTTCTTTTTTTAAGGAGAATTATGTTGCCAGGGAAAGGGAGCAATGACTCATCTGGCTTCTTCGAGCTGAGCATGGGCGTGGTCCCTAAACTATTATTACTGTTTTTTAAAATTTTGTAAACTTTTATTTTACTTTTAACTTTTACAGAGCTTTGTTTGTTTACAGATATGTAACTCCCTAAATAATTGAGGCAAAATATTCTCCTTACCCTTTATTAGGGTTTTTGACCCAGGGGTCCCAAACTCCTGGAGGAGGCTATAGGAGCCTGAACCATCATTTGTAACTTAAAAGCATTTAGACGGTTGGAAACAAATCCTATCATGTAATTGTAGATACAAGAAGCAAATAGCAAAAACAAAACAATCAGAATCATTACAATTAAGATAGTTTTCTACCAAGGAGAGTTAGTTAATCTATTTTAAAGTGATGTAAGTGAGGCCTCTGGAGTATCCATAGCTTCAATCATTTTACCTATATGTTTAACAAAGTGAGTAACATTAGTGCTTATGTCTGGTATGTAAGTGTAAGGGTTAGGAGGGAAAGGGGCAGGGCACAATTTTTGAAAAGAATGACAGCCCAAGGGCACAGCATAAACCCATTAGAATCAAATGGGTCCAAGATGGCAGACCAGACCTTGATCCTCAGTCAACAAGCTAAATGACACACCCAGAGGTGCCTGACAGTTCCACCCTTTCCCTAAAAGAGCTGGAATAATCCTCCCACTCATTAGCATACGGAATTACCCAACCCATAAAAGCTAAGAACGCTATGTTTTGGGGGCCACTGAATTCGCTCTGCAATGGCCCCTGACCAGTTCCACCTTTCCTAGCATAATTATTTTTGTCAGTTACCAAAACAATAAATCAAAAGAATATCTTAAAGCTGTAAAGGCCCTGTAGGTCCACATTCACAACATTAACATGAGATCAGCTAGGACAGTCTCCAGGCCTCAGGGCTAGGTGAGACATTTTAATGTAAATGCACAGATTAACATAAGACTAGAAGTAGTTTTCAGTTTTAACATTGAAGATCTTTGCCTTTATTTCTCCTGTCCTTCTCCTCCTTGTCTTTGGAATCAGCTGGCCTCCTTGCCAAGTCTGCCTTTGTACCCTTTTCCTTCTCTCCTTTTCTCTTTTTAAGGAGAATGATGTTGCCAGGGAAAGGGAGCAATGACTCATCTGGCTTCTTCGAGCTGAGCATGGGCGTGGTCCCTAAACTATTATTACTGTTTTTTAAAATTTTGTAAACTTTTATTTTACTTTTAACTTTTACAGAGCTTTGTTTGTTTACAGATATGTAACTCCCTAAATAATTGAGGCAAAATATTCTCCTTACCCTTTATTAGGGTTTTTGACCCAGGGGTCCCAAACTCCTGGAGGAGGCTATAGGAGCCTGAACCATCATTTGTAACTTAAAAGCATTTAGACGGTTGGAAACAAATCCTATCATGTAATTGTAGATACAAGAAGCAAATAGCAAAAACAAAACAATCAGAATCATTACAATTAAGATAGTTTTCTACCAAGGAGAGTTAGTTAATCTATTTTAAAGTGATGTAAGTGAGGCCTCTGGAGTATCCATAGCTTCAATCATTTTACCTATATGTTTAACAAAGTGAGTAACATTAGTGCTTATGTCTGGTATGTAAGTGTAAGGGTTAGGAGGGAAAGGGGCAGGGCACAATTTTTGAAAAGAATGACAGCCCAAGGGCACAGCATAAACCCATTAGAATCAAATGGGTCCAAGATGGCAGACCAGACCTTGATCCTCAGTCAACAAGCTAAATGACACACCCAGAGGTGCCTGACAGTTCCACCCTTTCCCTAAAAGAGCTGGAATAATCCTCCCACTCATTAGCATACGGAATTACCCAACCCATAAAAGCTAAGAACGCTATGTTTTGGGGGCCACTGAATTCGCTCTGCAATGGCCCACACTTTTTCTGTGGAGTGTGCTTTCTCTGAATTTGAGTAAATCCATTTCTTACCAATCACTTTGCCTCTTGCTGAATTCTTTTCTGCAAAGAGACATGAAGAACCTGAACTTCAGTGGGTCCAGACATTGGGTGAGTGATTTTAATTACCAGGGTTTTTGCTGGATTTGAGTCCCAGCCATGTGGGTTCAAGTCCCAAACAGGGTTTTGGCTGGGTTCGAGTCCTGGCTGCAGGGGTTCAAGTCCCAAACAAGGTTTTGGCTGGGTTCAAGTCCTGACCACGTGGGTTCAAGTCCCAAACAGGTTTGATTAAGTCTGGGGCCTGGGTTTAAGTCTCAAATTAAGGAAGAACACTTTCATAAGTATAACATTGTCAACATGAATAATGGCACAAGTTCCTCCTTGTGCAGCTGTTAGAATATTTAGGGCCAGTCTATTTTGTAAAACCACTTTTTAAATTTGTAACTGTTCAGCATTAAGGACTGAAATGGCCTTTTGAGAATCTTGCAAAGCCTGTTGGGTAAAGTTTGTCAGGGCATCAACTCATAACATTATGTCTGTACTTCTCAAAGAGGGAGTGAATATAGCAGACAAATAGTCATACCAGTGAATACGGACCTTGTCCAATGAGATTTAAGGTGTAGTAGCTTAGCAGGCTTTTCTGGAAGTTCTGAAAATATGAAACCATGGGTAAAAGATGGACCTAGGGTACATTTCTCTATCTACCCAGGAGGAAGTCATATTCAAAGACAGGAACCACATATACAGTAGGTTCCATTTGGAACAAGCCACTGTGATTGTGGTATCCAGTCCCAGTCAGTTCCTGACCATGTAAAAGGAGGGCCTGAGTTGGGATTGGACAATATGGGATTGATTATATTGCATGTTTCTTTAGGCAAGGATTTCATTTGTTTTCAGTCTTTATAGGTAAGCTGTGTATTACTTTTTGGTGGTGGCTCTTTTTATCCACCCTTTTTCCCTAAAAGAGCTGGAATAATCCTCCCACTCATTAGCATACGGAATTACCCAACCCATAAAAGCTAAGAACGCTATGTTTTGGGGGCCACTGAATTCGCTCTGCAATGGCCCACACTTTTTCTGTGGAGTGTGCTTTCTCTGAATTTGAGTAAATCCATTTCTTACCAATCACTTTGCCTCTTGCTGAATTCTTTTCTGCAAAGAGACATGAAGAACCTGAACTTCAGTGGGTCCAGACATTGGGTGAGTGATTTTAATTACCAGGGTTTTTGCTGGATTTGAGTCCCAGCCATGTGGGTTCAAGTCCCAAACAGGGTTTTGGCTGGGTTCGAGTCCTGGCTGCAGGGGTTCAAGTCCCAAACAAGGTTTTGGCTGGGTTCAAGTCCTGACCACGTGGGTTCAAGTCCCAAACAGGTTTGATTAAGTCTGGGGCCTGGGTTTAAGTCTCAAATTAAGGAAGAACACTTTCATAAGTATAACATTGTCAACATGAATAATGGCACAAGTTCCTCCTTGTGCAGCTGTTAGAATATTTAGGGCCAGTCTATTTTGTAAAACCACTTTTTAAATTTGTAACTGTTCAGCATTAAGGACTGAAATGGCCTTTTGAGAATCTTGCAAAGCCTGTTGGGTAAAGTTTGTCAGGGCATCAACTCATAACATTATGTCTGTACTTCTCAAAGAGGGAGTGAATATAGCAGACAAATAGTCATACCAGTGAATACGGACCTTGTCCAATGAGATTTAAGGTGTAGTAGCTTAGCAGGTTTTTCTGGAAGTTCTGAAAATATGAAACCATAGGTAAAAGCTAGACCTAGGTTACATCTTTCTATCTACCTAGGAGGGAATCATATCCAAAGATAGGAACTACATATCCAGTAGGTTCTATTTGGAACAAGTTACCATGATTGAGGCATCCAGTCCCAGTCAGTGCCTGGCCATGTAAAAGGAGGGCCTGAGTTGGGATTGGATAATACAGGGATGATTATATTGCATGTTTCTTTAGGCAAGAATTTCATTTGTTTTCAGTCATTATAGGTAAATTGTCTATTACTTTTTGGTGCTGGCTCTGTTTATCTTCAGCATATGGGAGCTTTAGATATTAGGCGTCCCTGTTTAGGAGTTAATCATATAGCTTCATCCCATATTTGATAACTGTCTAGTGGGAAGTCACTAGATTTTGACTTGTTTGTCTTTTTGTGCTTAGTGGAGTAGTTATTAAACCAGGTTAATGTATAGTCAAAGTTAAAAGTCACATTATGTTCATAGTTACACTAGTCCATTTTCGATTATTAGACGCCATTAGATTAAGAAGGAGTGTTACATGAAATTGTTGATGAAGGCAGTTACAGAGTTGGAGAAAGTCTTTTCCTTGGAGTGGTGACACCCAGCACGGGAAGCCTTTGACTGATGAGGAGGGGAGTGTTCGACACACAAAGCAATTAGATTGGTTGTGGAATATGGCATAGGAATGAGCCCAGGACAGGAAGGCCTTATCTTGTAGATCAAACAGCAGACTCAGGATTTCAGGGGTTGGTAGCAGCAAGACCACATAGGCTGCCAAGCCCATCTGCAGAGAACTGGTCTTGGGCTGACCCCAGGAGCAGCCAAGGAGAGAGGACCAAGGGCGCCACAAAAGCAGGCAGCACCACTGCCATTGTATTCAAGTCCACTTTGGGAGAAGTTTCAAGTCGCTTTGCAAAGAGCTGCCAGGGGGGTCACAGTGAAAACCACAGTTGAGGAGTCCACCAGGCCTGGCAGTGTGAGTGTGGGGAGTGGACAGCCACACGTCCTCACTTTTTTCCCGCTCCACAGTCACCAAACTACTTCTGGGGCTACAGCATTGCCCACTTCACTGGCCGGCTACGGCTGCTGCTCTGCAGAGGATGCTCCTCTAAACAGATGTTTTTACTACAGAAAGTGTGATAGAAATTTTGACAAAATACATAACCTCTCTGGGCAGCCATTGACCTTTCTAGAATGTGAATGGGAATATATAATGGGAAAGAATTCAGAAAGCAACCCCAAGGAATGTGTGACACTCAGGGATAATCTCATTCTTGAGCTGATTTCATGATCTAAGCTTTGTTCAAATATTGAAAATAAAGCTGTGGACTAAGACTTTCTTCACTGGATTAATCTGTATGTTAATTTATATTTTATTTTTTGCACTATGTGTGTGTGCTTAGTCAAGTCCAATTTTTGCAACCCCTCCTGATACTTGTCTTTTTTATCTTCAGCATAGGAGTTAGGCGTCCCTGTTTAGGAGTTAATCATATAGCTTCATCCCATATTTGATAACTGTCTAGTGGGAAGTCACTAGATTTTGACTTGTTTGTCTTTTTGTGCTTAGTGGAGTAGTTATTAAACCAGGTTAATGTATAGTCAAAGTTAAAAGTCACATTATGTTCATAGTTACACTAGTCCATTTTCGATTATTAGACGCCATTAGATTAAGAAGGAGTGTTACATGAAATTGTTGATGAAGGCAGTTACAGAGTTGGAGAAAGTCTTTTCCTTGGAGTGGTGACACCCAGCACGGGAAGCCTTTGACTGATGAGGAGGGGAGTGTTCGACACACAAAGCAATTAGATTGGTTGTGGAATATGGCATAGGAATGAGCCCAGGACAGGAAGGCCTTATCTTGTAGATCAAACAGCAGACTCAGGATTTCAGGGGTTGGTAGCAGCAAGACCACATAGGCTGCCAAGCCCATCTGCAGAGAACTGGTCTTGGGCTGACCCCAGGAGCAGCCAAGGAGAGAGGACCAAGGGCGCCACAAAAGCAGGCAGCACCACTGCCATTGTATTCAAGTCCACTTTGGGAGAAGTTTCAAGTCGCTTTGCAAAGAGCTGCCAGGGGGGTCACAGTGAAAACCACAGTTGAGGAGTCCACCAGGCCTGGCAGTGTGAGTGTGGGGAGTGGACAGCCACACGTCCTCACTTTTTCCTGCTCCACAGTCACCAAACTACTTCTGGGGCTACAGCATTGCCCACTTCACTGGCCGGCTACGGCTGCTGCTCTGCAGAGGATGCTCCTCTAAACAGATGTTTTTACTACAGAAAGTGTGATAGAAATTTTGACAAAATACATAACCTCTCTGGGCAGCCATTGACCTTTCTAGAATGTGAATGGGAATATATAATGGGAAAGAATTCAGAAAGCAACCCCAAGGAATGTGTGACACTCAGGGATAATCTCATTCTTGAGCTGATTTCATGATCTAAGCTTTGTTCAAATATTGAAAATAAAGCTGTGGACTAAGACTTTCTTCACTGGATTAATCTGTATGTTAATTTATATTTTATTTTTTGCACTATGTGTGTGTGCTTAGTCAAGTCCAATTTTTGCAACCCCTCCTGATACTTGTAACACCGTGGGTGGATTTCAGAATAATTACCAAGTGCAAGGAGACAGACAAAAATCTCATGGCTGCTCTGCAGTTCCATTCATATGAGATTCTTGGAAATGCAGTTTAATCCATCCTGACAGGAACAGATCAGCTGAGACAATAGTGGTGGTGGGGTGTAGAATAGGGGCATGAAAAAACCTTTTGAGATGAAAATGCTTGGTATATTGATTATGATGATGGTTTCACAGTGCATATGTGGGTCAAGAATCTTCAAATTTGTGGAATTTAAATATGTGTGGTTACTGCAAAGGAATAATATCTCAGTATTATAGAAAAAGGGGCTTCCTAGGTCACTCATGTGGTAAAGAGCCCATCTGTCAATGCAGAAGTGTATTTGATCTCTGGGTTGGGAAGATCCCCTAGAGGAGGAAATGGCAACCCATTCCAGTATTCTTGCCTGGGAAATCCCATGGACACAGAAGCCTGGCTGGGCTACAGTCCATGGAGTGAATCGTAAAGAGCCGAACACAACTGGATATACATGAATCTATAACATTCACACTCCCAGGGAATGAGAGGCCTAGGAATTTTCTACCTTCAGGTAAGTCTTTTCAATTAATATGACATTGAAAATCAACTATAGTTCAATAAAAAACAATTAAAAAATTAAAAATGCAATAAAATCACAGTTTTGTTTTGAACAAGATGAGTTTGAGATGCTGAGATGCGTGGGGTGGACATGCAGGTATTTGGAGGAGCAGCCATGGCTCAGCACAGACAGGCAAGGAAGGAGGATGGAGCATGCATGATCTGGAAGCCAGAACACACCAGAGTTGAGAGATAAGAAGAGACGGACGCAGAAGAACCCTGAAAAAGCAGAAGTTCCAGGGGAGGAGAAACTGAGAAAGAGACCATGATGTGGCTTTCAGACAAATTAAAGAAATACAGCTGGTGGCTTGTCCAGGATGCCAAAACAGACCACGGTTGTAGCACATGCTATAGGTGGACCACTTCAGTGCTTTCAGTTTTGATGGAGTGATGATGATAGAAGTCGTATGTAAAATTAAACAAGGCTGAGTCAGTGTAGACCATGCTCTGGTCTTTTATCCAAGTGAAAGTTCATTCTGGTGAGGCAAAACTGCCTGGTTCCGGTGGAGCCAACTTCCTCCCATGTTGGGAGCGCTGCTCAGCATGTTGCTGTTGCTCAGCATGGCTGGAGAGACGAGCTAAAGGGCTTTTCCTAGAGTGGGAGAGGACTGTTGAGATCTTGGAGATGAAGTCTTTATCATTTAATCCTCATGCTTTGATTCTTTAAAGCTTTGCCAAAGCCATCACAGTACCTTAAAATGAGGGCAAGTTCTTTGACATCCCAAATAAATCTTTGCAACAAACTGGAAAATTCTGAAAGAGATGGGAATACCAGACAACCTTACCTGCCTTTTGTGAAATCTGTATGCAGAGCATTCTCAACTGTGAATATTTGTTGGAAGGACTGATGCTGACAGACTTTATTTCCTTGGGCTCCAAAATCACTGCAGATGATGACTGCAGCCATGAAATTAAAAGATGCTTGCCCTTTGGAAAAAGCTACGATGAACCTACACAGCACATTAAAAAGCAGAGACATCACTTTGCACACAAAGCCCCATATAGTCAAAGCTATGGTTTTCCCAGTATTCGTGTATGGATGTGAGAGCTGGACCAGAAAGAAGCTTGAGCACCAAAGAATTGATGCTTTCAAATTGTGGTGTTGGTGAAGGTTCTTGAGTCTCTTGGACTGAAAGGAGATTAAACCAGTCAATTTCAAAGGGAATCAACTCTGAATATTCATTGGAAGGGCTGATGCTGAAGCTGAAGCTCCAATACTTGGACCATCTGATGTGGAGAGATGGCTCATTGGAAAAGACCCTGATGTTGGGAAAACTAGAAGGTAAAAGGAGAAGGGAACAACAGAGGTCGAGATGGTTGGATGGCATCACTGAGTCGATGGACATGAGTTTGACCAAGCTCCAGGAGATGGTGAAGGACATAGAAGACTGGCATGCCACAGTCCATGGGGTTGCAAAGAGTGGGATAGAAATGAGTGAGCTGAACTGAAATGTATGCATTCATTCAAAAAATAAGTAAATAAATTAGAATAAAACAAGGGTAAAATTTATTTCAAATAGAATAAGTTTGGGTGTGTTGATGGTAACTGCCTAGAGTGGCTGTTGAGATCCTTGGAGAATTCATTCTGGTGAGGCAAAACTGCCTGGTTCCGGTGGAGCCAACTTCCTCCCATGTTGGGAGCGCTGCTCAGCATGTTGCTGTTGCTCAGCATGGCTGGAGAGACGAGCTAAAGGGCTTTTCCTAGAGTGGGAGAGGACTGTTGAGATCTTGGAGATGAAGTCTTTATCATTTAATCCTCATGCTTTGATTCTTTAAAGCTTTGCCAAAGCCATCACAGTACCTTAAAATGAGGGCAAGTTCTTTGACATCCCAAATAAATCTTTGCAACAAACTGGAAAATTCTGAAAGAGATGGGAATACCAGACAACCTTACCTGCCTTTTGTGAAATCTGTATGCAGAGCATTCTCAACTGTGAATATTTGTTGGAAGGACTGATGCTGACAGACTTTATTTCCTTGGGCTCCAAAATCACTGCAGATGATGACTGCAGCCATGAAATTAAAAGATGCTTGCCCTTTGGAAAAAGCTACGATGAACCTACACAGCACATTAAAAAGCAGAGACATCACTTTGCACACAAAGCCCCATATAGTCAAAGCTATGGTTTTCCCAGTATTCGTGTATGGATGTGAGAGCTGGACCAGAAAGAAGCTTGAGCACCAAAGAATTGATGCTTTCAAATTGTGGTGTTGGTGAAGGTTCTTGAGTCTCTTGGACTGAAAGGAGATTAAACCAGTCAATTTCAAAGGGAATCAACTCTGAATATTCATTGGAAGGGCTGATGCTGAAGCTGAAGCTCCAATACTTGGACCATCTGATGTGGAGAGATGGCTCATTGGAAAAGACCCTGATGTTGGGAAAACTAGAAGGTAAAAGGAGAAGGGAACAACAGAGGTCGAGATGGTTGGATGGCATCACTGAGTCGATGGACATGAGTTTGACCAAGCTCCAGGAGATGGTGAAGGACATAGAAGACTGGCATGCCACAGTCCATGGGGTTGCAAAGAGTGGGATAGAAATGAGTGAGCTGAACTGAAATGTATGCATTCATTCAAAAAATAAGTAAATAAATTAGAATAAAACAAGGGTAAAATTTATTTCAAATAGAATAAGTTTGGGTGTGTTGATGGAAATAATCAACAAATAATCTATAATAAGAATAGAAAAGAGTTTTATTCTTACCAAAATGGGGATGATAATCTTGGAGACATGGATTCAAGAAGCATGTGAATTGTGTTCCCCAGACGACAAATCAGGAGAGCTTTATAAAGGCAGAAACCACGCAGTTATGTAAGTTGCTTTTTAAGAATCATAATTGGAGCTGGCAAGAAGTAAGAGTGCTGGTTAAGCAAGAATTGGTTGGGGTCTGAAATGGTTGCATAGTTACAAGTGGAGACCATGAGGTTGCAGCTGGCAGCTGCTCACAAGAACTGTTTGGGAAATAGCTGGTGATGTCCTTCAGTCTGACACAGTTCAGAAAATTCAGGTTCTCAGGTGTGTGGGTACAGGTCTGACACCATGTGCCCAAGGGCCAGGGGCACTATCCTGGGTTCCTGAACCACTGCAGTTACTTCATTTTGATTTTAAAATGCATTCTTTTCTTTAAGGGTTAAAGCATATGCACAATGAATGTTTGATGGTCTGTAAGACAGGCTGGTTGGGTTAGCATACAGTAAGTAAGTGCTGATCACTCAATCATGTCTGACTCTATGTGATCCTATGGACTATAGCCCATCAGACTCCTCTGTACATGAAATTCTCCAGGCAAGAGTACTGGAGTGGGTAGTCATTCCCTTGTCCAGGGGATCTTCCCAACCCAGGGATCGAACCTGAGTGTCCTGTATTGTGGGCAGATTCTTTATCATCTGAGCCACCAAGTAAGTGCTGTTAGCATAAAGTTCAAATCATGTATGTACAAGAATGACTTCCTCATACCTGGATATGTGAAAATTTCTTCCACCAGGCATTAATAATGTTGAATGATCACATTAACTGATAAAGAAATGATAATTTGCTGATCATAATCTAAGGAACTAATATTGAGCAACTGGTGAAATGCATAGCTTAAAATTGCCCACATTGTGGCCACAGGAGGGAAGTTAGACAGGGTTGAACGAATTGAGACAGAAGCATTGCCATAGATACACTAGCATGTGTAAAACAGATGTAAGCGGGAAGCTGCGGCTTTTGCACAGGGAGCTCAGCTAGGTGCTCTGTGATGACCTAGAGGGGTGGGGTGCAGTGGGGGTAGGAGGGAAGTTAGAGAGGGAAGGAATATTCATATACATATGGGTGATTCATGCTCTTGTAAGCAGAAACTAACACAGCATTGTAAAGCAATTATCTTCCCACCTGAAATTTAAAAATTGCTCACAGATCACTTTATCAGGAATCTCTAAAAGTTTTAAAAACAGTATCTGTCAGCTTTTAATAAGTTTCAATAATTTTTAGTTACTCCTTTTTTTACATTGACTTTTGTTTCTTTACTTGAATTATCTATGTTCAAAGAATGAGATGCTCAATAAAATAGCGTTTATGATGTGTACAATGGCATCCCCTTAATTCTGGAAGGATTCTTTTTTTTTTTTTTTTCTTTTTACAGAAAAGTTAAATGGTAAGATAATTGTTTGATTAGCATATGGATGGTATTCATGGGGAAAATGAAGTTGACATTAAAAAAAATTAAAATATGTTTGGCAGTGGGATCCAAGAAAAATGAGTAACTGCAGAAGTATAGTATTTAATTAACCCTAAAAATAGGAGCAAGACTGACTTTTCCTCTTACATTCTCAACTAAAAAACGACTTGCTTTTATGCCCATCAGAAAGCTCCTCCCTCTCCGACTTGGTTGATAATAAGCCTCTATCTATCCCAAATCTTAGTACTTACAAGGCTTTTATAGCAAATGAGAAAATAGTGAAGTTAATGCCCCTTAACAGGAATTTCATTTGCACCCGTTTCATTCTGAGTATGACAAATCCATTCAATACGCCCTATCTTTACACAGAAATGATTTAAAATGGACGATTACATGGGTACAGTAATTGAACTTTCCCCTGTAGCTATGAGAAAATCATGTCTCGAGTAATAAAGATCACTTGAAACAACTGAATTTCAATACAAAGAATGACCTTAGAGACTGGCGGTTAATTTCTCACTTAATTTCTCCTGCTGTACCTCTCGTGTGGTGTTTCTTTCATTTCTTTCCTGATGTCTCTTAACTGGTCCACTTTCCACTGGAAGATGGGCTGTCCTTTCTGCCCTAAAGGACACATTCCTCCACTTCTAAGCAGGTTAACTTGGCCACGTACATTTTTTTCAGTTAGTGTGTGCCATATGCACTTGATGCTAACATATGTACTGGGAGCTCTTTAGTTTTAAAAGTGTGGGGTTTCTGACTATACTCTTTAATCTTTATAAAGTCATATGTTTTTTGACCTTGGATAATGTGAATGAAGATGCGCAAAGGCTGTTGAAAAAATCCATTGAGAAAAAGTTTAACAGGACCCCCTGGATGCAGTTTAAAAATCTGTCAGCTTTTAATAAGTTTCAATAATTTTAGTTACTCCTTTTTTTACATTGACTTTTGTTTCTTTACTTGAATTATCTATGTTCAAAGAATGAGATGCTCAATAAAATAGCGTTTATGATGTGTACAATGGCATCCCCTTAATTCTGGAAGGATTCTTTTTTTTTTTTTTTTCTTTTTACAGAAAAGTTAAATGGTAAGATAATTGTTTGATTAGCATATGGATGGTATTCATGGGGAAAATGAAGTTGACATTAAAAAAAATTAAAATATGTTTGGCAGTGGGATCCAAGAAAAATGAGTAACTGCAGAAGTATAGTATTTAATTAACCCTAAAAATAGGAGCAAGACTGACTTTTCCTCTTACATTCTCAACTAAAAAACGACTTGCTTTTATGCCCATCAGAAAGCTCCTCCCTCTCCGACTTGGTTGATAATAAGCCTCTATCTATCCCAAATCTTAGTACTTACAAGGCTTTTATAGCAAATGAGAAAATAGTGAAGTTAATGCCCCTTAACAGGAATTTCATTTGCACCCGTTTCATTCTGAGTATGACAAATCCATTCAATACGCCCTATCTTTACACAGAAATGATTTAAAATGGACGATTACATGGGTACAGTAATTGAACTTTCCCCTGTAGCTATGAGAAAATCATGTCTCGAGTAATAAAGATCACTTGAAACAACTGAATTTCAATACAAAGAATGACCTTAGAGACTGGCGGTTAATTTCTCACTTAATTTCTCCTGCTGTACCTCTCGTGTGGTGTTTCTTTCATTTCTTTCCTGATGTCTCTTAACTGGTCCACTTTCCACTGGAAGATGGGCTGTCCTTTCTGCCCTAAAGGACACATTCCTCCACTTCTAAGCAGGTTAACTTGGCCACGTACATTTTTTTCAGTTAGTGTGTGCCATATGCACTTGATGCTAACATATGTACTGGGAGCTCTTTAGTTTTAAAAGTGTGGGGTTTCTGACTATACTCTTTAATCTTTATAAAGTCATATGTTTTTTTTGACCTTGGATAATGTGAATGAAGATGCGCAAAGGCTGTTGAAAATCCATTGAGAAGTAACAGGACACTGAGGATGCAGCTCTTCCTTTACCACCTTAACAGGATGAAACTCCACCTTCACAACCAGAAGCATCCCCATCTCTATGATTTTGGAAACATCAAACAGCAGACTTGAACTGTTACCCACAAAGTTGAATGTCAAATTCAATGCTCATGGGACTAAAATATTCTTTCCTTTGTTAGAGTTGTTCCCTGGCAGATTATCCAAGTATATGTCAAAAGCACAACCAAGCGAATATAATTTAGCGAGTCTCGCACTTGAAAAACTCCTTCTCTGACTAGGCAAGTAGGATTCGGTCAGTACATTGACATTTCTCTCTGTTTAACTAAAATATAGGGTACTTGATTTCAAGGAGTCTGGGAAATTCAAGTCAAACTTCTTTGAGTTTTTATCTAATTATACATTCTATTTTACTTTAGTCATAGCTTCTGTAATGTTTAGTGCAGGCAACTGCAAAATAAAACTTTAACATTGTGAGTAGTTTTACTAAAATATCAAGTATGAAAAAATTTGTATAATTCTGAGAAGAGTGAAAGTGATATAGTCTCTTAATCACTATGTATTAATAATTTGACCAAAGATGCTAGTGGCCGTCCAATTTTGAGTATATTATGCTTTATTTCTTCCATTCTCTGAATGGATAACAACTATCTTTTTTATTCACTGAAATGAGATAGTTGCAAGAAAAATTTTAGTATATTCCATACATTTTATTCTGTCCATGTTTATGTGCAAATATCATCATAATAGCTAGGTTGTTAGAAAGCAAGCCACAATATATTATTTTGTGTAAAATTACACAAATTTGTGTAAATTTGAGAGTTATTTTACTAGTAGAACTATAAGAAATTTCTTAACTTCCAAGGCATATAATAATCTTATTAGATGGTAGACAAAAAAAGGTTACTACAAATGTGCTTTTCTCTTGTTTTAAAATTGATCCTCAAAGCAACAAAGACAGGTGGAAGGGCCACACCTCACATTTGTATGTTCACTGAAGGACATTTTACAGAGCACAATAGATAAAATGCTTTGAGTATGTGATTCCATCTGTGAATTACAGGTCTCAGGTCAAAAGTAGATGCCATGCATTTTGCATAAGTTCATCCTTTTTACCACCTTAACAGGATGAAACTCCACCTTCACAACCAGAAGCATCCCCATCTCTATGATTTTGGAAACATCAAACAGCAGACTTGAACTGTTACCCACAAAGTTGAATGTCAAATTCAATGCTCATGGGACTAAAATATTCTTTCCTTTGTTAGAGTTGTTCCCTGGCAGATTATCCAAGTATATGTCAAAAGCACAACCAAGCGAATATAATTTAGCGAGTCTCGCACTTGAAAAACTCCTTCTCTGACTAGGCAAGTAGGATTCGGTCAGTACATTGACATTTCTCTCTGTTTAACTAAAATATAGGGTACTTGATTTCAAGGAGTCTGGGAAATTCAAGTCAAACTTCTTTGAGTTTTTATCTAATTATACATTCTATTTTACTTTAGTCATAGCTTCTGTAATGTTTAGTGCAGGCAACTGCAAAATAAAACTTTAACATTGTGAGTAGTTTTACTAAAATATCAAGTATGAAAAAATTTGTATAATTCTGAGAAGAGTGAAAGTGATATAGTCTCTTAATCACTATGTATTAATAATTTGACCAAAGATGCTAGTGGCCGTCCAATTTTGAGTATATTATGCTTTATTTCTTCCATTCTCTGAATGGATAACAACTATCTTTTTTATTCACTGAAATGAGATAGTTGCAAGAAAAATTTTAGTATATTCCATACATTTTATTCTGTCCATGTTTATGTGCAAATATCATCATAATAGCTAGGTTGTTAGAAAGCAAGCCACAATATATTATTTTGTGTAAAATTACACAAATTTGTGTAAATTTGAGAGTTATTTTACTAGTAGAACTATAAGAAATTTCTTAACTTCCAAGGCATATAATAATCTTATTAGATGGTAGACAAAAAAAGGTTACTACAAATGTGCTTTTCTCTTGTTTTAAAATTGATCCTCAAAGCAACAAAGACAGGTGGAAGGGCCACACCTCACATTTGTATGTTCACTGAAGGACATTTTACAGAGCACAATAGATAAAATGCTTTGAGTATGTGATTCCATCTGTGAATTACAGGTCTCAGGTCAAAAGTAGATGCCATGCATTTTTGCATAAGTTTCCTATATAATCATTCATCAATAATATTGCCTTAATCTATATTCCAGTAGTCATGTACGGATGTGAAAGTTGGGCCATAAAGAAAGCTGAGTGTTGAAGTGTTGATGCTTTTGAATTGTGGAGTTGAAGAAAATCTTATGAGTCCTTTGAACAGCAAGGAGATCAAACCTGTTAATCCTAAAGGAAATCAACCCTGAATATTCATTGAATGATACTGAAGTTTCAATACTTTGGCCATCTGATGTGAAGAGCTGACTTATTGGAAAAGATCCTGATGGGAAAGATTGAAAGCAGGAGGAGAAGAGGGCAACAGAGGATGAGATGGTTGGATGGTATCTCTGACTCAATGGACATGAATTTGAGTAACTCCAGAAAATAGTGAAGGACAGGGAGGCCTGGCTTGCTGCAGTCCATGGGGTCATGAAGAGCTGGACATGACTTAGTAACTGAACAATCTTTCCTCTATGTCTTCTTGACTTTTGAGAAAGAATACATGGATGACATGAATTTTGAGACTCACATGGATACCATAAATGTCTGGCAGTATTAAAACATATTTTGATTTTGTGCTATTTCTATTACATAATAGTCAATATTTTCTACACTTTGGTAAATAAGGGAGCCAGTGCGTTGAAAACATTTCACTGGGGCTTCCCTGGTGGTCCAGTGGGTAAGGACACCGCCTTGCAGTGCAAGGGGCACTGGTTCGATCCCTGGCCTGGGAAGATCCATGTCTTTATGTGCAAATATCATCATAATAGCTAGGTTGTTAGAAAGCAAGCCACAATATATTATTTTGTGTAAAATTACACAAATTTGTGTAAATTTGAGAGTTATTTTACTAGTAGAACTATAAGAAATTTCTTAACTTCCAAGGCATATAATAATCTTATTAGATGGTAGACAAAAAAAGGTTACTACAAATGTGCTTTTCTCTTGTTTTAAAATTGATCCTCAAAGCAACAAAGACAGGTGGAAGGGCCACACCTCACATTTGTATGTTCACTGAAGGACATTTTACAGAGCACAATAGATAAAATGCTTTGAGTATGTGATTCCATCTGTGAATTACAGGTCTCAGGTCAAAAGTAGATGCCATGCATTTTTGCATAAGTTTCCTATATAATCATTCATCAATAATATTGCCTTAATCTATATTCCAGTAGTCATGTACGGATGTGAAAGTTGGGCCATAAAGAAAGCTGAGTGTTGAAGTGTTGATGCTTTTGAATTGTGGAGTTGAAGAAAATCTTATGAGTCCTTTGAACAGCAAGGAGATCAAACCTGTTAATCCTAAAGGAAATCAACCCTGAATATTCATTGAATGATACTGAAGTTTCAATACTTTGGCCATCTGATGTGAAGAGCTGACTTATTGGAAAAGATCCTGATGGGAAAGATTGAAAGCAGGAGGAGAAGAGGGCAACAGAGGATGAGATGGTTGGATGGTATCTCTGACTCAATGGACATGAATTTGAGTAACTCCAGAAAATAGTGAAGGACAGGGAGGCCTGGCTTGCTGCAGTCCATGGGGTCATGAAGAG
This sequence comes from Tragulus kanchil, assembly GCA_022376925.1. Taxonomy (NCBI): domain Eukaryota; kingdom Metazoa; phylum Chordata; class Mammalia; order Artiodactyla; family Tragulidae; genus Tragulus; species Tragulus kanchil. The sequence continues at coordinate 84,550,657 of JAIOJX010000031.1, read as the reverse complement.
CTGGACATGACTTAGTAACTGAACAATCTTTCCTCTATGTCTTCTTGACTTTTGAGAAAGAATACATGGATGACATGAATTTTGAGACTCACATGGATACCATAAATGTCTGGCAGTATTAAAACATATTTTGATTTTGTGCTATTTCTATTACATAATAGTCAATATTTTCTACACTTTGGTAAATAAGGGAGCCAGTGCGTTGAAAACATTTCACTGGGGCTTCCCTGGTGGTCCAGTGGGTAAGGACACCGCCTTGCAGTGCAAGGGGCACTGGTTCGATCCCTGGCCTGGGAAGATCCCACGTGCTGCAGAGTGGCTGGACCGATGTGTCCAATTACCGAGCCGGAGCTCTGGAGTGCATGCGCCCAGAGCCGGTGCTCTGTGACAACAGAGGCCACCGCGGTGGGAGGCCCACACGGGCCAAAGAACAAAGATGATGAAAATGGACAAATGAAAGACCAATAGAAGTGGCCCGCCTGCTCCCCTCCCTCCCTCCCCACCCCCTCAAATAAATAAATAAATAAATCTTAAAAAAAAAAAAATTCACCATTAGAAGATAGCTATGTAACTTTAAGAAACTGTTCTTAATTTTATCCTGACTTATTAGTTCTAAATAATTTAGAAGCAATTTGGATTTTAAGCATGTGGCCTATGAAGACTCAAGGGACAGCTCCCTTTAAATTTCTCAGTATGGTTAACTAACATCAGTAACCAGGAGTTTAGGGAATATCTGCTCAAAATGCTCTGTGTGTATGTTTCAGGGGAACATCCATGGGAACATGCCCATCAACAGGGGTAAATAAATCCATGGCCTCCAACTTTGGTTAGAGTGAAAATACTCCCCTGTCACACCTTTGGTTGTCACTTGGAAAGGGGCTACTGGCCCATTTTAGCAGTGAATGGCTCAGCACTACACCTCTGTCCATGAGCTAATGCACCTGGGAAAGCTGTTTCAGAAATTGACAGCAGGAAGCTAAGTGGAAAGAACTAGAAACTCCCAGAAACAATAAGGTGGACAAAATAGCACCTGCCCAACTACAGCCCTGGAAGGCTTTAAACCCTGCAAAGAAGGTGTGGTCAGGAGGATGGTAGAATATTTCATCACTGTGTAATCTGCTGGGAATTCAACCTGACTTTTACGATTTCTAAATCTCATCTCCAGATTAGATCTAAAAACTGCCAACCCTCTGCCACCAGAATCTTCCTATTGAATCAACTAATTTATGATTCTGCCCATTCAGAAAAAGAAGTGGACCAGTGACGTTTGAAAACATAATTTAAAACTGATTTTGTGCTATTTCTATTACATAATAGTCAATATTTTCTACACTTTGGTAAATAAGGGAGCCAGTGCGTTGAAAACATTTCACTGGGGCTTCCCTGGTGGTCCAGTGGGTAAGGACACCGCCTTGCAGTGCAAGGGGCACTGGTTCGATCCCTGGCCTGGGAAGATCCCACGTGCTGCAGAGTGGCTGGACCGATGTGTCCAATTACCGAGCCGGAGCTCTGGAGTGCATGCGCCCAGAGCCGGTGCTCTGTGACAACAGAGGCCACCGCGGTGGGAGGCCCACACGGGCCAAAGAACAAAGATGATGAAAATGGACAAATGAAAGACCAATAGAAGTGGCCCGCCTGCTCCCCTCCCTCCCCACCCCACCCCCCCTCAAATAAATAAATAAATAAATCTTAAAAAAAAAAAAATTCACCATTAGAAGATAGCTATGTAACTTTAAGAAACTGTTCTTAATTTTATCCTGACTTATTAGTTCTAAATAATTTAGAAGCAATTTGGATTTTAAGCATGTGGCCTATGAAGACTCAAGGGACAGCTCCCTTTAAATTTCTCAGTATGGTTAACTAACATCAGTAACCAGGAGTTTAGGGAATATCTGCTCAAAATGCTCTGTGTGTATGTTTCAGGGGAACATCCATGGGAACATGCCCATCAACAGGGGTAAATAAATCCATGGCCTCCAACTTTGGTTAGAGTGAAAATACTCCCCTGTCACACCTTTGGTTGTCATTTGGGAAAAGGGGGCTACTGGCCCATTTTAGCAGTGAATGGCTCAGCACTACACCTCTGTCCATGAGCTAATGCACCTGGGAAAGCTGTTTCAGAAATTGACAGCAGGAAGCTAAGTGGAAAGAACTAGAAACTCCCAGAAACAATAAGGTGGACAAAATAGCACCTGCCCAACTACAGCCCTGGAAGGCTTTAAACCCTGCAAAGAAGGTGTGGTCAGGAGGATGGTAGAATATTTCATCACTGTGTAATCTGCTGGGAATTCAACCTGACTTTTACGATTTCTAAATCTCATCTCCAGATTAGATCTAAAAACTGCCAACCCTCTGCCACCAGAATCTTCCTATTGAATCAACTAATTTATGATTCTGCCAATTCAGAAAAAGAAGTGTCTTCAATTTTATCAAATTGCAAGATTCTTCAAAGCTGTGATTTCTGCATCCTTTCTACGTCTCTAATTTCTTTATACTCAAAAAATTGTCATTATTAACATATTAAATTAAGAGGTTGCATCTTAATATCCCAGCTGCTCTGTACAATAAGGTTAATATATAATATTCATTTTTGCTTTTCCAACTGGAAAAACAATGGCTAATAATTTGCCTTGAATTGCAAATATATTCTTTTGACCAAATAAGGCTGTTTCTGGAACTTTCATTGTAAAAAATAAATGAGCAAGTCAAAGGTGGAAGATACAAAGTTCTAGTAAGTCATTGTTTTCCATTCCATGATTTAGTTATTTTCACAAATAATCCTCCAAACCAGTATGTCACAGTTGTTTGTAGTCTGTGTTGGAAAATCACCAACCATAGATTCTGTTCTTCCAGTAACAGAATTGACAAGAAAATTTTAAATTTACTTAGGCAAATCTCTTTCTTGTATCACATATATAAAAGAGAAAATCTCACTGTAATATGCTAATATTCTAAAGATACTGTTATGAAGACTAGTCAAATACCTTTTGGTTTCTTTGGAATGTCAGCATATTATAATGTCACTTTTTTTAAAAAATTCAAAATCAGGATACTTGTGTTGAACCTCGTCTGTTGCTCTTGAGTAAGTTATTCCAAGATCTATGTACCTCTTCCCAACAGATTTTCTATAAAAAGAAAGAGATGCAAAATTTGTAACATCTCTTTGCTAAGAGCTTGTACAACCTTCTGCTCTGTTTTTTCTTTTTTTCTTTTTTAATTGGAGAACAGTGAAAAATACAATCTCTTGGTGCCTCATTTAGTTAAGAGAGTTTTAGTTGGGTGTATTCTTTGTGCTTTCATCAAATTAATTAAGAAGATTGTGAATGGAAAATTGTGAATAATCAGTGTCAGTAAGGTTCCCTGGTGGGTCCCCATCTCTGACCCCTTAAGAATGATTGTCTGATCTTCTTCATAAAACTGAGCTGTGGTTATGGATAATGTCCTGCACCACCCATTTGACTGATTTGCAGGTTAGTTTTGTGGTGTGGTTAAGGGACTCTCTCCTGAGCTGGGGAGAGAATGCAGTAGGAAGAACATCTATAAGTCCCTAAAATTGCCTTGTAAAGGAAGCACTTATCAAACCCTTGAAGTGCATTTCCATCTCTTGGTGTCTTGAAATGTCCTTCTCAAAGAAAATCTTTCAGTTAGTGAGAAAGATTCCTCATTTTGCTAAATCTTAAAAGAGTAGACCTATAAATTTATTTAAAGTCTTGTTATTATAACTAGTTATAGTGTAAGTGATTTGCCTCATTATAATGAACCACTGATTGGCTAAGTAGATAAAGAACATTGTAAAGGTGATACAAGAAGCACCTCTAGGCTAGGTCCACCTAATATGCAAATACAACTTTATTATTGTCTCTTTCCTAAATGTGTTTTGCTTTTATTTCATTAAATAACATTTACTCACTCCTTAGGTAACCAGACATCAAACATCATTGTCATCTTTGAGCCATGCATACTAAAAGAGAAAATCTCACTGTAATATGCTAATATTCTAAAGATACTGTTATGAAGACTAGTCAAATACCTTTTGGTTTCTTTGGAATGTCAGCATATTATAATGTCACTTTTTTTAAAAAATTCAAAATCAGGATACTTGTGTTGAACCTCGTCTGTTGCTCTTGAGTAAGTTATTCCAAGATCTATGTACCTCTTCCCAACAGATTTTCTATAAAAAGAAAGAGATGCAAAATTTGTAACATCTCTTTGCTAAGAGCTTGTACAACCTTCTGCTCTGTTTTTTCTTTTTTTCTTTTTTAATTGGAGAACAGTGAAAAATACAATCTCTTGGTGCCTCATTTAGTTAAGAGAGTTTTAGTTGGGTGTATTCTTTGTGCTTTCATCAAATTAATTAAGAAGATTGTGAATGGAAAATTGTGAATAATCAGTGTCAGTAAGGTTCCCTGGTGGGTCCCCATCTCTGACCCCTTAAGAATGATTGTCTGATCTTCTTCATAAAACTGAGCTGTGGTTATGGATAATGTCCTGCACCACCCATTTGACTGATTTGCAGGTTAGTTTTGTGGTGTGGTTAAGGGACTCTCTCCTGAGCTGGGGAGAGAATGCAGTAGGAAGAACATCTATAAGTCCCTAAAATTGCCTTGTAAAGGAAGCACTTATCAAACCCTTGAAGTGCATTTCCATCTCTTGGTGTCTTGAAATGTCCTTCTCAAAGAAAATCTTTCAGTTAGTGAGAAAGATTCCTCATTTTGCTAAATCTTAAAAGAGTAGACCTATAAATTTATTTAAAGTCTTGTTATTATAACTAGTTATAGTGTAAGTGATTTGCCTCATTATAATGAACCACTGATTGGCTAAGTAGATAAAGAACATTGTAAAGGTGATACAAGAAGCACCTCTAGGCTAGGTCCACCTAATATGCAAATACAACTTTATTATTGTCTCTTTCCTAAATGTGTTTTTGCTTTTATTTCATTAAATAACATTTACTCACTCCTTAGGTAACCAGACATCAAACATCATTGTCATCTTTGAGCCATGCATACTAAAAGGGCAAAAATACTGATACTGGGAATGATTTAGAACATACGGTTTGTTCAGAAAGAATGAATTGAAAGATAAATTTTCTTCTAAAATCTATATTTATAAACAATTTGTAATCATATTTCTAGCTAATTTCATCCCGGAACAACTGGACTCATTATTACCACTTTGTATTGTAAAGTAGGTGGATTTATTTTATTCTTATCAATAACTACTATGCATGTGTGCATCCTAATTGGATTCACTAGTTCATGTAGGATGTTCTCAGCTCTTTAGGTAAAATCTTAGCAATTATTTCATTCTCTACTTCTAAAAATGAAATTTGCATGCAGTTAATAACACAGTTCATACACTATCTGAAAGGGATCAGAGATTTGTGATCTTTTGAAAATCACTTTTAAAGAATGGGTTGATGAGTGGTAAGAAAAAAAAAAAAAAACATCCAGCTTTAAATTCTACTCAAAACCTACAAAGCCTGGAGCTTCAACTTGAGATAAAGATTTAATTGCTTTCCTTAAATCACTTTTCCCCTTTCTCCAATAATTTTTTTAAATTCACTGATTCATAGAAAACAACTCCAGATCTGTCAGCCTGAGGTGCTAATTTTAAAGCTAGTTGAGGGGAGAACTTGAATCACTCATTTCCTTTTCCACTTGTAAATGTTCTTTGAGAAATAACGGCCATACAGGGATGTTTGAGATGGTCTTACTTTAGAGGTGAGCAAATATGTGCCCAGAGAGATGAAGCCAGCCACCTGAAACACACGAGACATTTTGTGAAGTCCAGTGGGCAATCAGGCCTGTGTCTAGGGGATGGAAGGCCTGCCTCCCAACCAGTGACCTCATCTTTCCATAAATTTATTTGCTCAGTTATAGAATGAAAAACCACTGATTGGCTAAGTAGATAAAGAACATTGTAAAGGTGATACAAGAAGCACCTCTAGGCTAGGTCCACCTAATATGCAAATACAACTTTATTATTGTCTCTTTCCTAAATGTGTTTTTGCTTTTATTTCATTAAATAACATTTACTCACTCCTTAGGTAACCAGACATCAAACATCATTGTCATCTTTGAGCCATGCATACTAAAAGGGCAAAAATACTGATACTGGGAATGATTTAGAACATACGGTTTGTTCAGAAAGAATGAATTGAAAGATAAATTTTCTTCTAAAATCTATATTTATAAACAATTTGTAATCATATTTCTAGCTAATTTCATCCCGGAACAACTGGACTCATTATTACCACTTTGTATTGTAAAGTAGGTGGATTTATTTTATTCTTATCAATAACTACTATGCATGTGTGCATCCTAATTGGATTCACTAGTTCATGTAGGATGTTCTCAGCTCTTTAGGTAAAATCTTAGCAATTATTTCATTCTCTACTTCTAAAAATGAAATTTGCATGCAGTTAATAACACAGTTCATACACTATCTGAAAGGGATCAGAGATTTGTGATCTTTTGAAAATCACTTTTAAAGAATGGGTTGATGAGTGGTAAGAAAAAAAAAAAAAAACATCCAGCTTTAAATTCTACTCAAAACCTACAAAGCCTGGAGCTTCAACTTGAGATAAAGATTTAATTGCTTTCCTTAAATCACTTTTCCCCTTTCTCCAATAATTTTTTTAAATTCACTGATTCATAGAAAACAACTCCAGATCTGTCAGCCTGAGGTGCTAATTTTAAAGCTAGTTGAGGGGAGAACTTGAATCACTCATTTCCTTTTCCACTTGTAAATGTTCTTTGAGAAATAACGGCCATACAGGGATGTTTGAGATGGTCTTACTTTAGAGGTGAGCAAATATGTGCCCAGAGAGATGAAGCCAGCCACCTGAAACACACGAGACATTTTGTGAAGTCCAGTGGGCAATCAGGCCTGTGTCTAGGGGATGGAAGGCCTGCCTCCCAACCAGTGACCTCATCTTTCCATAAACAAAATGTAGTAACTTATTCTTGGGCTTCCCTGGTGGCTCACTGGTAAAGAATCCTCCTGCCGAAGCAGGAAAGGTGGGTTTGATCCCTGGGTGGGCAAGATCCCCTGGAGGGGGGCATGGTAATCCACTCTAGTATTCTTGCGTAGAGAATTCCCATGGACAGAGGAGCCTAGTAGGCTACAGTCTATGGAGTCACAAAGAGTTGGACAGGACTTAGTAACTAAACAACAACAACGACTTACCCTTATGCTTCTTTAACCTGAAAACAAACAACCCTGTAGGGCTTTGCTCTCTATGTAAATGCAAATTTTAAAAAGGCAAACTTCTCTGTTAATAAAAGACTTTCAAATTTTCTTGAGTTAGAGAATTTAACAAGGTGGCAGAATTTGTGTTTGTCAAGCTCATGGTTCCTGGTCTGGTTGTTGATCCTTCCCAGTAGTGCTTGTTCGGACACTCTTTAAATTCTAAGGACAATTGTTCAGAAGAATGGAGGTAAAGTGTATCCTTCTCAAGGCCTTGAGGGGTTCTGAAGAGGAAGTTGCTTGAAGGAATGCTTGTATGTGAAGGAACACCAGATGGTCATGTGTGTTATTTTAAATGAAGACTCCTCCTGTAACTTCTTCCATTAGTCCATATCTATTTATGCAAGTGTTTATTTATATCCCATCTTATTTCCTAAAGGATGTGTGGCCACACCACACCCCACAAGAGGCCAAGATTTCTGCCCAAGTTTAGACAAGCCTTCTACAATATTTAAAGACTCTAAGTGCATCATTAATTCTGGAGTATTTGTATATTTTTAGTCATTAAATACTACCAAGAGCTGCAGGACAGTCCCTAAGGCATAAATACAGAGAAAATGATGAATAAGTGATGAAAATACAAGTCAACAAGAGAGTTAAAAAGCTACAAAGGCAGAAAATAAGGAAAGTGACTAAGTTTCCTAATAGCCATTTTTAAAATACAATGTTTCTCTTATACAGAAACAATAAGCAAATATGTGCCCAGCCACCTGAAACACACGAGACATTTTGTGAAGTCCAGTGGGCAATCAGGCCTGTGTCTAGGGATGGAAGGCCTGCCTCCCAACCAGTGACCTCATCTTTCCATAAACAAAATGTAGTAACTTATTCTTGGGCTTCCCTGGTGGCTCACTGGTAAAGAATCCTCCTGCCGAAGCAGGAAAGGTGGGTTTGATCCCTGGGTGGGCAAGATCCCCTGGAGGGGGGCATGGTAATCCACTCTAGTATTCTTGCGTAGAGAATTCCCATGGACAGAGGAGCCTAGTAGGCTACAGTCTATGGAGTCACAAAGAGTTGGACAGGACTTAGTAACTAAACAACAACAACGACTTACCCTTATGCTTCTTTAACCTGAAAACAAACAACCCTGTAGGGCTTTGCTCTCTATGTAAATGCAAATTTTAAAAAGGCAAACTTCTCTGTTAATAAAAGACTTTCAAATTTTCTTGAGTTAGAGAATTTAACAAGGTGGCAGAATTTGTGTTTGTCAAGCTCATGGTTCCTGGTCTGGTTGTTGATCCTTCCCAGTAGTGCTTGTTCGGACACTCTTTAAATTCTAAGGACAATTGTTCAGAAGAATGGAGGTAAAGTGTATCCTTCTCAAGGCCTTGAGGGGTTCTGAAGAGGAAGTTGCTTGAAGGAATGCTTGTATGTGAAGGAACACCAGATGGTCATGTGTGTTATTTTAAATGAAGACTCCTCCTGTAACTTCTTCCATTAGTCCATATCTATTTATGCAAGTGTTTATTTATATCCCATCTTATTTCCTAAAGGATGTGTGGCCACACCACACCCCACAAGAGGCCAAGATTTCTGCCCAAGTTTAGACAAGCCTTCTACAATATTTAAAGACTCTAAGTGCATCATTAATTCTGGAGTATTTGTATATTTTTAGTCATTAAATACTACCAAGAGCTGCAGGACAGTCCCTAAGGCATAAATACAGAGAAAATGATGAATAAGTGATGAAAATACAAGCCAAAAAGAGAGTTAAAAAAAGCTACAAAGGCAGAAAATAAGGAAAGTGACTAAGTTTCCTAATAGCCATTTTTTAAAATACAATGTTTCTCTTATACAGAAATCAATTCAAATCCATGTCCTCAAGTCTAATAAGCTCCTTTATACTAATAAGGATCAACATTTTGTCTCTCTTAGCAAAATGTTAATGCAATGCAAATGGTATTTCCCTGTCTTAAATAAATGTACTCCACTTGACTATAAATTAATAGAAATAGATCCAATTATAAGACTTTAAAATATTCCCTTTTTTAAAACCAACTTCTAAATTATATAAATATTAAAATGTAGAAAGAAAACAGAATACATTGTCAGGTCCCTACCTTACCATAAACATCTCAAATTAATTATTAACTTCCTACAATCAACTAATTTATTTTGGTCTGCTAAAACATAAAGAATTGCACATAAATTACTGCTAATTGTATCTGTTTCATCTGTCATGCTGTGAATTTTCCAGTGAGCTTTCATTAGCGCTATTTATATGTGAACTATTACAAACATGGGCTTCCCTGGTAGCTCAGTTAGTAAAGAATCCGCCTGCAATGCAGGAAACCCTGGTTCAATTCCTGAGTTGGGAAGATCCCTGGAGAAGGAATAGGTTACCTGCTCTAATATTCTTGGGCTTCCCTGTGGCTCAGATGGTAAAGAATCCACCTGCAATGCAGGAGACCTGGAATAGACCCCTGGGTTGGGAAGATCTCCTAAAGGAGGACATGGCAACCCACTCTAGTATTCTTGCCTAAAGAATTCTCATGGACAGAGGAGCCGGCTGACTGCAGTCCATGCGGTCTCAAAGAGTCAGACATGACTGAGCAATGAAGAAAAGCACCCATTATAAACATAGTAAGCATTGGGTTTTTTTTTTTTTCTAGAACTGCAGACAGCAAAGAGAGAAGAGCTATTAGAAGTGAAGAAGTAAAGTACGAATGTTATAGTTCAACAGAGTGTTAGTGATGGCAACAGGAAATACTTAATAGTTGTTTGGAAATTAGTCCACTTTACCTTTGGCCAGTGTTTTCTCACAGAGCTTTGGGCCCTTGTGTTCTCAGGAATTGCCTGCAACAATGCATTTAAAACTTTAATTATGCATAACAAACACTTGAGGATCTTGCTAGAATGATTTGGATTCTGCAGTTCTAGGACAAGACTCTTGAGTCTGGATTTTTAACAACCTCCTAGATGATGATGCCAACCAGTCAACAGTTTGTGCACCAGTGTCTAGGGTGCTACATCTCAAATGTAGTTTACTGTCCACCTACTAGATTCATTAGTTGGCTTAGTTTTTTAAAAAATTCTAGAGATGACCCCAGGCCCAGTGAATCTACATTGCCAGACTAGGGCAGAGTTCAGCAAGCCCTCCTATACGGCAGCCTCTGCCAAGACTTAGGGGCAGAAAATATTCCCTTTTTAAAACCAACTTCTAAATTATATAAATATTAAAATGTAGAAAGAAAACAGAATACATTGTCAGGTCCCTACCTTACCATAAACATCTCAAATTAATTATTAACTTCCTACAATCAACTAATTTATTTTGGTCTGCTAAAACATAAAGAATTGCACATAAATTACTGCTAATTGTATCTGTTTCATCTGTCATGCTGTGAATTTTCCAGTGAGCTTTCATTAGCGCTATTTATATGTGAACTATTACAAACATGGGCTTCCCTGGTAGCTCAGTTAGTAAAGAATCCGCCTGCAATGCAGGAAACCCTGGTTCAATTCCTGAGTTGGGAAGATCCCTGGAGAAGGAATAGGTTACCTGCTCTAATATTCTTGGGCTTCCCTGTGGCTCAGATGGTAAAGAATCCACCTGCAATGCAGGAGACCTGGAATAGACCCCTGGGTTGGGAAGATCTCCTAAAGGAGGACATGGCAACCCACTCTAGTATTCTTGCCTAAAGAATTCTCATGGACAGAGGAGCCGGCTGACTGCAGTCCATGCGGTCTCAAAGAGTCAGACATGACTGAGCAATGAAGAAAAGCACCCATTATAAACATAGTAAGCATTGGGTTTTTTTTTTTTTCTAGAACTGCAGACAGCAAAGAGAGAAGAGCTATTAGAAGTGAAGAAGTAAAGTACGAATGTTATAGTTCAACAGAGTGTTAGTGATGGCAACAGGAAATACTTAATAGTTGTTTGGAAATTAGTCCACTTTACCTTTGGCCAGTGTTTTCTCACAGAGCTTTGGGCCCTTGTGTTCTCAGGAATTGCCTGCAACAATGCATTTAAAACTTTAATTATGCATAACAAACACTTGAGGATCTTGCTAGAATGATTTGGATTCTGCAGTTCTAGGACAAGACTCTTGAGTCTGGATTTTTAACAACCTCCTAGATGATGATGCCAACCAGTCAACAGTTTGTGCACCAGTGTCTAGGGTGCTACATCTCAAATGTAGTTTACTGTCCACCTACTAGATTCATTAGTTGGCTTAGTTTTTTAAAAAATTCTAGAGATGACCCCAGGCCCAGTGAATCTACATTGCCAGACTAGGGCAGAGTTCAGCAAGCCCTCCTATACGGCAGCCTCTGCCCAGCAAAGCTTGAGGAATGGCACTCTGTGGGAAATTCGCAGGTCTGTGTGTTTAACCCTAAATATATGACAAGGGCAACTTCTCAGAAAATAATCCGGAGAGTACAAGTCTGCCAAGAAGAGACCTGGTGCTGGCAATTCCTACCTGGAAGAAGAAATTCCAGATCATTAAGTTCTTAAGGTAACTGTCATCTTTATTTCTGTTTGATGACTTTACTCCTAGATTGGGAGTCCTCAGACTTCAGCCTCCATCAAAGACACCTGGAATCTCGCTGAAACCTACCCAGTGATTAAGTAAGTCTTGGCTGGGGGTCCAATAAAATTTGTGTTTCTAAGTTCCCAAAGGATGCTGATGCTGCAGGTCTGGGGACCACACTTGGTCCTGCAAGACCACATGATCTTGATCACTCACAAAACCTAGAATGTTGATGTCCTGTTGGATTTATTTATTCAATTTGAGTATCATTTAAAGATGGATACAGACTGAGGCAGTCCATGGGCTAAAGAAAGAATCATGAAGTAGAATCTCTGCAGTTCAAAGAGATAGGTTAAGCTAGCATCACATCATTTGATGTTACCTCAAGGAAGCACATGATCAAGTGTTAAAAAGAATGAATTGTGCCCACTTCTGGAATTCTCAGAATTCAGTGTGGCCTGGATTAGCTTGTGTCATTTTAATTAACAATATGGTATCACAGTTCCTGTTTGCAGTGATAGCAAATTGAAGAACATTTGTTCAATATTTGTTGACTTCTGTCCATTTCTATAGAGGAAATTATCTTTTACAAATAAAAGATGACTTTGTTCTTTGCCCCTTTTTTTCTTTTGATTGTTTTTCAATAGAAAACACTTGAGGATCTTGCTAGAATGATTTGGATTCTGCAGTTCTAGGACAAGACTCTTGAGTCTGGATTTTTAACAACCTCCTAGATGATGATGCCAACCAGTCAACAGTTTGTGCACCAGTGTCTAGGGTGCTACATCTCAAATGTAGTTTACTGTCCACCTACTAGATTCATTAGTTGGCTTAGTTTTTTAAAAAATTCTAGAGATGACCCCAGGCCCAGTGAATCTACATTGCCAGACTAGGGCAGAGTTCAGCAAGCCCTCCTATACGGCAGCCTCTGCCCAGCAAAGCTTGAGGAATGGCACTCTGTGGGAAATTCGCAGGTCTGTGTGTTTAACCCTAAATATATGACAAGGGCAACTTCTCAGAAAATAATCCGGAGAGTACAAGTCTGCCAAGAAGAGACCTGGTGCTGGCAATTCCTACCTGGAAGAAGAAATTCCAGATCATTAAGTTCTTAAGGTAACTGTCATCTTTATTTCTGTTTGATGACTTTACTCCTAGATTGGGAGTCCTCAGACTTCAGCCTCCATCAAAGACACCTGGAATCTCGCTGAAACCTACCCAGTGATTAAGTAAGTCTTGGCTGGGGGTCCAATAAAATTTGTGTTTCTAAGTTCCCAAAGGATGCTGATGCTGCAGGTCTGGGGACCACACTTGGTCCTGCAAGACCACATGATCTTGATCACTCACAAAACCTAGAATGTTGATGTCCTGTTGGATTTATTTATTCAATTTGAGTATCATTTAAAGATGGATACAGACTGAGGCAGTCCATGGGCTAAAGAAAGAATCATGAAGTAGAATCTCTGCAGTTCAAAGAGATAGGTTAAGCTAGCATCACATCATTTGATGTTACCTCAAGGAAGCACATGATCAAGTGTTAAAAAGAATGAATTGTGCCCACTTCTGGAATTCTCAGAATTCAGTGTGGCCTGGATTAGCTTGTGTCATTTTAATTAACAATATGGTATCACAGTTCCTGTTTGCAGTGATAGCAAATTGAAGAACATTTGTTCAATATTTGTTGACTTCTGTCCATTTCTATAGAGGAAATTATCTTTTACAAATAAATGATGACTTTGTTCTTTGCTTTCCAATTCTTACATTTTCAACTTATTTTATTTTCTGTTTTTGATGTGATTATTAAAAAATGATGCAAAATATCCATTGGTTCTAAAACAGGATTCTGTAGCACATGACCCTTCACACCCCATACATGGGGAGGTTTTAGGGAGTGCCTCCTCTTTGGGTCTCAAGCATTTAGACTCTGATATGAAAGGTGTTGAAATTATGCAATGCACAGCCTTTATCAAAAAATAAATAAACACATAGATTCACATCAATCATGTCTTTTATGTTTGTCTTTGAAGATGCACTGGTGAAAGCCTTATGGTTCCTCTGTCTCCAGGCCGTCTGGTTCTCACTTTCAGCCCCCACAAGGCTATCTATCCCTGTCTTTCATATCTTTCCAGAATTTTTTTGTGCCTAGTGAAGTATATATAAATAGATAGTTATTTTAGATTTTTTTAATAAAATGTTCTCATAAAATACACATTTCTTATACGTTCTTTTTTATTCACCTATGCATATAAATATACATATATATCTATGTGTATTCAATTCAAGTATAATTTATATATATTTTCAAGTATCAAATGTATTTATATGTATTCAAGTATATCTATATCTATATCTATATAAGGTTTTCTATACAATACTCAGCTATTTAGTTCTTTCAAGTTTTCTACTCCATCGATTCACCCTATGCACAGATTCATCACAATTTATTTGACCAGTTTCCTGTTAGTGGACATTGAGGTTGTTTGTTATCATAAGCAAGATCCACAACAAATGACCTAGATCATATAACACACTGGTTGCCATTGTTGTTCAGTCGCTAACTTATATTTAACTCTTTGTGACCCAATGGACTGCAGCAAGACAGGCTTCTCTGTTTTCTGCTACCTCCTAGAGTTTGCTTAGATTCGTGTCCATTGAGTCAATGAGGCTATCTAACCATCCCCTCCTCCTCCTGCCCTCAATGTTGTCCCACTTCTGGAATTCTCAGAATTCATGGCCTATCCAAAAAAGTTCCTTGTTTGCAGTGATAGCAAATTGAAGAACATTTGTTCAATATTTGTTGACTTCTGTCCATTTCTATAGAGGAAATTATCTTTTACAAATAAATGATGACTTTGTTCTTTGCTTTCCAATTCTTACATTTTCAACTTATTTTATTTTCTGTTTTTGATGTGATTATTAAAAAATGATGCAAAATATCCATTGGTTCTAAAACAGGATTCTGTAGCACATGACCCTTCACACCCCATACATGGGGAGGTTTTAGGGAGTGCCTCCTCTTTGGGTCTCAAGCATTTAGACTCTGATATGAAAGGTGTTGAAATTATGCAATGCACAGCCTTTATCAAAAAATAAATAAACACATAGATTCACATCAATCATGTCTTTTATGTTTGTCTTTGAAGATGCACTGGTGAAAGCCTTATGGTTCCTCTGTCTCCAGGCCGTCTGGTTCTCACTTTCAGCCCCCACAAGGCTATCTATCCCTGTCTTTCATATCTTTCCAGAATTTTTTTGTGCCTAGTGAAGTATATATAAATAGATAGTTATTTTAGATTTTTTTAATAAAATGTTCTCATAAAATACACATTTCTTATACGTTCTTTTTTATTCACCTATGCATATAAATATACATATATATCTATGTGTATTCAATTCAAGTATAATTTATATATATTTTCAAGTATCAAATGTATTTATATGTATTCAAGTATATCTATATCTATATCTATATAAGGTTTTCTATACAATACTCAGCTATTTAGTTCTTTCAAGTTTTCTACTCCATCGATTCACCCTATGCACAGATTCATCACAATTTATTTGACCAGTTTCCTGTTAGTGGACATTGAGGTTGTTTGTTATCATAAGCAAGATCCACAACAAATGACCTAGATCATATAACACACTGGTTGCCATTGTTGTTCAGTCGCTAACTTATATTTAACTCTTTGTGACCCAATGGACTGCAGCAAGACAGGCTTCTCTGTTTTCTGCTACCTCCTAGAGTTTGCTTAGATTCGTGTCCATTGAGTCAATGAGGCTATCTAACCATCCCCTCCTCCTCCTGCCCTCAATCTTTCCCAGCATCAGGGTTGTCTTTTCCAATGAGTCAGTAATCCACATCAGCTGGTCAAAGAATTGGAGCTTCAGCTTCAGCATCAGTCCTTCCAATGAATATTCAGGATTGATTTCCTTTAGGATGGACTAGTTTGATCTCCTTGCTGTCCAAGCAACTCTCAAGAATCTCTTCCAGCATCACCATTTGAAAGCATTAGTTTTTTGGTGCTTGGCTTTCTTCATGGGCCCTGGGCTGAGTGAAAAATGTCAATCTCCAAAGGTCATATAACACATGTTTCCATTTACATAACACTCTCAAAATGGGAAAATTACATAGATGGAGTGCATATTAGTGTTTGCTGGGGCTGAGGAAGGTAGAGCTGGATGGAAAGGTACAACTATAAAAGCATAGCACCAGGTGACATTTTGGGTGATGAAACAGCATGGATTTTGATTGCTGTCGTGGTGACACAAACCAACCACACTTGCTGTGAAATGTCATAGAACTGCACATAGATGCTGTACCCAGAAAACCTCCACGTTTTGCTGTTACACTGTAATTATGTGTAATATGACCACAGAGGGAGACTGGGTTGAAGCTACAGAAACCTCTCTGTCCCATCTCTGTGAATTCCTATGAATCTATAATTATCTAACAATGAAATGCTTGTTAATTAAATCAAAAGCCAAGATAATTTTTATGGCTAATGACAGAACCACAACCCAAATTCAGCATTATGACATATAATTAACATATGGAATAAACAGCTCTTATTTATACAAACACCCAATACTAATGGGAACATATTCCTTTCCCAGTAACATCAGGAAGATCAACCACATAAAATTAACATCAGAAAAATGACAATATCTGTATGAAGAAAACTTTTAAAGGATGGAAAAATTCTAAACATGTCAATCAGTAAGATCCAACATCATAGAGATGTTTTGTCTTCATTCAACATGAAAATTTTAAGATTATCCTCCCCCATAACAACATATAGTTTTAGTGGGGATTAGTCAACCTTATTCTAAAGTTTATGAGGAGAAAAACACAAATACATAAAAGCTGGGATAATGAATACTAATTAAAAATCATTAAATTATGAAGGGGGATCATGCTAACAGGTAGTAGAACATATTAAAAGTGCTAATACATCAGACAATTGGTGACTGCCATGTGTATAGTCAGAAAAATAGTTATAGAACAGAAAGGAAAACCTAAAAATTGACTTAAATGTATATAACATTGGATGTGTTGGACAAGATTGGACTTTTTAAAAAAGTCGAATCAGTAGAGGAATGAGCTCCCCGTACAGTGATGACAGGCTCATACATGCAACTCCTCTAATGGAGAGGACAGTAAAAGCTAGAGGGGAAATCTTAAAGATCATCAGAGATCTAACAATGCAATGAATAATGATGATGCCAAGATGGGAGATAACAAGGAAAGCCTGGAGGTCAGCCAGGATCCGAGATGACTTTAGAGCCAGAAGCATTGTCAATTAAGCAGACCTTGTGTCCAAGAGGTCGAGGGCAGGATGGCAGACACCACAGTAGCATGTAGGGTTGGGGCATGTGGTTCAGAGGAAAAGCACATTCAAAGCTGTGGACACAGCTGTCATTGTCAGGGTGGCAATTTTCTTTGGTGACCTTGTTCAATATTCCTCCCTGAGTATCTCTCGTCAATCCCTTCCAGCAACCCTTGTGGACAGTTCTCACACACGGCATTCCTGGGCATGAATGATGGGTGTTCCTCATTTCAGTCATTGTCACACTTTGAAAGGAGATGAAAATGCTGAACGTTGCTAATTTCAAGGC
Organism: Tragulus kanchil; assembly: GCA_022376925.1. Taxonomy (NCBI): domain Eukaryota; kingdom Metazoa; phylum Chordata; class Mammalia; order Artiodactyla; family Tragulidae; genus Tragulus; species Tragulus kanchil. The sequence continues at coordinate 84,533,318 of JAIOJX010000031.1, read as the reverse complement.
TGATAATAAAACTCCCAAGTCCTGACATTTGAGCATTAGACAGCAATTGAATAAGAGTAAGAAGTTTTAGAGCCTATTCACATACCCCATCTATCTGACTGCAACTCTAATTAAATACTGAAAATTCTAGCATCAAAGAGGGAAAAGAAGGAAAAACAGAAGTGAAATGAGGGAGGGACAGAACAAGAAGAATCAGAAGGAGGGAGGAAGGATGCTGAATGCTGACTCGCAAGGGGAGCAGAATCCAGGGGCCCCGAGAATAATGGTGCTGGAGTTGCAAAAATGCCATCACCAAGCTGGACACCAGCAACCAATGTAATACCATAAATCCGCTACTCTTCAATACAAACAAAATTAAATGCAAAAAACTAGAAAAAATGTGTCTCCTTTTTACAGCTCAGCAGCGTTCCATGGAATAGACCAGTATTTTCTGTTGACTAGTCATCTATCAAAAGGCATTTTAGTTGTTTCCAGTTTTTGGTTATTTCAAAGGGAGCTGCTATGAAGATCTCTGTACAGGTTTCTGCATGAACAAAGATTTTCATTTCTGTGGGATCAATGCCCAGAAGTGTGATGGGTGATGGATGGGTAACATGCTAAGTAGGTGTTCAGTTTGGGGGAAAATTCCACAACTGATTTCCAGAGTGGCTGAATCACTTAGAGGGGAGTGTAGAAAACATGCTTTCACCATCCCTAGTTTATTACATAATCATCTCCAATGTTTCTTTTCTACTGAGAGAATTTCCTTTCAGTATAGGTAAGAAGCATTTTCTTAGCTTTCTTCACTCAAGAAAAGATGTTTTTCTTTCGTTTTCAGAACTTTAAATAAGATGTATCTTGTTTGGGCTGATGAGCTTTTGGCCAGATTTGGGAAATTACCAGCCATTATTTCTTTGTGTATTTTTTTCAGTCCCACATTCTTCCTCTTCTGGTGTCCAGTGAGGCAAATGTTAAACCTTTTGTCTGAGTTCCACATGTCCCAGAGGCTAAGTTCATCTTGTTTTTCAGCCTATTTTCTCTGTGTTGTGCTAATTTCTGTTGTTCTATCTTCAAGTTTACTAATTCTTCCCTCTGCTCTCTTCAATCTGTTGTTGATTTCATCCACTGAATTTTTTGTTACTATATTTTCCAGGTCTAAAATCTGTTTCTTCTCTATATCTTCTGTTTCAGTGTTGAGATGGTCTGTTTTTTCATTTTGCTTCAAGTGTGCTTCATTGCAGCAATTTTCTGTTGGCTGTTGAAGCGTCTTTTCCAGATAATCCTACCATCTGTGTCATCTTGGTTTTGGCATCTGCTGATCCTCTTTCCTTATTCACATTCAGATTTTCCTGATTCTTGATGGAACTGCTTTTGGGGCAATCTGGGAAAATAATGGTGCTGGATCAAAATGAAAGCACCAAATGTAATACCATAAATCCGCTACTCTTCAATACAAACAAAATTAAATGCAAAAAACTAGAAAAAATGTGTCTCCTTTTTACAGCTCAGCAGCGTTCCATGGAATAGACCAGTATTTTCTGTTGACTAGTCATCTATCAAAAGGCATTTTAGTTGTTTCCAGTTTTTGGTTATTTCAAAGGGAGCTGCTATGAAGATCTCTGTACAGGTTTCTGCATGAACAAAGATTTTCATTTCTGTGGGATCAATGCCCAGAAGTGTGATGGGTGATGGATGGGTAACATGCTAAGTAGGTGTTCAGTTTGGGGGAAAATTCCACAACTGATTTCCAGAGTGGCTGAATCACTTAGAGGGGAGTGTAGAAAACATGCTTTCACCATCCCTAGTTTATTACATAATCATCTCCAATGTTTCTTTTCTACTGAGAGAATTTCCTTTCAGTATAGGTAAGAAGCATTTTCTTAGCTTTCTTCACTCAAGAAAAGATGTTTTTCTTTCGTTTTCAGAACTTTAAATAAGATGTATCTTGTTTGGGCTGATGAGCTTTTGGCCAGATTTGGGAAATTACCAGCCATTATTTCTTTGTGTATTTTTTTCAGTCCCACATTCTTCCTCTTCTGGTGTCCAGTGAGGCAAATGTTAAACCTTTTGTCTGAGTTCCACATGTCCCAGAGGCTAAGTTCATCTTGTTTTTCAGCCTATTTTCTCTGTGTTGTGCTAATTTCTGTTGTTCTATCTTCAAGTTTACTAATTCTTCCCTCTGCTCTCTTCAATCTGTTGTTGATTTCATCCACTGAATTTTTTGTTACTATATTTTCCAGGTCTAAAATCTGTTTCTTCTCTATATCTTCTGTTTCAGTGTTGAGATGGTCTGTTTTTTCATTTTGCTTCAAGTGTGCTTCATTGCAGCAATTTTCTGTTGGCTGTTGAAGCGTCTTTTCCAGATAATCCTACCATCTGTGTCATCTTGGTTTTGGCATCTGCTGATCCTCTTTCCTTATTCACATTCAGATTTTCCTGATTCTTGATGGAACTGCTTTTGGGGCAAATTCTGGGAATCTGGGTGTAGTAGTAGAGGCTGTGACTCTTACTTAGATATTCTGTCAGCAAAGATCCTGCAGTCCTAGGAGAGGAGCGGGTCTGGCCTGTTACTTCTACATAAGGGGGAGTCTCAGTTCCCGGCTTGGCCAGGGTGAAGGGATCCCTGTTACTGCTAGGGGTGGTCAGGTCCTAGGACTGACATCATCCTGGCAGATAGGGAGAGATCCCCTATTCCTGCCCTGTGGTGTTGCACATAGGATGGTCTAGGAGGGAGCACCTTGTATACAAGAGAGAGTGGTTGTCTCTTTTACATATGGTAATGTAAGCTTCCCAGTTACTCTTTCCATACATCTCACCCATTCCTGCCTCCCCCGACATGGGAGGGAGGTTCAAATGGGAGGAATCAAGTGTATACCTATCACTAATTTGGGTTTATACACAGCAATAAACCACAAAACTCTGTAAAGGGAAAATAAAAATAAATTTAACAATAAAAAAAGAATAAGTACTTTCTTTATAGTATGAAATGTTTCTAGTAAAAACTTTTGACCTTTTAACAAAACAAATAAGGGAGAGTGGTAAGACTCTGAAAAGGGTAAAGCAGACTTGGTAAGGAGGCCAGCGGTTTCCTAGGAGGAGAAGGAGAAAGGGGAATAAACATTTTCTAGCCTAAATGTTTGCCCCGATAACTGTCTACTCTGAAGCTAACTTTATCGTCCTATGGATGCAAGCTAGTTTGCATTGGAATGTCTCATCCGATCTTAATGTCCGGAGATTATCCTTCAGCTAATCTTTTGTTAATGTGAGAGTGGATCTAGTAAGGCCTTTACAGCCTTAAAATATTCTTTTGACCTATTGTTAATAACCAATCGAAAAAGTGCCAAATGCCTCGCCTAAACTACCTGCTAGGGGTACTCTTCTATCTCCCTTCCAGTGTCTATTGCTGGAAGCTTTCTCTATCCCTTTTTTAATTTAATTAAACTTTTGCTGTACGAAGCTCTGAGTGACCAAAACCAAGTCCTTTGATCCCAAAGTGAAATTTTCTCCTTTGGAGGTCATGAATTTGACACTATTTACTGTAAGCTATCTACTGTCATCTATCAACTCCCTGGGTTGAAGGGCAGGGGACACAGGGAAAGACAAAAAAATCTATCTGCCCTTGTATGGTTGCTTTTCTTTTTTTAATCTATGTTTAATTTTTTTGTATTTAATTCTTGCATCGTCTTCAATATTCAAGCAATTATGTTTGTTTCAGTACAAGTGTCTATGTACCTATAAGGCACTCACTACTAATTACAAGCACCTGAAGTTCATCTGAATTATATTAGTATTTTAAAATATTTCTTTTATTTCTGCATAAGCAAGCCCCAATGTTTATTAAATTCTATAGCTCCTAGCTCATATAGTCAGATAATGGGATGTAATTAAGTTGATTTTTATGTTATCACCAGAAACAGTTTGCTGCCAACTCTAGGAACAGGTACTCAGCATGCAGGAGGGGAAGATTCTGTACACTAGTTTGAGTGCTGCATAAACACTGTCCTTAGTTCATCCATGCATGCAGCTTCTGTCGTGCCCTAGGTTCATTGACTAAAAAAAATGGAGAATAACATTCATAATCTCACTGGAAACTGCTTTGTTTGTTATAGCTCTAACAGTGAACCATTCATATATTTTACATTTCAAGATTTACATTGGAGAAATCAAATAGAACTGAAAATAATTTGATAAGAGACAGCTGCAACTATTTAAAAGCATGGCTATTAAAATTCTTTCAGTCCTTTCACTCCACATGAATGTAATCATGCTTTATTTATGTGGTGGAATTGATTAGCAGTCTATTATAGGTACAGTCACAGTGTTCCTTTGATTCAGAAAATAATCACTATCTCCTCACACCAGATAAATCAAACCTCCTCCAATCATCTCTACTTATAAATGATAATGAAATTATCCATTTTTTTCTAAGAAATAATCTACTGATGGGAGTGGATAAAATTGATTAAATTATAACACATGTAAATGTTTATCTCTAAGTAGCATTTCTTTTCCAATAGCCTCCACAATGATTCCACATTTTTCAGTTTTTCTTAAATGTATTATTACTTGGAGGATAATCGCTTTACAGTGTTGTATAGGTTTTCTGCTGTATAACAATGTGAGTTAGCCCTAAGTATACACATATTCTCTCCTTCTTGACCTCTCTCACTACACCATCACAGAGCATTGGGCTGAGCTCCCTGTGCTATGTAGTAGCTTCCCACAGTGTGTATGTACCTGTGTGTTACCCGCTCAGTCATGTCTGATTCTTTGTGAACCCATGAATGGTAGCCCACCAGGAATTCTGTCCATGGAATCTCCAGGCAAGCATACTGGAGTGGATTACCATTTTCTTCTCTACAGGATCTTTCCAGCCAAGGGATCAAACCTGGGTCTCCTGTATTGCAGGCAGGTTCTTTTATTTTTTTTTTTTATATTTTTTGTCCACGTTTATTGGTCTTTCATTTATTTATTTTCATCCATTTTTTGTTCCTTTTGGCCTGTGTAGGCCTCCCATTACAGTGGCCTCTCTCGTTGCAGAGCACTGGCTCTGGGCGCGTGTGCTCCAGAGCACTGGGTCGTAATTGGACACACCGGTCCAGCTGCTCCATGGCATGTGGAATCTTCCCGTGCCAGGGATCACCTTGCAGTGCGAGGTGGATGCTTTACCCACTAGATAGCCAGGGAAGCCCTGCAGGCAGATTCTTAACCGTAGAGTCATGAGAGAAGACTTGGCTCCCTACTAGCTAGTTATCTCACACACAGAAGTATATCTATGTGTATAGATAGACCACTCTCTCAATTCATCTCACCCTCTCCTCCCCTACTGTGTCCACAAGTCTGTTTTCACTTTTGACCAGTAGGAATGCCACACCATCCACTCCTAGCTTTGCTTACCTTATTTTATGGAAAACATCATTATTGTCATGATCATTATTATTAATTTGGATATTCAGCTTCCCCCTCAGTGTTGTCTGGGACTCAAGGAGAGAGCTGTTTTTTCAAGTCCTTGAATTCTTACATTCAGCTTGAACCTCCCTAGGTTCTAGCAAAGATCTTTCATCAAATGAACATTTTGTTCCATCCAGGCTTCCAAGTGAACTTAACATTTTAATACTACTTTTAATTTATTTTAATCACATCTTCAATATAAGCATTTCTTTTCCAATAGCCTCCACAATGATTCCACATTTTTCAGTTTTTCTTAAATGTATTATTACTTGGAGGATAATCGCTTTACAGTGTTGTATAGGTTTTCTGCTGTATAACAATGTGAGTTAGCCCTAAGTATACACATATTCTCTCCTTCTTGACCTCTCTCACTACACCATCACAGAGCATTGGGCTGAGCTCCCTGTGCTATGTAGTAGCTTCCCACAGTGTGTATGTACCTGTGTGTTACCCGCTCAGTCATGTCTGATTCTTTGTGAACCCATGAATGGTAGCCCACCAGGAATTCTGTCCATGGAATCTCCAGGCAAGCATACTGGAGTGGATTACCATTTTCTTCTCTACAGGATCTTTCCAGCCAAGGGATCAAACCTGGGTCTCCTGTATTGCAGGCAGGTTCTTTTATTTTTTTTTTTATATTTTTTGTCCACGTTTATTGGTCTTTCATTTATTTATTTTCATCCATTTTTTGTTCCTTTTGGCCTGTGTAGGCCTCCCATTACAGTGGCCTCTCTCGTTGCAGAGCACTGGCTCTGGGCGCGTGTGCTCCAGAGCACTGGGTCGTAATTGGACACACCGGTCCAGCTGCTCCATGGCATGTGGAATCTTCCCGTGCCAGGGATCACCTTGCAGTGCGAGGTGGATGCTTTACCCACTAGATAGCCAGGGAAGCCCTGCAGGCAGATTCTTAACCGTAGAGTCATGAGAGAAGACTTGGCTCCCTACTAGCTAGTTATCTCACACACAGAAGTATATCTATGTGTATAGATAGACCACTCTCTCAATTCATCTCACCCTCTCCCTCCCCTACTGTGTCCACAAGTCTGTTTTCACTTTTGACCAGTAGGAATGCCACACCATCCACTCCTAGCTTTGCTTACCTTATTTTATGGAAAACATCATTATTGTCATGATCATTATTATTAATTTGGATATTCAGCTTCCCCCTCAGTGTTGTCTGGGACTCAAGGAGAGAGCTGTTTTTTCAAGTCCTTGAATTCTTACATTCAGCTTGAACCTCCCTAGGTTCTAGCAAAGATCTTTCATCAAATGAACATTTTGTTCCATCCAGGCTTCCAAGTGAACTTAACATTTTAATACTACTTTTAATTTATTTTAATCACATCTTCAATTTTACAATGCTATTTACTAACATACTATATACCACATTGTGTTTTGATACTTGCCAAAGTCTGCACCCTCTGGCTGCCACAACTGCTGCTAAATGAAGGACTTTAAAGTAATTTTTGTCTGTTTTTATCTAAATGACAGGGACAGGGGTATCATCAACTGAGATTAAAAGCAGCTTCTTCAGGACTTCCCTGGCAGTCCAATGGTTGGGAGTCTGCCTTCCAATGCAGGAGATGCTGGTTTGATCCCTGGTCTGGGAACTGAGATCCTACATGCAGGGGGCCTCTGAACCTCACAACTAGCTCCCATATTTTCTCTAAGACTCTCACTCCAGAACAAAAGTTTCCTCTGGTGCTCTATGTACTGCAAGGGTACACTGATTTCTTACCTTGACACTCAGGAGCCCTATAAGCACATCATGCAGAATAAAGTCAGTTCTGAGTTCCAGCCAAGTGATCTGCTCATGACAAATAAGACCATCTGAGTCTTTTATTTTCCTCTTTGATTAGCATTGCATTTTATGGATATGCAATTTACTTATGTATTAATTAATCAATGGACATCTGGGTTGTTTACAGTTTGGCTGTCACAAACAGAGCCCCTATCAACATCCCTAGATCTAAATGTAAGAACTAAGAGAATGAATATTTTAAAAGAAAACATATTTTCTTTGGTTTGGTAACTGTTTCTTAATTATGAAATAAAAAGAAAGGACTACAAGAGAAAACAATGAAGTATAGTTAACTAAATTAAAAACTTCTTCAGATGATGTTGCTAAGAAAATGAAAAGGTGAGTTATACACTGGAAAAAAATAAATGTGAAATATATGCTCAAGAAAAAAAATCTGTTTCTTAAATATAATGAACTCTTACAACTGAATAACCACAGGACACAATAATGTGAAAAAAATAAATAAAGATTTGAATAGATTCTTCACAAAAGATTATATGGAAGGCTGATTAACACACACAAAATATTTCAACATATTTCTTCATTATAGAAATAGAATTAGAACTGCAATAAGATACCTCTACAGGCTAAGATCAAAGGGTGACCACACCACCTGTGCATGAAAATAGAATTCCCTCTGCCAAGGATGGAATATAAGAGGGCATATCTTATATCTGCCTTGGAAAACAGTTGGCAATTTCTTAGAAGTTAAACATAAAGCTGCCGTATGAACCAGGGCACTCCAGTCTTAGGCACTGATCCAAGAAAATGAAAGCATATATCTATATGAACACTACTAGCTTTAAGTTAAAAGAAAATACACCAAGTGTGATGTCTAGAAACCACCATCTCAAAGAGCAATTACAACTTTGTGATATAGACCAGTCCCTTAGAGTTCGTTTAAGTTCTGCAAAGAGAGAACATGGGGCTCTCTTCATTTTCATTGGCTATTTCCTACAATGTGGTGGAAGTAAAGGGAGGAGAAATTACAGTGTAAGAGGAAGAAGTGATACAGAAATACAGAGGGGAAAAAAAGACATTATCTAGCACTAAGGAATAAAGCTGAAGAAGATATATGCTAAAAATACACCAATAAGTAAAATAATTTCAAGACAAATATACTAAACACATACAATGAGTCCCCTCAGTAGTCCTGAAATATTCAAGGCTAGTTCTCAGATGCATTTCAAGGGGATAACATGCAATGGCCACATAAGTATTAGACAGCAAATGAGATCCAGGCTGTGACCCTGGGAAACCCCAGTTCACAAACAGAGCCCCTATCAACATCCCTAGATCTAAATGTAAGAACTAAGAGAATGAATATTTTAAAAGAAAACATATTTTCTTTGGTTTGGTAACTGTTTCTTAATTATGAAATAAAAAGAAAGGACTACAAGAGAAAACAATGAAGTATAGTTAACTAAATTAAAAACTTCTTCAGATGATGTTGCTAAGAAAATGAAAAGGTGAGTTATACACTGGAAAAAAATAAATGTGAAATATATGCTCAAGAAAAAAAATCTGTTTCTTAAATATAATGAACTCTTACAACTGAATAACCACAGGACACAATAATGTGAAAAAAATAAATAAAGATTTGAATAGATTCTTCACAAAAGATTATATGGAAGGCTGATTAACACACACAAAATATTTCAACATATTTCTTCATTATAGAAATAGAATTAGAACTGCAATAAGATACCTCTACAGGCTAAGATCAAAGGGTGACCACACCACCTGTGCATGAAAATAGAATTCCCTCTGCCAAGGATGGAATATAAGAGGGCATATCTTATATCTGCCTTGGAAAACAGTTGGCAATTTCTTAGAAGTTAAACATAAAGCTGCCGTATGAACCAGGGCACTCCAGTCTTAGGCACTGATCCAAGAAAATGAAAGCATATATCTATATGAACACTACTAGCTTTAAGTTAAAAGAAAATACACCAAGTGTGATGTCTAGAAACCACCATCTCAAAGAGCAATTACAACTTTGTGATATAGACCAGTCCCTTAGAGTTCGTTTAAGTTCTGCAAAGAGAGAACATGGGGCTCTCTTCATTTTCATTGGCTATTTCCTACAATGTGGTGGAAGTAAAGGGAGGAGAAATTACAGTGTAAGAGGAAGAAGTGATACAGAAATACAGAGGGGAAAAAAAGACATTATCTAGCACTAAGGAATAAAGCTGAAGAAGATATATGCTAAAAATACACCAATAAGTAAAATAATTTCAAGACAAATATACTAAACACATACAATGAGTCCCCTCAGTAGTCCTGAAATATTCAAGGCTAGTTCTCAGATGCATTTCAAGGGGATAACATGCAATGGCCACATAAGTATTAGACAGCAAATGAGATCCAGGCTGTGACCCTGGGCACATCACTGACCTGCCTTCAGTTCAGTCTGAAGTTAGGCTTATATGAGCCTAGAGAGTCTTCTAATCTAAAAGGTTGGTTTTCCAAAGAACTAGCTCTCTCATCTGCAAAATCTACCATTTTGGATATCTAAGGAATGAAATGTTCTTGTCATTGGCATTATTTCTATATCATTAAAACATCACTATTCTCACCAAATTGAGGAAACTGGGAATGATCACTGATGTATGAAATGGTCATTTAAAAGACAAATTTCTTGAAGTACATAAATGCTTTATCAAGTAGTGCTGCATGATTTACACAGATAAGCAGTCTCTAATGTCATGTACAGACCCAGCTGACTCAGTGAAAGGGGTCTGCCAAGTGAGAAACCCAGGTTTGCTCTCTGGGTCTGGAAGATCCCCTGGAGAAGGAAATGGCAACCCACTCCAGTATTCTTGCCTGGGAAATCCCATGGACAGAAGAGCCTGGCAGGCTACAGTCCACGGGGTCACAAAAGAGTGGGATGACTTAGCAACTAAACAACAACAACAACATTATATATGCTTTAAGGCATTAGGTAAGGTGTGTTAATTCAAGTTAACAATGAATATTATAGAAAATGAGCAAAATGTAGCCTATCCCTCGTCTTACTTTCAGTCTTTTATGTACTATATTAAGCTGTCTAATTCACACCCCAATTGACAGCTACGAAATAAGTCCTTCTAGAAATATGAAATGTTGGTCTAATAATTCTTCCCATATGTTTCTGGTAAATAAATCATTGAGGCTTAAGAGAAGTGCTATCTCTGCTCTCATTTTGAAAGAACAAAGACTAAGGATTCTTTTCTAGTTTTTAAAAAATTCTTCACATCATAGATCAAGTCACTTCCATTTGAAGGAAGCCAGTATTAATATTTCCTTTTCATCTTAGTGTGCTTATAAAGTAGTTCAAATGATTTCCACACATCTGCAACTTATATCGAGATGTATCACATTCTCTAAAGATGTAATTCTAACATTCTCTCACTTTAAAGATTCTCCAAAGGACTGTCAACCATTTGGCCTAAGTCGTCTGGCTAATCAGCTGATGACATCAGCCTGAGTCAAGGGAAAGAGAAGTAAAAAAATAAGACTTAGCCTTTTTAGTAACAAGTAGACTAGAGATGATGCCTCCCGTCATGTTCTTAGTCATGACTTGTAAAAATTTGCCTAAGCAATCAGAGATGTAGGCCAAGAATCTTAAGCGTAGTTTCTCTTCATTAGCAAAATAAATGTCCTGACATCTGACTAGAAATCTCAGGTAAACAGAGGTAAGTCAGCAAGGGAGGTAAGCTTTCTTTCATTTTTTAAAAAGGTATTTTATGTTTCTTCAGTTTTTTATAATTTTATCTGTTTTATTTATTTTTTGCTGCATTTAGCCTCAGTTGCTGGGTGGGCTTTCCTTTAATTGTGATGTGTGGGCTTCTCATCGTGGTGACTTCTCTTATTGTGGAGTGCAGGCTCTAGGCAGGTAGTCTTCAATATTTGTGGCTCCCAGGCTTAGTTGCTCCACTGCATGTGGGATTTTCCCAGATCAGGTATTGAACCCATGTCTCCTGCATCAGCAGGTGAATCCTTTACCACTGAGCCACCAGGCAAGAAAAGATAGGTAAATTTTCTATCCCTCTCTGCCATCACTTGTTTATTTGCCCCTTTTACACCCTGGTTGTATCCAGCCACACAATTATATCCTAAACTGTCCTCCTCAATTGGAAAACAATAAAACAAAACAAAACTCAAAGAGGCATTTATCTGTTTCAGATCTCTTGATAGAAAAAGCAAAGATAAGTGTGCCTTACACATACATAGTTATAGTAAGAAGAATTTTCTTCACCTACAAGGGATATAAATGCCTGAATCACATGGGCGGGGCCCCACAAACATTGCAAGCATTTGGTCTGTTTCTTACAGGAGGAAAAAGCCTCTGTGTTCTTGCCAGACACTTCCCTGAGCACCGTTTGTCAGCATTTAGGAGTTCTTATTTGGCAGTATTCATCTTTCTAAGTTTGACAGATTTACGTAATTTCAAATTGTTTTCAAGGCTCACTTTCAATTCATGTTTTAAATTGTGGTATATGAAGCATGTAAAACACTTGTTTCAATGAGAACATGATGCTTGCACTTAGTGTTTACACAATATGAAATAAATCATGTCAGAATTAATAAGGTCTAATTCTATTAATGTCAGAAAAGATTAACGTAGGTTCTCTCTCCTAAGCAGACTGACTCGATACTCTTTGAATTATTCTTGACAGTGTTAAAATTAGACTAAGCCCGCAAATAAAATAGGCCAGCAAATAAATTGAAGTAATAAATTAAGACATTGCATAAACAAAGGTATCGAGGCTAGAAGAAGCTGATTTGATTGAAAACCCTTCGCAGACATGTCATCAACAACACACTTACTAGTATCTCTCTTGATGGTTCTAGCTGCCTCTGAATTGAATTTGTCTCCTTTATGTGTTTGTTATGAAATTCAAGTTTCTCACTTGGAATGTAAAAAAGTTAATGATAATTAAGAGGGGCCATCCCAAAGCAAGTGCACATGACTTAAAGATGTAACAAAAGAGGTTCTGTGTGTCAGGCTCTAGGCGGGTAGTCTTCAATATTTGTGGCTCCCAGGCTTAGTTGCTCCACTGCATGTGGGATTTTCCCAGATCAGGTATTGAACCCATGTCTCCTGCATCAGCAGGTGAATCCTTTACCACTGAGCCACCAGGCAAGAAAAGATAGGTAAATTTTCTATCCCTCTCTGCCATCACTTGTTTATTTGCCCCTTTTACACCCTGGTTGTATCCAGCCACACAATTATATCCTAAACTGTCCTCCTCAATTGGAAAACAATAAAACAAAACAAAACTCAAAGAGGCATTTATCTGTTTCAGATCTCTTGATAGAAAAAGCAAAGATAAGTGTGCCTTACACATACATAGTTATAGTAAGAAGAATTTTCTTCACCTACAAGGGATATAAATGCCTGAATCACATGGGCGGGCCCGACAAACATTGCAAGCATTTGTTCTGTTTCTTACAGGAGGAAAAAGCCTCTGTGTTCTTGCCAGACACTTCCCTGAGCACCGTTTGTCAGCATTTAGGAGTTCTTATTTGGCAGTATTCATCTTTCTAAGTTTGACAGATTTACGTAATTTCAAATTGTTTTCAAGGCTCACTTTCAATTCATGTTTTAAATTGTGGTATATGAAGCATGTAAAACACTTGTTTCAATGAGAACATGATGCTTGCACTTAGTGTTTACACAATATGAAATAAATCATGTCAGAATTAATAAGGTCTAATTCTATTAATGTCAGAAAAGATTAACGTAGGTTCTCTCTCCTAAGCAGACTGACTCGATACTCTTTGAATTATTCTTGACAGTGTTAAAATTAGACTAAGCCCGCAAATAAAATAGGCCAGCAAATAAATTGAAGTAATAAATTAAGACATTGCATAAACAAAGGTATCGAGGCTAGAAGAAGCTGATTTGATTGAAAACCCTTCGCAGACATGTCATCAACAACACACTTACTAGTATCTCTCTTGATGGTTCTAGCTGCCTCTGAATTGAATTTGTCTCCTTTATGTGTTTGTTATGAAATTCAAGTTTCTCACTTGGAATGTAAAAAAGTTAATGATAATTAAGAGGGGCCATCCCAAAGCAAGTGCACATGACTTAAAGATGTAACAAAAGAGGTTCTGTGTGTCAGTTTGATTAGCTCGATCAGAGGCAGCTGGAAGTTGTATCGAACCCTCACAAGGTTGTACAGTTAGAGAAAATGTGGTTGAGTGGTTTAATCTGATTATCTTTTTTATTTCTACATTTATTTCCTTTTGTTCCCTTGTGCACATCAGTCCTCTTGGGGATGTGTTTTTCCAAGAAGTGGGAAAAATGTCTTCAATTTAACCTTTCACTCAACTTCTCCCATCCAGCCAGGAGAAAAGCATGGCTTTCATTAAAAAAATGTTTTTATTGTAAAATATGGTCAGCATTCCAACTGTCAGGAAATGATATTATTCCTATATTTCATTAATGGAAATATGGATCAGATTGGGGCTGCTAGGAAACAAAGAGGAGTGATGCCATTACCTGAAATAATGTACAACAATGTAAGAACTGTACACATTGCCATATTCTTAATGGGCAAATACTTGACTAAGGATATGGTGGATATGTACATATTTTTTTATCATGCATTTATATTATTAAGGATATAGACTATTTAAAGCTTAGTGTAGACGGTGTTTCTTTAGCTCTCTAAAGTATTTTGTGTAGAATGTATTATAATCAAAAGAATAGAACTTAGTCACCTTAAAGAAAAAAAAATTACTGTGATAATCAAATAGAAATAAGCCATATTTTAATTTCCCCCCAAAGAATGTGACTCGGAGACCATGGATAATATTTACATGGCTTCAGATATTCAATTGAAAGGAATAAAAGAGGGAGATATGTAGATTATCATTGGCACTGGGAAAGGCAACTGGAGCTTCTGTGCATGGCAGTTTCCTGGATCCTACCCCACACGCCTCTCCCTGGGCTGATTTAAATCTCTCTCTTGTAATAAACCATGACTGTGGGCACTACAACTTTCAGTGTACCATGGGTTCCAGCAAATGATCAAACCTGACAGTCATGGTCTTGGGGATCCACCTCACAACCAGTGTCAGAAGTGAGGATTGTTTTGGAGATTCCCTAACGCTGCAGAAATCACCAATCATGTATGGAATATTCTCACCCCAAATACATTAAACTTGACCATCTTCATGAGACAATTCGACAAACCTAGAATGTGGACCAGTTAGTGAAAACAACTCACTTGAATTCTCTAAATATGTCAATAATATGAAATCAGGTAAACTAATAACATGGACAGCATGCTTTCTGATTAAAACATTATAACATCCAGAAGAAGAGACTTCTCCTTACCACAGACCAAGTTTTTTGGTCCGGACACTTTAGGCCAAAATAAGTCCTGTGCCTGAATCCTTGCTGTAGCAAAGGTTTGCTGTGCTTGTGCTGGTATATGCCTGGGGCCAGAAGCAAGGCCTGCCTGGCAAGCGCTCCTGACCTTGCTCTGGTTTGCTAAGCCTATTCAGTTACCACCCCCAACACTGAGGATGGAGTCATGCTTCCTAATCACATATATTATATGGGGAGGAAAAGTAAGTAACAATAGTATCCAATGCATTCACATAATTTGTCCAGATTTGGGTTCAAACAACCCAAACAGTAAGAGTCTACCTTCTTCTGAGACTCCTGTTGGATTATAAGCATGGAGACATGGACAGTACAAATCCAATGCAAGATTTGGATTCCAACCACAGAGAGCTATTTTTTAAAACATATTTTTGTGTTTAACTTTAAAATTTTTTAAAACTTTATATTAAACTACATATTCATTTACAATGTGGGATTAGTTTCAGGGGTACAGCTCTGTGAGTAAGTTACATGTACACATATATCATTAATTTTCAAATTGCTTTCACATATAGATTATTGCAGAGTGTTGAGTTCCTTGTGCTACACACTAGGTCCTTATTAGTTATCTATTTTACATTGAGTGTGTATATGTTAATCTAAACTGCTAATTTATCCTTCCTCCCCACCTATTTCTTTTCCTTACCATGAGTTTGTTTTCTAAGTCTGTGAGTCTGTTTCTGTTTTGAAAATAAGCTCCTTTGTTTCTCTTGTGGGGTGAGGGCTTCCCAGGCAGCTCAGTGGTAAAGAATCCTGTCAATGCTTTTTTTAGATTCCCTAACGCTGCAGAAATCACCAATCATGTATGGAATATTCTCACCCCAAATACATTAAACTTGACCATCTTCATGAGACAATTCGACAAACCTAGAATGTGGACCAGTTAGTGAAAACAACTCACTTGAATTCTCTAAATATGTCAATAATATGAAATCAGGTAAACTAATAACATGGACAGCATGCTTTCTGATTAAAACATTATAACATCCAGAAGAAGAGACTTCTCCTTACCACAGACCAAGTTTTTTGGTCCGGACACTTTAGGCCAAAATAAGTCCTGTGCCTGAATCCTTGCTGTAGCAAAGGTTTGCTGTGCTTGTGCTGGTATATGCCTGGGGCCAGAAGCAAGGCCTGCCTGGCAAGCGCTCCTGACCTTGCTCTGGTTTGCTAAGCCTATTCAGTTACCACCCCAACACTGAGGATGGAGTCATGCTTCCTAATCACATATATTATAGGGGGAGGAAAAGTAAGTAACAATAGTATCCAATGCATTCACATAATTTGTCCAGATTTGGGTTCAAACAACCCAAACAGTAAGAGTCTACCTTCTTCTGAGACTCCTGTTGGATTATAAGCATGGAGACATGGACAGTACAAATCCAATGCAAGATTTGGATTCCAACCACAGAGAGCTATTTTTTAAAACATATTTTTGTGTTTAACTTTAAAATTTTTTAAAACTTTATATTAAACTACATATTCATTTACAATGTGGGATTAGTTTCAGGGGTACAGCTCTGTGAGTAAGTTACATGTACACATATATCATTAATTTTCAAATTGCTTTCACATATAGATTATTGCAGAGTGTTGAGTTCCTTGTGCTACACACTAGGTCCTTATTAGTTATCTATTTTACATTGAGTGTGTATATGTTAATCTAAACTGCTAATTTATCCTTCCTCCCCACCTATTTCTTTTCCTTACCATGAGTTTGTTTTCTAAGTCTGTGAGTCTGTTTCTGTTTTGAAAATAAGCTCCTTTGTTTCTCTTTTGTGGGGTGAGGGCTTCCCAGGCAGCTCAGTGGTAAAGAATCCCCCTGTCAATGCGGGAGATGTGAGTTTGATGTTTGCATTGGGAAGATCCCCTGGAGAAGGAAATGGCAACCCATCTCAGTATTCTTGCCTGGAGAATCCTATGGATAGAGGATGCTGGTGGGCTACAGTCCATGGGGTCACAAAAGAGTCAGACATGACTCAGCCACTAAACAACAACAACAAGAACAAGACCCACTGGTACTGATGAAAAATACTTGTAGCTCCTGCTGCCATGCTTCATCATGATGGTTGAACTCCCACTTGACTATGTGTTCCTCCAACATGGTCAGGTGAGAGCATGATTCAGATAGCCCTGGAATTTAAAGTCGCATGATTCTAGAAATAATAGACGAAAATAGAAGTGATTCAAAAGAGCAGAACTTAAAAATGATTTAAACTAATACAAGTTAATCAATTAGGTGTCTCTACTATTACACTGGACCTAGAATTTAAGAGTACATCTGAAACAAAAATAACATTAAAATCAAAAGTAAAACTGAGAAATAAAGAAATGCACAATTAAAAACAACCCAGGATTGTCTCAACGTAAATGATGAAATGACAACCATAGGAAAACCTGCAGATGATGGCAATGAACACGAAGTTTAGATTACATGAATCCAGGACTTGGCTATGGGAATGCTGTGGTAGCTGCACAGAGTGAGCTTCTGGAATCAGAAATGATAGATTTGTTGTCAGCACAAAGTGAATAGCTTTAAAAATCCATATTTGCGGGCTTCCCTGGTGGTCCAGTGGGTAAGGACACCGCCTTGCAGTGCAAGGGGCGCCGGTTCAATCCCTGGCCTGAGAAGGTCCCATGTGCCTCGGAGCGGCTGGACTGATGTGTCCAATTACCGAGCCGGAACTCTGGGGGCATGCGCCCAGAGGCCACTGCGATGGGAGGCCCACAGGAGCCAAAGAACAAAGACAGATGAAAATAGAGAAATGAAAGACCAATAGAAGTGGCTTGCCCGGCCCCTCCCTCCCCACCCCTCCCCCACCAAAATAGATAAATAAATCTTAAAAAAATAGTCCATATTTGCTTAATAACATAAAATTAAAATAAAATGTCACTATTTTGAAACGCTTTGCAAAAAAAGAAATCCTAATAACACATAGCAGTTCGGGTGATTATGTCTCTTAGTAGTCTAGAAGACAATACACATAATAAATAGTTTTATTTTTAACTATAGAAAATAAGCTTATCTTTCTTTGTTATGAGGAAAAATGACAATGATCAGCCTTAAAATGGTGTCTGAAATTCAAATATAAGGACTAAACACAGACTAAAATCATAAAAGTGACTCATTTTCTTTTATTAGGGGATTATAAATTCTCTATAAATCCTCAAAATACAAGTAAATACCAATTTGTAATAGCTTGTAGCTACTAAATGGAAAACTGGTTGTAAAAGAGAATGAAGCAGATATGTGGCATTTCCATAGGAACTCTTGGGTCATTTGATGAATAAGGTGAGCAAAATTCATCCTGGAGAAGGTCTCCTAATCTGTTTATCTTTGTAAACATAGAACATTGACTTCTGCATCTGACAACCCCCGCATCAACGGATTAAGTGCACAATGGACTGCCAATTATTTTCCTGCTAACATGACACAAAACATAAAATATGAGAGCTGTTTTGATCTTGATGGGAATGGATCAATCTTATTTTTAACCTGTTCAATCCTGTCACTCATGTTCAATAACAGTTTACCCTTTAAATGCTACTTAATTTAGTCTTAATTTATTTTCTGACAAATGACTCAAAGCAAAATTGAATTCAATAAGGACGCATTTTCCCTTTTTAAGCTTCATCCTTTCAAAGATGCTGTAGCAGAAATTGCTGTAGCATTTTCAACTTTATTTTTGCGCAATTTATTTAAAAGAGACTATGAGAAAACGAAACAAAAAAAAATTTGGTATTGTCTATTTGTTCAAACTACATTCAGACTTCTACTTAAGAGAGAAGAGTGAAGTGCATATGTGAACAATTTCATCAAAAATCAAAGCAAAGCAGTGGGACAGTTAAAACTCAGAAAATGAAACTGGAAGACCTGTAATTTGTGACTTTTGAGGTCAACTGCTCACTCAGTCAATCTCCACGGCTAAAACAGCAACAAACTGCAAAGGGTAGGAAGCACTGCAGTCTCATTAGTTAAAGGTGATAGGTATCAGCATTCAGGACTGGAAACAAAGTTGGAATATGTGAAGGGAAAATCCAGGACAGCTTTTGAGGACCAAAAGAGTAAAACAATCTATGATAAATATGCCCAGAGCATTGACAGGAAAGCTTGGCTCCAGCGAATAAAGACAGGGGAGAAGAGTAGGAGGGAATCACAATGCGTGAACGATGCCATGGGAGCTTAAAATAAGGGAGCAAAATCGATGTCCAAATTGAGGGTGAGATGGTCAAGGCGGGAAAATCTCTCTGAATTAATACAAAAATAAAGACAAGTAAAATAGTTTAAATATATAAAAAATATATAAATGAATATATATATAAAATATAAGATGTTATATAAATATATAATAAATATATATATATGAGTAATAGAATGAGACAGTGGTGATAATCCTGGTAATTCAGTCGCAAATCGTGTCTGACTCGGTGAAACCCCATGGACTGCAGCCTGTCAGGCTCCTCTGTCCATGGGATTTCCCAGGCAAGAATACAGAAGCAGGGCTTCCCTGGTGGTCCAGCGGGTAAAGAGCTCACCTTGCAGTGCAGAGGGCACCGATTCGATCCCTGGCCCAGGAAGACCCCATGTGCTGTGGAGTAGCAGGACCGGCGTGTCCAATTATGAGCTGGCACTCTGGAGCACATGCACCGAGAGCTGGTGCTTTGCAAAGAGAGAGGCCACTGCAATGGGAGGCCCACACAAGCTGAAGAATAAAGATGGATGAAAATAAATCAATAAAAAAAACAATAAAAGAGACAACAATTTAAAAATAATCATTGCTGGTGGGAATGTAAATTGATACAGCCTCTATGGAAGACAGTATGGAGAGTCCTTAAAAAACTAAACATAGAAGCACCCTATGACCCAACAATCCCACTATTAGGCTTATATCCTGATGAAATCAAAACTGAAAGAAGCACCTGTACCCCAGTGTTCATTGCAGCTCTCTATACAAAAGCCAGAACATGGAAGCAACCTAGATGTCCATCTGCGAATGAATGGATACAGAAGCTATGGTCCATATATACAATAGAATACTACTCAGCTGTTAAAAGAAATGCAGAAGACTCAGTCCTACTGAAGTGACTGGCTCTAGAACCTATCATCAAAAGTGAAGTAAGTCAAAAAGAGAAAGACAAATACAGTATACTAACACACATATATGAATCTAGTAGGACAGTCTTGATAACACACACAGTGAACTCATGGAAAAGCAGACAGAGCATAGATGTAGGGACATTGTGGGGAAGAAATAGGGAGGGGGAGGCATGGAGGGAGTAACATGGAAACCTATACTGTCATGTGTGGAAAAGATAGCTATTGTCATTGTGCTAAGGGAATAGGAGTGCTCACAATAGCATGGGGCGATGGTCCGCAGGGGTGGGATGGGGGGAACAGGGGAAAGGGTGGGGACCAGGGATATGCATATGACTGATCTGGGAACATACATGTCTGTGAACAACAAAACTCTGTAAAACCTTTAAAATAAAGAATTATATATATATATATATATACTGGAGCAGGTTGCCAATTCCTCCTCCAGGGAATTTTCCCAACCCAGAGATAGAACCTGTCTCTCCTGCATGGCAGGCAGGTTCTTTACTGCTGAGCCTCCAGGGAAGCCCAAAATAGGAATATCAAGCAATTATGTTCAAAGCCCTACTTACATCTATGTTGTGTGTATAAAAATAGAAACAAATAAAGAAAATAGTAGAGGAGAAACTGCTACAATGAAAGAACTCAAAACTTCCTTATTGAACTCAAAACTGCTGCTGGAATGAATGTGATGACCTGAATAAAGCCTTGTTTTGTGAAATCTGAAAATCCTAAGGATGAAGGAAAACTATAATACTTTACAGAAATAAAAGGCAAGTTTCCTATGGAGACACAAAAATCAAAATAAATTCATATTTGTCCACCTCAATGTACAATGGAAGAGAAATTAAAATAGATTCTTCCCATGCTTTCCAAATACCAGAAGACAGAAGGACAATGAAATGTGGCCTTCAAGTTCTGAAAGAAAATAATTTTCCTTCTAGAAGTTAACGCTTATCGGAGACATCCAGTGAAGAGAGAACAGATACCTTCAGACAGGCAGTTGCTGGAAGTGCTCACCCCTTGGGGCCCTCTCTGTCAACGTTGTTTAGGTTTTCATGGCTGGATATCTTTTTCCTGATCATCTGTCTTACTCACTTCTCCATATTAATCTCCACAGTGTATTTTTTCAGCATTTCTGTCTCCCCTCTCCCACTCCTTTCTCTTGCCGGGCACCCCATCCATGTCCTCCTCTTCCCCACAGAATGCCCTGTAATTCATCCCTTACATAGACGTCATTTCTTTCTGAGATAGATTCACCTCCATAGATGAGCTCTAAGCTGCCAACAGCTTCTCACAGTCCTGAAGATACAGTTTCATTACATTAGTGTGGCCATGTTGCTCTGGTCCTGTAGCTGAAATATTTAGAAGGGGAACTGAGTTCTCCTAAATCACTTGAATCAGTTACACCATGGTTCCAACACTGTGTTATTATTTTCTGGATCACACAAAGTCTTCTCTTTTCAGAATCTTATCCCATGTTCTTCACTCTGCCAGACTGATTCTCTCCCAACTCTCATCCTAATTCTTTCTCATTTGAGCTTCCTGTCTCCTACCAAACTGGACTTTTGGTTAATGCAATGACCGTGTTCATTTTTGACACAAACATACACTGTCAGTATACTGGTAAAAGTCACCATCACAGTTGCTAATAAGAGAGATTTAGATTAAATTAGCTGAGTATAGGGTCATTCCAACTTTATGGGATCTGTAATAAAAGTGTTATAATAAAATATTATTAATAGTAACAAAAAATACTGTATTCCAACTCCCAAAGTGGTGCAGATTTAATAATGAAGTGTTGTCTTCTTTTTCATTTCTGAGAATACTTTCTTACAGGGAGAGAATGGCAATGGCCGCCTGGTGCAAGGGGAACAGAAATAATCCAGATGATGCTACTGGACATTGTGGCATGAATAGGAACTTTCAGTGTTTGTTATAATCATGAAAACAGTGTCACACTGTTTATTGCAGAAGTTACAAACCTACAGATTAATTGCAAAATCTGTACAATGAACAAGCATGTTTCCTTCATCTAGATTCACTCATTGTGAATGCCCCTCTCTCTCTGAGGGTATATGTATACAGTCATTTTCGTTTCCCTCTTCTGCTGCTTCATGACATCATTCTTGTTATTAGCGTGGCCGACTCATAAAGATCAGGTTGCAGACACTCCTACCCTTCTACTCTAAAGACATCCTCATCTGTCTCCCAAGAGCAAAGTGGCCACCTTCCATATTAATCTCCACAGTGTATTTTTTCAGCATTTCTGTCTCCCCTCTCCCACTCCTTTCTCTTGCCGGGCACCCCATCCATGTCCTCCTCTTCCCCACAGAATGCCCTGTAATTCATCCCTTACATAGACGTCATTTCTTTCTGAGATAGATTCACCTCCATAGATGAGCTCTAAGCTGCCAACAGCTTCTCACAGTCCTGAAGATACAGTTTCATTACATTAGTGTGGCCATGTTGCTCTGGTCCTGTAGCTGAAATATTTAGAAGGGGAACTGAGTTCTCCTAAATCACTTGAATCAGTTACACCATGGTTCCAACACTGTGTTATTATTTTCTGGATCACACAAAGTCTTCTCTTTTCAGAATCTTATCCCATGTTCTTCACTCTGCCAGACTGATTCTCTCCCAACTCTCATCCTAATTCTTTCTCATTTGAGCTTCCTGTCTCCTACCAAACTGGACTTTTGGTTAATGCAATGACCGTGTTCATTTTTGACACAAACATACACTGTCAGTATACTGGTAAAAGTCACCATCACAGTTGCTAATAAGAGAGATTTAGATTAAATTAGCTGAGTATAGGGTCATTCCAACTTTATGGGATCTGTAATAAAAGTGTTATAATAAAATATTATTAATAGTAACAAAAAATACTGTATTCCAACTCCCAAAGTGGTGCAGATTTAATAATGAAGTGTTGTCTTCTTTTTCATTTCTGAGAATACTTTCTTACAGGGAGAGAATGGCAATGGCCGCCTGGTGCAAGGGGAACAGAAATAATCCAGATGATGCTACTGGACATTGTGGCATGAATAGGAACTTTCAGTGTTTGTTATAATCATGAAAACAGTGTCACACTGTTTATTGCAGAAGTTACAAACCTACAGATTAATTGCAAAATCTGTACAATGAACAAGCATGTTTCCTTCATCTAGATTCACTCATTGTGAATGCCCCTCTCTCTCTGAGGGTATATGTATACAGTCATTTTCGTTTCCCTCTTCTGCTGCTTCATGACATCATTCTTGTTATTAGCGTGGCCGACTCATAAAGATCAGGTTGCAGACACTCCTACCCTTCTACTCTAAAGACATCCTCATCTGTCTCCCAAGAGCAAAGTGGCCACCTTACATATCTACTATGTGGTTATCAAAATTAGAAAATGTATCATGATACAACACCAGTAAGTCTTAGAGACTCTATTTATAGTTCACTAATCATTCTGTTCTTTTTCAGCACTTTTTTCCCAAATCAACATACAACCTAGTGTCAGTTGCCTTACTTAGCCACTTCGTCTCCCTCTGAAAGAGCTCCTCAGTCTTTGTAATTTATGACATTCACTTTTTCTGAGGGATATTTTCAACTTTTCCCTTCGTTTGTGGATTTCTGACAGCTTCCTGTGTGAGACTCAGGGGATTGTGGTTGGTTTGTTGGCAGGGATTCTCCCTGAGTCGTGTGTAACCCTCAGCTCACTACACTGGGAGACACATGCCTGTCCCCACTAGTGGATGTGAACTATAGGCATCAGGCTATGGTGGCACCTGTCAGCTTTCTTCACTGCAAAGTTACCTTTCCTCATTATCATGAATAAGCTACTTTTGAGGAGGTACCGAGGCTGTTTGATCCCAGCAAACTTTTGCCAAATGGTTTTAATATTCATTGATGGCTATTGCCTGGATTAGTTATTACTGTTGCAGTTGGTAGCTGGTGATTTTAGTACCATTATCATTTATTAGTTGGCATTCTATTATAAATAAGGCTTTCCTTCCCCCTCCTCCACTTTTAAAGCTAACTTAATCATGCTCACTGAAATGAGCCTTATAAATGTTCAGCCTTAGCTGAAACAGCACAGTAAGTAGACTTTTGTTATACGGTATATCCGTGAAACACTGTATGGACAACTCAATCTGAATTTAGTCCTGATTTTACTGATAACATGCAGGGCTTATAAGAAAATGACTTCACATCTCTAAGTTTTAGTATTTGTATCTATCCAATGAGGGTTTTCACTACTTAATATCAACATATTTTTTTCAGATTTGATAGTGTATAACTCTTAAAATGTTTCAGTCGGTGTTTGTGTGGCCCTAAAGATCTATAAGAGAGGAAATTTTCCCTTCTTGGTCTTAATGACAGCCAGTTTGATTGATTGATTGAAATTGACCCAAAACTGGCAAAGAATTCCTAACAGCATTAACTTATTTTCATTCTCATTAAACTTTTCAATTCACTTACTTTCCCTTGACCCTGTCTACTCCGAGATTATTCTCATCAGCATTTTTCCCCCCCTTTGGCAACCATATTTGGAAAATGCACAGATTGAGCGCCAGTGTGGGAGGAATTTATACAGCTTAAAAACATTCCATGAAACGATCACGGGTATTTCAGTTTGCTTCAGGATTAATTATAGTCCTGTAGTTCCCACACCAAGACAGTCTGGGGATTAGATGCCTGGGCTGGAAGAATTGTCATCCCAATCATGACATTCAAGGGGAGTGATTAACTAAAACAAAACCTGTACTAATTTCACCCTAAACATTGAAAAAGTCATATAATAGTTTTAAAAAATGACCATAGATGCTATTTAACTTAGTCTTAAGCTCACTACACTGGGAGACACATGCCTGTCCCCACTAGTGGATGTGAACTATAGGCATCAGGCTATGGTGGCACCTGTCAGCTTTCTTCACTGCAAAGTTACCTTTCCTCATTATCATGAATAAGCTACTTTTGAGGAGGTACCGAGGCTGTTTGATCCCAGCAAACTTTTGCCAAATGGTTTTAATATTCATTGATGGCTATTGCCTGGATTAGTTATTACTGTTGCAGTTGGTAGCTGGTGATTTTAGTACCATTATCATTTATTAGTTGGCATTCTATTATAAATAAGGCTTTCCTTCCCCCTCCTCCACTTTTAAAGCTAACTTAATCATGCTCACTGAAATGAGCCTTATAAATGTTCAGCCTTAGCTGAAACAGCACAGTAAGTAGACTTTTGTTATACGGTATATCCGTGAAACACTGTATGGACAACTCAATCTGAATTTAGTCCTGATTTTACTGATAACATGCAGGGCTTATAAGAAAATGACTTCACATCTCTAAGTTTTAGTATTTGTATCTATCCAATGAGGGTTTTCACTACTTAATATCAACATATTTTTTTCAGATTTGATAGTGTATAACTCTTAAAATGTTTCAGTCGGTGTTTGTGTGGCCCTAAAGATCTATAAGAGAGGAAATTTTCCCTTCTTGGTCTTAATGACAGCCAGTTTGATTGATTGATTGAAATTGACCCAAAACTGGCAAAGAATTCCTAACAGCATTAACTTATTTTCATTCTCATTAAACTTTTCAATTCACTTACTTTCCCTTGACCCTGTCTACTCCGAGATTATTCTCATCAGCATTTTTCCCCCCCTTTGGCAACCATATTTGGAAAATGCACAGATTGAGCGCCAGTGTGGGAGGAATTTATACAGCTTAAAAACATTCCATGAAACGATCACGGGTATTTCAGTTTGCTTCAGGATTAATTATAGTCCTGTAGTTCCCACACCAAGACAGTCTGGGGATTAGATGCCTGGGCTGGAAGAATTGTCATCCCAATCATGACATTCAAGGGGAGTGATTAACTAAAACAAAACCTGTACTAATTTCACCCTAAACATTGAAAAAGTCATATAATAGTTTTAAAAAAATGACCATAGATGTATTCAGAGCAAATTCTATCCTATAAATGCTAAAGCTATGAGAAAATCTGGTTGAAAGCTAAAGATTGACAAAATATATAACTCCAGGAACAATTTAGAAATGATAATTTTAACATCATTACTAATACTTAACAAGAATCTAGAGGGCAGAATGAAAAATCATCCTGGACATAATATACGGAATGTAAAATAGTTAAGCGTATATCAAAGGCTTAAAGTTTCCATTCCGTAAACATCAATATATTTGCTTGCCCCTCTTGACATTGTTCAGAGAATAAATTACATGCATACAAAGCAATCTGTTACTTCCAGTCCTGTCACTTTAAGACTGTAAATTTTAAGTTGAAAAGTATTAAGGAAGGTTTAGAATTCCAGCGTGATTTTTCTAGAAATAAAATATTTGAAAAAAATACATGATAAATGGTCACTCTATCTATATCTATCATCTGTGTTTGATATGTATATGCATATATGTGCATAAATATATCTCTCTAAATATATGAGCATAATAGATCATTTTTATTGAGTGCTTCTTTAGAAAGAGGTGCTAAGTACTTCACATGAATTAAGACTTTGTATATATTATGTTATTTATTGACTCTATGAGATAACTGCTACCACTGTCCCATTTAGCAGTCAAGGAAATCAAGTCAAAAGCAATGAAGAGAATTGACTATAGCCAGACTATTTTTTTTAATAGACAGACTATTAATAAATGGTAGAAACCATTGTGGAAACAGGCAGCTAAGTATTAAGTCTTTACTCTTAAAATTTATTTAAACTAATAATTTCTATATGGATGAATTTCTTCCTTTTCCTTTTAAAACATACTTATAATATCTATAATATATGGTATATATAATATATATGCATGCAAGAATGTGAAGTTGCTTCAGTCATGTCGGAGTCTTTGCGACCCCCAGGACTGTAGCCCACCAGGCTCCTCTGTCCATGATTTTCTCCAGGCAAGAATACTGGAGTGGGTTGCCATGGCCTCTTCCAGGGAATCTTCCCAACCCAGGGATCGAACTCAAATCTCCTGCAACTCCTGTGTGACAGGTAGATTCTTTTCTGTTGAGTCATTAGGGAAGCCCATTATAATGTATATAATGGATAGGTATTTTACATTTGCAATTTGTATCTCCTTTAATATTTATATATATATACATATATATTATATACTCAAAAAAGCACTGTGTACATATATAATTCCCATGTATTTTTCAACAGACAATTCCAGATTGCCATATGGGCTGTCCTGATCACAATTTGATAGCACTATCATCTCTGTTCTCTTGGCCAATGTAAACTTTTAAATCTTGTAAGACCACAAATCATGAGAGCAGAAACATATTCTATAGTAGTAGACAGTGAGGGGGTGCTCTTATGTCTGTCCCTCACTTCTCAGTTCTTAACCATGGCATCCACAACACAATGCATTGGCTGTAGATTTGAGAGTCAAACAGAATACTTTGGGACCACAACCCAAACTCAAAGGGTGCTGTCCCTCTGCTGAGCCTTCAATGGTTAGGGCTACATTCTGTCACCTGCTTAAGGATATAAGGCACCTGGCAGTGTCTTGATTGTGAGCCCTCTGTCTCCTTACTTTGATGTAAAATAAAGTGTTTGTTGGTCACGATTAACAGGTTTTCAGAAAGTTCATACTTGGTGATTCTGATAGAAGTGCTAGAGCAAGTGAAGGAAAATCATATTATGAAATAAAGAGTTAGTGCAATCAGTCTGTTGTTGGATAGTGTGCTAGTCCTTCCTGGAAGGGTGCAATCCAAGGATGTTCAGAATTGGTCTCTCCTTTAGAAAAGGAAGCAATCAGTCCATCAACCTTGGTGAGTGGAACTGAATATATCAATGATCAGTAATGATGGTAGAAATGTTATGTTGTTCAGTTGTTAAGTTGTGTCTGACTCTTTGCAAACCCAAGGACTACAGCATGCCAGGCTTCCCTGTCCTTGACTATTCCCTGGCGTTTGCTCAAACTCATGTCCATTGACTCAGTGATGCCATTGAACCATCTCGACTTCTGTTGTTCCCTTCTCCTTTTGCTTTCAATCTTTCCCAGCATCAGGGTCTTTTCCAATGAGTCAACTCTGGTGGCCAAAGTATTGGAGCTTCAGCTTCAGTGTCAGTCCTTCCAATGAATATTCAGTGTTGATTTCCTTTAGGATTGACTGATCTCCTTTCTGTTGGAAGGACTCTCAAGAGTCTTTTATACCCACACAGTTTGAAAAACATCAATTCTTTGATGCTCAGCCTTCTTTGTGGTCCAATTCTCACATCCATATATGACTACTGGAAAAACTATAGCTTTGATTATATGGACCTTTGTGAGCAAAGTGATGTCTCTGTTTTGTAATGTGCTTTCTAGGGTTGTCATAGCTTTTCTTCCAAGCAGCAATCATCTTTTATTTTCATGGCTGCAATCACCGTCTGCAGTGATTTTGGAGCCCAAGAAAATAAAGTCTGTTACTGTTTCCATTTTTTCCCCACTTATTTGTCATGAAGTGATGGGACTGGATGCCATGATATTCATTTTTTGAATGTTGAGTTTGAAGCCTACTTTTTCACTCTCCATTTTCACCCTCATCAAAAGACTCTTTAGCTCCTCTTCACTTTCTGCCATTAGGGTGGTGCCAATTGCCTATCTTAGGTTGTTGATATTTCTCCCAGCAATCTTGATTTCATCTTGTGGTCATCCAGTGCAATATTTTGCATGGTGTATTCTGCATAGAAGCTAAATAAGCAGGGTGACAATATACAACCTTGACCTACTCCTTTCCCAAGTTTGAACCAGTTTGTTGTCCCATGTCCAATTCTAACTATTGCTTCTTGACCTGCATACAGGTTTTGTAGGAGGCAGGTAAGGTGGTCTGGTATTCCCATCTTTTTTCTAATTTTCCACATTTTGTTGTGATCCACTCAGTCAAAGGTTTTAGAGTAGTCAATGAAGTAAAAGTAGATATTTTTCTGCAATTTCCTTGCTTTCTCTGTGATCCAACAAATGATGGCAATTTGATCTCTGGTTTGAACGTGCACCTAACATTCCAGGTTCCTATGCACTATTGTTCTTTACAATATCAGACTTCCTTTCACCACCAAACACATCCAGCACTGAGCATAGTTTCCGCATTGGGCAAGCCACTTCATTCTTTCTAAAGCTATTACTAATTGCCCTCTGATTTTCCCCAGGAGCATATTGGACACCTTCTGACCTGAAGGGCTCGTCTTTTTCCTTTTCATACTGCTCATGGTGCTCTTGTGTCAAGAATATTGAAGTGGTTTCCCATTCCCTCCTCCAGTGGATCACATTTGATCAGAAATCTTCACTACAACCCAATCTGTCTTGGGTGGTCCTACACAATGTGGCTCATAGCTTCATTGAGTTATGCAAGCTCTTTCTCCATGACAAGGCTGTGATCCATGAAGGGGTAGAAATGTAAGTGTGTAACTAAACTTCTTCTCTGTTTTGTATGCTTTCCAGAACCTCCCCTACCCCCTGCTACCTCTTGTTCATTCAGTTGTTAAGGCTCAGCTCAGGAGCCTGTCTAACCTTGTCTTCACTGAATTAAAGAGCCAGGAAAGTTTCCACTGCAAGTTAAGGGTTAGTAGGAAAATCAAGACTCCTGGATTACTTATTCTGGTGATAATGGCACCAACCTTTCCTGAGTCCAGCATGCCTCCAGTAGTTAAGAGCCACTTCAAGGTTAGGAGATAAATTCAGGGAGAAAGAGTGGAGGACCCCCAAGGTGAGTGAGCTCCTCCCCGCTCTTCCAGGGCTTTTGTTCCCCAGAGGCCTTGCTTTATATTCCAATTCCAAACACTTGGAAAGCACCTCAGCATGCATGCATGCAAAAATGAAAGCAATGTAGAGCCGACTGGGGGCAGTTAATTTTTAATTATACTCGCTAACCTCTCTGACTTTATTTATTGTCAGGCAACTGGAAGGCTAGTACCCAGCAGAAGGGAAATCACCAGCTCTGTGTGAATTGGAATGTCGTTACAGTACACAGTTTAAAAATAGGTTATGAGAGAGACTGACACTTTTCAGAGCCAAAAGTCATCATAACACAGCCCATCTCAACAAAGTTATCCACTCATTTTGTGATCAGACTTCCTTCCCCACACTCAAACCAATCATCCCAGGTTCCTATGCACTATTGTTCTTTACAATATCAGACTTCCTTTCACCACCAAACACATCCAGCACTGAGCATAGTTTCCGCATTGGGCAAGCCACTTCATTCTTTCTAAAGCTATTACTAATTGCCCTCTGATTTTCCCCAGGAGCATATTGGACACCTTCTGACCTGAAGGGCTCGTCTTTTTCCTTTTCATACTGCTCATGGTGCTCTTGTGTCAAGAATATTGAAGTGGTTTCCCATTCCCTCCTCCAGTGGATCACATTTGATCAGAAATCTTCACTACAACCCAATCTGTCTTGGGTGGTCCTACACAATGTGGCTCATAGCTTCATTGAGTTATGCAAGCTCTTTCTCCATGACAAGGCTGTGATCCATGAAGGGGTAGAAATGTAAGTGTGTAACTAAACTTCTTCTCTGTTTTGTATGCTTTCCAGAACCTCCCCTACCCCCTGCTACCTCTTGTTCATTCAGTTGTTAAGGCTCAGCTCAGGAGCCTGTCTAACCTTGTCTTCACTGAATTAAAGAGCCAGGAAAGTTTCCACTGCAAGTTAAGGGTTAGTAGGAAAATCAAGACTCCTGGATTACTTATTCTGGTGATAATGGCACCAACCTTTCCTGAGTCCAGCATGCCTCCAGTAGTTAAGAGCCACTTCAAGGTTAGGAGATAAATTCAGGGAGAAAGAGTGGAGGACCCCCAAGGTGAGTGAGCTCCTCCCCGCTCTTCCAGGGCTTTTGTTCCCCAGAGGCCTTGCTTTATATTCCAATTCCAAACACTTGGAAAGCACCTCAGCATGCATGCATGCAAAAATGAAAGCAATGTAGAGCCGACTGGGGGCAGTTAATTTTTAATTATACTCGCTAACCTCTCTGACTTTATTTATTGTCAGGCAACTGGAAGGCTAGTACCCAGCAGAAGGGAAATCACCAGCTCTGTGTGAATTGGAATGTCGTTACAGTACACAGTTTAAAAATAGGTTATGAGAGAGACTGACACTTTTCAGAGCAGCTTGTTTTTTACTCCTTAAATGTCATCATAACACAGCCCATCTCAACAAAGCTGAGGTACACAGAAATGTACAAAAGAGGCAGCTCTCACGGGCCCCTGGCTCTGGCTCTAGGGAAAGCCCTGTTCCAACTGTGAGAAAAACATCAGGGCCTGAATTAAGCAGGAAATATCAATGTCAATTAGAAAAACACACTGATCTTTTTATAGTCAGTAGAATAACCAGCATTTCTCATTTGGAGATTTAAAAAATAAAAGGGAAATTTGATTTTAAATCATCCACACACTCAAAGTTTCACTGCCTTTCACCAAAACACAGTAATCTCTCCCTGGAAATATACCAGGCTGCGATGGCTGACAAAATCCACCACGCTGGCTGCATTCCTTCTGAAATAATGTGAAAAATAAAAAACAGAGTTCGCCAAAGATGCTGTCATGCAATTGGGGTACAGATGTCAGAAGATGTGGAGTGAGAATTGGGACATCATATAATGGGTAGCACAAGTTATTTTAAAATGTTAAATAATTTTTTTAAGACCTATAGATCACAGATATTATAAAATTACACACCAAAATAAAATCAAGAGAATGATAGCTATTGTCATTCTAAATCCTCTGACGATACAGACATCCAGGTAAATCTTCTGAGAGTACATGCATTCTCAGGAATGAGAACAATTACAGTCAGCTTGGAATCACAAATAAATCAAAGTGTGAACTTGTTAATGGTTTGATAAGTGCTGATGGACTGCACAGTGTTGTGAGTTCTTACTGTATGTGTATCACATTATACCCTGCTTATCAAGTGTAAATCAACTTCAATTTATCTAAGAAAAATATAAAATTCTGATAACTATTTCTAATGTGAAGGTTACCCTAGTTTATCTCACCTTGCAGATGAGCCTGAATGGGAGTGCCCATATGAAAAGTAAGATTTCTGAATATTGTCTAGTTGTTTTGTTTTCCCTATTTTGGAATAGTTTTGCTGTTTGGAAGAACTGCCACAAGGGAATGTTTTACCTGAAGTTATACTGACTTTGTTTTACAAAAAATTAGAAATATGAGTACTAAGTATTTTAATTGGCCTTCCCAGGTGGTGCAGTGGTAAAAAATCTACCTGTCAATACAGGAGACATGGGACTGAGCCCTGGGTCAGGAAAATTCCCTGGAGTAGGAAATGAGAACCTATTCCAGTATTCTTACCTGGAAAACTCCATGGACAGAGGAGCCTGGTGGGCTATAGTCCATGGGGTCACAAACAGTCAGACATGACTGACTGAGCACACAAAAGTATTATAATTGGTGGATACAAGTACTGTATATTCAATAAAGGTGTTAAGTTAGTTGTTAGCCTATTTTATGTGTCCTCAAAACTCCAGATTGGCACATTTATCATGAGAGCTTTTGGGTGTTTCCTCTGTAGTTCTTAGATCCAGGGACACTATCATACATGTGTTTCTAATTAACTTTCACTTAGCTCATCAAAGTCTGGCATTGTGGAGGAAATGTGATGTCCAAGAAGCTGCTGGGAGGCACTTTTCTTGGAAAAAGGAAGTAACATTCTTTGATTTTATAGTTCACCAGCTGACTTTCAAAAATTGGAATTTAGTTCTAATGTATGAAATCACAAAGTGCAAGTATGTTCTAAATTGGGCCTGGCACCCTTCCATTGCTGATTAGAATGATGTCATGGTATGAACTAAAATGCAAAGAAACAGCACCTCTGGACCAAAGAAGCTGAATTGCACTTTCAGGATTTTTTTCTCTTTGAAATTCCCTTTGGTTGAAGCCAAGACGCTTGTGTACAGACATGGTCAATCTATGATGTCATATTTCCCAGTAATTCTACAACAAAGTTATAGCTCTTTCAGCAAATTTGCTTAACATCTTAAAAATTCCCTCTAGTGTTTTCTAAAGATTTTATTGCTCCATAGATTCCTTCCAATCTGCAATAAATACTATGTTTAAACCTCGATAACTCCATTTTCAAAAGTAAACCATGCATTCCTTTCAGCATTATTGGGAAATGTAACATGCTTAAAATTCCCTGCATCATTACTTGCAGATGAGCCTGATGGGCCCATATGAAAAGTAAGATTTCTGAATATTGTCTAGTTGTTTTGTTTTCCCTATTTTGGAATAGTTTTGCTGTTTGGAAGAACTGCCACAAGGGAATGTTTTACCTGAAGTTATACTGACTTTGTTTTACAAAAAATTAGAAATATGAGTACTAAGTATTTTAATTGGCCTTCCCAGGTGGTGCAGTGGTAAAAAATCTACCTGTCAATACAGGAGACATGGGACTGAGCCCTGGGTCAGGAAAATTCCCTGGAGTAGGAAATGAGAACCTATTCCAGTATTCTTACCTGGAAAACTCCATGGACAGAGGAGCCTGGTGGGCTATAGTCCATGGGGTCACAAACAGTCAGACATGACTGACTGAGCACACAAAAGTATTATAATTGGTGGATACAAGTACTGTATATTCAATAAAGGTGTTAAGTTAGTTGTTAGCCTATTTTATGTGTCCTCAAAACTCCAGATTGGCACATTTATCATGAGAGCTTTTGGGTGTTTCCTCTGTAGTTCTTAGATCCAGGGACACTATCATACATGTGTTTCTAATTAACTTTCACTTAGCTCATCAAAGTCTGGCATTGTGGAGGAAATGTGATGTCCAAGAAGCTGCTGGGAGGCACTTTTCTTGGAAAAAGGAAGTAACATTCTTTGATTTTATAGTTCACCAGCTGACTTTCAAAAATTGGAATTTAGTTCTAATGTATGAAATCACAAAGTGCAAGTATGTTCTAAATTGGGCCTGGCACCCTTCCATTGCTGATTAGAATGATGTCATGGTATGAACTAAAATGCAAAGAAACAGCACCTCTGGACCAAAGAAGCTGAATTGCACTTTCAGGATTTTTTTCTCTTTGAAATTCCCTTTGGTTGAAGCCAAGACGCTTGTGTACAGACATGGTCAATCTATGATGTCATATTTCCCAGTAATTCTACAACAAAGTTATAGCTCTTTCAGCAAATTTGCTTAACATCTTAAAAATTCCCTCTAGTGTTTTCTAAAGATTTTATTGCTCCATAGATTCCTTCCAATCTGCAATAAATACTATGTTTAAACCTCGATAACTCCATTTTCAAAAGTAAACCATGCATTCCTTTCAGCATTATTGGAGAAAGCAACCACTGTGGTGGGAAATTCAAACCTGCAGAGCCACAAACCTTAGAATATTTCTGCTTTCTCAGCTTCATGGTCATGTACAAAATTCTCTGCATCAACTTACTCATATATATAATGGATAGTAATGCTCACCTGCAATTATGGCAAAAAATGTAAATGATATCATACCTGAAAAACAAGTAATCTTGGTTGGCATTCCTAGCCACTCAGCAAATGCTAATTTCCTTCCTTCTTCCTGCCTTGATCAGGAAACCTCCCTGCCATTACTGACAACTAATCCATATAAAGAGTTTTGTTAGATAACAAAAACCTGCTTTTAATCACATTTCAGGGAGTCAAATTCCTATGGCAACTGAAATTTATTATCTTCTTGGAGACCTCAAAGAGTTCAATGGATAGTGAAACATTTTGAACTTGAATTTAAGCATATTTAATTAAAATTTTCATCATGCCTGGTAGACCTTTTGACCTCCCTACAAAGAAGAGCTTCTGGTAGCACTCCTCTTTCTCTCTCTCACCCTCAGCCTCTATTTTTCCACTGCTCTGTCTTCCTAAGCGTCTTATCAGCTCTGACAACATCTGTCATGTCTCTGAGTGGATCCACTGGTGCCCTGTTAGGAAGAAATGCTATCATGAGGATTCTCATTCCATCACAAAGCTTTCTTTCTTTCTTTCTTTCTTTCTTTTTTTTTTTTTTGGAAATGAAGTAACATTAAAAATACATGTGTGTGCACATAAGTTAAAAGAATTGTTAAAATCATTCTCTAATGTTTGCATTTAGAAAATACTCACAACTGAGTGTTTTACCTAAGTATGTCCATGGTCTATATGATGTTCTGTTATGCTGAACTATGAACTCAGGTAATCTTAAACCACAAACCATAGGTAACCCACCCTGCATACAGGCTGTTATATCTGTTCTCTTACATGCTCTCTGATGGAGACCTTACTGGCACTCACCACCATAAACATCAACTTTTAGAAATTATTTAAGGTTGTTTTTCACTCAAGTGTCTCTGTTTTTGTGGTTCTTATACATCAATCATCTCTAAAGTCATGAGTCATATTCATTAAAAGTACTTTTTGTTTGTAGCTAATAACACTCAAACTCAAACCAGTCAATCCTAAAGAAAATGAACTCTGAATATTCATTGGAAGGACTGATGCTGAAGCTGAAAGCTCCAATACGTTGACCACCTGAGGCAAAGAACAGACTCATTGGAAAAGACCATCATGCTGGGAAAGATTGAAGGCAGGAGGAGAAGGGGGCAACAAAGAATGAGCTGGTTGGATGGCATCACCAAATCAATGAATATGAGTTTGAGCAAACTCTAGGAGATAGTGAAGGACAAGATAGTGAAGGACAAGTCTGGCAGTCCATGGTGACACAGAGTTAGACACAACTTAGTGGCTGCACAACAACAATAACACTCAGTTTTATAAATGAATGTGAAAGATCTAGTTAAGAAAGCTGTCTGTACACATAGCCTGGACCAGATCTGGGAAATGTAGCATTCTCCACATTTGAGAGTGCTTTTTCTAGCATGCTTCTAATCAAGCTGGTTGGCATAACTGATAGGGACAGAGTAGAATAGTTAGGTAGTTATGGAGTCCTAGTAGGGAACTGTAGGTGGAAAGGCAAAACCTGGAAAAAGTTGGGAGGCCAGTAAGTTAAAGATAGCTCAAGAATGCTACTCCTTATTCAATAAAGCAGGAAATACTGGGGAAGGAGGAGCTAATGATGTATGTCTTGTGTCTGTGTTGACATCTACCTGAGGAAGGTGGTCTTCTACCCTCCTACATATATATGTTGCTGCCCACCCAAAGAGGAGGAGCAGAGCTTTCCTGCCTGCCCACTTGCACCTCTTGTAAGTGCCCTATCCTAATAAATCCTCTTCTTGCCTATCACTCTGCCTCTCGCTGAATTCCTTCTGCTTTGAGGCATGAAGAACCTGAGCCTCAGTGGGTCCAGACATTGGGTGAGTGCTGGATTAAGTCCTGGCCACGTGGGTTGAGTTCCTCGGTTGGCCAGGATTGAGTTCTGACTACGTGGGCTCAAGTCCCAAGCAGGGTTTTGGCTGAAGTTGAACCTCAGTCATGTGGGTTCAAGTCCCAAGCAGAGTTTTGGCTGGGGTTAAGCCTTAGCCATGTGGGTTAGAGTCCCAAACAAGGTTTGGCTGAGTTCAAGTCCCAGCCACGTGGGTTCAAGTCCCAAACAGGGTTTTGACTGGAATTCAATCTTCAGCCACGTGGGTTCAAGTCCCAAATAAGGTTTGCTCAGATCTGGGCCCTGGGTTTAAGTCTCAAATCAAGGTAGAACCCTTTCAGAACTGTCATGTGGGAACCACATGGCGAGAATTATCTCTAACAATACTGATCCAAGTTTGTTGACAGAGCAGAAAAAAATGGAGAGTTATTGAACACTCAGAGAGTAAATTTACAATTCTGGGTAAAGTAGTTATATAAATGATAACAAACAGAAGGATTCTGGGGTTAATTTCTGCTTTTTCTGCATTATGACATTGATTATGGTGCATGCTATGAGCTGAATGTAGTGTCTCCCCAAACTTGCGCTGTCAAATGCTAATCCCCAGTGTGAAGGTAGAAGGTGGGCCCTCCAGGAGATGATAAGGTCATGAGAGTGAAGCCCCATAACAGGATCAGTGCTCTCACAAGAGGTGTGAGGGACATGAGATCCCTCTCGCTAGTGAGGACACAAGAGGCATCCTCTGCAATGCAGGTGTGTGTCCTCACCTGACCTTGGATCTGCAGGCACTTTGGTCTTGAACTTCCAGCCTCTAGAAGAGTGAGAAATCAACGTCTTCTTGTTGTGGTATTTTGTCAGAGTAGACCAAGCTGACTAAGTCAGCAACTGTAGGAAGCAATAATTCAAAAATAATCACCTTGATTATTAAAAAACTAGGAATAAAGCTAACATATGACCCAGAAATTCCACTACTGAGCATATACCTTGTTGTTATTGTTCAGTCACTCACTCAGTCTGTGTTGGACACTTTATGACCCCATGGACTGCATCATTGGCCCCCCCTATACCTCTTCTTGCCTATCACTCTGCCTCTCGCTGAATTCCTTCTGCTTTGAGGCATGAAGAACCTGAGCCTCAGTGGGTCCAGACATTGGGTGAGTGCTGGATTAAGTCCTGGCCACGTGGGTTGAGTTCCTCGGTTGGCCAGGATTGAGTTCTGACTACGTGGGCTCAAGTCCCAAGCAGGGTTTTGGCTGAAGTTGAACCTCAGTCATGTGGGTTCAAGTCCCAAGCAGAGTTTTGGCTGGGGTTAAGCCTTAGCCATGTGGGTTAGAGTCCCAAACAAGGTTTGGCTGAGTTCAAGTCCCAGCCACGTGGGTTCAAGTCCCAAACAGGGTTTTGACTGGAATTCAATCTTCAGCCACGTGGGTTCAAGTCCCAAATAAGGTTTGCTCAGATCTGGGCCCTGGGTTTAAGTCTCAAATCAAGGTAGAACCCTTTCAGAACTGTCATGTGGGAACCACATGGCGAGAATTATCTCTAACAATACTGATCCAAGTTTGTTGACAGAGCAGAAAAATGGAGAGTTATTGAACACTCAGAGAGTAAATTTACAATTCTGGGTAAAGTAGTTATATAAATGATAACAAACAGAAGGATTCTGGGGTTAATTTCTGCTTTTTCTGCATTATGACATTGATTATGGTGCATGCTATGAGCTGAATGTAGTGTCTCCCCAAACTTGCGCTGTCAAATGCTAATCCCCAGTGTGAAGGTAGAAGGTGGGCCCTCCAGGAGATGATAAGGTCATGAGAGTGAAGCCCCATAACAGGATCAGTGCTCTCACAAGAGGTGTGAGGGACATGAGATCCCTCTCGCTAGTGAGGACACAAGAGGCATCCTCTGCAATGCAGGTGTGTGTCCTCACCTGACCTTGGATCTGCAGGCACTTTGGTCTTGAACTTCCAGCCTCTAGAAGAGTGAGAAATCAACGTCTTCTTGTTGTGGTATTTTGTCAGAGTAGACCAAGCTGACTAAGTCAGCAACTGTAGGAAGCAATAATTCAAAAATAATCACCTTGATTATTAAAAAACTAGGAATAAAGCTAACATATGACCCAGAAATTCCACTACTGAGCATATACCTTGTTGTTATTGTTCAGTCACTCACTCAGTCTGTGTTGGACACTTTATGACCCCATGGACTGCATCATGTCTGGCTTCCTTTCCTTCACCATCTCCTGGAGCTTGCTCACATGCCCAGTAAATCAGTGATGCTATTCAACCATCTCATCCTCTGGCATCCCCTTTTCCTCCTGCTTTCAATCTTTACCAGCATCAAGGTCTTTTCCAATGAGTCGTCTCTTTGCATTAGCTGACCAAAGTATTGGAATTTCAGCTTTAACATCAGTCCTTCCAATGAATATTAAAGATTGATTTTCTGTAGGATTGACTAGTTTGATCTGCTTACAGTCCAAGGGACTCTCAAGAATCTTCTCCAACAGCACAGTTTGAAAGCATCAATTCTTTGGTGCTCAGCTTGGTTCAACTCTCACATCCATGACTATCAGAAAAACAACAGCGTTGATTATATGGATCTTTGTCAGGAAAGTAATGTCTCTGCTTTTTGATACACTGTCTAGGTTTGTCATAGCTTTTCTTTCAAGGAGCAAGCATCTTTTAATTTCATGGCTGAGAAAACCATAATTGAAAAAGATACATGTACCCCGCTGTTCATTGCAGCACTATTTGCAATAGCTAGGACATGGAAGCAACCTAGATGTTCACTGATGAATGGATAAAGAAGATGTAGTACATGTATACAATGGAATATGGTTATTGTTCAGTCACTAATATTACTCAGCCATTAAAAAAAAAAAAGAATGAATTTGAGACAGTTCTAGAGAGGTGGATGAACCTAGAGCCTGTTATACAGAATGGAGTGTGTCAGAAAGAGAAAAAGAAATATTGTATATTAGGTATATATATGGAATCTATAAAAGTGGTACAGATGAACCAATCTGCAGGGAGAGAATGGGGATGCAGATGTAGAAAATGGACTCGTGGACACAGTAGAGGCAGAAGAGAATGGAACAAATGGAGAAACTAGCCTCAGCATGTATACACTACCATCTGTAAAAGAGATAACTGGTGAGAAGTTGCTGTATAACACAGGGAGTCAAGCCTGGTGCTGTGTGATGTCCTAGAGCAATGGGATTGGGGAAGGGGAGGGAGGCTCAAGAAGGAGGTGGTATGTGTATACTTGTGGGTGATTTACATTATTGTTCAGCAGAAACCAATACAGCATTTTAAAGCAATTTCTCCCCCCACCCCCATTAACAATACATCACAAAACTCATTGTTGTAGTCTAATTAGTGATGCTATTCAACCATCTCATCCTCTGGCATCCCCTTTTCCTCCTGCTTTCAATCTTTACCAGCATCAAGGTCTTTTCCAATGAGTCGTCTCTTTGCATTAGCTGACCAAAGTATTGGAATTTCAGCTTTAACATCAGTCCTTCCAATGAATATTAAAGATTGATTTTCTGTAGGATTGACTAGTTTGATCTGCTTACAGTCCAAGGGACTCTCAAGAATCTTCTCCAACAGCACAGTTTGAAAGCATCAATTCTTTGGTGCTCAGCTTGGTTCAACTCTCACATCCATGACTATCAGAAAAACAACAGCGTTGATTATATGGATCTTTGTCAGGAAAGTAATGTCTCTGCTTTTTGATACACTGTCTAGGTTTGTCATAGCTTTTCTTTCAAGGAGCAAGCATCTTTTAATTTCATGGCTGAGAAAACCATAATTGAAAAAGATACATGTACCCCGCTGTTCATTGCAGCACTATTTGCAATAGCTAGGACATGGAAGCAACCTAGATGTTCACTGATGAATGGATAAAGAAGATGTAGTACATGTATACAATGGAATATGGTTATTGTTCAGTCACTAATATTACTCAGCCATTAAAAAAAAAAAAGAATGAATTTGAGACAGTTCTAGAGAGGTGGATGAACCTAGAGCCTGTTATACAGAATGGAGTGTGTCAGAAAGAGAAAAAGAAATATTGTATATTAGGTATATATATGGAATCTATAAAAGTGGTACAGATGAACCAATCTGCAGGGAGAGAATGGGGATGCAGATGTAGAAAATGGACTCGTGGACACAGTAGAGGCAGAAGAGAATGGAACAAATGGAGAAACTAGCCTCAGCATGTATACACTACCATCTGTAAAAGAGATAACTGGTGAGAAGTTGCTGTATAACACAGGGAGTCAAGCCTGGTGCTGTGTGATGTCCTAGAGCAATGGGATTGGGGAAGGGGAGGGAGGCTCAAGAAGGAGGTGGTATGTGTATACTTGTGGGTGATTTACATTATTGTTCAGCAGAAACCAATACAGCATTTTAAAGCAATTTCTCCCCCCACCCCCATTAAAAATAAATCAAAAAAATCATTGTTGTAGTCCAATTAGGATTTCCACTTGTGTGTTTTCCAGATTACACAGGTGCATTTCTGTATGTTCTTTACTCTCATGGACCTTCCTGGCCATGGCTGGGATACCATGTCTGTGAATCCTGGTTCAGTTTCTGAATTTTTGCTTACTAAACATTTATATCCCCTTTTAGCATGTTGTCTCACAAAAGTAATTTGCAGGAAGAGCCATGACTCAACTGTTCTTGGCAAATCAACTCAATTGTCCATTTGCTTCTCCTCTCTTCTCTTAAAGTAGCTTCTCTTTTATTACTCCCTCTGACTCAGCTTTCCTGTAGTGTCAATGAGGGGATGGAAGAAAATCTGAAATGATATTCTCCACTTTTTGTTATGACTTTTCCCAGTTGTCACAGCAGTTAAGGAAAGAGAAGAAATGATACTCAGCCTTTAGAGAAGGGTTTCTTAGTCTTAGCTTGATTGCTGCTTTAGGCTGGGTCATACTCAGTGCTGGACTGCCGTGGGCACTGTGGTATGTTTCACAGCATCTGCCCATTAGATTCCTGGAACAACTTCCTCCCTCATTAAGAAAATCAAAAATGTCTCACGACATTGTCAAATATCATCTGTAGAGACAAAAATCACCCTTCGTCGAAGACCACTGGTTTAAAGCCAGTACGTTTTAAAAAAATCTTTAGATATTTTTAAAAGACTTTTTATGTAGACCATTTAAAAAATCTATTGAGTGGTTTTTGTTTTGTTTTTTTTTTACAATATTAAGGCAGGTGGGATCTTAGCTCCCTGACAAAGGATCAAATCTGCACCCCCTGCATTGGAAGGCAAAGTCTTAACCACTGAACCACCAGAGAAGTCTCAAGCCTTTAAGTTACATTCAGAAAGTATATTTTCATATGTAGTTACTTGAACTGCTTGGCATTAAATGGTATGCAAAGGAATTTACTAGTATTAACTGCAATACAGTAATGCCTTACTTACCTTCAACATTCACTATAGCAATGGGATTGGGGAAGGGAGGAGGCTCAAGAAGGAGGTGGTATGTGTAACTTGTGGGTGATTTACATTTTCAGCAGAAACCAATACAGCATTTTAAAGCAATTTCTCCCCCCACCCCCATTAAAAATAAATCAAAAAAATCATTGTTGTAGTCCAATTAGGATTTCCACTTGTGTGTTTTCCAGATTACACAGGTGCATTTCTGTATGTTCTTTACTCTCATGGACCTTCCTGGCCATGGCTGGGATACCATGTCTGTGAATCCTGGTTCAGTTTCTGAATTTTTGCTTACTAAACATTTATATCCCCTTTTAGCATGTTGTCTCACAAAAGTAATTTGCAGGAAGAGCCATGACTCAACTGTTCTTGGCAAATCAACTCAATTGTCCATTTGCTTCTCCTCTCTTCTCTTAAAGTAGCTTCTTTTTTATTACTCCCTCTGACTCAGCTTTCCTGTAGTGTCAATGAGGGGATGGAAGAAAATCTGAAATGATATTCTCCACTTTTTGTTATGACTTTTCCCAGTTGTCACAGCAGTTAAGGAAAGAGAAGAAATGATACTCAGCCTTTAGAGAAGGGTTTCTTAGTCTTAGCTTGATTGCTGCTTTAGGCTGGGTCATACTCAGTGCTGGACTGCCGTGGGCACTGTGGTATGTTTCACAGCATCTGCCCATTAGATTCCTGGAACAACTTCCTCCCTCATTAAGAAAATCAAAAATGTCTCACGACATTGTCAAATATCATCTGTAGAGACAAAAATCACCCTTCGTCAAGACCACTGGTTTAAAGCCAGTACGTTTTAAAAAAATCTTTAGATATTTTTAAAAGACTTTTTATGTAGACCATTTAAAAAATCTATTGAGTGGTTTTTGTTTTGTTTTTTTTTTACAATATTAAGGCAGGTGGGATCTTAGCTCCCTGACAAAGGATCAAATCTGCACCCCCTGCATTGGAAGGCAAAGTCTTAACCACTGAACCACCAGAGAAGTCTCAAGCCTTTAAGTTACATTCAGAAAGTATATTTTCATATGTAGTTACTTGAACTGCTTGGCATTAAATGGTATGCAAAGGAATTTACTAGTATTAACTGCAATACAGTAATGCCTTACTTACCTTCAACATTCACTATACATAAAACACTATATTAAATTCCCCATATGGATAATCTAATCATATCCTTAACACAGAATGTCTTCTTGAGGTATATATAGACCTGGTCAGAATGTACAAACAGAACTTCAAATTCTAGCACCTAAAGAGCTGTGCAAGGTGTGAATTGGCATAGCCTAATGAATCTTCCCTGCTTCATTTAGCATCAACTGATCTGTTTTATTTTTCAAATATTTTAAAATATTTTTAGCCATTGATTTTGATCAGAATGAGGCATCATTAAAAGATACTTACCTCAGATTTTTCCTTTGAAATAAATTCTGCCATTCTATTTTATTTTTCTGGGTTTTCATTAGTGTCAGGCACTACGTTTAATTGATTTCCTTTCTGTGTTTTACAGTAATGGCATCAATTTTTGTATTTAAACGCATTCTTGCTTCTGAAAGTAAACTGGCATTGGAGTCTGCCTTTGGTCTTTGGGAATTATTAGTGGCATGGTATTACTTTGTTCCACAGCTTTTCTTCTCCACTGGTGAAAATTGATTTTTGGTATGCAGGGCAAAATTTTTCAACAGTGAGAAATGCCCAATGAATACAATTCCTTTCTGATGTCATTGGACTCATTTTACATACATGATTTTTATATAGGACAGAAGAGAGATTTTTATTTTCATTAAAATGCTCATATTCATCTATGATAATTTCTCCAGAATATGGTCCTGTTATCAGAAAAATCTGTGGGCATCTTGTCTAGTGGAGGGAGTAGAAATTCATAACTCACTGTCAAGTCAATGGCACACTGGTCGAGACTGAAATTAAAACTGTGTCTCAAGACAGATTGACATTCAAGGCCAAGTTTCTTCCATCTCCTACAATTGATGACAGAATTTCACTGGATGGGCTCATCTAGACAACTTGAAAAATTATTTCATATCCTGAATGCCCATGATTAATACGTATTTTATTCCTCTCAATAAATCACAAACTTATGGAAGATAAATGAACAACCTTTTCTATGTCCATAGTGCATCAATAAAGAATCCTGTATGTTAAAGAAAAAGTGACTGCCAAGTTAAAAATGTTAAACATGCTATTGAATTCCAGAAAGGAAGTATGAGAATGACCTAATGCTCCATTAGAGCCACTGGGCTTCCTTGTGCTATAACCACTGAACACAATCAGGACCTATTTCCAATGTGTTCCACTTTTTTGACTCCTCCGTCCTTGTCTAGAGGGTAATAAAACTTTTGAAGAAACATCATCAGTTGTCAGACATGAGTTTCATAGATCTTTCCCATCTATGTGCGGGGGCCAGCAGGGTGTCTGGCAGTTTGGGTCTTTACATCATCCAAGGGAAAAGAAAGGGTGCTGGGGACACAGTTCAGCTTTGAACTTGACAGACGCCAGATAGAGTTGCATCATTTAATAGCAAATGAAGTACCATCGAATAAAGGGCTGGAGACTGTGGCAAACAACATTAAACAAGAAAGTTGTTCATCAGAATAGCAAACTTCATGAGTGATTACAGGGACATATCTAAAAATCTCTGCTTGTTCTTCTTAACAAATACAATTTGAAGTAGTGCCTGCTGGTCATGACTTCTATTCTAAATTGAAAATATAATGGTTAGACTTGTGGTTGCCAAAAGAGAGAGGGGCAACCCTCTCCCCGTTGGGTGGGGAAGGATAGATTGGGAGTTTGGGGTGAACAGATACAAGCTATTATATATGGAATGGGTAAATTGCAAGGTCCTGCTGTATAGTACATGGAACTATATTCAATATTCCATGATAAACCACAGTGGAAAAGAATGTGAAAAAGGATGCATATATATGTATATAACTGAGCCACTGAGCTGTACAACAGAAATTAACACAACATTGTAAATCAACCATACTTCAATACAATAAAAAGTGATGGTTAATAATTTATAATTTATCTCATATTTATTCACATGACATTTTCATTATCTATATTCCAGATATCATGGAATAAAAAAAAATTCTGCTCTTACTCATCCCCAGATCTATGTTGGGATGATCGCTGCCATCCAATCATTATAAAAACTGGAGGGAGAAATCATCCTAGGGTAAGCTGCTGGTTGACCAACTGCCCTTGGGGAAGACCACCCCTTCCAAAAGCAGGAGGATATAAATGAAAGACAATTGTTGATTTTGCACCCTC
This sequence comes from Tragulus kanchil, assembly GCA_022376925.1. Classification (NCBI taxonomy): domain Eukaryota; kingdom Metazoa; phylum Chordata; class Mammalia; order Artiodactyla; family Tragulidae; genus Tragulus; species Tragulus kanchil. The sequence continues at coordinate 84,488,578 of JAIOJX010000031.1, read as the reverse complement.
TGAAAAGTTTAAAAATCAAATCATGGCTGGGCAGAAATAATAATAAAAGATGAGGAATTTAAGACAAAAAATTCTTGAGAAGATGAAAGGTATTTTTCATCTGAGGCATAAGCAAGAATTTACAAAATATTGGACAGAGTAGTTGGTACGCAGGTGTTGAAATCAAGGAATCAAGCACTCAGAACAGAATGAGACCGCTGACGTTGCCGAACAACTGAGGAGAAAAAAGTGGGTAGGTAGCCTCGGAAAAAGCAGAAACTGGTAAATACTTTCAAGCAGTAATATTAACGTCTGAATCACCATATTCCTATAAGAAAAGAACAACTAAAATTTCTAAGATTCACTCTTACCAGGTTTCCAATACACAATGCATTTTTGCTGACTATAGTTACCACAGTACACATGCGAACTCTAGAACTTAATTCATTCTGTAACTGGAAGTTTTTGCCCTTTGACCAATATTTCTATGTTTAAATATCTTGGATTATTTTTAATTGATATTAACATTACTTATTATTCATTGAGAACTTCCCAGGTGACGCTAGTGGTAAAGAACCAGCCAGCCAATGCAGAGGACATAAAAAATGCAGGTTCAATCCCTGGGTTGGGAAGATTATTCATTAAAATATACAAAACTTCTAACAATTCATCCTTTATAGTTTATTCTGAAATTAATGAAGAAGAATATATGAAAAGTCATAGTTTACATTGACTTATTTTATTTAAGGTTATTTGATGCTTTAAGCAATATAATTTAGAGAATTTTGAATTGTCCATGCAGTTATTTTTTAAGAGAGTTGGGAGAATTGATGCTAAACAAGAGAGTTTTGGAGCAGTAATGTCTGATTTCTTATTGCAGTGTGTCTCTTGGCCAAGAATAACTTGCCTGAAAGGAAAACTATAGATGCAGTGTCCAGTTCATCTTTCTTTACTTATGCTTGAACCCAGTAGATGCTCAAGAAAACTCTGCTGAAACGAAATAACATCTTGTCATTGGCCACTGCCCCATTTCTGGAGAGCTTGCCATAGGGAACCACAGGCAGTTGATTTGAATCAAGATTCTCTGAGGATTTGCTGAGTGATTCACCTCTGCCAAGTAAGAAGTATTCCATAGAGTCAAACTTTCCTGCATACCTACTGTGTACTTAGCATCATTAAATTACACACCTACTTAGCATTCTTGGCCAGATGGAATTAGCTGATATAAAAGAGCATGTTTTCCCTCTCCACCCACAAACACAAATTAAAAAAAAGAAAAAAGAATTCTCCATCATTTATTTTCTCTAACAAGGACATCTTCAGATGTATTAGTCAAACTTGGAATCGCTCCAACTCTAACACTTACGTCTAAATTTAGAACTAATGAAGTGTCTGAATGTACCAAACTAGAAAGCCAACATTCTCTCCTTTAGCACTGAGGCACTTTTATCTGGCATAAATCTATTGCTAAGGAGAATATCCATGCTTCTTCTCCTTTCTGGCTCACAGACTTGGACTTACTTCAAGTGCTTGGGAAAAACACAAATACATTCATCAGGAAACACAAAAGTTTGTGGAGAAACTGACTTGAGAGAATCACAATTTAAAAAGGCATTACTTATTATTCATTGAGAACTTCCCAGGTGACGCTAGTGGTAAAGAACCAGCCAGCCAATGCAGAGGACATAAAAAATGCAGGTTCAATCCCTGGGTTGGGAAGATTATTCATTAAAATATACAAAACTTCTAACAATTCATCCTTTATAGTTTATTCTGAAATTAATGAAGAAGAATATATGAAAAGTCATAGTTTACATTGACTTATTTTATTTAAGGTTATTTGATGCTTTAAGCAATATAATTTAGAGAATTTTGAATTGTCCATGCAGTTATTTTTTAAGAGAGTTGGGAGAATTGATGCTAAACAAGAGAGTTTTGGAGCAGTAATGTCTGATTTCTTATTGCAGTGTGTCTCTTGGCCAAGAATAACTTGCCTGAAAGGAAAACTATAGATGCAGTGTCCAGTTCATCTTTCTTTACTTATGCTTGAACCCAGTAGATGCTCAAGAAAACTCTGCTGAAACGAAATAACATCTTGTCATTGGCCACTGCCCCATTTCTGGAGAGCTTGCCATAGGGAACCACAGGCAGTTGATTTGAATCAAGATTCTCTGAGGATTTGCTGAGTGATTCACCTCTGCCAAGTAAGAAGTATTCCATAGAGTCAAACTTTCCTGCATACCTACTGTGTACTTAGCATCATTAAATTACACACCTACTTAGCATTCTTGGCCAGATGGAATTAGCTGATATAAAAGAGCATGTTTTCCCTCTCCACCCACAAACACAAATTAAAAAAAAGAAAAAAGAATTCTCCATCATTTATTTTCTCTAACAAGGACATCTTCAGATGTATTAGTCAAACTTGGAATCGCTCCAACTCTAACACTTACGTCTAAATTTAGAACTAATGAAGTGTCTGAATGTACCAAACTAGAAAGCCAACATTCTCTCCTTTAGCACTGAGGCACTTTTATCTGGCATAAATCTATTGCTAAGGAGAATATCCATGCTTCTTCTCCTTTCTGGCTCACAGACTTGGACTTACTTCAAGTGCTTGGGAAAAACACAAATACATTCATCAGGAAACACAAAAAGTTTGTGGAGAAAACTGACTTGAGAGAATCACAGATCTCTCCATCTAAATGGGTCTTTAAAAGTCTTCCATCCCAGCACTCCCTGACTGTTTCCTTTCAAAACAATTTTGCTGGGCGATTACCCAGCCCTCTAAATATCTTCCCTGCCGAGGCACTCCATTCATATTTTACCAGCTCTGACTGGCAGCCCCCTGACTCAAAAATCTAAATCCTTTTCGATATCACCTCCAAGTACTTTAGATTTGTTCCTTTGGATGCACAGGTTGATAACTTGTTCAGAAGAGACATTTTTAGTGATTAATGACAACGACCACATCCCTCCCGCTGCAGTCTCCTATGCCCCTGCTTCCCAGTCCCCTGTCCTCCAAGCTAAAACACCTGTTCACCTGTCCTTCCTCATCTGCTCCCATTTCAAGTTGCTTGTCATTCTTGCCAAGGGAATATTTGCTTTAAAATCTTAAAATGAGAATGTATGAGATGCTCTAGGGTGAGCACGAGGCATTCGTGTTATTTTATGCACTACACTTTGAAAACCGTGCTCCCATAGATCAGGATAATAGCCAAATTCTCTCATGCAAGACACAATTATCTTTCATTACCCAACTCTATCACCTTAACTACCTTCAAAATCCCATTTTCAGCCATATTCATCCTATATTTTTTGAAACACTGAATTTCTCAATTTGTTCACTGCTCTCTAATACCTGGGCATTGTTAGGTGTTTTAACATTTTCATAAATTCTCATATCTGTGTGAGAAGCTTTTCTCTGTACTACTGCAAAAAATTGCTCATTTGTGTCAGACAGCCTGATATAAAAGAGCATGTTACTTACATTTTCCCTACTTGGCATTCTTGGCCAGATGGAATTAGCTGATATAAAAGAGCATGTTTTCCCTCTCCACCCACAAACACAAATTAAAAAAAAGAAAAAAGAATTCTCCATCATTTATTTTCTCTAACAAGGACATCTTCAGATGTATTAGTCAAACTTGGAATCGCTCCAACTCTAACACTTACGTCTAAATTTAGAACTAATGAAGTGTCTGAATGTACCAAACTAGAAAGCCAACATTCTCTCCTTTAGCACTGAGGCACTTTTATCTGGCATAAATCTATTGCTAAGGAGAATATCCATGCTTCTTCTCCTTTCTGGCTCACAGACTTGGACTTACTTCAAGTGCTTGGGAAAAACACAAATACATTCATCAGGAAACACAAAAAGTTTGTGGAGAAAACTGACTTGAGAGAATCACAGATCTCTCCATCTAAATGGGTCTTTAAAAGTCTTCCATCCCAGCACTCCCTGACTGTTTCCTTTCAAAACAATTTTGCTGGGCGATTACCCAGCCCTCTAAATATCTTCCCTGCCGAGGCACTCCATTCATATTTTACCAGCTCTGACTGGCAGCCCCCTGACTCAAAAATCTAAATCCTTTTCGATATCACCTCCAAGTACTTTAGATTTGTTCCTTTGGATGCACAGGTTGATAACTTGTTCAGAAGAGACATTTTAGTGATTAATGACAACGACCACATCCCTCCGCTGCAGTCTCCTATGCCCCTGCTTCCCAGTCCCCTGTCCTCCAAGCTAAAACACCTGTTCACCTGTCCTTCCTCATCTGCTCCCATTTCAAGTTGCTTGTCATTCTTGCCAAGGGAATATTTGCTTTAAAATCTTAAAATGAGAATGTATGAGATGCTCTAGGGTGAGCACGAGGCATTCGTGTTATTTTATGCACTACACTTTGAAAACCGTGCTCCCATAGATCAGGATAATAGCCAAATTCTCTCATGCAAGACACAATTATCTTTCATTACCCAACTCTATCACCTTAACTACCTTCAAAATCCCATTTTCAGCCATATTCATCCTATATTTTTTGAAACACTGAATTTCTCAATTTGTTCACTGCTCTCTAATACCTGGGCATTGTTAGGTGTTTTAACATTTTCATAAATTCTCATATCTGTGTGAGAAGCTTTTCTCTGTACTACTGCAAAAAATTGCTCATTTGTGTCAGACACTTTGTGACCCATGGGCTATATCTGCCAGGCTCCTCTGGCAGTGGAATTTCCCAGGCAAGAATACTGGAGTGGGTTGCCATTTCCTTCTCTAGGGGATCTTCTTGACCCAGGGATTGAACCCAAGTCTCCTGCATTGCAGGCAGATTCTTTACCATCTGAGCCACCAGAGAAGCCTGCTACTGCAAATTATGATTTGCAAATATCCCTTCTCAGACAGTAATAACAGCTAACACTTACTGAGTGCTTTCACTATGTTGCCAAGTTCTTCCAAGGATCGTCTTTGTTCAATCATTCCTGCATTTCTAAAAGGAGGCTGTAAGAGAACAAATGTGCAGCCCAGACCCTATCTGGTCACCTGTGCAAGTTTATATAGAACCAGATCTAGTCTTGGGGACCCAAGAGCTGAACACATTGCCTCTTTCACTCTCCATTGCTTTGTTCTGATTTAATTTCTTTATGACAATCATTGAAAATTCTAAAATGATCTTTGTCATGTATTTATTAGGTATTTATGTTCTATTTTTCCATTTCAGATGCTATGGTTTACTACAATATGGACTTTTAACACCTGGGTCCTGAATAGCACCTTGCACATGGAAGATGCTCAATAAATATTTCTTGGATGGATAGATAAATGAGTGGATGGAAGGAAAGACAGATGGGTAAATGAATGGGTGGATGGTCAGTGAATGATGATCCTCCTATCTGGGTCTTTACTTTTGGTGGGTGAGGGGAAACTCATCTAAACAGATACATAAGCTTTCTTCTATTTTCTTTCTATAGGATCAACAGCTTGAGATCATATTATGCTTTTTAAACTGTGATCTAAAGAACAAGCACCAGCATAATATGGTGGCTTATTAGAAATCCAGACCCTCCAGCCTGTACCCCAAATTCTCTCATGCAAGACACAATTATCTTTCATTACCCAACTCTATCACCTTAACTACCTTCAAAATCCCATTTTCAGCCATATTCATCCTATATTTTTTGAAACACTGAATTTCTCAATTTGTTCACTGCTCTCTAATACCTGGGCATTGTTAGGTGTTTTAACATTTTCATAAATTCTCATATCTGTGTGAGAAGCTTTTCTCTGTACTACTGCAAAAAATTGCTCATTTGTGTCAGACACTTTGTGACCCATGGGCTATATCTGCCAGGCTCCTCTGGCAGTGGAATTTCCCAGGCAAGAATACTGGAGTGGGTTGCCATTTCCTTCTCTAGGGGATCTTCTTGACCCAGGGATTGAACCCAAGTCTCCTGCATTGCAGGCAGATTCTTTACCATCTGAGCCACCAGAGAAGCCTGCTACTGCAAATTATGATTTGCAAATATCCCTTCTCAGACAGTAATAACAGCTAACACTTACTGAGTGCTTTCACTATGTTGCCAAGTTCTTCCAAGGATCGTCTTTGTTCAATCATTCCTGCATTTCTAAAAGGAGGCTGTAAGAGAACAAATGTGCAGCCCAGACCCTATCTGGTCACCTGTGCAAGTTTATATAGAACCAGATCTAGTCTTGGGGACCCAAGAGCTGAACACATTGCCTCTTTCACTCTCCATTGCTTTGTTCTGATTTAATTTCTTTATGACAATCATTGAAAATTCTAAAATGATCTTTGTCATGTATTTATTAGGTATTTATGTTCTATTTTTCCATTTCAGATGCTATGGTTTACTACAATATGGACTTTTAACACCTGGGTCCTGAATAGCACCTTGCACATGGAAGATGCTCAATAAATATTTCTTGGATGGATAGATAAATGAGTGGATGGAAGGAAAGACAGATGGGTAAATGAATGGGTGGATGGTCAGTGAATGATGATCCTCCTATCTGGGTCTTTACTTTTGGTGGGTGAGGGGAAACTCATCTAAACAGATACATAAGCTTTCTTCTATTTTCTTTCTATAGGATCAACAGCTTGAGATCATATTATGCTTTTTAAACTGTGATCTAAAGAACAAGCACCAGCATAATATGGTGGCTTATTAGAAATCCAGACCCTCCAGCCTGTACCCCAGACCCACTAAATCAGAATCTTCATTTCAACAAAATTTCTGGTTAATCCATGAACACTAAGTTTTGGACATTTTGATCTATCACTTTGTTTCTTTCTTTCTTTTTTTTAAAGAGAGGCAAACAGGAAAGAGCTCAGGCTTATAATATTTGGTAATGCACCTGAAAATACTTTTTTTTTTTCCTATGTTTGAAAAAACTTTTATTGGGCTAGACTATGCAAAACAAAATTGACCATTTCAAGTATTTAAAGTCTCACTCAGTGGCATTAAGTATATGCACAAGGTTGTACAGCCACCACACTGTCCATTCCCAGAACTTTTTCATCTTTCCAGAATCTCTGTCCTCATTAAGGAATAGCTCTCCATTTTCCTTTCCTCCAGCTCCTGGTAATCATTTTTCTACTTTCTGTCTCTCTGAACTTGACTGCTTTAGGTACCTCATATGAATAGTATCATACAATATTTGTCCTTTTGTATCTGAGTTATTTCAATGAGTATGTCTATAAGGTTCATCTGTGTTGTAGCATGTGTCAGGATTTCATCTGTGTTTAAATGTATTTTGTTTATCCATTCATTCACTGATGGATATTTGGATAGTTTCTGCCTTTTGATTATTCAATATATAATTGAATTTTGATTTATACATATCACTGTGAATAATGTTACTATGAACTTGGGTGTGCAAGTATCTGAGTTCCTGATTTATTTACAATATTCACTTTTTGTTTAACTTTACTCTTTTTGAGTCTGTTGCATTGAATATAGCAACGCCATTCCAAAATGGTGTGTTTGTTTACAGTAGTCATTTAACATAGGTGACGGTGTGACAAGTCATCTTAACAGCTTGAGGATCATATTGCTCAATAAATATTTCTTGGATGGATAGATAAATGAGTGGATGGAAGGAAAGACAGATGGGTAAATGAATGGGTGGATGGTCAGTGAATGATGATCCTCCTATCTGGGTCTTTACTTTTGGTGGGTGAGGGGAAACTCATCTAAACAGATACATAAGCTTTCTTCTATTTTCTTTCTATAGGATCAACAGCTTGAGATCATATTATGCTTTTTAAACTGTGATCTAAAGAACAAGCACCAGCATAATATGGTGGCTTATTAGAAATCCAGACCCTCCAGCCTGTACCCCAGACCCACTAAATCAGAATCTTCATTTCAACAAAATTTCTGGTTAATCCATGAACACTAAGTTTTGGACATTTTGATCTATCACTTTGTTTCTTTCTTTCTTTTTTTTAAAGAGAGGCAAACAGGAAAGAGCTCAGGCTTATAATAATTGGTTATACACCTGAAAATACTTTTTTTTTTTACCATGTTGAAAAAAACTTTTATTGGGCTAGACTATGCAAAACAAAATTGACCATTTCAAGTATTTAAAGTCTCACTCAGTGGCATTAAGTATATGCACAAGGTTGTACAGCCACCACACTGTCCATTCCCAGAACTTTTTCATCTTTCCAGAATCTCTGTCCTCATTAAGGAATAGCTCTCCATTTTCCTTTCCTCCAGCTCCTGGTAATCATTTTTCTACTTTCTGTCTCTCTGAACTTGACTGCTTTAGGTACCTCATATGAATAGTATCATACAATATTTGTCCTTTTGTATCTGAGTTATTTCAATGAGTATGTCTATAAGGTTCATCTGTGTTGTAGCATGTGTCAGGATTTCATCTGTGTTTAAATGTATTTTGTTTATCCATTCATTCACTGATGGATATTTGGATAGTTTCTGCCTTTTGATTATTCAATATATAATTGAATTTTGATTTATACATATCACTGTGAATAATGTTACTATGAACTTGGGTGTGCAAGTATCTGAGTTCCTGTTTTCAACTCTTTTGAGTGTTCACACAGAAGTGAAGTTGCTGGAACATACGGTAAGTTATGTGTTTAACTTTACTCTTTTTTGAGTCTGTTGCATTGAATATAGCAACGCCATTCCAAAATGGTGTGTTTGTTTACAGTAGTCATTTAATTTCCATAGGTGACTTGATGTGAGTCAGGACAACGAGATCATCTGACATTCCAGAACTCCATGGATAACGTGCCAAGGTGGCCCGCTCTCTAGCCCGTGGTTCTCCAAAATGCATTTGCTGTTCGCTTAGATCCCTGAGGGGGAGGATTTACTCTGATGGTGCCCAGATGTGTTAGTTAAACAATCGCCATATCAATGGATATAATGTTTTCTGCTTTGACCCTTTCTGTAGGGCTTGAGGAGACTGAAGGAGGCTGAAGACAGGCTAATGGGGTCATTGGGTACACTCCACTGTCTCACCATGACTGCTGCCAAAAATCCCATGCCTGGAGACCTGGCTCTGGCCACCCTCGTCACTTGCAAACTCTGCCTGTGTGAACAGCATTTGAACAAGATGACCATGCTCCAGGAATGCTGGTGCATCTTCTGCACAGCCGTTCCTTGATGCCTTCTTCATGAGAAAATACACAGGGAAGAATTGTAAAAGGACAGGGGCTATTTCTGTGGCTTACAGGGAAGCCAGAGTTTGCTGCAATATGATCCTGCTTGGGAGAGCGATTCTGTGTTTGGATATGATTCCAACTGCTATTTTGAATGGTAAATCCAATAGTTATGGGGAGTTTAGGCAAAGTACAACATATGCATGAAATTTAATTACTGGTTGAGTAAGCTGTGTCTGTCTCTTCTTAAAACTCTAGCTAAGGAACAAAATAGAGACATTTTTCACATGCCTTAGTTAACTACTGTCTGTAAGAAGTTCATCAGGTATTTTGAATGATGGAGAAATCAGGTGACAATTTGATGAATTCTTGTTTAAAATTTGATGAATTTTTTTGCATCTTCTTGCTCATCTCCTACAAAGCACATGGGATACAACTGTTTTGCTTTGTCATATGTCCTTCTTAATTTTTCCCCTATTTTTGCAGTATACTCAGTGCTATTTATTTCTCAATAAACATAACCCTATAGATTTTCAGGGTGAGCTTTTTAGTTGGATGCTTGGTATCAATGCTAGTGACCTTGGTGGCATGTGTTTAACTTTACTCTTTTTTGAGTCTGTTGCATTGAATATAGCAACGCCATTCCAAAATGGTGTGTTTGTTTACAGTAGTCATTTAATTTCCATAGGTGACTTGATGTGAGTCAGGACAACGAGATCATCTGACATTCCAGAACTCCATGGATAACGTGCCAAGGTGGCCCGCTCTCTAGCCCGTGGTTCTCCAAAATGCATTTGCTGTTCGCTTAGATCCCTGAGGGGGAGGATTTACTCTGATGGTGCCCAGATGTGTTAGTTAAACAATCGCCATATCAATGGATATAATGTTTTCTGCTTTGACCCTTTCTGTAGGGCTTGAGGAGACTGAAGGAGGCTGAAGACAGGCTAATGGGGTCATTGGGTACACTCCACTGTCTCACCATGACTGCTGCCAAAAATCCCATGCCTGGAGACCTGGCTCTGGCCACCCTCGTCACTTGCAAACTCTGCCTGTGTGAACAGCATTTGAACAAGATGACCATGCTCCAGGAATGCTGGTGCATCTTCTGCACAGCCGTTCCTTGATGCCTTCTTCATGAGAAAATACACAGGGAAGAATTGTAAAAGGACAGGGGCTATTTCTGTGGCTTACAGGGAAGCCAGAGTTTGCTGCAATATGATCCTGCTTGGGAGAGCGATTCTGTGTTTGGATATGATTCCAACTGCTATTTTGAATGGTAAATCCAATAGTTATGGGGAGTTTAGGCAAAGTACAACATATGCATGAAATTTAATTACTGGTTGAGTAAGCTGTGTCTGTCTCTTCTTAAAACTCTAGCTAAGGAACAAAATAGAGACATTTTTCACATGCCTTAGTTAACTACTGTCTGTAAGAAGTTCATCAGGTATTTTGAATGATGGAGAAATCAGGTGACAATTTGATGAATTCTTGTTTAAAATTTGATGAATTTTTTTGCATCTTCTTGCTCATCTCCTACAAAGCACATGGGATACAACTGTTTTGCTTTGTCATATGTCCTTCTTAATTTTTCCCCTATTTTTGCAGTATACTCAGTGCTATTTATTTCTCAATAAACATAACCCTATAGATTTTCAGGGTGAGCTTTTTAGTTGGATGCTTGGTATCAATGCTAGTGACCTTGGTGGCATGTGTCCCTGAAGGTTGTTTGGTTAAAGAATAAAGATAGGAAAGAGACTGATGGGTTCAAAGGGACTACTAGGGATGTGAAGCAGGTGGTCTTGCTCAGATCTTCATTTATTCAGGCATTATTTTGAGCTCTTACTATGTCGAGGCACTTAATGTTGGGAGTGTGTATGTGTGTATGTTCAATCATATCTGACTCTTCGAGACCCCATGGACTGTAGCTCGCCAGGCTCCTCTGTCCATGGAGTTTTCCAGGCAAGAATCCTGGAGTGGGTTGCCATTTCCTTTTCCAGAACTGAAAATACTTTTGAATTAAGAAGTTAAAAATTGGCTTCAACTTCAAAATGAGATTATAATTTCCCATACTTTCTGGACATAAAAATAAGGAAAAATTAAATGCCATGTAATATGGAAAAATTCTAAGAAAGTCATACAAAATTAAGCTAAGTTAAATCCCCTTGAATGCTCTAAAAAGATGATTTATTAAAAAGACACAATTCATTGTCATTTCTGACTAAATATTATTTAAAAATTAAAATTACTTTTACAAATCTCTTTAAATACTGAAAAATGTGATTTACTAAAAATAATTTTAAAATTCAATAGAAAAATACGAAAAGAAATAGGATTGTGTTATTTCGTGCAATTTCTGTATTCATCAGCCTTAAAAGTGAAAGTGTTAGTCACTTAGTCATGTCTGACTCTTTACAATACCGTGCCATGGGCTGTAGCCCACCAGGCTCCTCTGTCTATGGAATTCTCCAGACAAGAATACTGGAGTGGGTTGCTCTTCCTTCTCCAGGGGGATCTTTCTGACCTATGAACTAAGCTCGAGTCTCCTGCATTGGCAAGTGGATTCTGTACCACTGAGCCACCGGGGAAACCGGAAGAAGAATTAAAAGCAAACGATTCGGGGAGGGTTATAGGAAGATGGAGTAGAAAGTGTCAGGCATCTATTTCCTCATTCAGACAATAACTGCATTGGCAGAATCTGTCTGATGTAGCTACCTGGAACTCGAGTCTAATGAAGGCTGGCAACTTCCAGGAGAAGAACTAGACAGTGAATTGTGGTGAATTTTAGCCAGTTTTCAGCTCTTACCAAAGAAGCAGCTACTCGCCCAACCCCAGCTCATTGGGAGACATCTGTGCTGGTGTTTCCGGGGGAAACTGCATTCAGCAAGCAGAAGCCAAGTGGGCACAAAGGACACTGTCCCCTAAATCTCAGAGGTCTTGCTGTGACTGCTGCTTCTGATCACAGGTATGCAAAGAGGCAGCCTCACTGTTTCCTCCTCTCTACCCCTAGCCCCTTGACCTGATTTAAAGTACCAACACCTTATTTTTCCATCCTTCATTTTTGTTTTTTATCCCTTTTGGAGGCAGACATTAAAGACTGGGACATTTGAAAGAACTCAGGGGATTGATCATAACTAGACACTCAACCTGACTATCTTGTTAGCAATTTCATTTTCTTTCTTCTTTTTTAAAAGTAATAGCTTCATTTCTCAGAGTTTATGCTATGCCAGGCATTCTTCTAAGTATTTAACATGTTTTGATTCAATCTTTTCTTTTATAAATTAGTTTTTATTAGAATATAGTTTGTTTTATAATGTTGTGTTAGTTTCTTCTGTAGTAGTTTCTTATCCATGTCTTTACTTGGCCATTGTTGATGGAGAGGAGGATCATAAAATGCTTTTCCTCTGCTAATTTCTATAATATATGGTTATTTTATTCATGATAATGAAATATTAATACCAGCACGAAGCACACTTTTATTGAGTAATTACTCTATATGCTTGTTTTATTTGATCCTGACCATAATTTGAGAGATGGATTATGTGGCTCAATTATTTGTATGGATGAAATTCCTGATGCTTAAAAGAGTATGTAACTCACCCAAGGTCATGGTTAATTAGGACCAGAATTAGATCGGACCCCGTCTGGCTGGCTCCAAAGTTCTTGGTGATAAACTCTGAAACATGATTAAGGAGAAAGAAGGGCCTTCGAAGTACAGATTTTCACCAAAAGGACCATTTTAGTGCCGAGAAATCCAAAGTTTTCTGTCAATAAATGCAAAGACTGGATGTTTACTCATTCTGTTTCTTGGAATTAAACTTCTGAGATATTTTCAAAAAAAGAATGGCAGTTGTGAAAAGGGTACAGATGAGGAAGGGGGAGTTTATAATTTTTAAACATTGAAAATAGTGAAGATGTTTAGGAGATGATTGCATGAAAACTCACATTGGAGAAGAAAATGGCAGCCCACCCCAGTATTCTTGCCTGGAAAATCCCATGAATGGAAAGGTATGGTAGGCTACAATCCATGGGGTCACAAATATATATAGTGGCTTCCCTGGTGGCTCAGTGGTGAAGAATCTGCCTGCAATATGGGAGACCTGGCTTCGATCCTTGGGTGGGGAAGATCTCTTGGAGGAAGTTATGGCAACCCACTCCAGTACTCTTGCCTGGAGAGAATCCTCTGGACAAGGAAGCCTGGTGGGTTGCAGTCCATGGGGTCACACAAAGTCAGACACAAATGAATGACTAAACAGTAGCTATAATGACGTTTGTTAATAAGAAATAGGTTGTTTAAAATAGGCATTGATCATAATCACACTCTTGGCAATGTCCTCTAATTTATAAAAATAAATAATTTTCAAGGCAATGTTTCTTTTTATTCTTTCCTTGAATTATTAGAAACTATTGCTGTACTATTTTATAGTTGGTAAAAAAAAGGTCATAAAATTAGGCATAACTCAATACTTTAAAAGTCATTGTTTGTCTAGACTTTGAAATGTTCTTCATTACTGTCATTTAAAAATGGCTTAATGTTTAGATACTAAAATTTGCAAGCAATTAATTCTTTTATAGGACTAATTGCTGTTGCTATTTAAAAACTAAAATTAGTACAGCTATGTCAGTTTGTAGAGAAAGATTTCTACTCTAACACAAATAAATTCCTAGAAAGTTTCCTAGGATGTTTCTGTTTTCTCCTAGGTGTATATTACTTTGGTCAGCTTCCATTCAGGGCTATTGGGTTAATGATTAATAATCTGAAATTTCTCTATTCCAGCTTTAATGTAATTATTGCAGGAGACACAATGTTGTCAATTGGGTCATTGATTTTTAAACATCACATGTCCTTTGTGTACCAAGTTATTAATGAGTTCCTATGGCTCCACTGGAAATGGGCTGATTAATAAACCCCTCTGATTAACTCCTTGATATATCCTTGACCCAATTATCATTACTGCACAATGGTTAAAGTCTTTCATCACACTGTACAAGTAATCTATAAGAAGTTCGACAGTTACCAAGACACGTGCAGCATCATTATTTTTCAGACATAATGGGAATGACCTCCATTAGGATACTATTCAGCTTTGTCCTGGACAATAGGAAAATGAACAAGGGACAGTTGCTACAGACTGTGAGTCTACAGAAGTCAAGAAGCAGCAGAGGAGGGAGGAGGCTGATAGTGAGAAGCTCTGGCTTGAAGACTAAAGAGTCATGGCTTCTTTAACTGAGTCCAGGAGCAAACGCCAGCAAACCATACTTCCCAAAGTCTTGTTCCTCAATGTGAAAAATAAGGGCAGGAGACAATACAATTTCTAAAATACCAATAAAGGTGGCCCAGTCTTGGGGCCTCTCTTGTTCCTGCATTCCCAGCAAGGGGCAGGTCTTCATGATGATCGCCCAGTGTTTGAGCTCTTGGTGATGAGCAACAGACCCCAGCTCTGAGGGCCAGAACACAGCAGCTGAGTCCTCAGGCCCTGGATAGTAAGATCTGTTCTAGTCTATTCAGCTTCTGAAACTGTCAGCTTCCTGCTGAGCGACTTTCATTTTCACTGTGAAATTATTATATAATCAAGCTAGTTAACATATTTACCACCTCCCAGTTGGCGTTTTTTCTCTGTAGGGGGAACACTTAGAGTCTACCTCTTCATAAATTTCAAGATTACAAAACATAATTGTCAACTATAGTCACCAGGTTGTGACTAGATCCCAGAGCTTATTCATCTTATCACTCAAACTCAGTGTCCTTTGACCAGCATCTCCCTGTTTCCCCACAGCCTAGCAGCCACCATTCTCTGTGGGGGATATGCACACAGGATAGAATATTAACCAGCCTTAATAAAGGAGATCCTGTCATTTGGACAGCATGGATGAAGCTGGAGGACCTTATGCTGATTGCATTATGCCAGACACAGAGAGACAAATACGTCATGATCTCACTTATATGTGGCATCTGAGGAATTCAAAGTCCTGGAAGCCACTGTTTTTCCACTTATTAATGAGTTCCTATGGCTCCACTGGGAATGGGCTGAGTAATAAACCCCTCTGATTAACTCCTTGATATATCCTTGACCCAATTATCATTACTGCACAATGGTTAAAGTCTTTCATCACACTGTACAAGTAATCTATAAGAAGTTCGACAGTTACCAAGACACGTGCAGCATCATTATTTTTCAGACATAATGGGAATGACCTCCATTAGGATACTATTCAGCTTTGTCCTGGACAATAGGAAAATGAACAAGGGACAGTTGCTACAGACTGTGAGTCTACAGAAGTCAAGAAGCAGCAGAGGAGGGAGGAGGCTGATAGTGAGAAGCTCTGGCTTGAAGACTAAAGAGTCATGGCTTCTTTAACTGAGTCCAGGAGCAAACGCCAGCAAACCATACTTCCCAAAGTCTTGTTCCTCAATGTGAAAAATAAGGGCAGGAGACAATACAATTTCTAAAATACCAATAAAGGTGGCCCAGTCTTGGGGCCTCTCTTGTTCCTGCATTCCCAGCAAGGGGCAGGTCTTCATGATGATCGCCCAGTGTTTGAGCTCTTGGTGATGAGCAACAGACCCCAGCTCTGAGGGCCAGAACACAGCAGCTGAGTCCTCAGGCCCTGGATAGTAAGATCTGTTCTAGTCTATTCAGCTTCTGAAACTGTCAGCTTCCTGCTGAGCGACTTTCATTTTCACTGTGAAATTATTATATAATCAAGCTAGTTAACATATTTACCACCTCCCAGTTGGCGTTTTTTCTCTGTAGGGAGAACACTTAGAGTCTACCTCTTCATAAATTTCAAGATTACAAAACATAATTGTCAACTATAGTCACCAGGTTGTGACTAGATCCCAGAGCTTATTCATCTTATCACTCAAACTCAGTGTCCTTTGACCAGCATCTCCCTGTTTCCCCACAGCCTAGCAGCCACCATTCTCTGTGGGGGATATGCACACAGGATAGAATATTAACCAGCCTTAATAAAGGAGATCCTGTCATTTGGACAGCATGGATGAAGCTGGAGGACCTTATGCTGATTGCATTATGCCAGACACAGAGAGACAAATACGTCATGATCTCACTTATATGTGGCATCTGAGGAATTCAAAGTCCTGGAAGCCACTGTTTCTTTCAGGAGACAAGTGGTAGCATACTAGCTCTTTATCCCCATAGTGCATACTGTGCAGATGAAATCTCCCTTGGAAAGCTTAGCTGAGGCTTAGAACAGACATTCTGTTTAATAATATACATAGGTTGTCATTATCATCATTATTTTAATACTTTGGTGTTCTTTTAACCTTTCCTTTTTTCCCCTTTTATTCTGTGTTCCAACGAGTGAGTCATAGAATTCTCTACAGTACCTATTTCCAAATGAATAATACTGACACACATGCACCAAAACCTGCATGTTTAGAATTTCCATCTGAGTTGACACAATGCTTTAGAATTGATTCCATAAATACAGTCACCACACTGTTCATTAAGTCCCAGAATTGATTACTCCCTACAAGACGGCAGCCGAGTGACCTTGATGGTTACCTAATCAACACAGAGGACAGTCTGCTTTTCTTTTCTCTCAGGGAGGCCAACCTCCTTTATGTGCCAGTTCCTTGCTTTTAGAGAGGACTCTTCACTCCTGCACACATGGAGTCCTATTATTAGGTGTATTAATAGGTCCCAGGAACTATTATTGCAGAAATGAATACAAATGAGGAAACACAGTTATTGCTGAAATGTTGCTGGGGAAGTAAACACAAATTTGAAAGTGGCACTTAGGTGAGAAAATGGAGAAAGAAGAAAGGAAGGCTCTTCAGAAAGGAAGGACAATTAGTCAAGAGTAAACAGTTGTGAGAAAAGGAACTCCATTCGCCCAACAGAAAGACCTTATATCCCAAAGATGGTCTTTTTCTTTCCACAAAGTTCTTTACTGCCATCCAGGCAGGATGCACAGGATGTGCAGCCATCACACGGACCTTGCTTTTATGCCTGCCACCATCTTCTTTGTCTGAATTGGTGGTCAGGTGGTCAGTTCCCTGGAGTAAGTGCTACTGGGGCCATTAGACTCTGACCCAAAGCCTGGGCCTTCACTGCCCCATTATGACACTCTCTTTCACTCACTTGACCTTGGGCATCTAATTCACAGGGCAACACATGGTTTATCTACACTTGACAAAGAGAACACTGGATGGAAGCTCTAAGAGTGTTCTGGCATTTGTTTAGGCTGCTCTGTGGGTTTTAAGTTCCTATTCTAACCCTTCTAAAAATCTAAGAAGCTGAGGATCCTTAGAAAAACAAAACAGAACTCCCAAGGCAAATACAAAGATAAACACAGAGAGCATCCATTGACCTTGTTTTCTGGAAAATTAGAAGCATCTAAAATTTATCATCCCTTTACAGCTCTGTGAAACACTGTTTCTCACCGTTTCTCGGGATGTCTGCTACCTGGGAAGCAGAAATGAGTTGTCTGCAAACACATATAATTCATAGCACATCACTGCAGGTGTGAGTTACCATACAATCTTGCTGTGGAAGGACATGCCCACTGGTGTGGCAGCCCCAGCTCAGAACTATGAAGAGTCCCATGAGGAGTCTTTTCTCAAGCACATAGAGTCCACATCCAGTGCTTTAAGACAATTGATTACCAAAAATCAAAACACAGAGGACAGTCTGCTTTTCTTTTCTCTCAGGGAGGCCAACCTCCTTTATGTGCCAGTTCCTTGCTTTTAGAGAGGACTCTTCACTCCTGCACACATGGAGTCCTATTATTAGGTGTATTAATAGGTCCCAGGAACTATTATTGCAGAAATGAATACAAATGAGGAAACACAGTTATTGCTGAAATGTTGCTGGGGAAGTAAACACAAATTTGAAAGTGGCACTTAGGTGAGAAAATGGAGAAAGAAGAAAGGAAGGCTCTTCAGAAAGGAAGGACAATTAGTCAAGAGTAAACAGTTGTGAGAAAAGGAACTCCATTCGCCCAACAGAAAGACCTTATATCCCAAAGATGGTCTTTTTCTTTCCACAAAGTTCTTTACTGCCATCCAGGCAGGATGCACAGGATGTGCAGCCATCACACGGACCTTGCTTTTATGCCTGCCACCATCTTCTTTGTCTGAATTGGTGGTCAGGTGGTCAGTTCCCTGGAGTAAGTGCTACTGGGGCCATTAGACTCTGACCCAAAGCCTGGGCCTTCACTGCCCCATTATGACACTCTCTTTCACTCACTTGACCTTGGGCATCTAATTCACAGGGCAACACATGGTTTATCTACACTTGACAAAGAGAACACTGGATGGAAGCTCTAAGAGTGTTCTGGCATTTGTTTAGGCTGCTCTGTGGGTTTTAAGTTCCTATTCTAACCCTTCTAAAAATCTAAGAAGCTGAGGATCCTTAGAAAAACAAAACAGAACTCCCAAGGCAAATACAAAGATAAACACAGAGAGCATCCATTGACCTTGTTTTCTGGAAAATTAGAAGCATCTAAAATTTATCATCCCTTTACAGCTCTGTGAAACACTGTTTCTCACCGTTTCTCGGGATGTCTGCTACCTGGGAAGCAGAAATGAGTTGTCTGCAAACACATATAATTCATAGCACATCACTGCAGGTGTGAGTTACCATACAATCTTGCTGTGGAAGGACATGCCCACTGGTGTGGCAGCCCCAGCTCAGAACTATGAAGAGTCCCATGAGGAGTCTTTTCTCAAGCACATAGAGTCCACATCCAGTGCTTTAAGACATACTTATCCAGCAAGTCCCACCTTTGAAAGCAGAATGGGCTAATTTGCTCAGTCATGTCCATCTCTTTGTCACCCCATGGACTGTAGCCCAACAGGCTCCTCTGTCCATGGGATTTCCCAGGCAAGAATCCTGGAGCAAATTGGCCATTTATTTCTCTAGGGTATCTTCCTGGTCCTGGGATCCAACCTGTGTTTCTTTTGTCTCCTGCATTCCAGGTGGGTTCTTTACCACTGAGCCATCCAAGAATGCAGAAACTTTACCTTAATAACCTCATGGGGTTGGACATACAGGCTTATACTCATGGATCTAGGGGATGACTTTTCTATTTTATGATACCATTTTGTATGAGTTAAATGCTTATTTTTCAAATATTTATTAAATCAGTCTTAAAATGCCACAAGCAAGTCCCATCCTCTTGTGAAAGGTAGAACCTGAGACATTAAGTAGATTTTCTGATTCACACATGGTAATGCCTTTGTATGGGGAATCTGTCCTGATAATAAAATTGCTCGACAAATGCTTCTGTTCATCGATAAGCCATCTTTTTATATAACTTGCAATGTATTGCCTTTTCTTCTTCCCGCCAAAGATTTCTGGCTTTAATACTAAAGCACATGCATACACACACATATACATAGACTTGTAAGACAGAGAAGATTATTCACTACTAAGAAAACCTGAGAACCAAACAGTCTCGGTGGTAACCTCTTTGTAAACAGCAAAAGTTTCAACGTGCGCATTTAAGTATAATATGTTCTTTGATTTTTGGCAAAACGTTATAGAAGAGATGAGAACAGAAAAGAATGAATCAGAATAATAGGAATATAAAGATGAAAAACATACAGGTTTAGTGTGTCATCCTCTTCTGCAGTAAATGCTGACATTTTCAAAGTGAATATTTTGACTGAGACATTACCCTAAATGACTTTCTTGCATTAAGAATATTTTATAATCTCATGCAGCAAAGTAGCTGGTTACACGTCTCCCTAAAGACAGTTGGGAGAGCTCAACAATATTAGAAGTGGACTTCTCAAGACATTGGGAAATTAGCTCTTTTCATTAGTATAGAAGAAAGGATCTCTTTTTCATTCACAAACTTAGACAGGTAGACACTCAGAGAACCCCACCAGAGGCCTGAATGTAGCCCGATGTTGAATTATAGTTCAGGATCCCTAAGATTTTTCCTCCCTAAAAGTTCTGTGGTTCAATCTAAGTAGACATCATTCATTTAAGTAGGCAGTCATGAGAAGCTGTAGGAGGTAAGCTAGGTAAGCATCTATGCTATCCCTAGAGTCCACATGAAAGTAGGATTCTGGTGGTCTGCCAGGGAAAACTCTCCTGACCTAGAAGTTCAAACTGAATGTCACATGGGCTTTCAAGCAACTGGTACCCAATAGCTTTAAACACTGTGGCCATCACCGAGGATACATGATGGGGAGATGGAAAAATGGTGACATAGTTTCCTATCTTTTTTTTTTTTTTGGCCACTTCTATTGGTCTTTCATTTATTTATTTCCACCCATCTTTTTCTTTGGCCTGTGTGGGCCTCCCGCCTCAGTGGCTTCTCTTGTTGCAGAGCACCAGCTCTAGGCGCATGCACTCCAGAGCACTGGCACATATTTGGACACAGCAGTCCAGCCACTCCACGGCACGTGGGATCTTCCCGGGCCACGGATCGAACCAGTGCCCCTTGCACTGCAAGGTGTTGTCTTTACCCACTGGACCACCAGGGAAGCCTAGTTTCCTATTTTTATTCATGCTATACAGGATGATATGTGATGGTAGGTAGCTTACAGTGAACAGTGTCGAATTCGTTACCTCCAAAGGAGAAAATTTCACGTTGGGATCAAAAGACTTAGCTTTGGTCACTCAGAGCTTTGTGTAGCAAGAGTTTTATTAAAGAAAAAAAGGGATAGAGAAAACTTCCAGCAATAGGCAATGGAAGGGAATAGGAATGTACCCAAGCAGCTAGTTTAGGCAGGGCATTTGGTACTTTTTCAGTTGGTTATTAATAATAGATCAAAGGAATATTTTAAGGCTGTAAAAGTCTAACTAGACCAACTTCCACAACATTAACAAAGATTAGCCAGAGGATGGTCTCTGGACATCAAGACTAGGTGAAACATTTGAATGCAAAATAGTCTGCATCCATAAAATGATAAAGTTAGTTTCAGAGTAGATCATTATTATAGGAAACATTTAAGTTAGAAATGTTTGTTCCCCCTCCTCCACTTCCTCTTTGGAAATCCCTGGCCTCCTTACCAAGCCTGCCTATTCACCCCTTTCAATGTTAGACTCTGTTCCCTTTAAATTCCTTAAATGTTTTGTCCCTCGGCTTAATACCATAAGAGTCATTTTACACATTTTCCTGTTTCACAACAGATTCTGATATATCTTTTATTTTTCCTTATAAAGATACAATGTATTTCACTCACAACCTCTTCCTCTAGCTTATTTAGAAACACTGTTAAGTCTATGAAAAAGTTAACTTTTCATGGAACAATGCTGAGCATCATGCATTCTGCTATCCCACCCACAGGACAAAATAATAGAAACATAGAATTAAGAATATAGGGGCTACCTAGTGGCTCAGTGGTAAAGAATCCACCAGCCAATGCAGGAGGCACAGGAGATGTGGGAGGAAATGGCAACCACTCCATTATTCTTGCCTGGGAAATCCCATGGACAGAGGAGCCTGGTGGACTACAGTCCATGGGGTAGAAAAGAGTTGGACATGACTGAGCGACTGAGCACACAGACGTCAAGGATAAACACGGTGAAAAGAAAAAATCTCAGATTCAGTAACTTTATGCAACCTGCAGCTGATGATTATCTTTCTGATGAGGGGATCTCCCATTTTCATCAGGGCTCTTGTGAGGCATCTGAGAAATGGTCTGTGTTTGGTTGTTTCCTTGCTCAGAGCTTCCTTCTAGCAAAATGTGATAAAGAATGATTACCTGTCTGGATTCTACAAAATTTTCTGGCTCAAAACATTTAACAACATATTGATTGATGTAGAGGCTACATTCCTCTTTCCCCATAAGCTACAGGCATTTAAATAGACACCAGCACTGCTTCTTTTTTAAATCATTGTGCTTTCGTTTTAAGAGTGAGTCCAGAGTCCTTGATGGTTACACTTTGCCCTTTTATGACTGTGGCATGGACTCTGGCTGAGATTCTCAGCTGAAGTGTCAATAGAAGCAAACAGGGTAATTCTATGACTGCTTAGAAATGAGTGCAGTAACTCCTAGCTGATGACTTCCTACAAGTTAGAATGTTGTTCCCTCCTCCACTTCCTCTTTGGAAATCCCTGGCCTCCTTACCAAGCCTGCCTATTCACCCCTTTCAATGTTAGACTCTGTTCCCTTTAAATTCCTTAAATGTTTTGTCCCTCGGCTTAATACCATAAGAGTCATTTTACACATTTTCCTGTTTCACAACAGATTCTGATATATCTTTTATTTTTCCTTATAAAGATACAATGTATTTCACTCACAACCTCTTCCTCTAGCTTATTTAGAAACACTGTTAAGTCTATGAAAAAGTTAACTTTTCATGGAACAATGCTGAGCATCATGCATTCTGCTATCCCACCCACAGGACAAAATAATAGAAACATAGAATTAAGAATATAGGGGCTACCTAGTGGCTCAGTGGTAAAGAATCCACCAGCCAATGCAGGAGGCACAGGAGATGTGGGAGGAAATGGCAACCACTCCATTATTCTTGCCTGGGAAATCCCATGGACAGAGGAGCCTGGTGGACTACAGTCCATGGGGTAGAAAAGAGTTGGACATGACTGAGCGACTGAGCACACAGACGTCAAGGATAAACACGGTGAAAAGAAAAAATCTCAGATTCAGTAACTTTATGCAACCTGCAGCTGATGATTATCTTTCTGATGAGGGGATCTCCCATTTTCATCAGGGCTCTTGTGAGGCATCTGAGAAATGGTCTGTGTTTGGTTGTTTCCTTGCTCAGAGCTTCCTTCTAGCAAAATGTGATAAAGAATGATTACCTGTCTGGATTCTACAAAATTTTCTGGCTCAAAACATTTAACAACATATTGATTGATGTAGAGGCTACATTCCTCTTTCCCCATAAGCTACAGGCATTTAAATAGACACCAGCACTGCTTCTTTTTTAAATCATTGTGCTTTCGTTTTAAGAGTGAGTCCAGAGTCCTTGATGGTTACACTTTGCCCTTTTATGACTGTGGCATGGACTCTGGCTGAGATTCTCAGCTGAAGTGTCAATAGAAGCAAACAGGGTAATTCTATGACTGCTTAGAAATGAGTGCAGTAACTCCTAGCTGATGACTTCCTACAAGCATAACTAATCGAATGTTTCACCCCCTATGCAATGTGGTTACAGGGCTAATTGTTAAGGCTTTATTGAAACTTCATTGTTATTTGTCTCAACGGAGCTAATAAATTATCAACCACATCACTCCCTGCTTTCTCCAGTGACGCTGAGGAGACCCTGGCTCTGGTGGTCCCCTCCAACTTCAGCTTCTCTCTATTTCTTACAGAGACTCAGACCTCAGAGTAGGAGGGCAGTAGGGAGAGGATATGAGTAAAAAAAAATAAAGAAACGTAATGTTATGACATTAATGCCATGCCTTGTGCCCTTGACAAGAATCTACCTGCAATGTGGGGAACTTGTTCTCCATTCTGGGTTGGGTAGTTCTCCTGTAGAAGGGAATGACCACCCACTCCAGAATTCGTGCCTGCAAAATTCCACGGACAAAGAAGCCTGGAGGACTACAGTCCATGGGGTCAAAAAGAGTGGGACTCCACTGAATGACTAACACTTTCATTTTTGCTTGTGCCCTTGGTTCAGAGGAGTGTGCCTCATGAAAACAAGTCATCTGCTGACTTGGCACAGCTGCTCTCTATTCTTCTTTAAAGGAGTCCAGAGACAGGAGTGGGGACACACTGCAAAATCAAGACCTGGAAGCTCTGAGTCCCTGCTTGTTTCCCTGGAGAAGAGAGAAGAAAACGTGGACCCAGCAGGGCTGCATCTGGAGCTGGGTGATCTGGAGACCACTTTGCCCCCCATTAGAGCCATCCCACACCTTCCAGGCTAACCTGCACATGTTGCTACAATCCATACACTTCCACAGCCTTGAACCTCTAATCATAGTATGGAGCTTCTTCACAGATGACAGTTCTCAAGTGAAGAAAATTATTGTGATTCCTTTCCTTGGAAACCCTCTCCACTCTACCTCATATTCCTCATTATGCTCCTTGGTTTCCTCACCCATCTCCCTTTATAGTATTCAAGCCCAGCAGATACTTGTCGACGTTTATCCTGTCTTTCCCCAGTTGTCACTTAGAAGGGTTATTCATATTGTATTCACTTAACATGTCTTCATAAATCAAAGCAAACAGCCCTTTCATCATTTTCATTGCTTTCCCTAAACTGCCATCAGGTTTTTCCATGTCTTGCACGCACAATTAGGAATCCAAAGGCCAGATAAATACTCTAATAGATGAGCCTTCCGGGTTCTCTGGGAAGCTTCCATGCTTCCTGGATCACATTGATGGTCTTACAGTTACAGTTTTAAATTTCATGAACTCCCTAAAAAGAATCAAAAAAAAAAAAAAAGGATCTACCATCCAGCCACATAGGATCATTCTCACAATCACACGGTTGGTTAGACAGGCAAGAGCTTTTATTCCCAGTTTAGAGATAAAAGTGTTCAAGTATCAGTCAACACCTGGGTATTACGGCAGATGTTTCTGTTGGAGACAATTACTGTGAAGGTTGAATGTATTTCAATTTATCAAAATATATGCATTAGACCTTTTTTGGTCAATTGAATCATTTGAAGGTATCTAGGCAAATTGAACAGAACAAAAAAAGATTATGAAAATGACATGTTTTGATATTACTTTCTTGGAGCCTGTAATCTTTGCGATAAAAATGGTTTAAAGTCAGATAAAAGTGAGAGT
Source organism: Tragulus kanchil (assembly GCA_022376925.1). Classification (NCBI taxonomy): domain Eukaryota; kingdom Metazoa; phylum Chordata; class Mammalia; order Artiodactyla; family Tragulidae; genus Tragulus; species Tragulus kanchil. Next base: position 84,463,771 of record JAIOJX010000031.1, on the reverse strand, counting down.
AAGTGATTCTAACGCCCAGAGTCTCCCTGGCTTTCTCACAGTTTCCTGACAGGCACAATCCCTTCTATTCCTTAAAGGTCTTGTCCCTACCTGCTGTAGAACATTTGTGCCTCTTGAAATTTATGGGTTAAGATCTAGCTCCCAGGGTGATGGTACTAGGAGGTGAGGTCTTTGAGGGGTGATGAGGTTATGAGGGTGGAACCCCCATGAACGGGATTAGTGCCCTTGTAGAGGAGACCCCACAGAGCTGCCACAGGCCTTCCTCCAGGTGAACACACAGCAGGAAGTTGGCTGTCTGCAGCTCTGAAGAGGGGTTTCACCAGAACCCTCCATGCTGGCACCCTGATCTCCTGCTCCCATCCTCCAGAACTCTAAGCAAAAAGGTTTGCTGTTGATAAGCCTCCACTCTGTGGTACCTTGCCCTAGCAGATGGAAAAGCATCATGACACCATTCCCATCCCCAAACACGCACGTGGAACCTGAGTCATATCAAATGTGTACATGTGCTCAGTCACTTCAGTCATGTCCATCTCTCTGCAACCATGTAGACTGTATCCCACCAGGCTCCTCCATCCATGGCAATTCTTTAGGCAAGAATACTGGAATAGGTTGCCAGGCCCTCCTCCAGTGGATCTTCCCAGCCCAGGGATCAAATCTGTGTCTCCTCTGTCTCCTGCATTGGCAGGTGGCTTCTTTACAACTAGCATGATACATCATACCTTCTTTAAACTGAGGAACCCCACTGAGGTGGCATTCAGCAGCACTGGAGCACAGGAGACTACCCCCTCACTCAGAGGGAGAAGGCTTAGATTTGAGTCTCAGCTTTGCCACTCATGGTGCCAATGTGCATGCATGCATACTAAGTTACTCAGTCATGCCTGACTCTTTGCAACCCTATGGACTGTAGCCCTCCATGCTTCTCTGTCCATGAGATTTCCCAGGCAAGATTTCTGAAGTGGGTTGCTATTTCCTTTCAGGGGATCTTCCTGACCCAGGGATTGAACCCACATCTCTTGTGGCTCTTGCATTGGCCGATGGAGTCTTTACCACTGCAGCACTTGGGATGTCCCAGAGTGTCAACAGAGGCATTCTCATCCACGGATGTTGATTTAATTCCAAATCCTGAAATTTGGAGGAAGCATACCAGGACAGACACAGAAATAATAGGCAGGTCAGGAATTCCCTGAAATTTGCCCCAGCGATGTGAGCAATATGGTGTTGTTATTGATCAGACACAAACATCCTTACTCTTATTTCTTGGAAAATGCTCTTCAACTATGTATACAAACAGATAGCATTTACCTTCCCCTTAATTCACAGATTGAGCTGTCCTCAGATAAGGATACTGAGCAGTTTCTGGACATTCTGATGGCCCCTTTGGTCTCAGGCTGCATGGGTCTCAACTGGCCAAAAGAAGCAGTAAAAAAAAAAAAAGAAAGAAAAATTCATGTGTTTACTTACTTTGAATAATACCAGTGGCTATTGGTATTACGACAGAAATACCTCTTACAGTGAGAAAAATTATTTTCACGTCTTTGTGGAGGAAGGGGAATAAAAAGTCAACCTATTTTATATTTTCAGTCGAAAGTATCACTAGCATATTTTAGTTCCTCTGGGATGAAACATTTTCAAACTAATAATACTAAATTTATCTATTGAGACTTTAGCTAAAAATAGTTACTCTATACAAATAGCTCTACTTCTTCAAAGTGGAGACCTGAAACTCTCTCTAGTGAAATGTTAGTCTTTCTTAAATGTCTCAAATTTTAATTTGTTAATCCACAGGTTTCATACTGAAGATTCCATATTGATATTTTGACAAATTAATTTACATAAATCAAAATTCAGTTTTATTTTCTATTTTGTTGCTGCTGTTTAGTCACCAAGCTGTGTCTGACTCTTTGCCATCCCATGGACTTGATCTCAAGCTGGTCTGTCCATGGCATTTCCCAGGCAAGAACACTGGAGTGGGTTGCCATTTCCTTCTCCAGGGGATCATCCCATTCTAGAGATCAAACCTGTGTTCAACACTGTATTGACAGGCAGATTCTTTACCATCTGAGTCAATAGGCAGACCCTATTTACTCTCTAGGAAAATACAAACAGCAATTTTAAAAACATTTTACTCAAAGAGTGTGTGTGTATTTCTGTGTGTGTGTGCTTGTGTGGAAGAAAACATAATAGAAGGAATTTTAAAATACCTAGTATTTACACTGCAAGGTTAAGGTGCTTGAAAAGTTACTATAAGTTATCGGTTTAGGCAAGGACATATTAGATTCAATAAAATAAAATACCGCTAATCCTTATTAAGCACTAGGCATGGTTCTAAGTGCATGTTGTTGTTGTTTAGATACTAAGTCTTGTTCAACTCTTTGTGACACCCATGGATTGCAGCACACCACACCTCTCTGTCCTTTACCATTTCCCAGAGTTTATTCAAATTCATGTTTATTGTGTCTGTGATGCTATTTAACCATCTCATCCTCTGTCGCCTCCTTCTTCTCCTGCCCTCAGTCTTTCCCATCATCAGGTCTATTCCAATGTGTCAGCTCTTCATATCATCAGGTGGCCAAAGTATTGGAGCTTAAGCTTCAGTATCAGTCCTTCCAATGAATATTCAGGGTTGATTTACTTTAGGATTGTCTGGTTCAATTTCCTTGCAGTACAGGGGACTCTCAAGAGTCTTCTCCAGCACCACAATTTAAAGGCATCAATTCTTAGGCACTCAGCCTTCTTTATGGTCCAACTTTCCCATCCATACATGACTACTGGAAAAACCATAGCTTTGACTGTACCTTGGTGAGCAAAGTGATGTCTCTTCTTTTTTTATGTACTGTCTAGGTTTGTCATAGTTACCAGTAGACAGATTTCTCTTATGTGCATAGAAATTGAGTGTAGCAGAAACTGAAAGCATTAATCTTTGCTCTGTATTTCTTATCATCATTCAAATTTCAATTCTCTGATCTAGTTTCCTAACAAAATTTTCATACTGAAGATTCCATATTGATATTTTGACAAATTAATTTACATAAATCAAAATTCAGTTTTATTTTCTATTTTGTTGCTGCTGTTTAGTCACCAAGCTGTGTCTGACTCTTTGCCATCCCATGGACTTGATCTCAAGCTGGTCTGTCCATGGCATTTCCCAGGCAAGAACACTGGAGTGGGTTGCCATTTCCTTCTCCAGGGGATCATCCCATTCTAGAGATCAAACCTGTGTTCAACACTGTATTGACAGGCAGATTCTTTACCATCTGAGTCAATAGGCAGACCCTATTTACTCTCTAGGAAAATACAAACAGCAATTTTAAAAACATTTTACTCAAAGAGTGTGTGTGTATTTCTGTGTGTGTGTGCTTGTGTGGAAGAAAACATAATAGAAGGAATTTTAAAATACCTAGTATTTACACTGCAAGGTTAAGGTGCTTGAAAAGTTACTATAAGTTATCGGTTTAGGCAAGGACATATTAGATTCAATAAAATAAAATACCGCTAATCCTTATTAAGCACTAGGCATGGTTCTAAGTGCATGTTGTTGTTGTTTAGATACTAAGTCTTGTTCAACTCTTTGTGACACCCATGGATTGCAGCACACCACACCTCTCTGTCCTTTACCATTTCCCAGAGTTTATTCAAATTCATGTTTATTGTGTCTGTGATGCTATTTAACCATCTCATCCTCTGTCGCCTCCTTCTTCTCCTGCCCTCAGTCTTTCCCATCATCAGGTCTATTCCAATGTGTCAGCTCTTCATATCATCAGGTGGCCAAAGTATTGGAGCTTAAGCTTCAGTATCAGTCCTTCCAATGAATATTCAGGGTTGATTTACTTTAGGATTGTCTGGTTCAATTTCCTTGCAGTACAGGGGACTCTCAAGAGTCTTCTCCAGCACCACAATTTAAAGGCATCAATTCTTAGGCACTCAGCCTTCTTTATGGTCCAACTTTCCCATCCATACATGACTACTGGAAAAACCATAGCTTTGACTGTACCTTGGTGAGCAAAGTGATGTCTCTTCTTTTTTTATGTACTGTCTAGGTTTGTCATAGTTACCAGTAGACAGATTTCTCTTATGTGCATAGAAATTGAGTGTAGCAGAAACTGAAAGCATTAATCTTTGCTCTGTATTTCTTATCATCATTCAAATTTCAATTCTCTGATCTAGTTTCCTAACCAAATTTTCATTTCTGAAAATTAAATTTTGTTGTTCTCGTTTCTATATGTTTCTATTGGCATTCTCCATAGATTGCATATAAGTGAGTTTATGATGCCTCATACAATTTATGCCTCATACATTCGGTCCTGTACCCCCATCCTAAGATATCCAATTAGCAAATGCCTCACCTCTTCTACGCTTTGTTCAAATCTTACCTTCTGAATAAGACCATTTTTTTTAACATAGTCACTACCATAGAAATACTAATCTCCATATGATGTTCCCAAATACCTGAAAACGGTGATGGCAGCCATGAAATTAAAAGACACTTGCAGGCTTGCCTGGTAGCTCAGTGGCAAAGAGTTCACCTGCCAATGCAGGAGACACTAGTTCAATCCCTGATCTGGGAAGATTCCACATGCTGAGGAGCAACTAAGCCCACGAGCAACTATTGAGCCTGTGCTCTAGAGCCTCGCAGCCACAACTATTGAGCCCATGTGCTGCTACTACGGAAGCCCGTATGCCCTAGAGCCTGAGTTCCACAATAAGAGAAGTCACTGCAACAAGAAGCCTCTCAGTTCAGCTGGAGAGTAGCCCCCACTCCCTGCAACCAGAGAAGAGCCTGTGGCAGCAGTGAAAACCCAGAATAGCCAATAATAAATACATAAATAAAGATAAAAAAGACACTTGATCCTTGGAAGAAAAGCTATGATAAACCTAGATAGCATATTAAAAAGCAGAGATTTACTTTACCAACAAAGGTCCAAATAGTCAAAGATATGGTATTTTCAGTAGTCATGTATGGATATGGAGTTGAACTGTAAAGAAGGCTGAATGTTGAAGAATTGATGCCTTCAAACTGTAGTGTTGAAGAAGACTCTTGAGAGTCCCTTGGATTGCAGGGAGATCAAACCAGTAAATCAATCCTAAATATTCATTGGAAGGACTGATACTGAAGCTGAAGCTCCAATACATTGGCTACCTGACGCAAAGAGATGACTCTTTGGAAAAGACCCTGATGCTGGGAAAATAGAAGGCAGAAGAAGGGAATGACAGAAGTTGAGATGGTTGGATGGTGGAACTAAGTCAGTAGACGTAAGTTTGATCAAGATACAGGAGATTGTAAGGGACAGGGAAGCCTGGTGTGCTACAGTCCATTTCACAAAGAGTCCGACACAACTGAGGGACTGAACTGAATTGTACCATGCTTTGCTATTTTTTAAAATGTCTAACATAGTACATAATTTACTCATTTTCATATTTATTATTTATCAACTGTCTCCCTCAGCTAGATATTTGTATTTTGCCTTATGATAAATCCAGACACTGAAGCAGTGCCTTGTGCATAATTGGTGCTTAATAAATATTGATTAAGTGAATGATAAATGATTCTTTTTCAAAGATGTTTGCAATTAATGTCTAAAACAAAACTATTTTTTAAACATGTATTCTCCCCTCCTAATTTATTCCAAACATTCCCTGTAACTCATATCAACTTTTGCTATTTAAATCAAGTCACATAATGGATCAAATTGAAAAAATGGGAACCATGTATTTATAAAGATTGCACCAGGCCTCCTAGTTGGTTTCCTCAATCAGTGACTTCTCACTCATTAGACTTGAAATGTTGAGCCCAACTTGAAGGAAGCTTCTCTTGCATGTGATTGTGAAAAAAATCACAAGCATTTGCTTTTAAAACACTTCTTGACTAAAGGAACAAAAACAATCACACCAAAAAAGCTTTCAAAATAAACTGTAAATGTTGTTTCATGTCTTATTAGAGAGTACCTAACCCAGCCTGTACTGGTCACCAAGGGTGTCTGTCACAGAACACTACAGACTGGACAGTTTAAAGCAATGGACATTTATCTCTTTCAATCCTGCAAGATGAAGTCTAAGGCAAGTTGTGGGCACTAATCCTGTCAGGAGGATTCCATCTGAGGCATCTCACTGAAGTCATCCTAAAGCCCCCAACGCACTGAAGGCTAGGAATTCAACATATGAATTTTGGGAGGATACAAACATTCAGTTCAAAATGCAGTCTATAAGGTTTCTTTTAACATTTGCTTTTCTAATAGCTTCACTAACTTGTTAAAAGTTTTTTTATATTCCTTTATAAATAATTAAGCAGTATGTACCATTGGTGAAGAAACTGAGGTATAATCAGTCAGAGAAAATGTGATCCAAGATCTGTACTGGGGCTGAAATCTGTACCCCAAATTGCTGATTTTTCAGTTTTGTTTTTTAGTAGAAAAACTTGACATGCACCTCGGGTCACCAAGGCATCATCATGTATCCTATAAGCTCAAGTATCTTGGACTCCTGCTTTGTCCTTAAACCACACATCCAAGACTCTGGTTTTCATTCTCACCGTTTTCCCTGACACTAACTCATGGTCATGAAGAATTCATTTTTCCATCTCTGACTCTATCCATGTCATTACTCTGAACCAGAGGAAGCAAGGTCCTCAAAACCCTTAAACTGAGAGCATTCCCAAGGGTCGCTTAGCAAAGGCTACAGATAGCCTTATGGCTGGTAAACCTAAACACATATTTGAATGAATAAAATAAAAATTTTCACCATGCTGTGCAAACTGTTTTTATTTTATTTATTTATTTTAATAAAACCTTTATTTTACTTTTAACTTTTACAGAGTTTTGTTGTTTATAGATATGCATATTCCCAGATTAGTCATATGTATATCCCCCCCTTCCCACCCCTCCTGACCATCACACAGCGCCTCTGAAGGATCCCCTTTTCTCACAGAGCAATGACTATAGCTATTTTCTTCACATATGATAATACAGGCCTTCATGCAACTTACTTTATGCCTCTCACCTTCTGTTACTTCCCCACAATGTCCATATGTCCACTGTCCATGTCTGTCTTTCCTGCTTCACTCGTGTGCCATCATCACCATCCTACTAGATTCCCATATGTCTTTTTTTCTGTCCATTTTTTTTCTTTGTCATTGTACGTCAGCTTCACTCGTGAAGTTAGATGGGCACTAATCCTGTCAGGAGGATTCCATCTGAGGCATCTCACTGAAGTCATCCTAAAGCCCCCAACGCACTGAAGGCTAGGAATTCAACATATGAATTTTGGGAGGATACAAACATTCAGTTCAAAATGCAGTCTATAAGGTTTCTTTTAACATTTGCTTTTCTAATAGCTTCACTAACTTGTTAAAAGTTTTTTTATATTCCTTTATAAATAATTAAGCAGTATGTACCATTGGTGAAGAAACTGAGGTATAATCAGTCAGAGAAAATGTGATCCAAGATCTGTACTGGGGCTGAAATCTGTACCCCAAATTGCTGATTTTTCAGTTTTGTTTTTTAGTAGAAAAACTTGACATGCACCTCGGGTCACCAAGGCATCATCATGTATCCTATAAGCTCAAGTATCTTGGACTCCTGCTTTGTCCTTAAACCACACATCCAAGACTCTGGTTTTCATTCTCACCGTTTTCCCTGACACTAACTCATGGTCATGAAGAATTCATTTTTCCATCTCTGACTCTATCCATGTCATTACTCTGAACCAGAGGAAGCAAGGTCCTCAAAACCCTTAAACTGAGAGCATTCCCAAGGGTCGCTTAGCAAAGGCTACAGATAGCCTTATGGCTGGTAAACCTAAACACATATTTGAATGAATAAAATAAAAATTTTCACCATGCTGTGCAAACTGTTTTTATTTTATTTATTTATTTTAATAAAACCTTTATTTTACTTTTAACTTTTACAGAGTTTTGTTGTTTATAGATATGCATATTCCCAGATTAGTCATATGTATATCCCCCCCTTCCCACCCCTCCTGACCATCACACAGCGCCTCTGAAGGATCCCCTTTTCTCACAGAGCAATGACTATAGCTATTTTCTTCACATATGATAATACAGGCCTTCATGCTACTTCCTTTACGCCACCCACCCTCTGTTCCTTCCCCACAATGTCCATATGTCTACTGTCCATGTCTGTCTTTCCGTCGCTTCACTGCGTGTGCCATCATCACCATCCTACTAGATTCCATATATATGTGTTAATATACTGTATTTGTCCTCTTTCTGACTGACTTCACTTTTTATGATATGTTCTAGATCCAGCCACCTCATTAGGGCTGATTCTTCTGCATTTCTCTTTACAGCTGTGTAGTATTCCATTGTATATATGTACCAGAGCTTTTGGATCCATTCGTTAGTCGATGGGCATCTAGGTTCCTTCCATATTCTAGCTATTGTATAGAGAGCTGCAATGAACATTGGGGTACAGGTGCTTCTTTCAGATTTGATTTCATCAGGGTGTAAGCCTAAGAGTGGGATTGCTGGGTCATATGGTGCTTCTAGTTTTAGTTTTTAAGAAATCTCCATACTGTCTTCCATAGAGGCTGTATCAATTGACATTCCCACCAGCAGTGCAGGAGTGTTCCCTTTGCTCCGCACCCTCTCCAGCATTTATTGTCTGTCGATTTGTGGATCATGGCCATTCTGACGGGTATGAGGTGATATCTCATTGTAGTTTTGATTTTCATTTCTCTAATTATAAGTGAAGTTGAGCATCGTTTCATGTGTTTTTGGGCCATCTGTATGTCATCGTTGGAGAGGTGTCTGTTTAGGTCCTTTTCCCACTTTTTGATTGGGTTGTTCATTTTTCTGGTGCTGAGTTGTCCGAGTTGCTTGTAGATTTTGGAGATTAATTCTTTGTCTGTTATTTCATTTGCTATGATTTTCTCCCATTCTGTGGGCTGTCTATTCAGCTTTTTTGTAATTTCTTTTGCTGTACAAACGCTTTTAAGTTTCATGAGGTCCCACGTGTTCATTTTTCTTTTGAATTCCGCTATTCTAGCAGGTGGGTCAGAGAAGATCTTGCTTTGATTGATGTGCTTGAGGGTTTTGCCTATATTCTCCTCTAAGAGTTTGATGGTTTCTGGTCTTACATTTAGGTCTTTAATCCATTTTGAGTTGATCTTTGTGTATGGTAACAGAGAATGTTCCAACTTCATTTTTTTGCACGTAGCTGTCCAATTTTCCAAGCACCACTTGTTGAAGAGGCTGTCTTTGTCCCATTTTATAGTTTCGCCTCCTTTGTCAAAAATAAGGTACCCATAGGTGCGTGGGTTTATCTCCAGGCTCCCGATCTTGTTCCATTGGTCTATAGTTCTGTTTTTGTGCCAGTACCATACTGTCTTGATGACTGTTGCTTTGTAGTAGAATCTGAAGTTGGGGAGGCTGATCCCTCCAGCTCCATTCTTCTTCGTCAGGATTGCTTTGGCTATTCGAGGTCTTTTGTGTTTCCATACGAACTGTGTTATTCTTTGGTCTAGTTCTGTGAAGAATGTCATAGGTAATTTGATAGGGATCGCATTGAATCTATAGATGACATTTGGTAGTATGGTCATTTTCACAATATTGATTCCTCCGACCCGGGAACAAGGAATATCTCTCCATCTGTTTAAGTCTTCCTTAATGTCTCTCATGAGTGTCTTGTAATTTTCTGTGTACAGTTCTTTTGTTTCTTTGGGTAGGTTTATTCCTAGATATTTAATTCTTTTGGTTGCGATGGTGAAGGGGATTGCCTCTTTGATTTCATTTTCTGATTTTTCATTGTTTGTGTATAGGAATGCCAGTGATTTTTGTGTGTTGATTTTGTATCCTGCAACTTTGCTGAATTCGCTGATTAACTCTAGTAGTTTTGTAATAGTGTCTTTGGGATTTTCTATGTATAATATCATGTCATCTGCAAAAAGAGAGAGCTTGACTTCTTCCTTTCCAATCTGGATTCCTGTGATTTCTTTCTCTTCTCTTATTGCTGTTGCTAGGACTTCCAAGACTATGTTGAATAATGGTGGTGAAAGTGGACACCCCTGTCTTGTTCCTGATCTTAGAGGGAATGCTTTCAGTTTTTCACCATTGAAGATAATGTTCACTGTGGGCTTCTCATATATTGCTTTCACTATGTTGAGATAGGTTCTTTCTATGCCATTTTCTGAAGAGTTTTTATCATAAATGGATGTTGTACTTTGTCGAAGGCTTTTTCTGCATCTATTGAGATGATCATGTGATTTTTGTCTCTCAATTTGTTGATATGCTGTATCACATTGATTGATTTGCAGACATTGAAGAATACTTGCATGCCTGGGATGAACCTGACTTGATCGTGATGTATGAGTTTTTTGATTTGTCGTTGAATTCTGTTTGCTAGGATTTTGTTGAGGATCTTGGCATCTAAGTTCATCAGTGAAATTGGCCTATAATTTTCTTTTTTTGTGTCATCTTTGCCTGGTTTTGGTATCAGGGTGATGGTGGCCTCCTTTGTCAAAAATAAGGTACCCATAGGTGCGTGGGTTTATCTCCAGGCTCCCGATCTTGTTCCATTGGTCTATAGTTCTGTTTTTGTGCCAGTACCATACTGTCTTGATGACTGTTGCTTTGTAGTAGAATCTGAAGTTGGGGAGGCTGATCCCTCCAGCTCCATTCTTCTTCGTCAGGATTGCTTTGGCTATTCGAGGTCTTTTGTGTTTCCATACGAACTGTGTTATTCTTTGGTCTAGTTCTGTGAAGAATGTCATAGGTAATTTGATAGGGATCGCATTGAATCTATAGATGACATTTGGTAGTATGGTCATTTTCACAATATTGATTCCTCCGACCCGGGAACAAGGAATATCTCTCCATCTGTTTAAGTCTTCCTTAATGTCTCTCATGAGTGTCTTGTAATTTTCTGTGTACAGTTCTTTTGTTTCTTTGGGTAGGTTTATTCCTAGATATTTAATTCTTTTGGTTGCGATGGTGAAGGGGATTGCCTCTTTGATTTCATTTTCTGATTTTTCATTGTTTGTGTATAGGAATGCCAGTGATTTTTGTGTGTTGATTTTGTATCCTGCAACTTTGCTGAATTCGCTGATTAACTCTAGTAGTTTTGTAATAGTGTCTTTGGGATTTTCTATGTATAATATCATGTCATCTGCAAAAAGAGAGAGCTTGACTTCTTCCTTTCCAATCTGGATTCCTGTGATTTCTTTCTCTTCTCTTATTGCTGTTGCTAGGACTTCCAAGACTATGTTGAATAATGGTGGTGAAAGTGGACACCCCTGTCTTGTTCCTGATCTTAGAGGGAATGCTTTCAGTTTTTCACCATTGAAGATAATGTTCACTGTGGGCTTCTCATATATTGCTTTCACTATGTTGAGATAGGTTCTTTCTATGCCATTTTCTGAAGAGTTTTTATCATAAATGGATGTTGTACTTTGTCGAAGGCTTTTTCTGCATCTATTGAGATGATCATGTGATTTTTGTCTCTCAATTTGTTGATATGCTGTATCACATTGATTGATTTGCAGACATTGAAGAATACTTGCATGCCTGGGATGAACCTGACTTGATCGTGATGTATGAGTTTTTTGATTTGTCGTTGAATTCTGTTTGCTAGGATTTTGTTGAGGATCTTGGCATCTAAGTTCATCAGTGAAATTGGCCTATAATTTTCTTTTTTTGTGTCATCTTTGCCTGGTTTTGGTATCAGGGTGATGGTGGCCTCTTAGAATGTGTTTGGAAGTGTTCCTTCCTGTGCAATTTTTTGGAAGAGTTTTAGAAGAACAGGCACTAGCTCTTCTTTAAATGTTTGGTAGAATTCACTTGTGAAACCATCTGGCCCTGGGCTTTTATTTCTGGGTAGATTTTTTATCACAAAGTCAATTTCTGAGCTTGTGATTGGCTTGTTCATAGTTTCTGTTTCTCCCTGGTTCAGTCTTGGGAGATTAATCTTCTCTAAGAAACTGTCCATTTCCTCCAGGTTGTCCAGTTTGTTGCCATAGAGTTGCTCATAATAGTCTCTTATAATCCTTTGGATTTCTGTATTATCTGTTGTAATCTCTCCTTTTTCACTTTTGATTTTGGTGAACTGGTTCTTCTCTCTCTTTTTCTTAATGAGTCTGGCCAGTGGTGTGTCGATTTTATTTACCTTTTCAAAGAACCAGCTTTTTGTTTTATTTATCTTTACTATTGTTTCTTTTGTTTCTTTTTCATTTATTTCTGCTCTGATCTTTATGATTTCCCTTCTTCTGCTGGCTTTGGGGTGTTTTAGTTCTTCTTTCTCCAATTGTTTTAAGCATAAGGTTAGTTGTCTGTTTGAGATTTTCCTAGTTTCTTGAGGTAGGACTGAATTGCTATAAACTTCCCTCTTATAACTGCTTTTGCAGTATCCCATAGGTTTTGCACTGTCGTATGTCCATTGTCATTTCCTTGTAGGAATTTTTTTATTTCTCCTTTGATTTGCTCAGTAATCAGTTTTCACCATTGAAGATAATGTTCACTGTGGGCTTCTCATATATTGCTTTCACTATGTTGAGATAGGTTCTTTCTATGCCATTTTCTGAAGAGTTTTTATCATAAATGGATGTTGTACTTTGTCGAAGGCTTTTTCTGCATCTATTGAGATGATCATGTGATTTTTGTCTCTCAATTTGTTGATATGCTGTATCACATTGATTGATTTGCAGACATTGAAGAATACTTGCATGCCTGGGATGAACCTGACTTGATCGTGATGTATGAGTTTTTTGATTTGTCGTTGAATTCTGTTTGCTAGGATTTTGTTGAGGATCTTGGCATCTAAGTTCATCAGTGAAATTGGCCTATAATTTTCTTTTTTTGTGTCATCTTTGCCTGGTTTTGGTATCAGGGTGATGGTGGCCTCTTAGAATGTGTTTGGAAGTGTTCCTTCCTGTGCAATTTTTTGGAAGAGTTTTAGAAGAACAGGCACTAGCTCTTCTTTAAATGTTTGGTAGAATTCACTTGTGAAACCATCTGGCCCTGGGCTTTTATTTCTGGGTAGATTTTTTATCACAAAGTCAATTTCTGAGCTTGTGATTGGCTTGTTCATAGTTTCTGTTTCTCCCTGGTTCAGTCTTGGGAGATTAATCTTCTCTAAGAAACTGTCCATTTCCTCCAGGTTGTCCAGTTTGTTGCCATAGAGTTGCTCATAATAGTCTCTTATAATCCTTTGGATTTCTGTATTATCTGTTGTAATCTCTCCTTTTTCACTTTTGATTTTGGTGAACTGGTTCTTCTCTCTCTTTTTCTTAATGAGTCTGGCCAGTGGTGTGTCGATTTTATTTACCTTTTCAAAGAACCAGCTTTTTGTTTTATTTATCTTTACTATTGTTTCTTTTGTTTCTTTTTCATTTATTTCTGCTCTGATCTTTATGATTTCCCTTCTTCTGCTGGCTTTGGGGTGTTTTAGTTCTTCTTTCTCCAATTGTTTTAAGCATAAGGTTAGTTGTCTGTTTGAGATTTTCCTAGTTTCTTGAGGTAGGACTGAATTGCTATAAACTTCCCTCTTATAACTGCTTTTGCAGTATCCCATAGGTTTTGCACTGTCGTATGTCCATTGTCATTTCCTTGTAGGAATTTTTTTATTTCTCCTTTGATTTGCTCAGTAATCAGTTGGTTTTCTAGGTATGTGTTGTTTAATCTCCATGTGTTTGTGTTTTTAGTGTTTTTTTTTTTTTTTTCCTGTAGTTGATCTCTAGTCTCATTGCACTGTGGTCTGAGAGGATGGTTGATATAATTTCAGTTTTCTTGAATTGACTGAGGTTTGATTTGTGGCCCAAGATGTGGTCTATCCTGGAGAATGTTCCATGAGCACTTGAGAAGAAAGTGTATTCTTTTGCTTTTCGATGGAAAGTCCTAAAGATATCAATGAGGTCCATTTCTTCTAGGGTGGCATTTAAGGCTTCTGTTTCTGGATTAATTTTCTGTTTGGATGATCTGTCCATTGGTGTGAGAGGAGTGTTAAAGTCTCCTACTATGATTGTGTTAATGTCGATGTCTTCTTTTATGTCTGAAAGTGTTTGTCTTATGTATTGGGGTGCTCCTGCGTTGGGTGCATAGATATTTATGATTGTTATGTCTTCTTCTTGGATTGATCCCTTGATCATTATGTAGTGTCCTGCCTTGTCTCTTCTAATCTTCTTTATTTTGAGGTCTATTTTGTCTGATATGAGGATTGCTACTCCAGCTTTCTTTTGATTTCCATTTGCATGGAATATCTTTTTCCAGCCTCTAACTTTCAGTCTATGAGTGTCCCTAGGTCTGAAGTGAGTTTCCTGAAGGCAGCATATGTATGGGTTGTGTTTTTGAATCCATTCAGCCAGTCTGTGTCTTTTGGTTGGGGCATTTAGTCCATTTACATTCAAAGTAATTATTGATACAAATGATCCTATTGTCATCTTCTTGGATGTTATGATGGGTTTGTTTTGTGGATCTTCTCCTTCTTTTATACTTGTTGTCTATATAAGTCCCTTTACCACTTGTTGTAAGGCTGGTTTGGTGTGACTAAATTCTTTTAATTTTTGCTTATCTGTAAAGCAAACTGTTTTTAAATGTCACAGTTACATTTAATCATGACTGAGAGACTTCATGAGACTTCATGATGGTCCTAAAAAGAACAGAAATTTATTAGTAAACAAAAAGCACTGCTTCCTTCACTTTGCTGATACAAAATAGAGACAAGGTAGATAAAGCTTCTCCACCCATTCTTGCCTTGAACACAGAAGTGAGGCCTCAGATTGCCACAGCTCTGGTGGGCCCAAGAGGCAGTGACCTCCGGGGGAGCTGAGGGCATCACTAAGGCATTAGATTTCACATCACTGAGCTATGGGATCAGTGGGGACCCTGCATCCTCTGGGTTTCTTGCGAACTGCTCTTGGAATTCAGTCCCAGCAGAGATAGTTTTTAGTCATATCTAAAAAAGTATAAGGAAAAAACTGGTGTATTTGAAAACATTCTTAGTAACCTTGTTTACAAACAATATTACAAAGAAATATGTAAAAAAAAAAAAGAAATATAATGATATTCTGAAGTGACTGCTGAGGAAAGAAAGATGATCAAATACAAAGGAACAGTAGGGAGATTTTAACAGACACAGTAGCAATCTATTTTTAATGTTTCTGTCACATCTGAAGTAATTTGTCATCTGTTGGCAAAGCAAGGCTGAGGTTTATCACAAAGTTAATGCACATATGCATCATTAATTATTAGTAGTGATCAATTCTGTATAAAAACTTCTCCTACTTGCCTAAATGAGCATATCCATCCTGATCCTCATGCAGCCCTTGCTTTTTCTGATCTGATATTTAAAGGAACAGTTAACCTTAAAGGCGTGTGAGACCTCTGTGCTAAGTTCTGAATTATGGTCAAGAGGGCACAGCCACAAAATTGTTAGCATGGCTATGATTCATTGGAAGTCATTTTATTGGAGGATGTATGGGTGGAAATCTCTGCAAGGGGATAGTTCAAGCTGCCGTCAAAGCAACATTCTGAAACGAGTACTGAAAGGCAGAATCAAGGTCAGAATGACAATATGACCCTGCATTTTACTTTACAAACTCCAAAGCAGAACCAAGCCATTAAAACAGTGAGCCATGTGAGTGGCTGCTTTATTTTTTGGCCAGGGGACAAATATAAGTTTCAGAATGCCTGCCTTGTAGCTTTCCTATGTTCCAGCTTCCTGAATGCTGACATCTGGTCTATGTAAAACACATGAATGCAAAAGTGAACTCTAGAGGGAGAATTTTCATGTTAGCCCAGGCCAATTGACTGTTGAATATCTTGACATGGGAGCTCACATTAGTCACTCTGATGCCCCTTCAGAACCTGGACTGGCTTGATGGTAAGAGTAAGATTCATTTAGGTTATTATTTTTGAAGCAGTGGATGGAATGGAGTCAAAACTACCCTTAATCAATAATGCAGTATATTTAAGTGATACTTTAACAAAACTTTGAAGAAAGGGTTTTAAAAATTATTTGTTACATAGGACTTCCCTGGTCATCCAGTAGAATCTTCTTGCCAATGCAGGTGACACAGGTTTGACCCCTGGTCTGGGAAGACCCCACATGCCATGGGGAAATTAAACCCATGCCCTGCAACTACTGAAGCACGCAAACTTAGCGCCCATGCTCCACAGCAAGAGAAGTCACTGCAATGAGAAGCCCATGCACCATAACTAGAGAGTAGCCCCCACTTGACATAGTTAGAGAAAGTCTGAGCACAGCAATGAAGACCCAGTGCAGCCAAAAATAAGTAAATAAAAATTTAAAACTGTTACTTATAAATGCTTAGGCAAAAAGCTATCACCTTTAATTAAATTTGCCAACTGAGCAGAAAAGTAAAATGTTTATATTCTGTTGAGAGAGGTAAAGAAAGAGACAAGAAGGAGAGGGGTGGGGGAGGTGGAGAGGGAGAAGGACAGGGAGAGAATGACAGCCTGAGGCAGAAACTAAAGAAGGCTAAAATATATGTTATCTATCAAGATATAGGAAGATATATATATACATATATATATATATATGTATATAAAGGATGACATAATTAAATGTATTCAACACCAGTAAATATCATTAAAAATATAGCTCCTTGTTTTATATCACATCATCACTTTCTTTAAAAATGGTATAATGTGTATAAAGTAAAAGCACAAAGTTTAAATTTTTAAATTTGTCTTGAACACGTTTATTTCCTATCAGGATACTGACATAGTATCTTTGAATGTAATTTATTGAAAATTTCATTCCTGGAGCTATTGAATAATTTATATACATACATGATGGAATGTTATGTTTGATGATATACTGAATAATTTCTTTCCAGCACAGATGCTTAATTATTAAAAATCTGCATTCAGGTTTATAAGTTTACTAGATAAAATATATCATAATCAATGATCCAGCTAGATTATCTGATATGACTTCTAATTCTTATGCTCTAAAATTTATTCAACAGTTTCAAATGCTTCTTTTATTTTTTAGATGGACCATTGAGAAATGACCTCTATTCTTCCATGGAAAAGGCATTCGTCCACCCTATGCTAGATGTCAAAGTGGAAAAGAGAGGAAGAAGCTTTGAGGAACTGATTTGCCTCTAACAAAACATATATCTTTATATTCCTTTGCATTCTCTAGTTGAATTGTCTTATGATAGAGCAGATAAGAAACATGCCATCCATGTTAAAACAGTGGACCATGGAGTTCCTATTTTAAGACAAAGTTGTCATCTATAGAAGCTGATACAGAAGATCCAAGAGAAATCTTATTATTAAATAAAGTATTCAAACAAGTATTATTGAAATAATTACTGACATATGCATTTTTAAGATCCTCAATTCTTTATTGAAGTGAGAAACTTCACTTTACTTTGGAGTGATTTTATTTTTTTACAAACACACCAATAAATAGCATTTTTATTCATTCATTTCTTCTTGGAATCTAGATGCTGATCTCACAGCACCTTTGGAGAGTTCTCAGAAGCTGATCAAACCTTTCAGGTTACACGGTTTTTTTGAAACTGAAGGTATTATCACCTGGAAGCTGATTTGTACAGATGAAGGTACCTGGGTGTATGAAAAAATAGAGAAGAAAATCATAGTAACTGGGCTTCCCTGGTGGTCCAGTGGGTAAGGACACCGCCTTGCAGTGCAAGGGGCACCAGGTTAATCCCTGGCCTGGGAAGATCCCACGTGCTGCGGAGCAGCTGGGTGGATGTGTCCAATTACTGAGCCGGAGCTCTGGAGCACATGCGCCCAGAGCCGGCGCTCTGCGACGACAGACGCCACCGCGGGAGGCCCACAGGAGCCAAAGAACAAAGACGGATGAAAATAGAGAAATGAAAGACCAATAGAAGTGGCCCACCCATCCCCCTCCCTCCCCACTCCATCCCCCCAAAAGATAAATAGATTTAAAAAAATGTTAAAAAAAGAAAAAACAATCATAGTAACTGAAGACTTACACTTCCAGCCAAGATGGAGTAATGGACTAAATTGATCCTCGCTCTTGAAACAACAGTTTTTAAGAACTGGGTTGGAGGCATCACTGTGGAGCCCTCCTAGAGAGGAAGGAAGCTGACAAGGCCAGTGCCCAGGTGGCCATGCTGTGTTGACTGGTGACAGTTTTCAGACCAAAACTCCGGACAGAGATGGGCAGGCAGAGGGATGTGACCTATGACCAGGGTTAAGGAATTGAAATCTGGAGAGGCCAAGGTATCTGAAGTAACAGGACTGAGTGCCAGAGAGTTCTGGCACTTTGCAGAGGGTGCATCCTGAACTTCTGCTGAGTACAGATCTCCAGTGCATGCCCATGAGGAGGGGATACCTGGCTGGGGAAAGGGTCACCTGAGAGGTTTAGAAAATGCAGTCTTGGAAACCACACCACACAACCAGAAATATTTCCTATTTCCCAAAGGTGGAAAAATCTCATAATTCACAGGACATTGGGGAGAGTGATCAACAGGGTTTTCCCTTAAGCAGTGGAGAAATTAAACCTAGAAGTGGGCTACTCTGGTCCCACCAAACAAGAATCAAAAGTGAGATTCCAAAAGATTGAACTACAGTAATGAAACTGTGTCTCAGGACATGGCTTAAGCATATTTACAAGAATATAGAAATTATTCCTCATCCAGGTACTACTGATTAAAAGATGACTGCAATGATATAATTTCAAGCAAACTCTATTTCAGAGCAGAGAATATTCTCAAGAACAAAGAAAGTCATCTAATAACGAAGAATGGTTCAATGAGTCATCGGTCTGGCCACATCAGCTCGTAAATAAAGGTTAAATAAATAGTAAATAAGTTTAACAAGGATGGAAAATTTTCCCACTGTTCTGGACACTCTCTGGCAGCAGTGGTCATGCATTTGTGTTCCTGGAAACCCACTATACAGCCTTCCCTCAGTTTCTCTTCCAGAAACATCTTTCCCTCTCTTCTGTGCAATCTTATAATCTGTGAGTCAACATGTATAGTAAGCATCAATTCAGTTTTTTCCCAAGGAATTAGAGGCCTTTGGCAGGACGGGAAGAGGGAGAGAGTTGATGGATCCATAGCAGTGCTCCAGGAAGACTGCCCATTAGTTCTGGCTGACTTGGTTCTGATCCTGCTGGGTTATTCAGGTTTGTCTTCAATTTGATGAGCTACACAAGATGACATCTGTCTACCTTTTAAAACCTAATTATAATGTTTTCTCAGTTTCTCATTAAACTCCAGTCATTCCAGCCTTTTCTTTCTCCATTACATGTTCCAAGTTCCTCCCTCCATGGCCTCTGACCATATTACTCCTTCTGGTGAGCAGTTTCTGCAGTTCTACCTATAACTGGCTCCTTCTCAGCTTCTGCAAATTAGCTCAAATGTTACTTCTTCAGAGAGCTCTCTTTTTAAATACTACCTAACCAACACTCTGTTATTCTCTATCACATAGGGTTAGCACATTATGGCCCTCAGGCTAAATTGTGTTTACTACCTACTTTTATAAATAAAACTTTATTGGAATACAGCCACATTCATTTTTCACGATTGCCAGTGGCTGTTTTCACCTTGCAGTGACCGACTGGAGTAGCTGACACAGGGAGAGTGTCTTGCAATGCCTAAAACTGTTTCTCCCTAGTCCTTTAAAGAAAAATCTTGCTGACATTGCTTCTTAATATGATTGTTTATTTCCTTATACATCTTGTCAATGTCTGCAATTATCTTGATCATATCTTAGTTGATTAACATCTGACTCTACTCCACACTGTAGGAGTGAGGGAAGTTGGTGACTTGTCTGCTTTTAATCCAATGCCTGCTGAGAGCAGAACTCAACAAATATTTGTTCAATAAATGAGTGAAAAAAAGGGGGCCTATGTCGTCAACAAGTACTCAGCAATGACCAGTCATGCCACTTCTGGTTTCCAATACACACAACAGTAAAATGCTCTCACCTTCGTTTCTAAGTCCAAGCTGGTGTTCAAGCAAGAGCTTATGTACCAGGAATGAATCACCCTCAGTTCAGTAGATCAGACTAGGAGTGGGCATCCAGTAAGTAGACCAGCCAGAATGCTATGACTGTAGAGAGAAAGATGGCCTGGGCCACACAATTCATTAGCTGGATTTTTCGGGGCTGAAATTGGAAATGTGGCATATGCAGTTTCTGGCTGACTTGGTTCTGAGGAAGACTGCCCATTAGTTCTGGCTGACTTGGTTCTGATCCTGCTGGGTTATTCAGGTTTGTCTTCAATTTGATGAGCTACACAAGATGACATCTGTCTACCTTTTAAAACCTAATTATAATGTTTTCTCAGTTTCTCATTAAACTCCAGTCATTCCAGCCTTTTCTTTCTCCATTACATGTTCCAAGTTCCTCCCTCCATGGCCTCTGACCATATTACTCCTTCTGGTGAGCAGTTTCTGCAGTTCTACCTATAACTGGCTCCTTCTCAGCTTCTGCAAATTAGCTCAAATGTTACTTCTTCAGAGAGCTCTCTTTTTAAATACTACCTAACCAACACTCTGTTATTCTCTATCACATAGGGTTAGCACATTATGGCCCTCAGGCTAAATTGTGTTTACTACCTACTTTTATAAATAAAACTTTATTGGAATACAGCCACATTCATTTTTCACGATTGCCAGTGGCTGTTTTCACCTTGCAGTGACCGACTGGAGTAGCTGACACAGGGAGAGTGTCTTGCAATGCCTAAAACTGTTTCTCCCTAGTCCTTTAAAGAAAAATCTTGCTGACATTGCTTCTTAATATGATTGTTTATTTCCTTATACATCTTGTCAATGTCTGCAATTATCTTGATCATATCTTAGTTGATTAACATCTGACTCTACTCCACACTGTAGGAGTGAGGGAAGTTGGTGACTTGTCTGCTTTTAATCCAATGCCTGCTGAGAGCAGAACTCAACAAATATTTGTTCAATAAATGAGTGAAAAAAAGGGGGCCTATGTCGTCAACAAGTACTCAGCAATGACCAGTCATGCCACTTCTGGTTTCCAATACACACAACAGTAAAATGCTCTCACCTTCGTTTCTAAGTCCAAGCTGGTGTTCAAGCAAGAGCTTATGTACCAGGAATGAATCACCCTCAGTTCAGTAGATCAGACTAGGAGTGGGCATCCAGTAAGTAGACCAGCCAGAATGCTATGACTGTAGAGAGAAAGATGGCCTGGGCCACACAATTCATTAGCTGGATTTTTCGGGGCTGAAATTGGAAATGTGGCTTAGGAGTTGGATTTGCCTCTGCTGAGATGCCTGAGTCAGATCAGAGTTCTTGGTCTCCAAACATTCTTACATTAAACCCATGCTGTGCTTGAGCTAGTCGAATGCACATCTGTTACGTGCATACAGAGCAAAAAACAGGCATATCTAAGTTAGACAGAGCAAAACTGTAATAAATAAACATAGACTACCTCTCTTGCAGAAGAACAGAATATGTGCCTCAGATTTATCTCAGGAATCACTTGAAGACGCATGTGGCAGGTGTGTAGACCCAGGGCAACAGTAAAATCATTGTCCAGTTCAATATGCCCTTACAGAGAACAGATTGTCTTTTTGAAGCAATTGGTCCTAACCAACTGCTTGAAGGCATAATGTCTTTTCTCTGATGTGACTGATGACAGGCATTTTTGTTCCATTACTACAAAAATAAAATTATCTAACCATCTGATTTCTTTGTAGGAAAGAAGTAAAATGAGGAGTGATTTCATTGCTCCTCCCACCATCAAGGAGTCATCTTTACTACTGCTAGTGCCAAAGATTAAATGAGTATGACCATAAAATAAAATTTTCTCAATAAAAATATATTATTTGAGCACTCAATTTGTGTCCCATTATTATTTCCAGAGATTTGTTAATTAATAATACTATCAAAAACATATGTGATTGTGGGGATCAATTTGGGTCATACGCAATCCACATATGGCAACATTAAGAGACACTCTGATATTCTAGGAAAATGTAAATTGCAAAACACTTAAAGTCAACAGTATTTCGAACGAATTGTCATTTATCCCTTACACCTGACCTTGAATTATACATATTCTGGGAAGCGATTAAGAGAAGAAATTCATCACATCTCATCACATCTCTTTCAAGTCAAAACAAAATTTTGTTCTGTTTCCCACTCTCTATTATTATACTAAGAAGATATCATCTAAATTTTTGTCTCTGAAAGAGAACAGGATATATAATTTTCTAATATATAAAATTTGCCACTGTTGTAGTAACATTTTCCATTTTCTAAGTTTTGCCATCACATGCAATTTGCTTTTATTTAAAATTTTTCTTCCTATCAAATATCTTACATATCTGGTGTTTTCCTAGTTATTTTGGTCTTTTTTCTATTTCTTGTATAATCCTGATGATTATTTTACCAATTTTCTTTGTTTTCTCTTGTTTATGTATTCTTGGACCTCAACAGCTTTGATCTTCTTCTTTTTCATCTTTTATGTTGCCTTTCATTTTTTTTCCAAATTAATCCAAACAACTAATTTATTTATTTTGGATTGTTTAAACACACTCCCCACTAATGCACAGTCATAATAATGAGAAGAAGGAAAGAAAAAGAAGACCAAAAATTCAACTTTGACTTGTTATACTGAAACAAAGACTCATGTATATTTTATTCAGATATAGTTCTTCAAAGAAAAATAACTTCTTTATTTGTACTAAATTACAATCATGAACTGCAATGAAAATATCACAAAAAAGTATTTCTAAGTCTGTGTCATAATTGAGTTTAAGCTAGAGGCTTAAAATATAAGTTGTGAATCAAGTTTGAACAACAAACGTCATAAAACAACAGGACTCAGTCTTCTCATCTGTGTCTAAAACCCACCTGACTCTGCACCAGTATAGTCAGCTGTGGACAGCAGTGCTGATATGTGTAAGCTTGCACATACATACATGTCAAGTCCACTACAAGAGGCGTTCAAATGAACAAACAGAACAACCCCACTTTATGAATGTGTGACTCATGAACTGAGTGTTAACTTTGGAGTTACGTGCAAAAAAAGGAGTGAGCATTAAAGTAAATTTGACAATTGTCATTTATCCCTTACACCTGACCTTGAATTATACATATTCTGGGAAGCGATTAAGAGAAGAAATTCATCACATCTCATCACATCTCTTTCAAGTCAAAACAAAATTTTGTTCTGTTTCCCACTCTCTATTATTATACTAAGAAGATATCATCTAAATTTTTGTCTCTGAAAGAGAACAGGATATATAATTTTCTAATATATAAAATTTGCCACTGTTGTAGTAACATTTTCCATTTTCTAAGTTTTGCCATCACATGCAATTTGCTTTTATTTAAAATTTTTCTTCCTATCAAATATCTTACATATCTGGTGTTTTCCTAGTTATTTTGGTCTTTTTTCTATTTCTTGTATAATCCTGATGATTATTTTACCAATTTTCTTTGTTTTCTCTTGTTTATGTATTCTTGGACCTCAACAGCTTTGATCTTCTTCTTTTTCATCTTTTATGTTGCCTTTCATTTTTTTTCCAAATTAATCCAAACAACTAATTTATTTATTTTGGATTGTTTAAACACACTCCCCACTAATGCACAGTCATAATAATGAGAAGAAGGAAAGAAAAAGAAGACCAAAAATTCAACTTTGACTTGTTATACTGAAACAAAGACTCATGTATATTTTATTCAGATATAGTTCTTCAAAGAAAAATAACTTCTTTATTTGTACTAAATTACAATCATGAACTGCAATGAAAATATCACAAAAAAGTATTTCTAAGTCTGTGTCATAATTGAGTTTAAGCTAGAGGCTTAAAATATAAGTTGTGAATCAAGTTTGAACAACAAACGTCATAAAACAACAGGACTCAGTCTTCTCATCTGTGTCTAAAACCCACCTGACTCTGCACCAGTATAGTCAGCTGTGGACAGCAGTGCTGATATGTGTAAGCTTGCACATACATACATGTCAAGTCCACTACAAGAGGCGTTCAAATGAACAAACAGAACAACCCCACTTTATGAATGTGTGACTCATGAACTGAGTGTTAACTTTGGAGTTACATGCAGAAAAAAAGGGAGTGAGCATTAAATGAGAGGAGAGAGGAATATGAGACAAAGGCAGATGCCATGAGAGGTAATTTGTGCAGCTGAACTGGAGAACATGGTCTCCATCTGTTAGTGGCAGGGATTCCAGAAATCAGATGATGAAAATTGTCATGAGCTGTGTGGGTGGATGGGGTTCCGTCCTTGAGGAAAAGGGTCCATGCTAGTGTTTCACACAGTGATGAGTGGGTCAGTTGGTAAAGAACCCACCTGTCAATTCAGGAGACTGCCTACAATGCAGGAGACCCAGGTTCTATCCCTGGGTCAGGACAATCCCCTGCAGTAGGAAATGGCAACCTACTCCCGTATTCTTGCCTGGAAAATCCCATGGACACAGAAGCTTGGATAGCTACAGTCCATGGGGGACCCAAAAGAGAATGTGACTTAGCAACTAAACCACTACCATATTTTTAAGTAATGTGGAAAAATACATTAATTATCCAGCAGAAGGCTGATAGAATGGTATCAAGACTGGAAGCAGAGAGGAAGCGTGAGATTCTAAACTTAGATCGGAGGATGAAGAAATACAGAGTGGGAAGGATCTTTGGTGGGTAATTTTTAAATTAATTTTTATTGGAGTACAACTGTTTTGCAATGTTGTGTTAATTTCTGCTGTACAGCAAAGTGAATCAGCTACAGTATGCATACATATATCCACTCTTTCTGGGGTTTCCTTTCCATCTATGTCACCACAGAGCACTGAGTTCTCTGTGCTGTATAGTAGGTCCTCAGTAGCTACTATATATATATATATATATATAGTAACAATAGAGCCTGCTTCCCCTGGTGAGTAGAAAAACCAAACGAATCCACTAAGTTTCCACATATTTTAAGTGGATAACCAGCAAGAACCTGTGCACAACACAAGGAATTCTGTTCAATAATCTAATAACCTAAAAGGGAACTAATTTGAAAAAGAATAGATACATGCATATATATATTTACACACATAGCTAGAGGATTCCCTGGTGGCTCAGTCAGTAAGCAATCTGCCTGCCAATGCGGGAGACCCGGATCTGATCCCTGGGTCAGGAAGATCCCCTGGAGAAGGAAATAGCAACTCACTCCAATATTTTTGCCTGGGAAATCCCATGGACAGAGGAGCCTGGTAGGTTACAGTCCATGGGGTTGCAAAGAGTAAGACATGACTTAGTACTAAATCACTTAGCTACTAAACCATAAAGAAGGCTGAGCACCAAAGAATTAATGCCTTTGAACTGTGGTGTTGGAGCTGACTCTTGAGCATCCCTTCGAATGCAAGATCAAACCAGTCAATCCTAAAGTAAATCAACCCTGAATATTCATTGGAAGGAATGATGCTGAAACTGAAGCTTCAACACTTTGGCCACCTGATGCAAAGAGACGATTCATTGGAAAAGACCCTGAGGTTGGGGAAAATAGAAGGAGAATGGGATGACAGAGGATGAGATGGTTGGATGGCATCACTGAGTCAATGGACATGAGTTTGAGCAAGCTCCAGGAGATGGTGAAGGATAGGGAAGCCTAGTATGTTACATTCCATGGGTGGGAAGAGTTGGACATGACTGAGAGACTGAACTGAACTACATGTGTACAACTGAATCGCTTTGCTATGCACTTGAATCTAATACACATTGTTTATCAACTATACTCCAGTATAAAATAAAAACTAACAAAAAAGGAAAGTTGCATATTTTCCTTGAAAAAATAAATAAATAATAAGAATCTGAGAAAACACTGATGTAAATGTGAATTTGAAGGTCAGTTTGTTCTCCATATACACCCTGATGTCACCTTAACCTATGTAAGATGACAAAACTAATCAGTGTTTCTCCAGAAAGATGAAGTTAATAAGGTCCCTTTTAATTTATGCATTGAGGTGCTTTGTGGATCCAGAGACAGATCAGGGTTAAAAATGCCACTCTGTCCATTTCCAGAGTGAAAATGGAAGCTTCAATGCCCACCTTTGACCTGGATGAGGAATTACAACAAGGATCTTCCTTGCATTTTATGTCTATGAAAAAACCGGTGGTGATTAGCTATTTTTAGACTTTCATGTGCAAATAAAACACTACGTTCTAACGTTGGCCAAAATGAATCTTTCTGAGAGCTATAACATAATCTTCAGGGTCATTGACAGCCAGTTTTCTCTTCAAATACAGTGAAATTAAGCTGGAAAAAGAAAGATCATTCATTTAAAAGAAAGCAATGGAGAAATGAGGCAGGCAAACGGTGTCACTGCCCGGAGCTCTACTCTTGTGAGGATGTCATTCACTGACCTTCTCTTCTCCTCCAAGGAGATACGTAACAACCCCCTCCGCAAACATCTTGGGCCCCCTCTCTGGTGAAGACAGGTCCTCACTGAATATTTCATGGCAACCTGATTTTCCTTTAGGGCTTGGGCCTATTTTTCTTCTGGCTTATTTACAGCTGGCACCTGTGCTAAAACATGCTATGGTTGGACATGTAAAAGGTGGTCTGCCCCTCTCTTGGCAGTTTGATAAAATGAGTTCAATTTTCTTACTGGTTCCTCTCTAGAGACAGCAGAATAATTGGTGCCCAAAGACTAGTCCAGTCAGGCTTATACTTAAAAAATGAGAGTAAACGGTGACAGAAAACGCATTCACTGGGCAGACATAAAATGGTAGAACACATCTTTATATCATCTCATGTAATGAAAATCTGGAAATGCAATATATTTTTTCATGTTAGATAATAAAAAAAAAACAGAAAGAAAAATTTCACTCAAAGCACTAACAGTAATATATATTAAAGATTTGTGTGGATGTTTCCTACTATAGCAGAGTTCCAAGGCAGACAAGTTAAAAAAAAATCCCATATGGTTCTGAAGATGGAAGGTCAGATTTCTAAGTTATCATTTAGAAGATAAGCTATGTGGGACCCTTGGGAGCGTTAGCCCCTTTAACCACATATATGTGAGTGGTTATTATGGGGTGGTTTTGTCCAAGGAACTTAGCAACAAAATACAGTAACAGCTGTATATTTTGCTGAGAAGTTTGCTTAGGAAGGAAGTTGCCATGGGAACACTTGGCAATAGGGATGTGATTCTGCGCCTTATGAATGTGATGCGGTGACTTTGTCCAGATTATCTTCCTCACACTGGCAACCTCTGGAGGGAGAAAAAAGAGGACTAAATAGTCTTTTCTAAACATTTGCATATTAAAAAAATTAACTTCATGTTTGAAAAGACATAGATAAGACCGTATTGACAGACTGCTTCACCCATGAATCAGATACTTATACCAACAAATACGTATTGTGTACTTTTACTGTGTTTCAAAAGAGCTCAGACTGTCTCAGCCATGCACGCAGCCCTACTTCACCAAGATGAGTCACATTCAATTATAAGTCTTCAGAAATGTGCCCGAAATAGTTGCATCTGGGATATATATATATATATATATATATATATATATACACACATACATACATACACACACATATATATATACATTTATGAACGAGCAAAAACAAAGTGAATTATACTCCACAGGGAAGTCGCTCAATGGAAAATCTGGTAAACAGGTTCTTGGAAGAAAAACAACAAAAAAATGGGAAACAGATGCTGACTGATACAAATTTGCTTATTTTACCCTGTAGACACTAGCCTGTGTGTGCTTGGGTCCGAGAAGGATTTGGGGAGTCTTTCTCTCAGCTGCTTTTTCTCTCAGGCAGGGCTTCAGAGAACTGAAATATCTGGATCAAGAGATGAGTGGACCCCTTTACCCTTGAGCCCTGCAGCATAGGTTTCAAATGTAGGAATTCAAGATGCCCTGCAGCCACGGGTGCCCACAGAACAGGAATTTACTGTGTAGCCCTGAGATGTCATCCTTGCAGGCCAAGATAACACATCACTGAACAAAGGGCGAGTTCTTACCCTTCCTTTCCCCACCCCTTCCCCCTCAGCCTCCACATCAAGCCTCACTGAGAACACTGATTTATTCCGCACATGACTTGACAAAGCTGGAGTGAATCTGACATACTTTGGGGTTATCTATGGTGTCCCGTGTAGAGGACAGATCAGCTTTCACACGAGATCCTCAAGTCTTTCCATTAAGGTAAGCTCAGAAAGTCTGTAGGAGGGCAAAGGGAGAAGCAGATGTTTTTTAAGGCACTCTAAGGACTAAGAAACTTCTGGCTTCTGACCTTTAATTATTTTAGCATAAGCTACCTTCCAGGAGGGGACTTTTGTCAAAAGCAGTAGACCCTTACTCCTGCTGTCTGAGTTTGGTTTTCTCTTGGAGATTGGAAGGATGACCCATGCATTTACCCCTTGACCTTTCTGTACTGTTGACTAAGTCAACCAAGGTGTGTGTGGGTGGGGGTGGTGGAGAATGCTGGGGATGCCCTGAACTCATGCTGTTCTTCAGGCTGCTCTGACAGTGGAAGGTGGTTTAACAGGAAGGAGCATCCTATTTTGACTAGGGTGTTAGCCTGATGGAGCACTGCTTGGGGCCTGTCTCTGAGGGGCTCTGAGCCAGCCAGCTGAGGAGATGTGAATGGGACTTTCAGAATAACTAAGATGGTGAACAGTTACTTCATGTTCATCATGTGTCTGAAACGACTCTGGGGGTCAGGGCTATTACAGTGTCCACCTTAGGGGTGGGCAGGCTGTGCAACTTGCCTGGTTCTTCAGGTGGACTCATTCAGAGCTGGGTTAGGACAGGTTGGCTGACTCTAGAGCCTGAGCCCAGAGCCCCTTACTACATTCAGGGTGCCCTTGCCTCCGTGCCTTGGGGGTCAGCTGCATCAGCCTCCACCTCTTCCAGCCTCTCAAGACAAAAAGCTGCACCAACAGCCACATACACACACACACACACACACACATAAAAGTAGAATATAAAGCCTGCAACAAAATAGCCATAGGGATCAGAGTTTGACCAGAGTCCCCTTAGCTTCAGAAAGTTTATCTATGAATATGGATATGGTCGCAAAATATTAGCTTCACATTGGACTGAAAAAGTCAAATTTATCCTGGAATAGAAACCACACAAACTTCACACAAAAGGGATGCTCCAATAATGCTCAGAAAATCTAGAATTTTGCTAAGACTTCAATAACAGAAATGTCTTCCATGAAAATTATTCTTTTGAAGACTCTTGCTTTGAATATATAGCTCAAATGCAAGACTTCCAGTCAAAGGATCATGATTGGAGGATCTGTAAATCTATTTCAATATCTAAGGGTACCATATTGTGACATTTTTTTTGTGTTTCCTCTTATCTAATAGTATTTTGATTAAGCTTGAAGATAATTTAACACTTCAGGAAATCTAATATTGTTTCTTCGTACTATACTAAAGTTAAAAAAATTCTAACTTAAATTCTAATGTACTTAAATATTTTTTCGAATTTAAAAACAGAAATATATAATTGTATTCTCCTATTGGGCAGGAGACAGAGGAAGTCAGTGGCAGAGGAGAGTGAGACATACATAGAGAGGATATCTTTGCCAAGACCTCTCATTCCCAAAGGGCTTCTGAAATCACTCAGAGCATTTGATTTTGGGCCTTCCTTTCTTTCTTCTCCAAGCAGTTCATTCTGAAAATAAATAAATATTAAAAAAAAAAAAAACCTTGTAAGTAAAATACCAGAGTTCTATGCATAAAGAGTTACCATAGAGTTATGAGGGCAAATGACCACTAGAATAATCAGAAAATAATGCCATGTTTTAAATCATCCTCAGATAAACTCATATCCATCTCAATGAATGGCAGGAAAATAAATGTTCAGGAAAGCAAATTTAGAAGCAACCAAAACCTCTGAATAGCTTCAAAGCAATTCAAAATGTGATGTGAATACACTAACATGGGAGGAGAAGCTGGAAAAGCTTCAAGGGATTTATTCCAGCAAAGTGCTAATAGCTTTAGAGAATTGGGTAACACATTGCTGATGGGCCAGACAACATTTTCATCAAATAATTTATGCTGTCCAAGAGTGACTGTGAATTAGCATTTGGTGGTAGATGAGAAGAAATGCAGGTATTTGTCATAGAAGGTTTTATCATGCTTATCCCAAGCTATGGAAAATTGCTTATCGACTATAATCATTTTGTTTTGTTTTGTTTTTTTATATTATTATTATTATTCTTTATTTTAAAGATTTTACAGAGTTTTGTTGTTCACCGACATGTATGTTCCCAGATCATTCATATGCATATCCCTGGATCCTCCCCCCACCCAGTTCCCCCCTTCCCACCCTTCCGAACCATCACCCCAAGTGATTGTAGGTACTCCTATTCCCTTAGCACAATGACAATAGCCATCCCTTCCACACGTGCCGGTATAGGTTTCGATGTTACTTCCTCCATGCCTCCCTATCACTGTTCGGTCTCCACAATGTCCCTATGTCTATTCTCTGTCTGTTTTTCCATGAGTTCATTGTGTGTGTTATCATGATCATCCTAGTAAATTCCATATATGTGTGTTAGTATACTGTACTTGTCTTTCACTTTTTGACTTACTTCACTTTTTATGATAAGTTCTAGAGCTAGCCACCTCATTAGGACTGAGTCTTCTGCATTTCTTTTAACAGCTAAGTAGTATTCCATTGTATATATGGACCAGAGCTTCTGTATCCATTCATTCGTTGATGGGCATCTAGGTTGCTTCTGTGTTCTGGCTATTGTATAGAGAGCTGCAGTGAACACTGGGGTACAGGTGCCTCTTTCATTTTTAATTTCATCAGGATATAGGCCCAATAGTGGGATTGCTGGGTCATAGGGTGCTTCTATTTTTAGTTTTTTAAGGAATCTCCATATTGTCTTCCATAGAGGTTGTATCAGTTTACATTCCCACCAGCAATGCAAGAGGGTTCCGTTTTCTCTGCACCCTCTCCAACATTCACTGTCTGTCGATTTATTGATGATGGCCATTCTGACTGGTGTGAGGTGGTATCTCATTGTGGTTTTAATTTGCATTTCTGTAATAATAAGCGAGGTTGAGCATCATTTCATGTGCTTTTGGGCCATCTGTATGTCCTCTTTGGAGGGGCGTCTCTTTAGATCTTTTTCCCATTTTTTGATTGGGTTGTTCGTTTTTCCCGTGCCGAGTTGTCTGAGTTGCTTGTAGATTTTGGAGATTAATTCTTTGTCTGTTGTTTCATTTGCTATGATTTTATCCCACTCTGTGGGCTGCCTATTCAGGTTTTTTGCAATTTCTTTTGCTGTACAAATGCTTTTAAGTTTCATGAGGTCCCACATGTTCAATTTTGTTTTCAGTTCTGCTATTTTAGTTGGTGGATCAGAGAAGATCCTGCTTTGATTGATGTCCTTGAGGGTTTTGCCTATATTCTCCTCTAAGAGTTTGATGGTTTCTGGTCTTACATTTAGGTCTTTAATCCATTTTGAGTTTATCTTTGTGTATGGTGTCAGGGAATGTTCGAACTTCATTTTTTTGCATGTAACTGTCCAATAGCCATCCCTTCCACACGTGCCGGTATAGGTTTCGATGTTACTTCCTCCATGCCTCCCTATCACTGTTCGGTCTCCACAATGTCCCTATGTCTATTCTCTGTCTGTTTTTCCATGAGTTCATTGTGTGTGTTATCATGATCATCCTAGTAAATTCCATATATGTGTGTTAGTATACTGTACTTGTCTTTCACTTTTTGACTTACTTCACTTTTTATGATAAGTTCTAGAGCTAGCCACCTCATTAGGACTGAGTCTTCTGCATTTCTTTTAACAGCTAAGTAGTATTCCATTGTATATATGGACCAGAGCTTCTGTATCCATTCATTCGTTGATGGGCATCTAGGTTGCTTCTGTGTTCTGGCTATTGTATAGAGAGCTGCAGTGAACACTGGGGTACAGGTGCCTCTTTCATTTTTAATTTCATCAGGATATAGGCCCAATAGTGGGATTGCTGGGTCATAGGGTGCTTCTATTTTTAGTTTTTTAAGGAATCTCCATATTGTCTTCCATAGAGGTTGTATCAGTTTACATTCCCACCAGCAATGCAAGAGGGTTCCCTTTTCTCTGCACCCTCTCCAACATTCACTGTCTGTCGATTTATTGATGATGGCCATTCTGACTGGTGTGAGGTGGTATCTCATTGTGGTTTTAATTTGCATTTCTGTAATAATAAGCGAGGTTGAGCATCATTTCATGTGCTTTTGGGCCATCTGTATGTCCTCTTTGGAGAGGCGTCTCTTTAGATCTTTTTCCCATTTTTTGATTGGGTTGTTCGTTTTTCCTGTGCCGAGTTGTCTGAGTTGCTTGTAGATTTTGGAGATTAATTCTTTGTCTGTTGTTTCATTTGCTATGATTTTATCCCACTCTGTGGGCTGCCTATTCAGGTTTTTTGCAATTTCTTTTGCTGTACAAATGCTTTTAAGTTTCATGAGGTCCCACATGTTCAATTTTGTTTTCAGTTCTGCTATTTTAGTTGGTGGATCAGAGAAGATCCTGCTTTGATTGATGTCCTTGAGGGTTTTGCCTATATTCTCCTCTAAGAGTTTGATGGTTTCTGGTCTTACATTTAGGTCTTTAATCCATTTTGAGTTTATCTTTGTGTATGGTGTCAGGGAATGTTCGAACTTCATTTTTTTGCATGTAACTGTCCAATTTTCCCAGCACCACTTGTTGAAAAGGCTGTCTTTGTCCCATTTTATAGTTTCTCCTCCTTTGTCAAAAATAAGGTACCCATAGGTGCGTGGGTTTATCTCTGGGTTCTCTATCTTGTTCCATTGGTCTATATTTCTGTTTTTATGCCAGTGCCATACTGTCTTGATGACTGTTGCTTTGTAGTAGAGTCTGAAGTTAGGGAGGCTGATCCCTCCAACTCCATTCTTCTTCCTCAGGATTGCTTTGGCTATTCGAGATCTTTTGTGTTTCCATACGATCTGTGTTATTGTTTGGTCTAGTTCTGTGAAAAATGTCAATGGTAGTTGAATAGGTATTGCATTGAATCTGTAGATTATATTTGGTAGTACGGTCATTTTCACAATATTGATTCTTCCGACCTGGGAACATGGAATATCTCTCCATCTGTTTAAGTCTTCTTTGATGTCTCTCATGAGTGTCTTGTAATTTTCTGTGTACAGTTCTTTTGTTTCTTTGGGTAGGTTTATTCCTAGATATTTGATTCTTTTGGTTGCAATGGTGAAAGGGATTGCCTCTTTGATTTCATTTTCTGATTTTTCATTATTTGTGTATAGGATTTCCAATGATTTCTGTGTGTTGACTTTGTATCCTGCGACTTTGCTGAATTCATTGATTAGCTCTAGTAGCTTTGCAACTGTGTCTTTGGGGTTTTCTATGTATAATATCATGTCATCTGCAAAAAGAGAGAGCTTGACTTCTTCCTTACCAATCTGGATTCCTGTGATTTCTTTCTCTTCTCTTATTGCTGTTGCTAGAACTTCCAGGACTATGTTGAATAGTAGTGGTGAAAGTGGACACCCCTGTCTTGTTCCTGATCTTAGAGGGAATGCTTTCAGTTTTTCACCATTGAAGATAATGTTCGCTGTGGGCTTCTCATATATGGCTTTTATTATGTTGAGATAGGTTCTTTCTATGCCATTTTCTGAAGAGTTTTTATCATAAATGGATGTTGTACTTTGTCGAAGGCTTTTTCTGCATCTATTGAGATGATCATGTGATTTTTGTCTCTCAATTTGTTGATATGCTGTATCACATTGATTGATTTGCAGACATTGAAGAATCCTTGCATGCCTGGGAGGAACCTAACTTGATCGTGATGTATGAGTTTTTTGTTTTTTGGTTTTTTTTTTGCAGTTCAGGGTATGGTAATTATATATATATTTTTTATTTTGTCATTCTTTTTTTTTTATTATTTATTTTTGTACATGTATGTTCCCAGATCATTCATATGCATATCCCTTGACCCTCGCCCCACCCAGTTCCCCCCCTCCCATCCCTCCAGACCATCGCTCCAAGTGGTTGTAGGTACTCCTATTCCCCTAGCACAATGACAATAGCTATCTTTTCTACACATGACAGTATAGGTTTCCATGTTACTCCCTCCCACTGTTCGGTCTCCACAATGTCTTTATGTCTATTCTCTGTTTTTTCATGAGTTCACTGCGTGTGTTATCATGACCATCTTACTAGATCCCATATATATGAGTTAGTATACTATACTTGTCTTTCTCTTTTTGACTTACTTCACTTTTCATGATAGGTTCTAGAGCCAGCCACCTCATTAGGACTGAGTCTTCTGCATTTCTTTTAACAGCTGAGTAGTATTCCACTGTATATATGGACCAGAGCTTCTGGATCCATTCATTTGTCGATGGACATCTAGGTTGCTTCCATGTTCTGGCTATTGTATAGAGAGCTGCAATGAACATTGGGGTACAGGTACCTCTTTCAGTTTTGATTTCATCAGGATATAGGCCTAATAGTGGGATTGCTGGGTCATAGGGTGCTTCTATTTTTAGTTTTTTAAGGAATCTCCATATTGTCTTCCATAGAGGTTGTACTAATTTACATTCCCACCAGCAATGCAAGAGGGTTCCCTTTTCTCCACACCCTCTCCAGCATTTGTTGTCTGTCGATTTGTTGATGATGGCCATTCTGACAGGTGTGAGGTGGTATCTCATTGTGGTTTTAATTTGCATTTCTCTGATAATAAACGAGGTTGAGCATCGTTTCATGTATTTTTGGGCCATCTGTATGTCCTCTTTGGAGAGGTGTCTCTTTAGATCTTTTTCCCATTTTTTGATTGGGCTGCTCATTTTCCCTGTGCTGAGTTGTCTGAGTTGCTTGTAGATTTTGGAGATTAATTCTTTGTCTGTTGTTTCATTTGCTATGATTTTCTCCCACTCTGTGGGGTGTCTGTTAAACTTTTTTGTAATTACTTTTGCTGTACAAAAGCTTTTAAGTTTCATGAGGTCCCATATGTTCATTTTTCTTTTCAGTTCTGCTATTTTAGTTGGTGGGTCAGAGAAGATCTTCCTTTGATTGATGTCCTTGAGGGTTTTGCCTATGTTCTCCTCTAAGAGTTTGATGGTTTCTGGTCTTACATTTAGGTCTTTAATCCATTTTGAGTTGATCTTAGTGTATGGTGTCAGGGAATGTTCCAACTTCATTTTTTTGCATGTAGTTGTCCAATTTTCCCAGCACCACTTGTTAAAGAGGCTGTCTTTGTCCCATTTTATAGTTTCTCCTCCTTTATCAAAAATAAGGTACCCATAGGTGCGTGGGTTGATCTCTGGGTTCTCAATCTTGTTCCATTGATCTCTAGGTCTGTTTTTGTGCCAGTACCATACTGTCTTGATGACTGTTGCTTTGTAGTAGAATCTGAAGTTGGGGAGGCTGATCCCTCCAGCTCCATTCTTCTTCGTCAGGATTGCTTTGGCTATTCGAGGTCTTTTGTGTTTCCATACGAACTGTGTTATTCTTTGGTCTAGTTCTGTGAAGAATGTCATAGGTAATTTGATAGGGATCGCATTGAATCTATAGATGACATTTGGTAGTATGGTCATTTTCACAATATTGATTCCTCCGACCCGGGAACAAGGAATATCTCTCCATCTGTTTAAGTCTTCCTTAATGTCTCTCATGAGTGTCTTGTAATTTTCTGTGTACAGTTCTTTTGTTTCTTTGGGTAGGTTTATTCCTAGATATTTGATTCTTTTGGTTGCAATGGTGAAGGGGATTGCCTCTTTGATTTCATTTTCTGATTTTTCATTGTTTGTGTATAGGAATGCCAGTGACTTCTGTGTGTTGACTTTGTATCCTGCGACTTTGCTGAATTCATTGATTAGTTCTAGTAGCTTTGTAACCGTGTCTTTGGGATTTTCTGTGTATAATATCATGTCGTCTGCAAAAAGAGAGAGCTTGACTTCTTCCTTTCCAATCTGGATTCCTTTGTAGTTTTGAGATTAATTCTTTGTCTGTTGTTTCATTTGCTATGATTTTCTCCCACTCTGTGGGGTGTCTGTTAAACTTTTTTGTAATTACTTTTGCTGTACAAAAGCTTTTAAGTTTCATGAGGTCCCATATGTTCATTTTTCTTTTCAGTTCTGCTATTTTAGTTGGTGGGTCAGAGAAGATCTTCCTTTGATTGATGTCCTTGAGGGTTTTGCCTATGTTCTCCTCTAAGAGTTTGATGGTTTCTGGTCTTACATTTAGGTCTTTAATCCATTTTGAGTTGATCTTAGTGTATGGTGTCAGGGAATGTTCCAACTTCATTTTTTTGCATGTAGTTGTCCAATTTTCCCAGCACCACTTGTTAAAGAGGCTGTCTTTGTCCCATTTTATAGTTTCTCCTCCTTTATCAAAAATAAGGTACCCATAGGTGCGGGTTGATCTCTGGGTTCTCAATCTTGTTCCATTGATCTCTAGGTCTGTTTTTGTGCCAGTACCATACTGTCTTGATGACTGTTGCTTTGTAGTAGAATCTGAAGTTGGGGAGGCTGATCCCTCCAGCTCCATTCTTCTTCGTCAGGATTGCTTTGGCTATTCGAGGTCTTTTGTGTTTCCATACGAACTGTGTTATTCTTTGGTCTAGTTCTGTGAAGAATGTCATAGGTAATTTGATAGGGATCGCATTGAATCTATAGATGACATTTGGTAGTATGGTCATTTTCACAATATTGATTCCTCCGACCCGGGAACAAGGAATATCTCTCCATCTGTTTAAGTCTTCCTTAATGTCTCTCATGAGTGTCTTGTAATTTTCTGTGTACAGTTCTTTTGTTTCTTTGGGTAGGTTTATTCCTAGATATTTGATTCTTTTGGTTGCAATGGTGAAGGGGATTGCCTCTTTGATTTCATTTTCTGATTTTTCATTGTTTGTGTATAGGAATGCCAGTGACTTCTGTGTGTTGACTTTGTATCCTGCGACTTTGCTGAATTCATTGATTAGTTCTAGTAGCTTTGTAACCGTGTCTTTGGGATTTTCTGTGTATAATATCATGTCGTCTGCAAAAAGAGAGAGCTTGACTTCTTCCTTTCCAATCTGGATTCCTTTGATTTCTTTCTCTTCTCTTATTGCTGTTGCTAGGATTTCCAGTACTATGTTGAATAATGGTGGTGAAAGTGGGCACCCCTGTCTTGTTCCTGATCTTAAAGGGAATGCTTTCAGTTTTTCACCATTAACAATAATGTTTGCTTAGGCTTCTCATAGATGGCTTTTATTATGTTGAGATAGGTTCTTTCTATGCCCATTTTCTGAAGAGTTTTGATCATAAATGGATGTTGTACTTTGTCAAAGGCTTTTTCTGCGTCTATTGAAATGATCATGTGATTTTTGTCTTTCAACTTGTTGATATGGTGTATCACGTTGATTGATTTGCGGATGTTGAAGAAGCCTTGCATGCCTGGGATAAACCCAACTTGATCATAATGTATGAGTTTTTTGACATGTCGTTGAATTCTGTTTGCTAGGATTTTGTTGAGGATCTTGGCATCTAAGTTCATCAGTGAAATTGGCCTATAGTTTTCCTTTTTTGTGTTGTCTTTGCCTGGTTTGGGTATCAGGGTGATGGTGGCCTTGTAGAATGTGTTTGGGAGTTTTCCTTCCTGTGCAATTTTTTGAAAGAGTTTTAGAAGGACAGGCATTAGCTCTTCTTTAAATGTTTGGTAGAATTCGGCTGTGAAGCCATCTGGTCCTGGGCTTTTATTTTTGGGTAGATTTTTAATCACAAATTCGATTTCTGAGCTTGTGATTGGGTTGTTCAAAGTTTCTGTTTCTTCCTGGCTCAGTCTTGGGAGATTAATCCTGTCCAAGAAACTGTCCATTTCTTCCAGGTTGTCCAGTTTGTTGCCATAGAGTTGCTCATGATAGTCTCTTAGAATCTTTTGGATTTCTGCATTATCTGTTGTAATCTCTCCTTTTTCGTTTTTGATTTTGTTGATCTGGTTCTTCTCTCTCTTTTTCTTAATGAGTCTGGCCAGTGGCTTGTCAATTTTGTTTACCTTTTCAAAGAACCAGCTTTTTGTTTTATTTATCTTTACTATTGTTTCTTTTGTTTCTTTCTCATTTATTTCTGCTCTGATCTTTATGATTTCTCTTCTTCTGCTGGCTTTGGGATGTTTTTGTTCTTCTTTCTCCAACTGTTTTAAGCAGAGGGTTAGGTCATCTGCTTCATATTTTCCTAGTTTCTTGAGGTGGGATTGTATTGCTATAAATTTCCCTCTTAGAACTGCTTTTGCAGCATCCCATAGGTTTTGCACGGTCATGTGTTCATTGTCATTTTCTTCTAGGAATTGTTTAATTTCTCCTTTGATTTCCTCAATGATCAGTTGGTTTTTTAGGTATGTGTTGTTTAATCTCCATGTGTTTCTGTTTTTAGAAGTTTTTTTCCTGTAGTTGATCTCTAGTCTCATTGCATTGTGGTCCGAGAAGATGGTTGACATAATTTCAGTTTTTTGAATTGACTGAGGTTTGTTTTATGCCCCAAGATATGGTCTATCCTGGAGAATGTTCCATGAGCACTTGAGAAGAAAGTGTATTCTTCTGCTTTTGGATGGAATGTCCTAAAGTCATATCATTTTTGGCATCTAAGTTCATGTAAATTGATGTTTTCCTTTTTTGTGTTGTCTTTGCCTGGTTTGGGTATCAGGGTGATGGTGGCCTTGTAGAATGTGTTTGGGAGTTTTCCTTCCTGTGCAATTTTTTGAAAGAGTTTTAGAAGGACAGGCATTAGCTCTTCTTTAAATGTTTGGTAGAATTCGGCTGTGAAGCCATCTGGTCCTGGGCTTTTATTTTTGGGTAGATTTTTAATCACAAATTCGATTTCTGAGCTTGTGATTGGGTTGTTCAAAGTTTCTGTTTCTTCCTGGCTCAGTCTTGGGAGATTAATCCTGTCCAAGAAACTGTCCATTTCTTCCAGGTTGTCCAGTTTGTTGCCATAGAGTTGCTCATGATAGTCTCTTAGAATCTTTTGGATTTCTGCATTATCTGTTGTAATCTCTCCTTTTTCGTTTTTGATTTTGTTGATCTGGTTCTTCTCTCTTTTTCTTAATGAGTCTGGCCAGTGGCTTGTCAATTTTGTTTACCTTTTCAAAGAACCAGCTTTTTGTTTTATTTATCTTTACTATTGTTTCTTTTGTTTCTTTCTCATTTATTTCTGCTCTGATCTTTATGATTTCTCTTCTTCTGCTGGCTTTGGGATGTTTTTGTTCTTCTTTCTCCAACTGTTTTAAGCAGAGGGTTAGGTCATCTGCTTCATATTTTCCTAGTTTCTTGAGGTGGGATTGTATTGCTATAAATTTCCCTCTTAGAACTGCTTTTGCAGCATCCCATAGGTTTTGCACGGTCATGTGTTCATTGTCATTTTCTTCTAGGAATTGTTTAATTTCTCCTTTGATTTCCTCAATGATCAGTTGGTTTTTTAGGTATGTGTTGTTTAATCTCCATGTGTTTCTGTTTTTAGAAGTTTTTTTCCTGTAGTTGATCTCTAGTCTCATTGCATTGTGGTCCGAGAAGATGGTTGACATAATTTCAGTTTTTTGAATTGACTGAGGTTTGTTTTATGCCCCAAGATATGGTCTATCCTGGAGAATGTTCCATGAGCACTTGAGAAGAAAGTGTATTCTTCTGCTTTTGGATGGAATGTCCTAAAGATATCAATGAGGTCTATCTTTTCTAGTGTGGCATTTAAGGCTTGTGTTTCTGGATTAATTTTCTGTTTGGATGATCTGTCCATTGGTGTGAGAGGAGTGTTAAAGTCTCCTACCATTACTGTGTTAGTGTTGATTTCTTCTTTTAAGTCTGAAAGTACCTGTCTTATGTATTGAGGTGCCCCTGTGTTGGATGTGTATATATTAATGACTGTTATGTCTTCCTCTTCGATAGTACCCTTAATCATGATGTAGTGACCTGCCTTGTCTCTTAGAATCTTCTTTACTTTAAAGTCTGTTTTGTCTGATATGAGGATTGCTACTCCAGCTTTCTTTTGATTTCTATTTGCATGGAATATCTTTTTCCAGTCTTTCACTTTCAGCCTATGAGTGTCTCTATGTCTGAAGTGGGTCTCTTGTAAACAGCATATATATGGGTCTTGTTTATGGATCCATTCAGCCAGCCTATGTTGTCTGGTTGGAGCATTTAGTCCATTTACGTTCAAAGTAATTATTGATACAAATGTTCCTATTGTCATCTTCTTAGAAATTTGGGGTTTGATTTGTAGGACTTCTCCTACTCTTGTATTTATTGGCTGTATCAGGTCCTTTAACACTTGTTGTAGGGCTGTTCTTGTGGTACAGAATTCTTTTAGTTTTTGCTTGTCTGTGAAGCTTTTGACTTCACCATCAATTCTGAATGAGATTCTTGCTGGGTAGAGAATTCTTGGTTGGAGGTTATTCTCTTTTAGCCATTTTAGGTGGCATCTGCTTCATATTTTCCTAGTTTCATTGCTATAAATTTCCCTCTTAGAACTGCTTTTGCAGCATCCCATAGGTTTTGCACGGTCATGTGTTCATTGTCATTTTCTTCTAGGAATTGTTTAATTTCTCCTTTGATTTCCTCAATGATCAGTTGGTTTTTTAGGTATGTGTTGTTTAATCTCCATGTGTTTCTGTTTTTAGAAGTTTTTTTCCTGTAGTTGATCTCTAGTCTCATTGCATTGTGGTCCGAGAAGATGGTTGACATAATTTCAGTTTTTTGAATTGACTGAGGTTTGTTTTATGCCCCAAGATATGGTCTATCCTGGAGAATGTTCCATGAGCACTTGAGAAGAAAGTGTATTCTTCTGCTTTTGGATGGAATGTCCTAAAGATATCAATGAGGTCTATCTTTTCTAGTGTGGCATTTAAGGCTTGTGTTTCTGGATTAATTTTCTGTTTGGATGATCTGTCCATTGGTGTGAGAGGAGTGTTAAAGTCTCCTACCATTACTGTGTTAGTGTTGATTTCTTCTTTTAAGTCTGAAAGTACCTGTCTTATGTATTGAGGTGCCCCTGTGTTGGATGTGTATATATTAATGACTGTTATGTCTTCCTCTTCGATAGTACCCTTAATCATGATGTAGTGACCTGCCTTGTCTCTTAGAATCTTCTTTACTTTAAAGTCTGTTTTGTCTGATATGAGGATTGCTACTCCAGCTTTCTTTTGATTTCTATTTGCATGGAATATCTTTTTCCAGTCTTTCACTTTCAGCCTATGAGTGTCTCTATGTCTGAAGTGGGTCTCTTGTAAACAGCATATATATGGGTCTTGTTTATGGATCCATTCAGCCAGCCTATGTTGTCTGGTTGGAGCATTTAGTCCATTTACGTTCAAAGTAATTATTGATACAAATGTTCCTATTGTCATCTTCTTAGAAATTTGGGGTTTGATTTGTAGGACTTCTCCTACTCTTGTATTTATTGGCTGTATCAGGTCCTTTAACACTTGTTGTAGGGCTGTTCTTGTGGTACAGAATTCTTTTAGTTTTTGCTTGTCTGTGAAGCTTTTGACTTCACCATCAATTCTGAATGAGATTCTTGCTGGGTAGAGAATTCTTGGTTGGAGGTTATTCTCTTTTAGCCATTTAAGCGTGTCTTCCCATTCTCTTCTGGCCTGCAGGGTTTCTGTTGAAAGATCCGCCATTAGACGTATGGGGTTTCCTTTGTATGTTATTTGTTGTTTGCTTCTAGCTGCTTTTAGTAATCTGTCTTTATATTTAGTCTGCATTAGTTTGATCAGAGTGTGCCTTGGTGTATTTCTTCTGGGGTTTATCCTGTATGAAAGTCTTTGTGCTTCTTGGACTTGGTTGACTATTTCCTTTCCCATGCTGGGGAAGTTTTCAACTATAACCTCTTCAAGAATTTTTTCATAGCGTTTCTTCCCCTCTTCTTCCTCTGAAACTCCTATAATTCTAATGTTGGTGCATTTGATATTGTACCATAGGTCTCTGCTGCTATCCTCAATTCTTTTAATTCTTTCAGTTTTGTTCTGTTCTTCAGCACTTATTTCCACCATTTTGTCTTCCAGCTCACTTATCCATTCTTCAGCCTCTGATACTCTACTGTTGAGACCTTCTATAGTATTTTTGAGTTCGGCAATTGAGTTGGTGGTCTCTATTTGCTTATTTTTCATTTCCTGTAGGACTTTTCTCAATGCACTAATTTCCTCTCATATTCTGTTTTCAGTGTTTTGCATCCTCATTAGTATAGCTTTTCTGAATTCTCTTTCAGATTTGTCTATCTCCTCCTCTGTCATTTGAAGCGGTGTTTCTCTAACTTGGTCGTTCATTTGTGCAGTGTTTCTCTGTCATTTCATTATTAGGTTAATTTTTGTTTCTTTGTGTGTGTTTGTGTGTGTGTGGAGTTCTTTTTCCCCCACCAGCCTTCTTGGTTGAATTCTCCCTTCCTTTGGGTTTCTGTCCTTGTAGAAGGGTTCAGTGGTTTGTGACTTGGATGGTGTTAGGTCTTGTTTACAGATGAATAATCTCTAGTGTTGTATGTTCTTTTATAGTGTGGAGTCTTGGAATCAGGGCTTCCGCTCCAAGGATCCTTGGTTTGATGTAGGCTCTATGTTTGGTTTGCTATGGTGTACTGTGGCATTAGTTCAAATGCTAGCATCTGAGGAACAAGAGGTGCATCCCTGATGGGTGACAGTCATAAAAGCATGCAGATGTTTTCTAACATAATCGTAAGATATACATACATACACAGCAATCCCCGCAACTGACCAGTTTTACAGAGATAAGGCACAGGAAATCTTTCTGGCAAATCACACAATCATAGATGATACTTGTCCGTTAAGCTTTGAATTAATTAAAATAGTGCCTGAATAAATAGATCCAGCACAAGGTCCTAGCTTGGATAATTATAACGAGAGCAATTTTTAACTAGGACATGTGTTGGGGGTGACGAGGAGGAGAGTGTATGGGTAATGAGAAGGAATAGATTCGTCTTGAGAGGATTTTATAGGGTTAGGTAGCAAAGATTGCTGTGTTGTATTGTTTAGTGCATTTGGAAGAGAATAGTGGAGATAGGAAGGTAGGAAATAATTTATCTAGAGGATATTGGTAGATAGGAAAAGGTTCTACATTTAGAACATAGAGGGAGAAAGCAGTGGGAAAGAGGAAAGAGAATTAGAGGTTTCCAAGTTTTGTTCTGTTCTTCAGCACTTATTTCCACCTTTTTCTATAAGTATCTTTGAGACCTTCTATAGTATTTGAGTTCGGCAATTGAGTTGGTGGTCTCTATTTGCTTATTTTTCATTTCCTGTAGGACTTTTCTCAATGCACTAATTTCCTCTCATATTCTGTTTTCAGTGTTTTGCATCCTCATTAGTATAGCTTTTCTGAATTCTCTTTCAGATTTGTCTATCTCCTCCTCTGTCATTTGAAGCGGTGTTTCTCTAACTTGGTCGTTCATTTGTGCAGTGTTTCTCTGTCATTTCATTATTAGGTTAATTTTTGTTTCTTTGTGTGTGTTTGTGTGTGTGTGGAGTTCTTTTTCCCCCACCAGCCTTCTTGGTTGAATTCTCCCTTCCTTTGGGTTTCTGTCCTTGTAGAAGGGTTCAGTGGTTTGTGACTTGGATGGTGTTAGGTCTTGTTTACAGATGAATAATCTCTAGTGTTGTATGTTCTTTTATAGTGTGGAGTCTTGGAATCAGGGCTAACAGGATCCTTGGATAGATGTAGGCTCTATGTTTGGTTTGCTATGGTGTACTGTGGCATTAGTTCAAATGCTAGCATCTGAGGAACAAGAGGTGCATCCCTGATGGGTGACAGTCATAAAAGCATGCAGATGTTTTCTAACATAATCGTAAGATATACATACATACACAGCAATCCCCGCAACTGACCAGTTTTACAGAGATAAGGCACAGGAAATCTTTCTGGCAAATCACACAATCATAGATGATACTTGTCCGTTAAGCTTTGAATTAATTAAAATAGTGCCTGAATAAATAGATCCAGCACAAGGTCCTAGCTTGGATAATTATAACGAGAGCAATTTTTAACTAGGACATGTGTTGGGGGTGACGAGGAGGAGAGTGTATGGGTAATGAGAAGGAATAGATTCGTCTTGAGAGGATTTTATAGGGTTAGGTAGCAAAGATTGCTGTGTTGTATTGTTTAGTGCATTTGGAAGAGAATAGTGGAGATAGGAAGGTAGGAAATAATTTATCTAGAGGATATTGGTAGATAGGAAAAGGTTCTACATTTAGAACATAGAGGGAGAAAGCAGTGGGAAAGAGGAAAGAGAATTAGAGGTTTCCAAGAATTAA
Organism: Tragulus kanchil; assembly: GCA_022376925.1. NCBI lineage: Eukaryota > Metazoa > Chordata > Mammalia > Artiodactyla > Tragulidae > Tragulus > Tragulus kanchil. Next base: position 84,419,584 of record JAIOJX010000031.1, on the reverse strand, counting down.
AATTTTAAAAAAACCAATAAAAGAAAATAAAAGTCAAAAAAAAAAGAAATTAAAAATTAAAAAGGGGTGAAAAAATTAATAAGAGACCAAAAACCATCGGAAAACAAAATAAACAAAAAACAAAGAAAAACAAACAAACAAAAACGAACAAAATAACCAACCAAACAAACAAATAAACCCCAAACCAGACCAATCAATCGAATAAACAAAATAGTCCACAACAAATAAGCAAAAAAAAAAAAAAAAAAGCTAAATACTATCCCTGGTTTTTAGGTTTTTATCTTCTCACCTGTCTGTTGGAAACCAATCTACTCTTAAAGGCGGTGTCTTGATGGCATAGTCTTTCCCTTATAGTGCCGGTTGCTATGGTTTCCGTTTTTGTGTTCAGCAAAATGAGGGCTTTGCTGCCACACTGGGTGCTGGCCGGGACGGTGGGCTGATCCTAGTCAGTCGGGCGGAGGCTGCAGTGCACGCAGTCCCGTGTTGGAGGGGGGCGCCCCGGCTCGACCGCACACCTGCCAGTAGTCTCCAATCTCTGCTCTTACCCCGGCTTCCTCCACTGCTGCTGCAGCTCTAGGGGTGCGCAGGCTCCTCCGCCACTGGCACACGTGCATTGCCGGTTACGCGTCTATTTCCCAAAAGCGGGCACGAGCTTTCCCACCTAGCTTGTGCCCAGTCCCTGATCAGCAACCCATGGGCGACTTCCCCTCTCCGTTCAACAAGCCCTCCAGTTGCAGTGGTTGAACTTACCCTCCGCCTCTCGCGGCGCTGCACCGCTTCTCACTCCGGGTCCCGGCTATAATCTTAATCACCTGTTTTAAGCACTATTTTCTTGTTATCTAGGACAGACTATAGCACTCCTCTAATGGTCAGAGTACTTCTAAGTGTATTAATATTCTTTTTGGTATCTCTCTCCCAAGGTTCGTCTGAGCTTTGGATGTTAAACCTTTCACACAAGATGATTTTAAGGAACAAGAATGATAATTTATCTAGAGGATATTGGTAGATAGGAAAAGGTTCTACATTTAGAACATAGAGGGAGAAAGCAGTGGGAAAGAGGAAAGAGAATTAGAGGTTTCCAAGAATTAAAATTTTAAAAAAACCAATAAAAGAAAATAAAAGTCAAAAAAAAAAGAAATTAAAAATTAAAAAGGGGTGAAAAAATTAATAAGAGACCAAAAACCATCGGAAAACAAAATAAACAAAAAACAAAGAAAAACAAACAAACAAAAACGAACAAAATAACCAACCAAACAAACAAATAAACCCCAAACCAGACCAATCAATCGAATAAACAAAATAGTCCACAACAAATAAGCAAAAAAAAAAAAAAAAAAGCTAAATACTATCCCTGGTTTTTAGGTTTTTATCTTCTCACCTGTCTGTTGGAAACCAATCTACTCTTAAAGGCGGTGTCTTGATGGCATAGTCTTTCCCTTATAGTGCCGGTTGCTATGGTTTCCGTTTTTGTGTTCAGCAAAATGAGGGCTTTGCTGCCACACTGGGTGCTGGCCGGGACGGTGGGCTGATCCTAGTCAGTCGGGCGGAGGCTGCAGTGCACGCAGTCCCGTGTTGGAGGGGGGCGCCCCGGCTCGACCGCACACCTGCCAGTAGTCTCCAATCTCTGCTCTTACCCCGGCTTCCTCCACTGCTGCTGCAGCTCTAGGGGTGCGCAGGCTCCTCCGCCACTGGCACACGTGCATTGCCGGTTACGCGTCTATTTCCCAAAAGCGGGCACGAGCTTTCCCACCTAGCTTGTGCCCAGTCCCTGATCAGCAACCCATGGGCGACTTCCCCTCTCCGTTCAACAAGCCCTCCAGTTGCAGTGGTTGAACTTACCCTCCGCCTCTCGCGGCGCTGCACCGCTTCTCACTCCGGGTCCCGGCTATAATCTTAATCACCTGTTTTAAGCACTATTTTCTTGTTATCTAGGACAGACTATAGCACTCCTCTAATGGTCAGAGTACTTCTAAGTGTATTAATATTCTTTTTGGTATCTCTCTCCCAAGGTTCGTCTGAGCTTTGGATGTTAAACCTTTCACACAAGATGATTTTAAGGAACAAGAATGATAATGTATCAGGATATCTGTTAAATGAATTCTCACAGAATAGTCAATACTTTTATCATCATTCAACATGGAAAAAACACCTAATAAATGTCTTTCCTTTATCAGACAGCACTGACCCAGTGTATCTCCAGACTTCATAATACATAAAACCCAAATAAAGGTATGAAATAATAAATATCACTTTGGATTAGTTGCTTTGGAATGAAATGAATCACCTTCTCCTTTTAAATTAAAAGTTTCCATTGATTTTGTGAATCGTTTTGTTTGTAAAATAAAATAACTGTATCTTACCTTCTTTTCATCTAGAGAATTTGTAACTTGGAAATAATTTCAAGTGCAGGACGACAACAACAAAATCTTTTTTTCTAGAACCATTTGGAGATAAGTTGCCAACATAATGTCACATCTTGACAAAAACACTTCAGTGTGCATTTCTTACAAAGAAGGACCTTCTCCTACATAACCCAAACACATCAAAGTCAGGAAATTGACGTTACATGCTATCACCATCTAATCTAGAAATCCATCGAAGTTTTGCCAACTGTTTCGATATCCCCTGGGAAACGAGGCGACCCAACTGTGATGACGTGCTGCATTGTCTCTTAGCCTCCTTCTATCTGAAAGAGCTCTCAGGCAGCCCTTGTCTTTCACGACCTTGAGACTTTCAAAGATTACAGGACAGTGGTTTTCACAAATCTCCTTGAATTGCACAACTCTAATGGAATCATGAAAAAGAGTCACCTTCTTCCTCACTGCTTTCAAAATGAAAAATATATGTCATAATTTTAGATAAAAATATTTAAATATTATCTCAATTGTCTCCCAAATAGGAAGCAAACTCACACATGGACACACACTTGCTGTCATTGTTTAGTTGCTAAGTCCTGTCCTATCCTTTTGCAACTCCATGAATTGTAGCTCACCGGCTCCTCTGTCCATGGGATTTCCCAGGCCAGAACACTGGATTGGATTGCCATTTCCCCCTCCAAGGAACTTTCCTGACCCACAGATCGAATTTATGTCTCCTGCATTGCCAGGTGGTTTCTTTACCACTGAGTCACTGAAGACCAAACATATAATAGAAATATGCATTTGTAAAATGGCAATCTGGAATTGAAAATTCTAAAATCTTCCAGACAGGAACACACACTGGATTTCCCTGTGACCAATGAGCCTCAAGTCTTGGCATCTCCCCCTTGTCAAAACTGAGAGCAATGAGACATGATCTGTTTCAATTATCACCAAGCCCATAAAGATGGCTATTATTAAAAACAAAACAAAATAAAAAAAATAGACAACAAGTGTTAATGAGGATATGGATAAATTAAAATCGTTGCATTATTATAATGCAATGCATCCTGGCAGGATTGTCAAAATGGTGCAATCACTATGATAAACAATATGGTAGTTCTCAAAAATTAAACCAGAACTACTGTATGTGTGACTCTGCATTCCCACCATCAATGAATGTGAGCTTCTTCTGCTCCCTATCTCTGTCAGCATCTATTTCTTGTCAGTATTTTGGATTCTGGCCTTTCTAATAGTTCTGTAGTGTCATCTTTTTGTTGCTTTAATTTTCAGTTCCTTGATGAGGTATGATGTGGAACATCTTTTCGTGTGCTTATTTGCCACCTGCGTATCTTCCTTGTCGAGGTGATTGTTCAGATCTTTTGCTCATTTTTTATCTTCTTGCATCTTACTGTTGAGCGTGAAGAGTTGTTTTTATGTTTTGGATAACAGTACTCTATCAGATGTGTTTTTGCAAATATTTCTCCCAGTTTGTGGCTTGCCTTCTTAGCATTTTTTTAAGTAAACAAATCTGACATATTATGCCAACTCAATACTTAAAAGGGCTAATAAGCACAAAAATTCTATCAATCTTATGGTATTGCTGAAATCTTGTATGTGCTTTTGCCTCTGTTAGCATGAGTTAAACATTGAAGTGTGTTTCTATATTTTTTTGTTCTACATTTGCGTAATTAGACTAAACCTGCAAGCAAAGATCACAGGTGACTCATTAACAGAGAACTGTGTTTTTAAAATTATTTATCTGGCTGTGTCAGGTCTTAATTGTGGCATGTGAACTCCTAATTGTGGCATGTGGGATCTAGTTCCAGAGATTGAACCCAGGCCCCCTGCATTGGGAATGTGGAGTCCCAGCCACTGGACCACCAGGAAAGCTCCAACAAACACTGGTTGATGACCCCTCACACCTCCCCGTTCTCTAGAGGATACCACTGAGTCTCCTTCCCAGGCTCACCCTCTATTCAGCTAAAAGACATGGAATGGAATGGGTATCTCGCTGCCTTAATTTTACATTGAGAGGCCATATCTGTGAAGAGGTCATTTCATTTGCATCATGTAGTGTAAAGATCATGGGCTAAAGAGAATTTTCATTTTAATATTTTACTTGGCTTTCAACACACAAACTGCTGGTAAGGGAAGAAGCATTATTCACAATAATAATTACTGAGTCATCTAACTGGTCCATTCAGTTAGACAATTTCTTAAAGTTTTTTCCTTCTCCTGACAGGATGGGCTAATTGCCTATATAACTTCCATTCATTGTAGTAGTATTACCATGACCTTCCCTGAAGAAGTTAATAAACCTGCACATGCAATTATTTTCTGTTTTGTTGGCTTTGCTTTGCTTTAGGGGGGTACAGATATGTATTTCACCAAGGAGCCAAATAGTGAACTGCATCTTTTCCTTTTTCTAACCCAAGAGTTTAATCAGCATATGTAAAAGAGTATTTCACTGTAAAAGAGAAGTTTGGATCATTTTATGGTAGATTTATGGTGGTAAAATTAATAAATGGCATTACAGCACAGCAAAATGCTACTTAGAGAAATCTCTCTGTCCCAGGGGTGGGGGATAGGGCAGGTGTCTAGAATTTTGTGGAGAGAACTAGATGGATAGAAGCAGCTAGCTGGTATATATTTAAGTTTTAGGCTTCTTGCTCACCATTTGAAAATGTTATGGTTACATTGATTAGAAAAATAATTAAGATAAGGCTTCCTGAAACAGATATTTTCAAATTCTCTTCCATAGTCATGATATAGCTCCTGAAACCTACATCCTGTTTCAGGTTAATTCAGATTTGTGATGTCCAGGGGGAGAGTTCAGTAGTTATCCACAGAGCCTCCAGGTAAAGGGAAGGGTTCATATGAGATACGCAGCTCAGATGGAAAAAAAATCCACCTGCTATGCAGGAGACCTGGGTTCAGACTGAGAGACTTTCACTTTCCAGGTCTCCAGTCTCCGTGGTAGTACAAGGAGAAGGTCTTCTCCTTCTATCGTCATTTTCTGGATAAGGACTGATTATTACTTTGTATTTAGCTTAACATTTTTGAAGAAATTCTCTTTCCCATTTTTAAGATTATAGCACCGTGGGCACACGTAAGCAAAGAAAACAATGATATAAAATTGATTGCTCGATTGAAATCATCACACAGGAAAGAAAGACCTGCTCTTTGGCCCAGTAAGAGGGAATTTGCAGAGCTGAGATTCTGGGCAATACTGAGAAGTGATTCTAACAGATCCAATACATTTTGAGGGAAATAGAATGAGAAAAACTACCTCAAGGCTATCAATGCCTACTCAGAAGTGGATCAAAGGAAATAAATGAGTATAGCCTTAAAAGTAAAATTCTACCTGCATAATGAAAATAATAAATATCATATTTCACAGGGAAAACAGAAAAAAAAAGGATGAGTGGTTGAATAGTAATTTACCTCACCATAGTTAGACTCTTGGTGGCTAGCAGGTAGTACTATATACAGAAAAGGTGATTATAATCTAACAAATTTTGGATCTGGCCAAGAAGAAAAGTGATTATAAAGAAGACATTCTAACTGAAAATTTTGTCTTCGATGATAAGCAGAAATACTGCATAAGTCCTTACTAGTTTTAGCCAATCAAAAAGACATGAATAATTTTTCATTTAAAAAAGGGGGAAAGTAGTAATTTGCACATTTTATCCATAAATAGCATTCTCTCAAAATACACTGTGCTCTGCTCACTCATGGAGAGGACAAAGAAACACCTGCAAATATAAAGTTTGGAAAGACAGTTTTCTGCTCTCCATGTGGATGTTTCCTTCTCTTGGCGGAAGATTTTACAGTCACTGTTCTCACAACTCTGGTAGCGAGAAATGCATTTCCAGGTGAAGCATTCCTTCCATTGTCTAAGAAATATATTCTTTATCCAAAGCAGTAACTCGAAAAGAGACATGCACCTCAATGCTCAGTGCAGCGTTATTCACAATAGCCAAAATATGGAAGCAACTGAGTGAATGAATGGATAAAGAAGCACACACACACAGGCACACACACACACAAATAGGCACATGATTTCTTGATGCTTGCTCTGCAGAGAAGTGAAATAAATTAGTAAGTAAGGCAAGCAAACAAATTATTAAAGCAAAAAAAATGAGCCTCAAAAAACCCATCTCTGCGTCAAAGGTATCCTTTTCAGCTGGATTGTGCAAATAATCACCCCATTTCTGTGATCTGCTTTGTTAGCAGAGTTATTTCCCGAAATTGATGTGCTTTGTACTCTGTATCAAAGAAGTAACTGTTCCCCTTGCAGACACATTCCCACAGCTCCTGGAGTAAATTCTGCACCTGAGAAACTGCTCCGGATTGCCGGGACTGTGCTGTCTATACCATTGCAACCACTGGCCCGGCTTCCAGCTGAGCCCTCTCTGCTCTCCATCTCCCCTAGCTGGGGACCATAAGTGTCTCACCGAGTGCTGCAGTGGACGGACCAGAAGGAGGTGTGAAAGGAAATAAATAAAAGTATAGCCTTAAAAGTAAAATTCTACCTGCATAATGAAAATAATAAATATCATATTTCACAGGGAAAACAGAAAAAAAGGATGAGTGGTTGAATAGTAATTTACCTCACCATAGTTAGACTCTTGGTGGCTAGCAGGTAGTACTATATACAGAAAAGGTGATTATAATCTAACAAATTTTGGATCTGGCCAAGAAGAAAAGTGATTATAAAGAAGACATTCTAACTGAAAATTTTGTCTTCGATGATAAGCAGAAATACTGCATAAGTCCTTACTAGTTTTAGCCAATCAAAAAGACATGAATAATTTTTCATTTAAAAAAGGGGGAAAGTAGTAATTTGAACATTTTATCCATAAATAGCATTCTCTCAAAATACACTGTGCTCTGCTCACTCATGGAGAGGACAAAGAAACACCTGCAAATATAAAGTTTGGAAAGACAGTTTTCTGCTCTCCATGTGGATGTTTCCTTCTCTTGGCGGAAGATTTTACAGTCACTGTTCTCACAACTCTGGTAGCGAGAAATGCATTTCCAGGTGAAGCATTCCTTCCATTGTCTAAGAAATATATTCTTTATCCAAAGCAGTAACTCGAAAAGAGACATGCACCTCAATGCTCAGTGCAGCGTTATTCACAATAGCCAAAATATGGAAGCAACTGAGTGAATGAATGGATAAAGAAGCACACACACACAGGCACACACACACACAAATAGGCACATGATTTCTTGATGCTTGCTCTGCAGAGAAGTGAAATAAATTAGTAAGTAAGGCAAGCAAACAAATTATTAAAGCAAAAAAAATGAGCCTCAAAAAACCCATCTCTGCGTCAAAGGTATCCTTTTCAGCTGGATTGTGCAAATAATCACCCCATTTCTGTGATCTGCTTTGTTAGCAGAGTTATTTCCCGAAATTGATGTGCTTTGTACTCTGTATCAAAGAAGTAACTGTTCCCCTTGCAGACACATTCCCACAGCTCCTGGAGTAAATTCTGCACCTGAGAAACTGCTCCGGATTGCCGGGACTGTGCTGTCTATACCATTGCAACCACTGGCCCGGCTTCCAGCTGAGCCCTCTCTGCTCTCCATCTCCCCTAGCTGGGGACCATAAGTGTCTCACCGAGTGCTGCAGTGGACGGACCAGAAGGAGGTGTGATCTGTCCCTTGTGGACACACGAAGCCTGGACAAGGGCCAAGGGTGCTTCCCCTGTGTGGTCACTTCTCGTTTTTTCCCTGCAGGGTTGCTTGAAAGTCCAGGTTAGCTCTGGCCATCCCTCTCCCCAGGGCTTACGTTGCTATGGGGCTTCAGAATTTCTGAAAGGTTTTGGTCTTTCGGAGTCCATGGTGTGACCCTCACTGGAAAGCAAGGTTGCTCAGATTAGTACAAAAGAAGACACAGTAGAACACTCAGCTCTCAAGAAGGATACTGTCCTCATCTCAGCCGTCCTGTCAGCCTCCAGATGAGGAGACGCTGAGTCTGTGGGTCTGCCTCCAGGCAGTTCAAAGGCCTCAGGCCTGTCTTTTCTCTTCATTCCTTACGTGTCTCTTCTGTAAAATGGGACAGTGTTAACGTTGATCTCAGAGGGAGGCTTTGAGGGCTCAAGAGGCACTGAAGGTAAACGTAAACCATTGAAACCATTTAGAACAGTGACCGATTGACCGGATCAGCCCTCTATTGACATTCATTAATACCAAGGAAGCTCCTTTTTTAAGCTTTTGTTTTTTCATATGATCCAATTGTAGAAAGACTTCATCTGAACTGATGCCCAACATATCGCCTTTAACTAAATAAGTGTGGGAGTGAAAAATTGAATTTTTAAATCTCGTGACACCCACTGACATAGGTGTCTTTAGGCCCATTTCTACATAAAGTAGCTAAAGAATATGTGACTTGAGAGATCCTGTGTGCTGTGCGAGCGTGCTCAGTCACTTCAGTCATGTCGACTTTTTGCAACCCCATGGACTGTAGTTTATTTATTTACAGATACATGTAATGCACACATCTTGCACACATTTTGTATGGCATGCAAAAATAGGACATTAAAACTTTTTTGGAATATTTAATCATGCTTTTAGAAAAGATTTGTAATGTATTTAAATTCTCCTTTATTCATGGCATCATCCAAGTACTGAAACCTATGGGCTGTCAGGTCCTGTGTTAATTACTGAGGGGCCACAGGTTGACTGGGGATGGTTCCTTCCTCCAAATCTCTTGATTTAGTGGGAGTGTATTGAGTACAACCCTGAAACTAAAAACCAAATTATTGCAAAAGAGCAAATATAAATAAGTGCCATGTGGCCCAGAAAATCAGTGATGCTATCCTTGGTGCAAATGTCTGCAGTGCTTTGAGATCTGCATTTGCCCTCATTCCCTGCCATCTGTTTTGTGCTAAACATCACGTCCATCCAAGGCAGCACACTTATTTTGTTGTTGTTGTTCAGTTGTTAAGTCATGTCCAACTCTTAGTGACCCCATGGACTGTAGCATGTCACGTTTCCTGGCCCTCTTCATTGAGTTACATAAGCCCTTTCACCATGACAAGGCAGTAAACCATGAAGGGAACACTTATTTTATACAAGATCAAAACGTGCTGTTTTCAACAGCTAGTCCAAGGTTAACCATTTTACCCATGATGGAAGGAGTATGCTCTAATTGTGCTTTCTTTGTAAAACAGCATCTGAGAATTTCCTGTCATATGTAAATAGGTGACTACTATGACTATCAGAGATTTTACTGGAGTATACCTAGAGTAGGAAATAGCAACCCACTCCAGTATTCTTGTCTGGAGAATTCCATGGACAGAGGAGCCTGGTGGCTATAGTCTATAGGATCACAAGAGTTGGATACGATTTAGTGACTAAAAACAACAAAACCAAAACCTGAGCTGTAGGAACCAACCTTTGTGAATTTTGACTCCAATACATTCAGTGGGTTGTGGGAGAGCCAGCCTCCTCCATTACCTCCTAGTGCTCGTCCCAGACAAAACTAAGAGGTGCTGTAAGGCTTAGGTTTTGTTCTCAAGTACTTGACATAATATGGTACAAAACAGTTCTTCAGTGTGTGGTTGGAGGCATTCTCTCAAAGGGAGAGTATTTGGGGAATACTGTTAGGTTCTGGGCAATGCTAGCAACATAAGCCTCAAGTGGATGTCAGCTGCAAAAGGCAAAAAGGAGAGGAAGAAAATGATGCTTCAATATGGAGAGGCTTGTAGGTTCTGTGCGACAGCCTGGAGGGGTGGGATGGAGGGGACTGGGAAGGGGTGGAGGAGAGTGGGAGCCAGGGATATACATATGACTAATCTGGGATTATACATATATGTAAACAACAAAACTCTGTAAAAGTGAAAAGTAAAATAAAAATAATTATTAAAAAAAAGAAAATAACTGTGCAGATGAGACAGAGATTTAAATTTCCTTTTGCTTATTGAGAACTAAATAGGTCAACATGCTTGGTTTTAAAAGATCCATTGGTTGGTGTAAAAGTCTTTCCAAACTAAGTTAATGATTAGTTCAAAACACTCTAACATTTTTTCCCCTTGTTTCACAAAGAAGTGTAAAGAACAGATGCAGAGCAGAGAATTTAATATGCTTTTCTCATAACACTTCCTCTCACATGACTCTGTCTGACACTGAACTGGAGACTCAGCATATTGGTCATCAACTACTCTGATGCTCTAGGAAGAAAAATACTCAATTGTGAGTCATGATTCCAACAGAGCTTCTAAAAACAAAGCCCATTTAAATACAAGTGTTACCAGTTCATAACAGGATGAGGTGTGGAATCAAAGATGATGTATATTAAATTATGCATTAGATATTATGTCCAAAATTTCATGAGATTTTATGTGCTCTGGCATTTATTAATAACTGGCTGTGTAAAACCTGCCAGTGTTTTGATTTTCTCAATGAATCAGCTACAAAATGAACAGTCAAATTAGTTTATTAGTTTCTTGTCAAAACATGATAGTGTCTTTCTCCACACAGATTTTTAAAACTTCAAACCATTTGGTTCATTACAAAGAGAGTTTAAAATACAAAGACTGCAGAAATGTATGCTTTAAAAGCATGGTGTGTGACTTGAATCATAAGTCAGGAAACGGTCAGGCCATTAAAGATGGAACTTGCCACTGGAAATGTGAGCAAATACTAGTTTTTCCCCTCCAATTTCACAATCCAGTGACAGAGCTTTAATTGGAGTTTCAGGGTTTCATCTGTGGCCAGTGCCAGCAGGCTATCCCAGGTAAACCAGAGGACAGTATTTCCTCAGAGCAAAAGGGAACATTAAAATTTAAAATTGATTTCTAATGAAAACTTCACACGGAGAAAATTAAGAGCTTAGACTTGTGTAATTTCTACTTGAAAAAAATGACCCACTTCAATTTTGATGCTTATCTTCTAAATGTAATAATACAAGAGACTTTCAGATTTGTGTTGATATGTAAATAAATGGAGTAGAAACATGGATATGCTTTGCCCAGATTACTAGGGCTGTAATTGTATTAGAAGCTTATGATAAAAAATATTAAAGAACAGGGCTTCCCTGGTAACTCAGTGGCAGAGTTTGCCTGCCAGTGCAGTAGACACGAGTTCAATCCCTGATCTGGGAAGATCCCACAGGTTGTGGAGCAACTAAGCCCGTGAGCCACAACCACTGAGCCTGTGCTCTAGAGCCATAGTGCTACAACTATTGAGTGTGTGTGCACAACTACTGAAGCCCGTGTGCCCTAGAGCCCAAGTTCCACAAGAGAAGTCACCACAGCAAGAGAAGTCACCGCAAGAAGAAGCCTGCTCACTTCAAATGGAAAGTAGACGCCACTCCTTGCAGCTAGAGGAACCTGCAGCATCAGTGAAGGCCCAGAATAGCCAAAAGTAAATAAGTTATTAACTGTAAAAAAATTAGAGGACAAAAAAAAAAAAATTAAAAATACCTGTTTAAATACCTAGAAGTGTTGAAATTTTCATTTTGTGCAAACTTCCTGGCTATCAAATAATCCTCTATGAGTTTTAGGCCCAATAACAATGCCAGTGATTTTCTCAATGAATCAGCTACAAAATGAACAGTCAAATTAGTTTATTAGTTTCTTGTCAAAACATGATAGTGTCTTTCTCCACACAGATTTTTAAAACTTCAAACCATTTGGTTCATTACAAAGAGAGTTTAAAATACAAAGACTGCAGAAATGTATGCTTTAAAAGCATGGTGTGTGACTTGAATCATAAGTCAGGAAACGGTCAGGCCATTAAAGATGGAACTTGCCACTGGAAATGTGAGCAAATACTAGTTTTTCCCCTCCAATTTCACAATCCAGTGACAGAGCTTTAATTGGAGTTTCAGGGTTTCATCTGTGGCCAGTGCCAGCAGGCTATCCCAGGTAAACCAGAGGACAGTATTTCCTCAGAGCAAAAGGGAACATTAAAATTTAAAATTGATTTCTAATGAAAACTTCACACGGAGAAAATTAAGAGCTTAGACTTGTGTCATTTCTACTTGAAAAACATGACCCACTTCAATTTTGATGCTTATCTTCTAAATGTAATAATACAAGAGACTTTCAGATTTGTGTTGATATGTAAATAAATGGAGTAGAAACATGGATATGCTTTGCCCAGATTACTAGGGCTGTAATTGTATTAGAAGCTTATGATAAAAAATATTAAAGAACAGGGCTTCCCTGGTAACTCAGTGGCAGAGTTTGCCTGCCAGTGCAGTAGACACGAGTTCAATCCCTGATCTGGGAAGATCCCACAGGTTGTGGAGCAACTAAGCCCGTGAGCCACAACCACTGAGCCTGTGCTCTAGAGCCATAGTGCTACAACTATTGAGTGTGTGTGCACAACTACTGAAGCCCGTGTGCCCTAGAGCCCAAGTTCCACAAGAGAAGTCACCACAGCAAGAGAAGTCACCGCAAGAAGAAGCCTGCTCACTTCAAATGGAAAGTAGACGCCACTCCTTGCAGCTAGAGGAACCTGCAGCATCAGTGAAGGCCCAGAATAGCCAAAAGTAAATAAGTTATTAACTGTAAAAAAATTAGAGGACAAAAAAATAGAAATTAAAAAAATACCTGTTTAAATACCTAGAAGTGTTGAAATTTTCATTTTGTGCAAACTTCCTGGCTATCAAATAATCCTCTATGATAATCACATAAACACATGTAAAGTTCGTGTTTTCTACAGTTGTTCCTATAAAAGGAGTAAGAAGTTGTTCATGCCTTAAAAGAACATATGTGTGTGTGTTCAATTGTCCAGTAGTGTCCAACTCTTTGCAACTCCATGGATGGTAGCCTGCCAGGTCCTCTGTCCATGGGATTTTCCAGGCAAGAATAGTGGAAATATGTCACCATTTCCTCCTCTAGGGGATCTTCCCGGCCCAGGTATCTGCCTGCATCTCCTGCGTCTCCTCCATTGGCTGGCAGATTCTTTACCATTAGGACCGCTTGGGAATCCCAAAAGAATATACAGACTAATGGAAAACTGCCACAAATAAAAATTGAAAAGTGTATGTTCTTAGTGAGCTGGCTAATATCAATTTGTGCCAGTCTCAATATCTCTGCTTATGAACTGTTTTCATGGCTACAGTCCATGGAAAACTTTGCTAAAAATTTTTTTTTAATCTCAAAGTGTCCTGTATTCCTGTTTCTGCCTCTTCCTCACCAAAAAGTCTGTGATTATTAAGAATTAATGTAAATATATTACTGAAAGAAGAGCATACACAATCAAAGTTTATTCAATCATTCTTTTTTTTTCAAGTGTTTAAAGCAACTTTTTTGAGATATAATTTAAAAAGCATAAAATTCACTCATTAAGGATAGAGTTTTCAATGAGTATTTAAAAACTATTTTCTAGAACAGTTTAAGCAGAGCAATTGTACAGTAAATAAAATGAGTGCATTTGCTAAAACTGAAGAACCAACACATACTTTTTCATTGACCAAGGTCCATAAATAACTAGAGTTCCCTTTTTGCGGTGTAGAGTTGTAGGGGGTTTGGCATATGTCATACATCCACCTTTAGAGTATCACACAGGATAGATTTACATCCGTAAACATCCCCATTCTCAGTCTCTTCATCCCTTCTCCCCCAACACCTGACAACTGCTGATCTTCATGGCTGTGCCTTTCCCGAGCATCATGTAGTAAGAATCCTACCATATATGGATTTCCACACTGGATTCTTTCACTAGTAAGGTGGACTTAAGGCTTTTCTGTGTCTTTTCATGGCTTGACAGCTCATTTATTTTATTACTAGATTGTATTCCACTGCATAGAGGTACTGCACTTTGTTTATCCAACTGCCCATTCAAGATCATCTTACATGCTTCCAATTTTTTGGTAGTTATAAAGCTGTTATAAATGAATAAAGTTGTTTTTAATTTTGTTTATTTCTGCTATAATTTTTTGTTTTCTTCTGTTTATGTTGTATTTAACTTGTTCTTCTATATGATTTTTCTGAGGTAGAAACTCAGGTTACTGAATTTTAGATCTTCTCTTCTAATATGTGCACACAATGCCATAAATTCCCATCTAAGTTTTTTTTGCTGTTTCCCCTATAGTTTCATAAGCTGTATTTTCAATTAAGTTTAATTCAGAACCTTACAAATTTCTCCTGGGATTTCTTCTTTGACCCATGTGTTATTTATAAGTCTGTTTTTTAATCTCCAAATATTTTGGTATTTTTATAGCTATCATTTGCTACTGATTTCTAGTTTAATTTCACAGTGATCTGAGGATATTATTTGTATAATTAATACTCTTTTCATTCTGAAGGTCTGTTATTTTGTAGCCCACACTCTGGTCTCTTTTGGTACATGTTTTACATGAGCTTTGGAAAAACATATCATCTGCTCTTGCTGGATGAAGTAATCTACCAGTGTTGGTTAGATCCATTTAATTCATGAAGGTTTTGACTTGAGTGATGTCCTCACTGATACTCTGCCTGCCAGAGCTGCGTGTTTCCTGCCAGAGCTGCGTGTTTCCGGCAACAGAAATAACAGTGTCCACACCTCACCTAGGGTAGTGCATTCCTGAATCTCTTCTCACAGTTCAATTAGTGTTTGCCTCATTTATTTTGAAGTCTCTCAAATGCACACACATTAATGATTATGTTTTCTTGGAGAACTGACTCTTTTATCCTTGTGTAATGCCCATCTTTATTCTTGATTATTTCCTTTGCTCTAAAACCTACTTTCCCTGGGCATCAACTCTTTTTTCCATTCATTTGTTCATTCATGTATTTGTTGAAATAGTTCAGTACAGGGATAGAGTCCATAGCCAGACCTCCTTCACTGGACTTTTGATTTGGTCAGGCAGGGCCTCAGGGACTGAAATAAAGTGGAGCTGGATTTGACATAGCTGCATGTGCAGGTAGCGTGGTTAATAACAAATCATAATTGCAGGTCCTCCATGGCCTAATTTAAATGGAGAATTTTCACTATGACACTATAAATTGGCCACATCCCCTCCCTACCCGATACCTTCAGAGGAACAAAATAAGAAGCTGAGAGGAGACCAAACTCCAAACTGTGGGTGTGTTCTGTAAGGAGCAAGAGAAGTACAAGAAAAAGTGCTGAATTTACCACCATGTCAACTCCATATCACAATCTACCAGAAGAAGACAAAGAAGAAGAAGAAGAAGTCAGACCAACCAGAAGAAAACAAAGTAAAAATAATGTTCTGGTCGTTTTGGTTATTGATAGTATGTATATACTATATATACACAGACGACTTAGATTAGGAGCCACTTCAGAAACAAGGAAATGACTAGGGAATCAATGTCAAAATTGGTTTTATTTTTTAATTGAGACAATTACATCTGTCATTAATGCATTATCTGTAAGAATTTGCAGATATGTGGATAACTGCTAATGAATAAGCAGTGGATTAGGTAAAATACTTTATGTAAGCAAAATTAGTCTAAACGGTGGTATGAGTGGTTCCTTTCTAAAAGAAATCCTGATCATCCTCAGATCATGAATGCTAAGGGTTAATATTTGAAATTGGAGGGGAACAATAGAAATTATTAAAAGCTTAAATAAATGACTTATGAAGAGATCATTTTTTCTCTTATGGTTTACATTTAATGATTCAAATCGACTGATAGAAAGTTAATGGAATATTTATAGGATAATGTACTTAATGACAAAAATAAATCATATGCCTTGATCATCCTGGTATCATCATGCAAAAATAGTCCACTTTTGCTTTAAGACCTTTAACACATCCATGAAGGATACTGAAAACTCTGCTTTTTATTTTATTTTCCCTTTGCTCTAAAACCTACTTTCCCTGGGCATCAACTCTTTTTTCCATTCATTTGTTCATTCATGTATTTGTTGAAATAGTTCAGTACAGGGATAGAGTCCATAGCCAGACCTCCTTCACTGGACTTTTGATTTGGTCAGGCAGGGCCTCAGGGACTGAAATAAAGTGGAGCTGGATTTGACATAGCTGCATGTGCAGGTAGCGTGGTTAATAACAAATCATAATTGCAGGTCCTCCATGGCCTAATTTAAATGGAGAATTTTCACTATGACACTATAAATTGGCCACATCCCCTCCCTACCCGATACCTTCAGAGGAACAAAATAAGAAGCTGAGAGGAGACCAAACTCCAAACTGTGGGTGTGTTCTGTAAGGAGCAAGAGAAGTACAAGAAAAAGTGCTGAATTTACCACCATGTCAACTCCATATCACAATCTACCAGAAGAAGACAAAGAAGAAGAAGAAGAAGTCAGACCAACCAGAAGAAAACAAAGGCAAAATGATGTTCTGGTCGTTTTGGTTATTGATAGTATGTATATACTATATATACACAGACGACTTAGATTAGGAGCCACTTCAGAAACAAGGAAATGACTAGGGAATCAATGTCAAAATTGGTTTTATTTTTTAATTGAGACAATTACATCTGTCATTAATGCATTATCTGTAAGAATTTGCAGATATGTGGATAACTGCTAATGAATAAGCAGTGGATTAGGTAAAATACTTTATGTAAGCAAAATTAGTCTAAACGGTGGTATGAGTGGTTCCTTTCTAAAAGAAATCCTGATCATCCTCAGATCATGAATGCTAAGGGTTAATATTTGAAATTGGAGGGGAACAATAGAAATTATTAAAAGCTTAAATAAATGACTTATGAAGAGATCATTTTTTCTCTTATGGTTTACATTTAATGATTCAAATCGACTGATAGAAAGTTAATGGAATATTTATAGGATAATGTACTTAATGACAAAAATAAATCATATGCCTTGATCATCCTGGTATCATCATGCAAAAATAGTCCACTTTTGCTTTAAGACCTTTAACACATCCATGAAGGATACTGAAAACTCTGCTTATCTCTCTATAGGAACCTACCTGGCAACAATGTCATAGTGCCAGACATTAAGGTACAGAGAATGGAATTTGCTGATGTTAATATCAATGACCCTGAAAGTTACATGGTATCCAAAAACTTAATATAAGCTTGAAGTAGGAGTTCATTATATACTTATTTACAAGAAGGGACCACTCACTTTGTAGATGCAAATTTGACTCTAAAATGCTAAGTTTGACCTAATGAAAGTAAGGCTAAGAAACACCTGGAATTAAGAAGACAAGACTCTATATGTCATTTGCAGAATAATTATTTGTCTTACCAAGGAATTTGTGCACTTCAACTTTATGAGAGGATTTAATTATTTTCAGCTGCAGAAAAGCTCCTAAGAAGCTTTTTATTAAAAAAGATTAATACTCGAACTGAAATGCTCACTCTAAAGATTCAAACCACAGAACTTTTAAATTCATGTAATAATGCTGACATCCAAAGAAAAATATAACATTATACATATTACAAGTATAATAAAAATTGCATGATGAGATGAATCTATTCATAAAATTATAGTGCTCACTTACAATGCCCTCTTTAGGGAGGAAATTTATGTCACAGTATAAATTCCTCAGTCCTGAACCATTACCCTGAAATTCTACCAGCAAAAAGCATGTTTCTGGCTTTGGTAGGTTTTCCTGAAATTCTTCCGCTATGAAAATGTTCCAAATGACACAAAATGTTAATGAGAGCATGATGAACTGTTCTGTTTGTTCCTCACAAACCACCTGGCTGTCAGCATGTTCAGACAATTACATCTGTCATTAATGCATTATCTGTAAAAAATTTGAATAAGGAGTTTTTGAAGCAAAATTAGTCTAAACGGTGGTATGAGTGGTTCCTTTCTAAAAGAAATCCTGATCATCCTCAGATCATGAATTCTAAGGGTTAATATTTGACATTTGAGGGGAACAATAGAAATTATTAAAATCTTAAATAAATGACTTATGAAGAGATCATTTTTTCTCTTATGGTTTACATTTAATGATTCAAATCGACTGATAGAAAGTTAATGGAATATTTATAGGATAATGTACTTAATGACAAAAATAAATCATATGCCTTGATCATCCTGGTATCATCATGCAAAAATAGTCCACTTTTGCTTTAAGACCTTTAACACATCCATGAAGGATACTGAAAACTCTGCTTATCTCTCTATAGGAACCTACCTGGCAACAATGTCATAGTGCCAGACATTAAGGTACAGAGAATGGAATTTGCTGATGTTAATATCAATGACCCTGAAAGTTACATGGTATCCAAAAACTTAATATAAGCTTGAAGTAGGAGTTCATTATATACTTATTTACAAGAAGGGACCACTCACTTTGTAGATGCAAATTTGACTCTAAAATGCTAAGTTTGACCTAATGAAAGTAAGGCTAAGAAACACCTGGAATTAAGAAGACAAGACTCTATATGTCATTTGCAGAATAATTATTTGTCTTACCAAGGAATTTGTGCACTTCAACTTTATGAGAGGATTTAATTATTTTCAGCTGCAGAAAAGCTCCTAAGAAGCTTTTATTAAAAAGATTAATACTCGAACTGAAATGCTCACTCTAAAGATTCAAACCACAGAACTTTTAAATTCATGTAATAATGCTGACATCCAAAGAAAAATATAACATTATACATATTACAAGTATAATAAAAATTGCATGATGAGATGAATCTATTCATAAAATTATAGTGCTCACTTACAATGCCCTCTTTAGGGAGGAAATTTATGTCACAGTATAAATTCCTCAGTCCTGAACCATTACCCTGAAATTCTACCAGCAAAAAGCATGTTTCTGGCTTTGGTAGGTTTTCCTGAAATTCTTCCGCTATGAAAATGTTCCAAATGACACAAAAATGTTAATGAGAGCATGATGAACTGTTCTGTTTGTTCCTCACAAACCACCCCTGGCTGTCAGCTCATATCTTCCATACTCAACCTCTTGTATAGAGGTTTCTTTTTTTCCTACAGGATATCTAGTCTTCAAGAATTACTTAATAAAGTTATCCTGACAAGATTATTATATATCAATGATTAATATTATGACAAAATAATTTAAAATTTTTATCTGAAATATACACGCAATCTTACATAAACATTGTTTTGTGTATTGTTCATTTGCTCAGCCATGTTCGATTCTTTACAATCCCATGGACTGCAGCACTCTAGGCTTCCCTGTCCTTCACCATCTCCCTAAGTTTGCTCAAACTCATGTCCATTGAGTCAATGATGCCATCCAACCATCTCATCCTCTGCCATGCCCTTCTCCTTCTGTCTTCAATTCTTCCCAACATCAGGGTCTTTTCTAATGAGTCAGCTCTTCGCATCAGATGGCAGAAGTATTAGAGCTTCATCTTCAACATTAGTCCTTCCAATGAATACTCAGGATTGATTTCCTTTAGGATTGAGTGGTTTGATCTCCTTGCTGTCTAAGAGATTCTCAAGAGTCTTCTCCAACACCTCAATTTGAAGGCATGAATTCTTTGGCACTCAGTCTTGTTTTATTGTCCACCTCTCACACCTGTACATGACAACTGGAAAAACCATATCTTTGACTATATGGAACTTTGTAGGTAAAGTAATGTCTCTTCATTTTAATATGCTGTCTAGATTTGTCATAGGTTTTCTTTCAGGGAGAAAGTGTCTGTTAGTTTCATGACTGTAGTCACCGTTTATAGAGACTTTGGAGCCCAAGAAAATAAAACCTGTCACCGTTTCCACTGTTTCATGTATCTATGTATATATTGCTGTACACACTTTGGTCATATCTGATTCTTTGTGACCCCATGGACTGTAGCCCACCAGGCTCTTCTGTCCATGAGATTTTCCAGACAAGAATACTGGAGTGGGTTGCCATTTCCTTCTCCAGGGGATCTTTCCAACCCAGGAATTGAACCAAGGTCTTCTGCTTTGCAAGCAGATTCTTCACCATTTGAGCTATTAGGGAAGTCCAATGTGTATATACCATATTATATACCATATATATTGCACTCCATAGTCTAAATGATGCTATAATACAGAGCATGATGCACACAAGTCCCTGTCACTCACACACAGACTTTTCCCTTGTGTCTCCACCTCCAAGCCATTATACAATCTTATGTATGTTTCTGTGTGCCTGCTGATTTTCCCAATGAATCTTTAGTCTCTCCTGAAGGTAAGGTTTAGGTTTTATTCATTTTCTAAGCCAGTTCTGTAATGTTTTGCTCAAAAATGAACACTGAATAAATACTTGTTAAACAAATAAATTGTGTCAAAACTAAAGTTAGTATACAATATTTTGATCAGAAAATTATAATCCTCTTGGTGAACACCAAACGTGCACTATGTTTAAGTTATCAACAAGTTTCAGTCTCAGGTCAGTTCAGAAGGGAGAAAAAATTAAATCAATAAAGTGGAAAATAGGACCTGTCCATGGCCACATAGTATAAATAGGTTATTTGCCCTCTGCAGAACCAATTATGACAATTTTAAACTGAGCTGTAAGGAATTTTCACATTTAAGAGCCATGAGAAGAAATGCTTACCTAGATAGTATGGAGGAAACAAAACTCTAAATATCTGTGTTGTCATGATGAAGCACAAACCCATCTTGTGTCGTGTTAGAAAGTTTGTTTCTGACAGGTGACTTAAATTACGTAAGTCTTATGTATGTGACAAGGCAACCCTGAGACACTTGAAAGAATTAAGCAATATATTCACAAAATGAAAACAAATACATGTGACTGCCTATGGAAGAAATCACAGACTACTGCAGTGATTAGACATTAGATGGATATCTAGAATTTACATAAGTCTACATAAATAGAACCAGTGCCAGCGGAGCAGATGTATTTATGTCTTCATAAATGCTTCTCCAGCCTTTGCCTTCCCTTCCCCTAGGACACACTGTGTGAATTATACAAGTCGTACAAGAGCTCAATAAGCAAAGCCAACATTCCTTGGATCTGAGTGTCATTAATCACGAGT
The DNA here is from genome assembly GCA_022376925.1 of Tragulus kanchil. NCBI lineage: Eukaryota > Metazoa > Chordata > Mammalia > Artiodactyla > Tragulidae > Tragulus > Tragulus kanchil. The sequence goes on along the minus strand of JAIOJX010000031.1, from coordinate 84,398,379 downwards.
GATTTTGGGTTAGGGATTACTTGGCTTCCATAATATGGGGGACGATACCTTTCACCATTTGAGCTATTAGGGAAGTCCAATGTGTATATACCATATTATATACCATATATATTGCACTCCATAGTCTAAATGATGCTATAATACAGAGCATGATGCACACAAGTCCCTGTCACTCACACACAGACTTTTCCCTTGTGTCTCCACCTCCAAGCCATTATACAATCTTATGTATGTTTCTGTGTGCCTGCTGATTTTCCCAATGAATCTTTAGTCTCTCCTGAAGGTAAGGTTTAGGTTTTATTCATTTTCTAAGCCAGTTCTGTAATGTTTTGCTCAAAAATGAACACTGAATAAATACTTGTTAAACAAATAAATTGTGTCAAAACTAAAGTTAGTATACAATATTTTGATCAGAAAATTATAATCCTCTTGGTGAACACCAAACGTGCACTATGTTTAAGTTATCAACAAGTTTCAGTCTCAGGTCAGTTCAGAAGGGAGAAAAAATTAAATCAATAAAGTGGAAAATAGGACCTGTCCATGGCCACATAGTATAAATAGGTTATTTGCCCTCTGCAGAACCAATTATGACAATTTTAAACTGAGCTGTAAGGAATTTTCACATTTAAGAGCCATGAGAAGAAATGCTTACCTAGATAGTATGGAGGAAACAAAACTCTAAATATCTGTGTTGTCATGATGAAGCACAAACCCATCTTGTGTCGTGTTAGAAAGTTTGTTTCTGACAGGTGACTTAAATTACGTAAGTCTTATGTATGTGACAAGGCAACCCTGAGACACTTGAAAGAATTAAGCAATATATTCACAAAATGAAAACAAATACATGTGACTGCCTATGGAAGAAATCACAGACTACTGCAGTGATTAGACATTAGATGGATATCTAGAATTTACATAAGTCTACATAAATAGAACCAGTGCCAGCGGAGCAGATGTATTTATGTCTTCATAAATGCTTCTCCAGCCTTTGCCTTCCCTTCCCCTAGGACACACTGTGTGAATTATACAAGTCGTACAAGAGCTCAATAAGCAAAGCCAACATTCCTTGGATCTGAGTGTCATTAATCACGAGTGATTTTGGGTTAGGGATTACTTGGCTTCCATAATATGGGGGACGATACCTTTCACCATAGGACTATAGAGTTTCTGAAGAAAAATAACCTCTTTTAAGAATATAGAGACTATAAGAAGGCACAATGGAGTAGGTGATGAGCAAACTGGGGAAAAATTATGGATAACAAGATTTACTAAGGTCAAAATGAAAACAACTATATATTTATGTGAGTATGTATACACACACACACACATTAAATAATAGAGTGTCATAAAAACTTTTGATAATTTCATCAAAGAGGACTTACTTACCTGAAATTCCCACTGGTAGTTCTCCTTGGGACTCAAAACATATTCAGGAACCATGCTGACTAATTACCTTTTAATATAAATATTTTACTCTGTATTACAATTGAAACATCAATTTTATGCAATGGAGCGTTATTGGGCTAAGACACCTGGAACAAAGACTACACCACCTTACATAATGAGTTACATTCAGTTAAGAGGTTTTTAATTGATGCCATTTACGGAGGTTAAGGATTAATTTAAGGACAATTCAGTAAGAACCTTTAACCCACAGTACAGAGGAATTAGCACTTTGGAATCAAAGCCTTAAGGATAAACTGTGGTTGTGTGACTCATTATATATCATCTTGGCCTTTCCGTTTTATAGTGACACAATTTTTCTCATGTTTAAAATCACGTAGAAGAATTGACAAGGTTCAAAGCCTGTCATGCATCAGCTCATATTTTAAAAGAAAAAAATGTTGTGACTAATACTGTGGGTTTTTACATAAAAATAGGCCTCCTGGGCAGCAAAAACATATATAGGAGGTTAAAATTGCTTATGAAACATCTAACAGAATGGTACTTCCTTGGTGGTCCTGTGGTCCCCCAGTGTGGCGGACCTGAGTTTGGATCCCTGGTTGGGGAACTAGATCCCACATGCTGCAGCTCAGTTTTCATGCTGCAACTGAGACCCGGCACAGCCAAATAAAACACAGAACAAGATGAAACAGAGAAAAAACCACCAAAAAAAAATACTAAAGGGAGAAACAACACACTGTGAAAACCTTTGCCTTTTCCCTTCCCTTTTAGGACACACTGTGTGAATTATACAAGTCGTACAAGAGCTCAATAAGCAAAGCCAACATTCCTTGGATCTGAGTGTCATTAATCACGAGTGATTTTGGGTTAGGGATTACTTGGCTTCCATAATATGGGGGACGATACCTTTCACCATAGGACTATAGAGTTTCTGAAGAAAAATAACCTCTTTTAAGAATATAGAGACTATAAGAAGGCACAATGGAGTAGGTGATGAGCAAACTGGGGAAAAATTATGGATAACAAGATTTACTAAGGTCAAAATGAAAACAACTATATATTTATGTGAGTATGTATACACACACACACACATTAAATAATAGAGTGTCATAAAAACTTTTGATAATTTCATCAAAGAGGACTTACTTACCTGAAATTCCCACTGGTAGTTCTCCTTGGGACTCAAAACATATTCAGGAACCATGCTGACTAATTACCTTTTAATATAAATATTTTACTCTGTATTACAATTGAAACATCAATTTTATGCAATGGAGCGTTATTGGGCTAAGACACCTGGAACAAAGACTACACCACCTTACATAATGAGTTACATTCAGTTAAGAGGTTTTTAATTGATGCCATTTACGGAGGTTAAGGATTAATTTAAGGACAATTCAGTAAGAACCTTTAACCCACAGTACAGAGGAATTAGCACTTTGGAATCAAAGCCTTAAGGATAAACTGTGGTTGTGTGACTCATTATATATCATCTTGGCCTTTCCGTTTTATAGTGACACAATTTTTCTCATGTTTAAAATCACGTAGAAGAATTGACAAGGTTCAAAGCCTGTCATGCATCAGCTCATATTTTAAAAGAAAAAAATGTTGTGACTAATACTGTGGGTTTTTACATAAAAATAGGCCTCCTGGGCAGCAAAAACATATATAGGAGGTTAAAATTGCTTATGAAACATCTAACAGAATGGTACTTCCTTGGTGGTCCTGTGGTCCCCCAGTGTGGCGGACCTGAGTTTGGATCCCTGGTTGGGGAACTAGATCCCACATGCTGCAGCTCAGTTTTCATGCTGCAACTGAGACCCGGCACAGCCAAATAAAACACAGAACAAGATGAAACAGAGAAAAAACCACCAAAAAAAAATACTAAAGGGAGAAACAACACACACTAAGTGCTAATATAATAATTGGGCTTTTGCAGATTGACAAGGTCAAGAACAGCAGTTATAGCAGATACAAGTACTGGGAGGAGCTGGTATGAGGATATATAGATTTATAAAGAAACACAAGAAAATACTCTCGTGGGCTGGGCCTGGACATCATCCATCCACACACAAACTCACAGTGCATAGCTCTAAGGAAGCAGCCAACTTAGGCTACCCCTGGAATCAGTCTCTCCCTGTTTCTCCCTCTCCCTGCCCCATCTCCCCCTCTGTGGAGCATCCAGCTCCTTCTCTGGCACTCTGTCCTGAAGTGCATTAACTACAGACAAAGGCAGCAGTCCAAACCAACTCTGCCTCTTGCTTCTCCGCTGTTTTTTCTGACCCCACTCCATTGTCTCAGGGCCATTCTGCAATGGGATTCTCTTCTATATGTTTCACGTGGACTCTCCTAGGGAAGGCAGATCTACTGGAGTCGATTGGTTTAAGCAGCTCTTTCCCATGTTGGACTGTGGGCCGGGGAGTCACAGTTGGCTTCAGTCCAGGTCCCTAGTCTAAAAGGCAGAGCCGAGGTTCTCAAGCATGGTCAATCCACAAGCTGCCTGTGGCATCCTTGCAATATTTCTACATTCTGCAATTCCAAAATAAACATGGCTCCATTTACCAAGTAGCTGAGTCCAAAAGACTTATTAAGTGTTTATGTCCTAACAACTTAGTGGTCATTGGAAAAAATAATACACATAAGCTGAAGGATAAATAATATTTTTATTTTATAGCTAAATAACAACCATGACTCCGTACTCGAAAATATGCACCTGTTGGACATTGCAAAATTCCTTAAACCTCATTTCTGGACCTGTGTTTATTTTTACTCTATGTGCTTTTTATCAAAGCAGGTACCCAAACTTCCCTCCACTTTGCAAAGATGTGATATTATGAAAAGATGCAGTAAAGAATCCACCTGCAATGCAGGAGTTGCAGGAGATTCAGGTTCAATGCCTGAGTTGGGAAGATCCCTTGGAGGAGGGCATGGCAGTCCGCTCCGGTATTCTTGTCTGGACAATCTCCTGGACAGAGGAGTATGGCGGACTACAGTCTGTGGGTTCACAAAGATATGACTGAAGTGACTTAGCAGCATGCAATATTGTTATTTCTCAGTCACACAGTCATGTCCAACCCTTGCGACCCCATGGACTGCAGTATGCCAGGTTTCTCTGTCCTTCACCTCCTCCTAAAGCTTTCTCAAATTCATGTCCATTGAGTTGGTGATGCCATCCAACCATCTTTTTCTCTGTCATACCCTCCTCCTCCTGCCTTTAATCTTCTCCAGATCAGGGTTTTTTTCCAATGAGTTGGTTCTTCAGATCAGGTTTCGGGTAGCCAAAGTAATGGAGCTTCAGCTTCCAACAAATCTGACCTTCACGTAAATGAGCTCTGTTGAAGTTGTCTTGAAGTTCCCATACAAAATCCCAAATGAGGAACAGACTCATAGGAATATATCTAGGTTAACTCTACCAAACAGCAAACTAAGACCATAGCTTTTCAGGTCTGCCCTGTTAAACACCTGCTGTTTGTCCTGTATGTGGAGGGGATGGTGTGTGCTGAGGAGGAAGATGCAGTTCTGGTGAAGTCTTCTGTCATGTGTTTCCAACAACTGCTCATCCACTACCATGGAGACCTTTCCAGATAAGCCATGTTCGCATGATGCCTCTACAGATTCCTACGTCTATTCACATGCACAGGATGGTACTGTCAAGTCAAGAGAATGGCACAACCAGCACCAGGATGATCTATACCATGCCTAGAACATCACAGAGACTTCCTTATATTTGGTCTTAGTTTAATTCCATAAAACACATGTCTCATAAAAACCTCTGTTTAAGAATATCTTGCATTTGATCATCTGGCTGTCAGATGGGCTGCAAGTTAGCTTCACATTTTTTAATAAAAGAGCATCCTGCTGGCAGGGGTACCACAGCAAGAGTTAAAAACACAATGCCAGTATCATCTCATTTTTCAGAGGTATAGTTCTATGCAAAAAAAAAAAAGAAAGAAAGAAAGAAACAACAACAACAACTGCCTTTAGAAACTGCGTGGGGTGGCAACTATGGGAAAATGAAAATTAAACATTTTTAATAGGAGAACAGTTAAAAATTGTGTGTTATTTGGTGCTCTGCATGGGATTGTTGATGGGTTTAATTGTAGAAAATAGTCAAAGATAAAAATAAAGGAAGAGGATTTCCCTAGTGGTCCAGTGGTTAAGACTCTGTGCTCCCCATGCAGGAGGCCTGGGTTTGATCCCTGGTCAGGGAACTAATCTCATACGCTGCAGCTAAGACCCAGTGGAGTCAAATAAATAAATAATTTAAAATACATAAATAAAAGAAGGAAAGGGAAATGTGACTGTTGACTGAGCATATTGACTTTCTCAGCTGGTCCTGAGTTGGGGGTGAAAACAGGATCTTTCATCTCATCCAGTGAGGGAGAGCTGATCAGCCACTATTTGTACTACCTGACATGGGCACTTCCAAGTACACCAGCCAGTGACATGCTACTCTAGAAGGCCCCTCTGGTAAGGTGTGCCTGTTGACTCCTTCGGAATAAAACTCAGGCTAAGCATGTTTCTTACCAGAATATCACAGACTGTATGCCTTTCTCAGTCAGAGCCTCACATCATGAGGTATCAGGGCTGATGGTTCTCATTTCTAGTGGTGTTCACCTTGGTAACTTTGATAAAGCCAACTTTAATTTCTCCCTTTATCTAAAAAGTGTCATGTGTGATGTTTTTAGGGCATAGAAATACTCCTTAGACTTTTATCCACTAGTTTTAGCTTCTATGATCATCCTTGCCGAAAACACACTTGTCGGCGGTGTTTGCAAACGGAGATTTTCTGTTTTCACTATCTCTTCTTTATTTGTATGTTGGAATTACTCTGTAAGAGAAAGCTTCCCCTTCACTCCCATGTATTTATTTAATTACTTATATTAGGAGAGACTCATGGATAGCTTTTTAAATTTATGATCCATAATGCATCACTGTCAGTAGCTCATTTGTAACTTAAATTGTCCCACATTCTCCTAATATTTTGCTCTATATTTTTTATCCTGTGCTATTTAGCACAATTTATGTTTTTCTCAGATTTCCACAATTTTAATGAACCAATAAAGTCTGCTAATAACAATTTTAAAAGTTTCTGTGTGCATTTACATGATACAGTTTAACAAAACCCATTGTCCTGTGTCTATAGAGGGATTTTGAAAACATTATGAAAAGAGCATTGAATGACTAAAGCATCCATACTTCCCTTAGTTCCATGGGATTGTTGAGGAATAGAAAATTTCCTAGTGGTCCAGTGGTTAAGACTCTGCTCCCATGCAGGAGGCCTGGGTTTGATCCCTGGTCAGGGAACTAATCTCATACGCTGCAGCTAAGACCCAGTGGAGTCAAATAAATAAATAATTTAAAATACATAAATAAAAGAAGGAAAGGGAAATGTGACTGTTGACTGAGCATATTGACTTTCTCAGCTGGTCCTGAGTTGGGGGTGAAAACAGGATCTTTCATCTCATCCAGTGAGGGAGAGCTGATCAGCCACTATTTGTACTACCTGACATGGGCACTTCCAAGTACACCAGCCAGTGACATGCTACTCTAGAAGGCCCCTCTGGTAAGGTGTGCCTGTTGACTCCTTCGGAATAAACTCAGGCTAAGCATGTTTCTTACCAGAATATCACAGACTGTATGCCTTTCTCAGTCAGAGCCTCACATCATGAGGTATCAGGGCTGATGGTTCTCATTTCTAGTGGTGTTCACCTTGGTAACTTTGATAAAGCCAACTTTAATTTCTCCCTTTATCTAAAAAGTGTCATGTGTGATGTTTTTAGGGCATAGAAATACTCCTTAGACTTTTATCCACTAGTTTTAGCTTCTATGATCATCCTTGCCGAAAACACACTTGTCGGCGGTGTTTGCAAACGGAGATTTTCTGTTTTCACTATCTCTTCTTTATTTGTATGTTGGAATTACTCTGTAAGAGAAAGCTTCCCCTTCACTCCCATGTATTTATTTAATTACTTATATTAGGAGAGACTCATGGATAGCTTTTTAAATTTATGATCCATAATGCATCACTGTCAGTAGCTCATTTGTAACTTAAATTGTCCCACATTCTCCTAATATTTTGCTCTATATTTTTTATCCTGTGCTATTTAGCACAATTTATGTTTTTCTCAGATTTCCACAATTTTAATGAACCAATAAAGTCTGCTAATAACAATTTTAAAAGTTTCTGTGTGCATTTACATGATACAGTTTAACAAAACCCATTGTCCTGTGTCTATAGAGGGATTTTGAAAACATTATGAAAAGAGCATTGAATGACTAAAGCATCCATACTTCCCTTAGTTCACTGGTCTTACTATCACTTCCTTCTGCATCTGTAAAAATAATATTACCCGTTCCTCAAAGAACAGGGTGTTAAAGTACAAGAATACTACACATAAAACATAGTTTAGCTGAATATTACACATAAAACCTACCAGGTCAGAAATCCTACCTAATGAATCAGAATTATAAGCTTGACAATATAGAAAAAATAAAATCTAGTTAGACCAAACAATACCCACACCTTTCATGTGCATTGTAACATTTATCAAGAGAATACCGTCATCCTTATTCCTTCAAAGCTAATTGCCTCAAACACTACTATATCTGGCAATAAATTAGGACCCTTGCCTTGTTTATATCTCCACTTGCTTGTGTCAGTGAACTTTTTCATTTTTCTATGCTGATGTAATTTCCCATTGCTGATATATTCCTCTGGTCATTTTAATAAGCAGAAATCTACACATACACACTTGAGTCTCAATCTGACTAAGACTCCCTTATGTTTGTTTCTGAAGAGGTGCTATCGGTTAATATGCAGATTATTTATGCTTGTGATGAGCATGAACCTGGAAAGGATATGGCTTGAGGTTTATAAACTCAGCTAATGCTGGTTCTGGCTAATAAATCAACATCTAATGCTCTGCTATCAAATACTAATTAATTCTTCCTTCCCTCCCTCCCATTAAGTTAGTGTCATTCCAGGTCTTTTGGGAAGAGTGCTTGCAGCTTTCATGAGGAATACTCTTATGCCTTCCCAGAGGTTTTTTATTAATTGCAGTAAATGCAGTGGTTTTGGACAACCAAATTTAGAAAAGAAAGATGAGTTTGGAAGATGGTTCTCCCCTTGGGTAAATCTGATATTTAAGGATCTCAATAAATCTTTCTGAGCCTAATAGAACTGGAAGTAATTTTTTCACATCTTTTTTAATACTTAGACAGTCTGGTAATCCAGTTACAAGGACACAGTCCAACACTCATATTAACATCAGCTTCAAAGCACAAAATAAAAAAAAATGCAACAAATGAGTTCAGAATTCCTAGTCATTGTAAGATATTTCATCCTGTTGATGAAGACCATGCTCGTATGTACCTTACTATCACTTCCTTCTGCATCTGTAAAATAATATTACCGTTCCTCAAAGAACAGGGTGTTAATCGAATACTACACATAAAACATAGTTTAGCTGAATATTACACATAAAACCTACCAGGTCAGAAATCCTACCTAATGAATCAGAATTATAAGCTTGACAATATAGAAAAAATAAAATCTAGTTAGACCAAACAATACCCACACCTTTCATGTGCATTGTAACATTTATCAAGAGAATACCGTCATCCTTATTCCTTCAAAGCTAATTGCCTCAAACACTACTATATCTGGCAATAAATTAGGACCCTTGCCTTGTTTATATCTCCACTTGCTTGTGTCAGTGAACTTTTTCATTTTTCTATGCTGATGTAATTTCCCATTGCTGATATATTCCTCTGGTCATTTTAATAAGCAGAAATCTACACATACACACTTGAGTCTCAATCTGACTAAGACTCCCTTATGTTTGTTTCTGAAGAGGTGCTATCGGTTAATATGCAGATTATTTATGCTTGTGATGAGCATGAACCTGGAAAGGATATGGCTTGAGGTTTATAAACTCAGCTAATGCTGGTTCTGGCTAATAAATCAACATCTAATGCTCTGCTATCAAATACTAATTAATTCTTCCTTCCCTCCCTCCCATTAAGTTAGTGTCATTCCAGGTCTTTTGGGAAGAGTGCTTGCAGCTTTCATGAGGAATACTCTTATGCCTTCCCAGAGGTTTTTTATTAATTGCAGTAAATGCAGTGGTTTTGGACAACCAAATTTAGAAAAGAAAGATGAGTTTGGAAGATGGTTCTCCCCTTGGGTAAATCTGATATTTAAGGATCTCAATAAATCTTTCTGAGCCTAATAGAACTGGAAGTAATTTTTTCACATCTTTTTTAATACTTAGACAGTCTGGTAATCCAGTTACAAGGACACAGTCCAACACTCATATTAACATCAGCTTCAAAGCACAAAATAAAAAAAAATGCAACAAATGAGTTCAGAATTCCTAGTCATTGTAAGATATTTCATCCTGTTGATGAAGACCATGCTCGTATGTACTTTATATTCACTTGGGGCCAAAAATATACAAGGAAGGATTTTTAAAACTCTGGTAGTCAGTGGAATCTCCTGTGTATCATTTCAAATATCCTTTTTGGATATTTAAGGTTTTCTCTAGTTTACTGATTTGAAAGCCATATGATGGCGTCATTTTTATTTATTTATTTATTTATTTTGGGCGGGGGTCGGGTTGGGGAGGGAGGGGAGCGGGTGGGCCATTTCTATTGGTCTTTCATTTCTCTATTTTCATCCGTCTTTGTTCGTTGGCTCCTGTGGGCCTCCCATCGCGGTGGCGTCGGTTGTTGCAGAGCACCGGCTCTGGGCGCATGCGCTCCAGAGCTCCGGCTTGGTGATTGGACACATTGGTCCAGCCACTCCACGGCACATGGGATCCTCCCAGGCCAGGGATTGAACCGGCGCCCCTTACACTGCAAGGTGGTGTCCCTACCCACTGAACCACCAGGGGAAGCCCTGATGGCGTCTTTTTTAACAATATGATCCAGTGAAGAATTGAACAGAATGTCAAGATGCTTTGTAGCTTGAATAGCAAATAACCATGATGTCAATTTAGTATGATGAACTCGGCCATTCATCATACTTTACTACAGATAAAATGTGAAAAGAGATACTCTCTTCTAGCTTTCTCCCATGTATGTTACAGAAGATCAGTAAAAATAAATGTTCTGAGAGAAGGAAGACCTAAGGAGTGATGAATTCCGCCTCAGGGACCTGTGTGGAGCCTCTCTGAGACCATGACCAAAGCTGTACAAACCGAGTCTGGGAGCCTGACAGGATGGAATCAGGTAAAGAACGATTACTCCCACAGTGAGGCACCATCTTTCCAACAACTGGGGTCAGAAACAGTGCATCCCTGGAGTGCTTGGTCTTTCCAAACGAATGCTAGCTTATGTGCACATTGATTTTTCATCTTTTATTGAGCTTTTTCAAAGAATTCAGCATTTTAGGGATGCACAGAAGTTTTTGGACATCGTGGTCTGCTTGGAAAAAAAAACCCTTACTCTAGTCTCTGTCAGTCCCTGGAATGAATGCAGAAGTTCTCAGGCTCCACTGTCAAAGTGCGGAATGAATCAGAGGGTCTGTCAACTCAGCCATGACCTTGGACTCAGGTGCTGAGGTGTGCAATTCACAACCTGCCTAAGACTGGCTCAAACTCAGGACCCACAGTTCCTTAGGAGGGTAAATTGGATAGGAAAAGGGACTTAAAGTAATGCTATATAGACTCTGTGGTGAAAATATTAATAATATAGTCATGTGGGGAAACTATTATGTTAACACCACCGAGGTAGCACTCAGCAGACCATAAGAAGTAAAGCAGATTTCAAAATGGGTTAAAGAAACACATAGGGGGATAAAACACCTACTCAGCAAATTGGGTTCAATGTGAGTAAGGTTCAAAGAAAGATAAACAGCTGTAAAATCTGTTGGCCAAGGGTTACCACACCTCTTAAATGACAAGCTGCCTAAGGCTACTGTAGGTATCAGCTTTGCTAGAAACTGTTCATTTAAAAACTGCAATTTGTTGCTTCAGTCTTGTCAGACTCTTTGCAACCCCTTGAACTACAGCATGCCAGACTCTTCTGTGCATGGGATTCTTTAGGCAAGACTGCTGGAGTGGGTTGCCATTCCTTCTCAATTTAAAAATCAGATGCTCGAATAAGTTAATTTTGTTACAGACATTGAGAAAGGCAGGGAAAGAACATAAAGCACTGACCAATCTTTCCTTTAGGTTTTATTTAGACTGTTGGGCATGAATATATGTGAAAGTGTTTCACGTTTTAGCTTCTACTGTATTAGTGAAATAGAACTTGAGAGTTCCTCTCATGTTACACAGAACTCTATAAATCAGATAGGTGTTATTATCTATAATTACCTATGGAGTTTTGTGCCTATTCAGCAAAATTTTTTGTTTCTAGTAGATTCCTACAACTATATATTATATATCAAAACAATTCTCCTTGTTCTTAAGGGAATTCTCTTCATATCTAAATTTATTAGAAAAGTGTTAATATTTCTAGCAAATGTAGGATATATTAGAAACAGACTTCCAGGGGAAATTTTAGCTCAAAAGTTCTCATTCTCATGACTTTAAATTGCATTTAAGATGTGACATGGAAGATAAACTGTTAAAGTTTCTGGCACATTCAAAAAATTTTTATGATGCTTAGTGCTAAATGTCCTGTGATAAAGACATTTACATTCCTGCTCTCGTCTATGAGGAAGAAAGGGGCTTATGCTTATCTTCCTTGTTTTGTTATTTTTCTGTCCCTCTACAGTGGGCACTTCACAAAGTATGTTCCTTGATGCTAGCAGGTTTTAAGAATAGGCTCAAACGGTAAAGAGTCTGCCCGCAATGTGGGAGACCCGGGCTTGATTCCTAGGTTGGGAAGGTTCCCTGGAGAAAGGAATGTCAATCCACTCCAGTATTCTTGCCTGGAGAATTCCATGGACAGTGAAGCCTGATGGGCTTCAATCCATGGGGTCCCAAAGAGTCAGTCATGACTAAACAAGTATCACTGACAAAAGAGTCCCATCAATTACAGGCTAGGGCTAGGGTTAGGATTAGCATTGGATTTAGGAACTCATATATTCATGCTTGCATTTTCATATTGTAACTTATATGTTCACACTCCTGGCATGGTTTAATAAATAGACCTCTTAGTTTGAATGGAGACCAATGTATCCTTTTTTATTTATTTATTTTTTTGATCTATGTGATGATTGCTTATTGTGCTATATTTAATCCAGGCAACAGAGATTTCTTTCTCTATTTCCTATATTTTTCCAGGAAGATTCAGTATTTCAACCTTCTCATTTAGAATTACAATCAGCCAAAACTGATCTGTGTACGTAGTATGAGTTAGTAATCAGAATTTTTGTTAAGGTAGTATTGGCTTATATTATCACAGACGCTTCACTGTGCAGCATCGTGTTTCTACTTCTGTTTACAGGGCAGTGCACTCCTCACCAATGCTTAGCTTCTGCCACCATGCAGTGGTTAATCAGAAACCTTCACCAGTGAAAACACTTTGATATTCCTTTTTATTTCTAATACAGCTAAGTAGCTACACTACAGTATAACTAATAACTGCACAGAAAAAGCTTCCAAACAAATGCTAGATACAAACTCATAATTTTAAATGTCCATTTATTAGCGCTAACTCAAATATTTTCATTTTAAAAATAAAAATAAAAACAAAAACTCAGTTGTCATCAGGTCATCAGTTCATAAGTGAAAGTACCAACCATGTTGATCTGTGAAAATGACATCCACAAAAATATTTTGATCAAATTAATTTTTCTCAGGCAATTAAATGAAGTTCCTCGAGTCAAGCATGTAATTAGAATTCTTTTCTCTCTGGTAAATACACTTTACCAATTAAATATGTTTCTATTTTGTGAATTAAAATGGAAAAGTAATCTTTAGTTCTTCCCTTTTATGAATGGACTTCTAACTATACAAAATTTAGCAACAAAGATAGAATCTTTCATTGACAATACCTTAAAAATATATTAGGTCTACAATCCCAAGATATATTTTTTACAATACTCTGATGTCTGCATTGGCTCTTGAATTTTAGTATTGTAAACAGAAAAAGATGAAAAGAGAAGAGTGAAAATGAACAACTGAAAATAAACTTCTGAGAAAAAGTTACAGAGATAAATAATAGATGTCACAAATACAAACAAAAATGATTTCACCAACAAAATTTAAACTTCATATTTATTAATACTTCTATAAATGCTTAGTTTAGGAGGCACCTGTCTCCTTGCACGGCCCTGCAGTAAACTCTTCTCTGCTCCAGAACCCAGCATTTTGGTACTGTTTGGCCTCACTGTGGGTCTGACACATGGATTGGAGTTTGGGTAACACTCAGATATATATTCGGTTAAAAATGAATCCACTTGAAAAACTACTATGTTCCTCTGGCATGGGTGCCAGCCAGAAGCATGTGCAGCAGGAGGAGTAGCTAAGTCAGGGGGTTCAAGGATAGTCTTTTCATCCTTCTGCAAGCAGTTTTCAGAAAGAGGAGTGTGGGGCCGGCAAGAGGGTAGGATTCTCAGCACTGAGGGTCTGATGTGTGGAGCCTCCACTCTGGAGCTCCCATCCAGAATCTGCTGCTAGAGAAAGAGACTTGAAGATCAGCCTCAGGGGAGACTGACCAAGACTCAGGAGCATTTACAGATTCGCGTCCTTTCCTGCCCCTCCACATAACCTTAGATTGGCTATTGGAGCTGGGATGAAGCATTCACAACACCTAGCCCTCGGGATGAAAGAGTGGGAGCCACCACAATTGCCAGCGGCAGCAGGCACATCTACAGTGGCTGTGCTGAGCACCTGGAAAGACTGGTCCTAAGTTCAAGGGTGGCTGACGTGGCCTCTGAACTCCATCTCTCTGGCCTAAAAGAGAGAGGGTCTCTTCAGAAGGTTTAGTTCTTATTAAAAGCAATACTATTCTCAGATGCTTGATGCACCGTTGGAGACGGGTTTTTTATCTCATGCATATGAACAATTTGGATGTCAAAAACAGAGGGACATTACGTAGCAATAAAGGGATCGATTCTTCAAAAAGACATATCAATTCATATGTATATGCATTTACCAATATAACATCAAAATAAATGAAAAAAAAAGGATAGAACTGTAAGGAAAAATAGATAAGTTTATTATTTTATAGTAGGGGATTTCAAGACACCTCTGTCAGTTATTGACAGATAAAGCAGGCACAAAATCAGTAAGGATATAGTTTAATGGCACCATCAATCAACCAGATTTCAAGAACATCAGATTACCCATTTTTTCAAGTTCACATGGAACAGTCACAAAGGTAGACCATATTCTATGCATAAAACATGCCTTAACTAATATGAAAGAATAAAAATCATACAATGTAGACTCCTATAACGTAATGAGACTAAACTGGAAATTAATATCAGACAGATGACTGGAAAAGCTAGGGTATCAGACAACACACTTCTAAATATTAATAGCACATGGATCAAAGAAGAAACTCAGAGAAATTATTAATAAAAATATTTTAAACCAAAGACATAAAAGTATACTTTTTCACAATCAAAATCAATTGAAATCTGAATTGAAAAGTAAAACACTGGGCTTCCCCTGGTGGTCCAGTGGGTAGGACACCACCTTGCAGTGCAAGGGACGCCGGTTCGAGCCCTGGCCTGGGAAGATCCCACGTGCCGAGGAGCAGCTGGACCCATGTGTCCAATCACCGAGCCAGAGCTCTGGAGCGCATGTGCCCAGAGCCGGCGCTCTGCAGCGACAGACGCCACAGCGATGGGAGGCCCACAGGAGCCAAGGAACAAAGATGGATGAAAAAAAGAGAAATGAAAGACCAATAGAAGTGACCTGCCCGCTCCCCTCCCTCCCCAACCCTACCCCTGCCCAAAAATAAATAATGAAATAAATAAATCTTTAAAAAAAAAAAAGTAAAACACCAAAATTTGTGAGATGCATCAGAAGCAGTGCTTATAAGAAAACTCAAAACATTGAATTCATATATCAGAAAGAAGTTACAGCTGAAATTCATAATGCACTCTCCCTTTTATGACACTAGAGAAAGAAGAGGAATACAAATTAAAGTACTTTACAGAAGTAAAGTGCTAAAATTAGAGTAGAAATGAATGAAACTGAAAACAGGAAAACATTATTGAAAATCAATGACATCAGAAGTTGATTCTTTGAAAAGATAACAAAAATGGTAATCTACTATCTAATCTAAACAGATAAGTTTATTATTTTATAGTAGGGATTTCAAGACACCTCTGTCAGTTATTGACAGATAAAGCAGGCACAAAATCAGTAAGGATATAGTTTAATGGCACCATCAATCAACCAGATTTCAAGAACATCAGATTACCCATTTTTTCAAGTTCACATGGAACAGTCACAAAGGTAGACCATATTCTATGCATAAAACATGCCTTAACTAATATGAAAGAATAAAAATCATACAATGTAGACTCCTATAACGTAATGAGACTAAACTGGAAATTAATATCAGACAGATGACTGGAAAAGCTAGGGTATCAGACAACACACTTCTAAATATTAATAGCACATGGATCAAAGAAGAAACTCAGAGAAATTATTAATAAAAATATTTTAAACCAAAGACATAAAAGTATACTTTTTCACAATCAAAATCAATTGAAATCTGAATTGAAAAGTAAAACACTGGGCTTCCCCTGGTGGTCCAGTGGGTAGGACACCACCTTGCAGTGCAAGGGACGCCGGTTCGAGCCCTGGCCTGGGAAGATCCCACGTGCCGAGGAGCAGCTGGACCCATGTGTCCAATCACCGAGCCAGAGCTCTGGAGCGCATGTGCCCAGAGCCGGCGCTCTGCAGCGACAGACGCCACAGCGATGGGAGGCCCACAGGAGCCAAGGAACAAAGATGGATGAAAAAAAGAGAAATGAAAGACCAATAGAAGTGACCTGCCCGCTCCCCTCCCTCCCCAACCCTACCCCTGCCCAAAAATAAATAATGAAATAAATAAATCTTTAAAAAAAAAAAAGTAAAACACCAAAATTTGTGAGATGCATCAGAAGCAGTGCTTATAAGAAAACTCAAAACATTGAATTCATATATCAGAAAGAAGTTACAGCTGAAATTCATAATGCACTCTCCCTTTTATGACACTAGAGAAAGAAGAGGAATACAAATTTAAAGTACTTTACAGAAGTAAAGTGTTAAAATTAGAGTAGAAATGAATGAAACTGAAAACAGGAAAACATTATTGAAAATCAATGACATCAGAAGTTGATTCTTTGAAAAGATAACAAAAATGGTAATCTACTATCTAAGCTAAACAGGAAGAAAATTAGAGAAGTTAAAAATTACTATATCAGAGATGAAATTAGGACTATCGCTAATGATCCTTTGGGCACTAAAAGGATAATAAAAGAATATTATGAACAATTCTATGACTGAATTTAGATAAAAAATCAAATGTATTAACTCCTTGAAAGACACAATGCAATAAATTTCCCATAAAGGGATATAGATAACCTGATTAAGGCCATATCTATTAAAGCAATTGAATTAATAATAACTTTCCAAAATGAAACCATTAAATCTAGATAGTCTCACTGGGGACTTCCACCAAACATTTAAAGAAAACAAATGCAACTTCTCAACAATTTCTTTCAGAAAGTAGAAGCAGACATAATAATTTCTACACATTCTATGAGACCAGCATACTAACACCAAAGCAGAGAAAGATATTGCAGGAAAGGAAAACTACAATATCTCTTATAAATATGGAAACAACATTCTCAACATAATATTAACAATACAAATTCAGCATTGTCAGAATGGAATACCACACAAAGTAGCATTTATCTCAGGTGTGCAAGGATGGCTCAAGATTTGAAAATCAATTAATGTAATTCATCATATCAACAGGCTAAAGAAGAAAATCATATGATCATCACAACTGATGCAGAAAAAGCATTTTGCAAAATCCAACAGTTAAATCATCATAAAAACTCTTCTAGGGATACAAGTGAACTTCCTCTCCTTGATAAAGAATATCTATAAAAACTCTGCAGCTAACATTATACAAAATTGTAGGGACCTAGACGCTTTTTGCCTTGAGGCAAAAAGATGAAGGACAAAGCAAAATGTTCCTTCTCATCACTCCTGCTGTTGCTCAGTCATTCAGTCCTGTCTGATTCTTTGCAACCCATGGACTGACACATGCCAGGCTTCCATCTTTCACCATCTTCTGGAATTTCAAAGTCCTATTCAACATCAAATTGAAAGTCTTAGCTAATACAAGAAAATGAGAAAAGGAAATAAAAGTATACTGATAAGGTTGAAAAAGTAAAATTCTTCACAGATGACATAATTGTCTATGTTGAAAATTTAAAAACCACTCAGAAAAACAAGGGATAAATAAGTAATTATGGAAAGTTTCAGGATATGAGGTTAATATCCAAAGGCAATTGCTTAATTGCTTCCTGTAAAAAAGTCTTAAAAACTAATGAAAAAAAAAACAATTCTATGACTGAATTTAGATAAAAAATCAAATGTATTAACTCCTTGAAAGACACAATGCAATAAATTTCCCATAAAGGGATATAGATAACCTGATTAAGGCCATATCTATTAAAGCAATTGAATTAATAATAACTTTCCAAAATGAAACCATTAAATCTAGATAGTCTCACTGGGGACTTCCACCAAACATTTAAAGAAAACAAATGCAACTTCTCAACAATTTCTTTCAGAAAGTAGAAGCAGACATAATAATTTCTACACATTCTATGAGACCAGCATACTAACACCAAAGCAGAGAAAGATATTGCAGGAAAGGAAAACTACAATATCTCTTATAAATATGGAAACAACATTCTCAACATAATATTAACAATACAAATTCAGCATTGTCAGAATGGAATACCACACAAAGTAGCATTTATCTCAGGTGTGCAAGGATGGCTCAAGATTTGAAAATCAATTAATGTAATTCATCATATCAACAGGCTAAAGAAGAAAATCATATGATCATCACAACTGATGCAGAAAAAGCATTTTGCAAAATCCAACAGTTAAATCATCATAAAAACTCTTCTAGGGATACAAGTGAACTTCCTCTCCTTGATAAAGAATATCTATAAAAACTCTGCAGCTAACATTATACAAAATTGTAGGGACCTAGACGCTTTTTGCCTTGAGGCAAAAAGATGAAGGACAAAGCAAAATGTTCCTTCTCATCACTCCTGCTGTTGCTCAGTCATTCAGTCCTGTCTGATTCTTTGCAACCCATGGACTGACACATGCCAGGCTTCCATCTTTCACCATCTTCTGGAATTTCAAAGTCCTATTCAACATCAAATTGAAAGTCTTAGCTAATACAAGAAAATGAGAAAAGGAAATAAAAGTATACTGATAAGGTTGAAAAAGTAAAATTCTTCACAGATGACATAATTGTCTATGTTGAAAATTTAAAAACCACTCAGAAAAACAAGGGATAAATAAGTAATTATGGAAAGTTTCAGGATATGAGGTTAATATCCAAAGGCAATTGCTTAATTGCTTCCCTGTATAATCAGCAATGATCAATTGGAACTTGAAATTAAAAACACAGTACTCCTTATAGGTTAGCACCAAAAGAGGCATGTGTTTAGAAATAAATCTAACAAATATGCACTAGAAGTATAGAAGGAAAGCTTCAAAACTCTGATGAAACAAAAAAGTTAAACAGTTAGATAAATGGAGAGACATTCTATGTTCATTGGTCTAAAGGCTCATTCTCATTTTCAAGACATTCGATTTTGGGGGGTTTTTTTAGCTTTTTTTTTTTTTTTTTTGGCCACTTCTATTGGTGTTTCATTTATTTATTTTCATCCATTGCTCTTCTTTGGCCCCTGTGGACCTCCCATGGCAGCAGTCTCTGGCCTTGCAGAGCGCTGGCTCTGGGCGTGTGTGCTCTAGAGCTCCAGCTCAGCAGCTGGACACATGGATCCAGCAGCTCCGCGGCACGTGGGATCCTCCCAGGCCAGGGATTGAACCGGCGTCCCTTGCACTGCAAGGCGATGTCCTTACCCACTGGACCACCAGGGGAAGCCCCAACATTTGTTATTTCCCACTTGATTTATAGATTCCTTGCTACTGGGGCGAATTCCCAGCAAGTTATTTTGTTGATACCAACAAAGCAATTTTACGCTTTATATGGAAAAGTAGAGGACCCAGAATGATAACACAGTACTGAAGGCGAACAAAATTGGAGACTCACACTGCTCCACGCCCAGCACTTTGGTTGCTTTGAGAGGAATTATTCTGTTCCAGATAGCTGAACGCTGTCCTCTCTCCTCTACTTATTGTCACCTTCTCTCTTTTTCTGAGCTTCCCATTCAAACTGGCCTTTCTTAGTGTAACTCCGTCCTTCCCATTATTTCCTTTCATCAAAATGAACCTTTCCAGCTTTTCCAGATAAGACACATTAATAAATACAATGAAATAGCAAATAAAGATATAAACGTCATCATAAAAGGAGAATGGCCTGAGTTAATATCCTTGGGCTCAGTCCCGGGCTTTCCAGGGCTAGTTCATCTCCACTCAACTCTCCTCGTCTCTATCTTTTGTAAAACTAAGGTATGGGGATTAGGAGAGACAATGGGTGTGAAATGGCTTTATTACATGCAATGCAGCCTACAAATATAAGCTATCATATTTTTTAACTAAAGACTTCATAGGGGCTAAAATGATATGTGCCAAAGTTGTAAATAATCATGGCCAATTTTAAGGAGTTATGCGAATTTGTAATAAAGATTGGTGTTTTTAAGGTCACCTGGTTTTAGTTCCTCCCAAAGCTATCTTTAGAATCTAAATGCCTTTTCTGCTTATTTATATGTTTGTAGAGAACATGTTTTACATCACAAGGCCCCTGTCCTAAACATTTGCAAATGGATGCAGTGGCCCAAATTTTTGCCCTTATTGGTGTTTCATTTATTTATTTTCATCCATTGCTCTTCTTTGGCCCCTGTGGACCTCCCATGGCAGCAGTCTCTGGCCTTGCAGAGCGCTGGCTCTGGGCGTGTGTGCTCTAGAGCTCCAGCTCAGCAGCTGGACACATGGATCCAGCAGCTCCGCGGCACGTGGGATCCTCCCAGGCCAGGGATTGAACCGCCCCTTGCACTGCAAGGCGATGTCCTTACCCACTGGACCACCAGGGGAAGCCCCAACATTTGTTATTTCCCACTTGATTTATAGATTCCTTGCTACTGGGGCGAATTCCCAGCAAGTTATTTTGTTGATACCAACAAAGCAATTTTACGCTTTATATGGAAAAGTAGAGGACCCAGAATGATAACACAGTACTGAAGGCGAACAAAATTGGAGACTCACACTGCTCCACGCCCAGCACTTTGGTTGCTTTGAGAGGAATTATTCTGTTCCAGATAGCTGAACGCTGTCCTCTCTCCTCTACTTATTGTCACCTTCTCTCTTTTTCTGAGCTTCCCATTCAAACTGGCCTTTCTTAGTGTAACTCCGTCCTTCCCATTATTTCCTTTCATCAAAATGAACCTTTCCAGCTTTTCCAGATAAGACACATTAATAAATACAATGAAATAGCAAATAAAGATATAAACGTCATCATAAAAGGAGAATGGCCTGAGTTAATATCCTTGGGCTCAGTCCCGGGCTTTCCAGGGCTAGTTCATCTCCACTCAACTCTCCTCGTCTCTATCTTTTGTAAAACTAAGGTATGGGGATTAGGAGAGACAATGGGTGTGAAATGGCTTTATTACATGCAATGCAGCCTACAAATATAAGCTATCATATTTTTTAACTAAAGACTTCATAGGGGCTAAAATGATATGTGCCAAAGTTGTAAATAATCATGGCCAATTTTAAGGAGTTATGCGAATTTGTAATAAAGATTGGTGTTTTTAAGGTCACCTGGTTTTAGTTCCTCCCAAAGCTATCTTTAGAATCTAAATGCCTTTTCTGCTTATTTATATGTTTGTAGAGAACATGTTTTACATCACAAGGCCCCTGTCCTAAACATTTGCAAATGGATGCAGTGGCAATCTCCTTTGTAATGCAGCTTCCTCATCAGCAAAACTGAAGCAGAATCATAAACCATAGTTAATTTCATTTCCAAATTTTTATATAAGCAGGACAGCTGCTCAGCATAATTTTTCCTGTTGCTTTTCAGTTTATGGCTCATATGATAAGATGAATTTGGAAGGAAAGGCTAAGAAACTAGTGGATGAACTTTATGAAATTTAATTTAACCATGTCACGGGATGATTTTTTTCATTGGAACATTTTAAGCTTCAAAGACGTTGCCTTCAAGAGAGGTGTCAGCTCCCCAACCAGGTTTATGATCAGTGTTTAAAATAAACTGTGAAAAAAAAAAAAAAAAGTATCTGTAAAACCTATTTATAAATCCTCTTTATTTTCTTATAGGTGACATGTTTGGGAAAAGGATGGATTCTGTTTTTGTAAACCCATTACTTGTGTTGCCCATTTTGATACTGAAGTTTAATTTTCAAATAAAATATTCTGTTAAGAAACAGAATATTCAAATATACCAACATTAGTATTTTGCAGAAAAACTACTTTCTTTTGCTGCTAGGTTGCATGTGTCAACTACAAACTGGCATTTACCAATTACATTGCCAATGCCTGGACAACAAGGACATTTGCCGTCTGCCTCTTCAGAGACCAGACCCTATGCTGCTGAGAGCTGCTGACCTTCAATACCCACTGATGGAGATCAGGGTGGGGTAGAGGCACTCTGTGCTCCAAGGAATCTGGTGGGGCATGTCTTTAGATAGGTGAATGACTTTTAGGAATAGATTTTATCATCTCAATCCTTACATCTCCTCACACCTAGAAAATTGCTAGACAGATCCAAACTATTTGTAAAACAAAACCCTTAAACTTCTGCCTGTCAGACCCAAATCATTTGTAAAACAAAAACCCCTTTGGAAACCTTTTACTTGATGGCATTGGAATTTCCCCCACACTGAAACCCTTATATTGGCTTTCCTCCCAGGCCTCTTTGGAGCAGTTTCTCAGAGCTATCTGGGGTGCCGCCTCCTGGGCTGCAGTCCTAATTATGCCCCAAATAAAACTTAACCCACACCTCTCAAGCTGTTCATCTTTTTAGTCAACATGTGTTAAAATATAAGAAACTCTATAACTCAGACTACTGAAGTTAAAGAAACAAAGTCATTTATTTGGGTGTATAAATGACTAACACTGAGATAATCATATTAGTTTCACACTTTTGTCACCAAGTTCAAGCTCTCTCTGCTCGCTACACAGCAGACGAATCTGAGAGATGAGGTGTCAAGGCAAGGAAAATGATTTTATTCAGAAAGCAGCTGACTGAGAAGATGGCAGGGTAGCGCTTGGGAGATAACCATCTTATTGGGGTCTGGGTGCCAGGTTCTTCTATAGATCAGAGATGGGGGAGATGAGGAAGCAAATCAAGAAAACCATTAATCTTGCAAACTTCTCCTAGAATTGCAAGCCTCAGGCGGAGGATGTGTTCATTACTCCCTTTCTGCCATCTACAGGTGGACAGGGTTCTGAACAAAGGCATTTTACTTTAACAGTCAGGCAGAGGGGCAGGGTCCTCCAGGCAAGCCATTAAGTATGATTATATTAATAAAAGCGACAGAAGGCAAGTCAAAGAAACAGTTTGCAACATGGAGCCAGAATTGGTTTTCTCCCTGCGACATGTTGGTTCCACAGATTATAAATGCTTGAGTTCCATTTCTTGTGTCTGTAAATAGTGACTGAAAATGGGAAGATGTAGTTGTTAAAAATCACATTAGAGCACTGATTTCTTTTCTTGAAGCATTTTCAGAAAACAGAATTTGCATCATTCATAGTGTTTAAAATGCCAAGGAACAGCCAGACTGTGATGTTGGCTGGCCTTTTAACACCTGGATTTTAACCACGTCGTGTTATTTTTTCTAATCTGGCAGAATGAAAAGCATATTGAAATTCAGAAAACTTCATTCCATGCATTTTAACTGTGGATGTATCCCAGAATACCGAGATACAAGTGCACTGAGAAATTACCTTGACTTCAGGGGGTTTTTGACTTATCTTCCTTTCAGAAGAATTGCATCTTTAATTAGTATTTGTTCAGAAACACTTTGGACATTTTAGCCCCACACTGAAACCCTTATATTGGCTTTCCTCCCAGGCCTCTTTGGAGCAGTTTCTCAGAGCTATCTGGGGTGCCGCCTCCTGGGCTGCAGTCCTAATTATGCCCCAAATAAAACTTAACCCACACCTCTCAAGCTGTTCATCTTTTTAGTCAACATGTGTTAAAATATAAGAAACTCTATAACTCAGACTACTGAAGTTAAAGAAACAAAGTCATTTATTTGGGTGTATAAATGACTAACACTGAGATAATCATATTAGTTTCACACTTTTGTCACCAAGTTCAAGCTCTCTCTGCTCGCTACACAGCAGACGAATCTGAGAGATGAGGTGTCAAGGCAAGGAAAATGATTTTATTCAGAAAGCAGCTGACTGAGAAGATGGCAGGGTAGCGCTTGGGAGATAACCATCTTATTGGGGTCTGGGTGCCAGGTTCTTCTATAGATCAGAGATGGGGGAGATGAGGAAGCAAATCAAGAAAACCATTAATCTTGCAAACTTCTCCTAGAATTGCAAGCCTCAGGCGGAGGATGTGTTCATTACTCCCTTTCTGCCATCTACAGGTGGACAGGGTTCTGAACAAAGGCATTTTACTTTAACAGTCAGGCAGAGGGGCAGGGTCCTCCAGGCAAGCCATTAAGTATGATTATATTAATAAAAGCGACAGAAGGCAAGTCAAAGAAACAGTTTGCAACATGGAGCCAGAATTGGTTTTCTCCCTGCGACATGTTGGTTCCACAGATTATAAATGCTTGAGTTCCATTTCTTGTGTCTGTAAATAGTGACTGAAAATGGGAAGATGTAGTTGTTAAAAATCACATTAGA
Organism: Tragulus kanchil; assembly: GCA_022376925.1. Taxonomy (NCBI): domain Eukaryota; kingdom Metazoa; phylum Chordata; class Mammalia; order Artiodactyla; family Tragulidae; genus Tragulus; species Tragulus kanchil. The sequence goes on along the minus strand of JAIOJX010000031.1, from coordinate 84,374,038 downwards.
GCACTGATTTCTTTTCTTGAAGCATTTTCAGAAAACAGAATTTGCATCATTCATAGTGTTTAAAATGCCAAGGAACAGCCAGACTGTGATGTTGGCTGGCCTTTTAACACCTGGATTTTAACCACGTCGTGTTATTTTTTCTAATCTGGCAGAATGAAAAGCATATTGAAATTCAGAAAACTTCATTCCATGCATTTTAACTGTGGATGTATCCCAGAATACCGAGATACAAGTGCACTGAGAAATTACCTTGACTTCAGGGGTTTGTGACTTATCTTCCTTTCAGAAGAATTGCATCTTTAATTAGTATTTGTTCAGAAACACTTTGGACATTTTAGCAGTAGAGGAAGAAGGTGAATTGACAGGGGAAATAACTGAGTCTCTGTCCTGTTTCTAGGAGACGTAAGATCATTCAGATTTCAAGTGAGAAACCCTTTTTTCCACAGGAGCAGCTGCAGCATCCATACATAGCGAATCCTGAACCTACACCGGCTCTCCTCCATGTCTTAGAGTGTGCGTGCATCCTCTCATCTTGCTTCTCACTTCATCCTCTTCTGCAGCCAGGCACAGTCGGAAGGACTACTTGGTAATCACTTTGATTTATCTATAAGCAGGATGTTTGCAAAATCCCTTAAGAACTCATCCTCATAGATTTCTAGCTCAATTAAGCTGATTCAATTAGTCTACATAGGCTGGCTGAAGAGCATGGAAGGCTCCAGTCCCCACAGATGCCAGGATCTCATGCAGTTTATGACTTAAAACAAGCTCATTTCCTTCTGCTGATCCATTTTTGTTTAAGACATTTAGAAGCTATGTATCTAGGGAATGCTGTAACTATAGTTGAAATTTGCACCTCCCCCATTTTCTCCATGTACCGTCTTTCAGGAACATGGGTACAGGACTGGTACATACAGTAAATGTCCTCATTATCTGCTGTGTAAAAGACCAAAACTCTTTTAACTCATGTCCACCCAGATGACAAAGTGGGGAAACGCAAGTGTCTACCACCCACTTTGATTACCATATCCCAAAGATTTCCAGGGTACATGAAAATAATGTAGGGAACCACTGAGTCCTTGGGGCTTCCCACGTGGTGCTAGTGGTCAAAAACCTGCCTGCCAATGTAGGAGACTCAGGAAGCGTGGGTTCATTCTCTGAGTAAGGAAGATCCTCTGGAGGAGGGCAGTATTCTTGCCTGGAGAATCCCATGGACAGAGGAGTCTGGTGGGCCACAGTTCATATGGTTGCAAGAAGTCAGACATGACTGAAGTAACTTAGCTCAGCACTGAGTCCTTGAGAGCATTTCTGGTCCCAGACACAGTGGTTTCATAAGCTTTACTGAATACAATTCTCAATACTACTCTATGAGGATAGTCCCCAAAGAAAGAAAGGCTGAGATATTTTTAAAGAATAAAAGTGGGAGAGAAAGTAGGCAAAGAGGAGGACAAGAACCTGCTCAAGAGTAGAAAGCTTCTATTAAACAATTCATCCAATGTTGCTAGAAGACCCAGACGAATATGTGGTTTGTCTGACAGTAAAATCTATGCTGTGTGCTTTTCTTACCTTATCCTACAGCCTGAGACTGGCAGGGTTCTCTTTACCTTTTGGAAACAGCAAGAAATATGTCTCCAACCCCCTCGCAGGGAGAGGTGGTCTTCTGCCTGAGTGTGACTTCACTGTCAGGCCGACCAACTTTTCTTGGAGTCCTTGCCTCTCTTTCCCTACCCAGAGGTGGAAGGAAGGACTCGTGGTCACAGGAGAGGGCAACGCTGCTCAGTGGAGGGTCTGCGTCTCCGTAGGGTCACACAGGAGGCCATCCTGGAGGCACTGCCTGGAGAGCCACCTGAGCATGTCCTGGTGTCCTGGAAAAGGCTGCCCTGGGAATGTCTGATAGAGCAACTGGCTGTGGGATTCATGCCACCCCATGTGGATGGAGGACTCTGCAAACCTCCACCCCCATGAGCCCCAACAAATCCTACCGGGGAGTGTGAGACTCTTGAAAAATAGTGCCCCCATCACTGAAGACTGATCCCAGAAGTTTCACACCAGCAGGCCCTTAGAGACAAGATGTAGGGCTTCAGCCTTCAGGGCATCCTGCCACCTGCTGATGGGGCAGGCCTGTGTGCACTCCATGCCATTTTCTATCAACCTTTTAAAGACAAATACTAAGAAAACAAAGTGACAAATCCACTAATCCTTAGCACTGTATTACCTGTGGACGCGAGCAGGATGTAGCATTAGTTATTATTTAGGGTGAAGGCTGTGAGAGAGGAATAAGCTATATCCTCACCTTCCTAAAGGCCGACCAACATTTCTAATCTCTGTGGAAAAGCTAGACCACAGACATCTCCAGAAAGGGTGCCAATGAAAACTTCACCTCCTCACAGATTTCTGTAATCGCAGGCATTGAGTTGAGTTCCCAGGCCAATAAATGATAATATTCACAGCAGATAATGTCTCCTTGCTGCTGCTGTGGTTATTAATACAGTTATTGTTGAGAATTCTATTAGCTGCATGCATGACTAAGGATGCGAATCTATCTTCACAGCATCTCTTGAAGGCAGACAGGTGATGCCTTTTATTAACATCATTTTAGTGATAGAGGAACCAGAAAAGAGAAATGCAAAGGCATTTCCCAGCACCATGGAGTGAGTCTAAAGCAGACTGAAGTTTGGAACTCGAAGTTTGGAACTCAGTTGTTTGGGTACAGCCCATGTAGGCAATGATTCACGCTCATTGTACAGCAATCTTTCTCAACAGCAGAATCCCCATGGAGAAAGATTTTCTCCAAGGTCAAAAGAGAAAAGTCTTGATGGCCTTGGTGGTAGATTTAAAAAACTTTATGACACATTTATCGTTTGTTTGTCTGTAAGGCACGTCCTCATAGAGCTGTTAGGGAAAGAGGAGTCAGCTGGACACAGATTCCCTACAGAGGACTTGTGGTACGATCTGTTAAGGACACGGAAATGTTGCCCAATATTCACAGCAAATCATTGTGAGTTTATTTGTTCAGTGGGAAAACCTAGCACAGTAAGGTGGATTGCTCACAGCAAGGGACCACTGCCGGAGGCATGCTCCATGCTCCTTGCCCCGCCCCTGCCATTTCAGAGGCTTACTGGGCACAGGGTGGTAAAAGCCATCCTCTTCGGTCAGCCTTGCCAACCTGTCCTACCTGACTTGTGCTCTTGTCACGTGCAAACACTCAAAACGTATTCAACTCACTCTGCTCCTTATCCCACAAATTCCCTGGCACTATGCATCTCTTCACACATTTAATTAGGTTTATTCCAGCCACTAGGAAAAACTTTGCCTTCCTGTTAACCTCTCTTTTCATTCTTAAAATACTTGCTTTGACAGACTTCAGCTTCTCTTGAATCCCCAAATTATCTTTAGGTAGGTCATTCATTTCTTCTCCTGCTTCTCATAATACTTATCAATGGCCTGTGAAGTCTTGAAACGTGAGAAGTTTCATATTCAGTGTTTTTGGTTTTTTTTCCATAAGAGCTAACATTGTGTTTTCTACTCAGCAAAAGATCGGTAAGCAGGTTTCTTGCTCAACCAGTTTTTAATGTAGCTTCTTTAAACGTTTATTACAGATAATAGGTAGTATTAGATTTGGAATGAGACATGAACTCTTTATAAGACACACAAGGATAACAGAGTCTGGAAAAAAACAACATGGATTTGGGGGCACTAGTCCCTTAGCACTAAGGAGCTCTGTTTACTTGACTTTTTTTTTTTTTGGTCTCTTTTATTGATTTTTTATCCATTTATTTTTTAATCCATCTTTATTCTTTGTCCTGTGCGGGCCTCCCATCGCAGTGGCCTCTCTTGTTGCAGAGCACTGGCTCGTAATTGGACACACCAGTCCAGCTGTTCTGAGGCACGTGGGACCCTCCCAGGCCAGGGAACAATCTGGTGCCCCTTGTACTGCAAGGCGGACTCTTTACCCACTGGACCACCAGGGAAGCCCTACTTGACTATTAATACTTATTTATTTTATTTGATCCTCCCTCCAGAATTTCAAGGTTTCCAAACAAGTTGGTAACAAATCTGATGTTATTTTCTCTAGGTTTGTATGCTGTGTTTTCTAACTTACTGTTTATAATAACATTCACTTATCAATAATGCCTAAGGTTTTCCCAAAGAGTACAGTTTAGAAAGGTTATAAGATACATTCTTGTTCCTAGCAGTATAATTACACTAAAAAAATACAGCAGACATTTAAACAATGATTACTAAACTGAGCTCTCCTAAGGACAAAGTGTAAGTCATTAGGATTGGAAGAACATGATCATTACAAGTTCCTAGAGTTAGCTGTCACTCCAAAAAGAATATTGTCTAAATAGAGGTGATTTTAGGAGCTTGTCCAGTTCATTGTTTTAAGATACCACTGCACTGCCAGTGACAAACCTCTGCACTCTCAGGAAGTTCTCTCCTTTGAAACTCATATAACGTCACTCAAACCTCCATCCTAATTATCTTTAGGTAGGTCATTCATTTCTTCTCCTGCTTCTCATAATACTTATCAATGGCCTGTGAAGTCTTGAAACGTGAGAAGTTTCATATTCAGTGTTTTTGGTTTTTTTTCCATAAGAGCTAACATTGTGTTTTCTACTCAGCAAAAGATCGGTAAGCAGGTTTCTTGCTCAACCAGTTTTTAATGTAGCTTCTTTAAACGTTTATTACAGATAATAGGTAGTATTAGATTTGGAATGAGACATGAACTCTTTATAAGACACACAAGGATAACAGAGTCTGGAAAAAAACAACATGGATTTGGGGGCACTAGTCCCTTAGCACTAAGGAGCTCTGTTTACTTGACTTTTTTTTTTTTTGGTCTCTTTTATTGATTTTTTATCCATTTATTTTTTAATCCATCTTTATTCTTTGTCCTGTGCGGGCCTCCCATCGCAGTGGCCTCTCTTGTTGCAGAGCACTGGCTCGTAATTGGACACACCAGTCCAGCTGTTCTGAGGCACGTGGGACCCTCCCAGGCCAGGGAACAATCTGGTGCCCCTTGTACTGCAAGGCGGACTCTTTACCCACTGGACCACCAGGGAAGCCCTACTTGACTATTAATACTTATTTATTTTATTTGATCCTCCCTCCAGAATTTCAAGGTTTCCAAACAAGTTGGTAACAAATCTGATGTTATTTTCTCTAGGTTTGTATGCTGTGTTTTCTAACTTACTGTTTATAATAACATTCACTTATCAATAATGCCTAAGGTTTTCCCAAAGAGTACAGTTTAGAAAGGTTATAAGATACATTCTTGTTCCTAGCAGTATAATTACACTAAAAAAATACAGCAGACATTTAAACAATGATTACTAAACTGAGCTCTCCTAAGGACAAAGTGTAAGTCATTAGGATTGGAAGAACATGATCATTACAAGTTCCTAGAGTTAGCTGTCACTCCAAAAAGAATATTGTCTAAATAGAGGTGATTTTAGGAGCTTGTCCAGTTCATTGTTTTAAGATACCACTGCACTGCGTCAGTGACAAACCTCTGCACTCTCAGGAAGTTCTCTCCTTTGAAACTCATATAACGTCACTCAAACCTCCATCCTGTATTTGATGGAAAATTCAGTTTCACATTTCTAAGAATTCTTTGGAGAGCTGGGGAATAGGACAAGATGAGGTTGCTTTAAGGAAGTCTATGATGCATCATTGCTTGTAATTCCCTTTATTCCATGTACTTAAAGGTATTAGATGTCAGTGTAACCCATCCATATTTAAAGTTACAGAAATTTGTCAGAGAATAAAGAGGTCACAGAAATAAAATTAGCTGTTGTTGGTGTTGCATTCAAAGGACTTTCCTGTAGTTAATATAAACCAAACAGTTAGCATAGGGGAAGTGTTTCAAATGGAATTGGGGAAATTTAATTAAGAAGTCAATGCTTAGGTGTCAAGGTGCCAGTCTGTGTTCTGAATCTTCACTCTAGACTGCTGTTATTGCCAGGATTCTGCTGCAAGGAGCCTTCACCTACTGTTTTTCAACGTAAATTCCAAATTCCTGAGAGGCACCTGAATGACTGTCTTGTGTGCCACAGACAAGGGGACATTGGTCGAACACAGTAAGCCGAGGCATATTTGCTGACATTGAAGACACAGTCTCATGAGGAAAATGGTCGTAATTTTAATTTTTAATACATGTAGGTAGCCCTTTTCTTGATGCATTCAGGTCGCTGTAACAGAAGGGACTAAGACACATTGATGACATACTTGCCTTGGGCGTGGAGGGAGGGGGCTGATGGTCACACGGGTCTCATTCAGATCCAGAAGAAAGCAGGTGATGATGGCAAGGGTGTCATCTTCAAACAAGAGGGCATTTTGAGGAGGATAGTGAGATTCCCATTTGCCAAGTGTCATGTCTGTAGCAAACCTAAGAGTCATGCCACTACCTGACCTGTGTCATACTTGAACAGAACACGTGGTAGCAGAGTTTCATACGTGACTACAGACTCTGAGGTTCAAAGCCGTAACCTGAGATTAGGGAATACAACTCAACATACAGGTCTAATAGACCACATTACCAGATAACAAGTGTATTTTCTTCATTAAAATATAATCACGGAGTAAATCACTGGGTGAGTTTAACAACAGATTGGACGTGACAGAAGAAAAATTAATGTACTTATATATAAATAAGTTTATATTGCTCCATTGAGGAAAAATGAGGACATGTAAATATTTATAGTAGATAACTGCAAAATTACCTGAGAAATAGGCAAATTCATAGTCAGATAGAAGCTTTAACAGAAAATCAAATACAAATTTAACAACATGAGCAATAAATTTAGCTTTGTGAGTATTTATAAACTTGCAAACCCAGTTTCTGCCATTCAAGGATTGGGTGGGAAAGAACTGATGTAGCTAGGTTTACAACCATCTGACTAACATCCAAGCTCCTGACTTCTAGGTGAGGGAGCCACTTACCAGCCTGCTAGGCCAGATTGGCTTGAGTTGTTCCTTTGCTCTCATATGGTCATCAAGCAGCCTGAATCCTAGTCCCCATGGACACTAGAAATATTGTGGCACACCAAAATGCTTCCTGTGACCTGGGCAGGAAATAGCATTGAATGAAATGACCATGGATCCAGAGTCTGAGACCAAGCCCATGACCCACATGGACACAGGGCCCACAGGTGTGAACTTGACATAATGACCTTTCCATCCTATTGGGTCCATCCCCGATGACAAATTCACACCTAAAGGATGTTTTCATGCTTCTTCCCTCAACAAACTCTATCCATCGAACCCAAAGGGAGATGATTCGATGACACATTACAGACAAAGTCTGAGACATGTTCTCATGTGAATTAATAGCAAAATATAAGGGAAGGAAGAAAAAAGAATACAAACTTTCCTGGAGGCTTGCTTTCATTTATATGTCTCCTCATATTTTTTCTGAGGACTTCAATATACTAGTGTTAGAAACACAAACAAAGGTTTATGAATTCCACGGGATGAATACTGGAAGTTGTATCATTTGCCACTGTAAAGTGGTATCAGGTTTCTTCCCCACAGAAGCTCTTCTGAGCAGAGAGTGCTGGTGCCCTATCAGGTTTCCCTGTAACAGACTCCCGAATTCAGGTCTAATAGACCACATTACCAGATAACAAGTGTATTTTCTTCATTAAAATATAATCACGGAGTAAATCACTGGGTGAGTTTAACAACAGATTGGACGTGACAGAAGAAAAATTAATGTACTTATATATAAATAAGTTTATATTGCTCCATTGAGGAAAAATGAGGACATGTAAATATTTATAGTAGATAACTGCAAAATTACCTGAGAAATAGGCAAATTCATAGTCAGATAGAAGCTTTAACAGAAAATCAAATACAAATTTAACAACATGAGCAATAAATTTAGCTTTGTGAGTATTTATAAACTTGCAAACCCAGTTTCTGCCATTCAAGGATTGGGTGGGAAAGAACTGATGTAGCTAGGTTTACAACCATCTGACTAACATCCAAGCTCCTGACTTCTAGGTGAGGGAGCCACTTACCAGCCTGCTAGGCCAGATTGGCTTGAGTTGTTCCTTTGCTCTCATATGGTCATCAAGCAGCCTGAATCCTAGTCCCCATGGACACTAGAAATATTGTGGCACACCAAAATGCTTCCTGTGACCTGGGCAGGAAATAGCATTGAATGAAATGACCATGGATCCAGAGTCTGAGACCAAGCCCATGACCCACATGGACACAGGGCCCACAGGTGTGAACTTGACATAATGACCTTTCCATCCTATTGGGTCCATCCCCGATGACAAATTCACACCTAAAGGATGTTTTCATGCTTCTTCCCTCAACAAACTCTATCCATCGAACCCAAAGGGAGATGATTCGATGACACATTACAGACAAAGTCTGAGACATGTTCTCATGTGAATTAATAGCAAAATATAAGGGAAGGAAGAAAAAAGAATACAAACTTTCCTGGAGGCTTGCTTTCATTTATATGTCTCCTCATATTTTTTCTGAGGACTTCAATATACTAGTGTTAGAAACACAAACAAAGGTTTATGAATTCCACGGGATGAATACTGGAAGTTGTATCATTTGCCACTGTAAAGTGGTATCAGGTTTCTTCCCCACAGAAGCTCTTCTGAGCAGAGAGTGCTGGTGCCCTGGCAGCGAGTCAGTTCTTGGTGTGACTCGGCAGGCATGACCCTAACGAGAGTCCAGACTCCCGTTCCAGCGTGGGATTCACTGACACTTTGAGTGTGGGCTCAGTCTCTCTGTTTCTACAAGAATATGAGTCGCATGCTGAATTAATTAACAGCAAGAACAAAAAAACCAGCAGAGCTTTAAGCCTGTTGTTTTGGCTCTTTCTAGTTCTCTCCATTCATTTTATTTTTATTGGCATATTTTATTTTTGTATCTTGATCCAAGGCTCATTTGCATAGGATTTATTTGTATACTGAGATCATTTTGAGGAATAGAATACTTACAACACTCTAGGAATCAATTGATTTAAGGTGTTTTCTTTACTATTGGACTGAATTCTCCATCTTTAATTCTTAAATCCTATCCAGTTAGCTTCCCCTTGCTTATGGCTCCTTCTCTGCCTCTCCACAGAAGGGAAAAACACCTTCTATTTCTTGCTGTAAGTTAATGCTGTTTATATTTCGGGAATTTCAGATATGTTCCCAAGCCCCCAGAGACCCAGTGGTGAGACCAAATCACCCTCCGCTGTGTGTCTCTCTCCTGCCAGGTTGACCTGGAAAGCCGCTGTCGTCTGGAGCCGAGCACATTGCTATTTCGCTATCTGAGAGCCAGCAAGAGCTGGTTTTACAAATTTCTAACAGGAGGCATAAAAGGAAATCCAACAGAGACTGGCTTTTCCCTATTTAAAAAATTCTTGACTTTGACCAAATTAGTCGAGACTGACATATTTGAAGTGCGTAGTGTACATGCTGTTGTATTCTTTTCAAATTTAATCTTTGAGTCACTACTAAAGGGAGAAATATATTAAGGTTTATTGGCAAACACATTTCCCCTGATTTCTTTCTATCCTAAAATAAAAAGATGAATTAAGACATAGCACAAACATTAGCACCAAGTATTTGATACAGCTCTCACCTTGCAAGCACAAGTAGTGATCAGTACTCCACAGTGACCAATCACAATACATGGACTGAAATCAATTTTAAATTAGTAGAATGACTAAACTGAGGATTCAAAGCAGCCAAAACATGTTTAATTTCTAGACTAATGAATTAACAGGAAGATATCTGAAGTGAGTGTTAGTATATGTTACCTATAATAAATGGTGCTAATTAACATGGAAACCCAGGTTCTTTTATTTATCCTAGAAGTAAATCAGCTACATTCTGATTATCTCGGTAATAATTATGCAACTCACGATACAGTGCTAATCCAAGAAGTTGATGCGGCCTTTCCGCAAGTGAAGAATGGAGAAACTCAGAACTGCCCAGGTGCCGCAGGGAATGTCAGAGATAAACATCCCTACCATCAGTCCTCAACATTCTTCATTGAATGCTCATGTTTAAGCAAAAGAATTTCCAACCCCTTAACTTGTGATCAGAAGAAACTGGGATCTTGCCTCTGTTTGAATTTTTTAAATTGACTTTTATCACAGTGCTTTCCTCAATTAATAATGGTCATAATGGAATAATCTTTATAGTTAAGAATATTTATTTAGCTAACTGGAATGTGCCAAATGTCTGGGAAGCACCTTTTTCCATTACTTCATTCTCACAACCACCATGCCATTGGCAGCTTCGCTGTTCAGACAAGATGATGAATGGAAGCTTGAGGACGTACTGGATGAATCTGGGATATAAATGAAGGCCTCCTTCACCAGGTGCCTGAAGTCTTAGGCACTGAATGCTTTTGTTAGTCATGAGTTTCATAATAATAAATAGTAATTTAGTGAAAAGATTTCTGAGCTCTCCTTTGAAGTGCTTAATGTAACAAGTTTCTTAGTAATCACTTGTAGCCTAGGTCTTGGATCTCATCCTAGAGTCAAATTTACCTTCTGCTAAAGGAAGTCCCATAGATTTCATTTAGCTTTCCTCTAATGCTTTCATTTCTCTCCTTCTCAATCCTACAGCCAAGTTCAACTTACAAACATTTCTTACTGTTTTACTAAAAAAAAGAAAGAAAGAATAAGTCTTTTAAGTGGTACCTAAGGGCTACTGGGCCCCCACTAGCACTTTTCACAATTCACCAATACATGGACTGAAATCAATTTTAAATTAGTAGAATGACTAAACTGAGGATTCAAAGCAGCCAAAACATGTTTAATTTCTAGACTAATGAATTAACAGGAAGATATCTGAAGTGAGTGTTAGTATATGTTACCTATAATAAATGGTGCTAATTAACATGGAAACCCAGGTTCTTTTATTTATCCTAGAAGTAAATCAGCTACATTCTGATTATCTCGGTAATAATTATGCAACTCACGATACAGTGCTAATCCAAGAAGTTGATGCGGCCTTTCCGCAAGTGAAGAATGGAGAAACTCAGAACTGCCCAGGTGCCGCAGGGAATGTCAGAGATAAACATCCCTACCATCAGTCCTCAACATTCTTCATTGAATGCTCATGTTTAAGCAGAGAGAATTTCCAACCCCTTAACTTGTGATCAGAAGAAACTGGGATCTTGCCTCTGTTTGAATTTTTTAAATTGACTTTTATCACAGTGCTTTCCTCAATTAATAATGGTCATAATGGAATAATCTTTATAGTTAAGAATATTTATTTAGCTAACTGGAATGTGCCAAATGTCTGGGAAGCACCTTTTTCCATTACTTCATTCTCACAACCACCATGCCATTGGCAGCTTCGCTGTTCAGACAAGATGATGAATGGAAGCTTGAGGACGTACTGGATGAATCTGGGATATAAATGAAGGCCTCCTTCACCAGGTGCCTGAAGTCTTAGGCACTGAATGCTTTTGTTAGTCATGAGTTTCATAATAATAAATAGTAATTTAGTGAAAAGATTTCTGAGCTCTCCTTTGAAGTGCTTAATGTAACAAGTTTCTTAGTAATCACTTGTAGCCTAGGTCTTGGATCTCATCCTAGAGTCAAATTTACCTTCTGCTAAAGGAAGTCCCATAGATTTCATTTAGCTTTCCTCTAATGCTTTCATTTCTCTCCTTCTCAATCCTACAGCCAAGTTCAACTTACAAACATTTCTTACTGTTTTACTAAAAAAAAAAAGAAAGAAAGAATAAGTCTTTTAAGTGGTACCTAAGGGCTACTGGGCAACACCTTTTCACAATGTATTCTCTATAGTCAGGGCTTTTCAGAGCACTAGTTGGATATTAAATACTCACTCAAGATAGTCCAGTGGTGTCCAATGGATCTTACACCACAACAATTAATATCACAACACTTAAAATGGATTTGGGGGTGTGTGGTCCACCCACCGAGGACCAGCCTTCTGCACTTCACCCCAGAAGCCTGCTATCCTTCTTTTCAGCCACTGGTGGCCATTCTGCTTTGACTGACCTCCAGAGTGTGAACTTGCTCTTTCTCCACCCACACTGCATCTCCTCTTCCCTGCTCACTCCCAGACATGGGCTACATTGCCATTTTCCCCACAAAGCTCCTCTGATCTCCCCGAAGGCTTCAGGCTCCCCAAGGCTCTCTAGAATACTCGCATGTCTCCTTAGTGTTTCCCCAGACACATAAAATCTGCCCCTGCACCTGCTCCACAAGGGCACGTACACAAGACACACAACTGAGAAAATATCACCGTCAAGAACACACAAATGCTTCAAACCAATACAGAAAGCACAACAATATAATAGAAAAATGATCCAAAGATATGTAATGGCATGTCACACACACATACACAAACCCAGATAGGCAATGAAAATACAAAGAATTTTCATCATCAGTGTTAGTGAGGAACAGAGACACCAACACCAACCAAAATGTGAGCTTGTTCCTTTGGCATCTGATCTGAAAATAACAAGAGAATATGAACAAACAGGATATTTTATACATAGCTATTGGGGGTAGATTGTATGTACACATGTAACAAAATGTGCTGTTTCTATTTAAGTACAATATATGCATTCCACACAAAACAGCAGTTCCATTCCTGGTAATATATTTAATAAAAATCACCTCACACGTTAAGAGAAGAAGCTTGTAAGACTACTCATAGTTTCAAATGGTAAAATGTCTGAAAATACTTTGATAGGATAGTGGATTAAAAAGTGATTTTTTTTTTTAAGGAAAGAATTAATAAAAATTGTCAATAGTGGGATTAAAAACCGTATTTTCTGGAAAATACTAATCCATGATGTTAAAGAGGTCTTTTAACCTAAGGGCTACTGGGCAACACCTTTTCACAATGTATTCTCTATAGTCAGGGCTTTTCAGAGCACTAGTTGGATATTAAATACTCACTCAAGATAGTCCAGTGGTGTCCAATGGATCTTACACCACAACAATTAATATCACAACACTTAAAATGGATTTGGGGGTGTGTGGTCCACCCACCGAGGACCAGCCTTCTGCACTTCACCCCAGAAGCCTGCTATCCTTCTTTTCAGCCACTGGTGGCCATTCTGCTTTGACTGACCTCCAGAGTGTGAACTTGCTCTTTCTCCACCCACACTGCATCTCCTCTTCCCTGCTCACTCCCAGACATGGGCTACATTGCCATTTTCCCCACAAAGCTCCTCTGATCTCCCCGAAGGCTTCAGGCTCCCCAAGGCTCTCTAGAATACTCGCATGTCTCCTTAGTGTTTCCCCAGACACATAAAATCTGCCCCTGCACCTGCTCCACAAGGGCACGTACACAAGACACACAACTGAGAAAATATCACCGTCAAGAACACACAAATGCTTCAAACCAATACAGAAAGCACAACAATATAATAGAAAAATGATCCAAAGATATGTAATGGCATGTCACACACACATACACAAACCCAGATAGGCAATGAAAATACAAAGAATTTTCATCATCAGTGTTAGTGAGGAACAGAGACACCAACACCAACCAAAATGTGAGCTTGTTCCTTTGGCATCTGATCTGAAAATAACAAGAGAATATGAACAAACAGGATATTTTATACATAGCTATTGGGGGTAGATTGTATGTACACATGTAACAAAATGTGCTGTTTCTATTTAAGTACAATATATGCATTCCACACAAAACAGCAGTTCCATTCCTGGTAATATATTTAATAAAAATCACCTCACACGTTAAGAGAAGAAGCTTGTAAGACTACTCATAGTTTCAAATGGTAAAATGTCTGAAAATACTTTGATAGGATAGTGGATTAAAAAGTGATTTTTTTTTTTAAAGGAAAGAATTAATAAAATGACTTTGATCAATCCATAGTGTGGGGAAGATCCTTTGGAGAAGGGAATGGCAATCCACTCCAGTATTCTTGCCTGGAGAATTCCAAAAGCCTGACAGACTACATCCATGATGTTGCAGATAGTGGGACACAGTTGAATTACTTTCATATACTGTAGAATACTATGCAATCATTAAAAAAACTGCTATACTTGGATTTATGCATATGCTGACAGATGATAGATACACATGTATGTCTATATCCATAGATGTAGGTATAGACATAAACATAGGTAGAGATTTTTTTACTATAACGGAACTGACTAGATGGCAGCAAGGCAGTCAGATTAAGATATCTGTAGATATATATATAATTATATATTATGTGCACAGTGTGTATATATATGTTATATGTAAAATTATAGAACATAATAGTTCTGTAGAAACTATAGAACATAGTAGTTCTTTGTATTTTAACAAGGCCATTATTTAAAGTAATTGATGCCTAGTAATAAATGAATTTAGATTCATTTTAATGTGTCTGAATTTCCTAACTCATTACATCTCATTTGCCTGAAACATGTTTTACATCAATTTGAGCTCTTCAGAATTTAGCTAACCCATAAATTTGTTAAATCTATACTTGTTTTTCATATGCTTCATTTCTTTTAAAACTTAGGGCATTAATTTTTGCCTGATATTAAGAAATTATATCTTCCAGCTTATAAAATATTAAATTGTGGCTACATTTAAGGTCAAAACACTAAGCAAACAGTTTTAGACATCTAAATATAAGTCCTAGATGTAACTCCATAAACCTAAATGTGAGATATTTAAAGCAAGACCACTTCTTAGAAACTATCTCAGATTTACTGATAATACACTGATGTGTTAAAATCTCACATTTTTGTACATATAATTTCTACTGCTTTTCCCTAGTTCCCTTTCTACCTTTAAACTATAATTTTGGTTAGATATTATTTCCTTATTAAGTTCTCAAGGAATTTAAAAATGCATATTCTTTCATACAATGAATAAACCAGAAAGATCATGTATAGAAACAAGAAAAGTGATTTTTTTTTTTAAAGGAAAGAATTAATAAAATGACTTTGATCAATCCATAGTGTGGGGAAGATCCTTTGGAGAAGGGAATGGCAATCCACTCCAGTATTCTTGCCTGGAGAATTCCAAAAGCCTGACAGACTACATCCATGATGTTGCAGATAGTGGGACACAGTTGAATTACTTTCATATACTGTAGAATACTATGCAATCATTAAAAACTGCTATACTTGGATTTATGCATATGCTGACAGATGATAGATACACATGTATGTCTATATCCATAGATGTAGGTATAGACATAAACATAGGTAGAGATTTTTTTACTATAACGGAACTGACTAGATGGCAGCAAGGCAGTCAGATTAAGATATCTGTAGATATATATATAATTATGTATTATGTGCACAGTGTGTATATATATGTTATATGTAAAATTATAGAACATAATAGTTCTGTAGAAACTATAGAACATAGTAGTTCTTTGTATTTTAACAAGGCCATTATTTAAAGTAATTGATGCCTAGTAATAAATGAATTTAGATTCATTTTAATGTGTCTGAATTTCCTAACTCATTACATCTCATTTGCCTGAAACATGTTTTACATCAATTTGAGCTCTTCAGAATTTAGCTAACCCATAAATTTGTTAAATCTATACTTGTTTTTTCATATGCTTCATTTCTTTTAAAACTTAGGGCATTAATTTTTGCCTGATATTAAGAAATTATATCTTCCAGCTTATAAAATATTAAATTGTGGCTACATTTAAGGTCAAAACACTAAGCAAACAGTTTTAGACATCTAAATATAAGTCCTAGATGTAACTCCATAAACCTAAATGTGAGATATTTAAAGCAAGACCACTTCTTAGAAACTATCTCAGATTTACTGATAATACACTGATGTGTTAAAATCTCACATTTTTGTACATATAATTTCTACTGCTTTTCCCTAGTTCCCTTTCTACCTTTAAACTATAATTTTGGTTAGATATTATTTCCTTATTAAGTTCTCAAGGAATTTAAAAATGCATATTCTTTCATACAATGAATAAACCAGAAAGATCATGTATAGAAACAAGAAAAATAAATGTGTATATTTTCTTAATATAGAGCATAATTTAAAAATGTAACTATTAGGGGAAAACTTGCCAAGAATAATTCACTATTTAAACTTTGGTTTAAATATTCTAAACCAATGCCTTGAATCATTTTACTTAATAATTCCTTCAGTGTAAAGCCTGTCCCCGAAATTTTGGAGAGGGAATTTATTATAAGATCTCAAAAGGTTTGGGGCAATAAATATTATTTCCAGAGCAAGTGTTTTGAAGAGTTAGCTGTTACAGAGGCAGAAGCATATAGACTGAATTTTTTCACATCAGAGACTTTTCTTGAGCAAAAAGGCACAGCCTAGAATTAATGTTTTGTCAACCTTCAGTGGTAAATGGAGCTAGAAGATGTTGTGGAGATTAATTAATTGGCTCTGTGCTTTGCAGAAGCTAGCATAAAAAGGAAATGTGACTGATTAAATATTTTCCGATGTCAGTATGTAAAAAGGAAACTATAGGAAAATCAGGTTTTATAAAATAGGAGTATTGCCACTGTAGTTTCAAGTTGAAGCTCCTAAATAAGATTGGGGACTGTTGAAACATAGTTCTTCTGAATAGTTACACTTGGATAAGCATTATAAGGTACAAACATAGAGTTAGGTTACTCAAGTCAGCTACTTTACCAATAGCAGTCAATTTAACTTGCAGAATATTTTTCTTATTTGTTTACCTTAGTGAATAAACAGAATATGCTCATTCAAAAAATGCATAAAGCTATAAGAAAAAAGGAAAACCATCTTAAATGTTATCACATAGGTGGATATATGAATGTATTATTGAAGGTGGTTCTGTAACTACCTTACCTGCATGTAAATACATGATATCATTGACCAGTTCTTTGCTTTCAAATGCTTCCAGAGATTTCTCTGTGGACATTTACACAGAGATAAGGCATTTATGTATAAAATCGTGTAGTCTATGCATGTATACATATATGTGTATATATATACTTACACACAAACACACACACACACACACATATATATATATGCACAATATGTTATTAAACACTGGGCATGTACTATACTCTTTTTTTTTTTAATGGCACTGCCATGTATTCATGGCTTCTCAGAGGTGCAGTGGTAAAGAATCTGCCTGCTAATGCAGGAGCCAGGGGTCCAATCCCAGTATCAGGAAGATCCCCTGGAGAAGGAAATGGCAGCCCACTCCAGTATTCTTACCTGGAGAATTCTGTGGATAGAGGGGGCTTGGTGGACTATAGTTTGCATGGGGTCACAGAGCTGGACACAACTGAGCAGGAATACATGCATGTATTCATTGTCTTTTTCCCTAAGCAAATTATTCTCCCAAAGTCCAAAATTACTTGTTAATGCTCTCTACGGTCTGTTCCAACTATCTACCAACCAACTCAACAGATGATTTCATATTCCATTTCACACAAGAAGAAAACATAAAATGCACCTGCCAGCAAACCGCACCACCTTCTTTGAAGTCTACAAAATCCTTGCCTTCATGTCCAGGCTCCCCTCTGTCTTTCTCCTACGAAGGATGTGGGCAAGCACTTTGATGTCCGGATCAGAGCCTTCTCCCTGGCTCTCCCTTCCCCCACGCCCCTTTTTGCCAGACCCTCTGTCTCCTGAAGTTTCCAGTTACACTGTTAAAAAGCAAGCTCAGGAGGGGTTAGGGATATACCTAGGACTGATCTGGGATTATACATATCTGTAAACAACAAAACTGTAAAAGCAAAATAAAAATAACTAAGTAATAATAATAATAAAAAAAGGCAAGCCCAGGAGGCAGTACTGCTTATTTTAGAAGCTGAATTCACCTTAATCCACAGCCTCTTAAGATAGATTCTGTGCCTTCTCTCATCCCCAAAGTCAAATTCCTTGAAAGTTTTATCTATTCTGTTTCCATTGCCTCTCTTCCAGAATCCACGGCAGTCTGGCCTACTGAGAAGAGTTTTTTGAAGTAGGTGGAGAGAGGTGAGGTGCTTTCTTATCCAGCCCTTTTGGCGGTATTCAAAACAGTGTCTTGTATTATAGATTCTTTTAAACAGTTCCTGTGCTCAGCATCTGTAAATTTAACACTCTCCTGATCTGCATCCTAGTGCAAGTCCCTATTTATATCGTTGACTAAAAAAAATGAACAACTTGAGAGCTGTGAGTTAAGTTTTATTTGGGGCATAATTAGGACTGCAGCCTGGGAGGCAGTATCCCAGATAGCTCTGAGAGACTGCTCCAAAGAGGCAGTGGGAGGAAGATCGATATATAAGGATTTTGGTGAAGGGGCAGTTCAAATACCATTAAACAAAACATTTTTATTCTACAAATGGTTTTCTGCTAGTCATAAAGATATGATGTCATCATGAAGGAATTCAGTGCTTTTTTAGGTGTGATGAGATACAAGGATTGAGATAATAAAATCTGTTCCTAAAAGCATTTACCTACCTAAAGACCTGCCCCACTGGATTCCTTGGAACACTGAGTGCCTCACCTCACCTGATCTCCTTCAGGGGGTGTTGAAAGTCAGCTGCTCCCAACAGCACAGCGTTCAATTTTTGCAGAGGCAGATAGCAAATGCCCTTGTTGCCCAATCATTGGGAATGTAATTGACAAATGCCAATTTGTAGTTGACAATATCCTTTTCTGACTCCTCATTTCCCAACTCAGAGAAGTTCTTCAGGACCTTCCAAGCTCTCCTCGTGTCTACCTGCATGCGCCCCGGATCGGTGATGGGTTCGGTCACCCCCGGCATGCTATTGTTCCCAGCCCTGGCATCCCTTCTGGGGCCATCCCACAGATCAACATTCTCACCTGATGCCTCTATGCGAAGGTCTTAGAGACTCCTCAAAAACAACATGATCAAATAGAATTTATAAAAATTCCCACCAAACTGGGTGTCTCCCATTGTTCCTCATGTTTATGGAAATTTCCTCATCCCCACCAGGCTCCAGCTTGCTCCCCTTTGCCTTCAGCACTTATATCCATTCTTAAGGTCCGTTGACTCTTTCCCTTAAGTTATTAGAGGTTTGTTTTTAAAAACCAACAAAAAATAACAAAAATATCTCTTTTTTTGGTACATAGGGTTAGAAAGCACATTGAAAAATAGGTGTAAGTCTATAAAGAAGTGCTATTAACTGTCCATTTGTATGGCCTTCCCAGAAAATGTATTTCAGGTTTATTTAAAAGTGTCTTAATGGGTATTTCAAATCCAGATAGTTCTGAGCAGTAAACTTGCTCCAGTGCAAGTCCCTATTTATATCGTTGACAAAAAAAATGAACAACTTGAGAGCTGTGAGTTAAGTTTTATTTGGGGCATAATTAGGACTGCAGCCTGGGAGGCAGTATCCCAGATAGCTCTGAGAGACTGCTCCAAAGAGGCAGTGGGAGGAAGATCGATATATAAGGATTTTGGTGAAGGGGCAGTTCAAATACCATTAAACAAAACATTTTTATTCTACAAATGGTTTTCTGCTAGTCATAAAGATATGATGTCATCATGAAGGAATTCAGTGCTTTTTTAGGTGTGATGAGATACAAGGATTGAGATAATAAAATCTGTTCCTAAAAGCATTTACCTACCTAAAGACCTGCCCCACTGGATTCCTTGGAACACTGAGTGCCTCACCTCACCTGATCTCCTTCAGGGGGTGTTGAAAGTCAGCTGCTCCCAACAGCACAGCGTTCAATTTTTGCAGAGGCAGATAGCAAATGCCCTTGTTGCCCAATCATTGGGAATGTAATTGACAAATGCCAATTTGTAGTTGACAATATCCTTTTCTGACTCCTCATTTCCCAACTCAGAGAAGTTCTTCAGGACCTTCCAAGCTCTCCTCGTGTCTACCTGCATGCTCCCCTGAGCGGTTATGGTTTCAGTCACCCCCAGCATGCTATTGTTCCCAGCCCTGGCATCCCTTCTGGGGCCATCCCACAGATCAACATTCTCACCTGATGCCTCTATGCGAAGGTCTTAGAGACTCCTCAAAAACAACATGATCAAATAGAATTTATAAAAATTCCCACCAAACTGGGTGTCTCCCATTGTTCCTCATGTTTATGGAAATTTCCTCATCCCCACCAGGCTCCAGCTTGCTCCCCTTTGCCTTCAGCACTTATATCCATTCTTAAGGTCCGTTGACTCTTTCCCTTAAGTTATTAGAGGTTTGTTTTTAAAAACCAACAAAAAATAACAAAAATATCTCTTTTTTTGGTACATAGGGTTAGAAAGCACATTGAAAAATAGGTGTAAGTCTATAAAGAAGTGCTATTAACTGTCCATTTGTATGGCCTTCCCAGAAAATGTATTTCAGGTTTATTTAAAAGTGTCTTAATGGGTATTTCAAATCTATCTTCCAATAAGGGAAAAGATATGATTTCTGTGAAATATGTTAATTATCAGATATTGCTTCAGCTTCCAGCAGAGTCCTCTTCTATTTAGTGCCTTCACCATTCTCTTAAAAAATCCAAGTTTTGTTTATGTGTGTGTGTGTGTGTGAGCTCAGTTGTGCCCGACTCTTGGTGACCAATGGACTGTAGCCCACCAGGTTCCTCTGTCCATGGAATTTTCTAGGCAAGAATACTGGAGCAAGTTGCCATTTCCTTCTCCAAGCATCTTCCACACCCAGGGGTTGAACCCATGTTTCGTCTCCTGCATTGGCAGGTAGATTCTTTACCACTCTAAAAAAAAAAAAAAAAAAAAAAAAAAATCCAAATTTTGTTCATACAGTGTACTAAATTTATGTTATGGCCAGTATAAATCTTGCTTATCTAAGTAGATGTAAAGAATCCCATGGAAGTCATTCTTGTAAAATACTTTTACTGATAATGTCATGTTTTACAATTTGAAGTTTTTTGAACAATATATTTATGGATGGTATTCATAAACAGTCATATGCTATGATAGCTGGATCATATTAAAATGAGTGTAAACAAAATTGATAGGAATTTGATTATATAAAATTCAAAAGATGTTATCTACCATAACACATTCAGTTTCAAGTATTTGTAGTTTTCTTTAAATTGTGTATTTTCACACAAGATCCATCTTAGATTCCATCTGAGAACTCAGTCAAAACCTGATCAAATAGAATTTATAAAAATTCCCACCAAACTGGGTGTCTCCCATTGTTCCTCATGTTTATGGAAATTTCCTCATCCCCACCAGGCTCCAGCTTGCTCCCCTTTGCCTTCAGCACTTATATCCATTCTTAAGGTCCGTTGACTCTTTCCCTTAAGTTATTAGAGGTTTGTTTTTAAAAACCAACAAAAAATAACAAAAATATCTCTTTTTTTGGTACATAGGGTTAGAAAGCACATTGAAAAATAGGTGTAAGTCTATAAAGAAGTGCTATTAACTGTCCATTTGTATGGCCTTCCCAGAAAATGTATTTCAGGTTTATTTAAAAGTGTCTTAATGGGTATTTCAAA
Source organism: Tragulus kanchil (assembly GCA_022376925.1). Taxonomy (NCBI): domain Eukaryota; kingdom Metazoa; phylum Chordata; class Mammalia; order Artiodactyla; family Tragulidae; genus Tragulus; species Tragulus kanchil. Next base: position 84,352,664 of record JAIOJX010000031.1, on the reverse strand, counting down.
TCTATCTTCCAATAAGGGAAAAGATATGATTTCTGTGAAATATGTTAATTATCAGATATTGCTTCAGCTTCCAGCAGAGTCCTCTTCTATTTAGTGCCTTCACCATTCTCTTAAAAAATCCAAGTTTTGTTTATGTGTGTGTGTGTGTGTGAGCTCAGTTGTGCCCGACTCTTGGTGACCAATGGACTGTAGCCCACCAGGTTCCTCTGTCCATGGAATTTTCTAGGCAAGAATACTGGAGCAAGTTGCCATTTCCTTCTCCAAGCATCTTCCACACCCAGGGGTTGAACCCATGTTTCGTCTCCTGCATTGGCAGGTAGATTCTTTACCACTCTCAAAAAAAAAAAAAAAAAAAAAAATCCAAATTTTGTTCATACAGTGTACTAAATTTATGTTATGGCCAGTATAAATCTTGCTTATCTAAGTAGATGTAAAGAATCCCATGGAAGTCATTCTTGTAAAATACTTTTACTGATAATGTCATGTTTTACAATTTGAAGTTTTTTGAACAATATATTTATGGATGGTATTCATAAACAGTCATATGCTATGATAGCTGGATCATATTAAAATGAGTGTAAACAAAATTGATAGGAATTTGATTATATAAAATTCAAAAGATGTTATCTACCATAACACATTCAGTTTCAAGTATTTGTAGTTTTCTTTAAATTGTGTATTTTCACACAAGATCCATCTTAGATTCCATCTGAGAACTCAGTCAAAACACTTTCAGTATATTATAACCCAGTTATATTTGCAAAAGCATGAATAAAGTTCACAAGTTTGCATACCACGCCACACAGACTTGATGAGGGCAGAGGTTGCATCTGTCTTTTTATGACTGGCTGCCTAGGAGAGTGCTGTGCCTGTAGTGATCCTCAGTAAATACTTTCTAAATGACTAGACACATGCGAAAGAATATAATGCCTGTATGGACTAAACATTGCAGCTCTAATGGCATATTTCACATTCCCCTGGAGATGTCACACATTCTTAATTCAGAAATAATCTGCTAGGAGAGTTGTTGTTGTTCAGTCACTAAATTGTGTAAGACTCTGCAATCCCATGGACTGCTGCACGCCAGCTTTCCCTGTCCTCCAGCATTTCCCAGAGTCTGCTCAAAGAGTTTCCCATTGAGTTGATGATGCCATCCAACCATCTCATCCTTGGCTGCCCCCTTTTTCCTCCTACCTTTAATTTTTCCCAGCATCAGGGTTTTTTCCATTGAATCATCTCTTCCCATCTGGTGGCCAAAGTTTTGGAGCTTCAGCTTTAGCATCAGTCCTTCCAATGAATATTCAAGGTTGACTTCCTTTAGGATTGGCTAGTTTGATCTTGCTGTCCAAGGGATTCAGAAGCATCTCTCCACTACCATGATTTGAAAGCATCAGTTCTTCAGTATCCAGCCTTTTTTATGGTCCAGCTCTCACAATCATACATGACTATTGGAAAAACCATAGCTTTGATTATATGCACCTTTGTCAGTAAGTGATGTCTCTGCATAATAATACACTGTCTAGGTTTGTCATAGCTTTTCTTCCAAGGATCAAGCATCTTCTAATTTCATGACTGCTGTCACTAGCCATAGTGATTTTGGATAAAATAAAGTCTGTCACTATTTCCATTTTTCCCCTTATATTTGCCATTAATTGATGGAACCAGATTGCCATGATCTTAGGTTTTTTGCTGGGGGAGTAGCCACACTAAAATAAGAGCTTATTTAATGACTTCTTTAAAAAAAAAAAAAAAAACCTAAATTTGAAAATTAGGTTTGAATAAAACCTAGGGTAGTGGTTCTCAAACTTCAACATCATCAGAATCAACTAGAGATACTATTAATATTAAAACATTGAATGGTAGGACATGCATCACACAGTTTCTGATTTGGGGAAAGGACCTGAGAATTTGAATTTCTAACAAACCTCTGGGTGATACTGATACTGCTGGTCTAGGAGGCATCCCTTATAGCTGATGACCCAGGGCATTATCACTTACATAGGATTCAGTATCACATTTATACATGGAGAAAGATATGGAGCAGTCTAATGGCATATTTCACATTCCCCTGGAGATGTCACACATTCTTAATTCAGAAATAATCTGCTAGGAGAGTTGTTGTTGTTCAGTCACTAAATTGTGTAAGACTCTGCAATCCCATGGACTGCTGCACGCCAGCTTTCCCTGTCCTCCAGCATTTCCCAGAGTCTGCTCAAAGAGTTTCCCATTGAGTTGATGATGCCATCCAACCATCTCATCCTTGGCTGCCCCCTTTTTCCTCCTACCTTTAATTTTTCCCAGCATCAGGGTTTTTTCCATTGAATCATCTCTTCCCATCTGGTGGCCAAAGTTTTGGAGCTTCAGCTTTAGCATCAGTCCTTCCAATGAATATTCAAGGTTGACTTCCTTTAGGATTGGCTAGTTTGATCTTGCTGTCCAAGGGATTCAGAAGCATCTCTCCACTACCATGATTTGAAAGCATCAGTTCTTCAGTATCCAGCCTTTTTTATGGTCCAGCTCTCACAATCATACATGACTATTGGAAAAACCATAGCTTTGATTATATGCACCTTTGTCAGTAAGTGATGTCTCTGCATAATAATACACTGTCTAGGTTTGTCATAGCTTTTCTTCCAAGGATCAAGCATCTTCTAATTTCATGACTGCTGTCACTAGCCATAGTGATTTTGGATAAAATAAAGTCTGTCACTATTTCCATTTTTCCCCTTATATTTGCCATTAATTGATGGAACCAGATTGCCATGATCTTAGGTTTTTTGCTGGGGGAGTAGCCACACTAAAATAAGAGCTTATTTAATGACTTCTTTAAAAAAAAAAAAAAAAACCTAAATTTGAAAATTAGGTTTGAATAAAACCTAGGGTAGTGGTTCTCAAACTTCAACATCATCAGAATCAACTAGAGATACTATTAATATTAAAACATTGAATGGTAGGACATGCATCACACAGTTTCTGATTTGGGGAAAGGACCTGAGAATTTGAATTTCTAACAAACCTCTGGGTGATACTGATACTGCTGGTCTAGGAGGCATCCCTTATAGCTGATGACCCAGGGCATTATCACTTACATAGGATTCAGTATCACATTTATACATGGAGAAAGATATGAGAAGGAGCAGCAGCAGCAGAATTAACACACTACCGTTCTTTTTGCATTTGATGTGCCTTACATCCTGTGTTCAAATAAGTGAAACACAAGTTGTATAAAACAGAAGAAAAGAAAATTCAAAAGTTAAGGTGTTTGGACTTTGGAAAGGAGCATCATGGTTTATTTATTCTGCATGCTAGGTACCGTGATCACATTTTTTAACATTTCTCAGAAGTGCATGAAGTAACGTCAATAGATACTTGATTTTGTTCAATCTATCCGAACTATCAGTTATCTTTGCAAAGCACAACTGGGACTTTCAGTCTTGACAGGATGGCACAGACTTGTTTCACCTTGCTTTTCCTCACTAAGGATAACAGAAATTCCTGGAAATTACGCAAAAGTCATCTGAAGGCTGGTAAGAGGTGAACGGAAGGTGAACTAATGTGGGATCCCGAGGCTGAAGGAACAACACAGCAGCAGTAAGTTAACCAATTCTTCTACAACAACACAGCGAAAGCTCTGAAAATTAAAACTTTCATTTGAACCAAAACCCACAAAAGCAGGTAAGTACCAGGGCAATCAACCTAACTAGGGTAATCTCCTGCTAAAACAGAAGATTTAAATAGAACACAGAGTCTCCTAACATAATAGACAAAATGTTCAGAGTACAATGAAAAATAACCCCTCCTGCCAAGAACCCAAGAGGCAAGAAAACCACAGCCTGAGAAAGACAAGCAACTGATTGCAGTATCAAGATAAAGCAGATGCTGTTATTGTTTGACAGTGATTTTAAAGCTGACATCTTAAAATGCTTTTGGGATTAGTCTCTCAGTCATGTCTCACTCTTTGTGCCCCCATGGACTGTAGCCCACCAGGTTCCTTTGTCCATGGAATTTTCCAGGCAAGAATACTGGAGTGTGTATTTCTTCCTCCAAAGGATCTTCTTAACCTAAGGATTGAATCCAAGTCGCCCGTGTCCACTACAGGTGGATTCTTTACCCACTGAGCCATTGGACTTAGTCAATCAATTATTAATTTTCCTGAAACAGATGGAAAATAGAATTTCAGCTAAGCAATAGAAGCTATGAAAAATGAACTAAATGGAAGTGATAACACTAGAAGTTATAATAACAACAAAAATAAAACAGAACCCCCAAACAAAATAAACAACAACAAAAAACCTTGCTGGGTAGATTTCATAGTCCAGTGGAAATGACCTGGGGTAGGATCAATGAGCTGGAGTAATGATCAAGAGGATTCACCCAAATTGAACAACAAGAAGGAAGTTGATTGAAAAAAAAAAAAAGTAAGAAGCTCGTAAGCCAATGGGACACTAGCGAAAGATTGAATAATTGCATCATTACAGATAGGTAGATTGAAAGATTATTCATTGAAATAATGGTTGAAATGTAGGTAAAACTATACTATTTAGAAAAAAAAGTAAAAAAAAAAACTTTTTAGGCTTGAGTAGGGTTAGGCAAAGAGTTCTTAAAACTAACACTAAAATCACGATCCTTAAAGGAAAAATTAGTAAATTGAACTTTGAAATAAAAAACTATTTCTCCATGAAAACCCATGTGAAGCAGATCAAAAGACAAACCACAACCTGGTAGAAGGTGCTTGCAAGCCACATCTGAGAAAAGACTGGTGAGCATATGAAGGACTCTCGAAATTCAACAATAAAGACACTTCACTGATAAAGATATATAGACAGCAAAGAAGCACATGAAAATATGGTTGATGTAGCTATCTGTTAGGAATATGCCAATGAAGACCATGATGAAAGGTCACCATACACCTATGAGAGCAGCTGAAATAAGCAAAAATAGTGACAATACCAAGGGCTGGTGAAGAAGTACAGAAATTGGATGCTCCCATGTAGCTGGTGGCAATGTGAAATGCCACAACCACTCTGAAATCATTTGGCAATTCATGTAAATCTAAACATGCAATTTACATAAAACCTAGTAAACACATTGAGGCATTCATCCCAGAGAAATGAAAGCTTATTTTCACAGATAAAACAGTATACAACAGTGAAGAGCAATTTTCATTGTAACAGCCAAGTAACTGGAAATGACTCAGATGTATTTAATCAAATGAATGGTTAAATAGTCTACGACACACATTCTTTCAATCAATTATTAATTTTCCTGAAACAGATGGAAAATAGAATTTCAGCTAAGCAATAGAAGCTATGAAAAATGAACTAAATGGAAGTGATAACACTAGAAGTTATAATAACAACAAAAATAAAACAGAACCCCCAAACAAAATAAACAACAACAAAAAACCTTGCTGGGTAGATTTCATAGTCCAGTGGAAATGACCTGGGGTAGGATCAATGAGCTGGAGTAATGATCAAGAGGATTCACCCAAATTGAACAACAAGAAGGAAGTTGATTGAAAAAAAAAGTAAGAAGCTCGTAAGCCAATGGGACACTAGCGAAAGATTGAATAATTGCATCATTACAGATAGGTAGATTGAAAGATTATTCATTGAAATAATGGTTGAAATGTAGGTAAAACTATACTATTTAGAAAAAAAAGTAAAAAAAAAAACTTTTTAGGCTTGAGTAGGGTTAGGCAAAGAGTTCTTAAAACTAACACTAAAATCACGATCCTTAAAGGAAAAATTAGTAAATTGAACTTTGAAATAAAAAACTATTTCTCCATGAAAACCCATGTGAAGCAGATCAAAAGACAAACCACAACCTGGTAGAAGGTGCTTGCAAGCCACATCTGAGAAAAGACTGGTGAGCATATGAAGGACTCTCGAAATTCAACAATAAAGACACTTCACTGATAAAGATATATAGACAGCAAAGAAGCACATGAAAATATGGTTGATGTAGCTATCTGTTAGGAATATGCCAATGAAGACCATGATGAAAGGTCACCATACACCTATGAGAGCAGCTGAAATAAGCAAAAATAGTGACAATACCAAGGGCTGGTGAAGAAGTACAGAAATTGGATGCTCCCATGTAGCTGGTGGCAATGTGAAATGCCACAACCACTCTGAAATCATTTGGCAATTCATGTAAATCTAAACATGCAATTTACATAAAACCTAGTAAACACATTGAGGCATTCATCCCAGAGAAATGAAAGCTTATTTTCACAGATAAAACAGTATACAACAGTGAAGAGCAATTTTCATTGTAACAGCCAAGTAACTGGAAATGACTCAGATGTATTTAATCAAATGAATGGTTAAATAGTCTACGACACACATTCCATGGAGTGTTTACTCAGCACTGCACAGTAATGAGCTATTGATACATGGAACAACTTGATGAATCCCTAGGGGATTATGTGAGTCAGTGAAGCCAGTCAATCCCACAATGTTAAATACTACATTATTTCATTTAGATAACACTTCTGAAATAAAGTTTTGGAAATGAACAGATTACTGGTTGCCAACGATTGAGGATGGGGGGCTGTGGGTATAGTTAGCAAAAGACAATATGGTAGAACTTCCCTGGTGGTCCAGTGGGTAAGGACACCGCCTTGCAGTTCAGGGGGCTCCGGTTCGGTCCCTGGCCTGGGAGGATCCCTCGTGCAGCAGAGCCGCTGGACCTGTGTGTCCAGCTACCGAGCTGGAACTCTGGAGCGCATGCGCCCAGAGCCGGTGCTCTGTGGCGAGAGAGGCCACTGCGATGGGGGACCCACACAGGCCAAAGAACAAAGATAAATAAATGAAAGACCAATAGAAGTGGCCAATAAATAAATAAATTTTTTTTTTAAAGAAAAGGCAATATGGTAGATCCTTGTGCTCAGTTCCCGACTGTGGTAGACATACAAAGCTATGCATGGGCAAGAGATGTCACACACACACACACAAGTACAGATACAATGTGGATAATCTGGTAAGATGGACAGGTTGTATTAATGTCGAGATTCTGTCTGTATTATTATACAAAATGTAGTTTTACAAAATATTAACAATGAAGAAAATATTTCTTATGTATTCTGGTAAAACATCTCAATGTGAAAGTCCAAGCAGTACAACTGATCAGTCAGCACTGCTTTTCAAGAGGCCCATCTGGATCAGGGTCCCTTGTTTTGAACCCAAGGAGCCCACAATGTGTGGAGGCAGGTGTGTGCTCCGAATCAACTTACAGACACAGAACTGAACCTGAAGTTTTAGGACTCAAGGGCGGTTGAGCACCCCTCCCACCTCCCTTGACCTGATCCACACACTGTTCTAATTAGAGAGCCGTTTCCTCTGCCCAGCTGTTTTCAATCTGGACAAACCACAGTGACGTCCACAGAGACAACACGGCCCTTCTCATCTTCAGGGAAGACCGCTCCCCAAAGCCATGTGAGTTAAATTTTTTGGGCAGTTTTTATGAATGCATTGAAGAAGATAAAAGGCCCTCCATGAAACAGATAATATATTGTCCCTGAAAAATGTTTGTATTCTGTAGACTAAATCCTAAACCACTCTTTATACATGTTCTTTCCAATAAATTAAAGCTTAAGAATGACGAGTACTAAATGAGCAAAAACATGCTGATCTGAAATTTGAATGGGATGAATCAGTCTTGTAAAATATATAAATTGAAAGTTTTATTCTTGCCTAATTCCTTTCATTTTGGCAACTTCTCTGTTATAAAAGTGTCTGTGGGTTGGTTTTGATGATAAACTAAGATAGTATGTGTTCATTTGAAATGTTGAGAGAAGCAAAATGAATGTGGGAAGGAAACCAACTCCATCACAGTTCTGCCTCAGGGAATGAACCTTGATGACTGTTTCAATTCCTCTATTCCTGTGTGTGCGTGTGGTGTGTGTGTGCGTGTGTTTAACTGGGTCACAACTGCATGCAGATCGTAAGGTCCCTCTTGATGCACTTTTACAGGCAATGTACATCCAGAATCCATAGCCCTGATCCTACACAGTGCTTGGGTCCCAGAAGGCCTCTTACTATACTGCCCAGCAATGGCCCCCCACTCAAAGTAACCTCTATTTCAATCTCTAGATAAAAGAATGATTTTTGCCTGTTTGGGAATTTCATAGAAATGGAGTGTGGCTGACTGCAGTGTCTCAACATGAGGTTAATCAGACTTGTCCTGTGACAAGCAACAGTGATTTGCTCTCACCCCCACTGCAGGCTGTTCCCCTGTGTTAACAGTGGTAATGTTCCAAGGCTCATCCACCCCTCTCATGGGACGAGGTGGGAAGTGGATCTCATCATGAGGCTGTCGTGAGTTAGGCTGCTTCTGGCAGATGTGAGCTCTGGCATCTATTGCCTATCTATCTGGGAGTAAAATGACTCAGCCAGGAGGGTGTATATATTCAGTTTGAGTTGATGCTGCTAATTTTTGAGAGTTTCCATGCTTCCTATTCTTGCTGACACTGTGTGTCCTTTCAATTTTAGTCAATGGTGATAAATCATTGTAAGTCAAAAGAAGAGCAAAGTGAGTCTAGAATTTTGTATCCCATGCATTATATCATAATCTTTCACATGGGTTGTTTCTCTTGTCTGATAGCATGATTAGCTATTAGAAAAGCAAAAATATCTTACAAAAAGGGCTCTCAAAAATGTCTAAAGGAATCACATACTATCATCAAACACAGTGTGTTTGAGTGTGGGGTAGGACGTACAGGGTTTCCCACATGGTGCTTATGGTATAGAACCCCCGCGGGGATCTTCCGCAGAAAGGGAAGGCAGCAGGGATTACTCCCGGCGGAACCGGGAGATCTCGGAGAGAGGCAAACCTTGAACTGTCCGCCCCGCAGCCCCTCGGCTGAGGCAAGGGACAATCAGACGCGACAGGGGTTCCATCGAAGTAGTTCCACTTTATTAATGAAGATACACAGCTTTTATAGGCAAGTGAAGGGGGTTTTGCACGGGACTTCCTATAGATTACACCAATCAAGCTAAAGACCAAGCAATCATTCACGAGCGCGGAAACCGAGGGAACCAATCAGAAATTTTGACCATCAATTAACAATTTAGATCACGCCCTGCCTCTTCCTGTAGGCGCCATCTTAGCTGCAAACATGTGCTTAAGCTCCTTTAAACAATGCACTTAAGCTTCCCTTCATTTCCATGTCCCTTCCTGTAGGCGCCATCTTAGCTCCAAGCTGAAACAATGTGCTTAAGCTTCTTTACACTTAAAACAGCCCTCTTTCAATTCAGAGCCCCACACTCCCCCTCTATAGAAATGTGGATTAGATCCCTGTGTCATCAGGAGGATCCCCTGGAGAGGAGCATGGCATCCCACTGCAGTGTTCTTGCCTGGATAATTCCATGGACTTAAGACCCTGGCAGACTAAAATCTATGAGGTCACAGAGTCAGACATGACTGATGCACTGTAGCATTTTTAATTGTTTTTTGCTTTATTTTTTTTAACTGTAATTTTATGTGAACATTTGTGATTGAGACTAGAATTAGTATTCTACCATGAGGCTATTAAACAATAATTTTTAAAATCTTCATGTAAAACCTGCCAGAAACTAACATTTAATTGCTGATATGCTATGTTAAGAACTCTTTACCATTTTCATTATATACACAACATGATGTTGTTATTGTTTCAATTCTCTTCTTTTTCCTGCCTTAAAGAGAATGGGCTTCCCTGTGGCTCAGTGGTAAAGAACCTGCCTGCCAATGCAGAGACAAAGGATATGGGGGCTCAATCCCTGGGTGGGGAAGATCCTCTAGAAAATGAAATGGCAACCCACTCCAGTGTTCTTGCCCGGAAAATCCCATGGACAGAGGAGCCTAGTGGGCTATAGTCCATGGGGCTGCAAAAGAGTCAGAGGAAACTTAGCGACTAAACAGAAACAATTAAAGAGAATACAAAGGGTGAATAAAAAGTTGTCTCTAATCTACAAGGATATGCATCTTCAAGTCTTCCTCTTGGGGAAAGGTATAGATATAAACACGCATTTTTATTAAATTGCAAATTTTCAAAACTCTGATTCAGTTGTCTATTCTAAACAGTGGGTAACTCTGAGCAGTAAATACTGAGGTCTACTAGTTCCTGCTAGGCTTCTGCTCATAACGAAGGGTTAGCAGGTTATCTTCTAAGCCTGCGGTGGTCTAGGACCCATCTACTTTGCAGTGTGTATTTCATTCATTTCATATCCTCTCTGTAGTAACTACTGAGCGAATTGGATCTCATGTTCTGTTGCCAACACTAGGCGTTGCAAAATTAGTCACAGCCACTTACTTTCCTTTGATATTCACTTGATTTAGAGGCTAGGCCAACTCTACATGTACCCTCATCTGGGAATATTGCAAAAAGCCCTGCTGCATTTTATTTCAGAAGATTCTTGATGTTAACAACCTTTCACAGCTGGTGAGATTGCTCGTCCTCTATGTGCCTTATGAACACACTTCTGAACTATTTCACTACCTTTATGCCCTCATCTGGATATAAACATGGACTTTTAGGGTAGATACATGACTGATGCACTGTAGCATTTTTAATTGTTTTTTGCTTTATTTTTTTTAACTGTAATTTTATGTGAACATTTGTGATTGAGACTAGAATTAGTATTCTACCATGAGGCTATTAAACAATAATTTTTAAAATCTTCATGTAAAACCTGCCAGAAACTAACATTTAATTGCTGATATGCTATGTTAAGAACTCTTTACCATTTTCATTATATACACAACATGATGTTGTTATTGTTTCAATTCTCTTCTTTTTCCTGCCTTAAAGAGAATGGGCTTCCCTGTGGCTCAGTGGTAAAGAACCTGCCTGCCAATGCAGAGACAAAGGATATGGGGGCTCAATCCCTGGGTGGGGAAGATCCTCTAGAAAATGAAATGGCAACCCACTCCAGTGTTCTTGCCCGGAAAATCCCATGGACAGAGGAGCCTAGTGGGCTATAGTCCATGGGGCTGCAAAAGAGTCAGAGGAAACTTAGCGACTAAACAGAAACAATTAAAGAGAATACAAAGGGTGAATAAAAAGTTGTCTCTAATCTACAAGGATATGCATCTTCAAGTCTTCCTCTTGGGGAAAGGTATAGATATAAACACGCATTTTTATTAAATTGCAAATTTTCAAAACTCTGATTCAGTTGTCTATTCTAAACAGTGGGTAACTCTGAGCAGTAAATACTGAGGTCTACTAGTTCCTGCTAGGCTTCTGCTCATAACGAAGGGTTAGCAGGTTATCTTCTAAGCCTGCGGTGGTCTAGGACCCATCTACTTTGCAGTGTGTATTTCATTCATTTCATATCCTCTCTGTAGTAACTACTGAGCGAATTGGATCTCATGTTCTGTTGCCAACACTAGGCGTTGCAAAATTAGTCACAGCCACTTACTTTCCTTTGATATTCACTTGATTTAGAGGCTAGGCCAACTCTACATGTACCCTCATCTGGGAATATTGCAAAAAGCCCTGCTGCATTTTATTTCAGAAGATTCTTGATGTTAACAACCTTTCACAGCTGGTGAGATTGCTCGTCCTCTATGTGCCTTATGAACACACTTCTGAACTATTTCAACTCAGTCGCTTCTGTTTTGGATGCCCCCTCCCTGCTCTGACTCTCATCATTCCCTTTCCAGTAAAAAAGGAAACAGACTATATAGCTTTTCAGGTTGAAAATGCAATCAGTCTCTTTTCATTCTGGAGATTTTAGACATGATTGTTCTAGGAATTCAGTTGTCTGGTACTTCTAAGATCAACCAAGTAGAATATTTTAGTTCAAATGAAAAGAAACATTTCAATCCATCATCCAGATAATCTGTCTACAAATATCCTCCCCCTGCCCCAAACTTAAACTAAGGTCCTGAGGCACAGAAGACACATTTTATGTGTTCCCACATATCCAGCTTCCAGAGAAACTGAGACAAGGAAAATAAGCAGAATCAGGTCAAGTTCTCTCAGGCACACAGTGTGTGCTATGGTATAACAAGCTTTGTGGGCTCTCAGACACTTGGCTGAGACTGTATTTTCATAGCTGTTAAGATGAATATTCATAACATATCAGAGTCATCTCTTCCCCCAACCTGTTTTCCCTTGGATCGTTCCCACTCCTGTCAGGGCACCTCCTGGGCAGCAAACCCTGGACCAGTAGCTGGAATGCAGTCACCCTGACAGGAGAAGGCTCATATGAATGGAATTCACCTTTAGTCCAGCAGAAAGTTGAGCAAGTTATTCCACAAAGAACTTTTTTTTTTCCTGAAAAATGTGCTAAAAGGCCCTGGTGTTGGGTGCAAATTGCAGACAAATTGGAATCAGGAGATGTCCTTCCTGCCCTCCACTGTGGCCTGTGACAGGCTGCCACAGTCTTGTTTGTGCAGGGGGAACTGACAAAGTGGGTCCAGAACTGTAGTCTTGTCATCCTGTGAAAGTAAACATGTTTCCAGGACAGAGACCTTCATTCAGGAAACCAGGAAGTTCCAAGTGGACTACATGTGTTAGGATGGCATCAGGATGGGTTTCCAGAGCTTGGGAATGAGACTGTAAAGCCCACATGTCTGAAGATTTCATATCAGAGTGTGCAGTATTCCAGCAAAGAGATGGTCAAGTTAAGGACAAAGAGGAAAAAATGAAGGAGGGGGGAGTTAAGGATATTTAGACTGAAAAAAACAGAGGCTGGCAGTTGATTAAGCACCACACTGTAGAATGCAGGAGTATTATAGGTTATCTGAATTCTCTAGCTGGTAACAACTGAAGTGTATATTATTTTGCACACATCTCAATATTCTTCAAGATTCCACAGCTCCCCCCCTTGGTCCTGCCTGTGAAAGAGCTTCCTGGGGCATAGAGTCTCTTCCTGCTTCACAACTTTCTCCTTTCCTCAGGGTGCAGGCTTGTGTTCCACAATCCTGTCTCTTCTTTTCTCTTTTTATGTCTCTATCTGTTTTCTACTTCATTCCAGGGAGGCCGGCTTACCCTCTGGAGGCCTGGGGTCTTCTGTTGTCACCTAGGGGCTTGTAAGAGTTTTTCCATCTCTTGATGATTTTTTGATGAATTTGTTGAGAAACTGGTGATCTCTTCATCTTATTCCTCCACCACTTGCTTTAATGCCAGGCTGGATGAAGCACAAGCTAGAATCAAGATTGCCAGGAGAACTATCAATAACCTCAGATATGCAGATGATACCACCCTTATGCCAGAAGGCAGAGAGGAACTAAAGAGCCTCTTGATGAAGGTGAAAGAGGAGACTGAAAAAGTTGGCCTAAAACTCAACATTCAAAAAATGAAGATCATGGCATATGGGTAAACAAAGGAAAGAGTACAAACTATTTTCTTGAACTCTCAAATCACTGCACAGTTGGGTGTTCTCCAGGGTGCCAGGCGGTATGGTCTCAAAGGTGTGCTTTCTACAAGATTTGGAAACACGACTCTCACCAGAGACTTGGGACATGTGCTGAAGATTAAATGCACAAACAAATTGTTAGCTTTCATAGATATGATTTCCTCTTATTATGTCATAAATCACGGTTATTTCTAGTGTCACCTGATCTGTGAACTAATGTGATAGGAGATGCTCTGGAGATTTCTGAAAGCTGTGTGGAAAATAGAGTTGCCCGCTGTGGGTGACTGGAGCCTTCCCTCTATGTGCGTTTCCAGCATTGGACTATGGAGTTGCATGGGCAGTTGTCTTCTAAGAGTTCTGATTGCCCAGCATCCATGGTAAAATAACACTCATATTCATCTGGTTAATTAACTATTTGAATGAACAGAGCATATTTGTCACAGACCAAATATGAATTTCTAAGTTTGCACATATGCACACACCCACACAAACTTGGCAGGTGCTGTTGAATATGTTTTCTGTGTCAAGGTTTTTCTGTTTCATCAGTATCATTTGTAAATGACCTGAGTTCTTATCCTGACAAAATATTAGAGGATGATTCAGCAATAGGTCTAGAGCTTTATGACTCTCAGATCCTCCTATAGAGCAGATAACCGTGTGTTTTAAGTTTCTCATTGCCTGCCTATCTGTATGTAACAGATCACCATGGTAATAAAAGGGGCCATGAGCACCACCCCACATCAAGTGCCAGAAGACCCCACGTCAAGGGCCAGAAGACTCCAAAAGAACCAACTTTATCCCAGTTGCTTTTTGTTTTGTGTGATCTGAGGAAGAAATCTCTCACATGCTTGCTCTGGCATGATTGTATATGATGTTATTGTTATAACAATTGACCTCCATAAGAATTATTCCATCAACTCAGCTCTATGTTACTGGAAGGTATCAAATAATAATATCTAGACCTGATTTTCTAGCAGAATAGCAAGAGTTAGGAGAGGTAGGCTGTGTTTCTTCATAGCAACACATTTAGAGATACCAAAGATATGTCTATTTGAGGTATCTCTCAAAAGCAAAATATATAACATAGAAAGAAATTTTCTGACTCTCAATCACTGCACAGTTGGGTGTTCTCCAGGGTGCCAGGCGGTATGGTCTCAAAGGTGTGCTTTCTACAAGATTTGGAAACACGACTCTCACCAGAGACTTGGGACATGTGCTGAAGATTAAATGCACAAACAAATTGTTAGCTTTCATAGATATGATTTCCTCTTATTATGTCATAAATCACGGTTATTTCTAGTGTCACCTGATCTGTGAACTAATGTGATAGGAGATGCTCTGGAGATTTCTGAAAGCTGTGTGGAAAATAGAGTTGCCCGCTGTGGGTGACTGGAGCCTTCCCTCTATGTGCGTTTCCAGCATTGGACTATGGAGTTGCATGGGCAGTTGTCTTCTAAGAGTTCTGATTGCCCAGCATCCATGGTAAAATAACACTCATATTCATCTGGTTAATTAACTATTTGAATGAACAGAGCATATTTGTCACAGACCAAATATGAATTTCTAAGTTTGCACATATGCACACACCCACACAAACTTGGCAGGTGCTGTTGAATATGTTTTCTGTGTCAAGGTTTTTCTGTTTCATCAGTATCATTTGTAAATGACCTGAGTTCTTATCCTGACAAAATATTAGAGGATGATTCAGCAATAGGTCTAGAGCTTTATGACTCTCAGATCCTCCTATAGAGCAGATAACCGTGTGTTTTAAGTTTCTCATTGCCTGCCTATCTGTATGTAACAGATCACCATGGTAATAAAAGGGGCCATGAGCACCACCCCACATCAAGTGCCAGAAGACCCCACGTCAAGGGCCAGAAGACTCCAAAAGAACCAACTTTATCCCAGTTGCTTTTTCTTTTGTGTGATCTGAGGAAGAAATCTCTCACATGCTTGCTCTGGCATGATTGTATATGATGTTATTGTTATAACAATTGACCTCCATAAGAATTATTCCATCAACTCAGCTCTATGTTACTGGAAGGTATCAAATAATAATATCTAGACCTGATTTTCTAGCAGAATAGCAAGAGTTAGGAGAGGTAGGCTGTGTTTCTTCATAGCAACACATTTAGAGATACCAAAGATATGTCTATTTGAGGTATCTCTCTGTGTTATATAATATGCCTTTCAGTTTCACAAAGTATTATAACATGGAAACACTCATTTCAATTAGCCTACATTTCAAAATCTGTTTCTACATATTTTTACAAACATTACATTTTTACATGGTGGCTTGCAACATGTTTAGAAGAAAAATTTCCAGATTTATTTCTTATTCTTTATTAATTCTGAAATATGTCAAATAGTTCCAACATATCACAACAAAAAGTCTACATACTAAAGACATGACTTAACAGAGAAATTCAGGGCAGCTGCCTGTGTACCCACCACCAGACTTTAGAGTCAAAATCCTCCAAATCCTCCCAAGATGTTAGAGGCCCTGACGACAGGGGAACACCATCTTCAGAGGTAACAGGTGTGTCTACACTTTGTATGCAGTGTGATTTTGTTTTGCATGAAAGGCTTAGCTTCTATCTTTCCCAGCATAATATATCTCTTCGTTTTGCATGGATTTGATATTTTAAGAATTAAATCGTGCAGTCTTTCTCCTTTCGTAGCCCACTTTTTTGAAAATCCCACCCTGTATTTAGAGAGGTCGGTCTCACTACTGCCTGTGCCTAGTCTGACCATTCCCATGACGTCCAGCGGAGAGGATAATGTAATTTATTTATTCACCTTTCCAATCAGTGAATGTTTAGGTTGTTTTCAGTTGTGTTGCTCTTGCCCAAAGCCAACTTAAATGACTTTCATCACACGTGTGCCACTTATCCCTAAGACACATCACAGAAATAACGCTCTCACTTGTCTGAGCAGGTCTCAGAATTCACCAGGAAATCCACAATAGTTTCCCAGCATCCTCGTGCTGGTTTATACTCCCACAAGTGAACAAGACTTGATCCTGTCAAATTCTGATTTTCACATTGGTGGCTGTGATATTCTATTTCATTGGGATGCTCTCTGCATTTTACTTTTGGTTAATAAGTCTGAGCATCTTTTCCAAACGTTTCTGTTTTCTGTAAAATTCCTACTTGGGCCCTTTAAATAGTTTCTATAATTTTCTTTTAAGCATTTTCTCTAAAAGTTTAAAAATTAGTTTTTGAGGGTCATATCTTTCATGTGTATCAAAAATACATTTTGTCATGGTGTAAATTAGATGTCTAAAACTTTTCACATCTGGATAAGCAGTGATCAGCACATTGTTGAATAGCTCAGGTTTTTCCAGGTGATCTGCAGTGACTAATGGCCTAGGTTTCTCTTTAGTTCTTGGTCTCTTTCTGAACTCTCTACTCCTTTCATGGTGCATTTTTGTGTTCTTGACTTCTCATCACGATAAGTTCCTGTCAATTATTGATATGTGTTGAAGGGGGATGCCCCCACTGCCATCCCAACGTACTTCCTCTTCAGAAATGTTGTGGATAGCTTTGGGCCTTTGCTTTTTCAGGTAAATTGACCAACAGATGATACAATTCATAAAACACTGACTGGAACTTGGATACAATTACATTGACTTAAGGAACACTTTAGCAGATTGGAGAGAACTGAATTTTTTTGTGGTATGAGATCATGACAAAACTCTTCCTGTGTGAGATATTTTCAAGGATTTGTATATTAAAATGATTTAATTTTATATATTTTATATTAAAATGGTTTTATACTATTCTCCATAATAATTTCTCATCTTTTAAAATAATTCACTTTTAGATATTTAATACATTTGGACTTTCCTAAAAGATGTAGTCTTAAAAACTTCACTGGGTATTGGCTGTTGCTGACATTTTGTGCTGTTGATTTCTACGTCTTAACACACTGCTGTTGCGTCTCATTAATCCCAATGACATGTCTGTGTTCAGGGCTAAAACCATCATGTGATTTCTAAACAATAGCTTATATGCATCTGTTTTTTAATCTCTATAATTTTAATTTTTATCATCACAATGTAATGGCTAACCCATCTAGGACAAAGGTGCAGAGAAAAGTAAACATCGATTGTTAAGCGAATGTTTACATCCCACTGTGATACAGGATGGTAGCCACAAGGATTTTTGTAGGTAATGTCTGTTGAATTAAAGAAGTTCTCTTTTGTTATCAATTTGCTAACATTGTTATCATTAAGTAACTTTTCAGTTTTACCATATACTTTTTCTGCATTAACAAGGTGATTACTTGACTTATTTCTGTTGATTGATGTGTTAAGTTAGCTCAATGATTTGTCTTCTGCTTACTTCTCTTACATTCTAGATTGTGATGGTCAGGCATTATTTGTCTCATAAAATACTTCTAAAATATGTCCTCTTTTCTTTTATTCTGGAAAGATTTCTGGAAGAGGAATTAGGTTTTCTTTTGTTTTATGTTCTGTTTTTGATTTTTAAACGAAATGGTGCATTTTTGTGTTCTTGACTTCTCATCACGATAAGTTCCTGTCAATTATTGATATGTGTTGAAGGGGGATGCCCCCACTGCCATCCCAACGTACTTCCTCTTCAGAAATGTTGTGGATAGCTTTGGGCCTTTGCTTTTTCAGGTAAATTGACCAACAGATGATACAATTCATAAAACACTGACTGGAACTTGGATACAATTACATTGACTTAAGGAACACTTTAGCAGATTGGAGAGAACTGAATTTTTTTGTGGTATGAGATCATGACAAAACTCTTCCTGTGTGAGATATTTTCAAGGATTTGTATATTAAAATGATTTAATTTTATATATTTTATATTAAAATGGTTTTATACTATTCTCCATAATAATTTCTCATCTTTTAAAATAATTCACTTTTAGATATTTAATACATTTGGACTTTCCTAAAAGATGTAGTCTTAAAAACTTCACTGGGTATTGGCTGTTGCTGACATTTTGTGCTGTTGATTTCTACGTCTTAACACACTGCTGTTGCGTCTCATTAATCCCAATGACATGTCTGTGTTCAGGGCTAAAACCATCATGTGATTTCTAAACAATAGCTTATATGCATCTGTTTTTTAATCTCTATAATTTTAATTTTTATCATCACAATGTAATGGCTAACCCATCTAGGACAAAGGTGCAGAGAAAAGTAAACATCGATTGTTAAGCGAATGTTTACATCCCACTGTGATACAGGATGGTAGCCACAAGGATTTTTGTAGGTAATGTCTGTTGAATTAAAGAAGTTCTCTTTTGTTATCAATTTGCTAACATTGTTATCATTAAGTAACTTTTCAGTTTTACCATATACTTTTTCTGCATTAACAAGGTGATTACTTGACTTATTTCTGTTGATTGATGTGTTAAGTTAGCTCAATGATTTGTCTTCTGCTTACTTCTCTTACATTCTAGATTGTGATGGTCAGGCATTATTTGTCTCATAAAATACTTCTAAAATATGTCCTCTTTTCTTTTATTCTGGAAAGATTTCTGGAAGAGGAATTAGGTTTTCTGTATGTTTGGTAGATTTCACAAAACTCTTTGAGACTGTTAATTACTGAGTTAATTTCTTTAAGAATACAGATTTCTTATACTTGTATTTCCTTTTGAGATAGCATTTGTCAGAATGATTTTATTTATCTAATTGTTTGCTTATTTATATTGTTTTAAACAACTATCTGGATTTTTTTTGTGTTTTGTAGGATCCAAATTTTTCAAATTTATTTGAGGTTTTAGGTGTGTCTTTTATAAGGAGCTTATGGCTGGATATTTTTAATTGAGCTTGACAATCTTTGTTTTTAACCAGATGACTCAGTTCTTTCCCATTTATGGCATTTACTGTATATTTAGATTTACTTCTACCATCACATTCTTACTTTTTCTATGCTTTACTTTTCTTCAGGCAGACTTTATGTGAATTAGTTGGGAAGTTTATCCCTAATTTTTTCTCTATCCTGTTAAAAATTATAAATTCATATTTTGGTGTTCTTTTTTTCAGGGCTTTGATCATACTTATGCTGTGAGAATGTTTAACTGTGTTCTTTTAAAAATATTCTCTCTGATTTCCATTTTCTCCTTTCAGATTAGTACTAGACCGATTTCAGTCTAGTACTTTTTGTCTCCAAGTAAACTGTGTGGTGTGACTCATGAATGGGAGGCTAGTGTTCTTGGTGAAGGGTCCTTGTGGCCTGGAATGTGATCATCTTCCACAGTGGGTTTTGGCTTACTCTTGCCAAGAGCCCCAGGTGAGGAGCTGGCCTGCAGTTCACATGTCAGTTGAGTGGGTCCTGGACCTCCTGAGGAGTGTAAATAATTTTCAAAGAAGTTCTCTTTTGTTATCAATTTGCTAACATTGTTATCATTAAGTAACTTTTCAGTTTTACCATATACTTTTTCTGCATTAACAAGGTGATTACTTGACTTATTTCTGTTGATTGATGTGTTAAGTTAGCTCAATGATTTGTCTTCTGCTTACTTCTCTTACATTCTAGATTGTGATGGTCAGGCATTATTTGTCTCATAAAATACTTCTAAAATATGTCCTCTTTTCTTTTATTCTGGAAAGATTTCTGGAAGAGGAATTAGGTTTTCTGTATGTTTGGTAGATTTCACAAAACTCTTTGAGACTGTTAATTACTGAGTTAATTTCTTTAAGAATACAGATTTCTTATACTTGTATTTCCTTTTGAGATAGCATTTGTCAGAATGATTTTATTTATCTAATTGTTTGCTTATTTATATTGTTTTAAACAACTATCTGGATTTTTTTTGTGTTTTGTAGGATCCAAATTTTTCAAATTTATTTGAGGTTTTAGGTGTGTCTTTTATAAGGAGCTTATGGCTGGATATTTTTAATTGAGCTTGACAATCTTTGTTTTTAACCAGATGACTCAGTTCTTTCCCATTTATGGCATTTACTGTATATTTAGATTTACTTCTACCATCACATTCTTACTTTTTCTATGCTTTACTTTTCTTCAGGCAGACTTTATGTGAATTAGTTGGGAAGTTTATCCCAAATTTTTTTCTCTATCGTGTTAAAAATTATAAATTCATATTTTGGTGTTCTTTTTTTCAGGGCTTTGATCATACTTATGCTGTGAGAATGTTTAACTGTGTTCTTTTAAAAATATTCTCTCTGATTTCCATTTTCTCCTTTCAGATTAGTACTAGACCGATTTCAGTCTAGTACTTTTTGTCTCCAAGTAAACTGTGTGGTGTGACTCATGAATGGGAGGCTAGTGTTCTTGGTGAAGGGTCCTTGTGGCCTGGAATGTGATCATCTTCCACAGTGGGTTTTGGCTTACTCTTGCCAAGAGCCCCAGGTGAGGAGCTGGCCTGCAGTTCACATGTCAGTTGAGTGGGTCCTGGACCTCCTGAGGAGTGTAAATACTGCATTCCAGGTGCATGCCCATGGTTTCAAATTCTACTACCGGTTTTCTTCTTCCCCACATTTCAGCTGACAAGTATTTCGGTGTTGTATTCTATGCATGCATTTCATATTGTTTTAAGGAAATTGAGTGTGTTTGATACTTTTGCCCATAATTTTATAATGTTTCTTGGAAGAGGCTTTCCCATTTAATATTACGTCCATGGTTCTGACCTTAGAAACCTAGATATATATCTTCACTCAGTTAGAAGTTAAAACATTTAAAACTACTAAAAATATCTGAAATGTGAACTATTTGCTTTTGTCTGCCAGGTGCCTAACAACAAATGGAGCTCTACAATCTTTTGTCTTATTCCATTCCCATTTCACCCTATGTTAGCCCAGTTGGTTAGCAAAATCTGTTTCTTGCCCTAATAGTTATAGAATGTTTGGCTGCCTCAAATATGCAATCATCTGGGTACTTCAGAAGCAAGGAGAACAAGTGAAATCATTGTCTCCAGTGTAGATACAAGGGGTCGTCTTTCAGTTAGTTATTCATGTAATACTCAGATGTCCCAAATCATTGTTAGCATATGTCAGGATAAGATGAGTGTCTTATCATATATTTTATTATTATGTATAAGAGATGGGAAAGGCTACACAATCACCAAATACCACAAAGATTGAATTTAGAAAAGCACTCCCTTCCCATATTGGGTAAGATGTATTTTCACAGTAACTTTATAACAGTAAAGTAATATATAAACTAATGTATTGGTTCCCTTACCTGAGGCTATAGGAAATAGTTTTTTTTTTTTTAATTCTGAAACACATTAATTTTGTAAGTGATGAAATCTTAACTCATTGATAAATGGGCAAATTTCTAAATAAATGTTTCCTTTCATCACCTTAAGATATTATTTCTTGCCTTTGGCCAAATCGATCTTTATAATTTCTCTTCAATCTCTCATAAGTATGAAAATCACCCTGGGAAGGATGTCTCCGAACTGGTGAAGCCTGGCTTACACACCAGATTAAGCCTTAAACTGGGATATGATGTCATGCCAAGGAACTCAGCAGCTATGAGACCAACCAAGGGCGCTGTTCTGCTCTCTGTGCCTGGATGATGCCCCAGGGGCAGCTCTGCTTCACTGTGACTTCTCTTTGCCAGCTTATCCCTTTGCTCTTTTATTCTATGCCCTTCTAGGATCAAAAAAGCCAATGACAGAGAATGTGCTAAGAGCTGCATCCCTGAATTGTTACCCATGTTGGTCTCTAGGAAGGGAATGAACAGAAGGACAGCCTTGAGGATGGGGCTGAGATGGGACTGTTCTCTTCCATGGTCTCCCTCCCGGAGCCTCTGTTGTCCTTCTCAGTAGATCTCCTTGCTTTTCTAATACTCCATGTCACTCTCAGGTCTCAATTTTGCTTATTACCCAAACCCACACTTGCAGCCTCCCACAGCCTCAAAGACTCCAAGTCATAAATTTGTTTCCTCTCTCATCAGAAAAGCAATGATAAACAAATGAATTACTTTGTCCTGTGTAAGTGATTTGATAAGCCTAAAGGTTTATTTAAACCTTTTCCAACTTCTGTTACTCCAGGGAGCACTTAATTTAACTATACAGAAATACATCCTTACTGTCTCTTAATCATGGGAGCCTATGACAGAGATTCCCCAGGATGGGTGCTGGCCCCTCACGGCACCAATTCCAAGACCTCTGAGAAATAAGAAAAGCTGCCAAAATCACACTGCCCCCTAAGGAGTCAGCCCTCAGAGTAAGTACAGGCCACGGCAATAAGAGCAGTGAGGGTAGTGATTGAGATCAAGCAGGCAGTGAGGAGTAGCTGGGGAAAGGGCACCCTTGCTGAAATAGATTTGAGACAAATGAACAGCACAGAGAAGAGAATCAGCCAGTTGCCCAGACAAGCAGACATGAACCAAATCCTGTTTTCAGACAGTCCCAAATAAAATGCATTTCACATTTAGCCAATATTGAGAATCAATTAAAATGATGCTCTTTCCACAAATGGTTAATTTTAATCTACATAATGAATTTCCATCTGCTTTTCAGACATGTTCCCAAACTTAGTAATGATTATGAAAATCACCCTGGGAAGGATGTCTCCGAACTGGTGAAGCCTGGCTTACACACCAGATTAAGCCTTAAACTGGGATATGATGTCATGCCAAGGAACTCAGCAGCTATGAGACCAACCAAGGGCGCTGTTCTGCTCTCTGTGCCTGGATGATGCCCCAGGGGCAGCTCTGCTTCACTGTGACTTCTCTTTGCCAGCTTATCCCTTTGCTCTTTTATTCTATGCCCTTCTAGGATCAAAAAAGCCAATGACAGAGAATGTGCTAAGAGCTGCATCCCTGAATTGTTACCCATGTTGGTCTCTAGGAAGGGAATGAACAGAAGGACAGCCTTGAGGATGGGGCTGAGATGGGACTGTTCTCTTCCATGGTCTCCCTCCCGGAGCCTCTGTTGTCCTTCTCAGTAGATCTCCTTGCTTTTCTAATACTCCATGTCACTCTCAGGTCTCAATTTTGCTTATTACCCAAACCCACACTTGCAGCCTCCCACAGCCTCAAAGACTCCAAGTCATAAATTTGTTTCCTCTCTCATCAGAAAAGCAATGATAAACAAATGAATTACTTTGTCCTGTGTAAGTGATTTGATAAGCCTAAAGGTTTATTTAAACCTTTTCCAACTTCTGTTACTCCAGGGAGCACTTAATTTAACTATACAGAAATACATCCTTACTGTCTCTTAATCATGGGAGCCTATGACAGAGATTCCCCAGGATGGGTGCTGGCCCCTCACGGCACCAATTCCAAGACCTCTGAGAAATAAGAAAAGCTGCCAAAATCACACTGCCCCCTAAGGAGTCAGCCCTCAGAGTAAGTACAGGCCACGGCAATAAGAGCAGTGAGGGTAGTGATTGAGATCAAGCAGGCAGTGAGGAGTAGCTGGGGAAAGGGCACCCTTGCTGAAATAGATTTGAGACAAATGAACAGCACAGAGAAGAGAATCAGCCAGTTGCCCAGACAAGCAGACATGAACCAAATCCTGTTTTCAGACAGTCCCAAATAAAATGCATTTCACATTTAGCCAATATTGAGAATCAATTAAAATGATGCTCTTTCCACAAATGGTTAATTTTAATCTACATAATGAGGTCTGATTTCCATCTGCTTTAATGCAGATGCATGTGACTTACTCCGTTTGCTCACACACGTTCAGTTACAGTGTATTTCGCACCACAGCGGGACTTCCTCCATTCCTGAGCTAAAAAGCGTCTGTTCCTCCCAGCTTTTTTCATGGACTGTAGCCTCCCCTCCTGTCCCCAAAGCAAACTTTACCAGAGTTGACAGTTTAATCCAATAAAAAAGTGGTGGTGGTATTGTTCAATCACTCAGTTGTGTCCGACTCTTTGCCACTCTATGGACGGCAGCACACCAGTCTCCTCTGTCTCCCGGAGTTTTCTCAAACTCATGTTCATCGAATGAGTGATGCCATCCAACCATCTCATCCTCTGTCACACCATTCTCCTTTTGCCCTCAGTCTTTTCCAGCATCAGGGTCTTTTCCAGTGAGCTGATTCTTCCCATCAGGTGGCCAAAGTATTGGAGCTAAACAGAGTTACATGTCCTCAAATACATGGCCAAAGCATACTTGAAGAGTCACAACACAGTAAAGGCTGCTGGTTTGTTTTCTCTATGTCACCAGCCTGGTCAATCTGCGGACTAGGGTAATACTGGCACATTTCTTTGGGCCTCCTGTTGCCCCTCTTGTGTTTGGTGAATGAAGCAGTATATGTATGTGTGCGTGTACTCACACATACAGACACACACAAAGTCACAAAAATAGCAATGCTTATTTTAGTCCAAGACATAAGTCAGATGAATAAAATGGACTTGATTCTTGATCACCCAGGGTATCAGAGTTGACATGGCACAGTTTCAGAAGCTAGAGCAATTGAAAGCCTACATTTCTAATCTTTTCCACCAGCTATGGGTAGCACCACCTTGACCTCACTTGATCCCACTTGCCTAATGCACAAGTTGGGAATAATGATGCTGTCTTCCTCACTGGCTGTTGAGAGATCTTTCCCAGATCAGTTTGTCAAGAAGCTGAACCAAATTTTCAGACCATACGAGTGATAGTTTATGGTTCCTGAGAAGTGTGTTTCACATTTAGCCAATATTGAGAATCAATTAAAATGATGCTCTTTCCACAAATGGTTAATTTTAATCTACATAATGAGGTCTGATTTCCATCTGCTTTAATGCAGATGCATGTGACTTACTCCGTTTGCTCACACACGTTCAGTTACAGTGTATTTCGCACCACAGCGGGACTTCCTCCATTCCTGAGCTAAAAAGCGTCTGTTCCTCCCAGCTTTTTTCATGGACTGTAGCCTCCCCTCCTGTCCCCAAAGCAAACTTTACCAGAGTTGACAGTTTAATCCAATAAAAAAGTGGTGGTGGTATTGTTCAATCACTCAGTTGTGTCCGACTCTTTGCCACTCTATGGACGGCAGCACACCAGTCTCCTCTGTCTCCCGGAGTTTTCTCAAACTCATGTTCATCGAATGAGTGATGCCATCCAACCATCTCATCCTCTGTCACACCATTCTCCTTTTGCCCTCAGTCTTTTCCAGCATCAGGGTCTTTTCCAGTGAGCTGATTCTTCCCATCAGGTGGCCAAAGTATTGGAGCTAAACAGAGTTACATGTCCTCAAATACATGGCCAAAGCATACTTGAAGAGTCACAACACAGTAAAGGCTGCTGGTTTGTTTTCTCTATGTCACCAGCCTGGTCAATCTGCGGACTAGGGTAATACTGGCACATTTCTTTGGGCCTCCTGTTGCCCCTCTTGTGTTTGGTGAATGAAGCAGTATATGTATGTGTGCGTGTACTCACACATACAGACACACACAAAGTCACAAAAATAGCAATGCTTATTTTAGTCCAAGACATAAGTCAGATGAATAAAATGGACTTGATTCTTGATCACCCAGGGTATCAGAGTTGACATGGCACAGTTTCAGAAGCTAGAGCAATTGAAAGCCTACATTTCTAATCTTTTCCACCAGCTATGGGTAGCACCACCTTGACCTCACTTGATCCCACTTGCCTAATGCACAAGTTGGGAATAATGATGCTGTCTTCCTCACTGGCTGTTGAGAGATCTTTCCCAGATCAGTTTGTCAAGAGCTGAACCATCGCAACAGGGAGTCACAGCAGACCTAAATTTACTTCTCTGCAGACCTCATCACGAGTGATAGTTTATGGTTCCTGAGAAGTGTGTCACCTGTTAAGTAGCTACCATAAGCTGCTATAAATTCACTCACTTAAACCACAACATCCAGTGTTCCTGGAATTCACACTCTTTGAAAAAATGGATAGGGCAAAGAATTAACAAAAGGAGGGTAAAAAGTACTTATTGTCTTAATTTGGGATCCCCAGAAGCAGACTCTGAGATGAAGGTTTTTGGGTAACCCAAGATAGAATCTGTTCAGTATTCCTTTGGCTCATGCCTTCCTTGGAAAGCAGAGTCAGGAAACCTCTCCATTTCAGGTTGTCTTCCACCACCTGTCATGCTGCAGCAGGATGAGGAACATAATAAGAAAGAGAACTAGCTAATGCTGTTGTCTACAGATGACTTCCTTAGATGGAGAAAACATGTCCATCACTTAAACTGAACATGCTCATTTGCCTGGATGCTATATGGTTCTTAGAATGAGGAGCTAAGGTCTTATAAGAATAGCCATTGCTGGCACATGAGAAGCTGCCAAGTACAGGCGTCCTCTATGGGCATCCTCTATGGACATGTGTCATCACAGATACTCAGCACTATCAAGAGAGTAAGACTGTCCTGTCTCAGGCATGGGGGCTCACATTTGGAAGCCTGCATCCTGCTGCTGGTGTTTAGGGTCGAGCACTATGAACTCTTCTCCATACGTGGGGCCACTGCTCCATGCACCTGTCATCCCCCTCTGGAGCATTCAGTCCTGCTCTGATGTCTCCATGGACCCAGCTCACTGAGTGCTGAGACCACTTCTTTGAAGAGCCCCAGACACAAATAAGCTGGAGAAGAGACATCCATCTACTGATCATTCATGACACAGAGCTGCTCATTCCCAGTTGTGTTTCTGCCCAAAGAAAGAAAAGTTGGAGTCACTTTTACTGGCCGTTAAATGTTAGACCTCCCTGCAAAGCTGGCTTACTGGCTGGGCAGGCTATATTTTGGGATTGCCAGGTTTTATCATGGTGATTTGGGGCTACATTTTGAACTATAAGTCCATCTTAATCATCGTTTCAGTCTTAAATAAATGGCCAGTTTTATGTGTGAAATGAGCAACTCTAGATCCAGAATTCCAAGTAATATTTTATTGTGCGTACCTGAGAAGTGTGTCACCTGTTAAGTAGCTACCATAAGCTGCTATAAATTCACTCACTTAAACCACAACATCCAGTGTTCCTGGAATTCACACTCTTTGAAAAAATGGATAGGGCAAAGAATTAACAAAAGGAGGGTAAAAAGTACTTATTGTCTTAATTTGGGATCCCCAGAAGCAGACTCTGAGATGAAGGTTTTTGGGTAACCCAAGATAGAATCTGTTCAGTATTCCTTTGGCTCATGCCTTCCTTGGAAAGCAGAGTCAGGAAACCTCTCCATTTCAGGTTGTCTTCCACCACCTGTCATGCTGCAGCAGGATGAGGAACATAATAAGAAAGAGAACTAGCTAATGCTGTTGTCTACAGATGACTTCCTTAGATGGAGAAAACATGTCCATCACTTAAACTGAACATGCTCATTTGCCTGGATGCTATATGGTTCTTAGAATGAGGAGCTAAGGTCTTATAAGAATAGCCATTGCTGGCACATGAGAAGCTGCCAAGTACAGGCGTCCTCTATGGGCATCCTCTATGGACATGTGTCATCACAGATACTCAGCACTATCAAGAGAGTAAGACTGTCCTGTCTCAGGCATGGGGGCTCACATTTGGAAGCCTGCATCCTGCTGCTGGTGTTTAGGGTCGAGCACTATGAACTCTTCTCCATACGTGGGGCCACTGCTCCATGCACCTGTCATCCCTCTCTGGAGCATTCAGTCCTGCTCTGATGTCTCCATGGACCCAGCTCACTGAGTGCTGAGACCACTTCTTTGAAGAGCCCCAGACACAAATAAGCTGGAGAAGAGACATCCATCTACTGATCATTCATGACACAGAGCTGCTCATTCCCAGTTGTGTTTCTGCCCAAAGAAAGAAAAGTTGGAGTCACTTTTACTGGCCGTTAAATGTTAGACCTCCCTGCAAAGCTGGCTTACTGGCTGGGCAGGCTATATTTTGGGATTGCCAGGTTTTATCATGGTGATTTGGGGCTACATTTTGAACTATAAGTCCATCTTAATCATCGTTTCAGTCTTAAATAAATGGCCAGTTTTATGTGTGAAATGAGCACTCTAGTTTCCAGTATATTTTATTGTGCTGGGTAACTTAATATTTATGGTGATCCAGAATTCCATGGCTAAGATGGTAAAGTATCCACCTGTAATGCGGGATACCTAAGTTCGATCCCTGGGTTGGGAAGATTTCCTGGAGAAGGGAACTGCTACCCACCCCAGTATTCTTGCCTGGAGAATTCCATGGACAGAGGAACCTTGTGGGTTACAGTCCATGGGATTGCAAAGAGTCAGACATGACTGAGAGACTAACACATTCACTTTCAGATTCCCTTAATGTGCACTGGGTTCCACTCCCAATAGCCACGGAGCTCTCACTCAATGGGATGCTTTGGCAAAACATGTTTTCATGGGAGATTTATCTACATCTAGATAGAAATATCTGCCTGTATTCTATGGACAACATGGATCTACGTATATATAGATCTGTCTATTTGTCTATCCATCCATCATATTGATTTACACACAGATCTACACTGTGTATGGAACCCATGAATCATATGCCTATCCTTTATGGTGTTTGTGCTATCGCCAGTTCTTTCCAGGGAAGCCATTGGAGGAAATGACCCAGTACTAGGATTGCAATGCTGGCCAGATTCCAAATAATTTCCTCAAGTTTATCCCAGTGAACACTCCAGGTTTCAGACCAAATATTCTTTTAATGAGTTGTGTCAGTTCCAGAATAGTCAGGAATTTCAAAATAAAGATGAAAAGGAGGGAGGGGGAGGAGGTCTGGAGAGAAGAAGAAAAAGGATGAGGAGGTAGAGAAGGCTTTGGTGGAGAAAAAGGAGGAGGAAAGGGGGAGTTGGGAGCATGAATTGTGGTTTGTCATTCATGCATGTGTGTGTATGTGTGTGTGCGTGTGTGTGTGCATGCTCAGTAGTGTCTGACTCTTGGCAATCTCATGGACTATAGCCCACCAGGCTCCTCTGTATCTAAAAGTATCTGTCCAGATGAATTACCAGGCAAGAATATTTGAGTGGGCTTCCTTTTCCTTCTGCACTGTTTTATTCATAATAAGGAGCAAACCAGAGAGATGCCAGCACTGGACAGTCCTCCCCCTCTCATTTTCTTTGAAATCTCTGTTACTAAATTTGGTGATTAAGAGTCAGTAGGCAGATAATAAAGTAAATGAGATTTTAAAGTGAAAAGTAATATTGAGAAAAGAATTAGGAAGGTAATTTTAACGAGGTAACCAGCAGAGGAAGTGGGATCTGTTTATAGATGTGGAGGCTGAAAGCAGAGTACTTTCTATTAATATCTACAACCATTACCCAACACATTGGCTATTTTTGTTTCCCACAGCAGCTCCTAAATTTATCCATATATTAAATATTTCCCTTGGAGTGGATGACATAAGCCCCAAATACCACAGTGTCGATGGGATGTTTAACAAATACAACCCAATGTTGGTGGAATCCTCATTACTAGACACTAACAGCATTTGATACCAGATGACACCACCCTAACGGCAGAAAGCAAAGAGGAACTAAAGAGCCTCTTGATGAAGGTGAAAGAGGAAAGTGAATAAGCTGGCTTAAAACTCAACATTCAAAAAACAAAAATCATGACATTTGGTCCCATCACTTCATGAAAAATAGAAAGGGAAAAAGTGAAAGCAGTGATATATTTTCTTGGACTCTAAAATCACTGCGGATGGTGACTGCAGCCGTGAAATTAAAAGGTGCTTGCTTCTTAGAAGGAAGGCTATGACAAACCTAGACAGCATATTAAAAAGCAGAGACATCACTTTGTCGACAAAGGGCTGTATAGTCAAAGTTATGGTTTGTCTAGTAGTCATGCACAGATATTGGGAGAGTCAGGCCATAAAGAAGACTGAGCACTGAAGAACTGATGCTTTTGAATGATGGTGCTGGAAAAGACTCTTGAGAGTGCCTTGGACTGAAAGGAGATCAAATCCATCACTTCTAAATGAATCAGCCCTAAATATGCATTGGAAGGATTTATGCTGAAGCTCTAATACTTTGGCCACCTGATGTGAACAGTCAACTCATTGGAAAAGGCCCTGATGCAGAGAAAGACTGAAGTAAAGGGGAGACAGAGGATGAGATGGTTGGATGGCATTATCAACTCAATGGACACAAATTTGAGCAAACTCCAGGATATGGTGAAGGAAAGGGAAACCTGGACTGCTGCAGTGCATGGAGTTGCAAAGAGTCGGACACGACTTAATGACTGAAAAACAACAACAAAAGCATTTTGTTCATGTTTCTCAATGAACAGTTTTTCATTTAGAGATTCACCTTTTTCTCAGATTCCCCTCACCTGTACCTGGAAATCTCAGCCATGGACACTGGTGGTAGCATTTCCTGTCTCACTGGCATTTCCCACTGTGGCAGGTGGAAGGGAGATGGGAAATGAAGTGTCTTGGCTGTTGGTTGCATGGGGGAGACCTGGAGGATAGAGGCACTCCATGGGGCTCTTGGGTCTGAGCCAGGAAGCTCAGCAGTGACCAGGATACTGCAAGCAGAATGGAATTTGATTAATTTTTATGAGAGTTTTATCTTTCTGTTCCAGACATTTTCTCCCTAACCAAGAGCCAGTGAGAGAAAAGAATTAGAGAAGGAAGGGGCAAAACAGTTGAGGGTAGAGACTTTGTTGGGAGGTTAGAATGATGTAAGGACCAGGGACACAGGGGAAGTAGGGATGTTAGAAAGAAAAGCAATTCATTTTTTTTTTTTTTTACTATTTAAATATTTTACTCTTTTCAAAGAAATTCTCCAAATAAATTGTTTTGACATAGCTTTTTAAAAAAATTTTTAAAATTTATTTATTTTTTGACTATTTTGGGTTTTCACTGCTGCAAAAAAAAAAAAAAAAGAAAGAAAAGCAATTCAATACTAATCCTGTCTTCCATGATGAGGAGCAAGGGCTTAGTGCTATGGCCTGGACCAGCTATATCTACAGATGTCTACCCAGGTCTGCCCCAAAGACATCTATGGGCCCTCCAGCTGGAAATTCTGAAGTTTAGCACAGAATGTCCCTCCCCTTCTTGACTTCATTTTCTTTCTTCTCTGTCTGACTGTGCAAAGGCAATGAAATAGGAGCATGTAAATCAGATCCCCTAGGCTGTCTCTAAGACAGAGGTCAGAAGACAGCTTTCTGAATAATGAACTAAAGGGGCATGTTAATTTAAATTTAGTAGAACAAATCAGCACACACA
Source organism: Tragulus kanchil (assembly GCA_022376925.1). NCBI lineage: Eukaryota > Metazoa > Chordata > Mammalia > Artiodactyla > Tragulidae > Tragulus > Tragulus kanchil. The sequence goes on along the minus strand of JAIOJX010000031.1, from coordinate 84,321,253 downwards.
AGTACATCCAGAGATAATTTATATGATGTCTTCCTGACAGACCAACAACACTTCACAAGATTAAAACAGAAAAAGAAACAAGAAGACATGATAAGGAAATTCAGACCTTTCAGAATCAACCATTGCCTCCAACCAAGCCAAAACTGCTGAACAAGTGGGATGTCCTGAGTGAGTCTCCACATAGGTCACTGAGCTTATTACCTGATGAGCAGTTTTGAAAGCATTTTTAAGTGCACACAGTTCTTTGGGAAAAGAGTAACAAGGGTGTATTCCCCTCACCTGTACCTGGAAATCTCAGCCATGGACACTGGTGGTAGCATTTCCTGTCTCACTGGCATTTCCCACTGTGGCAGGTGGAAGGGAGATGGGAAATGAAGTGTCTTGGCTGTTGGTTGCATGGGGGAGACCTGGAGGATAGAGGCACTCCATGGGGCTCTTGGGTCTGAGCCAGGAAGCTCAGCAGTGACCAGGATACTGCAAGCAGAATGGAATTTGATTAATTTTTATGAGAGTTTTATCTTTCTGTTCCAGACATTTTCTCCCTAACCAAGAGCCAGTGAGAGAAAAGAATTAGAGAAGGAAGGGGCAAAACAGTTGAGGGTAGAGACTTTGTTGGGAGGTTAGAATGATGTAAGGACCAGGGACACAGGGGAAGTAGGGATGTTAGAAAGAAAAGCAATTCATTTTTTTTTTTTTTTACTATTTAAATATTTTACTCTTTTCAAAGAAATTCTCCAAATAAATTGTTTTGACATAGCTTTTTAAAAAAATTTTTAAAATTTATTTATTTTTTGACTATTTTGGGTTTTCACTGCTGCAAAAAAAAAAAAAAAAGAAAGAAAAGCAATTCAATACTAATCCTGTCTTCCATGATGAGGAGCAAGGGCTTAGTGCTATGGCCTGGACCAGCTATATCTACAGATGTCTACCCAGGTCTGCCCCAAAGACATCTATGGGCCCTCCAGCTGGAAATTCTGAAGTTTAGCACAGAATGTCCCTCCCCTTCTTGACTTCATTTTCTTTCTTCTCTGTCTGACTGTGCAAAGGCAATGAAATAGGAGCATGTAAATCAGATCCCCTAGGCTGTCTCTAAGACAGAGGTCAGAAGACAGCTTTCTGAATAATGAACTAAAGGGGCATGTTAATTTAAATTTAGTAGAACAAATCAGCACACACAAGTACATCCAGAGATAATTTATATGATGTCTTCCTGACAGACCAACAACACTTCACAAGATTAAAACAGAAAAAGAAACAAGAAGACATGATAAGGAAATTCAGACCTTTCAGAATCAACCATTGCCTCCAACCAAGCCAAAACTGCTGAACAAGTGGGATGTCCTGAGTGAGTCTCCACATAGGTCACTGAGCTTATTACCTGATGAGCAGTTTTGAAAGCATTTTTAAGTGCACCATGGCTGATGCACACAGTTCTTTGGGAAAAGAGTACAGTGACTAGGATGAGGCTTGCTGCTGTAACCAGTAGACACACATGCCCAAGAAGTGGCACTAAGTGATGGAGGTCTAGTCTTTCTCTGGGGAGATGCAGGAATGTGTGTTCCTGGTGGCTAGCTGGCTCCAGCTTTCCTCCAGGTGGTGATTCAGAGACCCAGGACCTTAACACCTGATGCTTCCACCCACATCAAGACTCTTGTGGCTGTGTGCTCAGGGGGACTAAGCGGAAGATAAGCTGGGAGATTGTACATAAAGGAGTTTTATTTTCAACACAAAGAGAGTGAAAGTTCATTTATGATCACACAGGGTTAGCTGCCCATTTGTCACATGACCACAGGAAGTCTAGGAGATGTAGTCCTACCATTGTCTAGGAGGAAGAAGAAATAGGTGAATACACAGCTGGTTTCTGGCACTGGAAACACCAGCTGGACCAGTGCAGAGAGCATTCAAGGCACCCCCAACCCCCCAACCAAAACCCCTTGGTTTGACCACCTATCAAATTTGACCACAAACTTGAAGCCTGAGAATTATGAATATTAGCAACTAAAAGAGTAATCAGACTTTGCCAATGCCAAACTCTCATTTTCAGATAAAAATAAAGTCCAGGAAGGCAAAATAAGTCTTTGAGGGCCATAGAACTTAGCTAGTGACAAGGTCAAAGCAGTTTTTTAATTTATTAAATTTTGACTTCTTTCTTTCTGTCTGACTGTGCAAAGGCAATGAAATAGGAGCATGTAAATCAGATCCCCTAGGCTGTCTCTAAGACAGAGGTCAGAAGACAGCTTTCTGAATAATGAACTAAAGGGGCATGTTAATTTAAATTTAGTAGAACAAATCAGCACACACAAGTACATCCAGAGATAATTTATATGATGTCTTCCTGACAGACCAACAACACTTCACAAGATTAAAACAGAAAAAGAAACAAGAAGACATGATAAGGAAATTCAGACCTTTCAGAATCAACCATTGCCTCCAACCAAGCCAAAACTGCTGAACAAGTGGGATGTCCTGAGTGAGTCTCCACATAGGTCACTGAGCTTATTACCTGATGAGCAGTTTTGAAAGCATTTTTAAGTGCACCATGGCTGATGCACACAGTTCTTTGGGAAAAGAGTACAGTGACTAGGATGAGGCTTGCTGCTGTAACCAGTAGACACACATGCCCAAGAAGTGGCACTAAGTGATGGAGGTCTAGTCTTTCTCTGGGGAGATGCAGGAATGTGTGTTCCTGGTGGCTAGCTGGCTCCAGCTTTCCTCCAGGTGGTGATTCAGAGACCCAGGACCTTAACACCTGATGCTTCCACCCACATCAAGACTCTTGTGGCTGTGTGCTCAGGGGGACTAAGCGGAAGATAAGCTGGGAGATTGTACATAAAGGAGTTTTATTTTCAACACAAAGAGAGTGAAAGTTCATTTATGATCACACAGGGTTAGCTGCCCATTTGTCACATGACCACAGGAAGTCTAGGAGATGTAGTCCTACCATTGTCTAGGAGGAAGAAGAAATAGGTGAATACACAGCTGGTTTCTGGCACTGGAAACACCAGCTGGACCAGTGCAGAGAGCATTCAAGGCACCCCCAACCCCCCAACCAAAACCCCTTGGTTTGACCACCTATCAAATTTGACCACAAACTTGAAGCCTGAGAATTATGAATATTAGCAACTAAAAGAGTAATCAGACTTTGCCAATGCCAAACTCTCATTTTCAGATAAAAATAAAGTCCAGGAAGGCAAAATAAGTCTTTGAGGGCCATAGAACTTAGCTAGTGACAAGGTCAAAGCAGTTTTTTAATTTATTAAATGGATAGGTTAGTGTTCTTTCTACTATAATTAATAATTCAATATTTTATTTTTTTGTGTCATAAGTGCTCCCTTGAACTTATTAAAATAAGCCACGCTGAATCACCAGGAGCTTGGGAAAAAAGATAAAAACTTAGGGATTGTGTCTATTAAGAAATATATTGATAAAAATAAGTGAGCTAGTGAATAAGTATTAGTCACACATTTTAATCCTTTTTGAAGGAGACTAGTTATGTATTTGGACAGTCATTTTCTTAGCCTAGTCACATCTTCAAAACAACCCCAAACTTGTGAAAATACCATTTATAAATGTAAGAAATAATAAGATAAACATTTTCCTTTATGAAAATGGCTCAATCTTATTATTCTGTATGGCAGAGTGACTTGAAGAAGTAAATGAAGCTAATGACCATTTACTACCAGCAGGAATTGGTCAATATCAACTGTGCTGAAACAACATTGTCTTTTTTCAGCAGGAACTTTTAAGTATGGAAAAAAAGAACATTGCACTCTAGTCATGAGCTTAAATCATTTGGTTAGCTTAATTGAACTTTACAGATAACATCCTATTCATTTCACTGGAATTTATCAATATTCATTTATTGACTAGAAAATATTTATTGAGATCCACTTAAATGTCAGGGAATATGTTAAATACAAAGTTTATGCCTAAAAGTCTGTGCTTTTTTATAGAAATATATTTTGTTACATATCTGCTTTGAAGTTTCATGCTAGAAATAGAGGTGGAAGACCAATAATTCTTGTCTTTGAATGAATTCACAGACAATGAGCACATTTAATGTTTTTTGGCCAGCACAAAGAAAGTGCTGTGGATGGGTTATTTGTGTTCCTCATAAACACCAAATCCTAATTCCCCAACAGGACAGTATTTGGAGATGGCCTTGTGGACAGTAAAATTATGAATATTAGCAACTAAAAGAGTAATCAGACTTTGCCAATGCCAAACTCTCATTTTCAGATAAAAATAAAGTCCAGGAAGGCAAAATAAGTCTTTGAGGGCCATAGAACTTAGCTAGTGACAAGGTCAAAGCAGTTTTTTAATTTATTAAATGGATAGGTTAGTGTTCTTTCTACTATAATTAATAATTCAATATTTTATTTTTTTGTGTCATAAGTGCTCCCTTGAACTTATTAAAATAAGCCACGCTGAATCACCAGGAGCTTGGGAAAAAAGATAAAAACTTAGGGATTGTGTCTATTAAGAAATATATTGATAAAAATAAGTGAGCTAGTGAATAAGTATTAGTCACACATTTTAATCCTTTTTGAAGGAGACTAGTTATGTATTTGGACAGTCATTTTCTTAGCCTAGTCACATCTTCAAAACAACCCCAAACTTGTGAAAATACCATTTATAAATGTAAGAAATAATAAGATAAACATTTTCCTTTATGAAAATGGCTCAATCTTATTATTCTGTATGGCAGAGTGACTTGAAGAAGTAAATGAAGCTAATGACCATTTACTACCAGCAGGAATTGGTCAATATCAACTGTGCTGAAACAACATTGTCTTTTTTCAGCAGGAACTTTTAAGTATGGAAAAAAAGAACATTGCACTCTAGTCATGAGCTTAAATCATTTGGTTAGCTTAATTGAACTTTACAGATAACATCCTATTCATTTCACTGGAATTTATCAATATTCATTTATTGACTAGAAAATATTTATTGAGATCCACTTAAATGTCAGGGAATATGTTAAATACAAAGTTTATGCCTAAAAGTCTGTGCTTTTTTATAGAAATATATTTTGTTACATATCTGCTTTGAAGTTTCATGCTAGAAATAGAGGTGGAAGACCAATAATTCTTGTCTTTGAATGAATTCACAGACAATGAGCACATTTAATGTTTTTTGGCCAGCACAAAGAAAGTGCTGTGGATGGGTTATTTGTGTTCCTCATAAACACCAAATCCTAATTCCCCAACAGGACAGTATTTGGAGATGGCCTTGTGGACAGTAATTAGGGTTAGAAAATGCCATGAGGGTTCCTGTGATAGGATTAGGGTCCTTATAAGGAGAGGAAGAGGGACTAGAGCCCCTCTCTTCTGCCTCTTCCATGTGAGAACACAGTGGGGAGCGGCCATCTACAAGACAGGAAGAGGACTCTGCCCAGCTCCCAAGTCCACTGGCCCTTTGATCTTGGACTTCTCGCCTCCAAAACTGTGAGAAATGATTGTCTTGTGTTGTTACATCAGCTTGATCCAGGACATGAGTTTTACAGAGTTGTGATGGGACATTCAACAGAACAAGAGTCACTTCCTGGAAAAGCTACAACTAGTGTCGGACTGCCGGAGGACTTGAGGTCTACTCAAAAACAGTGGAACTCTCAATGGAAACAAAGCAAAAACCAGAATATGTTAGCATTTACAAGAACATGGAGTTGCTACCAAGACCATATTCTTTTTTTTGTCATGTAGCTTGTCCTATTATAAAATGTTTTGAAGCAATAGAATAAAATCCCACTTTGGTAAATACAAAGTAAATTTGAATAGAAGAATAAATGGCAAAATTTTGAAATTGTGATAAGTGTGTATTTTAGTGGAGATGATTTAAAAAACACCAAAAAACAGTGTGGCAGAATTTAGTCGGTTTGTCTCTCCTTATTGCTCTAGAAAAACTCCTGGAGGTGGGCACAGGCAGCTTTTGAAGCCAGATTCGAAATTGGGTGCATGCTGGGCGGAAACAGCAATCATAATGACATTGCTTTGACAAAGTTTTCAAATAACATCCTATTCATTTCACTGGAATTTATCAATATTCATTTATTGACTAGAAAATATTTATTGAGATCCACTTAGATGTCAGGGAATATGTTAAATACAAAGTTTATGCCTAAAAGTCTGTGCTTTTTTATAGAAATATATTTTGTTACATATCTGCTTTGAAGTTTCATGCTAGAAATAGAGGTGGAAGACCAATAATTCTTGTCTTTGAATGAATTCACAGACAATGAGCACATTTAATGTTTTTTGGCCAGCACAAAGAAAGTGCTGTGGATGGGTTATTTGTGTTCCTCATAAACACCAAATCCTAATTCCCCAACAGGACAGTATTTGGAGATGGCCTTGTGGACAGTAATTAGGGTTAGAAAATGCCATGAGGGTTCCTGTGATAGGATTAGGGTCCTTATAAGGAGAGGAAGAGGGACTAGAGCTCTCTCTCTTTCTGCCTCTTCCATGTGAGAACACAGTGAGAGAGCGGCCATCTACAAGACAGGAAGAGGACTCTGCCCAGCTCCCAAGTCCACTGGCCCTTTGATCTTGGACTTCTCGCCTCCAAAACTGTGAGAAATGATTGTCTTGTGTTGTTACATCAGCTTGATCCAGGACATGAGTTTTACAGAGTTGTGATGGGACATTCAACAGAACAAGAGTCACTTCCTGGAAAAGCTACAACTAGTGTCGGACTGCCGGAGGACTTGAGGTCTACTCAAAAACAGTGGAACTCTCAATGGAAACAAAGCAAAAACCAGAATATGTTAGCATTTACAAGAACATGGAGTTGCTACCAAGACCATATTCTTTTTTTTGTCATGTAGCTTGTCCTATTATAAAATGTTTTGAAGCAATAGAATAAAATCCCACTTTGGTAAATACAAAGTAAATTTGAATAGAAGAATAAATGGCAAAATTTTGAAATTGTGATAAGTGTGTATTTTAGTGGAGATGATTTAAAAAACACCAAAAAACAGTGTGGCAGAATTTAGTCGGTTTGTCTCTCCTTATTGCTCTAGAAAAACTCCTGGAGGTGGGCACAGGCAGCTTTTTGAAGCCAGATTCAAAAAGATTCAGGTTCCTGTTCATTGGGCAGCCATGCATCTCAAGCTGGGTCGGAAACAGCCATGAACTCTGGGGAGACAGTAGGGAGAAAATGGGAAGCCAGTCTCTGGTGGCTTCAGGCCAGGCTCTGAGATTTCAGAGACTGCCTTACTATAATTTTGTAGAATACCCTAGTGCCAGGCGTGTCCTTGCCCTTGATTACCATGTGAGGGGGAAAAAGTGCCCAGAGGTTTTGAATCACAGATCTGGAAGATGGCTGGAGGCAGTTCCAGGTTTCATGTTAGTCTGGGATTAAAGTACCATCACTAATAAGCACATGCAGAGATTTTTTCTTTCCAGACAAACACAACATCATATTGATTGCTGAATTTTATGGCTAATGTAGAGATCATACTGTGTAAGAAGGGCCATAATTCATTTTTCTGTAATCATGAGCTGAGCTACAATAATGGAGAAGCGTGAGAATATCCAGGCCTGACCGTTCGGCCAACACAAGGGGGATCTACCACGCCCAGCCATGCACCTTGCAGAGAGAGTTCTTGGAATCTGAAGGAGAAGGCTCAGTGACTAAAGTAAGTCTATGGGCAGTTTGGACGTTCCACCTATGAGAAGTAAAGGGTACATATTTACAAAATGTTCTCCTTTTTTCTTATCCTGTTTGAATCTAAATGGAATCACTCAAGTGTCACATAACAAAAAAAATATGATGTTTGGAAAGTTCATTTTCATAATTAGCAAGTCTTAAGTAGTAGAGATTAGGATAAAATTATTATCTCAGACTTCAGCTTCTTCTCCTAGTTAGCCTAATATTTTTGACTCTGAAACAACTGCAAATTACATCAGAACGAGATTTTGCATGAATTGTCGAATACTGATGTGAACAGCCAATTCATCGGAAAAGACCCTGATATTGAGAAAGATTGAAGACAAGAAGAAAAGAAGGGGACAGAGGATAAGATGGTTGAACACCATCACCAACTCAATGGACATGAACTTGGGCAAACTCCAGGTGATAATCAGGGACAGGGAAGCCTGGTGTGCTGCTGTCCATGAGGTTGAAAAGAGGTGGAAACAACTCAGTGACTGAACAACGACAACAGCATCTAATACTTCCTCATTTTGGGTCAAGCCAGAAATATTGTCAAAGAGACGATGTGTTATTTCTGCTTTTCACTCACTATGAAAGAAGAAAACCATGGTCAAAGTTTCAGCGTAAGAGTCTCACGTGGGGCTTTTCTTCTTTGTTTTTTAGCAAAGGACTGCTCAGAATGACTTGAACGTCAGGTGAAATCTGAAATCTGGCTTTCTCTCTGGGCTGAGCTGGAGAAGCCATCTTTGCTTATTTAAAAGGAAACATCAGCTTTGCAATTTACTCTCTAAAACTGGTTGTTGTAGCTCCCTGCTGGAGTGGAGAGGCACCATCTGCTTTAATAATACCAATGGTGAAAGAAGGAACAGTTGTGAATGTGCCAGGAGAGCTCCGGGAAAGCCGGGCTCCACTTGGAGAAGAAGTGCCTTTCACATTTACGAATGTGATTAAATGCCAGCTCTATGAGGTGCAGATGGGCCAGCACAGGCTCCTGTGCCCAGGGAGGAAGGGTGGAGTCTGTGCTCCCAGGAAACCAACTCAGAAAAGAGGTGTCAATATGATGGGAGCATGGAGCATGGAACGAAGGAGGAAGCAGCAACAGGGAAAGAGCACAGGAGAGCCAGGGCAGCCAAGAATTTCCAAGTCTTTTTTTGACACTTGCTTTGTTGTTTGTTTTGTTTGGCTTTTGATCGTTACTGGAGGGTGAGAAATTCTTGCCACCTTAGCCTCACGGAACCAAACCATCGCTCTCTGGAAACAAAGATTCCGCTTCTCAGCTTTGAGAACTCCACAGACCACTCAGCTCACCCCAGCTGCTGGGAGACCTTCAGCTGCATAACTGGACTGGCTGTGTAAGAACTAAGCAAGCACACCCAAACCCATGCACAGGAAAGCATGTGGCCACACACAGTACACCCAGGCACACACAGACAAACACATGTACAGACAAACACAACTGTGCACATCAAATACACACACATGCATACAATAAATATAAGCACATCAAATATAGATATCCAAACACACACACAGGAAAACATGTGCCCACGCATCTACACACATATACACAACCAAGCACCCAGGCACACAGAGATAAATACATGTACATACAAACACACATATACCTATCAAATACGCACACAATAAATATATACTCATCAAATACAGATGCCCAAAGACACAAAGAAGAAAACATGTGCCCACATATCTACACAGAGCACACACAACCACACAGAGACACAAACACCCAAACACATACACAGAAATGTACAGAAAGATACACTCATGCCCGAACATATGCGTATACACACAGCTGAATACAAACACATACAACCATAAATACACAAAACATGCACAAACACATGAACACATGTTCACAAAATATGCACACAGTCTTGCCCATGTGCAAATGCACACAAACATGCATGCAGTGGGGAGACCCCCGCCTTCCAGGGAGAGGCTCCTGGCCATAGCAGCTTCTCTGGCAGGCATTGTTTCATGCCTCATGTCTCTCTTTTTGAAGGATTGAAACACGAGGTGCAAATATATGAACGCCTCTCAGAGTCAGCCTCGTGTAAAAGGGTGTTTTATCTCAGGAGCCTCTCCGCCTCTAAGACCAGAGCTGATACTCTAATATAATCTTCAGCTGCCCAGCAGTGACTCTGCAGAATCTAACCAAGTGTTACAAGATGTGCCTGGAACAAGCAGGTGTGATCCTATAAAGATAAATATAATGCTGTTCCTGGCATAGCCTGCTTTCTCATCTTATCAAATGCCCTGTTGTAGCAACAGTCTCGTTCTGTTTTCCCTTCTGCTTCCCCAGAAGATGACTCAATCCACAGACCCAGAAACCATGGCACAATTACAGCATTCAAAACAGCTTGTGTGGAACAGTTCTCAGCTCCCCTCCAATTGGATCCTGCCTCTTTGGGCTAAATGCGAGCTAACTGATTCCTAAAAATACCCCCTGACATGAGTCATCCTCTTGCAAGAGCCCTGGGGAGTGTTTTCCATAGAAACGGTGAGGCCCAGCTAGGAGGGGGTGCTCCCTGGTGAGTCATGTCAGTGGTACGCGATGCTGCATCTCCCCTATTCCCAGGCGCTGGGCTGAGCTGCTGGAGGATCTACTGAAATGCAAACCTGGCAGAAGTCTCAGCTCCTCCTCCCATATCCACTCCCAAAACAGAATGAACGTGGGCCCAAGGAGAGGTGCAGGGCCACAGGATTCCGTTCCTGTCCTTGAAGGACAACAGGAAACCCAGCGTCCAGGGCCAGCCTTGTGACTCTGGGCTATGACAGGAAGCCTGTCCTTACAATGGTCCCTTTCCCCAACAGCAGCACTGAGAGTCGAGTGCAGGCTGGCCTCTACCCCAGCAACAAATCCATAAGTGGAGAGGGCACTGGGCCATAGACCTTGCGCTGCTCTTACAGACCCTGTGTTGGCAGAGTCTACAGAACCCAGACCCCTCACCACATGATGAGGCTGAGGCTCTGCCTCGCCAACAACTGCTGCTCCTTGTTAGAGTGTCCTGGAAGGCATGAGAAAGAGAAAACATTTGCTCTGAGTGGGATTTCAGACGTAAAAGTGTGTACCTTGGAGGAGGGGAACTTTATAACATTCCTGAAATTAGGCAGTATGACAGATCAACGACCTCACAAGGACACGGGTGCTCAGATGTTACAAATCCTTTGCATGTTTGTAGCTTCATCATTTTCACAGCGAGCATGAAGACACATTGTTCTGTGTCCCCACCCCACACCGCCACTGGCCCTAGACCACCCTTGGGGGCATGTGCGGGTGCCACTAACCAAGTGTTACAAGATGTGCCTGGAACAAGCAGGTGTGATCCTATAAAGATAAATATAATGCTGTTCCTGGCATAGCCTGCTTTCTCATCTTATCAAATGCCCTGTTGTAGCAACAGTCTCGTTCTGTTTTCCCTTCTGCTTCCCCAGAAGATGACTCAATCCACAGACCCAGAAACCATGGCACAATTACAGCATTCAAAACAGCTTGTGTGGAACAGTTCTCAGCTCCCCTCCAATTGGATCCTGCCTCTTTGGGCTAAATGCGAGCTAACTGATTCCTAAAAATACCCCCTGACATGAGTCATCCTCTTGCAAGAGCCCTGGGGAGTGTTTTCCATAGAAACGGTGAGGCCCAGCTAGGAGGGGGTGCTCCCTGGTGAGTCATGTCAGTGGTACGCGATGCTGCATCTCCCCTATTCCCAGGCGCTGGGCTGAGCTGCTGGAGGATCTACTGAAATGCAAACCTGGCAGAAGTCTCAGCTCCTCCTCCCATATCCACTCCCAAAACAGAATGAACGTGGGCCCAAGGAGAGGTGCAGGGCCACAGGATTCCGTTCCTGTCCTTGAAGGACAACAGGAAACCCAGCGTCCAGGGCCAGCCTTGTGACTCTGGGCTATGACAGGAAGCCTGTCCTTACAATGGTCCCTTTCCCCAACAGCAGCACTGAGAGTCGAGTGCAGGCTGGCCTCTACCCCAGCAACAAATCCATAAGTGGAGAGGGCACTGGGCCATAGACCTTGCGCTGCTCTTACAGACCCTGTGTTGGCAGAGTCTACAGAACCCAGACCCCTCACCACATGATGAGGCTGAGGCTCTGCCCTCGCCAACAACTGCTGCTCCTTGTTAGAGTGTCCTGGAAGGCATGAGAAAGAGAAAACATTTGCTCTGAGTGGGATTTCAGACGTAAAAGTGTGTACCTTGGAGGAGGGGAACTTTATAACATTCCTGAAATTAGGCAGTATGACAGATCAACGACCTCACAAGGACACGGGTGCTCAGATGTTACAAATCCTTTGCATGTTTGTAGCTTCATCATTTTCACAGCGAGCATGAAGACACATTGTTCTGTGTCCCCCACCCCCACACCGCCACTGGCCCCTAGACCACCCTTGGGGGCATGTGCGGGTGCCACAGATGCTGGGCTCCAAGTCAAGATGCAATGCCTCAGCTGGCCCGTAAACAGGACAGGGACGGAGCTCAGCTGTGTGTGGATGCAGTTGAAGACAGCGGAGCTTCTGAAACTCACAATGCAGCCCTCTGCTTCCAGCCTCCTGCTAGGAAATTTGGTGTTCCGGAGTCTCAGAATGGGAAGAAAGGGAAAACCAGCTAAACAAACAAATCCAGAAGGCAAGTTATACACACAGAATCCAGACACCACTATGGTGCGCCTCACTCTGCCAGCAGGCCTCCAGGCAAATCAATTTAGTTCATTAAAATTAAGATGAACCTAAAGCAATATTTTTACTTCATTCAAAGCATCAAACTATCACAAGTGTGCTGCTCCATGGACATCCAAGGCAATGTCTCTTTACTGTTGTGGCTGAAAGATGAACCAGTGCCCTTCCAGGAGCCTTCTGCATGAATGAAGTGTCCTTCTGGATGAATCAAGTGTCCCACTCTGCCAGGACTTTTTAAAAATTTAACTTTTATACTCATAGTAGCCCTTTAAAAATGTGCTTTTAAAATGCCCTCTGTTTTCTGTCTCAATTATGTGGTTTATTTCTCAGATCCTTCTGTAACATCTGCCCTACCACTAAGAGTATGAAATCAAGACACTAAAAATCATAAAAATTCACAATAAAGCTTGGCGAAGTCTGTTTTTTTAAATTAATTTATTTTTAATTGGAAGTTAATCACTTTAAAATATTGCATTGGTTTTGGTCATACATCAACAGGAATCAGCCATAGGTACACGTATGTCCCCTCCTTCTTGAGCCTTCTTCCCACCTCTGAGCCCATCCAACACCTCTAGGTTGCTGCAGAGCCCTGTTTTGAGGTCTCTGAGTCAAAGTCTGTTGTTTCATTGAGACCGTTCACATTGTACCCCAGGCATAAAAGCCAAATCATGATTGTGCCAGTGATGTCCAGATCTGGCTGAACACTCGCGTGTGACTCTCCTCTCTCCTGTTATTCACTCCACCCACCCTAGACTCAGGCAGATTTGCATCTGCCCCATCCGTCTCCAGCGCCTGCCCACATCCAGTCATCAAGTGTTTCCGGCTGTTGTCTCCAGCCAGACACCAGGTCCAGTGAATTGTGTCTCATTTTACTGTTCACTTCTTTTCTGTTCTGGGCCTCTCTCTGTGAATGTCCTTATCCTTGCCCACATCTAACACAGGCAGCAGAAGCTTCTCACTGTCAATAGGGATGTAGAGCAAAACTTCACTTTTGTGTATGTGTGTGTATGTAAGCAAAAGGATTGGGGGTTAGCATAATCTGCAAAGATTGGAAGAGGGGTATTGTGGAGTGTATCAAGGGCTCTCTACTTACTGATTTCAGGTTTGATTAGTAATCGAGTGGGTTGTTCTCTCTCTTGATCATAATGTCGCTCCAGTACACCTACCCTTGGAATTCAGGTGTGTAGAGAGGGATGAACACTCTTCCTTGAATGACGAGTTAGTCTCCATGTGCCTGGCAATACTGATCTCTCTGGGGCACCCACCTGGAGTGCTGAGCTGATGAGGGCCCATGGCCTTATCTAGGCTTTTCATGGAGACACAGGCTCTCGTTAGCAGTGCCAGTCCTGGGACAGGATGGCTTTCTTTCAGTGCCAACCTTCTACACAAGAGACACAGTTTTGCTTCGTATAGGTCTCAATTATGTGGTTTATTTCTCAGATCCTTCTGTAACATCTGCCCTACCACTAAGAGTATGAAATCAAGACACTAAAAATCATAAAAATTCACAATAAAGCTTGGCGAAGTCTGTTTTTAAATTAATTTATTTTTAATTGAAGTTAATCACTTTAAAATATTGCATTGGTTTTGGTCATACATCAACAGGAATCAGCCATAGGTACACGTATGTCCCCTCCTTCTTGAGCCTTCTTCCCACCTCTGAGCCCATCCAACACCTCTAGGTTGCTGCAGAGCCCTGTTTTGAGGTCTCTGAGTCAAAGTCTGTTGTTTCATTGAGACCGTTCACATTGTACCCCAGGCATAAAAGCCAAATCATGATTGTGCCAGTGATGTCCAGATCTGGCTGAACACTCGCGTGTGACTCTCCTCTCTCCTGTTATTCACTCCACCCACCCTAGACTCAGGCAGATTTGCATCTGCCCCATCCGTCTCCAGCGCCTGCCCACATCCAGTCATCAAGTGTTTCCGGCTGTTGTCTCCAGCCAGACACCAGGTCCAGTGAATTGTGTCTCATTTTACTGTTCACTTCTTTTCTGTTCTGGGCCTCTCTCTGTGAATGTCCTTATCCTTGCCCACATCTAACACAGGCAGCAGAAGCTTCTCACTGTCAATAGGGATGTAGAGCAAAACTTCACTTTTGTGTATGTGTGTGTATGTAAGCAAAAGGATTGGGGGTTAGCATAATCTGCAAAGATTGGAAGAGGGGTATTGTGGAGTGTATCAAGGGCTCTCTACTTACTGATTTCAGGTTTGATTAGTAATCGAGTGGGTTGTTCTCTCTCTTGATCATAATGTCGCTCCAGTACACCTACCCTTGGAATTCAGGTGTGTAGAGAGGGATGAACACTCTTCCTTGAATGACGAGTTAGTCTCCATGTGCCTGGCAATACTGATCTCTCTGGGGCACCCACCTGGAGTGCTGAGCTGATGAGGGCCCATGGCCTTATCTAGGCTTTTCATGGAGACACAGGCTCTCGTTAGCAGTGCCAGTCCTGGGACAGGATGGACTTGTAGCTTGTGGAACAAGGTTTTGCAATTCCAACCTTCTACACAAGAGCATCCAACTGTTTAGTTTTTCTTTGCACTTTGTACCTGTCACATCAGGGAGTGTCCACCCACATCAAATCTTAGGATTGTCAATGGACCGAGATCCATCGAGCCCACTATTCACACATGCCGTGTCCAGACCCATTCTAATTCATGACTTCTGAACTTTTATAGGCACAACAAATACGTGATTTAGCTTCTTATATATGTGCCTATAATGGATTGATTGAAGGACAGAAAAATGAAATGAGTAAGATGGATAGATAGGGACCAAAGCAGAGGTGACAGATGTGAATTATAGAATCTGAATGGAGGCTACATGTGTGTTCTCTGTGCCATGCATTCAACTTTTTGGTATGTAAGCAGGATTTAGCTTGTGGTAATAATTAATTATTTGTTCCTGACCAAATTGCCTAAAAGTGCATATGCTCTCATGGATGTCATGCAATCTAACACATTGTACTGATTCCGCAAGTCACTTTTTCACTAGCTTCTACAATTCTGTTGCTGCTTGAGAGTCCCTTGTACAACAAGATCAAATCAATCAATCAATCAATTCAGGAATTCAACCCTGAATATTCATTGGAAGATCTAATGCTAAAGCTAAAGCTCCAATACTTTGGTCACCTGATGCAAAGAGCCAACTCATTGGAAAAGACCGTGATACTGAGAAAGATTGAAGATAAGAGGAAAAGGGTGTGACAGAGGATGAGATGGTTGGATGGGATCACTGACTCAATGGATACGAGTTTGAGTAAGCTCAGGGAGATACTGAAAGACAGAAGCCTGGTGTGCTACAATTCATGGGGTTGCAAAGACTCAGACATGACTTACCAACTGAGCAACAACAATTCTATTTTCTCAATATGAAAGTAGTCATATCAATGGCATATAATTAATGGAGTCATTATTATGTATTTTTAAGAGCTTTTGCAATTATGCGAGGGATGAACACTCTTCCTTGAATGACGAGTTAGTCTCCATGTGCCTGGCAATACTGATCTCTCTGGGGCACCCACCTGGAGTGCTGAGCTGATGAGGGCCCATGGCCTTATCTAGGCTTTTCATGGAGACACAGGCTCTCGTTAGCAGTGCCAGTCCTGGGACAGGATGGACTTGTAGCTTGTGGAACAAGGTTTTGCAATTCCAACCTTCTACACAAGAGCATCCAACTGTTTAGTTTTTCTTTGCACTTTGTACCTGTCACATCAGGGAGTGTCCACCCACATCAAATCTTAGGATTGTCAATGGACCGAGATCCATCGAGCCCACTATTCACACATGCCGTGTCCAGACCCATTCTAATTCATGACTTCTGAACTTTTATAGGCACAACAAATACGTGATTTAGCTTCTTATATATGTGCCTATAATGGATTGATTGAAGGACAGAAAAATGAAATGAGTAAGATGGATAGATAGGGACCAAAGCAGAGGTGACAGATGTGAATTATAGAATCTGAATGGAGGCTACATGTGTGTTCTCTGTGCCATGCATTCAACTTTTTGGTATGTAAGCAGGATTTAGCTTGTGGTAATAATTAATTATTTGTTCCTGACCAAATTGCCTAAAAGTGCATATGCTCTCATGGATGTCATGCAATCTAACACATTGTACTGATTCCGCAAGTCACTTTTTCACTAGCTTCTACAATTCTGTTGCTGCTTGAGAGTCCCTTGTACAACAAGATCAAATCAATCAATCAATCAATTCAGGAATTCAACCCTGAATATTCATTGGAAGATCTAATGCTAAAGCTAAAGCTCCAATACTTTGGTCACCTGATGCAAAGAGCCAACTCATTGGAAAAGACCGTGATACTGAGAAAGATTGAAGATAAGAGGAAAAGGGTGTGACAGAGGATGAGATGGTTGGATGGGATCACTGACTCAATGGATACGAGTTTGAGTAAGCTCAGGGAGATACTGAAAGACAGAAGCCTGGTGTGCTACAATTCATGGGGTTGCAAAGACTCAGACATGACTTACCAACTGAGCAACAACAATTCTATTTTCTCAATATGAAAGTAGTCATATCAATGGCATATAATTAATGGAGTCATTATTATGTATTTTTAAGAGCTTTTGAACAAAGTGTGATGCGTTTTTGTTGGCTTATTTATTTTCCTTTGGCATTTTTATTATACTGTTGCTGGGAGCAATAAAACACAAGTGATTTTTCTCTAAAATACAAATCCAAGATACACCAACATTCTCATTGATGTTGTTTCTCATAGAAGCAAAACTAATCTAATTAATTTTTATAAACCTGGGACAAGTTCCCAAACCAGTGGGAGACAGCAAATAGTTGAAGTTTAAGTCTATTTATAATGGCTGAATCAAACTTTTAAAGAATAAGTGTACTGTGGTGATGACCCAGGGTTACAAGGAGTCCTGAAAGGCTGATGAAGTGCATGTAGTCATAGAGTCAGTAGAAAAAAGGAAATGGCTGATAATATTGTTTTCTCATGTAAATATTAAAGAGTCATGTGAATTTATCCAACATTTTTTGAAAGTGAAGGAAATAGATTCACTAAATTTAAGCACTTCATAGAAAATCTGAGTATTAAAAATATTTACAAGGGAACTAAACTGAAACAAGCAACATTAGTCATTTGCTGTCTTACTGGGCTCTGGAAACTTTCTACGAGTGTACCTCAGCACAGGAGGGTGGATTGAACACTGGCCGGTGACAGGAAAGCTAAGTAGAGTCCTACTTGAACTCTCAGGGAGGCTCACAGTCAACAATCTCCAGAGCCCTGGAGAAAAAATGCCATGAGAATTACAGGCCTTTGACTTCTCTAAATAACAGAATTCTATATAACAACACCACACATATGTAATAGGTTTTTCTGCACAGTTGGGCAGACCTTGGCCCAGGGATGACGTGAGTGCTAAGTGTTCAGATGCATCATCCATTAAAGATAGGACTGACGATCAAGAACCCAGATAACAATTCACAGAAAACAGAGCAAATGTCTGCAGATGACCAAAGATGGAAACTATTCATGGGGCGAAACTTCCAAGCCTACTGGTTACAGACATGTGGCAGGAAACATTGAGTTGGTTTCCATTACTTTTGAGCAGTTAAAGAAGTGAAAGTCTAAGCTCTTTGAAATCCAGAAATAAATCACAGTGGATCATCCCACACTCCACAGAGTACAGGTGTTGCCATGGAAGCAGCAGCCTGGCTGAAGCAATGCTGGGAGAAACACATCAGTGGGCATGGAGGATGAGGAGCAGACAGCCACCCGCTCCTTTGGAATCCATCCACCCAGACTCAGCCCTGGCCTGGAAAACTGTGACAGAGCCCACAGAGCTTTCAACCGGACCCCAAAGGCAGCTGTTTTCTCTTCCCAGAGACCCAAGCCTAGTGCTTTGGCATCACGGGGTGCAGAGATAAAGAGAGCAAGACCAGTCTTTTTTGTTTTTATCTGAAGGTAACGATTGTGTACTGATGCAGTTGGCTCAGCTGGTGAAGGGTGAGGCCAGGGCTGGGCTCAGGGAAGAGCTCAGCCAGCCACAGTGGTAGGATTCGGGACTCCTGGCCCCAGGCCAGACAGTCTGCCTATAGAAGGGATGATAGTGCCCTGGCTCCCTAGGCAGCTGGATTGATGGAGAGTTTGTATACAATGCACTGCACTAGGCAGATGCATCCACAGGGCTCACGATGTTCCACACTATTGGCTTTACATATGCCATCTCTAATCTCTAAAATCTAACTAGCAGTTATATGATCCTCCTTACCAGTGAGACAACCAAGCCTCCAAAAAGCTGGTTTGCCATAGCCTTCCAGTCTAATAAAAGGGGGACTGTGTATCTGAACCTGCTCCTGGCATTGGTTCTGAGAGCCCTGGTTTGGGACACCTTTAGTCCCAGGCAGACGGGGACAGAAGTCACTCTGGTTCTGACTCCAAATTCTTGCTTCTACATTCTAGCTGGCATCATCAGACCCCCAGTCTTAAGCTCTCTCCGTTCATTTTTTTCTTTTCCATTTCTGTCTTAGTCCACATAACCAACCAATGACAGAAAAGTTGCAAAATGCTTTGGACATTTTCCATTAAAATAAATACATCTGTGCTTCTTATAGATTACTCCAGTGTACATGCTCAGCAAAGATGGTGTCGGCTAGGACTACAGCATTAGAATGACACACCCCTGTTTGTTTGTGTGCTTGTTTTTAAGACAATGTTTCCATTTAAAAGACAGGGAGAAATGGATACTTGCTTCCAAACACTTCCATACAGAAAAAAGTAAGTAGTAAAAACGTGTATTTTTAAAAGCTTGCCCTGCTAAGAATTGAACTTGTCAACTGTGATCCAGCTGAGGTCAGGTGTGTGAATCATCAGGAAGGGACTCAAAAGTTAGTGACTATTTATGGAGAGGGCTGCCTGGTCCCTGCCCTTGGGACACAGGGAGCAGAAACAGTGTGTTCATTTCACCCCGAAAGTTTCATCACCTGTCAGAAAGGGTCACTCAATCTAGACACATTCTAAATATTTGCTTTTTGGGTGGGCAAGAATACTCAAAATAGAAATTTAGGCAGCTGGGAATTTCAGTGGCCTTACTATTCTCCCTGATTTCTAGCTTCAACCTGTACACATACAAAACTGCAAATCTTGATAGCTTGTGTCCAGGCAAAAGGAGAATCACATCTGTGAAAACACACTGAAGCTGAATGACCCAGGACTTTTATTCCATGAAAAAATGTGGCTTTGATTCATGCTCAAGCTGAAATATATTTCCACATTAAAATACAATTTCCCTTCAGTTTTAGAGGGAGTTTTTCTTATGAGAGAAAAGCTCATCCAGAAAGGAAAAAATATTTTTTTTTTCCACTAAGCATGTGAAAAGTCATTAAATGGCATAAAAGATATTGGGCAGAATGCCACCATGTTTAGTGAAAAACACTATCTTGGTAACCCAGTGTTGACTTTGACTGAGAGCAGTGGAGCCTCCCGACAGCCTCTGTCTGTCAATGATTTGGTATGCTAACAAACTTAAATAGAATCTGGCTAGTACTTGGAAAATGTATTTCCTGTACGTTATTACGGGAAAAAACATGTATGAATACATTCTTAAAGAGGAAAATGGGAAATTCTGCTATTTCTCTGGCCAATCTCTGTAGATAGCCAATCAATGTGTTCTTTTCAAAGCAAAGGAAGAAATTGAGCACCCGTAAGTATCTCCTGTTTTCCCACTCTCTGTGGTGTTGGTGTCACACAGTGTCCCATCTGATTCTCAAAATCATGCCAAATAGTGAGTATTGCCCCTCTTGTAAGTGAGAAGTCCAGGCAACTTTTTTAAGACAAGTCATTGAAAATACTTGCTTCCAAACACTTCCATACAGAAAAAAGTAAGTAGTAAAAACGTGTATTTTTAAAAGCTTGCCCTGCTAAGAATTGAACTTGTCAACTGTGATCCAGCTGAGGTCAGGTGTGTGAATCATCAGGAAGGGACTCAAAAGTTAGTGACTATTTATGGAGAGGGCTGCCTGGTCCCTGCCCTTGGGACACAGGGAGCAGAAACAGTGTGTTCATTTCACCCCGAAAGTTTCATCACCTGTCAGAAAGGGTCACTCAATCTAGACACATTCTAAATATTTGCTTTTTGGGTGGGCAAGAATACTCAAAATAGAAATTTAGGCAGCTGGGAATTTCAGTGGCCTTACTATTCTCCCTGATTTCTAGCTTCAACCTGTACACATACAAAACTGCAAATCTTGATAGCTTGTGTCCAGGCAAAAGGAGAATCACATCTGTGAAAACACACTGAAGCTGAATGACCCAGGACTTTTATTCCATGAAAAAATGTGGCTTTGATTCATGCTCAAGCTGAAATATATTTCCACATTAAAATACAATTTCCCTTCAGTTTTAGAGGGAGTTTTTCTTATGAGAGAAAAGCTCATCCAGAAAGGAAAAAATATTTTTTTTTTCCACTAAGCATGTGAAAAGTCATTAAATGGCATAAAAGATATTGGGCAGAATGCCACCATGTTTAGTGAAAAACACTATCTTGGTAACCCAGTGTTGACTTTGACTGAGAGCAGTGGAGCCTCCCGACAGCCTCTGTCTGTCAATGATTTGGTATGCTAACAAACTTAAATAGAATCTGGCTAGTACTTGGAAAATGTATTTCCTGTACGTTATTACGGGAAAAAACATGTATGAATACATTCTTAAAGAGGAAAATGGGAAATTCTGCTATTTCTCTGGCCAATCTCTGTAGATAGCCAATCAATGTGTTCTTTTCAAAGCAAAGGAAGAAATTGAGCACCCGTAAGTATCTCCTGTTTTCCCACTCTCTGTGGTGTTGGTGTCACACAGTGTCCCATCTGATTCTCAAAATCATGCCAAATAGTGAGTATTGCCCCTCTTGTAAGTGAGAAGTCCAGGCAACTTGTTCAACTTTGGGACAAAATGAAGACTTCCTATATTCAGAAATGATGTAACCAATTCAGTCTGTAAGTAATTAAAATGGTACTTCCATTTTCAAAATTAGATTAAATTTAATAAGACACAGCTTACCTGTAAGCATATTCATAGATTATCACAGCTGGCTGAGGTGAAATTTGTTCTGTACTTTTTGTTTACTTTCTAAACTATGTCATTACTTTTCTTTCTAATCCAAGACAATTTAGGAAATTATTTCCAAACTCTGATAACTTAGTTTTAGCTGCTGGTATGTTATTATGAAGTGAATTAATTACTGATGGAAAGTGACCTGGTGACCATACTCCTGAGATACACAAACACAAGCATCAGCCCAGTCGGCAGAATTGCTTATGGGTTTTTTCCTATTAAATAATTGAAAAAAACCTTACCTTTTCCTAAGAATGCAGTGTGATAGATTTCCCCTCTTACCTAGTAGTTCTGACATGACGTTATTTAGAATCAGCTGTATTGTGGCACGAAAATACAGCAAAACAAATCTCTGGGATTATGTGTTCCTGGAAAGGCTCATGAAGAAGGAACAATGTGAAGAGACTTCATTAGAAAAGACTACTGCAATGGGGAAAACACATCCACTTTAGCATCTGCAAGCATCACAAAATCCAACAAGTATCTGTTCTGTTCTAGGGCAGGAGCAGGGCTCCATGACTTTGGGTTGGGGATGGGGTTGCTCTCACGGAAAGCTCTCCGGTCTGCGGTCTGAATGGGGACACTGAGCTCAGTGGAACAAAAGGACACACACTGTGTGACTCCACTCACAGGAGGCATCTAGAATACTCGCATCAAAGACTGAACTCATGGGTAGCAGGGGCTGGGCAGGGGGAATGGAGAGTGATTAGTCAATAGGCATGAAACTTCAGTCCAACATGATGAAGAAACTTCAGAGGTCTGCTGAACAGTGCAGTCCCTAGAGTCCAAAATACAGAATAGTATGCTTAAAATCTCTCAAGGGGCTGGATCTCATGATGTGTTCTCACTATAATTAAAAGTGATATAAAAAAGGGATTGGGGGGGGCTTCCCCTGGTGGTCCAGTGGGTGGGGACACCGCCTTGCAGTGCGAGGGCCGCCAGTTCACGCCCTGGCCTGGGAAGATCCCACGTGCCGCGGAGCGGCTGGACTGGTGTGTCCAATAGCCGAGCCGAAGCTCTGGAGCGTATGCGCCCAGAGCCGGTGCTCTGCAATGACAGACACCACCGCGATGGGAGGCCCACGGGAGCCAAAGAACAAGGACGGATGAAAATAGAGAAATGAAAAACGAATAGAAGTGGCCTGCCTGCTCCCCTCCCTCGCCAACCCGACCCCCGCCCAAAATAAAATAAATAAATAAATAAATCTTTAAAAAAAAAAAAGGGATTGGCGTTTAGGGGGCACATATCTAAAGATCCTGTTATGGGCTGAATAGTTAGTGACCCCCTAAAATTCATGGAGAAAGAAATGGCAACCCACTGCAGTGTTCTTGCCTGGAGAGTCCTGTGGACAGTGGTGCCTGGTGGGCTATAGTCCATTGGGTCACAAAAGAGTAGGACACAACTAAGAGATTAAACAGTAAAATTGATGTTGAATTCCTAACCGCTAGGACCTCAAACTGTCACTCTTTGGAGTCAGGGGCTGGAGGAGTCTGGGACCTGCCACCCCAAAACGTACCACTTCAGTGCCCTGGCTGTCTGCAACTAAAGGTGCTTGAAGGGCACAGGTGCAGGAGGAGCATCCCCTGAACCCCCTCATCTGCCAGAACATGGAACCTCCATAGGAACTCGGGGCCACAGGTCCCTTCCCTGAAGCTCCACCACCAGGAGAACAGACTCTTCACCAGAGAAGTCTAGGAGGGGGTCTTACCCCCTGACAGACCCTGCTACCAACTACCATCCTCCATCTGTCCCTGAGGGTCCCTCCTCTTCCCTGGAGACCCTGTGCTCTCCCCA
This sequence comes from Tragulus kanchil, assembly GCA_022376925.1. Classification (NCBI taxonomy): domain Eukaryota; kingdom Metazoa; phylum Chordata; class Mammalia; order Artiodactyla; family Tragulidae; genus Tragulus; species Tragulus kanchil. The sequence goes on along the minus strand of JAIOJX010000031.1, from coordinate 84,298,007 downwards.
GAGGGGCCTGCATCCCCACCCCTTCCCCTACTGAGACTGTATACAAGCTTTCAAATGTCACCATGCTCTGGGATATTTCCTTGTTTTTTCCCAATGACACCCATACACATGATATTAAAAATGTGTACATTTGGATATCTTTTCTCCTGTTGGCAGTTTATTTTATGGACCCCATATGGGAACCAAGGGGTTAGAGGGAATGTCCCTCCCTACAAGTCTTCACAGAGATAACCAAAACAAAGTGAGGTCACTAGGGCGAACCCTAATGCAATATGGTGGTGAAAGATGAACACAGATGGACACAGAGGGCTGACCATGTGAGTACATAGCGAAGACAGCCGTCTCCAAGCCAAGGAAGGCAGCCTTAGAGGAGAGCAGTCCTGCTGATGCTCTGCCTGCTGGCTGCAGCCCTGTGAGACCATCCGTACTGCCTTCAGGGGCCCCCAGGATGCAGTGCTCTGCTGTGAAAACCCTGGAGATCACACATCCCCCACCGCCCCCTCACTCTGGTGTTAAGCTGGTTGGAAGAGAAAGGCACAGAGCACAAGCCCCTCTGCCCAGACCCCTGAGCGCATGCCTCCCCTCTGTTAGGAGAAGGTGGGCAGGGCGGCAATGGAATGGGATCAAAATCATATGTGAGATGGGAACGGGCCAGTGAATCCCATTAAAAATGACCAGAAAACTGTTAGAGGATGTTGAAAAAGATTTAGCAAATACAGCGGAAAACCATGGAAAAATGGTTTTCACCGGAAAAATCATGTTAGTACCTTCCATCATTTGAGACTGAAAAATAAACCATAATAAGTAGCTATCTTAATATATCCAAAAAAATGGAAAAAAAAAAGAGCACGACTATTTGAAAGCTGTGGCATATCCTTCAAGCCTGTCTCTCTCCACAGCCCTTGTCCTCATCCTGGAAAAGCTCAGGACCAGCAGGAGAACCCCCTGGCATTCCCTAGCCTGAGGTTCTCCAGGGATAGTGAGACTTGATTTGTGTAGTTGTTGTTTCGTTCTATTTAACATGTGCAGGATGCAGGCAGGCTCCTCCAGTTAGTCCTTGAGTTCCTATTACGGTAGTCATGACTCAGAGGTTCTGGAGGGCGCCCGTGGCAGCCAGGGTAGGCTGGGGTGCTGAGGTCCATGCCGGACAGCCCCTTCTCCTCTCGTCTTTCTTCCTTGGTTTTCCTTGTGCCCGTCATTAACCTCCCGGCTCTCTTCCTCCTCAGAGGCCTCCCTCCCAGCTTTGCACATCCACTGACCCTCTCAGTCAACCTTAACAGGATATTAAAAATGCAGTTTAAAACTCTGATCCCTGCTGTCTTCCTATAGCAAGCTGACTCTGTCGGATTTTGTCCTGTGTTGTTGCTGGTTTTTATCCTACCTGCGTAATTAGTCAGCAACTTTTGTTCATTCCATTATTAGGTTTTGGAACTGATTTCTTGTCAGACTGGTCAGTGGTTCTTGGGAGAAGAAAGTCTCTATTCTTTCCATTGGCTATGTCGCCCAGCCCTTCTCAGGGCTCAGCCGTGTCTGCTAGGGACATTATCCGATGCTGTCAATAATCTGGAGGGCAGAGGCTGACGCTTCACCCTCTGCCCTCCAGTGGGGCTTTCACGCTGATGTTTCTGAAATGTGGGTGAGAGGACACACAGGGGCTTAAGATACAGTCAGTGGCTGGCGGGTGATTTGTATCCTTTCAGAAGGGAGCTCTGTGTATCTCTTTATGTTTGTGTTCCTGAGCAGGGCTCTCTGACCTAACTTTTTAATAGAATTTCTGCCAAGTTCAACTTGGGAGGGGTGATTTACTATTCTAAGCATAAATGTTAGCAAACTGTGGGGTGAAGCTGCACTTTCAGGACAGACACCAAGTATATGTCTATGACATGGAGCCTCTCTGCTCATCTCCACCCATCGTGGCCTCCAGGGAAAGCTGCCCTTTGTATCTGGAACCAATTTCACATTAAACATTGCCTGGAACTCTTACCTCTTAAATTAGCCAGTTACTATTTTTCCTAACAGACAAATCCATTATTATCCTAACTTAACAGCAAAATGAATTCTCTAGTGGTATCTGAAGACTGTTAACTCCTAGAAATATAACTCTGTTCTAGTTAAGTTTTAAGCTAAATAAAGTTCACCATGTTGACAAAAAAAAAAAAAAAAAAAAAAAAGAAGGGAGGGGAGGGCTGTAATGGGATTGGGCTCAAGGACTTTTTTGTTTGTTTGTTTTATTTTGTTTTAAATTTGGACTTTTTATTGAGTCCATATTCATGGTTTTAATGTGTTGGAGACATACGTAAGGTCTACAATAACTAATGAATTTTTTGACTTTACAAAAGGAAAAATTCTTCTGTGAACAAATATGTTTTAAAATCATCAGCTATTCTAAGCTTTTTATTTACTGTTTTATTTTTCAATAAAAAGAAACTTAGGATATAAAAGGGAACAGACAGAATACTTACATGATTCTCTTTCTCTTGAAGAATTCTCTAAGACTGACAGGCAGATAAACATTCATCCTTCTCTGTTTCCCTTTTCATTTTTATCTGGTTCTTTATTTTCCCACCACACAGTTTACTCTTAACCATCAACTTCCTGCTAAAAGCTTGGAATTTAGTTCTTCGACTGGTCAGTGGTTCTTGGGAGAAGAAAGTCTCTATTCTTTCCATTGGCTATGTCGCCCAGCCCTTCTCAGGGCTCAGCCGTGTCTGCTAGGGACATTATCCGATGCTGTCAATAATCTGGAGGGCAGAGGCTGACGCTTCACCCTCTGCCCTCCAGTGGGGCTTTCACGCTGATGTTTCTGAAATGTGGGTGAGAGGACACACAGGGGCTTAAGATACAGTCAGTGGCTGGCGGGTGATTTGTATCCTTTCAGAAGGGAGCTCTGTGTATCTCTTTATGTTTGTGTTCCTGAGCAGGGCTCTCTGACCTAACTTTTTAATAGAATTTCTGCCAAGTTCAACTTGGGAGGGGTGATTTACTATTCTAAGCATAAATGTTAGCAAACTGTGGGGTGAAGCTGCACTTTCAGGACAGACACCAAGTATATGTCTATGACATGGAGCCTCTGCTCATCTCCACCCATCGTGGCCTCCAGGGAAAGCTGCCCTTTGTATCTGGAACCAATTTCACATTAAACATTGCCTGGAACTCTTACCTCTTAAATTAGCCAGTTACTATTTTTCCTAACAGACAAATCCATTATTATCCTAACTTAACAGCAAAATGAATTCTCTAGTGGTATCTGAAGACTGTTAACTCCTAGAAATATAACTCTGTTCTAGTTAAGTTTTAAGCTAAATAAAGTTCACCATGTTGACAAAAAAAAAAAAAAAAACAAAGCAGGGAAGGGAGGGCTGTAATGGGATTGGGCTCAAGGACTTTTTTGTTTGTTTGTTTTATTTTGTTTTAAATTTGGACTTTTTATTGAGTCCATATTCATGGTTTTAATGTGTTGGAGACATACGTAAGGTCTACAATAACTAATGAATTTTTTGACTTTACAAAAGGAAAAATTCTTCTGTGAACAAATATGTTTTAAAATCATCAGCTATTCTAAGCTTTTTATTTACTGTTTTATTTTTCAATAAAAAGAAACTTAGGATATAAAAGGGAACAGACAGAATACTTACATGATTCTCTTTCTCTTGAAGAATTCTCTAAGACTGACAGGCAGATAAACATTCATCCTTCTCTGTTTCCCTTTTCATTTTTATCTGGTTCTTTATTTTCCCACCACACAGTTTACTCTTAACCATCAACTTCCTGCTAAAAGCTTGGAATTTAGTTCTTCCCCTTCTGAACACAGGGCTTTCCAGGTGGCTCAGATGGGAAAGAATCTGCCCGCAATGCAGGAGACCTGGGCTCTGTCCCTGGATCAGGAAGACCCTTTGTGAAGAGAAAGGCACCTCACTCCAGTATTCTTGTCTGGGAAATCCCACGGGCAGAGGAGCTTGGCAAGCTACAGGCTATGGGGTCTCAAGAGTCGAACACAACTGACGCTGACACGTCACTCACTTCTGAACCTAAATGCGGAATCTGGAACATGATACCAGATGTAGTGGGGAATTTATTGACAGTAAACCAAAGGGAACCTCACGATGTGGATGCCCTACCTGTACACAGACGTTCCAGGGACCAGCCACTTTTGCTAATCAGTTGTAAGTTCTCTGTGACTTGAGTACAAAATCACAATCACCCAGCAGCAATCAGTCCTAGAAGCCAGCTGATGACTTCCAGGTGGCAACTTAATAGAAACATCAAGGGTGAGAAACTCGCCTCTCCTGGTGGAAAGATTTCCCCCGCTAAATCCTGTTTGGAATTTCTACATCCACAGCGAGACGGTGTCACTCTTCATTTCTGTTTGCTTCCTACTCTAATGTCTGTGGCCAAGACAAACGACAAGACAGCGTTCTCACAGTTATTTATTTTAAAAAGCCCGCATGTGTCACTCTACCCCCTGCTCATTATTTTCAAGTTCTTCTTTTTAAAACCTTGAGCCAACCACCCAGTTTGAAGCTCCTGCTGGAATTCAAACAAATCTCTCCTCTGCCCCTTGCCACCCCCACCCCCACCCCGTCCTGTCCTTCAGGTTGCCTGGGGTGATGTCATCAGACTCAGACTGCTGATGAAGTAGGACTCTCTGACGTGGCCTTTACTGGAGATTCAGGTCCATGATTCACACACCAAGGGTGATGTGACCACAATAGCATTCTGCTGCTGGACCCATAGCCCCAGCAGAGCACACAGAGACCCCTCTGTGGGGCCCAACCAGGAGCAGCATGGATAACAACCAGCCACTGGAACCTGCCTGGTTCTGCCTCCACAAGTGATGTGAGAACCAGTCTTGTTGCGGAACCTTTTCCTCCCCGCACACTGGTTGCAGGTCTGGATGATGTCATCCCAAGGATAGTGGCACAGAGGTGGTCGAGCTCTTCCCCATGGCTGCCCTGAATAAGCTGCCATGCTCAGCTCTCCCTCCCTCAGCTGCTTGAACACGTTGTTATGAAAGAGGCGTGATTTTTCCCTTACAAAGTCTCCTCATACTGCGAGGGACAGTTCTCAGAGACTTGCTGTTTAACGGGACTCACAGAAAAGAGACAAAGCTACAGATTTGCATATGATAACTGCAAAAGGAGACGTTTTTATTCCCAAAGAACATGAGAAGCAATGACAGATCAAGTAATGACAGATCTCAAGAGACAGGTGTTCATATCCCTCAATGGGGCACAGAGAGCCTGAGAAGTCTGCAGAGATTCATGGCTTCCCCAGCAAACTAGCCACTGCCAAACACCCAAGCGATAAGACCACCAACTAGCAACATCTTCAGACTTGAAAGGGCTTCTATTGTTTCTCATTATGATTGTTTTTGTTTTTATTCTCTCAACTGGAAAATTATTCCCATTGAAAATTTTCAGTCATTACACATAAAAAAGATGTTTAACAAGGTCCGTTCAGTACTTGGAAGCTGTGAAAATCTACTTTTGCTCTCAAAACATCTGCAGCCCCCAGTGGAGTTTTGGCTCTGTCTACTTGGCTTGCCTTCCAGGAAAAACACAGGAGAAGGGCAATTTCCCATCGGCACTGTGGTGCAGAGCTATTATCTGGGGAAGAAATGAGTAAACACGTTACTGAACAACAGCGTGAAAGAAGATGCACAATTGCCTGGCTGTTTTAATAAAATCATTGGGAACTGGTTGACTGTGTTCATGTATATTTGGGCTTATACACCTGCTACACACACACACACACACACACACACACACACACTCCACACACACTCCGCAAGCTGTGTAGCGAAAAGCTACACTGGCTCTAAACTTCTGATCAGATCAGTGCATATAAACCAGCTGAACAAAAGTACACTTTAGCCTTCATCATGGTCAATGCATGTATATATAGTAACTTTCCATTAATTTGTCAAAACTGCTTGAACACGTTGTTATGAGAGCTAAAATGAAGTTAATATTTATTGAACTTGTTATGAATCAGGCACAAAATTTACTTCTTAGTCGTTTAGTTGAAACACACACAAATATTTTAAGAATATAATTGCTGTCTCTGCTTTCATAGAGGAAAAATATTAGGCTCAAAGTAACTTATTAGGCTCATGTAGATTCATATAAATATAGATTTTTGTTATACGAGCATAGCCCAATAGCACATACATTGATGAGATGAACATATAAGTAGACTGAATTCCCATATTTTATATGGCATAGGACTGACCACATTCTGCTTTGGTCAGTGACTATTGAAACTTCCATTTTTATAGTTTATCCATCAGTACATTAGATAGAAAGCACTGATTTAATAAACCACATTTAATAGTCAGTGTCATTTAACATACTTTATTATCTAATGTTTTACTATAACTGCATGTTAATTTTATAGTTTAAAAATATTTTAAAATATCTTTTAAGACTTTCAATGAGCAATGGGCATTAATTTATGTCTATTAATTTTCCATCTATTATCTAATAAAGTGTTTCTTCAGTTAACTCATCTTATGGCTATTTGGAAAATCCTAACTACCATATGATGAAGGCGAAGTCAATATCTTGTTATTCTTGTGGAAGAGTGAGTAATAAAACACACTAACAATGACCAACTGTAGGTTTCCAGCACATGTAACAGATTAATCAAAGCAAGATCTTCTCTGATCCACCTACTAGAATAGTGGAACTAAAAAGACAAATTAACATGTGGGACCTAATGAAACTTAAAAGCTTTTGTACAGCAAAAGAAATCACAAAAAAGCTGAACAGACAGCCCACAGAATGGGAGAAAATCATAGCAAATGAAACAACAGACAAGAATTAATCTCCAAAATCTACAAGCAACTCAGACAACTCAGCACCAGAAAAATGAACAACCCAATCAAAAAATGGGAAAAGGACCTAAAGAGATGTTTCTCCAAAGAGGACATACTGATGGCCCAAAAGCACATGAAACGATGCTCAACTTCACTTATAATTAGAGAAATGCAAATCAAAACTACAATGAGATATCACCTCATACCCGTCAGAATGGCCATCATCCACAAATCGACAGACAATAAATGCTGGAGAGAGTGTGGAGAAAAGGGAACCCTCCTGCATTGCTGGTGGGAATGTAAATTGATACAGCCTCTATGGAAGACAGTATGGAGATTTCTTTAAAAACTAAAAATAGAAGCAACCTATTATCCAGCAATCCCACTATTAGGCTTATACCCTGATGAAATCAAATCTGAAAGAAGCACCTGTACCCCAAAGTTTATTGCAGCTCTCTATACAATAGCTAGAACATGGAAGCAACCTAGATGCCCATCAACAAACAAATGGATCCAAAAGCTCTGGTACATATATACAATGGAATACTACACAGTTGTAAAGAGAAATGCAGAAGAATCAGCCCTAATGAGGTGGCTGGATTTAGAATGTATCATAAAAAGTGAAGTCAGTCAGAAAGAGAAGGACAAATACAGTATATTAACACATATATATGGAATCTAGTAGGATGGTGATGATGGCACATGCAGTGAAGGAAAGGCAGACATGGACAGTGGACATATGGACATTGTGGGGAAGGAACAGAGGGTGGGAGGCATAAAGGAAGTAGCATGAATTTCAATGAGCAATGGGCATTAATTTATGTCTATTAATTTTCCATCTATTATCTAATAAAGTGTTTCTTCAGTTAACTCATCTTATGGCTATTTGGAAAATCCTAACTACCATATGATGAAGGCGAAGTCAATATCTTGTTATTCTTGTGGAAGAGTGAGTAATAAAACACACTAACAATGACCAACTGTAGGTTTCCAGCACATGTAACAGATTAATCAAAGCAAGATCTTCTCTGATCCACCTACTAGAATAGTGGAACTAAAAAGACAAATTAACATGTGGGACCTAATGAAACTTAAAAGCTTTTGTACAGCAAAAGAAATCACAAAAAAGCTGAACAGACAGCCCACAGAATGGGAGAAAATCATAGCAAATGAAACAACAGACAAGAATTAATCTCCAAAATCTACAAGCAACTCAGACAACTCAGCACCAGAAAAATGAACAACCCAATCAAAAAATGGGAAAAGGACCTAAAGAGATGTTTCTCCAAAGAGGACATACTGATGGCCCAAAAGCACATGAAACGATGCTCAACTTCACTTATAATTAGAGAAATGCAAATCAAAACTACAATGAGATATCACCTCATACCCGTCAGAATGGCCATCATCCACAAATCGACAGACAATAAATGCTGGAGAGAGTGTGGAGAAAAGGGAACCCTCCTGCATTGCTGGTGGGAATGTAAATTGATACAGCCTCTATGGAAGACAGTATGGAGATTTCTTTAAAAACTAAAAATAGAAGCAACCTATTATCCAGCAATCCCACTATTAGGCTTATACCCTGATGAAATCAAATCTGAAAGAAGCACCTGTACCCCAAAGTTTATTGCAGCTCTCTATACAATAGCTAGAACATGGAAGCAACCTAGATGCCCATCAACAAACAAATGGATCCAAAAGCTCTGGTACATATATACAATGGAATACTACACAGTTGTAAAGAGAAATGCAGAAGAATCAGCCCTAATGAGGTGGCTGGATTTAGAATGTATCATAAAAAGTGAAGTCAGTCAGAAAGAGAAGGACAAATACAGTATATTAACACATATATATGGAATCTAGTAGGATGGTGATGATGGCACATGCAGTGAAGCGACGGAAAGGCAGACATGGACAGTGGACATATGGACATTGTGGGGAAGGAACAGAGGGTGGGAGGCATAAAGGAAGTAGCATGAAGGCCTGTACTATCATAAGTGAAAAAATAGCTCTAGTCATTGCTCTGTGAGAAAAGAGGATCCTTCAGGGGTGCTGTGTGATGGTCGGGAGGGGTGGGAAGCGGGGGATATGCATATGACTAATCTGGGAACATGCATATCTGTAAACAACAAAACTCTGTAAAAGTTAAAAGTAAAATAAAGGTTCTTTAAAAAAATAAAAACATACTAACAATGACCAACTGTAGGTTTCCAGCACATGTAACAGATTACTTGTTCAATATTCTAGCTAGACAAATGATTGCTATTAATTTCATCAGTTGGCTTTGTATGCAGTGACCAAAGTCAATTAATGCTCCAGAACATCCCAATGTAATGAAAAGACATGCTCAAGAATGAAGATTCATAAAATTAACATTGTGTCCTGCTTTATCAGGAACCTTCTTATACGTAACTGGTTTGTCTTTCTTTCTCTGAGTACAGGCCAGTGGAAAACACAGGACCACCAACTGCGTCTGGTGCCACTGTCATGATTTTATTCACCATTGCTTTTGATTTTCAGTGAAAGCCTATGCAAACTCTGTGGCAGGTATTCAGTGTCTGGTTTTTTAATGAATTAATGAACATAAAACACTTGAGTTGCTATGCAGCAACAGGAAATGCTTTGTGTCTTTGGAAGTTGCTCTTTCTAGTCTGCTGTGCCTTCTTTCACCTACATTCATGAAATATCTAGAACCAAAAACACCATGCTTAGTTCTTTTCACTTGCATTGTATGTGTTCCCCTTCCTCCCCTGCCATCCTACACCGGCCTGCCTGGGCTACGGATTCCATGACTTGTTTGGAGCATTAAGTAAATGCAGAGCTGTGAAGGAACTCTGGCAACATCATTTTGGACCCATTTAGTAAATACAAAATTCCATGTGATCTTAAACAATGGTGATAATAAAGAACAAAGTTCAGCTGGTGGGGTTGGAGAAGAGGACTGATAAAAGATAAAGCGTTTGAAATGTGGTTGAGAAATGACACCGGAAAAGTCAGGAGACACGACTGCGGAGGAGAGCGAGCAGAGCCATGGATGGTCACTTCCTAGTTGATCACACTGCTAGGCGCTGCCAGTCAGCTCAGTTCAGTCACTCAGGTGTGCACGACTCTTTACAACCCCTTGGACTGCAACCCGCCATGCTTCTCTGCCCTTCACCATCTCCCAGAACTTTCTAAACTCATGCCTATCGAGTCAGTGATGCTATCTGACCATCTCATCCTCTGTTATCCCCTTCTCCTTCTGCCTTCCCTTTTACCCAACACCAGAGTCTTCCCTGATGAGTCGTCTCTTTGGGGAAGGCAAATTGAGCAACCAGGTAGAGCTTTTGGCATTTGACGTGGAAAATCATGGACAAAGGATAGTTAAGATCTTGGCTTCCTCAGATGGTAATGTGGATGATGGATTAGAGATATGTGACAGAGACAACTAAAGAAAATATGGTCCATATGTGAGAAGGTAGAAGGCATGAGTAAATGGAGAAAAGGAATTCATAACTTAGGCAAAAAATTATTATTGTGGGCCACTGAAAAAAAGAAATACTACTGTAATATCCTGTTGATATAATAACTAGGACCCTCAGGGCACTGGACCTAGGGGACTGCTCTCTGGAAACAGAGCCAATAGTTTCTTTTTCTGTCGGGAAGTAGAGTGGACAGAAGTGACAGATACTGGTCACAGACAGACAATACTCCCAGGAGGCAGGTGCTCTGGGAATGCTGGATCTTCCTCAGCAAATACTGCAGTTCATTCACTAGCAAATGGAAGTGCACGCATTCCTGTTATAAACTCCCACACATCACAGTAGCGTCGTCTCAGAATGTCAGGCTTCCTCCTGGGGGATCTTCATTCAGGTGGTTGTTAGTCTCGCACGTCTCCCCCCTGGATGCATCACTCCAGGGAAGTGCATAGCACTTCACAGCATGGCTTCAGCTTCAGATCACTGTCAGCGCCAGAAGAATCATGCAGCTATTTTTACAATGCAGTAATTAAAAATAGTCTTGAACGAGGGCCAACCAACAGTCTTGCTGATTGTCCCAATGTTTTCCCTTTCACATGTTCATCAGCTTTGCCATTTAGGTTGCATATATAGGGTATTTGTGATTCTGATATTTGAAGCATCTAATGTGTATTGCTTGGCCACAGTTGGGAACTGGACTAGAGAATTTAAAGCCATTGTCTTATAAAATGCTGATATCCACATAAGCCCTAGGAGGAAGGCTGCAGATGAGAAAAACTGGCATGTGGAGGTTAGCTAAGTTAGCAAGGAAGTAACGTACCACAGTAAGTGTTGGGGCTGGAGCCCCGCTCAGCTTGGATCCCAGCAGCCATGCATTCTGCTCCTGAGAGGATGTTTCTGCTGTTTGTAACAGGTATGTGTACAGAATGCAGATGACGTGTAAATCTCAAGACCATGGCACACATATTTTTATTTTAAATAAGGTTAAGCAATTATATGTATTCAATGAATTAGATTAGCATTGTTCATAATAAAAAGAGAGCATTTAGACCATTCTTAAGGGTCCATTATGTTCCAGGCACTGTGGGAAATGACCATTCCCTCTTTCATCTCACTTACTACCTAAGCAGTAGAAGTTTCGTCAGTATCTCATAACTAAGAAAATCTACACTCAGCTGCTCACAGCACAGCCAGATGTGAACTCAGATGGTGAGATATCAAGTCTCTGTCATGAAATGATATCGATTCAGTTCAGTCTCTCAGTCGTGTCCGACTCTTTGTGACTCGTGGACTGCAGCTCACCACACTCCCCTGTCCTTCACCATCTCCTAGAGCTTGCTGAAACTCATGTCCATTGGCTCAGTGATGCCATTCAACCATCTCAGCCTCTGTTGTTCCCTTCTCCTCCTGCATTCTATCTATGAAATAATATGAGTAGAAGACATTTTAGGGACTGATTTTGTTCTCATAAAATCTCAGGATAAGCGCATTTCCCACCTACTTTGGTTTAAACACCCTTAGAACAGTCCGGCGATCCAGGACCCCTGTGTTCCTATGGCTAAATTGTTGGGATGCAATCTCATTTAGTCAGTTAGGCACTGCCCACCTGTGATTCTCTTCACGGCCAGTGCTCCCTGCCCCCTGTAACCTCCAGATCTCACTCCTTTGGCCTGCCACCAGCTCTTAGATCATCCCTACGGAGCTGTGGTGTATATATACAGTGGAATCTTACTCAATTATAAAAAGAATGGACTTCTACCATTTGCAGCAACATGGATGACCTGGAGAATATTATGGTTAATGAAATATATCACATAAAGAAAATGAAATGCTTCATCGTATCACTTATATGTGGAATCTGAAGTGAAGTAAACGTTGCTTACTCATGTATGATTCTTTGTGACCTGTGGACAAACCAAGGAATTCTCCAGGCAAGAATACTAGAGTGGGTAGCCTTTCCCTTTTCCAGGGGATCTTCCCAACCCAGGAATCGAAACTGGATCTCCTGGATTGCAGGAAGATTCTTTACCAGCTGGGCTTCAAGGGAAGCCCCAGAATCTGAAGAAATATAGCAAAGCAAAAATGGACTCACAGATACAGAGAACAAACTAGTGGCTACAAGAGGAGAGAGGTCAAGGGAAGGACAAGAGGAGAAGATTAACAGATACAAACTACTGTACAGCACAGGGAATTATAGTTATTGTTTTGTAACAACTTTTAAAGGAGTGCAGTCTGTAAAATTATGGAATCATTATGCTGTACACCTGGAATGAATATAATACTGTGACTCAACTATACTTAAATTAAAAAGAAAAAGAACTCAGTGGGACCCTTCCTTTTCTATAGCAATTCTCCCCAAGGATAGGTTCTACTGCTGGTCCACTGACAGTGCACTGAGATCATGTTCTAGAACCATCTTCATCAACATAAAACACAAACCACGCAGTGCCCATTGCACACTTTTGGGACTGGAGTGTTCACTGTCTCACACATGAAGACTTTATCAGTGAGGAAGCCAACCGGGACATTCTGAAATCTTTTTAAGCCGGGCGCTGAGGAGTAGAGGGGAGTCTCCTGTGGACTTGCCAGTACTTCAACACTGTGCTGCAGACAACCCGTGTTCTTTTCAGGGCAAGGAGAAGAGAGACTCACAACTCAGACACATGCGCACTATATGTCTGCAGTGAACACTCCTCACCATAACTCTCTAAGGAAGGAAAACAAACTTCACCCAATTTACAGTGGAGGAAAATTAAACACGTTAAGACCAAGGGGCTCACTGGGCACCTGCTGATGGGTAATAACTCATTGTCTTGAAGGACGCCTCAAAATGCACATCTTGATTTTGCTTGAGATCTGCTTTGCATTTGATTCAATAGAACATAAAAAGTCCTTGTTAAATATCAACAAATGAGGTGCTGTGAGATTTTCAGGAGGAAGCAAATGAGAAATAAGAATATCTTGCCAAGAGTTAACATGACTGAGCTGTGGCAAATAGGCATAGAACGTGGTCTCTTTTGCTTTTCCTATGGGACACAGTCCTCTCCTGAGAGACAGCTGGAGTGATTGAAGGATTGGACGAAATGCTGTTGTACAAAAGCTTCAGCCATGGCTCTAAATTTCCAAGAAAGTAATCAGCCAAAAACGAGGTGGTGACAACCACTAGGCTTCTGAAGGCCCCTCCCTATGTCATCGAGCCTTCTGATTTTTTTTTTAATACTACACAACAGTTCTGTTGTTAGCAATGGCTGAATTCCAAGTAGATTAGAGAAGTACATTATGTACAGTTTTGCTTTATATACTCAATGCATTATTTATACTTCTATTTTCAGAACATGAATTATTTGCATTTTGTTGCACTTCTTCTACACTAAAAAATACTTATGACTCACATAGCCTCTCAGGAAGCAAGGAGGCTTCTTCAGGGGATAAACAGGTTAAGAACCACTCTTCTCCACCCAGGAGATCTGCACAGAAATGTTCTTTTACCTTTTGTGTTAGTCGATCAGTCGTGTCCAACTCTTTGCAAACCCATGGACTGTGGCCCGCCAGGCTCCTCTGAACTTGGAATGCCCAGGCAAGAGTACTGGAGTGGGTAGCCATTTCCTTCTCCAGGGGATTTTCCTGACCCAGGAATCAGACCTGGTCTCCCACATTACAGGCAGATTCCTTACTGTCTGAGCCAGCATGTGCTATCTCTTTCAATACCCACATCTTCAGACAAAGAATTTCTTTAAATCTTGGTGTAGTCCTGTGCTCTCTGAAACTCACCGTAAAGACCACACTGAGATGAATAGATTCCAGGGAATCACAGGAGAGTAGAATTCAAGTTTAGTCTTTTGCATCTTCATTGCTTGCATACCTATTCACACCACACGTGGTTATGAATACCAAAATACGGACAGAGTCATGAGGAGGCAGATCAGATCCTGGTCCTCATGGAATGTATATCCTATCAGTGATGGTGGTCTTTAGCAACACTCCTAATGCAAATTATTCTTTTAAATAAAAAGGATAAAAGTCAATCTCATGGATTGTCATTTGATGGAGTAGAATCCTGTTATCAATTGGATTCATGCTCACTCTCCATAAAAAACGTTAACATGACTGAGCTGTGGCAAATAGGCATAGAACGTGGTCTCTTTTGCTTTTCCTATGGGACACAGTCCTCCTGAGACAGCTGAGTATGAAGGATTGGACGAAATGCTGTTGTACAAAAGCTTCAGCCATGGCTCTAAATTTCCAAGAAAGTAATCAGCCAAAACGAGGTGGTGACAACCACTAGGCTTCTGAAGGCCCCTCCCTATGTCATCGAGCCTTCTGATTTTTTTTTTAATACTACACAACAGTTCTGTTGTTAGCAATGGCTGAATTCCAAGTAGATTAGAGAAGTACATTATGTACAGTTTTGCTTTATATACTCAATGCATTATTTATACTTCTATTTTCAGAACATGAATTATTTGCATTTTGTTGCACTTCTTCTACACTAAAAAATACTTATGACTCACATAGCCTCTCAGGAAGCAAGGAGGCTTCTTCAGGGGATAAACAGGTTAAGAACCACTCTTCTCCACCCAGGAGATCTGCACAGAAATGTTCTTTTACCTTTTGTGTTAGTCGATCAGTCGTGTCCAACTCTTTGCAAACCCATGGACTGTGGCCCGCCAGGCTCCTCTGAACTTGGAATGCCCAGGCAAGAGTACTGGAGTGGGTAGCCATTTCCTTCTCCAGGGGATTTTCCTGACCCAGGAATCAGACCTGGTCTCCCACATTACAGGCAGATTCCTTACTGTCTGAGCCAGCATGTGCTATCTCTTTCAATACCCACATCTTCAGACAAAGAATTTCTTTAAATCTTGGTGTAGTCCTGTGCTCTCTGAAACTCACCGTAAAGACCACACTGAGATGAATAGATTCCAGGGAATCACAGGAGAGTAGAATTCAAGTTTAGTCTTTTGCATCTTCATTGCTTGCATACCTATTCACACCACACGTGGTTATGAATACCAAAATACGGACAGAGTCATGAGGAGGCAGATCAGATCCTGGTCCTCATGGAATGTATATCCTATCAGTGATGGTGGTCTTTAGCAACACTCCTAATGCAAATTATTCTTTTTAAATAAAAAAGGATAAAAAGTCAATCTCATGGATTGTCATTTGATGGAGTAGAATCCTGTTATCAATTGGATTATGTCCCCAAAATGACATGTTACAGTCCCAGCTCACTCTCCTTGTGAATGTGCCCAAATTGGGAGAGGTCACAGATGTGGTCAAGATGGGATGAGGCCATTAGGGAGGGTCCTACAGCAATCTGAGCTGCACTCTTATGAAAAGGAGGAATGCCAGAGAAGACAGTGACACACAGGGGACTTCCTGTGACCACGGAAGCCAGGACAGGTGACCAGTGTTGGAGGTTAGGATGGGGCAGGGAGGGGTCTATCTGGAGTCCCAGAGGAAGCATGATCGTACTAACACCTTGATGTTGGGTTTCTAGCAACAATATACATTTCTGTTCTTTCCAAGTCACCCATTTGTGGTAATTTCTTGCACCAACCCTAGGAAACAAATGCAAACTCTGTCAATGTAACATGGGCTTTTAGCTTCAGAGACTTTACATCAGACAACTCAGAAAGGTATCATGAAAGCAAAGAGAATAAAAAGCATAGCTCAGTAAATCCTCAGAGAAAGAAGATATCATAAAAACGCTGGAAATCTTTACTGACATCCTTGGGAAGCAGCATCTGAAGATGTCAGAATGCAGATTGACTGAATGAAGGCCGAGCCATTGATTCAACCCCAACGATTGTCCTGCTAAAGAAAAATATCGCCAGTATGGGAGCTGTATCAATTCAGCAATATAGATAGACATCTTTGAGAGAGTCAGTGCCATTTTAACAAGATTGTATTTTTCATTTACAAAATAGGAAAGACACATTGTTATTTTTAAAAATAGATGAAACTTGATCGGTCGAAGAATAGCGCATTTTTCATTAAAATGTCCAGACTTATAATTATCAACTAAACATAATCAACTATTTAATAGCCAACTGTTTCTCTTGGACTGAAGGCCAGTATATGAATGAAAAACAAAAATCATGAGATCATGAGGAGGGCAGATCAGATCCTGGTCCTCATGGAATGTATATCCTATCAGTGATGGTGGTCTTTAGCAACACTCCTAATGCAAATTATTCTTTTTAAATAAAAAAGGATAAAAAGTCAATCTCATGGATTGTCATTTGATGGAGTAGAATCCTGTTATCAATTGGATTATGTCCCCAAAATGACATGTTACAGTCCCAGCTCACTCTCCTTGTGAATGTGCCCAAATTGGGAGAGGTCACAGATGTGGTCAAGATGGGATGAGGCCATTAGGGAGGGTCCTACAGCAATCTGAGCTGCACTCTTATGAAAAGGAGGAATGCCAGAGAAGACAGTGACACACAGGGGACTTCCTGTGACCACGGAAGCCAGGACAGGTGACCAGTGTTGGAGGTTAGGATGGGGCAGGGAGGGGTCTATCTGGAGTCCCAGAGGAAGCATGATCGTACTAACACCTTGATGTTGGGTTTCTAGCAACAATATACATTTCTGTTCTTTCCAAGTCACCCATTTGTGGTAATTTCTTGCACCAACCCTAGGAAACAAATGCAAACTCTGTCAATGTAACATGGGCTTTTAGCTTCAGAGACTTTACATCAGACAACTCAGAAAGGTATCATGAAAGCAAAGAGAATAAAAAGCATAGCTCAGTAAATCCTCAGAGAAAGAAGATATCATAAAAACGCTGGAAATCTTTACTGACATCCTTGGGAAGCAGCATCTGAAGATGTCAGAATGCAGATTGACTGAATGAAGGCCGAGCCATTGATTCAACCCCAACGATTGTCCTGCTAAAGAAAAATATCGCCAGTATGGGAGCTGTATCAATTCAGCAATATAGATAGACATCTTTGAGAGAGTCAGTGCCATTTTAACAAGATTGTATTTTTCATTTACAAAATAGGAAAGACACATTTTTATTTTTAAAAATAGATGAAAATTGATCTTTAGAAGAATATCTCATTTTTCATTAAAATGTCCAGACTTATAATTATTAACTAAACATAATCAACTATTTAATAGCCAACTGTTTCTCTTGGACTGAAGGCCAGTATATGAATGAAAAAACAAAAATCATGAGACTTGCATCTTCTGTCTCCAAAAGCACAGGCATTCATGCGTGCTCAGTCATGCCTGACTCTTTTGTGATCCCCTGAACTTTAGCCCACCAGGCTCCTCTGTTCATGGGGTTTCCCAAGCAAGAATACTGGAGTGGGTATGAATGCTCTCCTCCAGGGGATCTTCCTGACCCAGGGGTTGAACCTCCATCTCCTGCACTGGCAGGTGGATTCTTTACTGCTGAGCCACCAGAGAAACCAGTGTGTGTTTGTATTAGATGTTAAATCATTCCATTTAAAATAAACTAAATATAGCTATTCCCAAAGACAAAAATGGCACTGGACACATTTTTTATTGAAATTGTCCATAAACCAAATCACTGTTGCTGCTACTGCTGTGTTTTAGATTCCTAACCACCCACCCAGTTCTTTCAGCATAAAGCTCTCTCCAGGAGGGATGTGGTGTCTCTTTGACACTTCTCCATTCTAGTACCTTCATTTATTATTTATTAAGTGTAAAATTTAACAGAGCAACCTAAGCCAAAACATGCAATTCATTTGCATGAATGTAGAACTCCTTTATATCTTTATTCCTTCTAAGAAAATTACAGGAAGCGGGGGGAGAAGAAAATACCTTAGAAATGAAGTAGCTGACACATCACATTTATTAAAGCCGTGAAGCCTTCAAAGTAGATGACTTACGATTTTTCATCCTCAGCAGTGGTTTTTGCCAGAATGCTGCTAGACGAAGAAGGATGATTAACAGATCCGAATCTCACGTTTAATGACCATATGCTACTAATCCTTCTCCAAATAAGTTCAGATTTGCTAGCAAAAGGAGAAAACTAAACAAAAAGACATTGTTTCAGGTGCTGTTTTTCCTAAAATCATGTTTTCAATATAAGTCCAAAAGCACATAGGAATACTAAATAGTTCCTGAAAGGTCTAAGTATAAAGGCTGACATATCGTAATAAAGATACAAACATTTTGCTGTGAGTCCACAACACTTTCTAATATAGGACTGCATCCTCATCCCAGCTGATACAACAGGTAAGTGAAAGCAAGTGAGAAATAGTTTAAAGTGTAT
The DNA here is from genome assembly GCA_022376925.1 of Tragulus kanchil. Lineage (NCBI taxonomy): Eukaryota > Metazoa > Chordata > Mammalia > Artiodactyla > Tragulidae > Tragulus > Tragulus kanchil. The sequence continues at coordinate 84,279,475 of JAIOJX010000031.1, read as the reverse complement.
CACTTATCCAAAGGTCAAAATCATGAATGCTTATGTATAAGCAATAACACTAGAAGGTAAGCTAAGGTGGAGGAGGGTCAGGGTGGAAGGTCTTTCTGGGGCTTCAGTCACCCCTTGTTTGCAAATTTTGTCCTTAAAGTGTCACCCACCAGGCTCCCAGGGAAATCTGGAGTGGGTATGAATGCTCTCCTCCAGGGATCTTCCTGACCCAGGGGTTGAACCTCCATCTCCTGCACTGGCAGGTGGATTCTTTACTGCTGAGCCACCAGAGAAACCAGTGTGTGTTTGTATTAGATGTTAAATCATTCCATTTAAAATAAACTAAATATAGCTATTCCCAAAGACAAAAATGGCACTGGACACATTTTTTATTGAAATTGTCCATAAACCAAATCACTGTTGCTGCTACTGCTGTGTTTTAGATTCCTAACCACCCACCCAGTTCTTTCAGCATAAAGCTCTCTCCAGGAGGGATGTGGTGTCTCTTTGACACTTCTCCATTCTAGTACCTTCATTTATTATTTATTAAGTGTAAAATTTAACAGAGCAACCTAAGCCAAAACATGCAATTCATTTGCATGAATGTAGACTCCTTTATATCTTTATTCCTTCTAAGAAAATTACAGGAAGCGGGGGGAGAAGAAAATACCTTAGAAATGAAGTAGCTGACACATCACATTTATTAAAGCCGTGAAGCCTTCAAAGTAGATGACTTACGATTTTTCATCCTCAGCAGTGGTTTTTGCCAGAATGCTGCTAGACGAAGAAGGATGATTAACAGATCCGAATCTCACGTTTAATGACCATATGCTACTAATCCTTCTCCAAATAAGTTCAGATTTGCTAGCAAAAGGAGAAAACTAAACAAAAAGACATTGTTTCAGGTGCTGTTTTTCCTAAAATCATGTTTTCAATATAAGTCCAAAAGCACATAGGAATACTAAATAGTTCCTGAAAGGTCTAAGTATAAAGGCTGACATATCGTAATAAAGATACAAACATTTTGCTGTGAGTCCACAACACTTTCTAATATAGGACTGCATCCTCATCCCAGCTGATACAACAGGTAAGTGAAAGCAAGTGAGAAATAGTTTAAAGTGTATCACTTATCCAAAGGTCAAAAATCATGAATGCTTATGTATAAGCAATAACACTAGAAGGTAAGCTAAGGTGGAGGAGGGTCAGGGTGGAAGGTCTTTCTGGGGCTTCAGTCACCCCTTGTTTGCATTACGATTGTTCTAGTGTCCACATTAAGTACCTTACCATGGCCCTGTGTATCACAGACAAAACGATGTCACCAGGATTCAAGCTCAACATTTGAATGTGTCACAATGCTAAGCCTTCATTCAATCCCCAGCTGATTTAATTGAAGACAAGCTGCTGATGATTGGTGGATAACTGCAAAGATAAAGTGGATTGTGGAATATAAACAATTTTAGAATCTCCGATTTTTCTAGTTGAATTTTCTACTTTGTTACAAATTTCCTCTACCACATCCTCAACCAGAAACCATGACACTTAGATGGAAAATAAAAAGACAATTAGGTAGGTCAGGCTTCATTTTGGACCCAAACTAGTATTTAGAAGACATTCTCCTTATGTTAATGTGATCACTTCCCTATAATTTTTTCACACTGATTTGTACTCTTCTAAAGGTACAGAGAAAAAAAATCTGTTGAGCAATAAATAAGATAAAATTTTACTTTTACATTATTTATTCTCCTATCTCTAATTTGTTTGGGGGAAGGTTTAGAGCATGGAATATTGTATTACTAAACACTGAAATCAGATTATGATTCCATTACTTTTAATAGAGACAAATGAAATTTATATTTTTGCTTAACACTGCTATGGAGTGATTGTTTATGCCTCTCAATTCGTATGTCGAATCCTGCCCCCAATCTGATAGTGTCAGGCAGTGGGGGTTTTAGGAGGTGATGAGGTCATGAGGGTAGGGCTCTCATAAATGGAATTAGTGTACAAGAGACCCAAGGCCGATGGTTTCTCTCTCTCCTCCATTTGCAGACACAGTCAGGTCACTGCCCATCAACTGGAAAGGGAGTCTCAGCAGAAATCAGTGTGCTGGCACCTTGATCTTGGACTTCTCAGCCTCCAAAATTTAGAAAAATAAATTTCTGCTGTTTAATCTGCCCCATCTATGGTCTTAGTCACACTGAATGGCACAAGGTTAGAGGGAACACAAAGCTGATGTCTGGGTTCAAGGTGATAGCCAGGTAGATGACTGACTCTCTGGTACAGGAGTATAAACCTGAAATTGCATCAGTCCCAAACAGTTATCCTTGCAAATTTATTAGAATTATGTACCAAAAATTTCAAAGTTGGACTTTTGTTTAAGCCTGGTAACACTCCAGACCACCAGCGGCAGCCTTGCTGCTGCTGACAACTCGCTTTGCAACACCAAACAGAGGCGCAGCTCCAACTGGTGCATGGCTGAGCCTAGGAGCTATTTGGAAAGCAGCTGAATATAGTTCAGGGGAAAGATATTCAGAAGCATATTTTGTTTCTAGAAGAAACTTTGAGTTGTTTCACTGCTTGAACAACTATAAAATATACTTGACTGAAAATGACTCAATGTCCAAATAATTGAAAATTTATCTCATAAGCTACAAGGCATTTTCATTTTACAGTGATTATAAATACCATCTTTAGAAGATAGATTGGAAAAATAAAATATGTTCCTATTTTCTCTACCATTTTGTTACTTTCTTCATAATTTTTATAAGATACACTCTTAGCCTCTTGCAGTGTCTTTTCCATACTAATTTTCATCATGGATAATATAATTTTATGGTTTTTCTTCATTAAGAAAAGTTGATGGGGCACAGTTGAACCATTTTTATCTCTTCCTCATCCTTATAAAATGTAAAACCTTCCCTAAAGTGGACTTTTGTCTTTTAGAGAAGTTCATGTCTAAATAAGTCAAATTCAATACAGTTCTTAAAGGTTATTTTGTTTTCCACTATAAATCTCAATACACCAATACTTCTAAAGAAATTAGAATTATAGTTTAACCAATTCTATATTTGAATTATTATTTTAATTTATATATCTGATTTTAAGTTTATGACTCAAAAAGTTATAATGATTTACTAAAGGGATGTCCCTTAATATTTACAATATTTTCATCTATTTTCCTATTCGATTAGTTTAAAGTTCATAAAACCATACCTGTACTTTAGTTTTCATAGAAATTATTATAAGTACATGTTTTCATGTAGCAATATTAAATATATATTTATACTTCCAAGTGCTGAATGAAATTTTTGCATTAATATGCAATCCAAGTGGAAAAATTTCCCCTGGAGGTTACAGCTATGTTTGACAGTCAAAATTCAAATAATATTTTCATGTTTTAAGAGAACAAGCCATAACTTCAGCATTCTATTAGTACTAAAAACATGTTTTATTTATAATTGAAAGTGAAATATGTCTATTACATTTACATACACATATGGTTAACATTTATATAATGCCTGGACATATTTCAGCATTGACAGGCCTAGCTACTTCAGCTTTTTGAGTGTGTCCAGTTTGATGACCATAATCTGTATCAACCAGTTGTTAAACATTTTAATAGCATCCTATAGATACATAGGGCTTCTCTGATGACTCAGCAGGTAAAGAATCTGCCTGCAATGTTGGATCTGCAGGAGATACAGGTTCGATTCCTGGATCAAAAAGATCTCCTGGAGGAGAAAACCACAAACCAGTCTTGTACGCTTGTCTAAAGACTCCCGTGGACAGAGGAGCCTGGTGTGCTACAGTCTAAAGGGTCATAAAGAGACAGACACAACTAAGTAACACACATGCACATAGATGCATACACATACATACACATACAAAAATAAGAAATGACTTCTGGATTTTTTTTTGGAAAATTGCAATCCAAGCTTTGTGTTGGCAGCCGTATACAGAACAATTTGCCATAAAAAATAAAAACAGATTTTTAGCTCTTGATTTAGAATTCATCGTGTGAAATGATTCAAAATTGGGCTTCCCATTCTGCGATTCTGTGAATACAAGCACTAAAGCTCAGAGAGATTAGAGCTAAGCAGGCAACCCATTCAAGATGAAAGGTCACCTCTGGTCCATCTGGAAGCTGGATGTAGTGGGCATTCACGGTCCGAAGCACCTGCAGTGTGGAAAGATTTGGTCATACTGGACATAACACGTGGACAAAGGAAAATCACCTTGTTTTGTTTTTATGTTTCTACTCCAAACCTGATGAGAGGAGTTCTTGGTATGGCTCCTTCTGATAAGAACATGATAAATAGCCTGGAGTATTTCAGTAAGCTGCCATAGTCCAGAGGTTTATCCACAGACACTTAGGAATGCAACATCTGCACAACCACTTACCACATGGAAACAGTGGCAGTGCAGAATCCATTGCTCTTTCTTTGAGGACTTAGTGAACCAGGGAGCACCTTCCTCAGATGAACTAGGGGTTGAGCTCATTCAGGGGCAAGCTGTCGAGGGTTTGGAGATGTTTTGTTCAAGGGAGGCTTGAAATGTCAAAGGAATTTTGTTTAAATTCACCAGCTGTTATTTAGTTGCATCTCCATGTGAAGCAGTTCTAAAATTTTCTTTTAGGCTTTCAGTTTTTCTGTCCAGATTTTGTGAAGATAAGCATCCCAAACATTTTGAAAGAGAAGTCATATTTTTAAAATGATGTTAACATTTTAGCTTAGTAATTCCCCTTCAGAAAAAAAAAGATTATGTAGGAAATTAGTATCTCTTAAGACAAGAACAGTTAGGGGCTTCCCTGGTGGTCCAGTGGGTAAGGACACCACCTTGCAGTGCAAGGGGCGCCGGTTATATCCCTGGCCTGGGAAGATCCCACGTGCCGCAGAGCAGCTGGACCAATGTGTCCAATTACCTAGCCAGAGCTCTGGAGCGCATGCACCCAGAGCCGGTGCTCTGCGACAACAGAGGCCACCGCAATGGGAGGCCCACACGGGCCAAAGAACAAAGATGGATGAAAATAGACAAATGAAAGACCAATAGAAGTAGCCTGTCTGCTCCCCTCCCTCCCCTCCCCCCCCAATAAATACATAAATCTTAAACAAAAACAAAAACAAAAAAAGACAAGAACAGTTAGGTGTACTTTCAGAAGTTAACTCTATCATTTTTTGTTAGTATTTTGGTTCTCATAGTTAACCGTCAGGCCACGTTGCTGAGAGACAGAATCCCGCATATCTTTTACCCTAGCAGTTACAGGTTCAGACCAACCTTGGACCAGGTGCATATCTGTCAACTCAGAACCATAAGTGAATGGATCACAGAGCAAATGTGACCATCTTTGGATTTCACTCTCAGTAGAACCATGCAGGTTCCTAAGACAGGAAGAGGCCATGTCCCAGTTTGCTGCAGAAAGATACTTACAAAGATTTACTCATTACTAAAACCTCAGGAGATGAGTATCTGTTCTTGTTTATTGTATTTAAGCATGAAGTCTGGAGATACTGGAAATGCCAATAACCTGTGGTCACTTGCAAAGTGTGCTAAGACCCAGGAGTGGGGTCATTCCAGCCTTTCTTTCTCCATGTTAGATCCTGATAAGAAAGAACATCTTTTTAACACACTTAGGAGTACAACACACTTGTACTTTGCTTGTCAGATATGAATGTTCAGTTCAGTCAGTAGCTCAGTCATATCTCTTTGAAACACCATGGATTGCAGCACACCAGGCTTCCCTGTCCTTCATCATCTCCAGGAGCTTGCTCAAACTCATGGGGAGGATGAATGTAGCCTCACAGTAACTGTAAGGTCATTGAAGGATGCTTAACACTTCATGGGGCTGTAGTGTGATGACCTACAGAGACCCTGGTTCCCATGGAAGAGAGGTGGGGGTTGTAGATCCCTCTGCCATGGGAATCCCATGTCTCACATATGGCAGGTCCTCTTCCTGTCAGAGAGAGGCAGAGAGGGGAACTCCTCCTACACTCTCAGGCTAAGTGTGAAACAGGAGGTGTTTGAGAACAGTGGTCGGATCCACGGTGGGAAAGCAGGGACCAGAGGCACAGATGAGGGTGTTGAGACCTCCTGGGAGAAGGATGCAGGGAGCAAGAGTGCAGCCGGCTATCTTTGCCCTGAGAGATGGGAGATTGCCTCCAAACAACTTAGGGCAGCATCTAGGAATCCTGTGTGCTTTCTGTTGGCAAGGTGGCCTTCACTGCAGATAAAGGAGAGAAGAGACAGGACTGTCCTCAGGTGGCCATGGAGGGTGGTTCTCTACACGGCCAGGGGTCCCTATTCCAGGGGTCACTATTACAAAAATCAGAGGTGACATCTAGGCTGTCACGACTGCAGTACCTTGCTCAGCAGAAACCCAGGCTTCCCTTAGATCATATAATTGATATATACATACTGGCATCTGAAACCTTCACTTTTTTGTAGTCATAAACATAGCACCTATGAGTCAGTCAGGTTTATTAATAACAGATATTCACAGGGAGGTTGTCACAATAAATTCGTGGGTATGACTCAATGCAGAGAGAACTGACTTTATGTTCACATCTGTTCAAACGTTTGAATGGCTCCCTTCCAACATAGAAGAGAACCCTGGAGCAGGATTATCATTAAAGAATACCAAAGACTTCTGGCAACCTTATCAGAGAAACTTGTACAACCCACATTTTTTTTTTACCATGATCATGGGAGATCATTTTTCCATGTTTAGTTGCTCTCATCAAAGAAATGGTAGTTGTTTAGATGTCATTTGTTTACTAGAAAGTTCAGACTTACCACCAAGAAGTGGACTGGGGGAGAAGAAAATGTGGAAAATGGAATGGGAAAGGCTGGCAGTGTTCCTGTTGAACCTAATCCCAACAAGGAGCAAACAGTGGAACAGAAAGGAGTCTCAAAAAAAAAAAAAAAAAAAAGAAAGAAAGGAGTCTCTGGGTTTTCAGGAAATTGATGTGTTGTTCCGAGACTATAGTTTGAAAAGCCTAGCATATTGTTAGCCCCGGGGTCCCTTGCACAGCTTGCCTGATGCCAGAGCACCGATGGTGGGAGAAGCCCCCCACCCCCACCTCTGAGTGCTCTGTGGACATGCAGAGGTAAGAGGACTTCCTAGCTTCTCTATCTTCATGGTGACGCTCTTGTGGAAGGAGAGTCTTTCCCTGGTGAACAGACTTGGGGTGAGCATCAGTGCCATTCCTAGGCAGTTCAGATCCTCGAAGCCCCCAGCATCAGCCCAGTGCTGGCTGGGTCTCAGGGCCAGGGCCCCTGACCAGCCCAAGCAGTGTGAATGACCACATCCAGTCCGCTGGGTCCAGGCCAGGAGCAGAACCCCGCCACCAGAAACCCTTATTCCCTTGGTACGACGGGGTCAAGTGCAGAGTTCTCACAAGCTATTTATACTGCGGCAAGAATGCTCCACTCTCAACATCACCGAGGTTTACATAAATGGTCATTAGAAAAAACTGAGTGCCCTGGAGAAAGTACATTCTGTACTTAGCACTGTTTTGCTCATCTTCCAAAAGGGTTGAGAGGAAGGCAGATGGGAGGTAAGTGGAGAGTCTCACATTTTTGGAAAATCTCACATGCATACGGCTTTCATTAACTTAAAAAAAAAAAAAAAAACTGGCTATAATTAATACTGCCAAGTTGTGCACATTTCACATACTACACTGACCCAACTGTGAGAATCTGTAAGTTTCACAGGGGGAGACTCCTCTTCTCTGAGGTCTTACAGGAAGGATTCTTTCCACCATACTTCCTTTCCTCATGACTTTGGGTTTTTTTTTTTTTTCTTCTGTTTATGATCTTGCATGAAGTTTTAATGACACTTAAAGGCAGTAAAAGTCCATTCTGCTGTTCAAAACCAAAGTATATGTATACTTACTTTTAATGCTTCAGTTCAGTCTAGTCAAGTGTGGGACGATCTGCCACGAACATTTCATCTGCCCTTCAGATTTCGCAGAAGTACTTTTCTGAAACTGTGTTGTACTCATCTTGGAAGCTCTGGGGCTAATCTTTGTTGTATTTTGTTGGGTTTTTTTTTTAAGTTTTTTTTCCTTGGTAATGAAACTCCCTTGGACTGTACTTTAAAGAAGCCTTACTCTTTACACTTAAGTGCTTGCTTGAGTTTTAATGAGTTTAATAATGTTAATATATTACTTAATAACTGCTTGCCTCCCTTAGAAAGTAATGAAAAAATAAACATGCCCTCGAAAACTGAAAGGCATTGAAAAGAGCTGTGGTGATATATGTTGAAATATCATTTTTTATTATTATAGAAGTATGTGTGCTCTACCCAGGGCCCAGAGGACCAGATTGGAAGTCCCTGCATTTGGGACTCAAGGTACAGCATTGTCTTCTTAAAAGTCCTGCTTAAAAATCTTTAAATTTGTACCCTCCCAGCTCCTCCTGGACCCCTCTCTGCCCTGGATCCCCCCCAACTACTCCCTCCCTCTTCCGGTGCCCCCTGCCCAGCTTGGGCATAGGTAGGTGGGTGCCCCCTCCATGTGAGGTAGGGGCTGGGGATGGCAGTGGGGACAGGAGCATCTGGGGGCATCCCTCAGTGGGAGCCTCAGCTGCCTCGGACAGAAATCAGACAGCAGCACAGTCATAGTTCAACAGGCTCCACCCTGAACCAGCGCGAGAACCACTGATGATCTCCAGTTGCGGAGATCCATTTCTTGTTTAGACATATCACTGTGGTTAGAATTCAGAGGATGGGCATGTTGGGAGACAGGGAGCTGGTCACTGGCGTAGCCCCAGCAGAGAGCGGAAGTCCTGAATGAACTGGCTGGCTGCAGAGCAGATGGGGGAAGGGAGGGCTGATGGATATCTGGCTCTGAAGGGCAGTGCCCGGAGCTTCAGGGCACCAGTGTCTCTCAGAGAAGAGCCTGCCAGTGTATGTTCAGACTTTATGTGCATGAGAAGGGGGAGGCAGGTTACAGTAAGGGCTCCCAGGCACCATGTTGGCGCCGTCGTACCCCATTCTAATGAACCCCCCAGCCTCCCATCAGTCTCGGGCTTCCCATATGTCCCTGATCACGCTCCTGATGTTGAGAAGGACTTAGAGGAAATGCTTCTATCAGTCAGGGAAGCCAGAGCTCTTCATTAGTGCCTAAGTACCATGTATCTTTATGGTGATGACTGTTCCTTAGACATGAATATTATTCCATTACATCCAAATGCTTTATAGGCCTTTAGCAGGAAGCCACTACAGACTGAAAGTTCTAGTGATTATTATTGCTATGATTATTATTCTGGTTTTTAGAGTATTTGCAGAATTGTCTCCTTGAGGGACAGTTTATTACCAGTTTATTGTCTTGCATTTCTCTTTTCCGGTCTTTCCAGTTTTTAAACCTAGGTGGAAATTATTAATGTTGAAATATCATTTTCTACCCAGGGCCCAGAGGACCAGATTGGAAGTCCCTGCATTTGGGACTCAAGGTACAGCATTGTCTTCTTAAAAGTCCTGCTTAAAAATCTTTAAATTTGTACCTCCCAGCTCCTCCTGGACCCCTCTCTGCCCTGGATCCCCCCCAACTACTCCCTCCCTCTTCCGGTGCCCCCTGCCCAGCTTGGGCATAGGTAGGTGGGTGCCCCCTCCATGTGAGGTAGGGGCTGGGGATGGCAGTGGGGACAGGAGCATCTGGGGGCATCCCTCAGTGGGAGCCTCAGCTGCCTCGGACAGAAATCAGACAGCAGCACAGTCATAGTTCAACAGGCTCCACCCTGAACCAGCGCGAGAACCACTGATGATCTCCAGTTGCGGAGATCCATTTCTTGTTTAGACATATCACTGTGGTTAGAATTCAGAGGATGGGCATGTTGGGAGACAGGGAGCTGGTCACTGGCGTAGCCCCAGCAGAGAGCGGAAGTCCTGAATGAACTGGCTGGCTGCAGAGCAGATGGGGGAAGGGAGGGCTGATGGATATCTGGCTCTGAAGGGCAGTGCCCGGAGCTTCAGGGCACCAGTGTCTCTCAGAGAAGAGCCTGCCAGTGTATGTTCAGACTTTATGTGCATGAGAAGGGGGAGGCAGGTTACAGTAAGGGCTCCCAGGCACCATGTTGGCGCCGTCGTACCCCATTCTAATGAACCCCCCAGCCTCCCATCAGTCTCGGGCTTCCCATATGTCCCTGATCACGCTCCTGATGTTGAGAAGGACTTAGAGGAAATGCTTCTATCAGTCAGGGAAGCCAGAGCTCTTCATTAGTGCCTAAGTACCATGTATCTTTATGGTGATGACTGTTCCTTAGACATGAATATTATTCCATTACATCCAAATGCTTTATAGGCCTTTAGCAGGAAGCCACTACAGACTGAAAGTTCTAGTGATTATTATTGCTATGATTATTATTCTGGTTTTTAGAGTATTTGCAGAATTGTCTCCTTGAGGGACAGTTTATTACCAGTTTATTGTCTTGCATTTCTCTTTTCCGGTCTTTCCAGTGCTCTTCATTTCTCTTAGAATCCTTCAGTTGTTCTTGCTAATGAAAAAAGAGCCTATTAAAAGCCTTTACATTAATAGAATAGAAAGACAGTATTTATTTTGAGTAAGCCCTCTTATAATAAACCCATCTCTTACCACAACTAAAGAAGAACATCTAGCTGATTTTTTATCTAAAAATCTGAATCAGGTAATATGTATCAAGTATGCTCATTGGTTATAAAACGGAGTATTTGAAGACCAGGAAGGAAAGTAATCTGAGATAATTGATAGCAAAGATGCTTCCTTGGCTACTGTTTGTATGTTTAAGTTACTTTCTAACAGCACACCCAGATACATACTCTAGTGGCAGCTATTAATTTTAGGTGAACCAAATATTTTGAAAAATATGAATGATTTCTATATTTTTGACACATAACAAAGTCTATTCATGAATCTCCAAATATCCTTGGACTCCAATTTACGAACATGAACTGTTGACTGACCAACATTCACTTTGCCCTCTCTGGTATAAAATAAACCCAGATTTCTTTAGGGAAACCTCCTTTTCAGTTTTGAAGAAAAAACCTCCTAAACCAGCGATGCTTGTGGGATCGGTTGGCTTACGTGAACCAGTATATCCCACGCTCCTTGACCATGGCCGTCACTTCAAGTCCAGGCAGGTAGTCCAATAAGAGTCAGAGCAATGTGAGAAACGCAAACTGAAATTCCTGGTGAAGACGAGCTTTTGCGCTTCCTCTGGTCTTGGTGGTGCCTGGAGCTGTCCTGTGAGGGGAGCCAGTGGGAAGCAGTGGAGCCTCTGGATCTCAGTAACGTAGTTCTCATCCTGAATCAAGGCAAACCCAAAAGGACCCTGCCTGTGGGTGTTTCTATTACATAAGCAAAGATCTCCCCATTTAAGTTTGTTGGCACATATGACGCAGGTAGTCTTCAACTATATGCATGATGTGCATTATCCTGGAAACACTGGCCCCAGTCTAAACAGATGCTTCCTCTTTTAAAAGTTTCAAACATTTTTGCTTTTTGATAGAGTATTTGCAGAATTGTCTCCTTGAGGGACAGTTAACCAGTTTATTGTCTTGCATTTCTCTTTTCCGGTCTTTCCAGTGCTCTTCATTTCTCTTAGAATCCTTCAGTTGTTCTTGCTAATGAAAAAAGAGCCTATTAAAAGCCTTTACATTAATAGAATAGAAAGACAGTATTTATTTTGAGTAAGCCCTCTTATAATAAACCCATCTCTTACCACAACTAAAGAAGAACATCTAGCTGATTTTTTATCTAAAAATCTGAATCAGGTAATATGTATCAAGTATGCTCATTGGTTATAAAACGGAGTATTTGAAGACCAGGAAGGAAAGTAATCTGAGATAATTGATAGCAAAGATGCTTCCTTGGCTACTGTTTGTATGTTTAAGTTACTTTCTAACAGCACACCCAGATACATACTCTAGTGGCAGCTATTAATTTTAGGTGAACCAAATATTTTGAAAAATATGAATGATTTCTATATTTTTGACACATAACAAAGTCTATTCATGAATCTCCAAATATCCTTGGACTCCAATTTACGAACATGAACTGTTGACTGACCAACATTCACTTTGCCCTCTCTGGTATAAAATAAACCCAGATTTCTTTAGGGAAACCTCCTTTTCAGTTTTGAAGAAAAAACCTCCTAAACCAGCGATGCTTGTGGGATCGGTTGGCTTACGTGAACCAGTATATCCCACGCTCCTTGACCATGGCCGTCACTTCAAGTCCAGGCAGGTAGTCCAATAAGAGTCAGAGCAATGTGAGAAACGCAAACTGAAATTCCTGGTGAAGACGAGCTTTTGCGCTTCCTCTGGTCTTGGTGGTGCCTGGAGCTGTCCTGTGAGGGGAGCCAGTGGGAAGCAGTGGAGCCTCTGGATCTCAGTAACGTAGTTCTCATCCTGAATCAAGGCAAACCCAAAAGGACCCTGCCTGTGGGTGTTTCTATTACATAAGCAAAGATCTCCCCATTTAAGTTTGTTGGCACATATGACGCAGGTAGTCTTCAACTATATGCATGATGTGCATTATCCTGGAAACACTGGCCCCAGTCTAAACAGATGCTTCCTCTTTTAAAAGTTTCAAACATTTTTGCTTTTTGATTGTAGTGTTACTGGGTATTTTCAGTTTTTTATCCTTCAGTGAGAACTGAAGAGTTAAGAAGAGGTTACAGCAACTCAAGTGTACCCTTCATTAGTTTTTATAAACATATTGAGCCACGGAAGGTGCAGGATGCACTTCACAGCATGACTGGGAGATACAACAAGAACAGATCTTGGAAGTAATTCTGAGCACAATCCTTGGCCTATAAGATTGTTTCCTAAAAGTCGTTGCTGTGGGTCCACTGTGAGTCTCTGGTGACTGCTGTGCAGGGCTCACTCCCCGTCGTCTACACTGCTCACTGGTTCACCTCGCTGACCGTGGAGAGGACTGATTTTTAAGGGTAAGTGAAAGTCTGTTATTCACTCAGTCATGTCCGACTCTTGGCAACCCCATGGACTGTAGCCCACCAGGCTCCTCTGTCCAAGGGATTCTCCAGGCAAGAACCTTGCAATGGGTTACCATTTCTTTCTCCAGGGGATCTTCCTGATCCAGCGGTCAAACCCACACCTCCTGCATCTCCTGCACTGGCAGGAGGATTCGTCACTGAGCCACCAGTGAAGCAGGGTAGATAAGAATAACGGAAAGATAGGTACAAACAGCCTTCTTTTTTTAAACATTGTAAAGAATCTCTGCTTTGTGTAAATCAGTAACTCAGTGGTTAACATTCCAAACTCTCACTATTTTAGCACCATTTTAGTTTTCAGACAGTTGACTTCTAAGTCATGGGAGTGAATGTTTTCAGTTTTTATACCCCAAGTCAGTTCAGAAGCAATTACCACAGGAATGCTAATCCTACGTAGAAAAGGTTAAAATGACATTCTCTTAAACAATCAGTTCTGATCATCTTTAGCAAATTCCTTTATTGTAAAGGGTTGACTTTTTTTATTAGAAAATATCCTAATGGATACTCTTGAAAGGAAAAAGGGGAAATGATTAACTTGTTTGTAAAATTAAGATACACAATTTTACAAGTCACACTTTGAAACCAGTTCCTTCTTTTTAAAGCTTGACTTTCATTTATTGCAGGTTAAAAGCCTGTCGTATTCAAAAATGAGTCATTATTTGTGTACTCAGCTCGACTTCTGCTTGGACATTTCAGAAGAGCCTGGTTTGCACCCTGCATCATTTAGATATTATATGACTCTCATATGAAAGCTCTCCAGAGAAACAGAACCAATAATGTGCATTGGATGGGAGATATAAATGTGTGTGTGTGTGTATGTATTTATATAAAGAGAGAGAGAGATTTATACCATCAGCTCTCCCAGAGAAGGGAATGACAGCCACCTCCAGAATTCCTGCCTGGAGAATCCCATGGAGAGAGGAGCCTGGCAGTCGCTATAATCCATGAGATCTCAAACAGTCAGGCATGACTGAGGTACTATCACTGCCAGATGGATACATACACATATGTAAGTATATATGTATGCATATGCATGATTTATTATAAGAGTGGCCTCCTGCTGTTATGCAAGCTGAGAAGCCCATGATCTGTCTGTTGGAAGAGTTGACTGTGTTTAAATTCAAGGGCAAGAGAAGCCCCCATGTTCCATATCAACAATCAGGCAGAGAGAGCCAGTCCCACTCTCCTCCATCTCTCTGTCCTCTTCAGGCCTTCTAGGGGTCACATGAGACCCACTCTAAGGAGATCAAGTGCTTTACTTGGCCACCAGCTTGGTGCTGGTCTCACCTGGAGACACCCACAGAGACACAGGTTTAACTACACACTAGACACCCCAGGCCCCAAGCTGCCACGTGAAATTAGTCATCACACCTCGAGAGAAAGTCTCCATCTCAGTGGGCAGACGTGGGTATCACCATAGCACAGCACAGGGAGTTCCTTTTCTGGCACCAGGTTCCCTGCAGAGTACCCTCTAATCACCAGAATGTCTCCTTTTCCAAGACACATAGTCTATAAAAAGCAGAAATGTCTTCAGAAATCTTCTTGAAGCAACTTGATCTCCAGTTTCATAGCAACTAAGATGACTGTTCAATATACAAACGTTAGGTCTTTATGGAAATCCACAGAATACATGTTCAATAAGCTCCAAACAAAAAGCACAACTGACAAAGTCATTTGTTCTCCTATGATTTCCTACAATAATTACCAAATATAATTGTTTCCTGTCTTCAAGCTAAACTTTAGCAGTTATAATATAAATAACACAATAAACAAAATGATTAACATATACATATATATATATATATACATTAGAAAGATTATCTATCTATATAGATATATAACTGGTTAGAAACATCAGTGGGCAGGAATGTGGGCAGGCGCTCAGTTCCTGCTCATGACACTGAGTTGGTGTGTGGTCACTTGGACAGCAATTTGGCCACATCTTATAAGCCTGAAGATGGGCACCAAGTAATTCCACTTGTGGTTGTCAGAGGGAAGTCTCAAAGTTGCTTCAAAAGGGGGAATGCACAAGCAAACTGTTAAAGAGACAGAGAAACATCAAGTAACAGAAAGTTAAAAAAAACAGAAGAAATTCTGTTTACAATAAATATATAAAAATATCCATAAAACATGATGAAATGTTGTCTTCTTGAAGTAAGGAGAGAATGCAGGAAGAGATGAAAGGAACAATCTGATAAACAAGAAATAGTTTTTTGATATGAGGAACGAGAACAGGCATTTTTTTTTTAAATGTTAGAAGAAGATTGGGAAGAAAAAATACAGAAATCAGAATAAAGAAAACTGGAGTTCAACCAGCAGAGGACAGCCTTTGTGGAAACAGGTAATAGAATTGTGTTTCAGGTGAGTGAGCAACGAATCTGGAGTTCAGATTGAGGCAGAGGGCAGAGGGACACAGCCCCCATCCCCGGTCTGGTGCCATGCACTCTCATAGAGGGTTTTTTCCCTTTTGAGAATGTGTCCTTCTTCCCTAAACTCTAGCAGAACAGATTAAACTATCATCAACCAATCTAATACACTGATTTTTTAAAATCGTAATAAAGCATAAAGTTAGTGACTTTCCAAAAAAAGATGACATTTTTTGAAGTCTCAAATGCGTAAAACAGTGTCCTGTCTCCCCACCTTTGACATCTTTGGTTAGAAGCTGCCGCGAGAATCTGACCATTTCAGTCACTTTTGTGGGTTGCTTGAGCTACAGAGAAACCTTGGTCCTAGGCTTCCAGCCTCCTCTGCTGTGAGAAATAAACACTTGCTCTCAGGCTACCCGTCTGTGGTCTTTTGTTGCAGCAGCCACATGGACTAAGGCACTCATCGCTCCCCTGAGGTTCCCAGGACTCAGCAAGAATGGACTCACACACTAGATTATTTTACATTATGGCTCCAGAAAGCACTGTGTGTCCTTTCACTGTGACAGTCAGTGGGCGGGGCTGGAATTACTAGGCTAAACTCTTACTAACTGAGCAAACACACAGTGAAAGGAACTTAAAATTACGACACACAGTCCCTGCCACCTTTCTGTCCATTTCTAACAGTTTTGCAAAATATAGTTGAAACCAGGAACATCAGTACTGGTCCCAAAGTTAGGGCTGTTGTTGTTCAGTCACTAAGTTATGTCTGACTCTTTGTGATTCTATGAACTGCAGCACTCCAGGCTTCTCTGTCCTTCACCATCTCCCAGAGTTTGCTCGAACTCAAGTCTGTTGAGTCAGTGATGTCATCCAACCATTTCATCCTCTGCTACCCCCTTTTCCTCCTGCC
Organism: Tragulus kanchil; assembly: GCA_022376925.1. Lineage (NCBI taxonomy): Eukaryota > Metazoa > Chordata > Mammalia > Artiodactyla > Tragulidae > Tragulus > Tragulus kanchil. The sequence continues at coordinate 84,263,236 of JAIOJX010000031.1, read as the reverse complement.
CTCAATCTTCCCTCAGGGTTTTTTCAGTGAGTCATCTCTTCACATCAGGTGACTAAAGTATTGGAGCTTCAGTTTCAGCATCAATCCTTCCAGTGAATATTCAGGGCTGATTTCCTTTGGAATTGACTGGTTTGTTCTCCTTTCAGTCCAAGGAACTCTCAAGAGTCTTCTCCAGCACCACAGTTCAACTTCAAAGCATCAATTCTTTGACATTCAACCTTTTTTATGGTTTAAGTCTCACATCCATACATGACTACTGGAAAAATTATAGCTTTGACTATATGGACCTTTGTCAGTAAAGTGATGTCTTTGCTTTTTAATATGTTCGGTCTAGGCTTATCATAGCTCTTTTTCCAAGAATGGTCTTAATTTCATGACTACAGTCACCATTCCGTGATTTCTGGACCCCCAAAGATGTAGGGTAGCCTACCACAAAACTCTCTCAAAGCTTAAGGGAGAAAGAATACATAAGATCTACTTGTCTGGAATAATCTCAGAACCATCACAAATTGATTTGTTAAAAAAAAAAAAAAAAGCATAGATAATTGCATTCCAAAGAAAATCACATGCTCATTATAATCAGGGATCATTAGCAATTGCGATTAGAGAGTCAAATCTGTGTTAGTGATTTTTTAGATATTTTACTGCCTGCGAGAAGATTGAATTAATGAGATTTTTTATAAAAATTCTATGTGTTTGTGTTGCTTTTGGAGCCTCTGACCTCATACTGATGGACACCAGCCTGCTGTAGGTGGCACCGGAGGAAGATGTGAGGACCATGTGCACAGTGGAGGTCCTGCAATTCTGATGCTCCTGAGGACATCACACAGGGACCTCAGGTGTGAGTCTTGTCCATCTTTAAGCTTGATCTTTGAGTGATTCTCTCCTGTCTTCACTGGGAGAAAGCTTAATGCCAAGACTTGTGGTCAGTACATGTCCACAGCCTTCTGTGGAGTTTTCCCACTGGAAAGTACTACAGGTTATTTTAAATCAAAAGAGTGAAATATGTATTGTTCCTAAGATCTTCTATATTCGTTTTACAAGGATGACTTGGAATCTTATTCCACCAAGGCAATGGACACTCTCTCCTCTCTCCTGCTCCAGAGGAGACCTTGCAGCCATGTGTCTCTGAGCATCCTCTTCTACCCAGAGCAGAAGCTTGACGTGCCATGGCCAGTCTCCACGCCTTCCCTTCCCTTCCCTTCCCTTTCCTGAGCCTCTCTGCCTCTCCCATCCCCTTCCTAGCTCCAGCTCTGGTTCAGTGCCTGTGCCTTTGTAAGGCTTGGGGCAGGTGTAGGCATGTAGAAATAAATAGTGTCGGGCTGGAGTGGGAGGAGGGGCAGATCCCATCAGGTCAGGTGGCCAGGCACTGCTGTGACAGCCACCATGTCCTTGTCCCTCTGAAAACAAAATTCACTATCTTAACCTGAGCCTTGAAGACCTGCTACCCCTTTCCTCTCAGCCTACACCCTGGGGTGTGGCTGGGCTCCCATGCCTCTGAGGTTGCTCTGAAATTCCAAAGGCCCTAAATGATGCCCAGTCTTCCCACTGCTTTAAAAACAATATTCTGCTTCTTCAGTCTCCACTTTAAGCGCCTCATCCTGCATGGACAGCTTTGTGGTTCCAACAAAGGAGAACCAAACGTCTCTGCCTGTTCTGATGACAGTCTTCTCTAGTAAGACACTGGGAATTTTCATCCTCTGAACTTGGCCTCCCTGGCGTTTTCTGGCCACAGTTTTGTGTTTAAGTTGGCTTCCTTCTTTTTATTATTACTGTGGTCCAACAAGGCATTTAATTGTCTGGAGTCCTAGCTGATGGACACAGCAACGGCTCCAAGGGTGGAATTTCCCTGGGAACATCCACGTTCATGTCCCTCCCACGTAAGACCATTTCTCAGCAAAGACATGTGATCTATCCCTCACAGTACTAAGAACATTTTTTTTTTTCTTCCAATTCTTATTCTCCAGAGCAGGACTCCTAGTCTCATATATTTCTTCCCTAGACTCCTTGAAACAGCTGAACGGAATAGGTACCAATTTTACTCGAGTCATGCAGAGAATAGACTATTTCATCCTAGGAGTGGCTGCCATACACGGACTCTGTAGGAAAGGTGGCAGGATCCTTGGAGAGGTTCAGGCACCCCCTTGTGCATGCAGGCAGGCCGACCCCCATGCAGCTCTCCTAGGATGCTTACAGCTCACTGCTCCTCCATGCCTTTTTAAAAATAATTTTTAAATCACATCAGGATTTAATATGAGAGAATCTAGTCCAAGTGGCTCTGCCAAGCGCTGACTTGGGTGTTTTTCAGAAGCACAGGATTGAGAAATTTCAGAAAGGTTCTGAAGCACACATGCCAGGCCACGGAGTGCAGCCAGGTCTCTGCTTAGTGGAGACCAGAGTGCAGTCTCTCCCAGTCCTGCCCATGGGCCCTTCCAGGATGCAGCAGAAGAGAGGCCACGGAGCCCTCCTGAGACACGCACAGCCCAGGAAGACCAGAAGGTACTCACTGAACACAGCATTCATAGCTCACTAAATGCATAACAGAAACCTCTGATTCAACAATAGCCACCAAAAAATAACAAAAGCACACAACCTCATTTTTTATAATGCTGGGCTCCCATGCCTCTGAGGTTGCTCTGAAATTCCAAAGGCCCTAAATGATGCCCAGTCTTCCCACTGCTTTAAAAACAATATTCTGCTTCTTCAGTCTCCACTTTAAGCGCCTCATCCTGCATGGACAGCTTTGTGGTTCCAACAAAGGAGAACCAAACGTCTCTGCCTGTTCTGATGACAGTCTTCTCTAGTAAGACACTGGGAATTTTCATCCTCTGAACTTGGCCTCCTGGCGTTTCTGGCCACAGTTTTGTGTTTAAGTTGGCTTCCTTCTTTTTATTATTACTGTGGTCCAACAAGGCATTTAATTGTCTGGAGTCCTAGCTGATGGACACAGCAACGGCTCCAAGGGTGGAATTTCCCTGGGAACATCCACGTTCATGTCCCTCCCACGTAAGACCATTTCTCAGCAAAGACATGTGATCTATCCCTCACAGTACTAAGAACATTTTTTTTTTTCTTCCAATTCTTATTCTCCAGAGCAGGACTCCTAGTCTCATATATTTCTTCCCTAGACTCCTTGAAACAGCTGAACGGAATAGGTACCAATTTTACTCGAGTCATGCAGAGAATAGACTATTTCATCCTAGGAGTGGCTGCCATACACGGACTCTGTAGGAAAGGTGGCAGGATCCTTGGAGAGGTTCAGGCACCCCCTTGTGCATGCAGGCAGGCCGACCCCCATGCAGCTCTCCTAGGATGCTTACAGCTCACTGCTCCTCCATGCCTTTTAAAAATAATTTTTAAATCACATCAGGATTTAATATGAGAGAATCTAGTCCAAGTGGCTCTGCCAAGCGCTGACTTGGGTGTTTTTCAGAAGCACAGGATTGAGAAATTTCAGAAAGGTTCTGAAGCACACATGCCAGGCCACGGAGTGCAGCCAGGTCTCTGCTTAGTGGAGACCAGAGTGCAGTCTCTCCCAGTCCTGCCCATGGGCCCTTCCAGGATGCAGCAGAAGAGAGGCCACGGAGCCCTCCTGAGACACGCACAGCCCAGGAAGACCAGAAGGTACTCACTGAACACAGCATTCATAGCTCACTAAATGCATAACAGAAACCTCTGATTCAACAATAGCCACCAAAAAATAACAAAAGCACACAACCTCATTTTTTTATAATGACTGGGCCTTGATTATAGAAACCAATTAGTAAGCTCTTTCCACTCAGCATGGAGATTTGTCATTAACCTAATGGCGGTTCTCAGCACACACTTACTAAGTGGCCACATCTGAGGGAAGCTGTGCCAGATGCTCTTCAGAGCAAGCTACTCTGTTCCTGCAGGGCCAGGCTTTGACTACAGATGCAGCCGGCACTATAGAGCACATGCACAGTGTCTCACACATACACACAGAGATTCACACACAATCACACACACCTGCTCACATATACACACGATCACATGTGCGATCATATACATGCTCATATACACACACACTCACACACACATGGCCACACACACACTCACACACACACATGCACATTGTTTAATTATTCGTGTGTGTCTTACAATGGACCGGGATATCCTCGTTCACTAGAACTGAGAAAAGAATTTGATGATGTGCCATCATTTTGCACAATGTTTATGAATTAAAACCAAAAGATTCTCAGTGCAGATGGCAGAGAACACAGATCTGCCAATCTGGCTCCCTCTGCAGAGTAACAAATCATATTTTAACTGCTTCAGAGAAAGCCATTATACATAGTATTCTTCCATAGAGCCTTTTTGTTCTATGATGAATAGTTTACTATAAATAATTACTCCCTAATTTATCTATGTGGTCATAATGACTTTTTATTTCTTTCTAGATGAGGTTTTATTGTGAGGTGTCATCCCCAAAGTCTGATGTTCTCCCAGGAAATCCTACAGTTCCAATAACAAAATTCTATCACTCGGCTGTCGTTTACTATTCTGCTGCTGGGGCAGGATGGAACCCGAGGTCAGAACCTGTCTACATGTGGAAGCTGGAGGCCTTTTACCCTGTAGGCTGCTGACAGAGAGCCCAGGGCCATGGCATCCGCCTGCAGGAATGTGCCCGCAGTAATGTGCCTGCAGTTAAAGGAATGTTCCTTCCCATTCTTCCTCCAGCTCCATTGCAGCCCTGGGGCCTCTTCCCTCCTGTCCTCTTTGCTCAGGTGCTGGCAGGTTCCCCCTTCACATCCCTGACTGCACAGCCTCCACCACGGCTCCACTTAGCCCATCATTGGTATTCATCTCAGCTTGCTTCAGACTGGGGTGATGGTTTGTCTTTCTCAGCCAACTAGAAAAAATCATGCACTAGCACAGAAACCTCTGATTCAACAATAGCCACCAAAATAACAAAAGCACACAACCTCATTTTTATAATGACTGGGCCTTGATTATAGAAACCAATTAGTAAGCTCTTTCCACTCAGCATGGAGATTTGTCATTAACCTAATGGCGGTTCTCAGCACACACTTACTAAGTGGCCACATCTGAGGAAGCTGTGCCAGATGCTCTTCAGAGCAAGCTACTCTGTTCCTGCAGGGCCAGGCTTTGACTACAGATGCAGCCGGCACTATAGAGCACATGCACAGTGTCTCACACATACACACAGAGATTCACACACAATCACACACACCTGCTCACATATACACACGATCACATGTGCGATCATATACATGCTCATATACACACACACTCACACACACATGGCCACACACACACACACACACACATGCACATTGTTTAATTATTCGTGTGTGTCTTACAATGGACCGGGATATCCTCGTTCACTAGAACTGAGAAAAGAATTTGATGATGTGCCATCATTTTGCACAATGTTTATGAATTAAAACCAAAAGATTCTCAGTGCAGATGGCAGAGAACACAGATCTGCCAATCTGGCTCCCTCTGCAGAGTAACAAATCATATTTTAACTGCTTCAGAGAAAGCCATTATACATAGTATTCTTCCATAGAGCCTTTTTGTTCTATGATGAATAGTTTACTATAAATAATTACTCCCTAATTTATCTATGTGGTCATAATGACTTTTTATTTCTTTCTAGATGAGGTTTTATTGTGAGGTGTCATCCCCAAAGTCTGATGTTCTCCCAGGAAATCCTACAGTTCCAATAACAAAATTCTATCACTCGGCTGTCGTTTACTATTCTGCTGCTGGGGCAGGATGGAACCCGAGGTCAGAACCTGTCTACATGTGGAAGCTGGAGGCCTTTTACCCTGTAGGCTGCTGACAGAGAGCCCAGGGCCATGGCATCCGCCTGCAGGAATGTGCCCGCAGTAATGTGCCTGCAGTTAAAGGAATGTTCCTTCCCATTCTTCCTCCAGCTCCATTGCAGCCCTGGGGCCTCTTCCCTCCTGTCCTCTTTGCTCAGGTGCTGGCAGGTTCCCCCTTCACATCCCTGACTGCACAGCCTCCACCACGGCTCCACTTAGCCCATCATTGGTATTCATCTCAGCTTGCTTCAGACTGGGGTGATGGTTTGTCTTTCTCAGCCAACAAGAACTTAAGCTAAATGAGAGCAGAAAGCGTGTCTGTTTTGTTCCTTCATAGCCCCATGTCTAGGCCAATGTCTAGTATGTAGAAAGTGCCCAGTAAATGTTTGTTGAATTAATAATCATCCAGTGGAATGTGCCTCCAGAGACAGACTTGAAAGTTAAATGTGACTTCCATCTTTCTACTCCTTGTATCACAAGCCTTCCCCAAGTGGGGAATGTTGAAAGGCCAGAACTCAATTCACTTCTGCATTCTGGGTCTTCTTTCCCTCTACCACTTTCTCCCGGGGTGATCTTGGGAGCAGGGGAACCAGCCTGGTCTCACTGCTTTCCCCTGGCAGGCACCCCAGTCTTTCTAGGCCTGTTCAGTGGGGCTAGCGTGTGTGCCCACATGGGTCCCCCTGAAGACGTACATCCCTGTGAGACTGGCAGGCTGAGCAATGCATGAGTATCCCATCATGCTTTATCTCTGGGTACCCAGAAAGGCTTGTGGGTGTGTGTAATATACAGGGTAATGTATGGTACATTTCTACACAGATTCGTCTCTCCTGTGTCTGTGTGACCTCTTTCAAATTATTTTGGCAACTAAATGGATGATGGTTTGCAAGGGTGATAGGGGTAAAAGCTGAGAAATATCCTATATAAAGGTGTTAAAATAGTTCACACCCTTTATATTTTTACGCTTCTGAATTTAATTACTAACCAAGACCAATATATTACACTTGAGATAATTCAAATATCTACCTGCCATCTACCCTGTTTATCTGTCAACCTATCAATCTACACACACACACACACACACACAGAGAAACATGTTATTTAATTCTGCTAATTACTCACAGAACCCCACCTTAGGATAACCCAGGTTTACATTTCAAATTACAAGAGTCAGGATGACCTTCTATCCTTAAATGTTCAACATCTCAGACATACTGTCTCAGAATACATAAATGACCTTTTATGACTGTTGTGCTTGAATATCCCTTACAATAAACTTGTTCCGAGAGATTATATAATAAGATATGTGTGCTTTAAATGACATTTTCTTGAAAACATTTTAGAAAACAATCTCTGTAAAAGATTAGGTTAAATTACATTATTAAAGCTGGCTGGATTCCATTATAGCTTAATATTTGAAAATAAAAATGTAACATAGGATCTGTGTCTTCTGAACAGAAATGTGTGTGCGCATGTGTGTTCATGGAAATATAAAGAGCCCTGAGTTAACTGCTGCTATTACCTGCCTCCCACACACCTGGTTTTTTGAAACAAAACTACATCTTTCCCTAGATTTGCCAATACTCATTATCTGTGACCAGGGCAGTTACTATTTAGTGGTCATCAATGACATGCTGGATTTCATTACTGCTTTGTGACATATGTTCACTCCAAATAATAAGAAACATCAAACATTCACAACCAAGGAGTACCTCATTGCCTTAATTAGTACTGAGCAATACACAAACGTTATTTTAAACACAACTGAACATGATAACTTTATCCTGATCATTGTCTTATAAAGTCTTCTCAACCAGCTTCTATCTTGTAGTTAATATTCCCTTCTTTAGTTTGAAATGTATTTATGTATATAAAAAACAGAGGCATTTGTGTTGGCCTGTTTTCTTATGCTTACAGTTAGGGGTTGATTTTCTTAAAGAATTAGAATGAAACACATATTTTCCCCCTCCCACAATTTTCTTAATTTAATTTATTCTATTATTAAAATTTTTGGCCACTCTACACAATATGTGGGATCTTAGTTCCCTGAACAGAGATCGAACTAAGGCCCTGGGCAGTGAGAATATGGAGTCCTAACCACTGGACCTCCAGGGAATTCGCAGTTTTCATTAAGGTTGAACAAAGCTACATTTTAGCTTGTTTATATCTTTAACTCCAACTAAAATAAAGATGGGTATTGTTTAGTCGCTAAGTCGTGTCTGACTCTTTGTGAACCCATGGACTGTAGTCTCCTCTGTCCATGAAATTCTCCAAGCAAGAATGCTGGAATGGATTACCATTTCCTTCTCCAGGGGGGCTTCCCTGGTGGTCCAGTGGGTAAGGACACCACCTTGCAGTGCAAGGGGCGCCGGTTCGATCCCTGGCCCCGGAAGATCCCACGTATCGCGGAGTGGCTGGACCGATGTGTCCGATTACTGAGCCGGAGCTCTGGGGTGTATGCGCCCAGAGCCAGTGCTCTGCGACAACAGTGGCCACTGAGATGGGAGGCCCACACGGGCCAAAGAACAAAGATGGATGAAAATAGACAAATGAAAGACCAATAGAAGTGGCCCGCCTGCTCCCTTCCCTCCCCAACCTCCCCTCCCCGCCCCCAATAAACTTAACTCCTTCTCCAGGGGATCTTCCTGACCCAGGGATTGAACCCCTAGCTCAATCAAAGGCAGAGGCAGATTCCTTACCATTGAGCCACCTGGGAAGCCCAATAAAATAAAGACACTATAGACAATAAGAAATTGCACCAAGGGCATCTTATCAGCAGATTTCTTTGTTTCATCTGCGCGGTTTAAGTCGCTCCTTGATGCTCTTCCTGATTTACAATCTTGTCTGAACTTGAAGCCTGCCTGTTGCATATGAAAACAGAACACAGGCAAACAAACATTTGCATCTTACCATGAGTGGCTCTGATCACTTGAATACTTATTATCCTGCTAGATCACTTCTGTATAAATCAAAATAAACAACCTTCTCAAGAAATGAGAATCTAAGCCCAAAGTGAAGCTGTGGGGACCTCAACCCACATTCTAGCTAGAACGACCATCTGCATCCTCTTCACTCTTTTATTTTGAAAGCAACGTTTCCTTAAAGTTCTTGAAAATTACAGTAGATTTAAATTTTCTGGTTTTAGTTCCTTAATTATCTCTTTCTCCATACATGGCTTTACGTTTCAAAATTCTAGTTTTGTCAAAAAAATATTCAGTTGAAACTTTTTAGGAAGCATGCTTGTTACTGAAAAATTAATCAGCGAAATCAGCGAGCTAATTTTAATGATGATTACTATTTCAATGGGTGACTATTTTTAGTTCTATCTGGAATATGCAAAGATGCTCTCTGACTTGGTGAGATTTACAGTAAGTACAAACTGTGTCGTGCCACATCCTGCCAGCCCAGATAGCACATTTTCCTAATTCCAACTAGAAAGCTGTTTATAGACTCAGGGAAGATGCTGCAGTGCAGGTAGTGAGTTCATGGTGTGGGAGGAGACCCAGTTCTGAAGGGCAGGTGATGAGACAGCGCCTGCAAAGGCTGCCGCCAGCTAACTGTCCTGCTGGGACTTGCAAAGATTTCATTCATTCTACTCCATTTTTCTTGCTTTATGAGGAAAAAAAATCTATCAATTTAGGTTAAAGCCTTAAACTACTGTATTATACCTGCTGGGGTATGTTTATGACTCTCGTTCATCAAAAGTGAGTGCTGTGTGTCTAGTATTTAGCCCAAGTGCAGGATGGAATTTTCCAGAGAACATTGTGTTATGAATTGCTATGACTCATAATAGGTTCCCATAAATAAGCCCTCCATGAAAAGTGTATTGTAATAGCCGCCATGAAATAGCTGTGCCAATAGGCTTTGACCTCTGTATCCGTGACGTGAACTACATCTTCGGTCATTTGTTTTCACAGTGGAAGCATTAGATGAAACCATAATATTTACAGCTGCACATTTGTTCTCTGTCTCAGTAATATATTGGGAGGTAGCGTCCTGCTCTAACAGCCAGGAGTGGGCAGAGCGGAGGAAGGCAGAGAGTCAAGGTTTATGCTCTGTGGCAGCAAAAAGGCATACACGTAATCAGCTCATTTCTAGAACATCCTGGTGAAGAAACTGATTCATTCAAAGATGGTTTTAAAGATAATGACTACTTTTAGAGAGGAGTTTCAGGGAATTGGAAGTTAATTATAATAATAAGAGCAACAACCGTAAGAACAAGAGTAAGAGGTACTTCCCTGGTGGTCCAGTGGCTAAGAATCTGCCTCTCAGTGCAGGGGACATGGGTTAGATCTCTGGTCGGGGAACTAAGGTCCCACATGCCGCTGGGCAACTAAGCCTGAGCACGGCAACTGGTGAGCCCAGGGGCCACAACTAGAGGACCGCAACAAAAGACCCAGAATGATGCAAGGAAGGAAGCTCCTGTGTGCCACAACTAAGACCTGACACAGTCATGTTAATAACTTAAAAAAAGAAACCAAGAGTAAGGTGCCCGTGGCTTCTCTGTATCCAGGTACCCAGGCCAGCAGCAGCAGCTCTGACAGTGACCTCAGGATGGAGGCACCTCTCTGCCCACCCCATCCTTTCCTCCCCTGGAAGACTGTGATAAATGAATAATGGGGGCTTTTGACTCTAGCAGCAGCCAGCCTGAACCTGAAAAATGTCAACTTTGGCAAGTAACATCCATCAAAGGGTAAAGAGGTAGATCCGTTATTGACTCCGCCACACTCAGCCCTGAGACTGGCCCAGAAAGGAGCCTCCTGTGGCAGAGGTGGAATAAAATTAAACGGAATGATCGTCCTTTCCCTGAGAGACATTTTTGTTAGTCCTCTCCGCTGCTAAGATTATTTACTTAACCTTTTATAATAAATGAAACGGCCACCTTATTGGATAAATGCACACTTTCATTTTTTAGTGCTATGGTTTTAAATGTTTCTAAACATCTCATTTACAGAAAACGTCTCCTGGCCACTGCCCTCGGGGTGGTTTACATGCCTCAGTGGCTGTGGTCACACCTGCTGGAGATGCCTTCCACAAGCGTGGGCTGACATACATATTTCAGGATATATTTCAGTGTTTGTGAAAACAGAGGGATGGAGTGAATTTTCTCCCCTCTTACTCCCTATATAAAGACAATAGGAAAAATTATTATTATATTATAAACAGAGGTACTGTGACCATTCTCTTATATATTCAGCTTTTCTCAAGTAGCTTTTAAGTGCAAGCTTTGTTGAATATAATAGAACATAAATACTTATATAATAAAACAGCCTCTTCTCTTAGAAAAGTCTATTGTAACAAACAGACCGAGGCAGACACAAAGTCCCACCCTGACATCTTGGGTGATAGATCATTTAACTCTACTATTTCATTGTTTTCTCAGGAGTTTCACTTTCAGAGCTCTGAATGGGTCCAAAGCCACACGGGATTATAAACCTCTTCCCCAAGGACTTTTCACTCTGGGCTGTCACACGCTGTTTATATAATCAGCTCATTGTACTCAAGCCTCCCCTCAACTCCTCACCAGCCCACTGAGCACAGTGGAACCCACAAGTCTCACCCATTTGTCTGGACTTTCATCTGCCTGATTTCCATGAGTCCCTGACCATGTCTTCCTTTCCGTTCCCCTCAAGTGTGTGCTCCTACACTCGTTTCTTCCCTTTTACTTTGTTGGCACGATCCCATCTTAGACTGAGCTGTCCCAGGAAGAGACCAGGATTTGGGGCAAGAATCTATCACAGAAACATTTTCAGGAGAAAGCAAGGGAGCGAGGCGGCCGGTGAGAGCCAGGTTCAGGTGAAAGCTGACTCTGCATCACCCCTGGAGCGGCTTCCAGGCTCTGGGTGAGCCCACTTCCGGAGGCGGGACTGTGGCGTGTGGAGGAAGGCAGGGGCAGACGCGGGCTCCGGATCCTCCAGAGTGGCTGCTGCAGCGGGTCCCTGGGCTGCAAAGCAGGAGGGCAGGAGGCAGACAGACAGTGGGCTGGATGACGGGGAGGGGTTGCCAGGTCTCTGGGGCCCAGGTCTCTGCGCTTGGCCAATACGTCCACTTGGGCTCCTTTTCTACCAAATACATTCCTTTGGGATGGTACATTTTCCTTTATATAGCCGTTCAGTGGGAGAACTCTTTTGGAATATCTCGTATTTAACATGGACCGTTCATCAGTCATGCTTCTATTTATAGCCTTTTTCAAATGAAAATTTGCCTCCGGGAATGTGTAACGAAAAGTGGAAAAATGAAAGAAAAGCTGAAAAATATTCCCCAGTGTGCTACCTAGCCTCCCACAGCAATCAAATAAAATAACTCTATCAGTTATATTTAAAATGTAAGTTGTGTATTTTCTTTGAAAAACAGAGAAAAAAAGGAAAATGAATAGAAATAGCCAGCCATGGGTTTTTTGGGTTTTTTTAAAAGATTTATTTATTTATTTATTTTGGGCGGGGATCGGGTTGGGCAGGGAGGGGGGCAGGCGGGCCACTTCTATTGGTCTTTCATTTATCTATTTTCATCCATCTTTGTTCTTTGGCTCCTGTGGGCCACCCATCGCGGTGGCGTCTGTCGTTGCAGAGCGCCGGCTCTGGGCGCATGCGCTCCAGAGCTCCGGCTCGGTAATCGGACACATCGGTCCAGCCGCTCCGCGGTACGTGGGATCTTCCCAGGCCAGGGATCGAACCGGCGCCCCTTGCACTGCAAGGTGGTGTCCTTACCCACTGGACCACCAGAAGCCCCAGCCATGGGTTTTTATAACTGAATGTTTATAGGACATTTAAGAACTCTTAAGAAGGAGATAAAAGAAAATGACATCTATTGAGAATCTCCTGAGGTACTGCATGGAAGTGACCCTGTTTAATTTGCACACCTGTCATTATGGTTGAATTGAACTCTTTGTTTTCTCGATGAATAAGCTAAGGTTTAAAGCACTTGTCCACAGTCACATAGCTTGTAGGAGGGAAAGTGAGATTTAGATCTGGGCTTTCCTCTCTCAAAAAAGGTAGTTGTGCCTTTCAACTTAAGAGTATTCGCATCGTAAATAACTAGTGGAGAATAAAATAGACACTGAGGGACAAATATTACTTGTTGTTTTAGCTACATGAAAATTATTATTATTAACTAGATGCCTAAGATTGCTTTCACTTCTGTCAAATAGTGATGTTAAACTATACACTTAAAATCACATGTTTTCACTATAAAATACAACAGTCATTAAGCCATGGTTAGGATTATGTTACAGTTACATATTGAGTGAACTTTCACTTAACAAAGAATTATTAAGTATTTATTATATTCTCTGGAGAATGGAAAATGATGATTAAGCATAATCTCTATTATCAAATAAGCTTAGTATCTCAGAACTGGTATCAAATAAGTTTACTGAAACTTATTTGATGTAGGATTAGAAGATGTATTCTGTGTCCTCTGAGCACAGACAATGGAATGGTCAATTCTACTTGGGAGGCTGAGAACAGGTTTCATAAAGAGGATTATGTTTAATAAAGTCTTTAAAATTAATAGGTACATATCAGCCAAGAGAGGGGAAGGGGAAATTCTGTAAGAAAATGGAAGAGGAGAAGAATCCAAACACATGAATTGGTGTGACTGGAAGCAAGACTACCAGTGGGCAGGGTCCCTCGATGGCGTCTGTCGTTGCAGAGCGCCGGCTCTGGGCGCATGCGCTCCAGAGCTCCGGCTCGGTAATCGGACACATCGGTCCAGCCGCTCCGCGGTACGTGGGATCTTCCCAGGCCAGGGATCGAACCGGCGCCCCTTGCACTGCAAGGTGGTGTCCTTACCCACTGGACCACCAGAAGCCCCAGCCATGGGTTTTTATAACTGAATGTTTATAGGACATTTAAGAACTCTTAAGAAGGAGATAAAAGAAAATGACATCTATTGAGAATCTCCTGAGGTACTGCATGGAAGTGACCCTGTTTAATTTGCACACCTGTCATTATGGTTGAATTGAACTCTTTGTTTTCTCGATGAATAAGCTAAGGTTTAAAGCACTTGTCCACAGTCACATAGCTTGTAGGAGGGAAAGTGAGATTTAGATCTGGGCTTTCCTCTCTCAAAAATGGTAGTTGTGCCTTTCAACTTAAGAGTATTCGCATCGTAAATAACTAGTGGAGAATAAAATAGACACTGAGGGACAAATATTACTTGTTGTTTTAGCTACATGAAAATTATTATTATTAACTAGATGCCTAAGATTGCTTTCACTTCTGTCAAATAGTGATGTTAAACTATACACTTAAAATCACATGTTTTCACTATAAAATACAACAGTCATTAAGCCATGGTTAGGATTATGTTACAGTTACATATTGAGTGAACTTTCACTTAACAAAGAATTATTAAGTATTTATTATATTCTCTGGAGAATGGAAAATGATGATTAAGCATAATCTCTATTATCAAATAAGCTTAGTATCTCAGAACTGGTATCAAATAAGTTTACTGAAACTTATTTGATGTAGGATTAGAAGATGTATTCTGTGTCCTCTGAGCACAGACAATGGAATGGTCAATTCTACTTGGGAGGCTGAGAACAGGTTTCATAAAGAGGATTATGTTTAATAAAGTCTTTAAAATTAATAGGTACATATCAGCCAAGAGAGGGGAAGGGGAAATTCTGTAAGAAAATGGAAGAGGAGAAGAATCCAAACACATGAATTGGTGTGACTTGGAAGCAAGACTACCAGTGGGCAGGGTCCCTCGTAGGACCTGGGTTATCTGGCACAAAGGAGGAGGAAGGAATGTTGTGTTAAACCACTGAGATGTCTGTGTGTCCCTCTGTTACAGCGACTGACACCATTCACAGTCTAACCAGGAACCGAATTGACCGATTAGATAGGAAATGTCTGTCCTGTCTAAAAGGAGATCCTTCAGTGTAAGGAAATTTAACTCAGTAGAGTGACTGCAGCATAGCCTATCCGTAGGGAGTGGCGAGGGAGTGAAGTCTCGGGCCATGAGAGCAGCTGGCGGATGCATGGTGTCTTGTGTCTCTGCTGTTACTGTCAAGTTTTTCAGTTTTCTCTGGAGGCAAGAGTTATCACTAAAGATCCCTGAATAAGAAAGAGTCATGATCACATCTTTGTCTCGAAATTCTAACCCTGTCTTCCACTGGCACTGCAGACACAGGTGAGGAGGTTGGTTGGAACCCCTTGTTTTGGGATCAAACTCATACCTCCACAGGCGAGAGCACCCTGACCCCCAGGCGTCCTGGCCTCTGGAGGGCAGACCCAGCCCAGCCTTAGCGCTGACACCTGTGGATGCACAGTAGGAACTCCTTCCCTGGGCTTTCCCACAGCTCCCAGTGGGATTTGTCTCCCAAAGCACCTCCCAGCTGTACCACAGAATGGGCCAGTACAGTACTACAGTCCCAATCCGACTTCAGACAGAGTTTCTCTCTTTAACTGTGGCTCTGGCTCCAGAGCTGGACAGGACCAACCACAGAAACATGACCAGCACCCAGGAAGACACACAGGCAGGTCAGCTCCTCTGCATGTGAGACCACCCCAAGGGGTGGCTCTGGGCCTTATCCAGTGGATTCGCTAAGCCAGGAGTCATTAGACCCAAGGCATGAAACCACTCCTCCACTGAGCTGGGGTCATGGGTCCCTGCTCCCTTTGTGGACGGTGCTGTGTTGGGGAGGATCTTTACTGCAAGGACCCAGTGGAAGGCCAAGGTCCTTCTGCTTGGCCAGAATGCAAGAAAGTCCTAAGCACAAATCTTTCTTCCAGACTACTGATACTTTGGGACTCCATTGGTGTGACTTGGAAGCAAGACTACCAGTGGGCAGGGTCCCTCGTAGGACCTGGGTTATCTGGCACAAAGGAGGAGGAAGGAATGTTGTGTTAAACCACTGAGATGTCTGTGTGTCCCTCTGTTACAGCGACTGACACCATTCACAGTCTAACCAGGAACCGAATTGACCGATTAGATAGGAAATGTCTGTCCTGTCTAAAAGGAGATCCTTCAGTGTAAGGAAATTTAACTCAGTAGAGTGACTGCAGCATAGCCTATCCGTAGGGAGTGGCGAGGGAGTGAAGTCTCGGGCCATGAGAGCAGCTGGCGGATGCATGGTGTCTTGTGTCTCTGCTGTTACTGTCAAGTTTTTCAGTTTTCTCTGGAGGCAAGAGTTATCACTAAAGATCCCTGAATAAGAAAGAGTCATGATCACATCTTTGTCTCGAAATTCTAACCCTGTCTTCCACTGGCACTGCAGACACAGGTGAGGAGGTTGGTTGGAACCCCTTGTTTTGGGATCAAACTCATACCTCCACAGGCGGGGCACCCTGACCCCCAGGCGTCCTGGCCTCTGGAGGGCAGACCCAGCCCAGCCTTAGCGCTGACACCTGTGGATGCACAGTAGGAACTCCTTCCCTGGGCTTTCCCACAGCTCCCAGTGGGATTTGTCTCCCAAAGCACCTCCCAGCTGTACCACAGAATGGGCCAGTACAGTACTACAGTCCCAATCCGACTTCAGACAGAGTTTCTCTCTTTAACTGTGGCTCTGGCTCCAGAGCTGGACAGGACCAACCACAGAAACATGACCAGCACCCAGGAAGACACACAGGCAGGTCAGCTCCTCTGCATGTGAGACCACCCCAAGGGGTGGCTCTGGGCCTTATCCAGTGGATTCGCTAAGCCAGGAGTCATTAGACCCAAGGCATGAAACCACTCCTCCACTGAGCTGGGGTCATGGGTCCCTGCTCCCTTTGTGGACGGTGCTGTGTTGGGGAGGATCTTTACTGCAAGGACCCAGTGGAAGGCCAAGGTCCTTCTGCTTGGCCAGAATGCAAGAAAGTCCTAAGCACAAAATGGGCCTTCTCATATTCCAGACTACTGATACTTTGGGACTCCATAATGCTTCATGTGGAGAGGCTGGCCTGGGCACCTAGGATGCTTAGTGGAAGCTCACTAGATGCCAGTAACATCCCACCCCAGGTGTGACAGTCAGAAACACCTCCAGACAGGCATGCCCTGGGCAGAACCATGCCCAGTGGAGAAAGATGGTACAGAAGATGCTTCTAGTGACAGATGGAGTTATTTCGTACAAGAAAATGTTTCCTGCCTCCTTCCTTTTCCAGTTTGTGATAAGTTGCTGCAGAACCCAAAGAAATCATCCACTGGACTCTTAATTTGGTGAATTCTCCCTCCACTTGCAAAGTGCATAAGAGTTGAGAGCTGTCTCTTCATCCATTCAGCATCCAGCATATGAGATTGAGTTTTCAAGCCTGAAAGAGCTTCCCAAGTCCCTCAGTGAAGCTGAGGGGCCAGTTCTAACACACTTTACCTCTGTGTGGGGAAAATTGCATCAGAATGGTTCAAACAGAAAGGCCACACTGCATGATTCATTTTGAAAGAGCAGTTCAAAAAGTGAGCCCTACTTTAAAAATTCACATTTTTATTTTTATCCAGGACTCTGATAGTTTCACTAGAGACAAATGATTCCTTCTCAGAGGGCCCCTAAGAAGCCGTATAATCTTGGCTTTCTATTGCTTGAAAATATTCCACCTCTGTGAACTCATTTAACATTTTGAACTTCCCAAAAAGAAATGAAGAATTTAGCAAACCCTCATGTGACCACATATTGCTAATGGAACAACTTGTCATTCTAGAAATGTCTGCCTGTCTGAGAAGACTGTCGGTCTCATCTACCCTTAGGCTGGATCACAGTGAGGGCAGGACCTGATCTGATCTTGTCCAATATTTATCCTTCAATAAGCACTAGTAATCTACTCATGTATTTAAAATACTTCTATTGATAATATAATTGCCTGGACATTATCTGAAGCACTGGAGAAAATTCTTGAGACAAAGGAGGACACACATCCACAGAAGACACCTTCAGTCGACTGGGACCTGAAATCCCGTCCTTTCCAGGTCATGGAGGTTGGGTGTTCCCAGGTGAAGGACACATTACTGTGTTCAGGGCCAAGCAAGGCTCCCATGGAAGCAGCATCTGTGCAGAATAAGGTTGGTGGGGGAGCATCCTAAGCACCCAGAGGTGCTGCCATGAAGGTGACCCCACCGTAAGGTCTCATACACAGCCCTCCGAGTTTGGAGCTCAGCAACCAGCAACCCAGGTGTGTTAGGCTCGACATTTCATGCTCTCCCTGGTAAACAGAACACAGAGACACTTCCTTTGTATGTGGTGAAGGTATGTCCTGACCTTAATACACACTGACTCAAGCCCCCTCCTCCTGGAAACCTTCTGCTTCCATCAATCCCTTCTCCAGTCTTCCCTGACTTTCTAGAAGATTCGAACTTCCTAGTTAGAACTCTAGAACCCCAACTATTGGTACTGTTCAAGTGGGCTCTTAATTATTTATGTTTCCTGTGATTTTTGACTTTCTCCACAAGAAAACAATAGGAA
This sequence comes from Tragulus kanchil, assembly GCA_022376925.1. Classification (NCBI taxonomy): domain Eukaryota; kingdom Metazoa; phylum Chordata; class Mammalia; order Artiodactyla; family Tragulidae; genus Tragulus; species Tragulus kanchil. Next base: position 84,245,047 of record JAIOJX010000031.1, on the reverse strand, counting down.
ATTCTTCCAGTCAGGGAACATGTCAATCATATTTGCTCTGTATGTGCCAGTGAGTCCTACCCATATCTACAGATAGGTCATGATTAGCTCTGTGAGGAAGTGATTCGGATGAGTGTAAAATGAGGAGCAGGGACACGTTTATGAGCAGGAAGGACACTCTGCTGATGTGCCTCCAGATGCAGTGGTTCTCGCCAGGACATCCTTCTGCTATATGGAACTATTCTGAAAATATTCCACCTCTGTGAACTCATTTAACATTTTGAACTTCCCAAAAAGAAATGAAGAATTTAGCAAACCCTCATGTGACCACATATTGCTAATGGAACAACTTGTCATTCTAGAAATGTCTGCCTGTCTGAGAAGACTGTCGGTCTCATCTACCCTTAGGCTGGATCACAGTGAGGGCAGGACCTGATCTGATCTTGTCCAATATTTATCCTTCAATAAGCACTAGTAATCTACTCATGTATTTAAAATACTTCTATTGATAATATAATTGCCTGGACATTATCTGAAGCACTGGAGAAAATTCTTGAGACAAAGGAGGACACACATCCACAGAAGACACCTTCAGTCGACTGGGACCTGAAATCCCGTCCTTTCCAGGTCATGGAGGTTGGGTGTTCCCAGGTGAAGGACACATTACTGTGTTCAGGGCCAAGCAAGGCTCCCATGGAAGCAGCATCTGTGCAGAATAAGGTTGGTGGGGGAGCATCCTAAGCACCCAGAGGTGCTGCCATGAAGGTGACCCCACCGTAAGGTCTCATACACAGCCCTCCGAGTTTGGAGCTCAGCAACCAGCAACCCAGGTGTGTTAGGCTCGACATTTCATGCTCTCCCTGGTAAACAGAACACAGAGACACTTCCTTTGTATGTGGTGAAGGTATGTCCTGACCTTAATACACACTGACTCAAGCCCCCTCCTCCTGGAAACCTTCTGCTTCCATCAATCCCTTCTCCAGTCTTCCCTGACTTTCTAGAAGATTCGAACTTCCTAGTTAGAACTCTAGAACCCCAACTATTGGTACTGTTCAAGTGGGCTCTTAATTATTTATGTTTCCTGTGATTTTTGACTTTCTCCACAAGAAAACAATAGGAAATTCTTCCAGTCAGGGAACATGTCAATCATATTTGCTCTGTATGTGCCAGTGAGTCCTACCCATATCTACAGATAGGTCATGATTAGCTCTGTGAGGAAGTGATTCGGATGAGTGTAAAATGAGGAGCAGGGACACGTTTATGAGCAGGAAGGACACTCTGCTGATGTGCCTCCAGATGCAGTGGTTCTCGCCAGACAGACATATCCTTCTGCTCATAGACAGTCCAGGGTGGGTGTGCAGACTCCACTCCCAAGTCACATCCAGAGCCAGGTGAGCCGGACAACTTGCTGTCATGAACACGCATCTTCCCTGTCCTCAAAGCTGACGTCCAGCCAGGAGGACCTCAGAGGAACTTGAAAAACAGACCTAATGAACATGACCACGTTCCCTAAATGACAGACTCATCTAACCTTTCCATCAAACACAAAGGGAGGTTTGGGTCTGCTTTCACTTAATACCCGATCATCTTTTCTCCAAGTGTCTGAATGTGACACACATAACCTCGGGCCTCCCTAGAAGGAAGAGGCGTGAGCACATCTAGACATTAGTGAGGAGGATCCGAGTCAGGGAACTGATGAATACAGGGACCGAAGTGTTTACTACATGCTACGAAAAGGCTGCAAACCAAAGGTTAAATGTTTGACCCCAGTCCTCCACCCACCAGAATCATTTTCTGAGCCATAAGTTGGAGACTCTCCATCTGGGTCATTTTTCCATTTTGACACCATTGCTTTTGTTTTTCCCTGATAAACACACAGCCATCGTCTGCTGCAAGAGAATGTGTCCTGCTTTGCATCTCAGTTGCTGGCAAAGCTTCTGTTTAGTGAGAGGCTACTCTGTAACCTTTGCAAAATCAGATCTCCTAGAGCAGATTTTAAACACCTCCCCTACCATCAGAACTCTATTAGTGATGGAGTCCAGTCATGTTTCCTCTAGGACCACAATGAAGCAACTCTGCCTTTTGCTGTCACAGCCTAGATCACTGGTCTGTGAGTATTCACAGTCCTCCAGCCTTTGTGCTCAACCTCAAAGCAAGAGCAGCACAGAGAAAGCCCAGAGCACACCCACCCACCTGTCTTGGCAGGGTTTCCTTCTTTCCTGGGTGTCCTTCCACCACCACTGGGCCCCTGACCTGTGACCTGAGAAGACCCAGCTGCATCGTTTTGCCCTTGGTCCTGTTTTTCCAAGGCTTTCCTGACCCTGGGCCAGGGAGCTCACCACCCAGCTCACGCTGTGCCATCCAGTGAGTCACCCACCATCTGACGTTACTCATTTCCTGGGCGAGTGCCCTGGAGTCCCAGCAGGAGGCAGGCAGAGACACTCACGTCTGACTGGGAAGCGGTTCTTACTGTAGAAGGCTGGTGAGACTCTCACCTGTGGAGAGGTGAAAAGAGTGTCTGCACGGTCAATCATGCATCTTTTATTCTGCAAATATTGTGTGGTTGATAACACTGGTGACATGATGAAGACAGTCTCTGTAAAACCTTGATGGATGCCCAGGGAGGTGCAGTCACCACAGGCTGGGTGGATTTTTATACATATATAATCTATCAGGCTTTATTTCTTTAATTTTTATTGTTTTGCAGAGTTTTGTTGTTTACTGCCACACATCAGTCTGAGTTATTCATAGGTATGCATATGTGCCCTCCTTCTTGAACTTCCCTCCCACCTCCCTCCACGTTCCACCCCTCTAGGTTGTTACAGAGCAGAGTTTCCCTTAGACTTACAGTGGATTCCCACTGGCTATCTCTTTTACATCTGGTAACTAGTTCAAATCTTTCCCACCACAGAATCATTTTCTGAGCCATAAGTTGGAGACTCTCCATCTGGGTCATTTTTCCATTTTGACACCATTGCTTTTGTTTTTCCCTGATAAACACACAGCCATCGTCTGCTGCAAGAGAATGTGTCCTGCTTTGCATCTCAGTTGCTGGCAAAGCTTCTGTTTAGTGAGAGGCTACTCTGTAACCTTTGCAAAATCAGATCTCCTAGAGCAGATTTTAAACACCTCCCCTACCATCAGAACTCTATTAGTGATGGAGTCCAGTCATGTTTCCTCTAGGACCACAATGAAGCAACTCTGCCTTTTGCTGTCACAGCCTAGATCACTGGTCTGTGAGTATTCACAGTCCTCCAGCCTTTGTGCTCAACCTCAAAGCAAGAGCAGCACAGAGAAAGCCCAGAGCACACCCACCCACCTGTCTTGGCAGGGTTTCCTTCTTTCCTGGGTGTCCTTCCACCACCACTGGGCCCCTGACCTGTGACCTGAGAAGACCCAGCTGCATCGTTTTGCCCTTGGTCCTGTTTTTCCAAGGCTTTCCTGACCCTGGGCCAGGGAGCTCACCACCCAGCTCACGCTGTGCCATCCAGTGAGTCACCCACCATCTGACGTTACTCATTTCCTGGGCGAGTGCCCTGGAGTCCCAGCAGGAGGCAGGCAGAGACACTCACGTCTGACTGGGAAGCGGTTCTTACTGTAGAAGGCTGGTGAGACTCTCACCTGTGGAGAGGTGAAAAGAGTGTCTGCACGGTCAATCATGCATCTTTTATTCTGCAAATATTGTGTGGTTGATAACACTGGTGACATGATGAAGACAGTCTCTGTAAAACCTTGATGGATGCCCAGGGAGGTGCAGTCACCACAGGCTGGGTGGATTTTTATACATATATAATCTATCAGGCTTTATTTCTTTAATTTTTATTGTTTTGCAGAGTTTTGTTGTTTACTGCCACACATCAGTCTGAGTTATTCATAGGTATGCATATGTGCCCTCCTTCTTGAACTTCCCTCCCACCTCCCTCCACGTTCCACCCCTCTAGGTTGTTACAGAGCAGAGTTTCCCTTAGACTTACAGTGGATTCCCACTGGCTATCTATTTTACATCTGGTAACATAAGTTTCCATGTGACTCTTTCCATACATCTTGCCCATTCCTCCCTCCCCCCAGCATCCATAAATCTGTTCTCTATGTCTGTTTCTCCATTGCTGTTCTGCATATACATTGATCGGTACCATTTTTCTATATTCCATATATATATATGTTAGTATACAGTATTTATCTTTCTCTCTCTGACTTACTTCACTATGTATAATAGGTTCATCCACCTCATTAGCACTGACTCAAATGCATTTCTTTTTATGGCTGAGTAATATTCCGTTGTATCTGTGTATCTCAACTTCTTTACCCATTCATCTGTCGATGGACATCTAGGTTACTTCCACTTTATAGCTATTGTAAATAGTGCTGCAATGAACAATAGGGTACCTGTGTATTTTTCAATTTTGATTTCTTCAGGGTATATGCTTACAAGCGGGATTTCTGGGTCATATAATGGTTCTATTTCTAGTTTTTTAAGGAATCTCCATACTGTCTTTCATAGTGGCTGTATCAATTTACATTCCCACCAATAGTGAAAGAGGATTCTTTTTTCTTCATACCCTCTCCAACATTTATTGTTTGTAGACTTTTTGATGATGGCAATTCTGATTGGTGTGTGGTGATATCTCATTGTAGTTTTGATTTGCATTTCTCCAATAATGAATTATGTTGAGCATCTTTTCATGTGTTTGTTGGCCATCCATATGTCTTCTTTGGAGAAATGTCTGTATTCATATAGAAACACAAAAAGACCCTGGATAGCCAAAGCAATCTTGAGAAAGAAGAATGGAGCTGGAGGAATCAATCTTCCTAATTTCAGACTATACTACAAAGCAGCAGTCATCAGGACAGTATGGTACTGGCATAAAAACAGAAATATCGACCAATGGAACTAGTTAGAGAACCCAGAGATAAACCCACACTTATGGGTGGATTTTATACATATATAATCTATCAGGCTTTATTTCTTTAATTTTTATTGTTTTGCAGAGTTTTGTTGTTTACTGCCACACATCAGTCTGAGTTATTCATAGGTATGCATATGTGCCCTCCTTCTTGAACTTCCCTCCCACCTCCCTCCACGTTCCACCCCTCTAGGTTGTTACAGAGCAGAGTTTCCCTTAGACTTACAGTGGATTCCCACTGGCTATCTATTTTACATCTGGTAACATAAGTTTCCATGTGACTCTTTCCATACATCTTGCCCATTCCTCCCTCCCCCCAGCATCCATAAATCTGTTCTCTATGTCTGTTTCTCCATTGCTGTTCTGCATATACATTGATCGGTACCATTTTTCTATATTCCATATATATATATGTTAGTATACAGTATTTATCTTTCTCTCTCTGACTTACTTCACTATGTATAATAGGTTCATCCACCTCATTAGCACTGACTCAAATGCATTTCTTTTTATGGCTGAGTAATATTCCGTTGTATCTGTGTATCTCAACTTCTTTACCCATTCATCTGTCGATGGACATCTAGGTTACTTCCACTTTATAGCTATTGTAAATAGTGCTGCAATGAACAATAGGGTACCTGTGTATTTTTCAATTTTGATTTCTTCAGGGTATATGCTTACAAGCGGGATTTCTGGGTCATATAATGGTTCTATTTCTAGTTTTTTAAGGAATCTCCATACTGTCTTTCATAGTGGCTGTATCAATTTACATTCCCACCAATAGTGAAAGAGGATTCTTTTTTCTTCATACCCTCTCCAACATTTATTGTTTGTAGACTTTTTGATGATGGCAATTCTGATTGGTGTGTGGTGATATCTCATTGTAGTTTTGATTTGCATTTCTCCAATAATGAATTATGTTGAGCATCTTTTCATGTGTTTGTTGGCCATCCATATGTCTTCTTTGGAGAAATGTCTGTATTCATATAGAAACACAAAAAGACCCTGGATAGCCAAAGCAATCTTGAGAAAGAAGAATGGAGCTGGAGGAATCAATCTTCCTAATTTCAGACTATACTACAAAGCAGCAGTCATCAGGACAGTATGGTACTGGCATAAAAACAGAAATATCGACCAATGGAACTAGTTAGAGAACCCAGAGATAAACCCGCACACTTATGGGTACCTATTTTTGACAAAGGAGGCAAGAATATACAATGTGGCAAAGACAGTCTCTTCAATAAATGGTGCTGGGAAAACTGGTCAGCTACATGTAAAAGAACAAAGTTGGTACACTTCCTAACACCATACGCAAAGATAAACTCAAAATGGATTAAAGACCTAAATGTAAGACCAGAAGTGATAAATCTCTTAGGGGAAGGCATAGGCAGAGCACTCAATGACATAAACCAAAGCAAGATCTTACATGACCTACCTCTTAGAGTAAGGGAAATAAAACAAAAATAAGCAAGTGCCACCTAATTAAACTTAAAAGCTTTTGCACAGCAAAAAAAGCTATAAACAAGGTGAAAAGACAACCTTCAGAATGGGAGAAAATAATAGCAAATGAAACAGCTGACAAAGGATTAATTTTCAAAATAAACAAGAAACTTATTCAACTCAGCACCAAGAAAACAAATGACCCAATCAAAAAATGGGAAAAAGACCTAAACAGTGCTGGATTTGGAGAACACTTCTAGATGACTTTGAAAATAGTCAGGAGGTACTTGGAAAACCTTAGGCTGAAGTCCTCAGATATTCCATCAGCAATCCAGATCAAGTCCCCATGTGAACCCAAAGACAGAGGTGACAAGATGTGGCATGGGTTTCAGGCTTCCATGAAAGCTTGAAAGCCTTTAGCCTCAGCTTATTTCCTCCACTCCCCATCTGTTCTCCTCCCCATGCCTGGGCTGGGCGGGGGTGTCTTTGGCATTGAACATGGAGACTGCAGTTTCACAGAGGCCGAGCAACCAACTCACACTGCTCAGAGTTCAGACCCCCAAACACGATGCTGTGAACCAAGTCTACTTCTCTGATTAATGGAATTTGGTGTTGGGGGTGTTGGGAAGATTCATATAGAAACACAAAAAGACCCTGGATAGCCAAAGCAATCTTGAGAAAGAAGAATGGAGCTGGAGGAATCAATCTTCCTAATTTCAGACTATACTACAAAGCAGCAGTCATCAGGACAGTATGGTACTGGCATAAAAACAGAAATATCGACCAATGGAACTAGTTAGAGAACCCAGAGATAAACCCGCACACTTATGGGTACCTATTTTTGACAAAGGAGGCAAGAATATACAATGTGGCAAAGACAGTCTCTTCAATAAATGGTGCTGGGAAAACTGGTCAGCTACATGTAAAAGAACAAAGTTGGTACACTTCCTAACACCATACGCAAAGATAAACTCAAAATGGATTAAAGACCTAAATGTAAGACCAGAAGTGATAAATCTCTTAGGGGAAGGCATAGGCAGAGCACTCAATGACATAAACCAAAGCAAGATCTTACATGACCTACCTCTTAGAGTAAGGGAAATAAAACAAAAATAAGCAAGTGCCACCTAATTAAACTTAAAAGCTTTTGCACAGCAAAAAAAGCTATAAACAAGGTGAAAAGACAACCTTCAGAATGGGAGAAAATAATAGCAAATGAAACAGCTGACAAAGGATTAATTTTCAAAATAAACAAGAAACTTATTCAACTCAGCACCAAGAAAACAAATGACCCAATCAAAAAATGGGAAAAAGACCTAAACAGTGCTGGATTTGGAGAACACTTCTAGATGACTTTGAAAATAGTCAGGAGGTACTTGGAAAACCTTAGGCTGAAGTCCTCAGATATTCCATCAGCAATCCAGATCAAGTCCCCATGTGAACCCAAAGACAGAGGTGACAAGATGTGGCATGGGTTTCAGGCTTCCATGAAAGCTTGAAAGCCTTTAGCCTCAGCTTATTTCCTCCACTCCCCATCTGTTCTCCTCCCCATGCCTGGGCTGGGGCGGGGGGTGTCTTTGGCATTGAACATGGAGACTGCAGTTTCACAGAGGCCGAGCAACCAACTCACACTGCTCAGAGTTCAGACCCCCAAACACGATGCTGTGAACCAAGTCTACTTCTCTGATTAATGGAATTTGGTGTTGGGGGTGTTGGGAAGGGACAGAATCTTAAGGATGAGCTCTTATTTCTGGGTTTTCTGGAACTGGTTTTGTCATCTGATCAAAGACACAAAGGACCTATTTCCAGGGGCAAAGGAGCACATGGCAGCGAAACATCCTTCAGATGATCACTTTTAAACACCTGCAGTTGTGTGCCTATTGACAATGAGGTTCTGAGTGGCCAATTTTGATTATAATTGTATTGGCTGGTCACTTCTAACTATGCTAGACAACTTGGGAAAAGAAAATGATGTGCTCAGGGCACAGATTAAGATTTGCAGAAGGGTGGTCCAATGGGTAAAGAGTCTGCCTTGTAGTACAAGGGGCACGGATTCGATTCCTGGCCTAGCCAGTGCTCTGAAGCACATGCGCCCAAAGCCGGTGCTCTGCAACAAGAGAGGCCACTTCAATGGGAGGCCCACACAGGCCAAAGAATAAAGATGGATGAAAATAAATAAATAAAAAACCGATGAAAAAGGCCAAAAAAAAAAAAAAAAAAAAAAGACTTGCAGAAGAAATCAGAAAGCTTCTACTTTGGCTTGTTATGAAATCTTCTCTCCTATAGCCAGAGGGCATAGGCTGCTGAAAATTAAGCCCATGGTCTCATTCTGGGAATGGTGAGTTACAGTCCAAATTGAGTTCCCACATTCACAATGTCTCTTTTATTAAATTTAGAACGTTTGTTGCAAAGGCGTGGGAAGGTCGGTATAGATTTACATGAGCCAGTTTCTGGGATGGTGGGGATTTGACTTGAAAATAGTCAGGAGGTACTTGGAAAACCTTAGGCTGAAGTCCTCAGATATTCCATCAGCAATCCAGATCAAGTCCCCATGTGAACCCAAAGACAGAGGTGACAAGATGTGGCATGGGTTTCAGGCTTCCATGAAAGCTTGAAAGCCTTTAGCCTCAGCTTATTTCCTCCACTCCCATCTGTTCTCCTCCCCATGCCTGGGCTGGGGGGGGTGTCTTTGGCATTGAACATGGAGACTGCAGTTTCACAGAGGCCGAGCAACCAACTCACACTGCTCAGAGTTCAGACCCCCAAACACGATGCTGTGAACCAAGTCTACTTCTCTGATTAATGGAATTTGGTGTTGGGGGTGTTGGGAAGGGACAGAATCTTAAGGATGAGCTCTTATTTCTGGGTTTTCTGGAACTGGTTTTGTCATCTGATCAAAGACACAAAGGACCTATTTCCAGGGGCAAAGGAGCACATGGCAGCGAAACATCCTTCAGATGATCACTTTTAAACACCTGCAGTTGTGTGCCTATTGACAATGAGGTTCTGAGTGGCCAATTTTGATTATAATTGTATTGGCTGGTCACTTCTAACTATGCTAGACAACTTGGGAAAAGAAAATGATGTGCTCAGGGCACAGATTAAGATTTGCAGAAGGGTGGTCCAATGGGTAAAGAGTCTGCCTTGTAGTACAAGGGGCACGGATTCGATTCCTGGCCTAGCCAGTGCTCTGAAGCACATGCGCCCAAAGCCGGTGCTCTGCAACAAGAGAGGCCACTTCAATGGGAGGCCCACACAGGCCAAAGAATAAAGATGGATGAAAATAAATAAATAAAAAACCGATGAAAAAGGCCAAAAAAAAAAAAAAAAAAAAAGACTTGCAGAAGAAATCAGAAAGCTTCTACTTTGGCTTGTTATGAAATCTTCTCTCCTATAGCCAGAGGGCATAGGCTGCTGAAAATTAAGCCCATGGTCTCATTCTGGGAATGGTGAGTTACAGTCCAAATTGAGTTCCCACATTCACAATGTCTCTTTTATTAAATTTAGAACGTTTGTTGCAAAGGCGTGGGAAGGTCGGTATAGATTTACATGAGCCAGTTTCTGGGATGGTGGGGATCTGAGCCCTTAATTAATCTGGTGACTTCTTTTCCTTCTTCACTCCTGCTGGAGATGTTAGCCCCCTTCCCACGGCACAGTTTTGTTGCCCAGGAGTTCGTCCAGGACTGTAGGTAATATCAACTCTGCACCTCTATTTCTGAGTTGAGAAAGCTGAAGCTCACTTAAAATGATCCATATTTTATATTTATGAAAATAGTACATGTGTCTCTATGGCCATCGTTGCAGATAGTTAATCAGTCACGATCATAAGCAATTACTAGTCCATTTTATTCGCTTCTAAGCCACACATATAACCACATCTAATGATAACTATTAAGTAAGAACACCTCGAGTTACAAACTTAGAACGTCTAAATAAGTCAGGTTACAGCAAACCATATTAAAACCGTATCTGTGGTAAAACACATCAGAGCCAGCATCACAGAGAGCAAGTGAGATGCGTGGGAATTGACTTGCCCTTTTCTTCCATTAAAGGGCAGAGTTTTTTGAAAAAAAAAAAAAAACTGGTTCCATTTCCTCCCTCCAGGCTTCCTTTTTAAAATTACAGAACACAACACATATTTTGACACGACTCCACATGACTCAGAGGTCCTTCTTAAAATAAGACCAGACCACATTCATGGAGAACGAATCACCTCTAACCTTCCGAGCCTGGTCAGCATTACTAACCAGGATGTGTTTTCATTCCTCAGAGAGTATGGGAAAGTTCTGAGTTTGACAGCTAACCTAACATCCAGTCAATTATTTGTTCACTGGAGCTCTAAACAAATTTTGTTTTCTTTTCTCATTGCCTCACTGAGAATGAAAGACAACCCATATAAAACTGCGTGTTTTCCAGCGCAAATAAAGTCCGCCATCTCTAGAAAAGAAATGATTCCTCAGATGATTTTTAAAAAAAGAATAAAGTAGCTAATGAAAGTATGTGTTGTTCATGTCCTTTAGGACCTCCCTGAAGCTCTTCAGCCCCGAAAGACACAGATCTATTCCGAGCTAATCGTTCCAGAAGACTGTTTCCTTCTGAGAGACCAGAAAAACTTTTTGGTGAGAGTCAAGCCCAACTCAACATTTTCCTTTTGATTGAAAAATTGAGAAGTCAAGGTGCGCCTCACCAGCACGTACACACCAGTCTACATGGCATTCCCAGCAAGGTGGTTCCCACTGGCAGCGTTCTGCACAAAAGCTTAACGACCTGCTCATTTAACCAGAACGGCACTTGTGGAGCCAGACAGCAAGACTTGAACTTGAACCTAGAAGATTTGGATTGGAATCTGTTTTCCTGCCAGACTGTAGTCCTCATTTTTCTTTTTATTTAAAAAATGAGATTGAATAGCATTGACTTTGAATGTGAATACCGTAGACTTACACATGTGGACCTCTTTTCAGGCCTTGAGGACTGTTCACTTTGGTGGATGGGACCGCTGTTAATTAACAGTGGATCTGGAGCTGGCATGACTCACGGGCCCCAGTTCCAAAGGGAAGGCTGTTTTTCAGGCACTGAGTCAGAGTTTCCTTAGCGACCGGCCGGGAGATAAAGAACTGTAATCACTTCCTGTGAGTGACGTCCCTCCTTCAGCCCTACAAGGAGGAACATTTATATCCCTCATTTTTAAGCACTAGCCTTCTTGAGAACCCCATTTCCCCAGGCATTTGGTTAAATCATCCCCAGAATAGTGGCTTCAGCAGCTCGGTGGCTGCACTTCAAGACTGGCCAGCCCCTGATCGGAGCCCCAGCCACACTTGAGATATTCAGGTTTTTGAGGCAGATCTGAAGTCATGGACCAGAGGAGCAAATGCTGCCTGAAATAGTCATCTCCCAGATGTGCCTGCACAGAGGGATGGCCCTGAATGTGGATCACTGGAGCTCTAAACAAATTTTGTTTTCTTTTCTCATTGCCTCACTGAGAATGAAAGACAACCCATATAAAACTGCGTGTTTTCCAGCGCAAATAAAGTCCGCCATCTCTAGAAAAGAAATGATTCCTCAGATGATTTTTAAAAAAAGAATAAAGTAGCTAATGAAAGTATGTGTTGTTCATGTCCTTTAGGACCTCCCTGAAGCTCTTCAGCCCCGAAAGACACAGATCTATTCCGAGCTAATCGTTCCAGAAGACTGTTTCCTTCTGAGAGACCAGAAAAACTTTTTGGTGAGAGTCAAGCCCAACTCAACATTTTCCTTTTGATTGAAAAATTGAGAAGTCAAGGTGCGCCTCACCAGCACGTACACACCAGTCTACATGGCATTCCCAGCAAGGTGGTTCCCACTGGCAGCGTTCTGCACAAAAGCTTAACGACCTGCTCATTTAACCAGAACGGCACTTGTGGAGCCAGACAGCAAGACTTGAACTTGAACCTAGAAGATTTGGATTGGAATCTGTTTTCCTGCCAGACTGTAGTCCTCATTTTTCTTTTTATTTAAAAAATGAGATTGAATAGCATTGACTTTGAATGTGAATACCGTAGACTTACACATGTGGACCTCTTTTCAGGCCTTGAGGACTGTTCACTTTGGTGGATGGGACCGCTGTTAATTAACAGTGGATCTGGAGCTGGCATGACTCACGGGCCCCAGTTCCAAAGGGAAGGCTGTTTTTCAGGCACTGAGTCAGAGTTTCCTTAGCGACCGGCCGGGAGATAAAGAACTGTAATCACTTCCTGTGAGTGACGTCCCTCCTTCAGCCCTACAAGGAGGAACATTTATATCCCTCATTTTTAAGCACTAGCCTTCTTGAGAACCCCATTTCCCCAGGCATTTGGTTAAATCATCCCCAGAATAGTGGCTTCAGCAGCTCGGTGGCTGCACTTCAAGACTGGCCAGCCCCTGATCGGAGCCCCCAGCCACACTTGAGATATTCAGGTTTTTGAGGCAGATCTGAAGTCATGGACCAGAGGAGCAAATGCTGCCTGAAATAGTCATCTCCCAGATGTGCCTGCACAGAGGGATGGCCCTGAATGTGGATCCCTGGCAGCAAGTGACGGCCAGTGTTTTGTTCACATTCAAGGCCCTGTTGACAAAGCCACACTGCAAGTGTTCCCCTGAAATTGTCACACAGTGACCTTCCTTAGTCAAAAGTGCTGTCAATATCATCTCAGGTCTCATCTCCTGTGCACATCTGAGGGTCTGCTGTTCTGGAGAGGTCAGTACCCCATTTCACTGAGATTTTTACAAACCACCTCATGAGGTCAGATTTTAACGAGGTCAGTAATAACAGCACCCTCCTGACTCGTGCCAGCTTCCCTCCAGCCGCTCTCCTGACCTAATCCTTTCATAGAAGGGCACTATATCTGAGGACCAGAGATACTAACTGATTTCCACTCCTTTCTCTTTCCCCTGCCCTCCTCTACATACTGCCCCCTCCACCCCTAACCCCCCACCGTTTATGCAGTTGAAGGAATCAATGGGCCTTTGAGCTCGCTTTTGCTGGAGCAAACATGTTTCACAATTTTAACTTACTCCAAGGAAGATTTTTCAAAACGCTGAAATGCAATACAAAGTAAATAAGAAAATGCACAAAGACAGCTGGGGTTGATGGCCCGGATACTGGGGAGCAGCTGGGGGCTAAGACCAAGATAGGACTGAGCCCAGGGCCTGCATCTGGGCACCAAGTGTGTGAATGGGGCTGAGCTGGCCTCCCACACAACAGGAATTCCTCCAGAACTATGGGCTCGGTATGGGAGCGGAGGAAAAATGTGTTTAGAAAATCACTAAGGAAGCCCCGATGCATTATCCTTGCCAGAACACAAGAGACAGTTCAGTTAGTGACTGGCTCAAAATGACTAAAACAGAGAACATGCATTTAATGATGCCAGGGAAGCGGGGAAGTAGAAGAAAAGGGTGGCCGAGTTCTTTACACTCAAACAAGAGCAAGACTCTGCCCTTCCCCATGCCAGGGGGGCTTTCCACGGCTCTCCTTCACAGCCCTGGCTCTCTGCAAGCAAAGAAGAATGAAAAGAAAAGTGTTTTGACCTTTTTGGTCATAAAGGATTTGCAGTCATAAATTTCCTTCCATACAGGGAGCAAATGGACCAGAGGAGCAAATGCTGCCTGAAATAGTCATCTCCCAGATGTGCCTGCACAGAGGGATGGCCCTGAATGTGGATCCCTGGCACAAGTGGGTTTTGTTCACATTCAAGGCCCTGTTGACAAAGCCACACTGCAAGTGTTCCCCTGAAATTGTCACACAGTGACCTTCCTTAGTCAAAAGTGCTGTCAATATCATCTCAGGTCTCATCTCCTGTGCACATCTGAGGGTCTGCTGTTCTGGAGAGGTCAGTACCCCATTTCACTGAGATTTTTACAAACCACCTCATGAGGTCAGATTTTAACGAGGTCAGTAATAACAGCACCCTCCTGACTCGTGCCAGCTTCCCTCCAGCCGCTCTCCTGACCTAATCCTTTCATAGAAGGGCACTATATCTGAGGACCAGAGATACTAACTGATTTCCACTCCTTTCTCTTTCCCCTGCCCTCCTCTACATACTGCCCCCTCCACCCCTAACCCCCCACCGTTTATGCAGTTGAAGGAATCAATGGGCCTTTGAGCTCGCTTTTGCTGGAGCAAACATGTTTCACAATTTTAACTTACTCCAAGGAAGATTTTTCAAAACGCTGAAATGCAATACAAAGTAAATAAGAAAATGCACAAAGACAGCTGGGGTTGATGGCCCGGATACTGGGGAGCAGCTGGGGGCTAAGACCAAGATAGGACTGAGCCCAGGGCCTGCATCTGGGCACCAAGTGTGTGAATGGGGCTGAGCTGGCCTCCCACACAACAGGAATTCCTCCAGAACTATGGGCTCGGTATGGGAGCGGAGGAAAAATGTGTTTAGAAAATCACTAAGGAAGCCCCGATGCATTATCCTTGCCAGAACACAAGAGACAGTTCAGTTAGTGACTGGCTCAAAATGACTAAAACAGAGAACATGCATTTAATGATGCCAGGGAAGCGGGGAAGTAGAAGAAAAGGGTGGCCGAGTTCTTTACACTCAAACAAGAGCAAGACTCTGCCCTTCCCCATGCCAGGGGGGCTTTCCACGGCTCTCCTTCACAGCCCTGGCTCTCTGCAAGCAAAGAAGAATGAAAAGAAAAGTGTTTTGACCTTTTTGGTCATAAAGGATTTGCAGTCATAAATTTCCCTTCCAAATATCAAGATGCTTGTTCCTGCTATCATACCTGTGAACACATTTTATGTAATAAGGAAGACATAGCTATAACAGTATGCTTCCACCCCAGAATTTTGAGAATATATTTTGACCTCCAGTCTTTTTCCAACACAGCACATTGTATGAGCACCGATGTGTGTGTGTGTGTGTGTGTGTGTGTGTGTGTGTGTGTGTGTGTGTGTACAGATCTAAATTCCATGGACCAAGTTAGTTCCATTTCAAGGCCAGTTAATTTTTAGCATTATGATAGCACAGCCAATTCCTCTCTAAAAATAGCTTGAAATATGTTTACATTTGTGAAGTTGAGGCAGTGATAATGCTGTCTGCAATAGCCCTGAGCAGACAGCAGCTGTGAAAAGATGGCAGGAGTGGCAGTGTGTCCTGCCATTCTTCTCCGGCAGACTGGAGACGGTCTTGCCTCGACTTGTTCATGCTCCCCCGCGTTATTTCCTCTTCTGCTGGTGTGTTTCATAGCAGAGTTAAAGATTTAGGCTTATATAAAGTTATTAATTCTTTTTAAAATAGTGTGGGAGAGTCTGCAGTTGGCTTCTTAATCTCCAGCAGAATGACTGAGCTGGACGGAGTTGAGGACCCGACACAGTGGGGGAGGAAGTGCTCTGTAGAGGTGACAGCGGATCTTTCTCTGCCTTTTAGACCATGCTGCTTGAAAAATGTAGTCCTTTTAACACACACTCATATGTGGATGTCTCTCCACAGATCACACTCACACTTTTTTATTGGACTGATGTTCTCTTCTGGCTGACAGCTGGAAGCAGATGTGGTTCTAGGAAACCAATGAATTACCTCTGGGACTAGCGATGGCTCAGACCTCAAAGCCACAGCAGAAACATTCGGCTCTTGAAGAGAACATGCAAACTAAAACAGAGAACATGCATTTAATGATGCCAGGGAAGCGGGAAGTAGAAGAAAAGGGTGGCCGAGTTCTTTACACTCAAACAAGAGCAAGACTCTGCCCTTCCCCATGCCAGGGGGCTTTCACGGCTCTCCTTCACAGCCCTGGCTCTCTGCAAGCAAAGAAGAATGAAAAGAAAAGTGTTTTGACCTTTTTGGTCATAAAGGATTTGCAGTCATAAATTTCCCTTCCAAATATCAAGATGCTTGTTCCTGCTATCATACCTGTGAACACATTTTATGTAATAAGGAAGACATAGCTATAACAGTATGCTTCCACCCCAGAATTTTGAGAATATATTTTGACCTCCAGTCTTTTTCCAACACAGCACATTGTATGAGCACCGATGTGTGTGTGTGTGTGTGTGTGTGTGTGTGTGTGTGTGTGTGTGTGTGTACAGATCTAAATTCCATGGACCAAGTTAGTTCCATTTCAAGGCCAGTTAATTTTTAGCATTATGATAGCACAGCCAATTCCTCTCTAAAAATAGCTTGAAATATGTTTACATTTGTGAAGTTGAGGCAGTGATAATGCTGTCTGCAATAGCCCTGAGCAGACAGCAGCTGTGAAAAGATGGCAGGAGTGGCAGTGTGTCCTGCCATTCTTCTCCGGCAGACTGGAGACGGTCTTGCCTCGACTTGTTCATGCTCCCCCGCGTTATTTCCTCTTCTGCTGGTGTGTTTCATAGCAGAGTTAAAGATTTAGGCTTATATAAAGTTATTAATTCTTTTTAAAATAGTGTGGGAGAGTCTGCAGTTGGCTTCTTAATCTCCAGCAGAATGACTGAGCTGGACGGAGTTGAGGACCCGACACAGTGGGGGAGGAAGTGCTCTGTAGAGGTGACAGCGGATCTTTCTCTGCCTTTTAGACCATGCTGCTTGAAAAATGTAGTCCTTTTAACACACACTCATATGTGGATGTCTCTCCACAGATCACACTCACACTTTTTTATTGGACTGATGTTCTCTTCTGGCTGACAGCTGGAAGCAGATGTGGTTCTAGGAAACCAATGAATTACCTCTGGGACTAAGCGATGGCTCAGACCTCAAAGCCACAGCAGAAACATTCGGCTCTTGTAACTGAGCACCTGGGGATCAGTTCACAACACCAGCATGAATTACCCACAAACTGGGGATAAGAGAAACCAATACCCCAAAATTTGTGAGCACAGGCATAAAATTAATTCAAGCTATTTAACATGAGTGCTAAAGAGCGAGCTAATAATTTTTAAGAAAACAAATAAATGAACCAGGACAATAAGACAAACTCTGAAAATGATAACAATTGCAAATGAGAGATTTCAAGATGTTTAAAACCCTTGAACTGAAGACACTATCTCTATTTTCATTAATCCATTTATTTTAAAGCATTTCTTAAGCATCTATACTGTAACAGCTACCTTATTATCTGATACTCAAATACACGTTGTTTAGTCATAGGACTTGCAGTAGGTAATTCTGACACCTTTACTCAAATCTAAGTTCAATCTAGCTAGAAGATAAATTCAAGAAATTTTAAAAAGACACATTTCATTTGTAATCATAATTCATGGATTATAAAGGTGGTAGTTATATTACCTAAAGAGAGACATATCATACATCACTAAATAGACAAGAGGCATAGTCTGAATTGGAGAAAAGCTGAACATATGACTAAGGGAAGCACTTTTTAATGGGCCTTCACAGTACTCAGTTGTCACTATCAGAATACATTTGAAATTAACTCCAAATAACACACTTCATGTTAATGATCACTCAGAAGAGACAGCTTTATTACCATGCATTTCATGTCATATGATTGTAGAATTGCATTTATGCCAAGCATTGATACCACTGGTTAAATGTATATTCTAACTATGGGAGAGTCTGCAGTTGGCTTCTTAATCTCCAGCAGAATGACTGAGCTGGACGGAGTTGAGGACCCGACACAGTGGGGGAGGAAGTGCTCTGTAGAGGTGACAGCGGATCTTTCTCTGCCTTTTAGACCATGCTGCTTGAAAAATGTAGTCCTTTTAACACACACTCATATGTGGATGTCTCTCCACAGATCACACTCACACTTTTTTATTGGACTGATGTTCTCTTCTGGCTGACAGCTGGAAGCAGATGTGGTTCTAGGAAACCAATGAATTACCTCTGGGACTAAGCGATGGCTCAGACCTCAAAGCCACAGCAGAAACATTCGGCTCTTGTAACTGAGCACCTGGGGATCAGTTCACAACACCAGCATGAATTACCCACAAACTGGGGATAAGAGAAACCAATACCCCAAAATTTGTGAGCACAGGCATAAAATTAATTCAAGCTATTTAACATGAGTGCTAAAGAGCGAGCTAATAATTTTTAAGAAAACAAATAAATGAACCAGGACAATAAGACAAACTCTGAAAATGATAACAATTGCAAATGAGAGATTTCAAGATGTTTAAAACCCTTGAACTGAAGACACTATCTCTATTTTCATTAATCCATTTATTTTAAAGCATTTCTTAAGCATCTATACTGTAACAGCTACCTTATTATCTGATACTCAAATACACGTTGTTTAGTCATAGGACTTGCAGTAGGTAATTCTGACACCTTTACTCAAATCTAAGTTCAATCTAGCTAGAAGATAAATTCAAGAAATTTTAAAAAGACACATTTCATTTGTAATCATAATTCATGGATTATAAAGGTGGTAGTTATATTACCTAAAGAGAGACATATCATACATCACTAAATAGACAAGAGGCATAGTCTGAATTGGAGAAAAGCTGAACATATGACTAAGGGAAGCACTTTTTAATGGGCCTTCACAGTACTCAGTTGTCACTATCAGAATACATTTGAAATTAACTCCAAATAACACACTTCATGTTAATGATCACTCAGAAGAGACAGCTTTATTACCATGCATTTCATGTCATATGATTGTAAAATTGCATTTATGCCAAAGCATATAAAGATACCACTGGTTAAAAATGTATATTCTATGAAAACGCAAGGCACAGAGTCTTAAGCAAAGATTCATTCAAGGTTGTTTAGCTCTGATAGTATCTTTTTTTTGGATTAAAACACAAGGTACCCAAGCATAGGCACCAAAATAAATAAATAGGATTCCCTTGTAGTTCCGCTGGTAAAGAATCTGCCTGCAAACACAGGAGACCTTCATTCGATCCCTGGGTTGAGAACATCCCTTGGAGAAGGAAGGCTACCCACTCCAGTATTCTTGCCTGGAGATTTACATGGCTTATCCATGGATATCAAAGAGTCAGACATGATTGAGCGACTTCACTTTCAGTTTCAACATTGTTTAAAAACCCTAAATTGATTCCAGTATTGTACTTCAGGCAAAATCAAGATTTCAAGATAAACTAATGCTGCAAACAAGTCTGAGAATTCAATGGGCCAGAGCCACCTGGGTCACTTAGATACACCTGCCCTAGTCACCCCGGCACGTCCAGCCCCATCACTGGTCCCAGCTCTGTCTGTCCCCCTTTTGGCTGTGTTGTGTCTCCCCCAACCCCACGTCACCTCTCAGGCTCTTCCCTGAGCCGACCTGGCCGACCCAGTGCAGTCCCGTTGCCCTGACCTCAGACTCTGGATGGTCTGTCCACTTTAGGCTGTCCTCTGAGCGTCAGACTCAGACACCTCACCCAAGTGTCTCAGGCCCTTCAAACCCCAGCTGCCCAGACGTAATCATAATCTGGGGGTTTCTTCATCCTCTCAACCCTTGGTCCTCCCCACGACCCACTCTCCAAGCCCTCTCCAGCTTCTTGGCCCTGCCCCAGCCTCCGTCACGCCCCCTCCTCATGGCCAGCTGTGCTGTCAGACCGCCTTGAGTTTGTTCCATGTGTTCAGCCATGCTCACAGATTTGACTATGACTCTGAGAAAATGTAGAAGGTGGGGTGTTTTTGTTCACAACTAGATCCACATCAATTTGCATATTGTTTAATAATTTTAAAGATATAGATTACATATTTTTTCCCATAACTAACATGCTTCTAGAGTCCTTGCCAATTATAAATATATATTGGTATGAAAAGCAAAAGCCAAGAAACGCACAAACAGAAGTGTAAATTCAAACAGAGATTCTGCCTGTCATCCCCAAACATGCCACCTCCTAGAAAGAGTGACTACAGATTATTTAATTTGTATTCTTCCAGACTTACACTCAGATGTGTGTGATCCATTGATGTCTATAAATGTTATAAAAATGAGATCATAATTCTCATGATACTGTACTGTTTTTAAACCTATTCTGTTTTTCCCTGATTGTGGTGATAACAACACACGTGAATATATATACATATATAAACTCACTAAACTGTATGTGTTAATTATGTGCATTTTGTCTAAGAGTCATACCCCAGTAAAGCTGGGGGGAGAAAACAAAAGAACAGTATATATAACCATTGCAATTCAGACACCACTCAGGCAGATGTGACTGACACAGTCATGTCTACACACTGTTCTATAGTCCATCTGGAAAGTAATTCATCCTCACCCATTATCTGTAGATGAGGTTCTAGATGGTGCATATTATACACACGGGACTAAGAGAACCTCAGTGTAACGTTACAGTGTCCATCATTTTTTGTGACTTTGAGATCACCAAGCTAGTCTGTCCTTTTCCTGAATGAATTTTTCATGCCTAGATTTCTCCATCAGTGCAAAGATGCACATATTTTCACTTTACAACATGTCTGGAATGAAGATGCATTTGGCAATGAAGCTGGCACTTTAGATACAGTGAAATGTGGTACCTGTCCTCCCTCAGCCATTAGTAAACAGCTTTATTTGTCAGTATGGCGATCTCCTGGAGAGACGAAAGTATACATCTGCTCACGGGAAATTAGGACAACCTGGTGGACCAGGCATCCTGTCACCCCTGTCCAAGGAACTAGATACCTACTGGCTATTCCACATCAGAACCCATTTATCACGTGGGCAGAGAGGTGCAAAAAGTTAAGATGGGAAAGTGATTTTTGTTCAACTAGATCAACATCAATTTGCATATTGTTTAATAATTTTAAAGATATAGATTACATATTTTTTCCCATAACTAACATGCTTCTAGAGTCCTTGCCAATTATAAATATATATTGGTATGAAAAGCAAAAGCCAAGAAACGCACAAACAGAAGTGTAAATTCAAACAGAGATTCTGCCTGTCATCCCCAAACATGCCACCTCCTAGAAAGAGTGACTACAGATTATTTAATTTGTATTCTTCCAGACTTACACTCAGATGTGTGTGATCCATTGATGTCTATAAATGTTATAAAAATGAGATCATAATTCTCATGATACTGTACTGTTTTTAAACCTATTCTGTTTTTCCCTGATTGTGGTGATAACAACACACGTGAATATATATACATATATAAACTCACTAAACTGTATGTGTTAATTATGTGCATTTTTGTCTAAGAGTCATACCCCAGTAAAGCTGGGGGGAGAAAACAAAAGAACAGTATATATAACCATTGCAATTCAGACACCACTCAGGCAGATGTGACTGACACAGTCATGTCTACACACTGTTCTATAGTCCATCTGGAAAGTAATTCATCCTCACCCATTATCTGTAGATGAGGTTCTAGATGGTGCATATTATACACACGGGACTAAGAGAACCTCAGTGTAACGTTACAGTGTCCATCATTTTTTGTGACTTTGAGATCACCAAGCTAGTCTGTCCTTTTCCTGAATGAATTTTTCATGCCTAGATTTCTCCATCAGTGCAAAGATGCACATATTTTCACTTTACAACATGTCTGGAATGAAGATGCATTTGGCAATGAAGCTGGCACTTTAGATACAGTGAAATGTGGTACCTGTCCTCCCTCAGCCATTAGTAAACAGCTTTATTTGTCAGTATGGCGATCTCCTGGAGAGACGAAAGTATACATCTGCTCACGGGAAATTAGGACAACCTGGTGGACCAGGCATCCTGTCACCCCTGTCCAAGGAACTAGATACCTACTGGCTATTCCACATCAGAACCCATTTATCACGTGGGCAGAGAGGTGCATGTAGATGGAAGGGAGTCAAAGACTCCTATGAAGGAAGTGTTCCAGGGCTGCAGGGGTGAACCAGCTTCCACTGTGCTCTTCAGTGCGGGCCAGGGCTCCACTTTCTCCTGTCATTGACTCTTGGCATTGGTTTAATCAGATTTAGCACAGTAATCTGGTAGGCAGACTTTCATGTCACCCAGTGTCAACACACTCCTTCTTGAGTCTGATTTTCATTTCAGGTTACCACAGTCAGGCTTCCGAAGGAGAATTATCAAACTGTGAAGTTCTCTGAGACAATATTTATCAAACCATCAGCCCAAATCCAAACTGGAGGTCAGGATCCAAATGGAAATGTAGAGTCAAAGTCTTGAAAAAAAAAAACAAAACTAACTAAATAAGGCAAAATAGCAAATAGTGTGTATTTGCAGAATAAGTTGAACCTTAATTAGTGAAATTATCATTTGGTATTGTACTGGGTGGCACAGCACTGCAGAATTAAATAAAGGCTGTTTCATGCTGAGGGCTCTAGTTCACAGTGCTCAGGGACCAGCGCTGTCCACTGAGTGTGCTGCCTGCTCTGGACTAGCTTTGCCCCTACTGATCATCTGCCATGTCCAGCCTCTGCCCAGAAGACTGAGGGCAGCCAATCCCCTGCTCCCCTGCCTTCAGGCAGGATGGAATGGAAGAGAAACAGAACAACTGCCTGCCATATCCCTTGCTCATTTCTCCTTTTCTTACATGAATAGCTCTTTTATTTCATTTGGAGAGGAAGGTGAGCCAATGCCACGGGCACAGGAGGCATGCTGATGAAAAGAAAATCCCTTTCCCACATTCATCAATTTAACTCATTTCTCCCACATTTTTACCATTATAGCTCTTAAACCTATCTGGGGAGATTCCTTTCAGTCTAGTAAAAAACGCTAGAGAAGATACCACGAAGAAACACGACATTCAATTTAAGGCTTCTTGAAACTGGATCAGCTGTAACATTCATCTATTGAACATATGAGAATCCATAGCTACACATATCAGTCTACTAACTACATACCACATATGAGACAGAGTCAGAGAATAATACGTTTAAATAATAATAAAAAAAAAACAGATCAGCTCTAAAGGTACCACTTTTCTTGTCTGCTTATTCTGAACACCAGCATTTTATCTGTAATGTTTTACTTGATCCAGCACAAAACAAAAGTTAAGTTCTTAAATTTGGGATCTGAAGTTTCCTAAGCTCACACTACCAAATAACTGTGCATGCTAAGTCGCTTCAGTCGTGTTGAACGCTGTGTGACCCTCTGCACTGTAGCCCACCAGGCTCCTCTGTCCATGAGATTCTCCAGGCAAGAGCACTGGAGTGTGTTGCCATGCCCTCTTCCAGGGACTATTGTCTGTACAATGAGATTGCTATGGAAAGGAAGAGGCTGGACTGCTTAGAGCCACCCTCTTTCTTGGGCTTGCTTGCGGCCTGGTCTGAAGTGTCCCTCTACCTTACCCCTCTCTTGGCCTCCCTTCCCTATTGGCATCAGATTTCTCGGTGGCCACAGCCAGCACTGCCCAGGGGCCTCCTGTGGGTCACCTGCCCATGCACCCCTACTGGTAGAGTGCTCTATGTCCCTCAGTTCAGGGAAGTCACAGACAGGAACCTTGGCCACAGCCCCAAAGCCCCAGGAACTGGCTGAGCTGACCCTCCCCAGAGCTGCTCCCAATGTTTTCCCCTCCCTCCTCTGCATGGAGTCCCACCCAGAGGAATGCTTCCTTCCCATGAAGGGGCTTCTGTCTGGGGACTGCTTCCAGTGGCCTGGCTTCATTCTATCCATTGTACCCCTTCATTCCTCAGACCTCAGTTCAAATGTCATGTATTCAGAGAGGCTGGGTGCTCTGTTTCTCCATCATGATGGTCTCTTGTCATTTTTCTTTATTTTAGTAATCAGATTTCCAATTGCATATTTATTTGATTGTTTGGTTTAGGTCAATCTTTTCTTAAATACATTATAATAGTTAACTCACCAAAATTCTACCTCCATGTAGGGAGGACTAATGTAATTTATGTATCATTAGATACCTGAAAAAGAGCACAGCAAATGTCAGTCTAAGATTTCATACCCATTAGACCCACGAGTTATGAATTCTGTCTTTGACCCTGAAAGCTCAATGTAATTCTCACATTGTTGTTGAAATCGAGGCTCAGCAGTAATCAGTCAATTATTCCTGTTTAAATTCTTTAAATAATACCAAAGACCTTTGGAGGTAAGTTTCCCTCTGATTGTTCAGAAGTTTCACTTTATGTTACATCAGAAGAAGTAAGTCTTGCTGGTATATTTCTTCAGATGTAAAAATCATAGGACATGTCTAATCAAAGGTTCTACTTAAGAAAAGTGCAGAGGCTCACCCATCCCATCTGAAGAGGGTCCTTGCTCTAGACACATCTCCTAGGGCATGGTCCTGCGTTCCCACTGGCCCCTTGGGATTAGCTCCAGACCAAAGTGGCAGCAGAGGAGAGAAAGTGCACCAGGCACCAGCCCTGCACTTGGGCATGGTGTGTACTGTCTCTCAGCTTTAGTACGGGGATGACTGGGAAGGTGCTGGGCGTGGGGTCAGGGGTCATGTCCACTACAGATGTACAGGTTCTGGCACCTGATAGAAGACATAAAGTCCTGGTCCAGTACAATCTAGTCCCATACCACTTCAGATGACTGTCACAAAGTAAATATGCATTTATGCACAATTGCATATCAAACATATGTATTAAAAATATTTATGCCAGGTTTTTCTGGCACCTTGATAGAAGACATAAAGTCCATGAGCTGCTCCCAATGTTTTCCCCTCTCCTCTGCATGGAGTCCCACCCAGAGGAATGCTTCCTTCCCATGAAGGGGCTTCTGTCTGGGGACTGCTTCCAGTGGCCTGGCTTCATTCTATCCATTGTACCCCTTCATTCCTCAGACCTCAGTTCAAATGTCATGTATTCAGAGAGGCTGGGTGCTCTGTTTCTCCATCATGATGGTCTCTTGTCATTTTTCTTTATTTTAGTAATCAGATTTCCAATTGCATATTTATTTGATTGTTTGGTTTAGGTCAATCTTTTCTTAAATACATTATAATAGTTAACTCACCAAAATTCTACCTCCATGTAGGGAGGACTAATGTAATTTATGTATCATTAGATACCTGAAAAAGAGCACAGCAAATGTCAGTCTAAGATTTCATACCCATTAGACCCACGAGTTATGAATTCTGTCTTTGACCCTGAAAGCTCAATGTAATTCTCACATTGTTGTTGAAATCGAGGCTCAGCAGTAATCAGTCAATTATTCCTGTTTAAATTCTTTAAATAATACCAAAGACCTTTGGAGGTAAGTTTCCCTCTGATTGTTCAGAAGTTTCACTTTATGTTACATCAGAAGAAGTAAGTCTTGCTGGTATATTTCTTCAGATGTAAAAACCATAGGACATGTCTAATCAAATGGTCTACCTAAGAAAAGTGCAGAGTCTCACCCATCCCATCTGAAGAGGGTCCTTGCTTTAGACACATCTCCTAGGGCATGGTCCTGCGTTCCCACTGGCCCCTTGGGATTAGCTCCAGACCAAAGTGGCAGCAGAGGAGAGAAAGTGCACCAGGGACCAGCCCTGCACTTGGGCATGGTGTGTACTGTCTCTCAGCTTTAGTACGGGGGATGACTGGGAAGGTGCTGGGGCGTGGGGTCAGGGGTCATGTCCACTACAGATGTACAGGTTCTGGCACCTGATAGAAGACATAAAGTCCTGGTCCAGTACAATCTAGTCCCATACCACTTCAGATGACTGTCACAAAGTAAATATGCATTTATGCACAATTGCATATCAAACATATGTATTAAAAAATATTTATGCCATGCATTTTATTTTTAAGATAAACTTTATACAAAATCATAGCCAAGAATCAAGCTACATGCTTCCAGAAAGCATTAGAATTTATGTTTATTTCTTAAAATGTAGAATAAACAAGTACAAAATATCCTAAAATTTTGAAATGGGAGAGGCAAGCACAGCTTTTCTGTTCTTTGAACAGTAGTTGTTTCTTAGTAAAGACCTTAAGGCTTGTTATTAATGGACGGATAAAACTGCTCTGTGATTAAATGCTTTCTTGAAAACACTTTTTTAAATCAAAGTTTTCTTAAATAATATTAGAGGTTTTCTCTCCATTCTGTATTACACAAGTATTTTTCACACATAGCAAAAATATGAAAATATATTTAAATTTGAACTTAATATTTTGCCTGCTCAGGACATATCAAACCACATGAAAATTCTTTTTTAAATGCCGTATATTTTTCTACAGAATGAAATTGTAACTTGTGTGGGGTTAGAGCAATTGTTCATGATTTTTTTTTAATTTTGGCCTTTTTCATTGGCCCTTCATTTATTCATTTTCATCTAACCCAATTTCCAGGTCTGTGTGGGCCTCCCATTGTGGCAGCATCTCTCATTGCAGAGCATGGGCCCTGGGCGCATGCGCTCTAGAGTGCTGTCTGCACTTGACCACACAGGTCCAGCCACTCGGCCGCATGTGGAATTTCTCATGCCAGGAATCGAACCAGCAAACCTTGCACTGCAAGGCAGACTCTTCACCCACTGGGCTACCAGGGAAGCTCTGTTCATGATTTTATAATACAAACAAGGAGTTAATTTTATGGTTAAATTTTAAATTTGAATCCACCGAGATGTAACTAGGTATATTTTCAAGTTTTATTTTTTGAGACACTAGTAAGTCTCTATGTGCAAATTTATAGATAGAGAGATCATCTCAGAACACCAAATATTCTCAGCAAATACTGACATGTGTCTCAGCTTCACAGTCAAAAATTAGAAATATTTAAGGTATACACTAGTAAAAACCCACTTCAAGATGACTGTCACAAAGTAAATATGCATTTATGCACAATTGCATATCAAACATATGTATTAAAAAATATTTATGCCATGCATTTTATTTTTAAGATAAACTTTATACAAAATCATAGCCAAGAATCAAGCTACATGCTTCCAGAAAGCATTAGAATTTATGTTTATTTCTTAAAATGTAGAATAAACAAGTACAAAATATCCTAAAATTTTGAAATGGGAGAGGCAAGCACAGCTTTTCTGTTCTTTGAACAGTAGTTGTTTCTTAGTAAAGACCTTAAGGCTTGTTATTAATGGACGGATAAAACTGCTCTGTGATTAAATGCTTTCTTGAAAACACTTTTTTAAATCAAAGTTTTCTTAAATAATATTAGAGGTTTTCTCTCCATTCTGTATTACACAAGTATTTTTCACACATAGCAAAAATATGAAAATATATTTAAATTTGAACTTAATATTTTGCCTGCTCAGGACATATCAAACCACATGAAAATTCTTTTTTAAATGCCGTATATTTTTCTACAGAATGAAATTGTAACTTGTGTGGGGTTAGAGCAATTGTTCATGATTTTTTTTTAATTTTGGCCTTTTTCATTGGCCCTTCATTTATTCATTTTCATCTAACCCAATTTCCAGGTCTGTGTGGGCCTCCCATTGTGGCAGCATCTCTCATTGCAGAGCATGGGCCCTGGGCGCATGCGCTCTAGAGTGCTGTCTCGTACTTGACCACACAGGTCCAGCCACTCGGCCGCATGTGGAATTTCTCATGCCAGGAATCGAACCAGCAAACCTTGCACTGCAAGGCAGACTCTTCACCCACTGGGCTACCAGGGAAGCTCTGTTCATGATTTTATAATACAAACAAGGAGTTAATTTTATGGTTAAATTTTAAATTTGAATCCACCGAGATGTAACTAGGTATATTTTCAAGTTTTATTTTTTGAGACACTAGTAAGTCTCTATGTGCAAATTTATAGATAGAGAGATCATCTCAGAACACCAAATATTCTCAGCAAATACTGACATGTGTCTCAGCTTCACAGTCAAATAGAAATATTTAAGTACTGGAATCAATTTAACCACCTTCTCTGGGAATGAAGATTGTCAAAATGGGTAAAACTCTGAGACTTTAAAACTCACTGAGCCATAAAAGCTTCCATAATCCTCCAGTCACTCATTTGATCTCAAACATCCCTGATAATCTGCCACATTTTTCCCTCTCAAGAAGGCAATCATTTACAATTGCCATCTTTTCAATAGGCTTTATGGAGGTAAATGTCTCATTTTTTTTTTAAATGTCACATTTTAAAATAAAAGTGTTAAGTAAAAACTATCTTAAACCACACTCTTGACCTGAAGATGGACATGATCTCTAATTTGTCAGGACTTGCACTTGAGATACTGTAGAACTGCCCTCCTAGGGAGTGAAATCTCCTTGGATCTTTTGGCAGCTTCCAGCCAGTGATACAAAGTGAAGGGTTACCTGCATTCTGTTTATTGTTATTATTACTAAGGGTGTTTTTATCCCTGATAAGTGACGGCTCCTCACAGCATCTGACTTGACAGGCTGTCAGGAAAGAGGAAGACAGGTGTCCAGGGATGTGTTGCTGACTCACCGAGGCCAATAGGTAGTTCAGTTTAGTTCAGTTTCTATTATCCAACAGATATTGGCAATTTCATCTGTGGTTCCTCTGCCTTTTCTAAATCCAGCTTGTACATCTGGAATTTCCAGTTCACATATTGTTGAAATCTAGCTTGGAGAATTTTGAGCATGACCTTGTTAGCATTTGAAATGAGTGCAATTGTATAATAGTTTGAACATTCTTTGGCATTGCACTTCTTTGGTATTGGAATGAAAATTGACTTTCTCCAGTCCAGTAGCCAATGCTGAGTTTTTAAAATGTGCTGGCATATTGAGTGCTGCACTTTAACAGCATCGTCTTTTAGGGTTTGAAATAGCTCTGCTGGAATTCCATCACCTCCACTAGCTTTTTTCATAGTGATGCTTCCTAAGGCCCACTTCACTTCACACTCTAAGATTTCTGGTTCTAGATGAGTGATCATACCATTGTGATCATCTGGCTCATTAAGATCTGTTTTGTATAGCTCTTCTGTGTATTCTTTCCACCTCTTCTTAATATCTTCTGCTTCTGTTATGTCCATACCATTTCTATCCTTTACTGTGCCTATCTTTTCATGAAATACTCCCTTTGTATTTCTAATTTTCCTGTAGCGATCTCTAGTCTTTCCCATTCTGTTATTTTCCTTTGTTTCTTTGGATTGTTCACTTAGGAAGGCTTTCTTATCTTTTCATGCAAGTCTCTGGAACTCTGCATTCAGCTAGTATATCTTTCCTTTTCTCCTTTGCCTTTCACTTCTCTTCTTTTCTCAAGGGCAATCAGGAGCGACCAAGCTAACACCTACATCTCTATTCACAGCAGACGGGGCTGGGGACTTCCAGGGATACTGCTCTTTCAGGAGTCAGAGACAGGATTCAGCCACTCACACACACACCAGCCTTCCTGATTGTGGGGTAGACCAGCAGATTCGACCCAACCAGAAAGCTTCCCAATGTTACCATCCAACTAGGTGGCTTCTGTTCATGCAAAATCAGAGTCCTTTCAGCTACACACCTTCTAAGAAAACCAAGACAACAGGGGCCGAGAAACACCTTCTAAACCACCACTTGTTTATAGGCCTGGAAAGATAGCTCAGTAGCAGTTGTCATTTCTTCAGGTGGAACATCCCCACTTGTCAAGATCAGCAGTAGGTGGCCCTCATCGAGAGGGGCCACCCTGAGGTCAAGAGAATGGCTGACTGTGTTGAAGAACCCAGAGCCACTGGCTACAGGCTGCAACCTGGTCACAAGTGATGTGGACAGGGGAGTGTGGTGGCCAGGATGCCTGTTGGTTGAGAGGAGGATTTACCCCAGCCCACCTCCAGCCCTACCTGGCTTGCCTCTTGCCATCTACCCCAGCCCCACCTCAGCCCTACCTGTGCTGGCATATTGAGTGCTGCACTTTAACAGCATCTTTTAGGGTTTGAAATAGCTCTGCTGGAATTCCATCACCTCCACTAGCTTTTTTCATAGTGATGCTTCCTAAGGCCCACTTCACTTCACACTCTAAGATTTCTGGTTCTAGATGAGTGATCATACCATTGTGATCATCTGGCTCATTAAGATCTGTTTTGTATAGCTCTTCTGTGTATTCTTTCCACCTCTTCTTAATATCTTCTGCTTCTGTTATGTCCATACCATTTCTATCCTTTACTGTGCCTATCTTTTCATGAAATACTCCCTTTGTATTTCTAATTTTCCTGTAGCGATCTCTAGTCTTTCCCATTCTGTTATTTTCCTTTGTTTCTTTGGATTGTTCACTTAGGAAGGCTTTCTTATCTTTTCATGCAAGTCTCTGGAACTCTGCATTCAGCTAGTATATCTTTCCTTTTCTCCTTTGCCTTTCACTTCTCTTCTTTTCTCAAGGGCAATCAGGAGCGACCAAGCTAACACCTACATCTCTATTCACAGCAGACGGGGCTGGGGACTTCCAGGGATACTGCTCTTTCAGGAGTCAGAGACAGGATTCAGCCACTCACACACACACCAGCCTTCCTGATTGTGGGGTAGACCAGCAGATTCGACCCAACCAGAAAGCTTCCCAATGTTACCATCCAACTAGGTGGCTTCTGTTCATGCAAAATCAGAGTCCTTTCAGCTACACACCTTCTAAGAAAACCAAGACAACAGGGGCCGAGAAACACCTTCTAAACCACCACTTGTTTATAGGCCTGGAAAGATAGCTCAGTAGCAGTTGTCATTTCTTCAGGTGGAACATCCCCACTTGTCAAGATCAGCAGTAGGTGGCCCTCATCGAGAGGGGCCACCCTGAGGTCAAGAGAATGGCTGACTGTGTTGAAGAACCCAGAGCCACTGGCTACAGGCTGCAACCTGGTCACAAGTGATGTGGACAGGGGAGTGTGGTGGCCAGGATGCCTGTTGGTTGGAGAGGAGGATTTACCCCCAGCCCCCACCTCCAGCCCTACCTGGCTTGCCTCTTGCCATCTACTCCTTTCCATTAGTTCACTGGGGTGGACTCTACAGGTACCTCAGTCTATAGGTAGATTTAACAGGGTTTCTGACATGATAGTAAATTTATGCAGCTGTACACCTGCCACAGGGAATAATAACAACACTATTTTGAAGTGTATTCTGTTATATAGCAGCTTCAAAAAAAAATTCCCTCGAAAACATAGAATTCTGTTTGCCACTTGCTAATAAAATTTCAACCCATAATTTGCTTCATGATAAATATAAGCTGTGTTACACCAAGGACTTTCTATTTGCAATAATTCACATATTATTTATAATTTACACTAGATAAGCTCTTCCTGTATAACTTAAATGCCTTAGTTTTAGCTGAGGAATATAAAATCACTTATTGATAGCTTACATTTACCCCTCCTTCCAAAAACAGATGATACATTTTCTTGGGGTGCAAAGTTTTCCATGTGAATGAAAGGTTTAGTTAGCAACAGTAAATCAGAAAAATGGATTAATAGAATATTTGGAATGGGAACAAGAAAATTCAACTCTGTATTACCTGTGTTTGCAGTCATCTGGTCTAACTGCTATTTTCTGAGACCCAGGGCACTCCTTGGAGGGGATGGGAATGTTGGCCTCCCTTCACCATGGGAGCTGGGACCTCAGGCCAAGCCAGGACACCTCTGTCACCCACAGGAATTGACTCACCCACCACCCACCCTTCCTGGGAAGCATAAAGATTGAGGTCCATCCAGCAGGTCAGAACCAGGCTTAGTTCACCCATGTGAAAAAGTCCAAATACTGAAGAGTCCAATACTGAAATCATTTTTGGGATTCATAAAAAAAAAAAAAGAAAATAGAAACAAAACAGAAAAACTTGGGATGGACTAAGAAACTAAAACATATCAACCAATTACTTGCCAATTACAGGGCTACAGGATCTGCTTATATATTTTATGTTTATAGTAATAAGAGAAAGGACAACACTTGAATGTTCCATTTCTTTCCACACCCCATGTGCATCTCATTTTATGAGAAAATTCATGCTGACAAATAGTATGATATTTTAAGAAAACAACACTTTTGACCTGTATTCCAATGGTTTTCCCTTTTTTTGGTGATTAAAAAAAAAAAAAAAGACTAAAAGCCTCCAGCCTCCTGAACTTCAAATATTTTCTTCTCTATATTTTATTATTAAATTAGGTTGACAGAGCATACTCTTTGAAACAAAATTCTTCCTTCATTAAAAAAAATACTTTTGTGCAGCTATGTGTTATTTTATTTTGAATGCATGAAGATTTTAGTGAAATGCCTCTTAAACGTGTCATAAAATTTTTTTAATCATGGTGATCAAAGGATAGAACCCATTGCTTTATACTTTCAGCGTTTTCAAAGTGCACTCAGAATTACAGACCCTGTAGGTGGCCCATCATCTCCTCTCACAATCTCATGGTAAAAAGAAAGCACAGAAGCTTCCTCATAAAGAAGGAGGATGGTCCGTGTGAAATGAAAGGCAAGCACGTCTTTTTAGGGATGTTCTGCAGCCACAGCACAGAGCTACTCACAGGCAGCAGTGCTGACACAGTAGATGAGCAAGTAAAAGCTACACAATCAAAAAGCAAAACAAAACAAAACGTTTTATTAAGAAACGTAAAAAAAAATAATTCAAAGAAAGTGCCCATTCTAAAGCAAGACATTGCTGTTTTGTAAGGGAGGCTTTTGGGGTAATGCAATATGAACAGTTTCTCAAAT
This sequence comes from Tragulus kanchil, assembly GCA_022376925.1. Classification (NCBI taxonomy): domain Eukaryota; kingdom Metazoa; phylum Chordata; class Mammalia; order Artiodactyla; family Tragulidae; genus Tragulus; species Tragulus kanchil. The sequence continues at coordinate 84,212,394 of JAIOJX010000031.1, read as the reverse complement.
GTAACAGGACAGCAGCTAATTGTATAATTAGTCTTTGTTCATTACACATGTGTGATACAATCAGATTTAGGGATTATATGAAACTATGGAACTGCAAGTCTTGTCACATTAAATTGATGAGAAAAATTATTGCTTTGAGAGACCTTATGACATGTTAATAAATGGGTAGAGTCTGTAAGGAATATTAACAAAACCTGTCTGAATAAGATTATAAATCTCCAATGAGTTTTCAAATTGCTCATGCCTCCAGGATACAGAAACACAAACTAACCAATTACTTGCCAATTACAGGGCTGGATCTGCTTATTTTATGTTTATAGTAATAAGAGAAAGGACAACACTTGAATGTTCCATTTCTTTCCACACCCATGTGCATCTCATTTTATGAGAAAATTCATGCTGACAAATAGTATGATATTTTAAGAAAACAACACTTTTGACCTGTATTCCAATGGTTTTCCCTTTTTTTGGTGATTAAAAAAAAAAAAAAAGACTAAAAGCCTCCAGCCTCCTGAACTTCAAATATTTTCTTCTCTATATTTTATTATTAAATTAGGTTGACAGAGCATACTCTTTGAAACAAAATTCTTCCTTCATTAAAAAAAATACTTTTGTGCAGCTATGTGTTATTTTATTTTGAATGCATGAAGATTTTAGTGAAATGCCTCTTAAACGTGTCATAAAATTTTTTTAATCATGGTGATCAAAGGATAGAACCCATTGCTTTATACTTTCAGCGTTTTCAAAGTGCACTCAGAATTACAGACCCTGTAGGTGGCCCATCATCTCCTCTCACAATCTCATGGTAAAAAGAAAGCACAGAAGCTTCCTCATAAAGAAGGAGGATGGTCCGTGTGAAATGAAAGGCAAGCACGTCTTTTTAGGGATGTTCTGCAGCCACAGCACAGAGCTACTCACAGGCAGCAGTGCTGACACAGTAGATGAGCAAGTAAAAGCTACACAATCAAAAAGCAAAACAAAACAAAACGTTTTATTAAGAAACGTAAAAAAAAATAATTCAAAGAAAGTGCCCATTCTAAAGCAAGACATTGCTGTTTTGTAAGGGAGGCTTTTGGGGTAATGCAATATGAACAGTTTCTCAAATGTAACAGGACAGCAGCTAATTGTATAATTAGTCTTTGTTCATTACACATGTGTGATACAATCAGATTTAGGGATTATATGAAACTATGGAACTGCAAGTCTTGTCACATTAAATTGATGAGAAAAATTATTGCTTTGAGAGACCTTATGACATGTTAATAAATGGGTAGAGTCTGTAAGGAATATTAACAAAACCTGTCTGAATAAGATTATAAATCTCCAATGAGTTTTCAAATTGCTCATGCCTCCAGGATACAGAAACACAAACTACTGGATTGCAACCATGTCAGATTTGCAGCTACAAGCCTTAAAAATATAGCAAGATAAAAGGCAATGCTTAATTAAATGTGTCTACAGATAAATTCCACATTATGGTAATTTCATTGTGTGTGTATGTGTGTGTGTGTGTGCAATGCTTGAACCTCCAGACACTTCAGAACGTGTTGGCTGAGTCCTTCAGTATCAGGAAGGCACAGGTATACCTTCAAAGAGTATACTTTAAGAACAAATACCTCTAGTTTTTGTTTAATATCTTAGTGGTCATTTGTTTTCAGAAAGAGTGAACTTACATGGATGATTTATAACTGAGGTTAGAAACTACTTTCTCAGGCACTTTGCTGATCATTTCTTGAAGCACCAATCACAGTGAACCTGTCAATAGTTTGAGCAGGACTTCCCTGGTGGTCCAGTGATAAAGAATCCACCTGTCAAAGCGAGGGACACGGGTTCAATCTCCGGTCGGGGAAGATTCCGCATGACACAGAACAATTACAGCTGAAAGGGCTGGAACAACTGATGCCTGCACACCCTAGAGCCTGTGCTCTGCAACAGGAGGACCACCACAGTGAGAAGCCTGCACACAACAACTAGAGAGTAGCCCCCACTCACCACAATTAAGGAAAAGCCCACTTGCAGCAATGAAGACAGAATGAAACCGAAAGTATTCATGAAATCATTTAAAAAACTGTTTGAGCCAATAAGAGATGTTCCACATGCCTTGGATTTGTTAAATCAGTTTGCCTTCACAAATGAAGAAACTCAAGCATTGCTTTTTGTAAATTTGGGTAATGCAATATGAACAGTTTCTCAAATGTAACAGGACAGCAGCTAATTGTATAATTAGTCTTTGTTCATTACACATGTGTGATACAATCAGATTTAGGGATTATATGAAACTATGGAACTGCAAGTCTTGTCACATTAAATTGATGAGAAAAATTATTGCTTTGAGAGACCTTATGACATGTTAATAAATGGGTAGAGTCTGTAAGGAATATTAACAAAACCTGTCTGAATAAGATTATAAATCTCCAATGAGTTTTCAAATTGCTCATGCCTCCAGGATACAGAAACACAAACTACTGGATTGCAACCATGTCAGATTTGCAGCTACAAGCCTTAAAAATATAGCAAGATAAAAGGCAATGCTTAATTAAATGTGTCTACAGATAAATTCCACATTATGGTAATTTCATTGTGTGTGTATGTGTGTGTGTGTGTGCAATGCTTGAACCTCCAGACACTTCAGAACGTGTTGGCTGAGTCCTTCAGTATCAGGAAGGCACAGGTATACCTTCAAAGAGTATACTTTAAGAACAAATACCTCTAGTTTTTGTTTAATATCTTAGTGGTCATTTGTTTTCAGAAAGAGTGAACTTACATGGATGATTTATAACTGAGGTTAGAAACTACTTTCTCAGGCACTTTGCTGATCATTTCTTGAAGCACCAATCACAGTGAACCTGTCAATAGTTTGAGCAGGACTTCCCTGGTGGTCCAGTGATAAAGAATCCACCTGTCAAAGCGAGGGACACGGGTTCAATCTCCGGTCGGGGAAGATTCCGCATGACACAGAACAATTACAGCTGAAAGGGCTGGAACAACTGATGCCTGCACACCCTAGAGCCTGTGCTCTGCAACAGGAGGACCACCACAGTGAGAAGCCTGCACACAACAACTAGAGAGTAGCCCCCACTCACCACAATTAAGGAAAAGCCCACTTGCAGCAATGAAGACAGAATGAAACCGAAAGTATTCATGAAATCATTTAAAAAACTGTTTGAGCCAATAAGAGATGTTCCACATGCCTTGGATTTGTTAAATCAGTTTGCCTTCACAAATGAAGAAACTCAAGCCCACAGAGATTAAATATCTTAAATCAAGTAACTTATATAACAAATAATTCTTAGACCACGGGTCCGAACCCAGCTGGGATACTTTCTCTAATTCAGTTCTATACATAACCATGTTGCTGCCTACAGTCTCCCAACATTTTCTAAGAAAACCAGCTCCAATAAAAAGGAAACAATTCAAAGGAACATATGATAACAATGAGAAAATTAATACGTCATCTAAGAATGTGAGATATAATTTAACACCTATTTATTTTAAGTCTCCGTATCATTTTCCTGGCTCTGCAGAGAAATAGTAAATCTAGATTCACATGTATGAATGAGCTTCCTGAGAAGACATGCTTTTCTTCTGGACTTCCATTACTTAAGATTGATGTGCAGTTGGAAAATATGTGGAGGGCAAAGACAATAGCTGTTTCAAGTGGTATTTCTAGAAAGTTCTGCTAAGGCCTGTGAACCCACTCATCCTTGGAGAGCAGTGCTGCTTTGGTTTTTATGGTTATTCTGGTTTAGGTGCCAGATAAGGCATATGGAATGACCATGGATGGCATCTCATCAATGTGGTTGTCAAGAAACCGTGGTTCTGATCCAGCTCACAGCTCCTTGGTGGAAGTCTTGGGTACCTCTCAGCAGAAACTAGGCTCCCACTCCAGCACAGAGCAGAGGAATGCACTTGGGGTTAAGTCCAGCCTCCAGACCAGCATGCTGACCTCTGATACAAAATGCCTTCTTGCAAGCCTCGTGGAATAAAGTTCAAAGACACTATGAGCAAAAACTCAAATTGTCTTTCATCTCCATTTGTTTAATGTACCAGAAAAGAGACCAGCAGTTCCATTCCTCTGTTCATTCATTTATTCCAAATTTACAATCTTTGAAAAAAAAGATTTCCTGTGCTTCTTCCAAAACATGCAACAGTTTGGAGGTGTTGCAGTTGAACTACATTTTCTTAGAATGGGTGTGCAGGTCTCTGAACTTCCACCCGGGCTCCCTTTTCCACTGTAACTGATATTTTATTTAATGATGCTGCTTAGAAGAAGCTAGGACAGGACCCTTGGCTTAAAAAAGTTTTTGCTTTGGAGTTTTAAACAACCGGCTCAGATCCTTCCAACCACAAATCTTTTAAAAACCGAGTCGCCCACAAATAAGAAACTAACCAAGAATTAAATATCTTAAATCAAGTAACTTATATAACAAATAATTCTTAGACCACGGGTCCGAACCCAGCTGGGATACTTTCTCTAATTCAGTTCTATACATAACCATGTTGCTGCCTACAGTCTCCCAACATTTTCTAAGAAAACCAGCTCCAATAAAAAGGAAACAATTCAAAGGAACATATGATAACAATGAGAAAATTAATACGTCATCTAAGAATGTGAGATATAATTTAACACCTATTTATTTTAAGTCTCCGTATCATTTTCCTGGCTCTGCAGAGAAATAGTAAATCTAGATTCACATGTATGAATGAGCTTCCTGAGAAGACATGCTTTTCTTCTGGACTTCCATTACTTAAGATTGATGTGCAGTTGGAAAATATGTGGAGGGCAAAGACAATAGCTGTTTCAAGTGGTATTTCTAGAAAGTTCTGCTAAGGCCTGTGAACCCACTCATCCTTGGAGAGCAGTGCTGCTTTGGTTTTTATGGTTATTCTGGTTTAGGTGCCAGATAAGGCATATGGAATGACCATGGATGGCATCTCATCAATGTGGTTGTCAAGAAACCGTGGTTCTGATCCAGCTCACAGCTCCTTGGTGGAAGTCTTGGGTACCTCTCAGCAGAAACTAGGCTCCCACTCCAGCACAGAGCAGAGGAATGCACTTGGGGTTAAGTCCAGCCTCCAGACCAGCATGCTGACCTCTGATACAAAATGCCTTCTTGCAAGCCTCGTGGAATAAAGTTCAAAGACACTATGAGCAAAAACTCAAATTGTCTTTCATCTCCATTTGTTTAATGTACCAGAAAAGAGACCAGCAGTTCCATTCCTCTGTTCATTCATTTATTCCAAATTTACAATCTTTGAAAAAAAAGATTTCCTGTGCTTCTTCCAAAACATGCAACAGTTTGGAGGTGTTGCAGTTGAACTACATTTTCTTAGAATGGGTGTGCAGGTCTCTGAACTTCCACCCGGGCTCCCTTTTCCACTGTAACTGATATTTTATTTAATGATGCTGCTTAGAAGAAGCTAGGACAGGACCCCTTGGCTTAAAAAAAAGTTTTTGCTTTGGAGTTTTAAACAACCGGCTCAGATCCTTCCAACCACAAATCTATGTTTAAATATGACAATACCAGATTGGTATAAATAAGCATACAGCTGCCAATATGAGTAAAAGTTTTGGAAGAAAATAATTTTCACAGAAATGTATTACTTTGAGTATTATTTAAAATTTTCCACTTTGTTATTTCCCTCGGAGATCTATTGTGTTTATTTTGTCATATCTAATTACTCCTGTTCTGTTTATGTTTTTAATTAAGGAAATAATAGTCAAAATTGAAGCAATTAAAATTATTTAAAGGCACTAATAAGTTTTATTAAAAAAATTACTAATATCTTCCTCCAGAAGTTATAGGGAGAGAGAATTGGTTAGGGAGCTGAATACAGCAGTATATGGAGTTGGAGATGCTGGAAAATAGCAAGAGGAAAGAATCAGTTCCTGCCTCAAAAATAATTAAACTTGGAAAAAAGTCTAGCACTAATCAGTTTCAAACTGGATGGAAGTACTTATCTTCCTGGTTCAATAAGTATTTCAAATGATATCCATCCCATTATCTTGGGCTCCTTACTCAAGTTAACACCACTTTCTTCCATCCTATTCCACTGCCTCATTTTAAAGATTTTCTTCATGGACCAACTGAGTAGTTTTAGAATATCATTCAGTCAAGAGTAAGGAAATAGGAGTAAATGGTCTGAATTGTCTATGGAGACTAACAAATCCATTTATGTATTCTCAGGCCATCCCACTGCAAACATATTCTTAAGTACTTCAGCCACCTATCTTTCTTGCTGCTCTGTCGTGTCTGGCTCGTGACCCCATGGATGGCAGCACACCAGCCTTCCCTGTCCTTCACCATCTTCTAGAGCTTGCTCAGATTCATACCCATGGAGTCAGTGATGCCATCCAACTATCTCATCCTCTGTCTCCCTGTTCTCCTCCTGCCCTCAATCTTTCCCAGCATCAGAATCTTTTCCAATGAGTCAGCTCTTCGCATCAGGTGGCCAGAATATTGGAGTTTCAACATCGGTCCTTTTAATGAACATTCAGGGTTGATTTCCTTTAGCATTGATTGGTTTGATCTCTTTGATCTCAACTACCTATATCAGTGCTCTTTTTTTCCTATTACTAAGATATAATCAACATTAACATTATATTGAGTTTAGATGTATTACATAACGGTTCAGTTTTTGTGCACATTGTGAAATGATTCCAAGTCTAGTTAACACCCAGTACCATGCACAGTTAACAGTTTTCTTTCTTGTGATGAGAAACTTTTTAACTTACCTGGCTGCATTGGGTCTTAGCTGTGGCATGTGGGGTCTTTAGTTGCAGCGTGTACAACCTAGTTCCCAGACTAAGCATCAAACCCAGGCCCCATGCACTGGGAGCTCAAAGTCTTAACCACTGAGCCACCAAGGAAGTCTTAATGAGAACTTTTAAGATATATAAAATTGATATTCTCTTAATGCAGAAATCTGCACTTTTTTCCTAAATATTCTTGCTGTTTACATAATTTTAACACTTCATTTTCCTTGTGCTGAGAAGCCAGGGGATTAGGTCTCCCTATATTGCAACACAGCGTTCTCTGCACGTTGGTGGTAAGAAGATTTCTAAGCAAGATAGTATGGGATTTACCACCTAATCAAGCCTAAACTTTCAGGTTCAAGAAGCTAGTTACTCTGAACCATTCCCCCCTATCTTTTACCCAAAGCAGGGGGGCATCAACTAACTTTCTACCTTTCCTCATTTGAAGGAAACATCCAAGACAGCAAAGACTTGGTTGCTCCCCTCAGGAGCACATCCCCAGAACATAGAATGCCTGGAGAAGAACAGCTGCCAAACAAGGGTGTGTGGGAGATGATCATGCATAAAAAAACCTAAGGCTGGGCTTCCCTGGTGGTCCAGTGAGTAAAGAGTCCGCCTTGCAGTACAAGGGGCACTCGTTCCATCCTTGGCCGTGTAAGATCCCATGTGTCATGGAGTGACTAGACTGGTGGTGTGTCCAATTACAAGCCAGTGCTCTGAAGCGCATGTGCCCAGAGCCAGTGCTCTGCAAGGAGAGAGGCCACTGCAATGGGAGGCCCACACAGGCCAAAGAATAAAGATGGATGAAAATAAATAAACAAAAAACCAATAAGAGAGGCCAAAAATTAAAAAAAAAAAAAAAAACAAAAACCTAAGGCCGTAATCAATGGAGGATTTTCATTAAAACTAGATAAAACAAGTGGTCTCAGACACTACTGAAAACACATAGGAGTTATAAATAAAAGGTACATCAGTGCAGTATAATACGGCTTTTGTTCAACCATCTTTTCTTCCTTATGGTGTGGCTACAGTATGTACTTTTTTTTTTATGTCTTTATTGAATTCATCATAATATTGCTTCTGTTTTATTTTTATGTTTTGGTCTTTAGGCTTTGAGGCATGTGGGATCTCAGTTCCTCTACCAGGGATTGAACCCACACCCTCTACATTGAAAGGTCCCAACCTCTGGACCACCAGGGAAGTCCCAGCATGTGCTTTTTGTTTCCTGTATGCTTTTTGCTCTTGAATGTCTGGTGCCAAGAGAAGACCTTGACTACCCAAGCTTCTCTTTCAATTACATGGGCGGTGCTGAAGTCACACGTGTCTCTCAGCCCTGCTTGGGCTGACACAAGTAAATATGGGAAAAATTTGCTCAGCCCCTCCTTAACTTTCAACAGTAAAAATCCCAGGTGCTGAAAACCCATCTAAGGACTTGTGGCTTGATGATGACATGGAGTGCCGTCATTTGGGTGCTTCCAGTGGGACTGCTGTGCTTTTAATGAATAATGATGTGTTTGCCTCAGTGTGTGCTCTGCAGCCAAGTTGAACTATGAGTAAGAAAAGTTTGCCCATCATCAGCAATGTGAGATACAGACATGCACCCAGACAGAAAGCTCAGAACTCATCAGTCATTCATGATCATTCACATTTGTTCACTCATTTTTAACTTACTGGAGTAGGAAATGGCAACCCACTCCACTATTCTTGCCTGGAGAGTTCTGTGGACAGAGGAGCCTGGGGGATTACAGTTCATGGGGTCGCAAAGAGTCAGACACGACTGAGCAGCTAACACTTTCACAACTTTTCTTTTTACTGAATATCTTTTTAAATTATTTTTTCCCATCATGCCTCTTTTATTTATATTTATTTTCATCCATCTTTTTATTCTTTTGCCTGTGTAGGCCTCCCATTGCAGTGGTCTCTTTCACTGCAGAGCACTGGCTCTGGGTACATGCACTCCAGAGGTCTGGCTCATAATTGGACACACTGGTCCAGCCACTCTGGGGCACATGGAATCTTCCAAGGCCCAGGATGGAACTAGTGCCCCTTGTACCCACTGGACCACCAGGAAAGCCCCACTTCCACAACTTTTAACTTATTGTTTCAAAATGTTTATTGAGCATCTGCTATATGATCCCTAAGAATAGATCAGTGAAGTTCCTGAAATTAGTTTATTTTCTTAGATGTGTAGTTGATCAATTGGTATTTGATCATTGGTATTTGATCCACACATGAACGCATACAATATTCTTAGTGCACTTTGAAAGTTGAGTAAAAACAAAGATAAAAAGCATTAAAAGGCAGACAGTCTCAGTGTATTTAGAATAAATAAATGAATCATATCTGCTCTACAAAGGCTCATTTATAGAAACAGAGCAACTTATTTTCTAGGATAAAAAAGACTTTTCTGAGGGTAGTTGATAAAATTTCACTGCTTTGAGTTTTCCAACCTTGTTTCAGTCTTTCCGAAGTCTATTTTAAACTTACAATTGAATTTTCAGTTTTACAGAAATGTAATACCCAAATATATTTGCATTAAAATGCATACATTTTGCTAGCTTTGAGAGAAAAGAAAATAGTTAAATAAAATTTAAAAATTCTTCCCTTCTATTTGGGTTTAAATATGCTATTCTTCACATGTGAAGTGGTGGATCCACCATCACCAGGCCTTGAAAGCGCTTGTCTTTAGTCATATTGGATGGATACCTGACTCTTCTTGTCATCAGTGAGTAGGAAAAAGCTCAGAACTCATCAGTCATTCATGATCATTCACATTTGTTCACTCATTTTAACTTACTGGAGTAGGAAATGGCAACCACTCCACTATTCTTGCCTGGAGAGTTCTGTGGACAGAGGAGCCTGGGGGATTACAGTTCATGGGGTCGCAAAGAGTCAGACACGACTGAGCAGCTAACACTTTCACAACTTTTCTTTTTACTGAATATCTTTTTAAATTATTTTTTCCCATCATGCCTCTTTTATTTATATTTATTTTCATCCATCTTTTTATTCTTTTGCCTGTGTAGGCCTCCCATTGCAGTGGTCTCTTTCACTGCAGAGCACTGGCTCTGGGTACATGCACTCCAGAGGTCTGGCTCATAATTGGACACACTGGTCCAGCCACTCTGGGGCACATGGAATCTTCCAAGGCCCAGGATGGAACTAGTGCCCCTTGTACCCACTGGACCACCAGGAAAGCCCCACTTCCACAACTTTTAACTTATTGTTTCAAAATGTTTATTGAGCATCTGCTATATGATCCCTAAGAATAGATCAGTGAAGTTCCTGAAATTAGTTTATTTTCTTAGATGTGTAGTTGATCAATTGGTATTTGATCATTGGTATTTGATCCACACATGAACGCATACAATATTCTTAGTGCACTTTGAAAGTTGAGTAAAAACAAAGATAAAAAGCATTAAAAGGCAGACAGTCTCAGTGTATTTAGAATAAATAAATGAATCATATCTGCTCTACAAAGGCTCATTTATAGAAACAGAGCAACTTATTTTCTAGGATAAAAAAGACTTTTCTGAGGGTAGTTGATAAAATTTCACTGCTTTGAGTTTTCCAACCTTGTTTCAGTCTTTCCGAAGTCTATTTTAAACTTACAATTGAATTTTCAGTTTTACAGAAATGTAATACCCAAATATATTTGCATTAAAATGCATACATTTTGCTAGCTTTGAGAGAAAAAGAAAATAGTTAAATAAAATTTAAAAAATTCTTCCCTTCTATTTGGTTTTAAATATGATATTCTTCACATGTGAAGTGGTGGATCCACCATCACCAGGCCTTGAAAGCGCTTGTCTTTAGTCATATTGGATGGATACCTGACTCTTCTTGTCAACTGAGTCCAAAAAACTAATATAAAGTTTTTCTGGCAAAAGGAGTCTGTGGTTAAGAAGTGTGTGGCAGCTTGCTGCCCAAGGAGGCTACCAGAAATCATTGTGTTTACACTTTTGTTGAAGTGAACTGGAAGTCATTCAGTCGTGTCTGACTGCCACTCCATGGAATGTAGTCTTCCAAGCTCCGCTGTCCATGGAATTCTCCAGGCAAGAACACTGGAGTGGATTGCCATTTCCTTCTCCACCTTCGGTAGGAGCTTATTAACCCCATTAATCAGTCAGAGTTAGTTTTATGTGCTTAAAACAGCATGCTGGATTTTCCGCAGATGGACGAAGATCAGAGATGAGATTAGAGGTGCCCTGATCTCTCCTGATTGCACGTGATGCCTACGCTGTGTCCTCACTGAGCCTCCACTCCTGGGGCTGGAAAGCGCCTTCTCCCCATGGCCCAGCCCTTGGTACCCTTTCCTCCAGCTGCTGTCTCTGGGTCTTTCTCACAGGGGAAGTGTCTTCTCATTCATTGCTTCAACTACCATGTGACTAAAATCTGTAATCTCAATCACCCATCCACACTTGAGTGTTGATATCTCAGTACCAATTTAGTATATCTGTAAAAATGTCTTGCTTTCACTTCCCACACATTCAGTTCTGTACATTTTCTTAACCAGGCTAAAGCCCCTTCTACTTCTTTTTTTTTGGCGGGGGTGGGGCACAAATGTCACAGTTACTCTGGGAAGTTGCCCTTCCTCCATTCCTTCCTCCGTCTTCCCCTTCCTCCCACATTTCTTTCCATCCTTTCTTCTTTTTTCCCTTTCTTCCTCCCTTCCTTCCTGTAGACTCTTCTGTTAACCTGCCATGATAGATTATTTATTATGTCATTCAATAACAAATAATTCTATATTGTTTTAACTTGGCCACTGGATTTCTACATCTGTCTCAGTGACTAGTGGGTAGATTCCTTAATTTGGGTGACCTCTTTTTCTAAGGACCTAAGGTAGTGCAGGATACAAAGTAAGCACTCAGTAATCCACTCCTGAACAGATGAAGAAGGAGATAAAGATCTGCAATCACAACCGCTGATCACTGGTTCTTTGTATTTTTTATTTGATCTCTTCCGCCTTCTCGCCCACACCTCTCTAAAATGACTCCTGTTTAAATCATGACATGCCTCCTTCCTACCAAAGTCAGTGCCTTGCAGGCTGCTGAGATAGTCCTGTTCCAGACCTATTTTATAACCAAGGATGACTGTTGTTGTTTAGAGACCTCACAGTACTGGGGACTTGAATATAACAACACAGTCTGTTATATTAAAACTAAAGTTCCTTAACAGGCAGTGTTTTACCCATGCATTCACTCTAGGTGTGCTTTAGTTAAGACACTCAGTGGAGTCACGATGAAGAAGAGAGGAACCAGTTTTGCTCAACTTCTCAGATTTAGTCATTATTGAAAGCTTAAATCTTTGTCATTTTGAAGAAATTCTCCCAGGAAACCACACACGTTCCTGAGCTTCTCTCTTCTCCAAAAAGCCTAGAAAGTTGCAATACCATATGATATTGTTTATATATGTAATCTAAGAAAAATGGTATGAATGAACCTATTACAAAATAAAAATGGAGGCATAGATGAACAAAACAAACTTTAAGTTACCTAGGGGGAAGTGAGGAGGGATAAGCTGAGAGATGGGGATTGAACTATACACACTACTATATATAAAATAGGGAATAAGGACCCAATGTACAGCACAGGGGATTCTACTCAATACTCTGTAATCACCTGTATGGGAATAGAATGTAAAGAAGAGTAGCTATAAGTACATATGTATAGATATAAGTAGATATAAGGTATATGTATATATATATACCACACACAAACTGATACATTTTGCTATACAGCAGAAACTAACAGAACATTGTAAATCAAATATACTCTAATAAAAATTATATAAAAATAAATAAAATGCTAAATAAAAGGAAGTTGCCTCTTGAAAGTTTAACTTTTTTGGCCACTGGATTTCTACATCTGTCTCAGTGACTAGTGGGTAGATTCCTTAATTTGGGTGACCTCTTTTTCTAAGGACCTAAGGTAGTGCAGGATACAAAGTAAGCACTCAGTAATCCACTCCTGAACAGATGAAGAAGGAGATAAAGATCTGCAATCACAACCGCTGATCACTGGTTCTTTGTATTTTTATTTGATCTCTTCCGCCTTCTCGCCCACACCTCTCTAAAATGACTCCTGTTTAAATCATGACATGCCTCCTTCCTACCAAAGTCAGTGCCTTGCAGGCTGCTGAGATAGTCCTGTTCCAGACCTATTTTATAACCAAGGATGACTGTTGTTGTTTAGAGACCTCACAGTACTGGGGACTTGAATATAACAACACAGTCTGTTATATTAAAACTAAAGTTCCTTAACAGGCAGTGTTTTACCCATGCATTCACTCTAGGTGTGCTTTAGTTAAGACACTCAGTGGAGTCACGATGAAGAAGAGAGGAACCAGTTTTGCTCAACTTCTCAGATTTAGTCATTATTGAAAGCTTAAATCTTTGTCATTTTGAAGAAATTCTCCCAGGAAACCACACACGTTCCTGAGCTTCTCTCTTCTCCAAAAAGCCTAGAAAGTTGCAATACCATATGATATTGTTTATATATGTAATCTAAGAAAAATGGTATGAATGAACCTATTACAAAATAAAAATGGAGGCATAGATGAACAAAACAAACTTTAAGTTACCTAGGGGGAAGTGAGGAGGGATAAGCTGAGAGATGGGGATTGAACTATACACACTACTATATATAAAATAGGGAATAAGGACCCAATGTACAGCACAGGGGATTCTACTCAATACTCTGTAATCACCTGTATGGGAATAGAATGTAAAGAAGAGTAGCTATAAGTACATATGTATAGATATAAGTAGATATAAGGTATATGTATATATATATACCACACACAAACTGATACATTTTGCTATACAGCAGAAACTAACAGAACATTGTAAATCAAATATACTCTAATAAAAATTATATAAAAATAAATAAAATGCTAAATAAAAGGAAGTTGCCTCTTGAAAGAGAGATGGAACTTTCATTACTTCCAACAAATAAAGAGTGAAAGACTATGTCTCCCACTGGGATTACAGAAAAACTGCCTACAGATCCAAGTTTGCATGTCTCCAGTAGACACCTGTAAAGTATCAATTGAAACCATATCAAAGATAATCGTGCATAATAATCAGGGCATGCTTAGCACTCCAATGAATAATTTATCCTTGAAGATCTTTACAAATAACTAAAACTCCTTACAACATCAACCCTATGATTAAATATCAGTCACCTTGTATTACATTTCGGGGAAGAATGGATCAATAGGAGGAATAATATTCTTACAGAGAGAAAATAGGATTTTTGAGAACATTTTAAATGGAAAAAAATCTAAGTAAAGGTGAACTTGAAGGTTTAAAGGTATTACCTCATTGCCACCAGTACCTTCGAGGGTTATCAAGATAGAAACAAAGCTGATTTCCTTGAATAGCTGATAAAATTCAACTTTAGTATCCACACCATATGCAGAGCAATAAGGGTCCTCTCAGAATCAACCAAGTGGACAGTGGCCTTGGGCTGAAGGGCAGTGACTGTGCAGGCCCCTCAAGGCCACAGACCAGCAAGGCTTCTCTGAGCAGCCAACTGCAAGGCTGGAGTGATGAACACAGAATCATCCCATCCAGGAATGTATGTGCAGGAAGGAGAGAGGGAGGGAGGCAGAGAACCAACTAACAGTCCTTCTCCATTGTTTTATTCTTAAGGTAGAAATCATGTGTGCATCTATTTTTCTTTGTTCTGGTGAGATGTAATTGACAAAGATCACTAAGTTTACAGTGCATAGCATAATGATCCTATTTGCATATATTGTGAACTGATTACTACAAGTTTAGTTAACATTCATCACTTTATATGGTTGTTAAAAACAGAAAGAAAACATGTGTTTTTTGCACTGCTTTAATTAATCTCACTGTTGGCACCGATGGTGTGTGTGGGGATTTTCAAGGGCCTCCCCACTTCTTGCCAACGGAGCCCCTCCACCCCAGAAGGACGCACAGGTGAGCTCCCTCATGTCCTTCCTAAAGCAGGAGATCTGGTTTACTCTGAACTCCAGCATAGGCACTGGGGCCAGGGCAGCACCAGCTGCAGACCTCTGCCTCCAATTCACAAATAGCTTCAAAACAACCCCGCAGAAGCATCCATCTCAAGGCCTCAACTACACAAACATCAACATCAGACTTAAATCATATGCTTAAAAATCCAAAGGTTAATCAGGAAACCATCATCACTCTCCACCCCAAAAACAATATAAGTAAATCACCTAATGTTGGTAACAAAGTTCTACTTCATCATGACCTCACAGACTCATGGGTCAAGGGTCAGAAAATAATGACCCAGAAAAACTCGTAATGATGGAGCATGGTTGAAAAGGGTCTGGTTTCTGATGGCCAGGGTCCTTCCAAGTCAATGAGAGGTGTTTGACCCAGACAAGCTGATGACGTGGAGAAGATCAGCTGGAGGCTCTGGAGAAGCTCTGGGTGTCCTGCAAGATAGAGCCTGGGTCTGTGCACAAACGCCCTGGAGCGTGATGGGAACACGCACCCACAGAAACTGCGGTTGTCTGTAGATTGGAAACACATACACTTAGGCTGGGATTCCTCCAGAAGACATTTTCCATAACTGTTTGAGGAGATGTTGTGAATTTATTGTTGAATTCTGCATGATATTGGCAAGTTGACCTCCCCTACGACTTTCTCCATGCATTGAGCCCAGAGAATGTCCTGTCTTGCACAGGTATCCCAAGCTTCCAACATCAGAGTGAAATTCTGGGAAATTACAAATGGATTTCTAAACACAGCTTCTAAAATTTGGCAACTTCAAGGTCTCCATTTTTTTTTTGGTATATTTAATATCATCCATATTTGGAAGATGGTTATTTAGTTGGTGAAAAATGTGAAATGTCATGTTTAAAACACAGAATGAAAATGTATCTTGTGCCTATTTGATTCTCCATCTTCAGGGATTACAAAATATAAAACCACAGATTCATTTTAGGGAGAAAAATGAATGATATTGCTTTTCTTTTGCAAATGGTGTCCATTTTATCAACATAAAAGAAATACTTAAAGATTGAGCAAAACCATAAAGTTGTTAAGAGCAGCTCTAACTCTTTTGTTAAGAATTTATTGGGATATAGCCAATTAATAATGTTGTGATATTTTCAGGTTAAAGAGTCAATGGATTCAGTCAAAATATATACTTGTCTTCATTCTCCCCCCAAAAAGAATCCTGATCATCCAACAATTGATGTTTTTGAACTGTGGTGCTGGAGAAGACTCTTGAGAGTCCCTTGGACAGCAAGAAGATGAAAAAAGCAACCGAAAAGCATTGAAAGAATTGATGCTGATGCAATAGAGTGGGAAGAGCCAACTCAATAGAGGTAACAAAGTTCTACTTCATCATGACCTCACAGACTCATGGGTCAAGGGTCAGAAAATAATGACCCAGAAAAACTCGTAATGATGGAGCATGGTTGAAAAGGGTCTGGTTTCTGATGGCCAGGGTCCTTCCAAGTCAATGAGAGGTGTTTGACCCAGACAAGCTGATGACGTGGAGAAGATCAGCTGGAGGCTCTGGAGAAGCTCTGGGTGTCCTGCAAGATAGAGCCTGGGTCTGTGCACAAACGCCCTGGAGCGTGATGGGAACACGCACCCACAGAAACTGCGGTTGTCTGTAGATTGGAAACACATACACTTAGGCTGGGATTCCTCCAGAAGACATTTTCCATAACTGTTTGAGGAGATGTTGTGAATTTATTGTTGAATTCTGCATGATATTGGCAAGTTGACCTCCCCTACGACTTTCTCCATGCATTGAGCCCAGAGAATGTCCTGTCTTGCACAGGTATCCCAAGCTTCCAACATCAGAGTGAAATTCTGGGAAATTACAAATGGATTTCTAAACACAGCTTCTAAAATTTGGCAACTTCAAGGTCTCCATTTTTTTTTTGGTATATTTAATATCATCCATATTTGGAAGATGGTTATTTAGTTGGTGAAAAATGTGAAATGTCATGTTTAAAACACAGAATGAAAATGTATCTTGTGCCTATTTGATTCTCCATCTTCAGGGATTACAAAATATAAAACCACAGATTCATTTTAGGGAGAAAAATGAATGATATTGCTTTTCTTTTGCAAATGGTGTCCATTTTATCAACATAAAAGAAATACTTAAAGATTGAGCAAAACCATAAAGTTGTTAAGAGCAGCTCTAACTCTTTTGTTAAGAATTTATTGGGATATAGCCAATTAATAATGTTGTGATATTTTCAGGTTAAAGAGTCAATGGATTCAGTCAAAATATATACTTGTCTTCATTCTCCCCCCAAAAAGAATCCTGATCATCCAACAATTGATGTTTTTGAACTGTGGTGCTGGAGAAGACTCTTGAGAGTCCCTTGGACAGCAAGAAGATGAAACACTCAATCCTAAAGGAAATCAACCCTGAATATGCATTGAAAGAATTGATGCTGAGGCTGCAATACTGTGGCGACCTGATGGGAAGAGCCAACTCAATAGAGAAGAACTTGATCCCGGAAAAGAGTGAAGGCAGGAGGAGAAGGGGATGACAGAAGACAAGATGGTTGGGTGGCATCACTGATTCAATGGACATAAGTTTGAGCAAACTCTGGGAAATAGTGAAGGACAGGGAAGCTTGGTGTGCTGTAATCCATGGAGTCCCAAAGAGTTGGACATGACTTAGTGACTGAACAATTCTTCCCCACACTCCCATTTTTTTTCCTTCCTTCTTCTGGGTCCACTACCAACCAACCATCAGTTACCCAGGAAAGTGTTGTTGAATGTTTGGAACAGTTGATCTCACCATGCAGGTGGCAATTTTGCCCTTTCTGTGTGAGCTGACTCAGGCTGGAGGAGGAGTAAGGGAAAAAAATGTTTCGTTGAATTCTGACTGTGGTATGCACCAGCTTGAGAGAATTTCCATGGCACTTTCTAGTGGAGTAGACTGTTTAGTTGGTTCTCAAGATGTGTGTTCTAATCTTATTATTGGGGTGATGGAGGGGAATATGCTATGGGACTAGGGTATCTCAAACAGGGGCTCTGTGGCAACCTGGAGGGATGGGGTGGGGAGGGAGGTAGGGGGAGGTTTGGGGGAGTACTTATGTACACCTATGGCAAATTCAGGTTGATGTGTGGCGTAAACAACAGAACTCTGTAAAAATAAATAATAATGACACAAAAGATGTGTGTGTTCTCCACCTTGCCTTGGAGCAAGTCAGCTAACCTATGTGTTCACATGTTTAAAATAGCATTTATTTTAAAAATGTATATTCATTAGCAATATCATTAATATGAAATTTTACATTTTAGTGGGTGCTGTTTAGGGACCTACCAGTAGGCAAAGGACAGACACAGTTTACATCCTGCTCAAGAAAAGAACATTAGATCATTAAATCTGATCATCCACAGTTGCCTGCAACTCTAAGGGGTAACAATAGAATAACCGTTTAATGAGATTATTAGTTAAGGTTATGCAATTAGATCTGCTTTGTATCTAGTGAGCCACTCAAATATTTCAACATTTTTATTTCTAAATACACTATGATGATAATCCTTTAAAATAATTCTCATTCACATCTCTATGAAGTTCCCATTTTGTGAGTCACTGCAATTAGATCAGTGATTGGAAAAAGATGGTTGCTCCCATCGGAAAGAGACTGACTGTACATTAGAATAAATCAATTGCCTCTTACAAGCTTCTGAGAAGTATCTGATCCATTTTACTCCCTGGCTCCACTCTGCACAAGAAATGCAAATGTTCATCAGCATGGTGAATGCTGTTGAGTAATTGAATTGCTTGTAATCAGATAAGAAGTGACTGAGAAAAAAACAAAAAAAAGCCAGGGGGAATAAGGAAACGACCTGGGTGAAGATGTGACACAGTCCATATGTGACGTGGATGGGTAGGTGAGGTGGGGCAGGATAAAAGTCAAAATTATAACCAACTGAAGATGGTGCTAAGCCTGCACTGTCTTTTCAGTGCAAGATCACTTATCTGAATCTATTAATAGGTTCTCAGAGTTGCTTTTCTCTGGCTGGAAAAAGCAACTCGGTGTGTGGAAGGCAGGTTTTCCCAAGTCCATCCTTGCATCTGCCTCCGTTTTGAGAACCATGAATGAGAGAAACCGCAGAAGGTGGAAAGATTCCACTTCCTCTTGGAGACTCGAAAAATGAAAAGCCTGAGACTAGCACAGCAAATGCTCACATTGAGATCTAAAGTTAGAAGCTTTCCTGCAATCCCTCTCATGCTGATCTCTGGGACTCTTCCTTGCATCCCTCAAAATAACTCTGTAATTTGTTTCCTGCATCTAATAGAGATGGAATGGGTGGCTCACAGGACACAGTTTAAAAATAGAATCCCATTTCAGAGAACATCCAAAGGAATGCAGGTGACAGGTACTCCAGTGTATTCCCAAAACAAAGCCTGCTTGCTTCCTCAGACAAGCTAGCTTTGCATCAACTCAGAGTGGGGTTTCCCTGGTAAAGAATCTGCCTGAAATTCTGGAGACCTGGACTGGATCCCTGGGTTTGGAAGATCCCCTGGAGAAGGGAACAACTACCCACTCCAGTATTCTTGCCTGGAGAATTCCATAAACAGAGGAAGCAGGGGTCACAAAGAGTCAGACACGACTGAGTGACTTTCAGAATGGGTAAGATGTGGTTAAATGTAGTAAAAGACAGTAAGGTCGTAGAAAAGGGCGAAAGTGGACATCACTCTGGGGACTGGCAGAAAGTCCATTTATCCTTGATCATGTGGACCTGCTGGATTACTGAATGATACTCAAAACAGCCTGCAAAGAAACAAAAAAAATTCATGAGGAGTCTGCAGGCTCTCTCTCCTCTTTGGGAATCTTAGACACGGCAGTAGAATTTATCCCTAATATCAGAACACAGTTTTTCCTACAAGCCTTTAAAGACATTCCCTAGTATTTCTTACTGTTTCATTTTTTCCATGTGTTTACTCCAAGCTGGCATAAATGAATTAGTTAAACAGCAAATTTGTGCATCTGCTAATTATGTCTAAGTCCCAGAACTACAGTATGTGAGATTGGCCAGACATGTAACATCTTAAGATGTTCTAGAAAGAAACAAAGAAAGAACAGGATGGGGGAGGGACAGAGAGAGAAACGAATAGACCACAGCCCTATCCCTGAGACAGTGTTTATTTCTATAAGAGACCTTAAGTCAAACACAAACCTAGAAGAAGATTAGAAATTTAGCTAGTATAACCTCTTCTCTTAACAAAATTTCTAAAATCCTAATCCCTAGACAAAGAAGGGGTTTGGAGAGAGTAGAACTATGTGTATGGCTTAGCCAGATCGGTGGACAGCCTTTGCCAACCCATTATCTGTTAACTGGGGATAGCAGCATAACTTCCATGCCAGTCTCCACACCTCCAGACTGGAAGCAGTTTTAGCCTTAATTTGTTTCCTGCATCTAATAGAGATGGAATGGGTGGCTCACAGGACACAGTTTAAAATAGAATCCCATTTCAGAGAACATCCAAAGGAATGCAGGTGACAGGTACTCCAGTGTATTCCCAAAACAAAGCCTGCTTGCTTCCTCAGACAAGCTAGCTTTGCATCAACTCAGAGTGGGGTTTCCCTGGTAAAGAATCTGCCTGAAATTCTGGAGACCTGGACTGGATCCCTGGGTTTGGAAGATCCCCTGGAGAAGGGAACAACTACCCACTCCAGTATTCTTGCCTGGAGAATTCCATAAACAGAGGAAGCAGGGGTCACAAAGAGTCAGACACGACTGAGTGACTTTCAGAATGGGTAAGATGTGGTTAAATGTAGTAAAAGACAGTAAGGTCGTAGAAAAGGGCGAAAGTGGACATCACTCTGGGGACTGGCAGAAAGTCCATTTATCCTTGATCATGTGGACCTGCTGGATTACTGAATGATACTCAAAACAGCCTGCAAAGAAACAAAAAAAATTCATGAGGAGTCTGCAGGCTCTCTCTCCTCTTTGGGAATCTTAGACACGGCAGTAGAATTTATCCCTAATATCAGAACACAGTTTTTCCTACAAGCCTTTAAAGACATTCCCTAGTATTTCTTACTGTTTCATTTTTTCCATGTGTTTACTCCAAGCTGGCATAAATGAATTAGTTAAACAGCAAATTTGTGCATCTGCTAATTATGTCTAAGTCCCAGAACTACAGTATGTGAGATTGGCCAGACATGTAACATCTTAAGATGTTCTAGAAAGAAACAAAGAAAGAACAGGATGGGGGAGGGACAGAGAGAGAAACGAATAGACCACAGCCCTATCCCTGAGACAGTGTTTATTTCTATAAGAGACCTTAAGTCAAACACAAACCTAGAAGAAGATTAGAAATTTAGCTAGTATAACCTCTTCTCTTAACAAAATTTCTAAAATCCTAATCCCTAGACAAAGAAGGGGTTTGGAGAGAGTAGAACTATGTGTATGGCTTAGCCAGATCGGTGGACAGCCTTTGCCAACCCATTATCTGTTAACTGGGGATAGCAGCATAACGTTTCCATGCCTCAGTCTCCACACCTCCAGACTGGAAGCAGTTTTAGAGTTTACCTCATACGCTCTGTTACCAGTTGAATTGTGCCCTCACCCCCAGATTGATATGTCCAAGTTCTCAGAATGTGACCTTATTTGGAGTTGGGGTCTTTGTGAAAGTCATCAAGTTAAAAAGAGGTCGGTGCGGTGGGCCCTGAACCAATATGACCAGTGTCCTTACAGAAGGGAGAAATTTGGAAACAGACAGGAGAACCCCACATGAAGATCAAGGTAAAGACTGGGCTCTTGTGTCTACAAGCCAAGGTGCCCAAGGTGGCCAGTAAGCCACAGAAGCTTAGGGAGAAGCAGGAACAGACTCTCCCTCTCAGCTTCGGAAGGATCCACCCAGCTGACGTAACCTCTGACTTCAGGCCTTGGAACCCTGAGACACTAAGTCTCTCTAAGTTATCCTGTCTGTGGTACTTGCTGGGGCAGCCCTAAGAACTAAGACCCCACCTCCCAATGCAGGAGACTCAAGGGACACCAGTTTGATCCCTGGGTTGGGAACACTCCCTAGAGAAGGGAATGGCTACCCACTCTGGTATTCTTGCCTGGAGAATCCCATGGGTAAAGGAACCTGGTGGGCTACAGTCCTCTCAGAGTCGAATATAACTGAAGCAACTTAACATGCACACACAAAAA
Source organism: Tragulus kanchil (assembly GCA_022376925.1). NCBI lineage: Eukaryota > Metazoa > Chordata > Mammalia > Artiodactyla > Tragulidae > Tragulus > Tragulus kanchil. The sequence continues at coordinate 84,190,486 of JAIOJX010000031.1, read as the reverse complement.
CGAATAGTAGATTATTGAGAGGTTGCTCAGTTGATAAATGTACCAAGCTTGGAAACATGCCAGGAGCAAGATGAAAACTCAGTCAAAGTGGGCTAGGATTATTGTTTATTATCAGTGCTACAGCTTGGGTCATTTTTGAGTTTAGTGAAATATATTCTGTGACTTTCCTCTAAATAACATCAATACCTGGAGTCAGTAACCTCGGGTGGTCCCTTACCAGATTACTCAACTGCCAGTTGGACACAAAGGCCAGTAGGCTTGGTGAGGAAAGACACACGACTAAAATCCTAATCCCTAGACAAAGAAGGGGTTTGGAGAGAGTAGAACTATGTGTATGGCTTAGCCAGATCGGTGGACAGCCTTTGCCAACCCATTATCTGTTAACTGGGGATAGCAGCATAACGTTTCCATGCCTCAGTCTCCACACCTCCAGACTGGAAGCAGTTTTAGAGTTTACCTCATACGCTCTGTTACCAGTTGAATTGTGCCCTCACCCCCAGATTGATATGTCCAAGTTCTCAGAATGTGACCTTATTTGGAGTTGGGGTCTTTGTGAAAGTCATCAAGTTAAAAAGAGGTCGGTGCGGTGGGCCCTGAACCAATATGACCAGTGTCCTTACAGAAGGGAGAAATTTGGAAACAGACAGGAGAACCCCACATGAAGATCAAGGTAAAGACTGGGCTCTTGTGTCTACAAGCCAAGGTGCCCAAGGTGGCCAGTAAGCCACAGAAGCTTAGGGAGAAGCAGGAACAGACTCTCCCTCTCAGCTTCGGAAGGATCCACCCAGCTGACGTAACCTCTGACTTCAGGCCTTGGAACCCTGAGACACTAAGTCTCTCTAAGTTATCCTGTCTGTGGTACTTGCTGGGGCAGCCCTAAGAACTAAGACCCCACCTCCCAATGCAGGAGACTCAAGGGACACCAGTTTGATCCCTGGGTTGGGAACACTCCCTAGAGAAGGGAATGGCTACCCACTCTGGTATTCTTGCCTGGAGAATCCCATGGGTAAAGGAACCTGGTGGGCTACAGTCCTCTCAGAGTCGAATATAACTGAAGCAACTTAACATGCACACACAAAAACGAATAGTAGATTATTGAGAGGTTGCTCAGTTGATAAATGTACCAAGCTTGGAAACATGCCAGGAGCAAGATGAAAACTCAGTCAAAGTGGGCTAGGATTATTGTTTATTATCAGTGCTACAGCTTGGGTCATTTTTGAGTTTAGTGAAATATATTCTGTGACTTTCCTCTAAATAACATCAATACCTGGAGTCAGTAACCTCGGGTGGTCCCTTACCAGATTACTCAACTGCCAGTTGGACACAAAGGCCAGTAGGCTTGGTGAGGAAAGACACACGAGCTGTCTGAGGGGCCTCACAACTCTCTGTTCTGTGCCTTCCAGCAGCCAGGTACAGGCCATCCCCATTGTCCAGTGCAGGCAGGAGGACGCCCCAGCCTACTCTGCATGTGTGTGTAAACACACAAGCAAGCCCAGCCCTTAGGTGAAGCCAAGGTGCTCTCCTCCTTCTCAAGGAAAGATGACTGCACAGGGAAACAACATGGAGCAGAGCAGGAAAGCAGCTCTTCTCCCCTCGATCCATGAGGGCTGAGCAGTCCCAGGTGAGTAACAAATGGTCCGGCCCAGTAGTTTTCACTCTCAGCTGCAAAGTGTGAGGGGTAAGCTTCTGTCTAGTCTTGCCCAAGCTTGGAGAGTGCTTTGGAAAGGTGGTTCCATGGGCTGTGTCCCCAATAGCATTCCCATCAGTGCCGAGGCTTGGCACACTCCGTAGCTTCCTATCTCCCTCCAGGGTTCAGATCTTTCCTGGGGAGCTTGGCCGTGATCACTGAGTCACCCCCTGGCACTCACACTTGGCTGTACAAACCTTACAAGCCAAATACTTGTGTCAAAACTTGGGCCGCGTATCTCTGTTTTGGGGATTCATTTCATCCCTCCCAAGCTTTAACTTGAAGAGGAGCCCTCCGGGGCTCACAGCTGACACATGCCAGGTGTCTTCTCTAGGAATGAATGTAGCCTACGTGTCAGGCAGGCCCAGGAGGAATTCTGCAGAGCCAGCAGATGCCAGCTCCCCCATCCCTTGTGTCCCCATGTGAAGGACGTAGGCACCATGTTTCTGAAGTGGGGGCCGTGGCTGGGGCACCAGTCTCTTTGAGGACCATCTACGGGGCTACGAAAGAGGATCTGATTGCCCAGATCCTTGAATGTTGTGCCTCTATTTCTAAAATCCTCATCCCTAGATTAAACATTTTATGGAATTCTAAGGGTTGGAGTCAGTTGAGAGGTTAGACTTGCTTCTTTCCAGCTGTAACATTTCAGATGGAGGTGGCTCGCTGACCTCACTTTCTGATGCTTATTGAAGCTTGTGGAGGTTTGATTTGTGCAGGTGGAGGCTGTGTAGTTGATGTGCCCACAGGTCACGTGAAGTCAGAGGAGTACAGGGCCAGGAGTGGGTGCCCACCTGCAATGAGGCCCAAGCTCGGTGTGGGACAGCCTTGCCGACGTGGATGCTTCTCGGAGATGCCATTAGCATGCCCTCAGCATGCTGGCATGTGCCTGTAGGGTTATCACTCAAAGGCTGTTTCCTCTCATAGTTCAACCCTATTCCATCTCTCTCTAGAGCAGTGGGGCTTTCTCCAGCATATAAGGAGGCCTGGCTGTTCTACGACAGGCAGACCTTTCTAAACACACTACTGACTTGTGTGTGTTAAAGCCAGTGTTACCACTGCCTATAACACACACGCACACACTTAAGGGCGAGCTCCAGTCTTGCCTGGCAGGAGGAATGGATAATCAGCTGTTCCCTTTCCTTGTGGCAAGTTCCAGCATGTTTAGTCATCGAGGGGAGATGAACACAACTGCATTTCTGAGGTTTTACAGTTTACCTCACTTTATGCCTTTATATGGAAGACATGTACTTTTAAAAATCATAAATTAATTCCAGTGTTTCAAGCACACAGCAGCCGTGTATGTGCCTGCTCACTCACTCAGTTGTATCTGACTCTCTGTGACCTTATGGACTACAGCCTACCAGGCTCCTCTGTTCATGGGATTCTCCAGGCAAGAATACTGGAGAGGGCTGCTGTTTCCTCCTCCAGAGGATCTTTTGACCCAGGGATTGAACCCGTATCTCCTGCATTGCTCAAAGGATTTCTTACTCCTGAGTCACCAGGGAAGCCCACATGAAAGCTAGACTCCTCTTATACTTCCCTGAAAAGAGTTTCAGAGTGGTTTTCATTTTGAGGTTTTTAGAGGATGCATGGGTTAACAGTCTGTCTGAATCACTTAGTGTTCCACAACCCGGTCCTGCCTTATGGTAGCTTAATAATAAATGAACTTTCTTAATCTAATCCTGGGTAATTCAGGAAACAGAATGTCCTCCTCCTAATGTCTTTTCTGATAATGATAGAGATTGATATTTCTGATGCTATTGGCTTGTGGAGGTTTGATTTGTGCAGGTGGAGGCTGTGTAGTTGATGTGCCCACAGGTCACGTGAAGTCAGAGGAGTACAGGGCCAGGAGTGGGTGCCCACCTGCAATGAGGCCCAAGCTCGGTGTGGGACAGCCTTGCCGACGTGGATGCTTCTCGGAGATGCCATTAGCATGCCCTCAGCATGCTGGCATGTGCCTGTAGGGTTATCACTCAAAGGCTGTTTCCTCTCATAGTTCAACCCTATTCCATCTCTCTCTAGAGCAGTGGGGCTTTCTCCAGCATATAAGGAGGCCTGGCTGTTCTACGACAGGCAGACCTTTCTAAACACACTACTGACTTGTGTGTGTTAAAGCCAGTGTTACCACTGCCTATAACACACACGCACACACTTAAGGGCGAGCTCCAGTCTTGCCTGGCAGGAGGAATGGATAATCAGCTGTTCCCTTTCCTTGTGGCAAGTTCCAGCATGTTTAGTCATCGAGGGGAGATGAACACAACTGCATTTCTGAGGTTTTACAGTTTACCTCACTTTATGCCTTTATATGGAAGACATGTACTTTTAAAAATCATAAATTAATTCCAGTGTTTCAAGCACACAGCAGCCGTGTATGTGCCTGCTCACTCACTCAGTTGTATCTGACTCTCTGTGACCTTATGGACTACAGCCTACCAGGCTCCTCTGTTCATGGGATTCTCCAGGCAAGAATACTGGAGAGGGCTGCTGTTTCCTCCTCCAGAGGATCTTTTTGACCCAGGGATTGAACCCGTATCTCCTGCATTGCTCAAAGGATTTCTTACTCCTGAGTCACCAGGGAAGCCCACATGAAAGCTAGACTCCTCTTATACTTCCCTGAAAAGAGTTTCAGAGTGGTTTTCATTTTGAGGTTTTTAGAGGATGCATGGGTTAACAGTCTGTCTGAATCACTTAGTGTTCCACAACCCGGTCCTGCCTTATGGTAGCTTAATAATAAATGAACTTTCTTAATCTAATCCTGGGTAATTCAGGAAACAGAATGTCCTCCTCCTAATGTCTTTTTCTGATAATGATAGAGATTGATATTGATAGAGTCACTTCCACAGAAGATGAAGCACTCCTGATGGCTGCTCTCAACCATGGATGGGCCACGGGAGGTGTGGGCTCCTTGGGTGGACTTAGTGGATGCATTCTGCAAGGACACAGGACCAGGATGCATCCATGGGCAGCTTCTCATAGTGACAATCCCGGGGACACAGACAGGTGCTGGGGAGCTGGGTCCTGGGGAAATGGGAGAGAGCTGGGCTCTGTTTGGCCCTTCTATTCAACCTGTCAGTTGAAAAATATTCACTGAAGGTCAACTTGTTTTCCTGGGCGGTGAGGAAAAGGCAGTGCAAGGCACCCCCAAATTTTTGCCTTTCTAGGGTTTCTATTTTGGTTCATAAAGTCAGAAATGCTGTCACTGAATGGAAGGTGCAATGTGTTCGATGAAGGCTAGTGCTACAGGGGAAGACCAAACAGAAGGAGCGCAGAGAGGTTGCCAGGCCCCGGCTGGGTGGGGTGGGAGCATTTTAAACAGCAGTGAAGAGCAGAAGGACCCAGAGAGGAAATAACATTTCAGCCAAGTTCTGATAAGAGTGAGTCCCAGGGGGAAGTTGTTCAGGCAGGGACAGAAAAGAAAGTGCAGGGCGGGAGGCTGGGTTTTGCCAGTGGGGATGTTGTCCCAGGCCAACAGGTGCTGCCACTGGTACAGGAGCATTTCCAGTGAAGAACTGACTGATCTGATCTCTCTGCTTAACTGTGGGGGCCAGGGTGTCACTAGGGCCCAGCTGGGAGGCTGAGAAGTGATCCCGGCAAGTACCCTAGCTCCCAAGAATACTGGAGAGGCTGCTGTTTCCTCCTCCAGAGGATCTTTGACCCAGGGATTGAACCCGTATCTCCTGCATTGCTCAAAGGATTTCTTACTCCTGAGTCACCAGGGAAGCCCACATGAAAGCTAGACTCCTCTTATACTTCCCTGAAAAGAGTTTCAGAGTGGTTTTCATTTTGAGGTTTTTAGAGGATGCATGGGTTAACAGTCTGTCTGAATCACTTAGTGTTCCACAACCCGGTCCTGCCTTATGGTAGCTTAATAATAAATGAACTTTCTTAATCTAATCCTGGGTAATTCAGGAAACAGAATGTCCTCCTCCTAATGTCTTTTTCTGATAATGATAGAGATTGATATTGATAGAGTCACTTCCACAGAAGATGAAGCACTCCTGATGGCTGCTCTCAACCATGGATGGGCCACGGGAGGTGTGGGCTCCTTGGGTGGACTTAGTGGATGCATTCTGCAAGGACACAGGACCAGGATGCATCCATGGGCAGCTTCTCATAGTGACAATCCCGGGGACACAGACAGGTGCTGGGGAGCTGGGTCCTGGGGAAATGGGAGAGAGCTGGGCTCTGTTTGGCCCTTCTATTCAACCTGTCAGTTGAAAAATATTCACTGAAGGTCAACTTGTTTTCCTGGGCGGTGAGGAAAAGGCAGTGCAAGGCACCCCCAAATTTTTGCCTTTCTAGGGTTTCTATTTTGGTTCATAAAGTCAGAAATGCTGTCACTGAATGGAAGGTGCAATGTGTTCGATGAAGGCTAGTGCTACAGGGGAAGACCAAACAGAAGGAGCGCAGAGAGGTTGCCAGGCCCCGGCTGGGTGGGGTGGGAGCATTTTAAACAGCAGTGAAGAGCAGAAGGACCCAGAGAGGAAATAACATTTCAGCCAAGTTCTGATAAGAGTGAGTCCCAGGGGGAAGTTGTTCAGGCAGGGACAGAAAAGAAAGTGCAGGGCGGGAGGCTGGGTTTTGCCAGTGGGGATGTTGTCCCAGGCCAACAGGTGCTGCCACTGGTACAGGAGCATTTCCAGTGAAGAACTGACTGATCTGATCTCTCTGCTTAACTGTGGGGGCCAGGGTGTCACTAGGGCCCAGCTGGGAGGCTGAGAAGTGATCCCGGCAAGACACTGAGGTGATCTGGACCATGGCCAGACCATGGATATTTTCTGGAAATTAGACAGAACTGCTGTGGATGAGATGGGGTGGTTTGGCAGTGGGTTGAGGACTCGGGGGCTGCAGGATTTCAGACTGAGCCCAGACCACTGAGCTGCTTGCTTCCTGCTGCAGAAGTCCTGCACGGGTATGGGAGTGAAATAAAAGCCTCTCCTCTGCCCTCAGAGTTGGTGTGCAATGCAGGGGACAGGCTGCCAGGTGTAGGTGCCCTTTGGGGCAGAGCTGAGGGCAAGAGTCAACACTAACCATTTGGAGGGGAGGGCCTCCCTCTAGGTCCTTGGATGGGGCTTCCTGACAAAACACCCATGAACAAGAGAAAAGCCTACATATCATTTAATACGTGTTACCTGAGATGGGGGCTCCATGCAATCAGAGCTGAATGCTTGTAGCCCAGGCTGGACACAGAGCGGTAAACTGTGAAAGCTGACAAGGCCAGTGCATTTAGGCCAGAGCAGTGGATGGTGGGTGACTTAGTCACTAAGAAGCTAGGGTTCGTTTTCTAGGCTTGACTGTCTCTCTGGGCCCTCCCCATCCTGGTACAGGAAGTTTCAGCTCCTGCTTTCAGGAAGACAGAGAAAGTCAGAGGGCTCTGCTTATACCCACTGTTTTTCAAGAGCTTTTAACTCAAAGTAATCAATATATCAAATTAGCACGTTTAGGGGGCTGACACTGCTGGACACTCCATGCATGGCCAGAGCTGAAGAGCACCCTAGCCTGGGTTCTAAGACAAGGGAAGATCAAGCATTTTAAACAGCAGTGAAGAGCAGAAGGACCCAGAGAGGAAATAACATTTCAGCCAAGTTCTGATAAGAGTGAGTCCCAGGGGGAAGTTGTTCAGGCAGGGACAGAAAAGAAAGTGCAGGGCGGGAGGCTGGGTTTTGCCAGTGGGGATGTTGTCCCAGGCCAACAGGTGCTGCCACTGGTACAGGAGCATTTCCAGTGAAGAACTGACTGATCTGATCTCTCTGCTTAACTGTGGGGGCCAGGGTGTCACTAGGGCCCAGCTGGGAGGCTGAGAAGTGATCCCGGCAAGACACTGAGGTGATCTGGACCATGGCCAGACCATGGATATTTTCTGGAAATTAGACAGAACTGCTGTGGATGAGATGGGGTGGTTTGGCAGTGGGTTGAGGACTCGGGGGCTGCAGGATTTCAGACTGAGCCCAGACCACTGAGCTGCTTGCTTCCTGCTGCAGAAGTCCTGCACGGGTATGGGAGTGAAATAAAAGCCTCTCCTCTGCCCTCAGAGTTGGTGTGCAATGCAGGGGACAGGCTGCCAGGTGTAGGTGCCCTTTGGGGCAGAGCTGAGGGCAAGAGTCAACACTAACCATTTGGAGGGGAGGGCCTCCCTCTAGGTCCTTGGATGGGGCTTCCTGACAAAACACCCATGAACAAGAGAAAAGCCTACATATCATTTAATACGTGTTACCTGAGATGGGGGCTCCATGCAATCAGAGCTGAATGCTTGTAGCCCAGGCTGGACACAGAGCGGTAAACTGTGAAAGCTGACAAGGCCAGTGCATTTAGGCCAGAGCAGTGGATGGTGGGTGACTTAGTCACTAAGAAGCTAGGGTTCGTTTTCTAGGCTTGACTGTCTCTCTGGGCCCTCCCCATCCTGGTACAGGAAGTTTCAGCTCCTGCTTTCAGGAAGACAGAGAAAAGTCAGAGGGCTCTGCTTATACCCACTGTTTTTCAAGAGCTTTTAACTCAAAGTAATCAATATATCAAATTAGCACGTTTAGGGGGCTGACACTGCTGGACACTCCATGCATGGCCAGAGCTGAAGAGCACCCTAGCCTGGGTTCCAGTTAGGGATCAACGGGAAAGTACTGTTGCTGATGATGACTGCAGGGTGCGGCTCTTCCCTCGTTTGGTGGGAGCCTCGGTCCCCAAAGGACACCCCAAGAGCTGTGCTTGGACATCAGTCCCATGGGCAGAGCAGGGCTGTGCCCTCACAAACCCCTAAGCAGTGCACCTGCAGCCCAGCAGCTGGCAGCAGGGCGCTCTCAATAGGTGCCCATAGGACAGCCCAAGGGAGATGGACAGGGCACTTCTTGGTTCAATATGCTGACTTGAGAGGAGGCCCTGTGGAAGCCAAGTGAAAGAACGGAAAAGTCACTCCATCATGTCCAACTCTCTGCAACCCCATGAACGAACCTTGGAATTATCCAGGCAAGAATACTGGAGTGGGTGGCCATGCCTTCCTCCAGGGGATCTTCCCAAGCCAGGGATTGAACCTGGATCTCCCACGTTGCAGGGAGATTTTTTACATTCTGAGTCACCAGGGAAGCCCACGAATCCTGGAGTGGGTAGCCTATCCCTTCTCTGTAGGCTCTTCCTGACCAGGAATTGAATTGGGGTCTTCTACATTACAGGCAGGTTGTTTTTACCAGGTGAGCTACCAGGGAAGCTATCTGGTCCCCAGATAACTTTTCCCTTTGAAGACAGTCTCACTGGGGGAAACGCCAGTGTTACAGACTTAGTCCTTTTCCAGCCTGAAAGAATTTATGGTTTTGGGAAAAGTTCTTTTGAGGATGAAGATTACTTAGGGGGAGTAACTTATTAAATATGCTTGTAGCCCAGGCTGGACACAGAGCGGTAAACTGTGAAAGCTGACAAGGCCAGTGCATTTAGGCCAGAGCAGTGGATGGTGGGTGACTTAGTCACTAAGAAGCTAGGGTTCGTTTTCTAGGCTTGACTGTCTCTCTGGGCCCTCCCCATCCTGGTACAGGAAGTTTCAGCTCCTGCTTTCAGGAAGACAGAGAAAAGTCAGAGGGCTCTGCTTATACCCACTGTTTTTCAAGAGCTTTTAACTCAAAGTAATCAATATATCAAATTAGCACGTTTAGGGGGCTGACACTGCTGGACACTCCATGCATGGCCAGAGCTGAAGAGCACCCTAGCCTGGGTTCCAGTTAGGGATCAACGGGAAAGTACTGTTGCTGATGATGACTGCAGGGTGCGGCTCTTCCCTCGTTTGGTGGGAGCCTCGGTCCCCAAAGGACACCCCAAGAGCTGTGCTTGGACATCAGTCCCATGGGCAGAGCAGGGCTGTGCCCTCACAAACCCCTAAGCAGTGCACCTGCAGCCCAGCAGCTGGCAGCAGGGCGCTCTCAATAGGTGCCCATAGGACAGCCCAAGGGAGATGGACAGGGCACTTCTTGGTTCAATATGCTGACTTGAGAGGAGGCCCTGTGGAAGCCAAGTGAAAGAACGGAAAAGTCACTCCATCATGTCCAACTCTCTGCAACCCCATGAACGAACCTTGGAATTATCCAGGCAAGAATACTGGAGTGGGTGGCCATGCCTTCCTCCAGGGGATCTTCCCAAGCCAGGGATTGAACCTGGATCTCCCACGTTGCAGGGAGATTTTTTACATTCTGAGTCACCAGGGAAGCCCACGAATCCTGGAGTGGGTAGCCTATCCCTTCTCTGTAGGCTCTTCCTGACCAGGAATTGAATTGGGGTCTTCTACATTACAGGCAGGTTGTTTTTACCAGGTGAGCTACCAGGGAAGCTATCTGGTCCCCAGATAACTTTTCCCTTTGAAGACAGTCTCACTGGGGGAAACGCCAGTGTTACAGACTTAGTCCTTTTCCAGCCTGAAAGAATTTATGGTTTTGGGAAAAGTTCTTTTGAGGATGAAGATTACTTAGGGGGAGTAACTTATTAAATATTTCTTTCCATTGGAACCTACTTCCAAGCTCAGTCTGAGATAAAGTTGGATTTGGGCAAAGACTGTGCACGTCCTCTCTGGCTAGGTTCTGCCTCAGAGAGGAGACAGGAGGTGATGGGGTGGGAGCTCAGCCTTCAGGTCTGCTCTGTCCTTTGTGGACCTTCTCCTCACAGAGTAGGGGAGAGACCTAGCACAGGCAGACCCTTCAGCTCTACCTTGCTTACCAGTCTCTCGAGTTGACCCAATGCGATCTAACCCCTCGTGGATTTTTCTGTGTCACCAATGGGAGGAAAAGTCTGTGTGACAGACAGAGCTGAAGGGGCAGCCCCAGGACAGGCAGAGGAAACTCCTCAGCTATGCACACATCTGCAGCTGTGCTTATAGCAGCTCAGCCTGGAAGCAAAACAGTTCTCTTACGGAGCTGGAAGCACTCCTCATCTGTGCTCCACAGTACGCCCCTGGCTACCTATTAACATCTGGGGCCAATCAGAGCTGTTGATTTTATCCGAAAATCCTCATGCAAAACCCGGTTTCTGATTATCTGGGCGTTTTCCTCTCCGCAGTTACTCTCCACGATTCCTCGCATTTCACTGAAAGTCCTGAAGACATGTTTTTCTCTAAGTAGGTCAGAACGGAATTTGACTTTACACTGGGTTCCGATTATATTCTTGGTGAACTTTGCATAGTTCTTTCCACCGGCGGGCTACCGTGACCCCGCGCCTGGCTGTGCAGAACGCTTCCCGTGGCAGCGGAAGGCCACCAGGTGCTCTCCCGGCAGGGTCCATCCATCCGACCTTCAGCTGAGTGGCCCTGAGACGGAGGGGTGCCATTTCATCTCCCAGCGTCAGAGGTGGCCTCCAGGGGTCTTGCTGTTGGAGAGATGCTTTTCTTTGTCTTTTTTGTTGTTGTTAGTAAAAACTCAAAAAATCTGAAAGAGCGACTGATGGAAACCAAACTGAGTTGAAACGTATTTATAATGAATCGTGTGCCTTCTTTGTTTAGTGCAAGAGCCAGAGACCGAGAGTCCCCTTCAAGCCCTGTGGCTGTGTACCTAGAAGCAATCCCAGGAGGCTTTCTGACTAGCTTCCCTGTCTGGAAAGTGTGCAGTGGGGGAGAAGGGCGTCACTTTCACAAGTCAGTGCTGCAGACCCGTTTCCATCTGTGACCCGAAGCCTCGGGGCTCTTTGCTCGTCCTTTGAAACCCTTGGGACTTGGGTGATTTCTGGGACCCTCCCCTGTTTTCCCGAGCTGCAGTTTTCAGAGTCCTGTGTCCCCAGGAACACAGAGCTGCAGCGCTAGCGGCGCCTTCCGGAAGCACTCACTCACGACAGCCTCTGGTCCTATTTGCCAGGTGACCCTGAGCACCTTGGGTCACGGGAGAGCCTCTATTTTCTCTTCTGTGAAATGGGACTATTCCAGAATGCTCAGCAGGATTGATGAAGGTTAGTGTATAAGCACATCGATGGGGAGGGACCAAAAAGAAACAGACAGCTCCCCCACTTCTCCAGCCTGGCTTATCCTGGGGCCTGAGGTTGCATTTTATCCGAAAATCCTCATGCAAAACCCGGTTTCTGATTATCTGGGCGTTTTCCTCTCCGCAGTTACTCTCCACGATTCCTCGCATTTCACTGAAAGTCCTGAAGACATGTTTTTCTCTAAGTAGGTCAGAACGGAATTTGACTTTACACTGGGTTCCGATTATATTCTTGGTGAACTTTGCATAGTTCTTTCCACCGGCGGGCTACCGTGACCCCGCGCCTGGCTGTGCAGAACGCTTCCCGTGGCAGCGGAAGGCCACCAGGTGCTCTCCCGGCAGGGTCCATCCATCCGACCTTCAGCTGAGTGGCCCTGAGACGGAGGGGTGCCATTTCATCTCCCAGCGTCAGAGGTGGCCTCCAGGGGTCTTGCTGTTGGAGAGATGCTTTTCTTTGTCTTTTTTGTTGTTGTTAGTAAAAACTCAAAAAATCTGAAAGAGCGACTGATGGAAACCAAACTGAGTTGAAACGTATTTATAATGAATCGTGTGCCTTCTTTGTTTAGTGCAAGAGCCAGAGACCGAGAGTCCCCTTCAAGCCCTGTGGCTGTGTACCTAGAAGCAATCCCAGGAGGCTTTCTGACTAGCTTCCCTGTCTGGAAAGTGTGCAGTGGGGGAGAAGGGCGTCACTTTCACAAGTCAGTGCTGCAGACCCGTTTCCATCTGTGACCCGAAGCCTCGGGGCTCTTTGCTCGTCCTTTGAAACCCTTGGGACTTGGGTGATTTCTGGGACCCTCCCCTGTTTTCCCGAGCTGCAGTTTTCAGAGTCCTGTGTCCCCAGGAACACAGAGCTGCAGCGCTAGCGGCGCCTTCCGGAAGCACTCACTCACGACAGCCTCTGGTCCTATTTGCCAGGTGACCCTGAGCACCTTGGGTCACGTTGCAGAGCCTCTATTTTCTCTTCTGTGAAATGGGACTATTCCAGAATGCTCAGCAGGATTGATGAAGGTTAGTGTATAAGCACATCGATGGGGAGGGACCAAAAAGAAACAGACAGCTCCCCCACTTCTCCAGCCTGGCTTATCCTGGGGCCTGAGGTTGCATACTATCTGCTTAAAAAAAACCCTTTCAGAGCCTGGAGCCGAGCTCCCTGTGCTTCAGGAGAGCCTCCCACCAGTTGTCTGCTCTAGGCAAGGTAGTGTATAGATGTCAGCGCTCTTCGCTCAGTTTGTCACATCCACTCCTTCTGCTGTGTCCACAAGTCCATCTCCACGTCTGGGTTTCCTTCCCCGACTATAGGTTCATCAGTACTGTTTTTCTAGATTCCATGCAGCTGCTTCATGTAGTTGTACAACAAAAACTAACACAACACTGTAAAGCAATTATACTCCAATTGAACAACAACAGCAGAAGAAACTCTTTCAGGAAAGTTGCTTTAGTCACCAAAAGATTTAAATCAGAGGGAGTTTTCACCTGATGATTTAGGATTTTTCAGTGCCTTTTCTGCAACAAACATATGTAAAAAGTGTTAAGTGTAGCTATTTTAGAATTTTCTCACTTGGAAGCAATTTCCAGCAGCAGGTCAAACAGTTAAAGGGGAAAAACCCTTAGTCTGCAGCATGCTACCTTGTATATGCTTTCTAGGGAAAAAAAAAATGTTTTTTAAGAAAGCAGGAAAGTTTAGTCGAAGGGCAGAACTTCAGTCTGAGACATTCCACTTCACAGCTGTCTTCAGAAGAAGAGAGGACAGTTCTGTCCAAATCAAGCATCCGATTTCCAGGGAAAGCAGATGAAAAATTAGAAAGTGTGCAGGAAACAGCAGAGATGACTGCTATCAGGTTATAGCCTCTTAGAGTTGGCAGATATTTTCCTCAGATAACAAACCCAAGAGCCTGAGGTCTTCATTCAGGCAGGAGGATGGGGGAGGAGGAGGCAAGCGTGCAGGAAAGATGGGTCTGAATCCACTTGTCTTGTCCAAAATCGACTCTAGGTAAAAGATTAGAAGTCAGGAGAGGCGGGCGGGATATGTGTGTCCATAAAGCAGTTGAGGGTCATCTGGAGAGTTCCTTGGGTTGGAGTCTCTTGGCCCTGTATTATTATTAGGGATTCAAGTTCTGGGGATCTTTTCAGCATCTGGAGGGCAGCCTGAGCCCTCCGGGTAAGGCTTTCATCCCGGGCTGGGGCATGACAGAGACACCCTCTGTCGTGAGCACAGGAGAGGGGAGTCAGGGCTGTGGGCCTCCTCTCAGCTGGGCCTCTTCCTGGCCCCATCCTTTCAGGGCCTACACAGGCCAGTCTCAGTAAGAATTCTGCTGAGTCACTTTATCAAGAATCTCTCTACCCCTGGCATGTGGTGACCCTCTGTATCTAACCAAATGCCTCCTCCCCGCTACCCCGACCCTGGAGGTCTAGTCCCTCTGGTCTGTCCAAGAATCCTGCTGAGCTGGTTTAACAAGAATCACCACCATGTCTTCCCTTGGTCACATTCATCCATGGGCCCTTCACCCTCCACCTGTCAGTAAACTCCCAGCTTTGGTTGGTATCTTGTGTGCTGTAATGGCCACAACTAAGACAGTAGCCTGTAGCCCATAGCCCCAGCTCAACACATCTGAGCTTGTGTGACGATTAGATCTTTGGGTTGCTGTGCCGTTGTTTGTTTGCTTGCTTATTTCTGTTGCAGCCTGTTAGACTCTGGCCTCTATCATCAGATGACAAAGCACAGACTGTGAGCAGGAGTACTCCTCCACCAGAACCAGGAGCTCATTTGACCTGCGTTACATTCTGCGAACATCTGTGGCTCTCTCAAGACACTGTGACATCCTCTTTTGACCAAAAAAAATCAACGGTAATGTGACTATGGGGAGTCTTTTCTCTTAACCTACTAGGACATCCATCACGTGATCAGTCTTCTTCTGCCAATTCAAGGCAAATGCATTTCATGCTTTTTAAAACGGTTTGATGGGTTGCAGTTAATAAAACCTACCCAGATCTTGATTCCTTTGGATCTTTATGGGATCATTTTAGGGTCACATCACTGCCTCTTAAACTTCCCAGCTATCAGTATGGTCTCTTGAAGAGCAGTTTAGCTGCTTGGACTCTCCTCCATCCACCCCTGCAGGGCAGTCCCTGCTCTACAAACAGGCCAAGGCTCCTGAGCACTGTGATTCACCCCCATCCCCGAGCTCAGAGTAGCTATAAATTAACAGTGGGTTCAAATCCCCAAAAATATGTAAAATTGGCAGATTGATTATTCTGTGTTGAAGTCATTTGAGACTCTGCAGCCTCAGGAAGGGTTCTCTGACTCTCTCTTTCTACAGAAAAGCAATTCATGAAATGTTCCAGGAGAAGAGTGTCCTCCCTGGACCAAGAACCTACTAAAATAGCCCCAGCTTCCACTCACCCACCTTGTGTCTCCTCTCCCTATCCCACAATTCATTGCCCCTCACCCAAGTCCCTCTGTCACTTCACAGCCCCACGATTTATCATTCTTTGTGTAAAAGGCATGTGAGTCTTGGCGTCTGCTGCTTCCCACACCTACGTCTTCACCCAGGCTGCCCCATCTCCTCTCAACCAGCCGCCTTTCCCTCATCACCTGGCAAACCACCATTGTGGTTCAAGTCACGTCCAGACCCCTCCTCTTCTGAAAATATCCTTTCCGTCCTTCCCCTTACTCTCTGAAGGAGTATTGCTACTGACTTCTAAGCAAAAATTGGAAAATAGCTCTTTAATATTCCTCACAGAAAAATCAATAGGTGCCCTGTATTGAGCAGTCCTCCCGTTCATTGTGAGAGCCTCTGACTGTCATGCTACATGCTGCACTGTTTCAGTAATAGTCACATCTAAAGCAAATCATATTTTCTCAGTGCAGTCTAAACTGATCGTAAAGTAGAACCCAAACCTCATCACCTTATATCAAGATCATGTAAAGCTCTCAAGGCATCTGAAGTACAAGGAATGATGTAAAAGCGAGAAAAGTGAGCTTCTCTTGTCTTTTGAGAATCCATCACGTGATCAGTCTTCTTCTGCCATCTTTATGCGGTTTTTCATTTTACCCAGATCTTGATTCCTTTGGATCTTTATGGGATCATTTTAGGGTCACATCACTGCCTCTTAAACTTCCCAGCTATCAGTATGGTCTCTTGAAGAGCAGTTTAGCTGCTTGGACTCTCCTCCATCCACCCCTGCAGGGCAGTCCCTGCTCTACAAACAGGCCAAGGCTCCTGAGCACTGTGATTCACCCCCATCCCCGAGCTCAGAGTAGCTATAAATTAACAGTGGGTTCAAATCCCCAAAAATATGTAAAATTGGCAGATTGATTATTCTGTGTTGAAGTCATTTGAGACTCTGCAGCCTCAGGAAGGGTTCTCTGACTCTCTCTTTCTACAGAAAAGCAATTCATGAAATGTTCCAGGAGAAGAGTGTCCTCCCTGGACCAAGAACCTACTAAAATAGCCCCAGCTTCCACTCACCCACCTTGTGTCTCCTCTCCCTATCCCACAATTCATTGCCCCTCACCCAAGTCCCTCTGTCACTTCACAGCCCCACGATTTATCATTCTTTGTGTAAAAGGCATGTGAGTCTTGGCGTCTGCTGCTTCCCACACCTACGTCTTCACCCAGGCTGCCCCATCTCCTCTCAACCAGCCGCCTTTCCCTCATCACCTGGCAAACCACCATTGTGGTTCAAGTCACGTCCAGACCCCTCCTCTTCTGAAAATATCCTTTCCGTCCTTCCCCTTACTCTCTGAAGGAGTATTGCTACTGACTTCTAAGCAAAAATTGGAAAATAGCTCTTTAATATTCCTCACAGAAAAATCAATAGGTGCCCTGTATTGAGCAGTCCTCCCGTTCATTGTGAGAGCCTCTGACTGTCATGCTACATGCTGCACTGTTTCAGTAATAGTCACATCTAAAGCAAATCATATTTTCTCAGTGCAGTCTAAACTGATCGTAAAGTAGAACCCAAACCTCATCACCTTATATCAAGATCATGTAAAGCTCTCAAGGCATCTGAAGTACAAGGAATGATGTAAAAGCGAGAAAAGTGAGCTTCTCTTGTCTTTTGAGAATCTACTTTACTTCCCGGTGCCATCATATTTTTGCACAGTCAGACAGCCTGGTAATAGTCAGACAGCCTGGTAATATTCAGCAATTTGTAGCATAATTTAGTCTCTTCATGTTTCAATTGTATTCATACTGAAGGCTCATTTCCTTGAGTGTCCTCCAGCTGGAATCCAGGATTTTAAATGAAAGTTGAGCAAGGCAACTCAAGAGGTACTGAAGAAATAAGTCAAAAAAAATTTTTTTTAATGAACAGAGAGATTCTAGCCAAAGTCACAGAATCCAGTTACACAGATATTACTTGTTACTAACGGTGTGACCCTTGGTGGGCTGCATGTTATCTGTCACAGGCTTTGACTCATGGACTACACAGTGCCTAATACGATGTGCTTTGAGCACTCTCTTAAAGGATGAAAACACTGACATCTGGGGAGTGAGAAAAAGCTTCTATTTCACCAAGGGTGTCTCCACAGTGACTCGTGGCAGGTAAACTCAACATTTTCATGGTGTTGACATTAAAACTCCACACTGCATTCATGTGTGCTCAGTGTTCAGTTGTGTCCAGCTGTTCGCAGCCCCATGGAGTGTAGCCCACCAGCTCCTCTGTCCATAGTATTCTCCAGGCAAGAATACTGGAGTGGGTTGCCCTTTCCTCCTCCAGGAGATCTTCCATCCCACAGATGGAACTTGTGTCTCCAGCACTGAGCCACCTGAGAAGCCAAAACTCCATGCTACCCTGTAATAAATGTTTAGTCATCTATGGTACCTTCACAGGACTCCTTATACAAACATATCCTAACTTTTACTCTCTGAAGGAGTATTGCTACTGACTTCTAAGCAAAATTGGAAAATAGCTCTTTAATATTCCTCACAGAAAAATCAATAGGTGCCCTGTATTGAGCAGTCCTCCCGTTCATTGTGAGAGCCTCTGACTGTCATGCTACATGCTGCACTGTTTCAGTAATAGTCACATCTAAAGCAAATCATATTTTCTCAGTGCAGTCTAAACTGATCGTAAAGTAGAACCCAAACCTCATCACCTTATATCAAGATCATGTAAAGCTCTCAAGGCATCTGAAGTACAAGGAATGATGTAAAAGCGAGAAAAGTGAGCTTCTCTTGTCTTTTGAGAATCTACTTTACTTCCCGGTGCCATCATATTTTTGCACAGTCAGACAGCCTGGTAATAGTCAGACAGCCTGGTAATATTCAGCAATTTGTAGCATAATTTAGTCTCTTCATGTTTCAATTGTATTCATACTGAAGGCTCATTTCCTTGAGTGTCCTCCAGCTGGAATCCAGGATTTTAAATGAAAGTTGAGCAAGGCAACTCAAGAGGTACTGAAGAAATAAGTCAAAAAAAATTTTTTTTTTTAATGAACAGAGAGATTCTAGCCAAATTCACAGAATCCAGTTACACAGATATTACTTGTTACTAACGGTGTGACCCTTGGTGGGCTGCATGTTATCTGTCACAGGCTTTGACTCATGGACTACACAGTGCCTAATACGATGTGCTTTGAGCACTCTCTTAAAGGATGAAAACACTGACATCTGGGGAGTGAGAAAAAGCTTCTATTTCACCAAGGGTGTCTCCACAGTGACTCGTGGCAGGTAAACTCAACATTTTCATGGTGTTGACATTAAAACTCCACACTGCATTCATGTGTGCTCAGTGTTCAGTTGTGTCCAGCTGTTCGCAGCCCCATGGAGTGTAGCCCACCAGCTCCTCTGTCCATAGTATTCTCCAGGCAAGAATACTGGAGTGGGTTGCCCTTTCCTCCTCCAGGAGATCTTCCATCCCACAGATGGAACTTGTGTCTCCAGCACTGAGCCACCTGAGAAGCCAAAACTCCATGCTACCCTGTAATAAATGTTTAGTCATCTATGGTACCTTCACAGGACTCCTTATACAAACATATCCTAACTTTTACTCAAAAAAATCATTGTTTGATGCACTCAGAAGACAACAAACATTGTGAAAACATGCCCATGAGCATTTCTGCTTAGTAAAACCAGCCCCATCCATGGGGATGGGGTCACTTCCTCTGGAAATGACTGCAACTGACTTCCTCTGTTCTGGGGACAGGAGGACCTGGAAACTAATGTGTCATGACATGTATGCTCTTAGTTCACCACAAAAGATAAGAGGCTGAAATATAAAGTAGGTCCCACCAGTCTTAAGTTGACTTAAGAATGATAGGTCTATTACATTAGTGCAATTAGACCAACAGTCTCAATACAGAACATGCAACAGGAGAGAGAGTGTGCCTGGTAGCACAGGCTAATGCTCCCATATTTGGTTAACCCTTCTCAAATTACTAGAGGAGGATAAATCCCTGTTTCAGCTTATCTGGCTGAAGATGAATGAGAATAAGTTGGGAAAGAGGAGAATTATGATCATGATGGAAATTTTAAGATACTGAAATGTTAGGCATAAAAGCAGAAAAAAAAAAAATGTCAAAGCTGCAAGAAAAATTAGAAAGAATCTTATTCCACATTTTTTTCTGTTTCACAGTTGGAGGACTTATAGTCAGAAGAGTCAGGTTGCTTATTTACTGTCCCTCACTTAGCTAAATTCAGAAATGGCACAAATACGCTTTTTTGAAACACTGCAGTGCTTCTATTTCACCAAGGGTGTCTCCACAGTGACTCGTGGCAGGTAAACTCAACATTTTCATGGTGTTGACATTAAAACTCCACACTGCATTCATGTGTGCTCAGTGTTCAGTTGTGTCCAGCTGTTCGCAGCCCCATGGAGTGTAGCCCACCAGCTCCTCTGTCCATAGTATTCTCCAGGCAAGAATACTGGAGTGGGTTGCCCTTTCCTCCTCCAGGAGATCTTCCATCCCACAGATGGAACTTGTGTCTCCAGCACTGAGCCACCTGAGAAGCCAAAACTCCATGCTACCCTGTAATAAATGTTTAGTCATCTATGGTACCTTCACAGGACTCCTTATACAAACATATCCTAACTTTTACTCAAAAAAATCATTGTTTGATGCACTCAGAAGACAACAAACATTGTGAAAACATGCCCATGAGCATTTCTGCTTAGCAAAACCAGCCCCATCCATGGGGATGGGGTCACTTCCTCTGGAAATGACTGCAACTGACTTCCTCTGTTCTGGGGACAGGAGGACCTGGAAACTAATGTGTCATGACATGTATGCTCTTAGTTCACCACAAAAGATAAGAGGCTGAAATATAAAGTAGGTCCCACCAGTCTTAAGTTGACTTAAGAATGATAGGTCTATTACATTAGTGCAATTAGACCAACAGTCTCAATACAGAACATGCAACAGGAGAGAGAGTGTGCCTGGTAGCACAGGCTAATGCTCCCATATTTGGTTAACCCTTCTCAAATTACTAGAGGAGGATAAATCCCTGTTTCAGCTTATCTGGCTGAAGATGAATGAGAATAAGTTGGGAAAGAGGAGAATTATGATCATGATGGAAATTTTAAGATACTGAAATGTTAGGCATAAAAGCAGAAAAAAAAAAATGTCAAAGCTGCAAGAAAAATTAGAAAGAATCTTATTCCACATTTTTTTCTGTTTCACAGTTGGAGGACTTATAGTCAGAAGAGTCAGGTTGCTTATTTACTGTCCCTCACTTAGCTAAATTCAGAAATGGCACAAATACGCTTTTTTGAAACACTGCAGTGCTTTTTATATGGCAGCAAGGCTCCATCTCCAAATATCAATGGGAGGGGAAGCAGCCTGGAGAAGAAGGATCAGGAAAACAATCTGTAGTTACCCAATTCCTGTGAAATGCAAGGCATTTAACAATGCATCTACCACAAAAGTCAGTAATTGTGACTAATATAAGTCCTTATGCATTGCTTGGTTTGAAAAATTTCAGAGGGGAAAGTTTTTAGGAAATCACCGTATGGCTTTGTTTTGTACTCACTCAACCCAGGTGGACTGAATTTGTTCTGTAAAATGAGGGACCTACAGAGAATCACTTCACCATGGGTTAAGTCCTAGGTATGTGTCATGGACCACAGAACACCCCCACCCCCATTGCATGAGGCATATTGACAACACATCCATGTTTTATACCACCAGAGGAAGATGACTGTATGTATGAGTGCTCAAAGAGCCTTCTAAACTCCTTAATTTTAGAGTTGGGCTCCAATTCCCAAGAAAACAACATCATCCTTTTTTTTATTTAATTTTGACCTCTTTTATTGATTTTCCATTCACTCATTTTTCATCCATCTTTATTTTTCAGCCCGTGTTGACCTCCCACTGCAGTGACCTCTCTCACCGCAGAGCACTGGCTCGGGGTGCATGTGCTCCAGAGTGCTGGCTCGTAATTGGACACACCGGTCCAGCTGTTCCTCAGCACGTAGGACCTTCTTGGGCCAGGGATCGCACTGGTGCCCCTTGCACTGCAAGGTGGACTCTTTACCCACTGGACCACCAGGGAAGCCTGACATCATTCATTTTGCTGGCTGGATTTGGATCCCCTGCCAGAAGGCCCAGAGTACCAGCACAGCCAGCAGGTTCCTAGTGTCTCAGGGTGACATTCAAGAGCATCAGTGGACAGCATCTCTATCCAGGCCAGCCACGCACCCCATTGAGACAAGGTACTCAGGCTTCTCTGGATGCCCACTCCTCCCCCAACACACTGCACGTCTGTGCAGCTCTATCCTCTCTGTCCTTATCAGAGCTGTGTGTCTACTATGCTGGGTGTGGACAACAGTCTCAGTGCTTTTGATACATATACACCTGTTTCTTGGGCTTTTCTGGGCTTCTCTGGTGGCTCAGATGGTGAAGAATCTGCCTACAATGCAGGAGACCCAGGTTTCGATACCTGGGTCAGGGAAGATCCCTTGGAGAAGGAAATGGCAACCCATGCCAGTATTCTTTGCTGGAGAGTCCCATGGACAGAGGAGTTTGCAGGCTATATAGCCCATGGAGTGGCAAAGAGTCAGACACGGCTGTGTGTGTGCATGTGTGCGTGCGTGTGTGTGTGTGTGTGTCTGTGTGTCTGTGTGTGTGTGTCTGGGCCATTCAGGATGCAATATCAAAGTACCATAGAGTGGGTGCCTTAAAAACGGTAAACCTGGGTTTCTCCCAGTTCTGGAGGCTGAAATTCCAAGATTAAGCCAATCCCATGGCTGGTGAGAACTTGGTCCCTGCTCTGTCTCCAAAAGTGGACTTGTGTGTCTGTGCTCAGATGTTAACCCGTGAGCTCTTAGTAAGGATCACTAAGTTAGCAGGAAAATGCAGCACTCTGGGGCCTGGACACACACTGACTTGTTACCCAAGGATGGAGAGGAGATAGATGGAGGTGGTGGTGGTGAAGGTAGACAGGATGATGGGAGAGCTTTGTCTCATTCACAACTTTATTCATGAAAACCTCCAAATTCAAGTCCTTGTGACCTCTCACCCTTTGACTCTAGAGTCTTTCCAGTGTACTCACACTCAGCACCTTTGCTTCTCAAAAAGCAAATTCTGAGTAATGAGAACAAAATCAGACACTGAAAATATGGGGAAATATCAGTCAATGCAGAGAAAAAAAAAAAACAAGGTCCAGAGGTGAGAGTAAGTTTGATATTCTCCCAAAATATGAAAGCAGAAAAAAAAAGGTGAAATCAAAGAAGCACGCAGAAGCCAGATCATGTTGAGCGCTTTGGGCCATGGAAAGCAGTTTGGATTTTATTCTTAGTGTGTGTGAAACTGTGAGGGAAGTTTACATGGGAAGGGGATGCTCTGGCTCATGTTTTAAAAGAACTCTCTGACGGCCTCGTGGAAGACGTGGCCAGGGACAAGCTACAGTCCTGACAAGAGGTCAGACTTCACTCACCCTCTACTTCAGAAGAAAAGCCCCAGATTCACTGTAGTTGCTGGGCATCCACAACCATGCAGCCTGTGGGAAACGACTCACGTTTGAGAAGCTTTCTAGCTTCTTCAGGCATCACTGATTCTTTGCTGGAGAGTCCCATGGACAGAGGAGTTTGCAGGCTATATAGCCCATGGAGTGGCAAAGAGTCAGACACGGCTGTGTGTGTGCATGTGTGCGTGCGTGTGTGTGTGTGTGTGTCTGTGTGTCTGTGTGTGTGTGTCTGGGCCATTCAGGATGCAATATCAAAGTACCATAGAGTGGGTGCCTTAAAAACGGTAAACCTGGGTTTCTCCCAGTTCTGGAGGCTGAAATTCCAAGATTAAGCCAATCCCATGGCTGGTGAGAACTTGGTCCCTGCTCTGTCTCCAAAAGTGGACTTGTGTGTCTGTGCTCAGATGTTAACCCGTGAGCTCTTAGTAAGGATCACTAAGTTAGCAGGAAAATGCAGCACTCTGGGGCCTGGACACACACTGACTTGTTACCCAAGGATGGAGAGGAGATAGATGGAGGTGGTGGTGGTGAAGGTAGACAGGATGATGGGAGAGCTTTGTCTCATTCACAACTTTATTCATGAAAACCTCCAAATTCAAGTCCTTGTGACCTCTCACCCTTTGACTCTAGAGTCTTTCCAGTGTACTCACACTCAGCACCTTTGCTTCTCAAAAAGCAAATTCTGAGTAATGAGAACAAAATCAGACACTGAAAATATGGGGAAATATCAGTCAATGCAGAGAAAAAAAAAAAAAAAAACAAGGTCCAGAGGTGAGAGTAAGTTTGATATTCTCCCAAAATATGAAAGCAGAAAAAAAAAGGTGAAATCAAAGAAGCACGCAGAAGCCAGATCATGTTGAGCGCTTTGGGCCATGGAAAGCAGTTTGGATTTTATTCTTAGTGTGTGTGAAACTGTGAGGGAAGTTTACATGGGAAGGGGATGCTCTGGCTCATGTTTTAAAAGAACTCTCTGACGGCCTCGTGGAAGACGTGGCCAGGGACAAGCTACAGTCCTGACAAGAGGTCAGACTTCACTCACCCTCTACTTCAGAAGAAAAGCCCCAGATTCACTGTAGTTGCTGGGCATCCACAACCATGCAGCCTGTGGGAAACGACTCACGTTTGAGAAGCTTTCTAGCTTCTTCAGGCATCACTGATGCTTTGTCTGAGAGCTGGATCTCACCCCATTGCCCCACAGCCTTGTGTTCTGTCTGCCTGACTCAGCACATGCAAGGAGGCGAGGACACACATGGCCTGGATAGCGGGGCTGACTGTGTCAGTGCTGGGGCTCAAGTGCAGAGGCAGAGCTGGAGATGGGGCGGTGGGATACAGACTTGGGCTGGGGGAGGGGACGTGGCTCCCCTGACCTCCTCTCTTGAGCTCCCTCCCCTGTGAGCATCTTTACACCCCAACTTCCAGTGAAGGGTTTGGCTTTGAAAAGCGGCTGTATTTCCCAGAACAATACATATGCCTTCCTTCAAAACCCTGATCATCATGAGCAGAGTGGAGTTTGCTGCAATTTAAAATGTCAACCAGCTTATGTCCAGGCGTTAAGCTCATTTTGCTCTTAAAATCTATGTAAAAATGCTGCTCTCCTCAAGCTCTCATTTTATTTTATTTTATTTTATTTTATTTTTGGCCACTTCTATTGGTCTTTCATTTATTTCCATCTTTTGTTCTTTTGGCCTGTGTGAGCCTCCCATCACAGCAGCCTCTCTTGTTGCAGAGCACCAGCTCTGGGTGCATGCACTCCAGAGCTCCACTTGGTAGTTGGACACATCCATCCAGCTGCTCCGCAGCATGTGGAATCTTCCCAGGCCAGGGATCTTCCCGGCACCCCTTGCACTGCAAGGCAGTGTCCTTACCCACTGGATCACCAGGGAAGCCCTCTCATTTTACTTTGATATGGATTTTTGTCACATACTGGAAGCTCTGTAAAGCCTGTCCTGTGAAGAATGTCCCCACGTCCTCACACAGCCCAGTATGTGTGGTCCACTTGCACCCTCAGGGGTCTGAATGGTGATTTATAACCTAGCTATTATCCATGGCATCTACAGGACCCATGAGAAGCTTGAGTTTCCTGAATATTTTTGTTGTACAGTTACTAAGCTATGTCTGACTCTTTGAAACTCCATGGACTGCAGCACACCAGGCTTTCCTGTCCCTCACTATCTCCCAGAGTTTGCTCAAACTCATATCCATTGAGTTGGTGATATTATCTAACCATTTCATCCTCTGTTGTCCCTTCTCCTCCTTCCCTCAATCTTTTTCAGCATCAGGGGTCTTTTCCAACAAGTCCTCTCTTTGCATCAGGTGGCCAAAGTATTAGAGCTTCAGCTTCAGCATCAGTCCGGTGACTGTGTCAGTGCTGGGGCTCAAGTGCAGAGGCAGAGCTGGAGATGGGGCGGTGGGATACAGACTTGGGCTGGGGGAGGGGACGTGGCTCCCCTGACCTCCTCTCTTGAGCTCCCTCCCCTGTGAGCATCTTTACACCCCAACTTCCAGTGAAGGGTTTGGCTTTGAAAAGCGGCTGTATTTCCCAGAACAATACATATGCCTTCCTTCAAAACCCTGATCATCATGAGCAGAGTGGAGTTTGCTGCAATTTAAAATGTCAACCAGCTTATGTCCAGGCGTTAAGCTCATTTTGCTCTTAAAATCTATGTAAAAATGCTGCTCTCCTCAAGCTCTCATTTTATTTTATTTTATTTTATTTTATTTTTGGCCACTTCTATTGGTCTTTCATTTATTTCCATCTTTTGTTCTTTTGGCCTGTGTGAGCCTCCCATCACAGCAGCCTCTCTTGTTGCAGAGCACCAGCTCTGGGTGCATGCACTCCAGAGCTCCACTTGGTAGTTGGACACATCCATCCAGCTGCTCCGCAGCATGTGGAATCTTCCCAGGCCAGGGATCTTCCCGGCACCCCTTGCACTGCAAGGCAGTGTCCTTACCCACTGGATCACCAGGGAAGCCCTCTCATTTTACTTTGATATGGATTTTTGTCACATACTGGAAGCTCTGTAAAGCCTGTCCTGTGAAGAATGTCCCCACGTCCTCACACAGCCCAGTATGTGTGGTCCACTTGCACCCTCAGGGGTCTGAATGGTGATTTATAACCTAGCTATTATCCATGGCATCTACAGGACCCATGAGAAGCTTGAGTTTCCTGAATATTTTTGTTGTACAGTTACTAAGCTATGTCTGACTCTTTGAAACTCCATGGACTGCAGCACACCAGGCTTTCCTGTCCCTCACTATCTCCCAGAGTTTGCTCAAACTCATATCCATTGAGTTGGTGATATTATCTAACCATTTCATCCTCTGTTGTCCCTTCTCCTCCTTCCCTCAATCTTTTTCAGCATCAGGGGTCTTTTCCAACAAGTCCTCTCTTTGCATCAGGTGGCCAAAGTATTAGAGCTTCAGCTTCAGCATCAGTCCTTTCAATGAATATTCAGCGTTGATTTCTTTAGGATTGACTGGTTTGATCTCCGTGTTGTTCAAGGGGCTCTCAAGAGTGTTCTCCAGCACCGCAGTTTGAAAGCATTCATTCTTAAGGTGCTCAGTCTTCTTTATGGTCCAGCTCTCACATCGGTATATGACTATTGGAAAAACCATAGCTTTGACTGGACTGATCTTTGTTGGCAAAGTGATATCTCTGCTTTTGAAAATGTTGTCTAGGTTTGTCATAGCTTTGTTGAATGTTCGAGTCCCTAAAAGCTCATGGTGAAACCTAACCCCTCCTGATGGTGTCAGGAGGGGAAGCCTATGGGAGGTGATGAGGGTGAAACCCCCAGGATATGCCTTTGTAAAGGAGACCCCAGAGCCTCTGGGTCTGGTGAGGACTCAGAGAGAAGGCGCCATCTGTGAACCAGGAAATGGGCCCTCAGCAGACACTGAATCTACCGGACCCTTGATCTGAGAAATGAGTGTCTGCTATTTCTGTTGCTTCTAAGCTACCCTGTCTATGGTACTCAGTTATCGCAGCCTGAATGAACAAGGACAAAACTGAAACATCTTTTCTGCTCAAGGAGGCAGAGTTCTAACCCCCAGGCACTGGGCCCACATTGTCCCCCAGGCCTGGGAGCAGCAGCATCAATGGAGCTGGGGGCTGCGCCAGGTTAAGGGTGGGATGGTCTGGGCAGGACAAGCGAAGCAGACCGCTTACGACTGCCTCAACATGACAGCCCCTCTGAGGTCACCCGGATGTTCATGGAAGGAGGAGCGGGATACACTCAGGTGGTCTTGTTAGATTTTCTTGTTCAGAAACTCAGTGATGAAGTGGCTGGCACAGCAGCAGGAGATTTCAGATCCTGAAACCTGAGGGTTTAGGGCTCCTGTTCTGACTGAGGACAGGAAAGCAACAGATGCCCTATGCCCTCTGCCACAAGCTAGGGAATGTGGGGCACAGAGCTGAGCATGAGTGGATTCTTATAGATCCATCGCTATTTTCCTCCTAATGAACTGCCTCATTCCAGTTATCATCTCTCCTCCGTGTCTCTCTTTCATACAACGCCCCGTTTTCTCTAGGTTCTGAGGTTGGCAAATGCCAATAGAGAAGGGCTGTCCTTTTCTGCCTCATAGTCCATCACTAAAGACTGCTCACCCTTGCTCTCTCTGTGCCTTAACAGACTGCCCTTGAGCACTGGATGTTGGCTGCTGGGGGCGCCTACCTGAGTCTGAAGTTCTTAGCCGGTGAGCCGCCATCCTACTTCAGGATGTAAACTTCCATGTGTCTTACCATTCACCGGAGGAACATTATTCACAAGCTGCTAAAAACCCAGGATGTCAAAGGCAAGCTTTATAGCATCAGCTGAGGCAAACAGATCACTGTCAGGCTTACTACAATAACCCCTGTTTATGGGTGATGAATTTTATTTGCAAGTTTATGATAAATATCTGAGACATCAGATATCGTGTTGTAATCAGCTTTTATGGGCTTTTGTCTTCTCTGTGCTTTGAAGGGACACACACACCTATTCCTGGGACTTAGACAGACTGCGACTCAGGCCGTGATTCCCTGGGCGGCCTTGGGGATGCTGCTCAATGTCTCTGCTCTGCATCTTTATAAAGCCTACCTTGTGTGAATGAGATGAGAATTAATTGAGCATTAGTCTTAATGTTTTTGAAAGATTTGTAAGTGCTCTGTGTGGTCGTCAGGTCAGCAGCTTTATGAGTTTGCGTCCTTTTTGTTGGTTTTCACTGATGGCTCTTTTTTCTTTTCTTTTATTAAACCGTGAAAATCAACCCCAGCACAAGGCTTCCTGTTACTCTCTGGTTTTGCAGAGCCTGGTGGCAGTGGAAGTTGACGTGGCAGAGTTCCAGGGTCTTACTGGTCGGACGTGCTGCCCCTTCTTGTTCTCTGCTCTGCAGAGTGAGAGTTCTGCTCGAGCCAACTGGTTTGGACCAGGCCTCATAGAAGGGTGGGTCTCAGAAGTGCAGATCTGTGTGTGTGCCCTGGGGGTCATTAGGCTTGAACACAGCCTGGGTTATCAAGGAATCAGTTCATCTCCATCAGGATGCAGCGAAGGAGCGTATAGCCATCTATGAAATCAGTCACACTTGTATCTCTGAGGAGGGAGATGTCCACACTGGGGACACTCTGTCTGTGGTGGGAGGCACTTGAGGGTCAGCATTCAGTGTCCTGTGGTTTCTCCTTCACCCTCCCTCTGGAGGAGCAGGCAGTGCACAGCCCGCCAAACAGTCACAGAAGCCCCTGGGGTTTTTCCACTCTGACCCATGGATGGGAATCCTTGGTTCACAGGGATGAGGCACAGGGGTGAGGCATGCCCAGGGGACTTTTATTGGGTTCCTAGAAAATGTGTCAATGGCCCTGGAATTCAGTTCCACCCAGACGCCTGCTATATCATCTTGAATAAGTTCTACAAATGGCCTTATCCCTCTGTCCTCACTGACTGAACAGAGGAAATAATCTCTCCCAACTTGGACAGGGGGATGGAATGTGGTTACATTCCCAAGGACCTGTTATTAAGCAGAGGCTGGTGGAAAGTTCATTGTTTAAACGCTGAGCCATCTAACATGATAAAGGTTATTTAAAAGACACAGATACTGCTCAAAGGTAAGTTAATCATTACACTAGATTTCTATGTGACTCAAAAAGCAGTGTCTCAGGAAAATGCTGACACAGCTGTTCGCTGCAATCACCTCTTCACTGGGTGCACTGATGCCCTCAGCTCACAGCTTCTTGACCGCATTCCAGAAAAAGCATGCCCCCCACACCTAGCTGATGGCTGCACCCTGCATTCCACACTGCTTGTCTCTGAGTGTGATATCTATAGTGTACCTTTACATGGTACAAATATGAACCAAGAGAAGCAATGAGGACAAACCGCTGCTCCTGCAATTCACATACATTCAAAAGTAAAGCTCCTTGGGTTGAATCCATTCCAATAGGAAAACTCAAATGAATTTTCAGTGTTTAATCTGGAACCTTCAGCCACTGTAAAACTTGTCAGCATCGCTAAAATTAAAAGTGCTACATATTCAGACATGAGGTAATAAAGGCATCACGGTTGCCTTTTCACCTCAGCTATTTAATTCCCATAACACTTTGGCCATGGAGTAGGAATGGAATTTTTAATGTCTAAAACATTTTCATTATATTTGCCTCTAGCTTTATAGCAATCAAATTGTATTATTTATTTTCTGAGCTTTTACTCTCTATATGGATTTTACTAAGTGAAATGTACACATTGTCACTGCCAGCCAATTAATTGCCTAAGTCTCATTATTTGTGTCCAACAAGTGAACTAAGAAGATTTAAAACATGATGATAGCTTGCTAGGAGCTCAACAGTATATTCAGGGAATGAAACAAGTCCATGATTAATAATAAGCAGACAGCAATATGCTTACTGGCAATTTAGGTTCACAAATAAAATAAACTGCTGCTGGTGCCATCCAGACTGCTGTCAACTAGAAATTCATTTAATACAATCCAAAGGGTGAGATGTTAAGGATGAAATGAGTTGAGTCCAATCACAACAGGCTTGCATTGTTAGGGCTGATGCTCTCAGCCAAGGAAGGAAAGGCCGGAGTGCAGCCTGAGGCCGTGCTATGAACTTGAAGCAGAACAGTCATAGGCCCTCTGTCCTCTGCGCCCTGTCCCACCAGTAACCCATGACCCCAGCCTCCTAGCTCCTGGAACGTAGCCGTGAGATGGTGGGAAAGAGTTATTGGTTTTGCCCTCCCACGCTGGTCCCTGACTCAGGACTCATGAAACCTTTGGAATCCCAGACTGAGGGGGACATCTTTTCTTCTAATGAGGCAACTGTGAGTGGGCTTCTTGACGAGGGCTGGCTTCCAGGAAGACCCAGCTGGGACTAGAAGCTTGGAATTTTCAACTCCACCTCCATTCACAACGAGGAAGAAACTGGGGTTGGATCACAAACAAAAAGAAAGCATAGCTTTTTAGTGTGATATCTATAGTGTACCTTTACATGGTACAAATATGAACCAAGAGAAGCAATGGGCTCCTGCAATTCACATACATTCAAAAGTAAAGCTCCTTGGGTTGAATCCATTCCAATAGGAAAACTCAAATGAATTTTCAGTGTTTAATCTGGAACCTTCAGCCACTGTAAAACTTGTCAGCATCGCTAAAATTAAAAGTGCTACATATTCAGACATGAGGTAATAAAGGCATCACGGTTGCCTTTTCACCTCAGCTATTTAATTCCCATAACACTTTGGCCATGGAGTAGGAATGGAATTTTTAATGTCTAAAACATTTTCATTATATTTGCCTCTAGCTTTATAGCAATCAAATTGTATTATTTATTTTCTGAGCTTTTACTCTCTATATGGATTTTACTAAGTGAAATGTACACATTGTCACTGCCAGCCAATTAATTGCCTAAGTCTCATTATTTGTGTCCAACAAGTGAACTAAGAAGATTTAAAACATGATGATAGCTTGCTAGGAGCTCAACAGTATATTCAGGGAATGAAACAAGTCCATGATTAATAATAAGCAGACAGCAATATGCTTACTGGCAATTTAGGTTCACAAATAAAATAAACTGCTGCTGGTGCCATCCAGACTGCTGTCAACTAGAAATTCATTTAATACAATCCAAAGGGTGAGATGTTAAGGATGAAATGAGTTGAGTCCAATCACAACAGGCTTGCATTGTTAGGGCTGATGCTCTCAGCCAAGGAAGGAAAGGCCGGAGTGCAGCCTGAGGCCGTGCTATGAACTTGAAGCAGAACAGTCATAGGCCCTCTGTCCTCTGCGCCCTGTCCCACCAGTAACCCATGACCCCAGCCTCCTAGCTCCTGGAACGTAGCCGTGAGATGGTGGGAAAGAGTTATTGGTTTTGCCCTCCCACGCTGGTCCCTGACTCAGGACTCATGAAACCTTTGGAATCCCAGACTGAGGGGGACATCTTTTCTTCTAATGAGGCAACTGTGAGTGGGCTTCTTGACGAGGGCTGGCTTCCAGGAAGACCCAGCTGGGACTAGAAGCTTGGAATTTTCAACTCCACCTCCATTCACAACGAGGAAGAAACTGGGGTTGGATCACAAACAAAGAAAGCATGCTCCATCTCGGCATTCTGTTTTGAGGTTCACAGACTGCTTTGGGGCCCGGGGTGGCTTCACATCCAAATCTAGGAAGCACGCTCTACAGACCCTAATGTGGATCTTTCCTCTGTGTACAGGTCACTTTCTGCCCACAGAGTTCTCCATCCACCATCCTGCATATGAGTCATCTCCACCTGAGTCCTGTTTCCTCCACCAACTGAACATCGCACTCACATGGTATCTTCTCTGAACCCATCAGCCCACATGAGGGCTTCTGCTCACACGCTGTGGGTCCTAGTTCCTGCAG
Organism: Tragulus kanchil; assembly: GCA_022376925.1. NCBI lineage: Eukaryota > Metazoa > Chordata > Mammalia > Artiodactyla > Tragulidae > Tragulus > Tragulus kanchil. Next base: position 84,159,110 of record JAIOJX010000031.1, on the reverse strand, counting down.
CTGTGGTTCGGGAGCTTGTTAGAGATGCATACTCTTCAGCCCCATTCCAGACTGTCTGAGTCAGAGTCTGCAATCAAACAAGAACCCCCGGGGAATTTTGTGCCCAGTGAGGGTGGAGAGGCACTGGTTTTGAGTGCATGGATCCCCTCCTCACAGCATCTGTGGCTGTTACCACTGAACCACAGGGGAGAAGCAAGGCCCCACTTGCTGTGGGGCCCCTCTGAGCACACTCAGGGCCACAGCTGCTTCCTTGGTGGCATCTCACTTCCCCTTGGACAGAGTTTTATGGAGGAAAGAACCTCATGTGCCTTTGCTGTCTTTGCCATACTTGGCCTGGTGTCTGACCAGGTGTGTTGTGCAGTGGATGAAGGAAAGAATGAATGAAGAAAGTGGGTGGATTACCCTATCCTTCCACTCCTGGAGCAGCAGCAGCACCCTCATGGGGTGAACGTGACATCACAGGGAAAAGAGAGGAGAAACTAAAGCAAAGCCCACCCAGTGGAGAGAAGACCCCAGGAGCTGGGGAAAGACTTGAGATGTCCTCCAGGTCCCCAGTCAAAGGAAAGGACTGACATTCTTAGGACCATTAGCACCCAGGTCCCTATCCAGCCAAAGAAAGTTTACACTTGTAAGACTTGCTGCTCAAATGAACCACCCTTGAGTACAATTCCACTCCTGCGTGGATCACTGCCAAGAAGCTCTCTTGGTGGTTTCTAACTGAAAAAGTGTCTTCAGGAAGACCCAGCTGGGACTAGAAGTTTTTCCCATCCACCAGAGGAAGAAACTGGGGTTGGATCACAAACAAAGAAAGCATGCTCCATCTCGGCATTCTGTTTTGAGGTTCACAGACTGCTTTGGGGCCCGGGGTGGCTTCACATCCAAATCTAGGAAGCACGCTCTACAGACCCTAATGTGGATCTTTCCTCTGTGTACAGGTCACTTTCTGCCCACAGAGTTCTCCATCCACCATCCTGCATATGAGTCATCTCCACCTGAGTCCTGTTTCCTCCACCAACTGAACATCGCACTCACATGGTATCTTCTCTGAACCCATCAGCCCACATGAGGGCTTCTGCTCACACGCTGTGGGTCCTAGTTCCTGCAGCTGTGGTTCGGGAGCTTGTTAGAGATGCATACTCTTCAGCCCCATTCCAGACTGTCTGAGTCAGAGTCTGCAATCAAACAAGAACCCCCGGGGAATTTTGTGCCCAGTGAGGGTGGAGAGGCACTGGTTTTGAGTGCATGGATCCCCTCCTCACAGCATCTGTGGCTGTTACCACTGAACCACAGGGGAGAAGCAAGGCCCCACTTGCTGTGGGGCCCCTCTGAGCACACTCAGGGCCACAGCTGCTTCCTTGGTGGCATCTCACTTCCCCTTGGACAGAGTTTTATGGAGGAAAGAACCTCATGTGCCTTTGCTGTCTTTGCCATACTTGGCCTGGTGTCTGACCAGGTGTGTTGTGCAGTGGATGAAGGAAAGAATGAATGAAGAAAGTGGGTGGATTACCCTATCCTTCCACTCCTGGAGCAGCAGCAGCACCCTCATGGGGTGAACGTGACATCACAGGGAAAAGAGAGGAGAAACTAAAGCAAAGCCCACCCAGTGGAGAGAAGACCCCAGGAGCTGGGGAAAGACTTGAGATGTCCTCCAGGTCCCCAGTCAAAGGAAAGGACTGACATTCTTAGGACCATTAGCACCCAGGTCCCTATCCAGCCAAAGAAAGTTTACACTTGTAAGACTTGCTGCTCAAATGAACCACCCTTGAGTACAATTCCACTCCTGCGTGGATCACTGCCAAGAAGCTCTCTTGGTGGTTTCTAACTGAAAAAAAGTGTCTTCACTCAGCTTTCCATAACAGCCCCCAGAGTGATTGCAACTGTTTTTCCAGCTTCTTCCATTGTGTTCTTTCTCTGGTTCCTGTATATTTCAGATGCATGGGCATCACTGTTGTCCTTTAGCAAAACAGCCTGCCAGCCCATCTCTGTTTGTGCCTTTGCACATGCTTTCCTCCACTGAACTCTGCTTTCTCCCCACCCACAATCGTCCAGTCTTACTTACTCTGCCTTCTAGATAGACTTCCAGATCCCTCCCCATCCAGGACACCTTCCCTAAGCAGTGGAACTGAACACATGCCCAACTTCCCCAGTTCAGTTCAGTCACTCAGTCATGTCTGACTCTTTGTGACCCTCTGGACAGCAGCACACCAGGCTTCCCTGCCCTTCACCATCTCTTGGAGCTTGCTCAGACTCATGTCCACTGAGCTGGTGATGCCATCCAACATCTCGTCCTTTGTCACCCTCTTCTTCTGCCTTCTTTTTTTTTCTCACCTCCTCCAGGCTTTTACCAGAACCACTTGTGGTCATGATGTGCACACTTACCAGAGTGAACATGATCTATAATTACTTAAATCTATTTCTGTAATCAAATGATGGTCTTTCAGGGCTTCCCTGGTGGTCCAGTGGGTAGAGAGTCTGCCTTCCACTGCAAGGAGCGCCGGTTCAATCCCTGGCACAGGAAGATCCCACATGCTGCAAAGCGGCTGGACCAGTGTATCCAATTATGAGCCACATTCTGGAGCGCATGCGCCCAGAGCCAGTGCTCTGCTACAGGTGAGGTCACTGCAATGGGAGGCCCACACAGGCTGAAGAATAAAGATGGATGAAAACAAATAAATGAAAGACCAATAAAAAAGTGGTCAAAAATTTAAAAAAATATATACATAAATCATAAGTGATGGTCTTCAAGAAAAGTTTGAATCATTTTTCTGACTTCACAGTGCCTATAGGAGTGTTTTATATAGATTTATTCCTCAAAATACTTCCCAAACTATTGCTTAGGGGCAGGTTTACACTTGTAAGACTTGCTGCTCAAATGAACCCTAGTCTCCTGTTGGGTTTTGGTTTCTAACTGAAAAAAAGTGTCTTCACTCAGCTTTCCATAACAGCCCCCAGAGTGATTGCAACTGTTTTTCCAGCTTCTTCCATTGTGTTCTTTCTCTGGTTCCTGTATATTTCAGATGCATGGGCATCACTGTTGTCCTTTAGCAAAACAGCCTGCCAGCCCATCTCTGTTTGTGCCTTTGCACATGCTTTCCTCCACTGAACTCTGCTTTCTCCCCACCCACAATCGTCCAGTCTTACTTACTCTGCCTTCTAGATAGACTTCCAGATCCCTCCCCATCCAGGACACCTTCCCTAAGCAGTGGAACTGAACACATGCCCAACTTCCCCAGTTCAGTTCAGTCACTCAGTCATGTCTGACTCTTTGTGACCCTCTGGACAGCAGCACACCAGGCTTCCCTGCCCTTCACCATCTCTTGGAGCTTGCTCAGACTCATGTCCACTGAGCTGGTGATGCCATCCAACATCTCGTCCTTTGTCACCCTCTTCTTCTGCCTTCTTTTTTTTTCTCACCTCCTCCAGGCTTTTACCAGAACCACTTGTGGTCATGATGTGCACACTTACCAGAGTGAACATGATCTATAATTACTTAAATCTATTTCTGTAATCAAATGATGGTCTTTCAGGGCTTCCCTGGTGGTCCAGTGGGTAGAGAGTCTGCCTTCCACTGCAAGGAGCGCCGGTTCAATCCCTGGCACAGGAAGATCCCACATGCTGCAAAGCGGCTGGACCAGTGTATCCAATTATGAGCCACATTCTGGAGCGCATGTGCCCAGAGCCAGTGCTCTGCTACAGGTGAGGTCACTGCAATGGGAGGCCCACACAGGCTGAAGAATAAAGATGGATGAAAACAAATAAATGAAAGACCAATAAAAAAGTGGTCAAAAATTTAAAAAAATATATACATAAATCATAAGTGATGGTCTTCAAGAAAAGTTTGAATCATTTTTCTGACTTCACAGTGCCTATAGGAGTGTTTTATATAGATTTATTCCTCAAAATACTTCCCAAACTAGTTAGAGTAGATTTGCTTAGGGGTCAAGGTTGAGACAGATTCTGCCACAATGAAAACTTGACACATCAATCACTTTGGTGGAGTTCAAATAATACTATAATATATATTATGGTATTATATAAAATATACACATATATAAATATGTAAAATATATATGCATAAACATATAAAACATTATATATATATATAAAATCTGTGTGAGCAAGATACACAAAGACTTACAAAGTCATCACAAAATAAACATACATGTAGATACTCACAGTTGAATTCCAACATAAGTATTCCCCATACTGACTCTACATCTCTCTTCTTCTCCCTGGAGCCCACCTCCAGGCAACTTGTTTTTCATTTTATCAAACTGCTAACAGGAGGGGGTGCCTTTTCAGGAAAAGAAAGCTTTCTCTTCTCTGCTTGAGGAATTCAGAGTTATTTATACCTAATGCCTTGGACCATCCAAATAGTTAGAAGCAACATTTATTTGATTAAGTACTTCATGGTTATGTTGCAAAAGACAACAGGATAATTGATAAGGATGCCATGCCTTAACAGAAACCAGTGCTTTCACACTTAGCTTGATAATGAATGCTTCATCTCAAAGACAAAGTCAGGAAAAGAAAGCCCAAAGACCTTGTTGAAAAATACACATTTAGGAGCAGTAGGATGAGTGAAATAAGGTAGCAAAGAAAGGTGCCTTCTTGGGTAGTGTGTGCTTGCATACTACGTCACTAAGTCATGTCCAACTCTATGTGACCCTATGAACTAAAATCCACAAGGCTCCTCTACCCATGGGATTTCCCAGGCAAGAAAAATGGAATGGATTGCCATTTCCTCCTGCAGGGGATCTTCCTGACCCAGGGACTGAACCTGCGTCTCCTGCATGGGCAGGTGGATGTTTTTATCACTGATCCACCTGGGAAACCCACCTTTCTGGGCTGTAGCTAAACCAAAACATTGTTTTCAAAAAAGACCAGTTCTTGTATGGCTGAAATAACATGGGGATGTGATCTGAAACTGAAAACTGTTACTGATTAAACATGATCTTATCTCTCTCTCTCTCTCTTTTTTTATTTTTTTTAATGTCTTGGAGATGTTAACTGTGGAAAATCTATTATAATCTAGTTTCAAACTGGAAATTTAACCTATGATTTGTTAAATAAATTCATAACCACTTGGCAATATTTCATAGTCTAAATAGCTAACAGTTGAGGCTCTTGCTGCTGAGAAGTCCCCTCTCTTTGTCTCTGAATTCTGTGAGAAGATCTCACGGTCTACTGTTTTCATCTTTGGTTGGGCCTCTAAGCATCATGGTAGCTCTTAAGGGCATGGCTGGATCACATCTGGTCATGGGTGTTTGGTTAAATGAAATCTTCCCAAAAGCAAATACTGAAAACATGCCATTGTAACCAGACCTTTTGGTTTCCTCTGATTTAGTGAAGATGAACCTTCGTCCCTACACGCTGAGTCTCTGACACTAAGGCTACACGTGGAGCGGAAGTCTATTGGGGGTGGGACGGTGGAGACCAGGACCTGCATGTGGCCACCACAGAAAGAGCTTCAAAGTTTATTTTTGCAGCTTTCTAGAGTTAGACTCCTATGGTTCCATCATGAAAGAGGAAATTCTATTCTCTCCATTAGCTTTTTTTTTTTTTAATTTGAAAATAACTAAACTGCAGCTCTATTTTTAAAGCAAATATGGACAGCAGTCAGAAAAGTGTGTGTGGAGATGTATCACAACTAGGAGAGATTACCAGGGGAAATTTTTGAGAAGGGATGTACCATAAACATGTGGCCTTTTGTTCAGTGAGATACTCAGATCCCAGAAGCTAACTTAGATTTTGACTTCTTCTTTGCTCAAAATTGTATCAGAAATTTAGCAAGAAAAACTAGCAAGGAATTCAATCCTATTTTTCTCAAGAATCAATTTGGACCTGAAACCATTCTCAACTTTGGGTTGTTCCCCCAAAGCAGCCTTTTATTAAGGGACACGTTTATGCACACTCACATACATGCTCATTCACTCAATTGTGTCTGACTCTTTGCAACCCCATCAACTACAGCCTGCCAGGCTCCTCTGTCCATGGGATTCTCCAGGTAAGAATACTAGAGTGCCATTTCCTACTCCAGAAGATCTTCCTGACCCAGGAACCGAATCCAAGTCTCCTGTATTGGCAGGCAGATTCTTCACCACTGAGTCACCTGAGAAGCAGGTATACTCCACACGTTAGACCAAAAAGACAGCTATGGATAATCCACTTTCCGTCTCTGAGAAGAAGAGAATCTGGTAATGAGGGGCCCTGAGGTTAGAATCATGATTGATTTTCAGGAGCATTGGACTGAGAAATACAGAGCAATTAGGAAAAAAAGCAATGAGTCTTCTTAGAGATTACTCTGTGTGGTGTTTGGGTTCACCATATTCCGGTCTCTTTGTAAACAGTATAATATGGTGTGGCTCTTTTGCCAAAGGGTGCAATCCAAAAGTAATAAAACACACCTTTTTTTAGCTAAGCTGGAGACAAGCACCCTATTTCATTTTTTCTGGAGGTCAGTATGAGTGCCATCTATTGATTGTGGCTCTAGGCAGCAGTTTGAAAGTTCTAGCCAGTTCATAAAATGAGATAGCAAAAAGACGCAGAGTGAAATGTCTACACCCAGTCAAATTCCTAAATTATCAGGAGACTCACTCCCTGTCCACAAAGCAATTACTAGGATCTACCATGAGCATGGGTGTTTGCAAGTGAACCTTCAAGGCTGTGCCTTCAGGAGGCAAAGTTTCACCTCTGAAAGAGCACAGGGTTCAGAATTAAATCCTACTCTCTTCATTCCAGGGTCACCTGCATGGGATAAGCCAAACCCAAGATCACTATGAAAGGTCAGCCTTCAGCCTCTGGTTCCTTGCATGATGTAATTGCCTCATTTTCCTCCAGGAAGCAGAGCATAACCATTCTACAGCCCTATTCCTTAAAAATCACAAAAAGACTTCCTAGTCTGAATGACTAAATTGTTTTTATTTATTTATTTATTTATTTATTATTGGTGGGGGGTGGGGTGGGGAGGGAGGGGAGCAGGCGGGCCACTTCTATTGGTCTTTCATTTCTCTATTTTCATCCATCTTTGTTCTTTGGCCCGTGTGGGCCTCCCATCGCAGTGGCGTCTATCATCGCAGAGCACTGGCTCTGGGCGCATGTGCTCCAGAGCTCTGGCTTGGTAATTGGACACATTGGTCCAGCCGCTCTGCGGCACGTGGGATCTTCCCAGGCCAGGGATCGAACTGGTGCCCCTTGCACTGCAAGGCGGTGTCCTTACCCACTGCATGGGATAAGCCAGGGATGCCCTGAATGACTAAACTGTTAACCTCATTCACTCAATAAATATCGACAAGAGTGCCTATAGCATACGTATTAGATAATATATGAGATAATATATGAGAGAAATGCTTTTATTTGCAAAACTCCAAACTCCCAACCCAGGTTCAGCTGTGTGGCCATGGTTAATATTGTCACAAACTTACAGTGCAATTTGGCTTGGAAATTTTTATAGTATAAATCAGGAATTTACAACCATTCTGCAGTCCCCTAGCCACGTGACCTGGTGTGACTGACAGGGAAATGGCAATGCAGTGTCTTGGATGCTGTATAATTCTCTTTAATTCCCCAGTCGAATTGGCCAATACGGCTGTTTATGCATACAGAGGTAACATACCATAATTAATTTATCTAGAGGGTAAAAGAGAGCAAGAGCAAGAAAAAGTAAAAAACATTAATTAAAATACCAGTTTATTATATATTTGGTATATAATGGTATATGCAAAATATACCATTAATACATTAACTGCTTGGGAAAAAGATAAATCTATATATGCATAGGAATAAAGATCATCATTGTGAAGAATCTCCATACTGTATTATGAATTGCTACCTTTTAATCAGAAGTATAAAGTAAAATATTTGAATCATTAAATGTTATTGAAGTGAAATCAGAAGAGAATGTTGGATTTTAAGCATTGTCAAAAATGAAATGACTTGCAAAAACAAAATGGTTCCCTTTGGGCATTGGGATGTTAATTGCCTCATTTTCCTCCAGGAAGCAGAGCATAACCATTCTACAGCCCTATTCCTTAAAAATCACAAAAAGACTTCCTAGTCTGAATGACTAAATTGTTTTTATTTATTTATTTATTTATTTATTATTGGTGGGGGGTGGGGTGGGGAGGGAGGGGAGCAGGCGGGCCACTTCTACTGGTCTTTCGTTTGTCCATTTTTCATCCATCTTTGTTCTTTGGCCCGTGTGGGCCTCCCATCGCAGTGGCGTCTATCATCGCAGAGCACTGGCTCTGGGCGCATGTGCTCCAGAGCTCTGGCTTGGTAATTGGACACATTGGTCCAGCCGCTCTGCGGCACGTGGGATCTTCCCAGGCCAGGGATCGAACTGGTGCCCCTTGCACTGCAAGGCGGTGTCCTTACCCACTGCATGGGATAAGCCAGGGATGCCCTGAATGACTAAACTGTTAACCTCATTCACTCAATAAATATCGACAAGAGTGCCTATAGCATACGTATTAGATAATATATGAGATAATATATGAGAGAAATGCTTTTATTTGCAAAACTCCAAACTCCCAACCCAGGTTCAGCTGTGTGGCCATGGTTAATATTGTCACAAACTTACAGTGCAATTTGGCTTGGAAATTTTTATAGTATAAATCAGGAATTTACAACCATTCTGCAGCCCCCTAGCCACGTGACCTGGTGTGACTGACAGGGAAATGGCAATGCAGTGTCTTGGATGCTGTATAATTCTCTTTAATTCCCCAGTCGAATTGGCCAATACGGCTGTTTATGCATACAGAGGTAACATACCATAATTAATTTATCTAGAGGGTAAAAGAGAGCAAGAGCAAGAAAAAGTAAAAAACATTAATTAAAATACCAGTTTATTATATATTTGGTATATAATGGTATATGCAAAATATACCATTAATACATTAACTGCTTGGGAAAAAGATAAATCTATATATGCATAGGAATAAAGATCATCATTGTGAAGAATCTCCATACTGTATTATGAATTGCTACCTTTTTAATCAGAAGTATAAAGTAAAATATTTGAATCATTAAATGTTATTGAAGTGAAATCAGAAGAGAATGTTGGATTTTAAGCATTGACTGAAATGTCAAAAACAGGATGCAAATGATTCAAATTGCAAAAATTCTCTAAACAAAATTATTATAGAAATGTTCATGGTGATTCAGCAATATTTTCAATAACCAATAACTTGCAAAAGTTATTTAGCTTGATAAAGCTTCTTTCATCTGTTGAGAAGTGATTTGCTCAACCAGTCCAGAAGACAATACTATGGCTTTTTATAAAGTCAGGAAAATTCAAAACAAGAATTCAAAGAAAAAAGTGGAAGAATCGGTCTTCCATGGTTCTCTAGTGGGTGGAGAATCTGCCTTGCAGTGCAGAGGGAACCAGTTCAATCCCTGACCTGGGAAGATCCTATGTGCCATGGAGCAGCTGGACTGGTGTGTCCAATTACAAGCCAGCACCCTGGAGAGCATGTGCCCAGAGCCGGTGCTCTGCAGTGAGAGAGACCAGAGCAATGGGAGACCCACATAGGCCAAAGAATAAAGATGGATGAAAATAAATAAATAAAAAACCAATACAAATGACCAAAATTTGAAATAAAAAAAGTGGAAGAAGCTACAGAATTTCTTTCGGTAGCAATGCTTAAAACCAGTTATGAGCTCTTCAGAAAAACGTTCTTGAAAATCATGGATTTTCTGCATAAGATAAGAACTGGACGATGCAATCCACAATGAGCACTGAAATGGTCTCCTCTTAGGCAATGCTTAAAACAGTTATGACCAGCTTCTAAAGCATACACTGACCTGGTAAAAAATGGCAATGCAGTGTCTTGTTTGCTGTATAATTCTCTTTAATTGCCAAGTCGATTTGGCCAATACGGCTGTTTATGCATACAGAGGTAACATACCATTATTAATTTATCTAGAGGGTAAAAGAGAGCAAGAGCAAGAAAAAGTAAAAAACATTAATTAAAATACCAGTTTATTATATATTTGGTATATAATGGTATATGCAAAATATACCATTAATACATTAACTGCTTGGGAAAAAGATAAATCTATATATGCATAGGAATAAAGATCATCATTGTGAAGAATCTCCATACTGTATTATGAATTGCTACCTTTTTAATCAGAAGTATAAAGTAAAATATTTGAATCATTAAATGTTATTGAAGTGAAATCAGAAGAGAATGTTGGATTTTAAGCATTGACTGAAATGTCAAAAACAGGATGCAAATGATTCAAATTGCAAAAATTCTCTAAACAAAATTATTATAGAAATGTTCATGGTGATTCAGCAATATTTTCAATAACCAATAACTTGCAAAAGTTATTTAGCTTGATAAAGCTTCTTTCATCTGTTGAGAAGTGATTTGCTCAACCAGTCCAGAAGACAATACTATGGCTTTTTATAAAGTCAGGAAAATTCAAAACAAGAATTCAAAGAAAAAAGTGGAAGAAGCGGGCTTCCATGGTTCTCTAGTGGGTGGAGAATCTGCCTTGCAGTGCAGAGGGAACCAGTTCAATCCCTGACCTGGGAAGATCCTATGTGCCATGGAGCAGCTGGACTGGTGTGTCCAATTACAAGCCAGCACCCTGGAGAGCATGTGCCCAGAGCCGGTGCTCTGCAGTGAGAGAGACCAGAGCAATGGGAGACCCACATAGGCCAAAGAATAAAGATGGATGAAAATAAATAAATAAAAAACCAATACAAATGACCAAAATTTGAAATAAAAAAAAAAAAGTGGAAGAAGCTACAGAATTTCTTTCGGTAGCAATGCTTAAAACCAGTTATGAGCTCTTCAGAAAAACGTTCTTGAAAATCATGGATTTTCTGCATAAGATAAGAACTGGACGATGCAATCCACAATGAGCACTGAAATGGTCTCCTCTTAGGCACACCCATGATCTGGGATTGTTTTCTCAAAATAACAGGAAAGGGAGGAGAGTTAAGCCTAAAAACCCATCTGGTTCTAATTCAACTCTCCCAGTAGACTCTTACACACCAGATCCAAAAAGCAAAAGCCAAATTAAAATGGTACTAATTTGAGGGAGCAAGTGGAATGAATCCCACTTGCTGTCATTTCGGCCATTCTGTGACGAGGGAGCTGGCTAAGGTACTAGTCCACGCATGGAGAGACTCTCCCTTGAATGTTCCCGTTTGCCTGAGAATTAAAGTGCATCACTCATAATATCTTGTCGAATGTATATCTAAGCTGGGATAAATAAAATCCTCACTGGAAGCAGTCATGGGTCTGCCATGCTCATGGCCAGATGTTCACCGGTCTAGACCCAAGAGCTGACAAGGCTGCCCCTGTGACTGTGTCCTTATTTTCCTAGGGTTATGGTCAACAAGACTAGTTCAGAAACATATCAGAGAGTTAAGATCTCTGGTTGTCAAAGCTTTCCTCCCTCCACTCAGACACTGGCTTTAGGCAGTACTTTGTGGGGGAACCTGGTGAGGGAAGAGATGAGGTTGGACAGCTTCCAAGCTCTCGGAGTTTAGCCTAATTGGCTACGTGTCTTGGCAAATGTATAGGATTCAGAAGATATGTGTCTCCACGTGACATAGAGAGTATATCCATGTGCCTATGTGTCTACAGATTACAAGCCAGCACCCTGGAGAGCATGTGCCCAGAGCCGGTGCTCTGCAGTGAGAGAGACCAGAGCAATGGGAGACCCACATAGGCCAAAGAATAAAGATGGATGAAAATAAATAAATAAAAAACCAATACAAATGACCAAAATTTGAAATAAAAAAAAAAAAGTGGAAGAAGCTACAGAATTTCTTTCGGTAGCAATGCTTAAAACCAGTTATGAGCTCTTCAGAAAAACGTTCTTGAAAATCATGGATTTTCTGCATAAGATAAGAACTGGACGATGCAATCCACAATGAGCACTGAAATGGTCTCCTCTTAGGCACACCCATGATCTGGGATTGTTTTCTCAAAATAACAGGAAAGGGAGGAGAGTTAAGCCTAAAAACCCATCTGGTTCTAATTCAACTCTCCCAGTAGACTCTTACACACCAGATCCAAAAAGCAAAAGCCAAATTAAAATGGTACTAATTTGAGGGAGCAAGTGGAATGAATCCCACTTGCTGTCATTTCGGCCATTCTGTGACGAGGGAGCTGGCTAAGGTACTAGTCCACGCATGGAGAGACTCTCCCTTGAATGTTCCCGTTTGCCTGAGAATTAAAGTGCATCACTCATAATATCTTGTCGAATGTATATCTAAGCTGGGATAAATAAAATCCTCACTGGAAGCAGTCATGGGTCTGCCATGCTCATGGCCAGATGTTCACCGGTCTAGACCCAAGAGCTGACAAGGCTGCCCCTGTGACTGTGTCCTTATTTTCCTAGGGTTATGGTCAACAAGACTAGTTCAGAAACATATCAGAGAGTTAAGATCTCTGGTTGTCAAAGCTTTCCTCCCTCCACTCAGACACTGGCTTTAGGCAGTACTTTGTGGGGGAACCTGGTGAGGGAAGAGATGAGGTTGGACAGCTTCCAAGCTCTCGGAGTTTAGCCTAATTGGCTACGTGTCTTGGCAAATGTACAGGATTCAGAAGATATGTGTCTCCACGTGACATAGAGAGTATATCCATGTGCCTATGTGTCATACAGATTACATGCACATACTCTCTGCTGAGTCTTCATAGATTTCTACAGAAACAGACAGGGCAGTCAAGATTTAAGGTAAGCAAAAAATGAAGCATGCAAGATTGAAAAAACAGAAGGCAAAATACCCTAGTTCCACTAGCACAGAAGGGTATTGAATTTCTTTAGGCTCTATCATCTAAAGGGCAAAGTAAAGGGATTTATCCTAGAGCTCTTCATGAACTGTAGATTAAATTATGCTTTATCATTGGAAAATGAATACTTAGACCATATATCTGAAGAGGATAAATGCATACGAAGAGCAAAGGCAACCATGAAAGAGCCAACTACAGAATGGCCTTCTATAGGTCAAGTTCACTGATGTTATTTCCTATACAACGGTACTGGGAAGGCTCAGTCTGACACGGGTCATTGTTGATAAATGTCCAAATGCTTCCACCCAGGGCACAGGATCCCAAACAGAATTACATCCATGAAGATCCATGAAGCAAGAAGTCCAACTTCCCTGTTACTTTTTTTTTTTTTTTTGGCCATTTCTATTGATTTTTCATTTATTTGTCTTTGTTTTTTGTCCTGTGTGGGCCTCCCATCGCAGCAGCCTCTCTCGGCCCAGAGCTCCAGCTCAGTAGTTGGACACATTGGTCCAGCAGCTCTGTGACATGTGAGATCCTCCCAGGCCAGGGATCAAACTGGCGCCCCCTGCACTGCAAGGCGATGTCCTTACCCACTGGACTACCAGGGAAGCCCTTCTTTTAAAAAAAAAAAAATTTTTTTTTTGCCTATATAGAGTTTTGTTGTTTACAGATACATGTAATCCCAGATGAGTTATATGCATATCCCACTCCCTGCCATCCCACCCCTCCAGGCCATCTCATAGCCACCATGCAGGGTCCCTGAGTCTCACAGTGCATTGACAATAGCTATCTCTTTTACATATGGTAGTATAGGATTCCATGTTACTTTTCCATGCTTCTCCCCGACTCTTCCCTCTCCCCAATGTCCATAAGTCTGTTCTCTATGATTGTTTTTCCATAGATGCTCTATGTATGTATTTATCAGTACAATCTTACTAGATTTTGATTTTTTACTGCCACTTAAGATAATATTCCACTATTGTTCTGACTGTAAGAATAAATGGTTTACCATAGAAAAATATGAAAAGAAAGAAAATAATACAAAAATGAAAAAAAGTCACATATATGTTTTTTACCAGAGCTACTGTTTGTATTTAGATATGGTTCTTTCAGTTTTTATATCTATTTACAAAAATATACAGACATATTTTTAAATATATATACATGGACATATTTTTTTTTAAATTTCTGCCTGTAGTGAATCAGTTTGGTTTTCTACTTTGTTTTTACTTGATAGTATATTCCCATGTTAATTTGATTTAAAACAATGGCTATAGGGGCTTCTTTGGTGGTCCAGTGGGTAAGGACACCGTCTTGCAGTGCAAGAGGCGCCAGTTCGATCCCTGGCCTGGGAGAATTCCGCATGCCACAGAGCGATGGACCAATGTGTCCAACTACTGAGCTGGAGTTCTGGGGCACATGCGCCCAGAGCCTGTGCTCTGCAACGAGAGAGGCTGCTGTGATGGGAGGCCCACACAGGCCAAAGAACAAAGATGGATGAAAATGAATAAATGAAAAGACCAATAGAAGTGTCCATATAACATATCATTGTTAGATTATTATTGTACTGTAAATTTCTCAATAGACCCACTGTTATAAGACATTTACACTAATTTTTATCAGTATAAATTGTCCTACAGTGAATATCCTTGTAAATATAGGTGTTGGTATAGAAACAGACACAGGTATAGATAGATAGATAGATAAATAGATGGATACGGGTATAGCTAAGGATATGGACACAGACATATAGACATAGAGATAACCTGTTGTAAGCATCAAAAAGAAAACTTGGTAGAAATGAACCACAGGGAAGCTATAGCTGTTTGGTATTTGAATGGCATGCACATGTGCAGTGAGAGATTGATTAGAAGCGATGGATAGTGTAAAATAAATAGTTGCAAGAACACTCAGACAAAAGATAATCCATTTCCTGACTTCGCTGTAACCCTACCCTTGAGTTCTTTAACTCTATTTGTTGCCAAGACAGGAACATTAACACACGGATAGCACCCTGTACAAATGCTTTTTGACAATAAAGTGAAACGTCAGTGATCATATTTCAGAATTTGACCCAGGGATTAGAAGTATTTACATGCACATTTAAAACATCAGTGAGAATGCAGAATGTCAATACAATGAGTTCTCTTTTCCATCTTAGTTGGCATATCAAGTCAGCACTACTCTTATATTTATAAAATATAAACACACTCCAACTTCCTTCAGGAAAAATTGTATACAAATCCCCCAGTGTATGAATTCTTATTTTTATTGTCAAATGACACTGTAATTTTACATTGTCCTGTTTTTTAATTTGTGCCAAAGAAAATTATCTTTAGCTTTTCCTTCTGAATTATTTTTGAATTTATACAAAGCATTGAATGGTTCTGAATCAAGATAAGACTCTGTTCCCACTTCAGATTTTATAATGTATGATGCTTTGTGTACATTTGGCATAAAACATGAGTAAACTACAGAATTCTTTCTTCTGTGTGATACAAAAATGTTTTTATAACACAAAGAATGTCATCTGAAGTAGCATCCTTAGTATAGAAAAGTGTTATAAAGATTTCTGGCATTTACATCATATTTGCATGAGATAGTGCTAAATACCATATTTCATTTTTTCTTTCTAAAATTTAAATAACAAATAATCTCATTTCCCAAAAAACTGCATATTTTTTTCACCGGTAAAGCAGTCTTTATCTTTTAAAGAAGTGAACTTTTAATGAATTAGCACCATCAAATTAATATTTTAATTAAATTTAAAAAATCTAAGAAAAATGATTCCTTTTTCTCTTTCTTTTTTATATTATGAAAATATGATGACACATTTACTGGAGACTGGAAAATACAGACAGAGTTACATATAATTCCACTATATGACAATTATTTTTTAAGCAGATAAATTAAGATTTTTAGTTGGAGTTTTATGTCAAGCTCCTAAAAATTAATTGAATATACAGAGAAGTAGAAAGATATAGCAGACTTGAAAAGCACTATGAACCCATTCAAAATAATTAAGATTTATGCAATTTTCATAAAACAGTAAGATACAAATTCTATTCAAGTTCCCATAGACTATAAACTAGGAGACACCAAAACATAGCCAGAGACATAAGACCAGGTGCAAAATTTTCATGGTCTAAAAATATTGAAATCATACAGAGTCTGTTCTCTTCTTTTCATTGTGGAATTATGCTAGAGATCATTATCAAAAGGTATTTGAAAATAATCCACATTAAAAAAAAATTTCTTTTTCTCCAAAATAGGCAATGCAGAGAGATTTTCTAATTTTCTTTTTCTTTTTTAATTCAGTTACGTATTTGAAAGAAATTCATAAGCCCCAGGGGCTTTTTTTGAAAATGCTTTTGTGACAGTGTAAGACCATGTTCTCTGTCTGTCATCAATGGCTGTCATGGAGTTTGGGCATCAGGCGCTTCGCTGTCCACATGAAATAGATGGCCAGTCTCCACATAGACTAGCTTGAGTTGTACAATGTCACTGCAGAGAACAAGAACAGAATTCCTCCTGTGGGCCCATCCTGAATAAATGTCATGTCTGCTCCATAAAGTTAAGTGGAAGAGTGAGACCAAACAAGGATTTGAAACGTGTAGCTTCAGAAACAGGTCTTCAGAGGAAAGTGTCATGTGGACTGCGGTCTCTTTGCAGAGTCCCTCATTCCAAGCCCGGCTCTGCCGAATGTCTCAAGACAGCTGTTTTCACAGTCGGACCTGGAGAAGCTTGGTTTCAAATGTCAAAATGTAGAATAATTTGCCATAGATCCAGGGCAAATCCTCCCTAAACAGGAAAACAGTGTTCCTACAGAGACAAGCATAGCCAAAGCAGTCTTTATCTTTTAAAGAAGTGAACTTTTAATGAATTAGCACCATCAAATTAATATTTTAATTAAATTTAAAAAATCTAAGAAAAATGATTCCTTTTTCTCTTCTTTTTTATATTATGAAAATATGATGACACATTTACTGGAGACTGGAAAATACAGACAGAGTTACATATAATTCCACTATATGACAATTATTTTTTAAGCAGATAAATTAAGATTTTTAGTTGGAGTTTTATGTCAAGCTCCTAAAAATTAATTGAATATACAGAGAAGTAGAAAGATATAGCAGACTTGAAAAGCACTATGAACCCATTCAAAATAATTAAGATTTATGCAATTTTCATAAAACAGTAAGATACAAATTCTATTCAAGTTCCCATAGACTATAAACTAGGAGACACCAAAACATAGCCAGAGACATAAGACCAGGTGCAAAATTTTCATGGTCTAAAAATATTGAAATCATACAGAGTCTGTTCTCTTCTTTTCATTGTGGAATTATGCTAGAGATCATTATCAAAAGGTATTTGAAAATAATCCACATTAAAAAAATTTCTTTTTCTCCAAAATAGGCAATGCAGAGAGATTTTCTAATTTTCTTTTTCTTTTTTAATTCAGTTACGTATTTTAATGAAATTCATAATCCCCAGTGGCTTTTTTTGAAACTTCTTTTTTGACAGTGTAAGACCATGTTCTCTGTCTGTCATCAATGGCTGTCATGGAGTTTGGGCATCAGGCGCTTCGCTGTCCACATGAAATAGATGGCCAGTCTCCACATAGACTAGCTTGAGTTGTACAATGTCACTGCAGAGAACAAGAACAGAATTCCTCCTGTGGGCCCATCCTGAATAAATGTCATGTCTGCTCCATAAAGTTAAGTGGAAGAGTGAGACCAAACAAGGATTTGAAACGTGTAGCTTCAGAAACAGGTCTTCAGAGGAAAGTGTCATGTGGACTGCGGTCTCTTTGCAGAGTCCCTCATTCCAAGCCCGGCTCTGCCGAATGTCTCAAGACAGCTGTTTTCACAGTCGGACCTGGAGAAGCTTGGTTTCAAATGTCAAAATGTAGAATAATTTGCCATAGATCCAGGGCAAATCCTCCCTAAACAGGAAAACAGTGTTCCTACAGAGACAAGCATAGCCATGTGATTAATATGCAATGATTCTGATGGGTTTTTTACAAAATGTTATTAATTGTACTTGGCCAACCATGCTGACATGTGCCTCTAACCACAGGGCAGGAGAAAGCTCCCAGCCCAGGCTTCTCCAGCACCACAGTTCAAAGGCATGAATTCTTAGGTGCTCAGTCTTCTCTTCTTAGGTAAGAGCCCAACTCTCTATCCATACCTGACTACTGGATGAACCAGAGCTTTGACTATACAGACCTTTGTTAGCAAGGTGATGAGGCAAATGAGAAGCTTAAAAAAATCTCAAATAAGATAAAATTCAGAATGAAGCAGAATGAGGAGGAGGACATATTTAAAGTACCAGTGTCTATAAACACAGTGTTCACTATATTTACTTTAGTCACAGGGCAACATGGACCTAAGAAAATATTCCAGGAGAGAATCCGTTTGTTTGAACAAAAACAGACTTCTTTTTGTCAACACTAGGTTCATGGCAGAACCACTTTGGGAAAGATGTGCAAGGTGACAAAGAGAAAGCCAAAGTGCTCACGTTCTAGGTTTTCAGTCTTCTCCCCAGAGAGCACTCTCCACGCTGGACAAGGTCAGCTGTTAGGATGGGCAGGAGTCAGGGTGTACTTTCTTATGTGTGAGCAGCACAGGGTCCTGAGGACCAACAGCCAACATTAATATATTCCAGGTACGACAGGAAATCCTGCAAATAGGAGGCATATGCAGGCTGGCTGCTCTCCTGGCTTTTCAGAAGTTATATAGTTAGTTCCTAATATGTCAGTACAGCAGTTTATTGGGGCACATGAAAGTATTTATTGAAGCTTGTAAAAAAAAGAAAAACGCCCAACAGATTATGCTAAAAGTACACACCAAGCTATCATTCCATTCTGACAGCAATGCCAGAAACAATACCAGTAATCTCCAAAGAATATTGCATTTAGATTTTGTTTTGATGCTCAGCTCAAAGCCAGTGAGGATGGGGTGTGGCTGCTGGTCCTACTCCAGCGATGGTCTCAGGATGTTTTCCTGCTGAAAATCGGCACCAGACCATGGTAGAGATGGGGGACTGGAGGGGAGGAGGAAGCGGTTCTGTTAAAGTGATGTGCATGTCAGAATTGGAGGCCGGCTCCAGGGCTGGATGCGGCTTCACATGAAAGTACCTGGGTTTGGTGAGTGTCACAGGTGGCTGGGATAACTAAGTGGTGATGACCAGACCATCATGGAAGAGTGACCTCTAGAGGAATGTGCTTCAAGGAGGAGGCCTGTGCTCTCAGAGCTGATGAAAGGAGAGATATCCACTCATTGTGGAAAAATGGAAACAACGAATTTGGAAAGAGCCAATTCACGGGTGAGCATGAGGAGCCTCCAGGA
This sequence comes from Tragulus kanchil, assembly GCA_022376925.1. NCBI lineage: Eukaryota > Metazoa > Chordata > Mammalia > Artiodactyla > Tragulidae > Tragulus > Tragulus kanchil. The sequence goes on along the minus strand of JAIOJX010000031.1, from coordinate 84,139,999 downwards.
AATGGGAAAGGACACAGATTCTGCCTTTTCTCCCACTGGAAATAAATCAAACAGCTGTAAAAGGATTCTCTTAGGCATAAGCCCATAATTAAGCCTATATGTGGTATCTTTAAAAGAAGAAAGAAATGGGCTCATGTGTACCAAGAATGGACTGATGGTCCAATACAGGAGAAAGATGAAGGGACCCACTGAGTGGGATGCTAAAGGGAGATTCCAGGATGAGGGTTGTGGACCACACGCAGAGGCCCCACACAGACTGAGCAGGTACAGACACTGTAGGGGAAACTTAGGGATCAAATCACAGGATCAAATACAATCACAGAATAACCACCAACTCCAGCAGAGAGGAGAGAGTCTGGAATAGAGCGAGCCACTACAGACAAAATTTCAATGAGATTTTCTGAGAAGGGAGTTGGATACAGGGTCAGGGCATGGGGGGATGGGGTCATTGGCCTTCATTTTGTCTGAAAAACACTAAGTTGTGATTCCCATGTGGGAGAAGGGTCCGCTGGTGGCTGATGCTGGCGTTTCAGGAGAGATGAGTCCCTGGAGCTATGGCGCCTTGAGAGGACACGGGGGTAAGGTCTGGGGGAGAGCGACCCATGAGGATCACCCCAGAAAAGCAGGGGGCAGGGAAGAAAGCCTCAGTTGGGCAGCAAGAGGGCTCTGTCAGTTTCCTTCTTCTCAGGCCACTGGATTTTACAAGACTCTGAGAGGTGAGCATTGTACCTGCTCCCCTTTGTGAACAAGGAACCTGAGACTCCTGACAGTGACAGAACCTTCCTGCAGGCAGAGCAGTGAGGGAAAGAGCTGCAGACAAAGTGCAGGGCCAGTCTGATCCTGGCGGCCTAACTCCTGAGGACCCTCCGGTAATTTCTCCCCTGCACGGAACCTCCCCGCTGGGATCCGGGGGCCTTGGGGGAGATGGACATGACACTGCTTCACGAAAGGGCAGGCAGTGTACACACACGACCAGACTGAGTCTTAACCGTTCTCTCTCCCTCCCAAGTTAGGACAGGCAGGAAAGCAAACCAGCTCTATTTTTAGAAGAATGAGAGTGTTAACAGATGCCCAGATCCTTGAGGCCCCTTGGAAATCTTGTTTCTTGTCTGTAGGACTCATCCTGTCAAAGTTCTCTGGTCAAAAATTGGCAACAGGGTGAGACAAAACCCAGAACAGCTATCACAATGCATTTGACATATCTGCACAGTAATTATTTCCTTAGAAATAATGGCATAAACAGTAAGATGTGTGACTGATTTTATGGATGAGGCATATCCAGAAAAAAAAAGTCATTCATATTTCAACATCTGAAAAAGCTTTGGCACTTGTAAAGCTATTTTCAGGGAGGGCAAGGCAAGTCTGTGCTCCCTGAGACATCCCTAAATAAGGAATACTCAAAACGAAATTTCTGCAGAACTGAGGTGAGTGAGGTGAGTCTGAGGTGGAGGCTGGAGAATCCCAAGAGACCAGATGATCACAGTTCATTATTGTCAAGTCTTTGGGGTAAGATAACAAATGGAGTATGTTACTAAGAGCCAGGTTTCCAGTTATTGTGCATTCCAAATGGGAAGAGACACCTACTCTATCTTTCTCTGATAATGAAAATAAATGGGTGAGATTAATAAATGTGGGAGTCCTTGGAATCATCTAGAATAGACAGACCTGAGTCTAGTTAAGGCCAGGTCCTATGCACGTACCAGAGGAAAGGGAACTGCTGGCTTCCATCTGGGTTGTGCTTTGCCCTCGTATCTCTGCTTCCTGATAATCAGTGATGGAAACACATTTTCACAACTGAGCTCAGTGGCTGTCTTAAACGTTTATTTATGGGCTTCCCTGGTGGTCCAGTGGGTAAGGACACCGCCTTGCAGTGCAAGGGGCGCTGGTTCGATCCCTAGCCTGGAGGGATCCCACGTGCTGTGGAGCAGCTGGACTGATGTGTCCAACTACCAAGCCGGAGCTCTGGAAGGCATGCGCCCAGAGCCGGTGCTCTGCAGCAACAGAGGTCACTGCGATGGGAGGCCCACACAGGCCAAAAGAACAAAGATGGATGAAAACAGATAAATGAAAGACCAAAAGAAGTGGCAAAAAAAAAAAAATAGGCTTATTTATTTTTGGCTGTGCTGTGTGTGCATTGCTGCACGGGCTTTCTCAGGCGAGCAGAGGCGCTCTCTAGTTGTGGTGCATGGACTTCTTATTGTAGTGGCTTTTCCTGTTGTGGACTACAGGCTCTAGGGTGAGTGGGCTTCAGTAGCTGCAGCTCATAGAGAACAGGATCAATAGTTGTGTTGCACAGGCTTAGTTGCTCTGCAGCATGTGGGAACTTCCCAGATCAGGGATTGAACCCATGTCCCCTCCATTGGCAGGTGGGTTCTTTACCACTGGACCACCAGGGAAGCCTCTCAGTGGCTTTTGGGATCTAAGAAATAGGCTGCTTTAAATTGATCCGTAAATACAAACTCATTTCAAGTAAGATTTCTGACTTCCAACTCCCCCCACCGACACACCTCTTTGATGTGCTGTCTGACTTCTAACTCATCCCAAGGCTAGTCAGATCATTGTCACATCTTACCACTCTTCAAAGTTTTCATTAGATAGCTGGACTTTACAGACTGTCCATCATCAAAAAATCTACAGATAATAAATGCTGGAGAGGGTGCAGAGAAAAGCGAACATTCCTGGATTGTTGGTGGGAATGTAAATTGGTATGACCACTATGGAAGACAGTATGAAGATTCAAAAAACTAAGAATAAAACCACCAAATGACCCAGCAATCCCACTATTGGACTTATACTCTGATGAAATCAAAATTGAAAGGGACACCTGTACCCCAATGCTCACTGCAGCACTCTACACAATAGTTAGATCACAGAAGTGATCTAGATGTCCATTGACAAATCGATAAAGAAACTCTGGTACATATATACAATGGGCTATTTCTCAGCTGTAAAAAGAAATGCAGAAGATTCAGTCCTAATGAGATGGAAGAGTCTAGATCCTGTTATACAAAGTGAAGTAAATCAAAAAGCAAAGGACAAATACAATGTACTAACACATATGTATGAAATCTAGTAAGTTCATACTGATAAATACACACACAGAGCATTAATGGAAGAACAGTCATAGAGAACAGACTTATGGACATTGGAGAGAAGGAAGAGTGGGTGAGAGATATGGAAAGAGCAACACAGAACCGTATACTATGTTATGTTAATGCACTGTGAATCTAAGGGATCATACATCGGGCCTACGTGATAGCCAGGAAGGGTAGGATGGGGTGAAAGGGATATACATATGGCTAATCTGGAATTACACATATCCGTAAATAACAAAACTCTGTAAAATCAAAAAGCAAAATAAAAAAACATGACTGTGAAAAAAAAGAAAATAAAAAGTTTTAAAACTGGACTTTATTTTAGCTGTAAGGTCCAGCCCCACTCTTTTTAGCAAAACCTCAAAACACTAAAATCTGGTTTCTGGGCAAAACCAAACATTCCCTCGCCAAGGACATTCAGTTAACTGCTCTCCGTGAGGTCATCTGTCACTTCACTGAGTTCTCCCTTCCCTGCAGACAGTTCCCTGCTGTCTTTCTCAGCATGCCCCCAAAACCTGCAGTCTCTCCCGGTACAGAGTCAGAAATGATACACATTCAGAAGCAGGCAAAGAGCTAGACCTGCCGGCTCCACCTCCTTGGACTTCTTAATGAGATGAGCAGAGCAGGCAGATTAAATCAAGTCATGCAGGAAAATCACATCGGTCTCAAAAAAGGAAAAAGATTGTTTATGAACTCATTCTGTTTTCACTGCCTAAAGAAAATTTAAAGATGTCTTTAGTCAGACTTTGGTAGTGCCTATGGCAAATAACAGAGGCGATAATTAACCTATTCCTTGCTGTCCCTGGCCTTCCCTCTAGAGGGACTCAAGGGCATGACCCTTGCAAACATAGAAGAAATTCTCAGGGTCATGTGAACAGCCTCTGGGGCACTTCCCACTCAGGACAACACCCACAGCAAGAGGGTCCTTAGGCCTGTTTCCAACCCCGCTTCCTCACCATAATGGAGTCTCACATCTACCCATTTCACAGACTCCATCAGTGGACCCACTGACAAATTGCTGCCACTGTCACTCACATATCCCAGACCTGTGGGGTCACATCCCATCATTTCATCTTTACTACACTTTCCTGACCATTGTATCCATGGGAGGCTCCTAAAGATAATCTTCTAGACCATCTGGGTTCCAACAGCAGGAGCAAGACAGGAGAAACCCAGCGCTGCTGGAGCCCACGTCTCCGTTAGGTTTTCAGGACAGTCCATTGTTTATGCTCCTGTTTGCTCTGCAGTTGTGGATGCCGACAGGGAAAGAAGGCAGAGAATTCCAAATGAAGAGCATGAACCCAAACCTACAGGTTCAAGTCCTGACAATCCTGCTTCTTCGTGAAAATTGCCCTGCTTCAGTATGGTACATGAAACACGTGAGTCATGAGAAAACACATTATTTCCTGGTATGAGAGATTATATTGTACTGTGGAATGAACCCTAAAGCGGAGAGCCTTAACAATCCAGGCTTCTCTTCTGCCCACCTCGCCTGGACAATACCACAGCTTGAGAACCATGTCCTACATCCTGTGGCTCCACCTCCTGGTCCACAAGTCCCCTGAAAGCAGGGTGGCCTGGCTGGCTAAGAAAGTGCAGAGTCAAAGCAAAGCCACCCCTCTGGGCTGCAGGCCACAGGTGACTCACATCTTTTCATTCTCAACACATTGGCCAGAGATGCCCACCTGTCCCCACTGAAAGCCAAGGGGTCTGAAAAGTGCCAGGAAGCACATGGACTTCCCAGAAACTGTGAAGAGACATTCAAAGACTTCACAGTTCAGCGAAGGAGGTGCAAGACAACAAGTGCTAAAGCCAAGAGAGAAGCTGCCTTCCAGGGAACTCTTGGATGAATGATTTATAATTTTTAGGAAATGAGGAAGGGTCATGTCATGGGGCTGAGTACTGGTGTGTGACCAGGGCTCATAAGTCAAAGGAAACTAGCTAAGGAACAGTTCCTCATGTCTTTGTTGTTGGCTGTTCAGGAGTGGAGAGGAGAGAGAAGGATAAGAAATATGAGAAGGCAGCAGTGAGACAGTCCCTTGAGCTCACACCCCTTCTTATTTCCTTTCATTTGACTCCATCAGTGGACCCACTGACAAATTGCTGCCACTGTCACTCACATATCCCAGACCTGTGGGGTCACATCCCATCATTTCATCTTTACTACACTTTCCTGACCATTGTATCCATGGGAGGCTCCTAAAGATAATCTTCTAGACCATCTGGGTTCCAACAGCAGGAGCAAGACAGGAGAAACCCAGCGCTGCTGGAGCCCACGTCTCCGTTAGGTTTTCAGGACAGTCCATTGTTTATGCTCCTGTTTGCTCTGCAGTTGTGGATGCCGACAGGGAAAGAAGGCAGAGAATTCCAAATGAAGAGCATGAACCCAAACCTACAGGTTCAAGTCCTGACAATCCTGCTTCTTCGTGAAAATTGCCCTGCTTCAGTATGGTACATGAAACACGTGAGTCATGAGAAAACACATTATTTCCTGGTATGAGAGATTATATTGTACTGTGGAATGAACCCTAAAGCGGAGAGCCTTAACAATCCAGGCTTCTCTTCTGCCCACCTCGCCTGGACAATACCACAGCTTGAGAACCATGTCCTACATCCTGTGGCTCCACCTCCTGGTCCACAAGTCCCCTGAAAGCAGGGTGGCCTGGCTGGCTAAGAAAGTGCAGAGTCAAAGCAAAGCCCCCCCTCTGGGCTGCAGGCCACAGGTGACTCACATCTTTTCATTCTCAACACATTGGCCAGAGATGCCCACCTGTCCCCACTGAAAGCCAAGGGGTCTGAAAAGTGCCAGGAAGCACATGGACTTCCCAGAAACTGTGAAGAGACATTCAAAGACTTCACAGTTCAGCGAAGGAGGTGCAAGACAACAAGTGCTAAAGCCAAGAGAGAAGCTGCCTTCCAGGGAACTCTTGGATGAATGATTTATAATTTTTAGGAAATGAGGAAGGGTCATGTCATGGGGCTGAGTACTGGTGTGTGACCAGGGCTCATAAGTCAAAGGAAACTAGCTAAGGAACAGTTCCTCATGTCTTTGTTGTTGGCTGTTCAGGAGTGGAGAGGAGGAGAGAAGGATAAGAAATATGAGAAGGCAGCAGTGAGACAGTCCCTTGAGCTCATGGTCCTGGGAGCCCTGCTTTCTTGTAGGAGGAGAACCTAATTTCAAATTCCATCCTTCCTCTGGGAAATCCAGTTGCCTTCCTCCTTGCCTTGCTTTGTACGTTCTTTACTGATGTAGATGAAGGAGTTCATAAAAATGCATTATGGACCCATTTCAACTATATGATTAACTGTTAATATGTGATATTAACTTGTAGGATTTTATGGAGATTAGCACATATAATTATATCTGATGGTATATGATGATTACCTGTTTGACTGCATTTAAAGTATGATGACTTGAGAACATTCATCAATCCATATATGGCTCCAAGACTGATAAAAATTGCAACTCATCTTAATTGTCTTTAAAGTAATCAAACTGACATCTTTGAAGCCTAAAGGAGACTGATTTCATGAAGACTGTGTTAATAACATGGGCGTCCCTGGTGGCTCAGACAGTTAAGAATCCACCTGACAATGCCGGAGAACTAGATCCAGTGCTGGTTTGGGAAGATCCCCTGGAGAAGGGAATGGTTACCCACTTCAGTAGTCTTGCCTGGAGAATTCCCTTTACAGATCAGCCTTTCAGGCTACAATCTGTGGGGTTGCAAAGAGTCTGACATGACTGAGCAAATTAACACTGTCACATTAATAATAGTGATTGGAATACTAATTGAACATATTGGAATACTATTGAAAGTATTTTTTTAAAGAGACATTCTGATCAGTGTATTCCAAATGGCTAATGAAGTGTGAATGGAATGTTTCTACATTTCAGATTCAATATACATATATTCAGCCAGGGTCCTGGTTTGTGTAGGTGGTTGGGGTACAGAGGTCCACGGGTAAGGTCCTGGAGTTAGGCAGGTAGATGTCTGCCTAGAGCTTGACTTCCTGACCAGGCAGAGAGCAGAGGCTTTCCCAACTCAGGACAGAAATGTGCACAAGCTTCGCTTCGCCCTTGCCTCCCTGTACTTTTCCTTGGGCTGTTCCTGGCCCTCCATTTACTCTTCTGTCCTCCTTCTGCACAGAGGGATGGATCCAGTTACAGACACGTGATTCCCGTATCACATGACAAAAGCTCTATTTCCTGCTCTACCCTTGCATAGTACTAGTTGATCTTTAAGCTCATCTTGGGCCTATTATTTTTTCTTAAATATTTGTTTATTTGACTGTGCTAGGTCTTCATTGCAGCATGTGGGATCTAGTTGCCTGAGTGGGACTGAACTGCATTGGGAGCTGAGAGCCATAGCTATTGGACCACCAGGGAAGCCTCCCTGAGCCTATTTTTGCACCCCCTTACTCTTGTGTTTTGCTGTGTCCCCCAAATGACTCTCCTGGGTGTGAATTCTAAGTGATATACCTGGCAATGTGCAGCTCACCCTACAGTTGAAGTCCCCTTCAGCTCTGAGTTATTCAGATTTACATGCAGACTATGCAAACTGGACAAGGCCAAACCCAGTGACACATTATGCATAACATCCTATGGCCAGGATATGCCAGCTCTCTGTCACTTCCTATCTGCTATTTTGAGCAGAGAGGATGAGTAGATAGAAGTCAGGAGGCCCGACCTATGAGGACCCAGCTTGAGAACTGGAGGAAGTGGGGGCTCCTGAAGGTTGAAGCTGTCTCTACACTCACTTGAGAAACATGGCCACTCAGATATGGGGCTGGCAAGTAGCAGGCAAGCCAGGTAGGGTATGGAGGACAGACACACAGTCACTGTGCAGAGCATGAACAGGAAACACACTTCGCATACTCTTCCCTGGGCCTCTTGAATTCCGGCTTCATGTAGAGTTCATATCAGCTGGTGGGAAAGTGTATTCCAAATGGCTAATGAAGTGTGAATGGAATGTTTCTACATTTCAGATTCAATATACATATATTCAGCCAGGGTCCTGGTTTGTGTAGGTGGTTGGGGTACAGAGGTCCACGGGTAAGGTCCTGGAGTTAGGCAGGTAGATGTCTGCCTAGAGCTTGACTTCCTGACCAGGCAGAGAGCAGAGGCTTTCCCAACTCAGGACAGAAATGTGCACAAGCTTCGCTTCGCCCTTGCCTCCCTGTACTTTTCCTTGGGCTGTTCCTGGCCCTCCATTTACTCTTCTGTCCTCCTTCTGCACAGAGGGATGGATCCAGTTACAGACACGTGATTCCCGTATCACATGACAAAAGCTCTATTTCCTGCTCTACCCTTGCATAGTACTAGTTGATCTTTAAGCTCATCTTGGGCCTATTATTTTTTCTTAAATATTTGTTTATTTGACTGTGCTAGGTCTTCATTGCAGCATGTGGGATCTAGTTGCCTGAGTGGGACTGAACTGCATTGGGAGCTGAGAGCCATAGCTATTGGACCACCAGGGAAGCCTCCCTGAGCCTATTTTTGCACCCCCTTACTCTTGTGTTTTGCTGTGTCCCCCAAATGACTCTCCTGGGTGTGAATTCTAAGTGATATACCTGGCAATGTGCAGCTCACCCTACAGTTGAAGTCCCCTTCAGCTCTGAGTTATTCAGATTTACATGCAGACTATGCAAACTGGACAAGGCCAAACCCAGTGACACATTATGCATAACATCCTATGGCCAGGATATGCCAGCTCTCTGTCACTTCCTATCTGCTATTTTGAGCAGAGAGGATGAGTAGATAGAAGTCAGGAGGCCCGACCTATGAGGACCCAGCTTGAGAACTGGAGGAAGTGGGGGCTCCTGAAGGTTGAAGCTGTCTCTACACTCACTTGAGAAACATGGCCACTCAGATATGGGGCTGGCAAGTAGCAGGCAAGCCAGGTAGGGTATGGAGGACAGACACACAGTCACTGTGCAGAGCATGAACAGGAAACACACTTCGCATACTCTTCCCTGGGCCTCTTGAATTCCGGCGGCTTCATGTAGAGTTCATATCAGCTGGTGGGAAAGCTTGAAAAGGACATCCTGGATGTCTTTTCAGTGTTTTCTGGTCTTATTCTGAGCCTGGCCAACCAAATTATGATTTCGTTGTCCACAGAAACTTCATATATTTTTTTTTTACATAGTAAGTCAGGCCACAAGCAAATGCATCATTTCTCATTTGCATTAACAGTGCTTTACTAAAATGAACTGAAAAAGCAACTCTATTGATAAAATGTTCCTGCTCAACTTTCTAATTATTAATGCAATTAATCTTTCCTGTTGCAATTTTAAGATACTAATAAACATATTAAATATAAGACTAACTTCAGGGCTTCCCTGGTGGTCCAGTGGGTAAGAACACCGCCTTGCAGTGCAAGGGGCACCAGTTCGATCCCTGGCCTGGGAAGATCCCACGTGCCGTGGAGCGGCTGGACCCATGTGTCCAATTACCGAGCCAGAGCTCTGGGGCGCATGCACTCAGAGCTGGCGCTCTGCGACAACAGAGGCCGCTGCGATGGGAGGCCCACACGGGCCAAAGAACAAAGATGGATGAAAAATAGATAAACAAAAGAACAATAGAAGTGGCCCGCCCACCCTTCTCCCTCTCCAAGCCCCGCCCCCCCCAAAGACTAACTTCAGTTGACTAAAGTGTTTAATTAGGAGGGTATGTTGATTCTGTGTACATAATTGAAGTTTAAAGTTGAATACTAATTTTCTGGTTAAGTGAAACTGTCAGTTGCTCAGTCATGTCTGACTCTTTGTGACCCCATGGACTGTAGCCCACCAGGCTTCTCTGTCCATGGGATTCTGCAGGCCAGAATACTGGAATGGGTAGCCATTTTCTACTCCATGGAATCTTCATGACCCAGGGCTCAATCCCATGTCTCTTATATTGCAGGTGGATGATTTACTGCTGAGTCACCAGGGAACCCATGTTCTCTAGTCAACTCTTCTGGAAATGAAGAGACTTTATTATTTATAGTCACCAAACAGCTGTGGACCTAGAATCTGAGTGGGCCCTGGCTAATGGCCGGGAAAACAGACACACAGTCACTGTGCAGAGCATGAACAGGAAACACATGCATACTCTTCCCTGGGCCTCTTGAATTCGGCTTCATGTAGAGTTCATATCAGCTGGTGGGAAAGCTTGAAAAGGACATCCTGGATGTCTTTTCAGTGTTTTCTGGTCTTATTCTGAGCCTGGCCAACCAAATTATGATTTCGTTGTCCACAGAAACTTCATATATTTTTTTTTTACATAGTAAGTCAGGCCACAAGCAAATGCATCATTTCTCATTTGCATTAACAGTGCTTTACTAAAATGAACTGAAAAAGCAACTCTATTGATAAAATGTTCCTGCTCAACTTTCTAATTATTAATGCAATTAATCTTTCCTGTTGCAATTTTAAGATACTAATAAACATATTAAATATAAGACTAACTTCAGGGCTTCCCTGGTGGTCCAGTGGGTAAGAACACCGCCTTGCAGTGCAAGGGGCACCAGTTCGATCCCTGGCCTGGGAAGATCCCACGTGCTGTGGAGTGGCTGGACCAATGTGTCCAATTACCGAGCCGGAGCTCTGGAGCGCATGCACTCAGAGCTGGTGCTCTGCGACAACAGAGGCCGCTGCGATGGGAGGCCCACACGGGCCGAAGAACAAAGATGGATGAAAAATAGATAAACAAAAGAACAATAGAAGTGGCCCGCCCACCCTTCTCCCTCTCCAAGCCCCGCCCCCCCCAAAGACTAACTTCAGTTGACTAAAGTGTTTAATTAGGAGGGTATGTTGATTCTGTGTACATAATTGAAGTTTAAAGTTGAATACTAATTTTCTGGTTAAGTGAAACTGTCAGTTGCTCAGTCATGTCTGACTCTTTGTGACCCCATGGACTGTAGCCCACCAGGCTTCTCTGTCCATGGGATTCTGCAGGCCAGAATACTGGAATGGGTAGCCATTTTCTACTCCATGGAATCTTCATGACCCAGGGCTCAATCCCATGTCTCTTATATTGCAGGTGGATGATTTACTGCTGAGTCACCAGGGAACCCATGTTCTCTAGTCAACTCTTCTGGAAATGAAGAGACTTTATTATTTATAGTCACCAAACAGCTGTGGACCTAGAATCTGAGTGGCAAGCTTCCAGACGTGAGATGCAAATCAAAGCCAAATGAGATGTGACTGTCTCTTGTGAGCCCTCAGGAAAACATGAAGTCTCCTCACAAGACAAAAAAAAAAAAAGACTTCATCTCAAGGCAAAGGCAGGATCATCTAATACTAGAGATGTGTTCAATGGACACAGAATGTATCTGTTAGGTATCCAACCAAGGATGCTGTAAAGAATCAACAGGTAACCCACACTGTGATGCCTGTCCTCAGGCAGGCTGTAGTCTGGTGGGAAAACTGGGTAAGAATTTAGTGCTCTGAAGCCAGTATGTCACCATTGGAGAGGATGGCAGAGCTGTGGGTCCAATGTGACTCTCAGGTGGAAGGGAGGGCTGTGCGGAGTGAGAAACTCTATTGAAGCTACCAATCTTATCAGTAAGACTGAATATATTCAAGTTTACACAATTTTTTTTTTCCTTTTAAACCACACATTTTATTTCAGTATCTACTTCTGGTTCCATATTGGCCTTTTATGGTTCTGCGGGGTTTTGTTTGTTTTTATTGTTTTTGCTTTGTTTTTCTATATTTTTCTATATACTTATCTCTGTTTTAATTTTTAAATTTTTATATGTATTATTACTTCCTATACAACTATTTCTTTGCTTTCTCTGATGCTCTTTTCCTACAGTACTAAACTCTAATACATACAAGTCTTTATCTCCCTATATTTAACTTTGCAGTATTATTCTATATTTCTCTTCTATCCTCCCTTTCTCTTTTTCCCATTCCCCACCATATTTCTTAGTCTGTTTTGTCCTCATTGCCTTATCCCTAATTGGGACCCTGTTCTAGCATTTTTCTTCAATTTGTGCTTTAGTTACTTTGGTTATTAACTGATTGATAGGTTTCATTTTTGGTTTTCTCTATTTGCCATGATAACGTATTGTGCTGTATTTTTTTTGAAATGTTTGGGTTATGTTATGGCTGTATATGTTTGTGTGTATAATTCAGTAGGCTAGGTAGTATTTGCATGATATTTTAATTGCCATTTGTCAAAGGTATACCCTCTGTTTCTCATTTGCATATGTATGTTTTAATACCATTTAATGGCATAACAAACCAGCCATGAAATCTTCATTCCCTGATCAGACAACAAGCCCAGGGGCTTTAGGGAGGAAGCACTGACTCCAAACCCTACAATACCAGAGAACACCTAACACTAGACAGCATTAAACATAGAGAATTCCAACAAAGGCAAGCACTTATATGCAAGTCCTGACATCACCTAACCACCAGCATCACCCGAAATAAGATGCCTCATCCAAACAACAAACACTGACAGACATAACTCAAAGTCTGGGAAAAGGAAACCCCAAACATAGTTAAAAAATTAATAATAACAATGAAACAGCAGAGAAATACCACACAATTGAAGAAACAATCTACAAACACACAACTCCAAATAGACGAAGTGGAATTAGACAAACTTTCTGACAGCAAATTCAGAAGAATGATAGTAACGATGATCTAAAACACCAAAAAAAGAATTTTAGAGAAATTGCAAGAATCAACTAACACACTGAATAAAGAAATACAACTTAAAAAACAACAAAGAGAGACAAACAACTCAATTGCTGAACTTAAAAACACTATAGAAGGAATCAAGAGCAGAGTATCTGAGACAGAAGACCAGATAAGTGAGCTGGAAGATAGAATGGTGGAAGTAATTGCAGAAGAACAGAATCAAGCTTAAGAATGAAAAGAGCAGAGGATAGCCTCAGAGACTTCCTGAGACTTCAAACGCACCCTATATTTGAATTATAGGGGTTCCAGAAGAAGAAGAAACAAAGAAAGGATATGAGAAAATTCTTGAAGAGATTATAGTTGAAAATTTCCCCAACATGGGAAAAGAAATAGTCAATCAATTCCAAGAAGTGCAAAGAATACCACACAGAATAAACCCGAGAAGAAACACACCAAGACACGTATTAATGAAGCTAACACAAATGAAACACAAAGACAGAATTCTCAAAGCAGCAAGGGAAAAGCAACTAGTGACATACAAGACAAACCCCATACATTTAACAGCTGATCTTTCAACAGAAACTCTGCAAGTCAGAAGTGAATGGCAAGACACATTTAAAGCACTGGACACAGAATAATGTGCAACCAAAAATACTCTAACCTTCAAGGATCTCATTCAAAATTAATGGAGAAATCAAAAGCTTACAGATAAGCAAAAATTAAAAGAATTTAGTAACACCTAACACTAGAAAAAAAGCATTAAACATAGAGAATTCCAACAAAGGCAAGCACTTATATGCAAGTCCTGACATCACCTAACCACCAGCATCACCCGAAATAAGATGCCTCATCCAAACAACAAACACTGACAGACATAACTCAAAGTCTGGGAAAAGGAAACCCCAAACATAGTTAAAAAATTAATAATAACAATGAAACAGCAGAGAAATACCACACAATTGAAGAAACAATCTACAAACACACAACTCCAAATAGACGAAGTGGAATTAGACAAACTTTCTGACAGCAAATTCAGAAGAATGATAGTAACGATGATCTAAAACACCAAAAAAAGAATTTTAGAGAAATTGCAAGAATCAACTAACACACTGAATAAAGAAATACAACTTAAAAAACAACAAAGAGAGACAAACAACTCAATTGCTGAACTTAAAAACACTATAGAAGGAATCAAGAGCAGAGTATCTGAGACAGAAGACCAGATAAGTGAGCTGGAAGATAGAATGGTGGAAGTAATTGCAGAAGAACAGAATCAAGCTTAAGAATGAAAAGAGCAGAGGATAGCCTCAGAGACTTCCTGAGACTTCAAACGCACCCTATATTTGAATTATAGGGGTTCCAGAAGAAGAAGAAACAAAGAAAGGATATGAGAAAATTCTTGAAGAGATTATAGTTGAAAATTTCCCCAACATGGGAAAAGAAATAGTCAATCAATTCCAAGAAGTGCAAAGAATACCACACAGAATAAACCCGAGAAGAAACACACCAAGACACGTATTAATGAAGCTAACACAAATGAAACACAAAGACAGAATTCTCAAAGCAGCAAGGGAAAAGCAACTAGTGACATACAAGACAAACCCCATACATTTAACAGCTGATCTTTCAACAGAAACTCTGCAAGTCAGAAGTGAATGGCAAGACACATTTAAAGCACTGGACACAGAATAATGTGCAACCAAAAATACTCTAACCTTCAAGGATCTCATTCAAAATTAATGGAGAAATCAAAAGCTTTACAGATAAGCAAAAATTAAAAGAATTTAGTAACACCAAACCAGCTTTACAACAAGTGTTAAAGGGACTTATATAGACAACAAGTATAAGAGAAGAAGAAGATCTACAAAACAAAGCCATCATAACATCTAAGAAGACGACAATAGGATTATTTGTACCAATAATTATTTTGAATGTAAATGGACTAAATGCCCCAATCAAAAGACACAGAGTGGCTGAATGGATTCAAAAACAAGACCCATACATATGCTGCCTACAAGAAACTCACTCCAGACCTAGATACACTCATAGACTGAAAGTGAGTGCATGGACAAAGATAATCCATGCGAATGGAAATCAAAAGAAAGCTGGAGTAGCAATCCTCATATCAGACAAAATAGGCCTTAAAATAAAGAAGTTTATAAGAGACAAGGTGGGACACTACATAATGGTCAAGGGATCTATCCAAGAGGAAGACATAACAGTCATGTTATGCACCCAGCACAGGTGCACCTCAATGCATAAGACAAATAATTGCTGGGAAAACTGGGCACCTATGTGCAAAAAAATGAAGTTGGAAGATTCCCTGACACCATACACAAAGATCAACTCAAAATGGATTAAAGACCTAAATGTAAGACCAGAAACCATCAAACTTTTGGAGGAGAATATACACAAAACACCTAACGACATAAATCAAAGCAAGATCTTCTCTGACCCACCTATGAGAATAGTGGAACTAAAAAGAAAAATGAGCATATGGGACCAAGTGAAACTTAAAAACTCTTGGACAGCTAAAGAAATTACAAAAAAGCTGAACAGACAACCCACAGAATGGGAGAAATTCACAGCAAATGAAACAACAGACAAAGAATTAATCTCCAAAATCTACAAGCAACTCAGACAACTCAACATCGGAAAAATGAACAACCCAATCAAAAAATGGGAAAAGGACCTAAACAGACATCTCTCCAAAGAGGACATACAGATGGCCAAAAAATACATGAAATGAT
The DNA here is from genome assembly GCA_022376925.1 of Tragulus kanchil. Lineage (NCBI taxonomy): Eukaryota > Metazoa > Chordata > Mammalia > Artiodactyla > Tragulidae > Tragulus > Tragulus kanchil. Next base: position 84,124,521 of record JAIOJX010000031.1, on the reverse strand, counting down.
ACTCAACCTCACTTATTATTAGAGGAATGCAAATCAAAACTGCAATGAGATATCACCTCACACCCATCAGAATGGCCATCATCAACAAATCGAGAGACAATAAATGCTGGAGAGGGTGTGAGAAAAGGGAACACTCTTGCATTGCTGGGGGGAATGTAAGTTGACACAGCCACTATGGAAGACAGTATGGAGATTCCTTCAAAAACTAAATATAGAAGCACCATATGACCCAGCAATCCTACTACTAGGCTTATACCCTGATGAAATCAAAATTGAAAGAGGCACCTATACCCCAGTGGTCATCGCAGCACTCTATACAATAGGTAGAACATGGAAGCAACCTAGATGTCCATCGACAAATGAATGGATAAAAAAACTCTGGTACATATATACAATGGAGTACTTCTCAGCTGTAAAAAGAAATGCAAAAGAATCAGCCCTAATGAGGTGGCTGGATCTAGAACCTATCATAAAAAGTGAAGTAAGTCAAAAAGAGAAAGACAAGTACAATATACTAACACATATATATGAAATTTAGTTGGATAGCAATGATAACACATGCAGTGAAGCGTTGGAAAAACAGACATGGAGAATAGACATATGGACATTTTGGGGAATGAACAGTGGATGGGAGGCATAAAGGCAGTAGAATGAAAACCTATACTATCATATGTGAAAAAAATAGCTATTGTCATTGTGCTGTGAGAAAAAAGGGATCCTACAGGGGTGCTGTGTGACAGCCTGGAGGGGTGGAATAGAGGGGATATACATATGGCTAATCTGGGATCATACATAATGTTAAACAGCAAAACTCTGTAAAAGTAAAAAGTACGATAAAAATTTAAAGGAAAAAAAAGAAGGCACCAATGAGAGCATGTGACATGTGTGTTCATGTCATGGGGCAATAGGAAAACAATGTGATGGGGAGGGTGCTGTCTTGCCATTGAGACTCTTAGATGGTATTCAAAGTTGGTAGATTAGGTAATGAAGACAGAAGGGGTTCCTAACTAATCCTATTTTAAAATATAATATTAGGAAAAAGGTATTTAAATTTTCTTTTAAAATTAATAAAAAATATAGCAAGTTAAGAAAGTACAACTGAGGCCAAACAGCTGAATGTGAGTGGCATTTCAGGATGAAAAGCCCATGATCGGCACCCCCCTGAGGCTGTGCCAAGTCCAGTGCATCTGAAGTCAAGTCTCCACAGGTCTGGCAACCACGTTTGTCCCCACACCTCCAAAAGGAGAACCTACAAAGACCACAGTTCTCCTACAATTAGGGTCCTCAGCATAAGAGCCACGTGATGGTCAATTTTCCCAGAACCCAGAAGATATAAGGAACATTGGTTCCTAGAGAAGGAAGAAGAGCTGAATCTCCTGAGAAACGAGAGCCCCAGTGGGGCCTCCTGTTTTCCTAGGCATGCCCTGTGCAAAACAGAAGAATGCAAGACACCCAGGCAGGGAGCTCTCTGGACACTCCCCTCCTCCTGGCTTAGGGTTTGCAGGCTGAAACAAGGGAGCCTTCCCTGCCTGTTTTCATCTTCTGACCTGCTGTTCATAACAGGGTGACTTCTCACCTTCAGGACAAGATCTTGTTCCTGCCAGAGCTGAATTCACTTAGTTTATCTCTACTATTTTATTTCAGTCCCAGCCACTTCAAAGTGTGCTGATGATCCACAAGTGCTTTAAAAACAGATTGTTTCTTCAACTTCAGTCATGCCTGCCTCCTCAGAAGTTATCCCAGCAGATAATTCTAAGCCATGTTTCAGACGGTCTCCACAGAATGTCTCCTCTGCCATATTTTACTTAAAGATTGAGCCCCTTCTTCTCAGATAATAACCATGTACTCTGCCTCTCTTGGGTGTCTGTTTCTTAGGAAAATTCCCTGCAGCAGTAGCCCAGCCCACAGAAAGCTCTAAAATCATCCCGGGCTTGGTCGCCTTCAGTCAATTCTGCCTGCTTGCTCTGCTGAGGCCGGATAAGGTCATGTGACATGTGTGTTCATGTCATGGGGCAATAGGAAAACAATGTGATGGGGAGGGTGCTGTCTTGCCATTGAGACTCTTAGATGGTATTCAAAGTTGGTAGATTAGGTAATGAAGACAGAAGGGGTTCCTAACTAATCCTATTTTAAAATATAATATTAGGAAAAAGGTATTTAAATTTTCTTTTAAAATTAATAAAAAATATAGCAAGTTAAGAAAGTACAACTGAGGCCAAACAGCTGAATGTGAGTGGCATTTCAGGATGAAAAGCCCATGATCGGCACCCCCCTGAGGCTGTGCCAAGTCCAGTGCATCTGAAGTCAAGTCTCCACAGGTCTGGCAACCACGTTTGTCCCACACCTCCAAAAGGAGAACCTACAAAAGCCACAGTTCCCCGACAAGTAGGGTCCTCAGCATAAGAGCCACGTGATGGTCAATTTTCCCAGAACCCAGAAGATATAAGGAACATTGGTTCCTAGAGAAGGAAGAAGAGCTGAATCTCCTGAGAAACGAGAGCCCCAGTGGGGCCTCCTGTTTTCCTAGGCATGCCCTGTGCAAAACAGAAGAATGCAAGACACCCAGGCAGGGAGCTCTCTGGACACTCCCCTCCTCCTGGCTTAGGGTTTGCAGGCTGACACAAGGGAGCCTTCCCCTGCCTGTTTTCATCTTCTGACCTGCTGTTCATAACAGGGTGACTTCTCACCTTCAGGACAAGATCTTGTTCCTGCCAGAGCTGAATTCACTTAGTTTATCTCTACTATTTTATTTCAGTCCCAGCCACTTCAAAGTGTGCTGATGATCCACAAGTGCTTTAAAAACAGATTGTTTCTTCAACTTCAGTCATGCCTGCCTCCTCAGAAGTTATCCCAGCAGATAATTCTAAGCCATGTTTCAGACGGTCTCCACAGAATGTCTCCTCTGCCATATTTTACTTAAAGATTGAGCCCCTTCTTCTCAGATAATAACCATGTACTCTGCCTCTCTTGGGTGTCTGTTTCTTAGGAAAATTCCCTGCAGCAGTAGCCCAGCCCACAGAAAGCTCTAAAATCATCCCGGGCTTGGTCGCCTTCAGTCAATTCTGCCTGCTTGCTCTGCTAGGAGGATAGAGATGTAAGATCATTGGATTGGGCACAATCTGAGATGGCCAGTGTACTCATAACATATGCTATTGCTTTGATTTTTAAAAATTTATTTCATTGAAGTATAGTTGATTTACAATATTAATTTCTTCTTTACAGTGAAATAATTCTGTTATACATATATATTTTTCATATTTTTCCATTATAATTTATCATAGGATATGGTGTTCCCTGTGCTGTATAGTAGAACTTGTTTTGTATCCATTCTATATACACTAGTTTGTATCTGCTAATTCCAGACTCCCAATCCATCTCTTCCCCTTGGGAACCACAAGTCTGTTCTCTATGTCTGCAAGTCTGTTTCTGTTTCATAGATAAGTACATTTGTGCCGTATGTAGATCCCAAGTATAAGTGACATGCTCAGTTGCCTGAGTCGAGTCCAACTCTTTTGCGACCCCATCGACTGTAGCCCATCATGCACCTGTGTCCATGGGATTCTCCAGGCAAGAATACTATAGTGGATTGCCATTTGCTTCTCCAGGGGATCTTCCCAACTCAGGGATTGAACCTGTGTCTCCAGCGTCTCCAACATCGGCAGGCAGATTCTTTACCACTGTACCACCTGGGAAGCCCAATACATAAGTGACATCACATGACATTTGTCTTTATCTTTAGGACTTATGTCAAAATTTTAGGAAAGATAATTCTTTTTTTCAGTTTATACAGGGTGACTTCTCACTTTCAGGACAAGATCTTGTTCCTGCCAGAGCTGAATTCACTTAGTTTATCTCTACTATTTTATTTCAGTCCCAGCCACTTCAAAGTGTGCTGATGATCCACAAGTGCTTTAAAAACAGATTGTTTCTTCAACTTCAGTCATGCCTGCCTCCTCAGAAGTTATCCCAGCAGATAATTCTAAGCCATGTTTCAGACGGTCTCCACAGAATGTCTCCTCTGCCATATTTTACTTAAAGATTGAGCCCCTTCTTCTCAGATAATAACCATGTACTCTGCCTCTCTTGGGTGTCTGTTTCTTAGGAAAATTCCCTGCAGCAGTAGCCCAGCCCACAGAAAGCTCTAAAATCATCCCGGGCTTGGTCGCCTTCAGTCAATTCTGCCTGCTTGCTCTGCTAGGAGGATAGAGATGTAAGATCATTGGATTGGGCACAATCTGAGATGGCCAGTGTACTCATAACATATGCTATTGCTTTGATTTTTAAAAATTTATTTCATTGAAGTATAGTTGATTTACAATATTAATTTCTTCTTTACAGTGAAATAATTCTGTTATACATATATATTTTTCATATTTTTCCATTATAATTTATCATAGGATATGGTGTTCCCTGTGCTGTATAGTAGAACTTGTTTTGTATCCATTCTATATACACTAGTTTGTATCTGCTAATTCCAGACTCCCAATCCATCTCTTCCCCTTGGGAACCACAAGTCTGTTCTCTATGTCTGCAAGTCTGTTTCTGTTTCATAGATAAGTACATTTGTGCCGTATGTAGATCCCAAGTATAAGTGACATGCTCAGTTGCCTGAGTCGAGTCCAACTCTTTTGCGACCCCATCGACTGTAGCCCATCATGCACCTGTGTCCATGGGATTCTCCAGGCAAGAATACTATAGTGGATTGCCATTTGCTTCTCCAGGGGATCTTCCCAACTCAGGGATTGAACCTGTGTCTCCAGCGTCTCCAACATCGGCAGGCAGATTCTTTACCACTGTACCACCTGGGAAGCCCCATACATAAGTGACATCACATGACATTTGTCTTTATCTTTAGGACTTATGTCATTTAGGATGATAATCTCTAGGTCCATCCATTGTTTTTGCAAATAGCATCATTTCATTCTTTTTTATGAAAGATTTTACAAAATCAGAGAGTTGAAATCACAGGCAGAAGAGGAAAGTAATCCTGAGAGAAGACTGAGGAGAACAAGAGTTCTAGAAGGAAAAGAAGGAATTAATGGACTTCAAAAAATTTCCCAGATATGCCTCGGATAAGAAAAATGATGAGTTGTAAGAAAATAAATAAACAAATAGAGAAATAAATATGAGAAGAGATTGCTTGCATGCTAAGTCACTTCACTTACGTCTGACTCTTTGCAACCCCATAGATGGTAGCTCGTCAGACTCCTCTGTCCATAGGAATTCTCCAGGCAAGAATACTGGAATGGGTTGCCATTTCCACCTCCGAGGGATCTTCCCCACCCAGGGATAGAACCCCATCTCTTCTGTGTCATGTATTGGCAAGAAGATTCTTTACTACTGGCACCACCTGGGAAGCCTATGAGAAGACATCCTAAATCCATTGATTTCTCATTGAAGAGATTCTAGAGATACTAGAATAACATCTTGAAATAGTAAATGAGAAATGTCCACCATCATTCAAAATCAGCCATGTGAATATGTGGTTATTTGAAAAATATGTCCCAGACTCATGCTCTACATGAAAGAATTCTTGGGGAAATACTGACACTTCATAGCAAATGCATTATAACAGAGAGCTCCCGGGTGGACAATAAATAGATTTTCTATAAATGGAAACAAAAATGAGAGTTAGAATGACAGTCTGGGAAAATGTTAACTTTAGAATTAAAAGCACAAAGAAATGAAAAATGAACTCTTTGCTTTTCATATGTACCAAACTATATAGGCCTAAGCCAATAAAGCACAAATAATTTGAGTGAGATATCTGAAACTGTTTCATTGTGATTTGGACAGAATTAAAAGACAAAAAATAATTTCCATGAAATAATTAAATAACAGTAAAATGAATATGTATGATTTAATCAATATATATGACATCTCATATTCCTTAAAAGAGAATTTTTTTTATGCCCATGTTCATGGAACATTTATAAAATAAATTACTTTCTTACCCCAAAAGAATGCCTAAGTATATTTTTTAAAGTAAAAAGTTTATTGGGTTTACCTTGTGAACATGAACTAATAATATCAGAAATAGTTAATAATATAAAGGCGCCAATAGTCAGAATCCCTAGGGGACCATTCTTAGACAGAAAGCTCTTAGATCAAAGAGAAAATCAAAGGGAAAATTACAAGGATGTTAAAAGTTATGAAGAGAAACAATCTCAGCTAAACCTGTGGGACAAAATGAAAGTAGTTCTAAGAAGAAGAAAAAAATGATATGAAATATCATCATATTTACAAAGAAAGTTAAAGAATAAAGTTGTGCCCATCTTAGGAATATATATATTTTTCCTCATCCAGGAAAAATGACTTAAACCAAAAGCAAACAGGAAATGAAAATTCATTACAAAAGCTAAAACTAATGAAAAATGTTAAATTAGCAGAAATTTAAAAATTCAATCTAAGTCAATTTATTTATATGAATGCCTTATGAGCTTGTTTAAAGGAAAAAGAAGGCAAAAAATACACCAAGCTAGGAGAGAGAAACAAGGAATGACTATAGATGTAGAAGTGATTAAAGCAGTAATAAAAATATGCATATATATGAAACTTTCTGACAAGACATTTGAGAATTTAGAGGAAATGGATGACTTCCCAGCAAAATATATATTGCCAAAATTCACCCAAAAAGAAAGGAAGGGGTAACTTAAATACATCAGTTACCATAAGAAAGTTTAGAAAAAGACACTTAAAGATCTACCATTGAAAAAGGCACCAAGGACAGATGGAGTCCCAGCTGAGGTTTATGTAACATGAATTTATATAACCTTCAAGAGAGAGCTTCTTAAAGTTAAATTTTCCCAGGACTCAAAAGAAAAAGATGAAAGCCTTCCCAATTCACTTTAAAAATTAACATAATTCTTAAAATTCTGGTAAAGATAAAACAATACAGGAACATTGTCAATAGGTCTGATCTATGAAGACAGAAAAAAATTAAAATATTAGAAGTGTATTCCTGCACTATTTTCCTAATTAATGAATGATTTTTATGCCCATGTTCATGGAACATTTATAAAATAAATTACTTTCTTACCCCAAAAGAATGCCTAAGTATATTTTTTAAAGTAAAAAGTTTATTGGGTTTACCTTGTGAACATGAACTAATAATATCAGAAATAGTTAATAATATAAAGGCGCCAATAGTCAGAATCCCTAGGGGACCATTCTTAGACAGAAAGCTCTTAGATCAAAGAGAAAATCAAAGGGAAAATTACAAGGATGTTAAAAGTTATGAAGAGAAACAATCTCAGCTAAACCTGTGGGACAAAATGAAAGTAGTTCTAAGAAGAAGAAAAAAATGATATGAAATATCATCATATTTACAAAGAAAGTTAAAGAATAAAGTTGTGCCCATCTTAGGAATATATATATTTTTCCTCATCCAGGAAAAATGACTTAAACCAAAAGCAAACAGGAAATGAAAATTCATTACAAAAGCTAAAACTAATGAAAAATGTTAAATTAGCAGAAATTTAAAAATTCAATCTAAGTCAATTTATTTATATGAATGCCTTATGAGCTTGTTTAAAGGAAAAAGAAGGCAAAAAATACACCAAGCTAGGAGAGAGAAACAAGGAATGACTATAGATGTAGAAGTGATTAAAGCAGTAATAAAAATATGCATATATATGAAACTTTCTGACAAGACATTTGAGAATTTAGAGGAAATGGATGACTTCCCAGCAAAATATATATTGCCAAAATTCACCCAAAAAGAAAGGAAGGGGTAACTTAAATACATCAGTTACCATAAGAAAGTTTAGAAAAAGACACTTAAAGATCTACCATTGAAAAAGGCACCAAGGACAGATGGAGTCCCAGCTGAGGTTTATGTAACATGAATTTATATAACCTTCAAGAGAGAGCTTCTTAAAGTTAAATTTTCCCAGGACTCAAAAGAAAAAGATGAAAGCCTTCCCAATTCACTTTAAAAAATTAACATAATTCTTAAAATTCTGGTAAAGATAAAACAATACAGGAACATTGTCAATAGGTCTGATCTATGAAGACAGAAAAAAATTAAAATATTAGAAGTGTATTCCTGCACTATTTTCCTAATTAATGAATGATTTTTTAAAATGAGCGTCTCACCTGTCTTATGACAACAAACAAAATTAATGGGCAATATAAACCTATGGTGTTAGCAAGGTCTGTTGGGAGTAAGCCACTTTTTAGGATGATCTGCTTAGATGTGTCAGAGAAGGCACCTCAAAGGTCAATAGTAAAGGCCAGAGCAGGTGTCTGTGGTTCAGGAGATGGGTGGGGGGCCCGACTCAGGCAGAGGGAGAAGCCAGTGCAAACCCCCAGGGCCATGTGAAGCCACTGGTATCTGAATAAAGACGCCTGAGGAGGGCAGGAAGAAGATGTGGTCAGAGAGGTAATCAGGCATCACAGGCCATGAGAAGCATGCCTTTCAAGAAGCCACTGGAGGGACTTCCCTGGCTGGAAGTAGCCATTTTGGAGCCTTGAGTTACACAGGTAACCTAAAGCTGTGACATTGATGGAGATTTTCAAGATGATTTAAACAGATAAAAGGGGCATTCAAAGGGGCATTCCAAAATCAGGAGTTGTCTTAGTGGAGCTCTGGTAGTCAAGGACCTACTTGGAGGGAGGACATGAAGTGGAGAAAAGGAGTTTCAACAACCCAGATGAGCCTCACTCTAAGGAAGGGAGAAGACAGACCAATACAGAGACAGGAAAATAGAACAGAGATGTTTGTCTGTTCATGATCAGACAACAGCACGTTTGCCCATAGATGGAGAAGACTAATTAATGAGAAGAAAGAAGAAGCATTCCTAGAGCAATGTCCCTGGACCAGCCTGAGGAGAGGGGTCTGACACAGGTGGTGATGGGCAGCGACTTGGCCGAGTGTGACAGGAGACGATTTGGAGAGGCTCATAGATGGTCAGTTTTGGGGGTGAACATCCTTGTCAGACTCCACTTCTCTCCTTAGAGAAACTGAGAAGGAAGTCATCAACCAAGGTGAGAATGAGGAGAAGGGTGGGAGAGGAGAGTAGGAGAGAGAGAGAGAATGAAAGGAACCTTCGAGTCCAGGATGATGGTGGTGTGTGTGTGTGAGCATGTCCTCAGTCATGTCTGACTCTGCGACCACATGGACCATAGTCCACCAGGCTCCTCTGGCCATCGGATTTCCCGGGCAAGAACAGAGCAGTGGGTTGCCATCCCCTTCTCCAGGAATCTCCCCAACCCAGGGATCAAACTCCTGTCTCCTGCATCTCCATTGGTAGGCAGGTTCTTTAGCACTGCCCCACCTGGAAAGCATCTCTGAGAAGTCATCTCAGGCGCCTTTGTTCTTCTACAGCTGCATTCAGCAAGGCAGGTGTGGGCATGGGGCCCACAGAAAGGGGGATCACTGCTCGATCATGTGGTTCCATTATGCAGACATACAAGAGAAAATTTATGTAGTGTTAAAACATGTTTAATAAAATTTCTCTTTACCCATTACTCTTTAAGACATTATTTTAAAAAGAGTATATGTGATCTGCTTAATTACAATAAATATTTATACAAGAAAGTACTATTTTAAAGGGTAAGATGCAAAATATATTTTGGTTAAAGTTAGACATTGGAGATGTAGCCTTACAATTACAATTATAATTAAATATTGTCTTCAAGGATTTAGTCACTGTAATTAAAGAGTTTAATAAGTGGTGTGATGTTATCAAAGGTTAAAAAATATCTCCTTCCTATGAGATGATTTTGTAACTAGAAAACCCCAAAAGCTCTTTTTAAACAATTGGAATTAGTAGAAGAGTTTTGTAAGGTGAATGAATATAAGGTAAATATATAAAAGCCATTAGAGTTTTTTCAGTTTAATAGTGAGAACTTAGAGGAAAACCAAGAAAGTAATCCAGGAGCAATGTGATCCACCACCAAATAGGTCAAGAGCCCTGAGGAAACCATCACTGCTCAGGCATGCTGGGAAACCTGGATGCTGAGGGTGCAGCCGGAGCACAGAAAGCTCCATCCGCTGGTTTGCCCTCAGCTCAGAGGAATTCTGGAGGAATTTTTGTGCTCCAAAGGGACCACAACGACAGTGGGATCAACATTGCCTGATTCCTGAGGCTGAGGGTGACTCAGCCTCCTGTCCCAACAGCCCAGTAGAAGGGGCATGGTGGGTCTCAGTCTGACTCTGCACACATAGTATAAAGCATTCAGTTAGAAGTAATGGGGAAAAAGGCAAGGAAAAAAGACACACACCATCTTCAGGAGACAACAAGGGCAGCAGAATCAGATGCCCATGACCCTGATGCTGTCATCCTCAGAGAGTATTTTTAAACAGCGATTCATGAGTTAGAGGCCCTGGTGGGAAAAGCAGATCATGGAAGAGACAGCAAATTTCAGCAGAGAGGGAGTTCCCTGGTGGCTGAGATGATACAAAATTTGCCTGCCATGCAGGAGACCTAGGTTCAATCCCTGGGTCAAGAAGACACCCTGGAGAAGGGAATGGGAACCCGCTCTAGTACTCTTGCCTGGAGAATCCATGGACAGAGAGCCTGGTGGGCTATAGTCCTTGGGGTCACAAAGAGTCAGACATGACTGAGAGATGGAAATTGTAAGAAAGGGTTGAATACAAGGTTGACCCAACAAATGCAAATTCCAGGAAAGCACAGGTGAAGAACCCACTTAACAGACTTGTCAGTGGACTCAGTGCCACCAACAAAAGATCAGTGGACCTGGAACAACAGAGCGACAGACTTTAGCCAAGCTAAATACACAGACACAGAGGGAATGACAGTGAAATCCTGTTAGTATCTTTTAATTACTATTCCTCAACAGCCCGCCTCCAAGGCTGTCTGTGTCAGGCAGTGTCTCACTGACACCCCCACCAATGCCCAAGCCTCACTACGGAAAACAAGCCTTCCCACCAAAGGTAAATATATAAAAGCCATTAGAGTTTTTTCAGTTTAATAGTGAGAACTTAGAGGAAAACCAAGAAAGTAATCCAGGAGCAATGTGATCCACCACCAAATAGGTCAAGAGCCCTGAGGAAACCATCACTGCTCAGGCATGCTGGGAAACCTGGATGCTGAGGGTGCAGCCGGAGCACAGAAAGCTCCATCCGCTGGTTTGCCCTCAGCTCAGAGGAATTCTGGAGGAATTTTTGTGCTCCAAAGGGACCACAACGACAGTGGGATCAACATTGCCTGATTCCTGAGGCTGAGGGTGACTCAGCCTCCTGTCCCAACAGCCCAGTAGAAGGGGCATGGTGGGTCTCAGTCTGACTCTGCACACATAGTATAAAGCATTCAGTTAGAAGTAATGGGGAAAAAGGCAAGGAAAAAAGACACACACCATCTTCAGGAGACAACAAGGGCAGCAGAATCAGATGCCCATGACCCTGATGCTGTCATCCTCAGAGAGTATTTTTAAACAGCGATTCATGAGTTAGAGGCCCTGGTGGGAAAAGCAGATCATGGAAGAGACAGCAAATTTCAGCAGAGAGGAGTTCCCTGGTGGCTGAGATGATACAAAATTTGCCTGCCATGCAGGAGACCTAGGTTCAATCCCTGGGTCAAGAAGACACCCTGGAGAAGGGAATGGGAACCCGCTCTAGTACTCTTGCCTGGAGAATCCATGGACAGAGAGCCTGGTGGGCTATAGTCCTTGGGGTCACAAAGAGTCAGACATGACTGAGAGATGGAAATTGTAAGAAAGGGTTGAATACAAGGTTGACCCAACAAATGCAAATTCCAGGAAAGCACAGGTGAAGAACCCACTTAACAGACTTGTCAGTGGACTCAGTGCCACCAACAAAAGATCAGTGGACCTGGAACAACAGAGCGACAGACTTTAGCCAAGCTAAATACACAGACACAGAGGGAATGACAGTGAAATCCTGTTAGTATCTTTTAATTACTATTCCTCAACAGCCCGCCTCCAAGGCTGTCTGTGTCAGGCAGTGTCTCACTGACACTCCTTGCCTTCCCACCAATGCCCAAGCCTCACTACGGAAAACAACAGACAGCCTTGAGTAGGAGCCCCTAAAGCATCAGCCTTAATCTAAAACAGCTAGAAGTCACTCCTATAGAGCCTACTACTCGTGTCTGCCAAGGTGGGCAACAACGCACACAATTCCCTGTCCCCTCCCCACACAAAGCGAGAGAACTTGCATGAATCTATTGTTTCATTTTCATCACTCACATTCTGTGGTAGACCCCAGAATCACATTCCAATGGTCCCTCACCAGCATGCAGACCCGTTCCAGCTCTGGTCTTGAGGGACGTAAGCCTCTGTGTTGCTGGCTATAAGAAGGAAATGACAATAAATATAAGATCGTGTAAGTAAAGAATGTAAACAATGCTTAGGACCACATAGGTTCCTGATAAGTGGACGGTCTTGCTCTAGCTTGGACTGAAGTGATTTTTACTATGCATTCATGTTCTCAAATGCTAAGCGTGCCTCAGCATCATGGACTGTACCCAAGTTACAAAGCCTCATTCCCTGGAAAGCAAGATGAACACCCACCTGTCTAACCTGGGGCAGGTGAATCCTTGAAGCAGCAGGAAGTCGTGACAGATCATGCATGGTTGTTTTTTAACCTTCCTGTCCCTGATTTTCCCACTAAACACCCTAGACCTTCTAAAAGCCTCCTCTATACTCATTCCCCTCAGAGAGCTTAAAAGAAGGAAGTGGGAATCTTTGAATATATTTTTCATAAGTAAATCATGCTAATACAGATAAATTAAGGGAAATATATGTTGGTCAACTTAATTATAGAGATGATACTATCCTCTTGAGCTTCAATAAGAACAGAATAAATAAAATATTTTATTAACTTCTACAATCATGAAAATTCTACTATCTCGTTTTGGAAGCTTTTCAATGACCCAACAAATGAACCGGGCTGAAGAACCCACTTAACAGACTTGTCAGTGGACTCAGTGCCACCAACAAAAGATCAGTGGACCTGGAACAACAGAGCGACAGACTTTAGCCAAGCTAAATACACAGACACAGAGGGAATGACAGTGAAATCCTGTTAGTATCTTTTAATTACTATTCCTCAACAGCCCGCCTCCAAGGCTGTCTGTGTCAGGCAGTGTCTCACTGACACTCCTTGCCTTCCCACCAATGCCCAAGCCTCACTACGGAAAACAACAGACAGCCTTGAGTAGGAGCCCCTAAAGCATCAGCCTTAATCTAAAACAGCTAGAAGTCACTCCTATAGAGCCTACTACTCGTGTCTGCCAAGGTGGGCAACAACGCACACAATTCCCTGTCCCCTCCCCACACAAAGCGAGAGAACTTGCATGAATCTATTGTTTCATTTTCATCACTCACATTCTGTGGTAGACCCCAGAATCACATTCCAATGGTCCCTCACCAGCATGCAGACCCGTTCCAGCTCTGGTCTTGAGGGACGTAAGCCTCTGTGTTGCTGGCTATAAGAAGGAAATGACAATAAATATAAGATCGTGTAAGTAAAGAATGTAAACAATGCTTAGGACCACATAGGTTCCTGATAAGTGGACGGTCTTGCTCTAGCTTGGACTGAAGTGATTTTTACTATGCATTCATGTTCTCAAATGCTAAGCGTGCCTCAGCATCATGGACTGTACCCAAGTTACAAAGCCTCATTCCTGGAAAGCAAGATGAACACCCACCTGTCTAACCTGGGGCAGGTGAATCCTTGAAGCAGCAGGAAGTCGTGACAGATCATGCATGGTTGTTTTTTAACCTTCCTGTCCCTGATTTTCCCACTAAACACCCTAGACCTTCTAAAAGCCTCCTCTATACTCATTCCCCTCAGAGAGCTTAAAAGAAGGAAGTGGGAATCTTTGAATATATTTTTCATAAGTAAATCATGCTAATACAGATAAATTAAGGGAAATATATGTTGGTCAACTTAATTATAGAGATGATACTATCCTCTTGAGCTTCAATAAGAACAGAATAAATAAAATATTTTATTAACTTCTACAATCATGAAAATTCTAATCTGATTCCCTCTTGTTCCTTTGTCCTTGCTGTACATTAAATATACAATATTGTGTTTAAGAAAGATCTGGAGCAAATTGCAGTGTGTTAATGGGTGGACATATCAGAGCAAGTCACATAAATATGAAAGCAATAATTAATTTCAACCGCAGAAGAGCAGATTAATCACTTGTGCAAACTTAAATTCACACATAATTTGTCAATGTTTATGTCAGGAAAGCTCTAGAGTACCTTTAAATCCACACACCTGCATTAAAACTACTTAATGATATTTCAAATGATATCAATCAAATGCCGTTTCATAGCTGAGATGCCTCCAAGGCCTCGGCAAATTAAAGACCAAGGTGAGTGGTGACTGGTAAATAGTGTCAGGTTTCCAGCCCGTGGTAGCCCACAGCCAGATTTAGATCCCAAAGCTCACCTTCCCGCTGCACAGAGTCTCTTGATGACACCATCTTGAGCAGGCACAGAGGAAGCAGAGGAAGTCTTATAGCACTTCACTATGAAAAAGATTCATGACTGGGGAAACATATTCAGACTGGTCCATCTAAAGAGCACAGAACCGCCTTCATCTCTCCAGATTGATGGGGAAAGGGTGACCTCCCCAAGTGCTTACTCTTCTTTCTTGTTCATATCATCCAATTCAGGTGGTTTCTCATGGCATTATCATTTCTTTATTTAGAACAGGGGACCCCAATCTCTTGAATCTAATGTCTGATAGTCTGCAGTGGAACTGAATCAATAATAATAGAAATAAAGTGCACAATAACTGTAACACACTCGAATCATCCTGAAACTACCCCCACCCCACCCAACTCTGGTCCATGGAAAACTTGTCTTCCATAAAACCAATCCCCAGTGCCAAAAAGGTGGTGGGTGACTGCTGATTTGGAAAATAATTCTAGAATTTTAATTGCCATTGAACATAAGCAAATAATTTTCACGAAATTTACTATAGTTCAGCTCACATACTGAAAAGTGTACAAGTCATTAAAGCATGCACAGCTGAAGTGTGCCAAGTGAGTGATTCTCCCAAAGCAGATGCACCTACGTCACTACCATTCAGATTAGGAAATAAAATGCCACTGTCAGCCAAGACCCCTCCCACGCCTCCAGGATCCTGCCCTACCCCAAAGGCCTCTGTTATACTGACTCTATATGTGAGATGAATCTCAGCCTTTCAAAATTGTTAGAAAGCTTTCCTGGTGTTTGAATAGACCACAATCCTCTTATCCCTCATGAGGCCCTGGGTTTAACTGAGCTTCTCTGGTATCTCAGATGTTAAAGAATCCACCTGCTGGTATCTCAGATGTTAAAGAATCCACCTGCAATGCAGGAGACCTCGGTTCGAGCTCTAGGTTGGGAAGATTCTGCAAAGGGAATGGCAACCCACTCTAGTATTCTTGACTGGAGAATGCCCATGGTCAGAGGAGCCTGGTGGCTACAGCCCATGGGGTCACAAAGAGTCAGACACAACTGAGCGACTAAGAACAGCAGTGGTGACAATAGTGTCAGGTTTCCAGCCCGTGGTAGCCCACAGCCAGATTTAGATCCCAAAGCTCACCTTCCCGCTGCACAGAGTCTCTTGATGACACCATCTTGAGCAGGCACAGAGGAAGCAGAGGAAGTCTTATAGCACTTCACTATGAAAAAGATTCATGACTGGGGAAACATATTCAGACTGGTCCATCTAAAGAGCACAGAACCGCCTTCATCTCTCCAGATTGATGGGGAAAGGGTGACCTCCCCAAGTGCTTACTCTTCTTTCTTGTTCATATCATCCAATTCAGGTGGTTTCTCATGGCATTATCATTTCTTTATTTAGAACAGGGGACCCCAATCTCTTGAATCTAATGTCTGATAGTCTGCAGTGGAACTGAATCAATAATAATAGAAATAAAGTGCACAATAACTGTAACACACTCGAATCATCCTGAAACTACCCCCACCCCACCCAACTCTGGTCCATGGAAAACTTGTCTTCCATAAAACCAATCCCCAGTGCCAAAAAGGTGGTGGGTGACTGCTGATTTGGAAAATAATTCTAGAATTTTAATTGCCATTGAACATAAGCAAATAATTTTCACGAAATTTACTATAGTTCAGCTCACATACTGAAAAGTGTACAAGTCATTAAAGCATGCACAGCTGAAGTGTGCCAAGTGAGTGATTCTCCCAAAGCAGATGCACCTCGTCACTACCATTCAGATTAGGAAATAAAATGCCACTGTCAGCCAAGACCCCTCCCACGCCTCCAGGATCCTGCCCTACCCCAAAGGCCTCTGTTATACTGACTCTATATGTGAGATGAATCTCAGCCTTTCAAAATTGTTAGAAAGCTTTCCTGGTGTTTGAATAGACCACAATCCTCTTATCCCTCATGAGGCCCTGGGTTTAACTGAGCTTCTCTGGTATCTCAGATGTTAAAGAATCCACCTGCTGGTATCTCAGATGTTAAAGAATCCACCTGCAATGCAGGAGACCTCGGTTCGAGCTCTAGGTTGGGAAGATTCTGCAAAGGGAATGGCAACCCACTCTAGTATTCTTGACTGGAGAATGCCCATGGTCAGAGGAGCCTGGTGGCTACAGCCCATGGGGTCACAAAGAGTCAGACACAACTGAGCGACTAAGAACAGCAGAGTCCTTACAAAGACTCATTGCTTGATTGGCCCTTGCAGTCGCCATGATGAATTCTGATGTAGAAGACTCTTAGATGTATCTGTGGGTGAATATGTTTCCTCATTTTGGTGGGAAATGTTCCTAGGAGCAGTGTTGCTGGTGACAGTCCCGTTTATGTTCCGTTTCAGCACACAGCCACAGAGCAGTTTGGTGTGTGGGTATTTTCCCCCATCAGCAATGGCTGAGGGTCCACACTGGTCTACCTGCTGCTGCCGCCCCACCTGCACTGATCTCACTGGCTGTAAGTTGTATTTGCCTGTGATTAGTGAGGTGGACACTTTTTCATATGTTTATCGGCTGTTTGTAGAACCTCTTTTGTGAAGTATCTGTTCAGTTCTCTGGAGTGTATTTCCATGGGATTGTCTGTCTTTTTTATTGATCTGTAGAACTTCTTTATATATTCTGGACACAAATCCTTGGTGCTATTTGAATTGCAAATATCTTCTCCCAGTCTGTGTCCTATTCCTCCACTCTGCTAATGGCATCTTTTGAAAAGAGTTCTTAATCATATGAAAGGCCAATTTACAAATATCTTCTCCCAGTCTGTGTCCTATTCCTCCACTCTGCTAATGGCATCTTTTGAAAAGAGTTCTTAATCATATGAAAGGCCAATTTACAAATTTTTTCTTTTATCTTCAGGGTTTTTTTTTCGTTAATTTTTTAATATTTTTTTATATTTTTACAGAATTTTGTTGTTCATGGACATGTATGTTCCCAGATCAGTCATATGTATATCCCTGGCCCCCTCCCCGCTCTTCTTCCTTCCCAGTCCCCCACATCCCACTTCTCCAGGCCCGTTGCACCATGCCCTGCAGAATCCCCTATTCTCAGAGCACAGTGACAATAGCTATCTTTTTCATATATGATACTATAGGTTTCCAGGTTATTCCAGCTGTGCCTCCCACCCACTGTTCATTCCCCTCAATGTCTATATGTCTGTTCTTTGTCTGTTTTTCCATCTCTTCACTGCGTGTGTTATCATTACCATCTTACTAGGTTCCATATATGTGTGTTAGTATACTGTACTGGTCTTTCTCTTTTTGACTTACTTCACTTTTTATAATAGGTTCTAGATCCATCCACCTCATTAGGGCTGATTCTTCTGTATTTCTTTTTACAGCTGAGAAGTACTCAATTGTATATATATGTATCAGAGTTTTTTTATTCTTTAATTCGTCAGTGGGCATCTAGGTTGCTTCCATGTTCTACCTATTGTATAAAGAGCTGCAATGAATATTGGGGTACAGGTGCTTCTTTCAGTTTTGATTTCATCAGGGTATAAGCCTAGTAGTAGGATTGCTGGGTCATATGGTGCTTCTATATTTAGTTTTTGAAGGTGTCTATCTGGCTGTAAGTTGTATTTGCCTGTGATTAGTGAGGTGGACACTTTTCATATGTTTATCGGCTGTTTGTAGAACCTCTTGTGAAGTATCTGTTCAGTTCTCTGGAGTGTATTTCCATGGGATTGTCTGTCTTTTTTATTGATCTGTAGAACTTCTTTATATATTCTGGACACAAATCCTTGGTGCTATTTGAATTGCAAATATCTTCTCCCAGTCTGTGTCCTATTCCTCCACTCTGCTAATGGCATCTTTTGAAAAGAGTTCTTAATCATATGAAAGGCCAATTTACAAATATCTTCTCCCAGTCTGTGTCCTATTCCTCCACTCTGCTAATGGCATCTTTTGAAAAGAGTTCTTAATCATATGAAAGGCCAATTTACAAATTTTTTCTTTTATCTTCAGGGTTTTTTTTTCGTTAATTTTTTAATATTTTTTTATATTTTTACAGAATTTTGTTGTTCATGGACATGTATGTTCCCAGATCAGTCATATGTATATCCCTGGCCCCCTCCCCGCTCTTCTTCCTTCCCAGTCCCCCACATCCCACTTCTCCAGGCCCGTTGCACCATGCCCTGCAGAATCCCCTATTCTCAGAGCACAGTGACAATAGCTATCTTTTTCATATATGATACTATAGGTTTCCAGGTTATTCCAGCTGTGCCTCCCACCCACTGTTCATTCCCCTCAATGTCTATATGTCTGTTCTTTGTCTGTTTTTCCATCTCTTCACTGCGTGTGTTATCATTACCATCTTACTAGGTTCCATATATGTGTGTTAGTATACTGTACTGGTCTTTCTCTTTTTGACTTACTTCACTTTTTATAATAGGTTCTAGATCCATCCACCTCATTAGGGCTGATTCTTCTGTATTTCTTTTTACAGCTGAGAAGTACTCAATTGTATATATATGTATCAGAGTTTTTTTATTCTTTAATTCGTCAGTGGGCATCTAGGTTGCTTCCATGTTCTACCTATTGTATAAAGAGCTGCAATGAATATTGGGGTACAGGTGCTTCTTTCAGTTTTGATTTCATCAGGGTATAAGCCTAGTAGTAGGATTGCTGGGTCATATGGTGCTTCTATATTTAGTTTTTGAAGGAATCTCCATACTGTCTTCCATAGTGGCTGTGTCAATTTACATTCCCCCCAGCAATGCAAGAGTGTTCCCTTTTCTCACACCCTCTCCAGCATTTATTGTCTGTCGATTTGTTGATGATGGCCATTCTGACAGGTGTGAGGTGATATCTCATTGTAGTTTTGATTTGCACTTCTCTAATAATAAGCGAGATTGAGTTCAGTTCTTCTTTTTAAGAGGTCTTTACTTGCTCCAAGGGCAAAAAAATATCCTTATATTTTCTTGTAGGGTTTTTTGGATTTCCTTTCATATTTGCATCTGTAATCCACCTGGAATTCATTTTTGTGAATGACATGAAATATAATTAAAATGGGTTTTATTTCAGGGAAACAATGGTGAATAAACCACAGTGACTCTCTTCAGAGACCTTGCTTTCTAATGAGGGAAGTGGACAATTGGGCAATTACTTACAATATAGTAGGTATTTCTAAGTAATACTGTAATGAGAAAAGGAAATGGTTATTTTAAAACTGAACTTTGAGTTTGCACAAATAGGGCCTGACGAGAACACCTTCCTTGGTTTGGCTGGTGATGAGAGGCAGGTTTCCTAGCTTAGGCACTGTGGGCATTTTAGAGACAGGAGAGTGATGTCAAATATTGCATAATCATTAATATGCCATCCTGCCTTCTTCTGAGGGGTGAGGCAGGGGGTTGTCCTGGGACCATGGAAGGAAGGTGTTTCAGCAGAGATCTCAAGGTGGTTCCTGCAAATGTATCCTATTTCCGTGACAAAGTAAGAATCATTGTGTCCTCCACAGGGTTATCAAATCCATCTGAGCTCAGAATCAATCACATACAATATTTTTGCAATGTTTCTAAGTGGTGTCCACACACCAAATTCAAACCATTTAAACACTGACTAGCTTTAAACTACTGAAGGACTTGTGAGAAAACATCTCTGCCACTGCTGTGAAGTTTCTGAATTTTTCAGCAGTGGTCTATTTCTCCTGAGTGTCTGATGAATATTGGGGTACAGGTGCTTCTTTCAGTTTTGATTTCATCAGGGTATAAGCCTAGTAGTAGGATTGCTGGGTCATATGGTGCTTCTATATTTAGTTTTTGAAGGAATCTCCATACTGTCTTCCATAGTGGCTGTGTCAATTTACATTCCCCCCAGCAATGCAAGAGTGTTCCCTTTTCTCACACCCTCTCCAGCATTTATTGTCTGTCGATTTGTTGATGATGGCCATTCTGACAGGTGTGAGGTGATATCTCATTGTAGTTTTGATTTGCACTTCTCTAATAATAAGCGAGATTGAGTTCAGTTCTTCTTTTTAAGAGGTCTTTACTTGCTCCAAGGGCAAAAAAATATCCTTATATTTTCTTGTAGGGTTTTTTGGATTTCCTTTCATATTTGCATCTGTAATCCACCTGGAATTCATTTTTGTGAATGACATGAAATATAATTAAAATGGGTTTTATTTCAGGGAAACAATGGTGAATAAACCACAGTGACTCTCTTCAGAGACCTTGCTTTCTAATGAGGGAAGTGGACAATTGGGCAATTACTTACAATATAGTAGGTATTTCTAAGTAATACTGTAATGAGAAAAGGAAATGGTTATTTTAAAACTGAACTTTGAGTTTGCACAAATAGGGCCTGACGAGAACACCTTCCTTGGTTTGGCTGGTGATGAGAGGCAGGTTTCCTAGCTTAGGCACTGTGGGCATTTTAGAGACAGGAGAGTGATGTCAAATATTGCATAATCATTAATATGCCATCCTGCCTTCTTCTGAGGGGTGAGGCAGGGGGTTGTCCTGGGACCATGGAAGGAAGGTGTTTCAGCAGAGATCTCAAGGTGGTTCCTGCAAATGTATCCTATTTCCGTGACAAAGTAAGAATCATTGTGTCCTCCACAGGGTTATCAAATCCATCTGAGCTCAGAATCAATCACATACAATATTTTTGCAATGTTTCTAAGTGGTGTCCACACACCAAATTCAAACCATTTAAACACTGACTAGCTTTAAACTACTGAAGGACTTGTGAGAAAACATCTCTGCCACTGCTGTGAAGTTTCTGAATTTTTCAGCAGTGGTCTATTTCTCCTGAGTGTCTGATGACTCAGGCCTTGTTTTATTCACAATGCTTTCACTGTAGGGTAGGCACAAAAAAAAAAAAGTATGTCTTTTCAGTCCAAATAATTGCTAAAATCCTTGATTGAGGGACACAGACTACTCATCTTTGAGTTCTTCCGTTCCTAGATCCTATAATAGATGATGAATAAGTATATGTGTCTTGAATACTATTTGGAAACACTGAACTCACTTGTACCTACCAGGCCCCCAGATTTAGCCCATTGTGTACTAACATTCTGCGAAGGCTGGTCTGCAGACGAGCCGCAGTCACCTCTGCTTGGTGTCCAAACTCCTGCTCTGGAAAACCTCCTGTGAAGTGACATGTGCCATGTGCCCTCATCAATACACTTCACCCACAGGCCAACGATGCGAGGCATCAGGCAAAAGAAGTGAGGTCTAAACTGTGGGAAAATACCTGAGCAGGACAGGCTCCTTCCCTGGAAGGGAAAGAGCTCAGAGTAGGCGGTCTCATTAAGGCCAGAACAGAAAGCTACAGGAATCTTAGAAGCAGTGAACTAGAGGATGATATTTTCCTTTCACTTTTGAACATGAAATGGGCTACTGTCTCAAAGAAAGTACCAGGCTGCTAGTGTTACCAAGAACTGGATGTGGAGGGACATTTGTCATCATCATGTGTGTGTGCCTATGTGCGTACACATGTTTGTGGCACTGTGTCTGTGCACGTGTGTGTGCTGCTCTGTCCCTGTCCACATGTGTCTGTTTGCTGCTGGGTTGCCATGTTTGGGTCTACATGTTACTATGGTGATTCCTGCCAATGTGTGTCTATGTGTGTGTCTATGTGTCTGTGTGGCTGTGTTTGGGCTTGTGAAGGCGTCTGTTCCTGTATTTCTGTGTTTGTGTGTGTCTACCTGTACGTGCCTGAGTGTCTATGTCTGTGTGTCTTAGTTCAGTGAAGGTCTTTATTTTGTTAAGGTACAATACTTCTTCACTTTTCCTTTCACACTCTGCACATTTTAACTGACATCTAATCTCATTGCTGAAAGTGAAACGGTTCTAGTACGCTGATGCTTGGCGTTAGCTACTCTCTTTCTTGGAATTATTTAGAATTTCCACTGAAGGCACAAACTTGAACTGAGATTTTTTTTGAGGAACTCAAGCACACAGAATTGAGATCTGAAATCTGCTAGTTTGTGCATATATGCCCCAAGATAGGAAGTGAGGGTTTGGGTTGCTTCAGTGGAGGGAAATGACTCATGTCAACGCTGGTGTGTCTCAGGTGTCCTAAATCAGCTTCCTGTTGGTTTAAAGCCCAATATTTATACAGTTATATGAAACTTGATTATACTAAACTGCAATTTTACTGTTTCCTCTTCCTACATGTTGTTCAATTACCACACTCTTATTAAGTACCTGTTAAGACATACTTAGTACATAAAATAAAGGCTTATAAAATCTGAGTTGGCTCTGTATAACTTGCTTATTTGGAAAATGTTGCACATCAGCTAAGTAAGAACAAAGAGTCTTGAACCACTGGGTTTGGAGACAAACCACAAAGAACTTTGGAATGACCTTACAAACAAGCCCATTTGACCCTTCTGGAAAATGGATATACAGTTACACCAAAAGGTATATCAGCAATAAAATTACTTTTATACTCTGCATCTCTTTGCTTATTATCATATGCTATAAAATTATAAGGCAACTTAATACTGCCTGAGAATAAATCTCTGAGTAAAATCTATGACTAGGAATTCTTACTGGAAACAAAGGAAAGAAAACTGAGGTATTCCACATATGTATATATGTAGAGAGCATTTTAAAATTCTTGATTGATTGGCACTAAATGCTCACAAACTCTCCCTGACATTTCTCCTGAGATCCCTTCATAAGAATGCATCAGATAAACAGAGATCAAGAAAACAACAGAGCCTGCTTGTCTGGCTGCTTTGCTGCTCTGAAACTGCCTTCAGTGACCGAGAGCTGACCACAGGAAAGGGCCCCACGGATTCTGTAGGCCAGCACTTGACATGCAAGTGGACTTTGGCTTTTAGGCACCTTCCTAATGGTAGTTGATTTACTTTATGCTCTGGGCAGCAATTTTCACCTCAGAGTGAAAGACTGTAAACTCAGTTTAAGAAGCAAAATTATTCCTTCGGAAATGGGAAACTGTTATTTCTGGGTGTGTCTATGAGAGTGTTTGGGGAGAGATAAACACAGCAAACCCAGGGACCTCACAGAGGTGGTGGTGGCATGTGGGTTACTGGTCTGTTTCTCCTTATTATGCACGTGGGGAATTTGACTTCTGTGATGGGCAGCTGTAGAGAAGGCATCTCCATCGGTGGAAACAAACTCCAATGACCTTTGTTCAGTGGCATGGGGCTGTGGATTTACCTTTGAGCAGAACTATGTGATCCAAAACTGTGAATTCACACTTGTGTTTCTCTAGGTATGAGTGATGCATCTTAGGCGAAGGGAAGTGGAGGTGGGAAGTATATCCAAATCTAAAAAGAATTGCCAAATGCTGAGTTTTAGGAAAACGTGAACAAGTCAGCGCAAGTTTATGATACTACACACCCGTTAAGAGGGTCAACATCTGGTTCCCTACCTCCTCATATGGTGGCAGTTCTCAGCTCTGGACCCCCCACACCCCATCCAGGATACTTCCCTCCTGCTTCACTTCCAGCCCTAGGGAGATTCCCTCACAGTCTATTCCTAATGCAAATGTTTATTACAAGAAGCCCGGTTCTTTCCAAGCATTCATTTGCTTAGTTAAAGTTCACCCAGGATATTCCCCTCTCTTAAAATCAAGATGTGCAGAGCCTAACCTAATCACAAGAGAGCTAGCCCACGATTTTCACAATCCTGGGGATTCAATGAGGCTTGGATCAACAGGGAGGAGGCTTGGGGCATCTTAGAATTCTGCCTACCACAGTAGTCCAGGAAATACGGTCCTCATTCCGGATGGCTTAAATGGGACCCAGAGTTTTTTGAAGAGCCAGAAGACTCTCTCAGAGAGATTATTCCTGTGCCTGGCTTCATTCATCATTAGGGCTTGAAAGGAACAGCAGCCGTCTCTGTGACTCTCAGTGAAACATTTGATTAAAACAGCACTTCATGAGTGACTTTGGCTTTAGGCACCTTCCTAATGGTAGTTGATTACTTTATGCTCTGGGCAGCAATTTTCACCTCAGAGTGAAAGACTGTAAACTCAGTTTAAGAAGCAAAATTATTCCTTCGGAAATGGGAAACTGTTATTTCTGGGTGTGTCTATGAGAGTGTTTGGGGAGAGATAAACACAGCAAACCCAGGGACCTCACAGAGGTGGTGGTGGCATGTGGGTTACTGGTCTGTTTCTCCTTATTATGCACGTGGGGAATTTGACTTCTGTGATGGGCAGCTGTAGAGAAGGCATCTCCATCGGTGGAAACAAACTCCAATGACCTTTGTTCAGTGGCATGGGGCTGTGGATTTACCTTTGAGCAGAACTATGTGATCCAAAACTGTGAATTCACACTTGTGTTTCTCTAGGTATGAGTGATGCATCTTAGGCGAAGGGAAGTGGAGGTGGGAAGTATATCCAAATCTAAAAAGAATTGCCAAATGCTGAGTTTTAGGAAAACGTGAACAAGTCAGCGCAAGTTTATGATACTACACACCCGTTAAGAGGGTCAACATCTGGTTCCCTACCTCCTCATATGGTGGCAGTTCTCAGCTCTGGACCCCCCACACCCCATCCAGGATACTTCCCTCCTGCTTCACTTCCAGCCCTAGGGAGATTCCCTCACAGTCTATTCCTAATGCAAATGTTTATTACAAGAAGCCCGGTTCTTTCCAAGCATTCATTTGCTTAGTTAAAGTTCACCCAGGATATTCCCCTCTCTTAAAATCAAGATGTGCAGAGCCTAACCTAATCACAAGAGAGCTAGCCCACGATTTTCACAATCCTGGGGATTCAATGAGGCTTGGATCAACAGGGAGGAGGCTTGGGGCATCTTAGAATTCTGCCTACCACAGTAGTCCAGGAAATACGGTCCTCATTCCGGATGGCTTAAATGGGACCCAGAGTTTTTTGAAGAGCCAGAAGACTCTCTCAGAGAGATTATTCCTGTGCCTGGCTTCATTCATCATTAGGGCTTGAAAGGAACAGCAGCCGTCTCTGTGACTCTCAGTGAAACATTTGATTAAAACAGGGAAGAGGCCAAGAAACACGGTCTTCCACTAATCACTGAGTCGTCTTTCCCAGAACCAGCGAGGGTTCAAATGGCTCTTTGACAAGCCTGCAACTGTGCAGGCATTTTATAACTTGAAATGTTCTCTTCTGAACATCCCTGCTCCTGAGATGTGTCACTTGCTCCATTCTCTCACACTGGATTTTAACCTAAGGAAGCATCTTCTCTACTTTACTAGCTGTGGTTTAGAGGAAACTTAGGGGTCTAAGGCACATTAGCCAAGGAAATGGTTTGATCCATTCTGAGAGAACAGAGTCGTGTTTCTCCTCCTAGAAGGCTGTAAACTGCGTTTTCCAAAGAAGGCCGCAACAACGTCCTCTGATGACTTGTGACTTCAACTCCCCTGCCATTCAGAAGTGAAGCCGATTTTTCCCGTTGAATCTGGAGGAACCTGAGTCACTGAGCTGTTACAGTAGCTTCAAGGGCAGAAACACCCTGTGTCTCTAGAGACCTGCGCTGGGGGGTGCTGGTCACCTGTGTGATGTCCTGCTATATGAGGCCATCATGTTGTGAGGAAGCCCATCTGCTGGTGGGGAGGCTCTGAGGCTATTGGGGGCAGGTTGCCAGCCTGCATCTGCACCCCTCCTCCCTGTGGTCTGGCACCCACTGCCCCTGGACTGAACATGTGGGAGGACACAGGCCAGCTGAGCCCTTCCCAGACTGCTCAGGCTTGTGGAAGGGTGAGGTGTTACCCAGAGAAGTGACCCAGAACGCTCCTCCAGTCAGAACTGACAGGCTGATTTCTCTAGACATAACATATCAGTCTGTCTGCTCTAAGGATTTTCAGGACCAAATACAGAATGCATTTGCTATTTTAGTCAAAGACATGCTGGGGATCTGAACATGGTCTGCAGACTCCCACAGCTCAAAAGAGATACAAAAATCTAACCATCATTTCACATTTAACAGTATCAGCTCTGAGTCACAATGCGAGGCAAGATCACTGCTTCAATGCTATATAAATGTATAAATGAACATTTGTGCATATGAAAAATATTTGTGTTTTTGAGATCTGTGTAGAATTGTGAAAAAAAGGGTAATGATCATCTAAAATTTTAGTAAGTAATAATAAAATAAATAAAGTTATAGTCGATGTATGCTTTCAGGAATTTTTGAGACCAACTTAAATTCATTTGTTTCTTCTAGTTTATTAGTCTTCTAGGAGTTTTGAGTCATAATCAATTCACACTGATTTGCAGAGTAATGCACTTAGCCCTGGAGAAGGACATGCACCCGACTCTTGGCTGGAGAATCCCATGGACAGAGGAACCTGGTGGGCTACAATCCATAGGGTCACAAAGAATCTGATGTGACTGAAGTGACTTAGCACACACACACATGCACTTAGCCTCTTAATCCTTGGTAAATGTTACCTTTAATTTTTTTTTTTAATGAGGTGGAGTTGTTGCTAGTAATACTTTCCAAGTGGTAATCAGAGAAAATGAAATTTTCCTACGTATTGATAACTTATACTAACATACATGTAAATGCGAACAAAGCAAAGCACTGTCATATGTGTGGATAGACTTTCTCAGAAAAGTCTGGTGAGCTTGGAATTCCAGTCTTAGATAACAATGTCAGAAGCTCCTCTCCACACTGTGAATAGGATTATGTCTAAAATGAGTTATTAACAAGATGAAAGATATTGTTCTTAATGTCTGTTTTTAGCAGCCTTTGTCTGAAACGACCTTAAGCACATGACTCATGTTGAAATGTAATCCCTTTCCAAATATTTCAAGTGCTCGCTTCATGTATTTTAAACCCAGGGGCGCTTGGAGCCTCGCGGCCAGGAAGTGGAGCCTCAGCTGGATTCTGCCTGTACTTCTTTTACAAAGTTCCCATACTAATGCAAATATTTGCTTCCTTTTGATTCATCACCATGAGGTTATGAACAATAGAGTTCAGTAGCCACAGTAACTGAGGACAGAAGAAAGAGTGGGTGAAAGGAGTGAGCTGAAGCCTGATCTCTGCAGGAAGGGAGGTCCAGGCAGAGCACTTGAGGGTGATTTGGTGCTGTGTTAAGGCTAATCCTCTGCTTCTGTAACTCTGCCACAGAAGAGGTAAACACTCCAATCCTTACAAACCTTCTTCTCAAAAACTTTAAGTAATTGTAGAAATGAACTATTTGCAGTGCATATGAAAATATTTGTGTTTTGAGATCTGTGTAGAATTGTGAAAAAGGGTAATGATCATCTAAAATTTTAGTAAGTAATAATAAAATAAATAAAGTTATAGTCGATGTATGCTTTCAGGAATTTTTGAGACCAACTTAAATTCATTTGTTTCTTCTAGTTTATTAGTCTTCTAGGAGTTTTGAGTCATAATCAATTCACACTGATTTGCAGAGTAATGCACTTAGCCCTGGAGAAGGACATGCACCCGACTCTTGGCTGGAGAATCCCATGGACAGAGGAACCTGGTGGGCTACAATCCATAGGGTCACAAAGAATCTGATGTGACTGAAGTGACTTAGCACACACACACATGCACTTAGCCTCTTAATCCTTGGTAAATGTTACCTTTAATTTTTTTTTAATGAGGTGGAGTTGTTGCTAGTAATACTTTCCAAGTGGTAATCAGAGAAAATGAAATTTTCCTACGTATTGATAACTTATACTAACATACATGTAAATGCGAACAAAGCAAAGCACTGTCATATGTGTGGATAGACTTTCTCAGAAAAGTCTGGTGAGCTTGGAATTCCAGTCTTAGATAACAATGTCAGAAGCTCCTCTCCACACTGTGAATAGGATTATGTCTAAAATGAGTTATTAACAAGATGAAAGATATTGTTCTTAATGTCTGTTTTTAGCAGCCTTTGTCTGAAACGACCTTAAGCACATGACTCATGTTGAAATGTAATCCCTTTCCAAATATTTCAAGTGCTCGCTTCATGTATTTTAAACCCAGGGGCGCTTGGAGCCTCGCGGCCAGGAAGTGGAGCCTCAGCTGGATTCTGCCTGTACTTCTTTTACAAAGTTCCCATACTAATGCAAATATTTGCTTCCTTTTGATTCATCACCATGAGGTTATGAACAATAGAGTTCAGTAGCCACAGTAACTGAGGACAGAAGAAAGAGTGGGTGAAAGGAGTGAGCTGAAGCCTGATCTCTGCAGGAAGGGAGGTCCAGGCAGAGCACTTGAGGGTGATTTGGTGCTGTGTTAAGGCTAATCCTCTGCTTCTGTAACTCTGCCACAGAAGAGGTAAACACTCCAATCCTTACAAACCTTCTTCTCAAAAACTTTAATTCCTCGGTCAACATAGGGAAGAATAATTCTATTAGAAAACTTGAGTGACTAGAGAAAAAAAAAAAAACAAGGTCAGTTAAATAAAATTTCTGGAATTGAGAGTTTTTAAAATCTTTTTTTGTTATGTCCAGGGTATGAAGATACAAGGACAGTCAATAATTATTTTTGGAAAGTCTCCTAAGAAGCATTACACTGATGTATATGATATAAATTATTATAATCTGTTTAATTATGAATTCCTATAAATGATGCCTTTGAAGTATTAGAAAAAGGATGCTTTGGACTTACACTCTTGGGTACATATCCAAAAAAAAAGCCAAAACACCAAGTCATAAAGATGCATGTAGCTCAATGCTCATAGCAGACCTGTTCAGCTGATAGCAATTGATTCCCTCAGGCTGGTCCAGGAGGCGTGTGCAGCAGAGGCCGCCAGCACTCAGGTGGGCAGACCTATTTGTTAGATTGGGTTTCGTGATGCTTCCTTGGCCACAGTCCACCTCTAGGCAGAATCAGTACATCCTCCAGTTTCCTCCAGAGGCTGACAGCTCTTATCATCTTGTATGTGACCTTGTTCATTTTTATATTGTTGATATTGGTAATTTCCATTTACAATCTCAGATGAAATGTGATTAACTCTTACTTTCACAACTGATGGCCCTCATTCCATTCCCCTGTTGAAATGTAATCCCTTTCCAAATATTTCAAGTGCTCGCTTCATGTATTTTAAACCCAGGGGCGCTTGGAGCCTCGCGGCCAGGAAGTGGAGCCTCAGCTGGATTCTGCCTGTACTTCTTTTACAAAGTTCCCATACTAATGCAAATATTTGCTTCCTTTTGATTCATCACCATGAGGTTATGAACAATAGAGTTCAGTAGCCACAGTAACTGAGGACAGAAGAAAGAGTGGGTGAAAGGAGTGAGCTGAAGCCTGATCTCTGCAGGAAGGGAGGTCCAGGCAGAGCACTTGAGGGTGATTTGGTGCTGTGTTAAGGCTAATCCTCTGCTTCTGTAACTCTGCCACAGAAGAGGTAAACACTCCAATCCTTACAAACCTTCTTCTCAAAAACTTTAATTCCTCGGTCAACATAGGGAAGAATAATTCTATTAGAAAACTTGAGTGACTAGAGAAAAAAAAAAAAACAAGGTCAGTTAAATAAAATTTCTGGAATTGAGAGTTTTTAAAATCTTTTTTTGTTATGTCCAGGGTATGAAGATACAAGGACAGTCAATAATTATTTTTGGAAAGTCTCCTAAGAAGCATTACACTGATGTATATGATATAAATTATTATAATCTGTTTAATTATGAATTCCTATAAATGATGCCTTTGAAGTATTAGAAAAAGGATGCTTTGGACTTACACTCTTGGGTACATATCCAAAAAAAAAGCCAAAACACCAAGTCATAAAGATGCATGTAGCTCAATGCTCATAGCAGACCTGTTCAGCTGATAGCAATTGATTCCCTCAGGCTGGTCCAGGAGACGTGTGCAGCAGAGGCCGCCAGCACTCAGGTGGGCAGACCTATTTGTTAGATTGGGTTTCGTGATGCTTCCTTGGCCACAGTCCACCTCTAGGCAGAATCAGTACATCCTCCAGTTTCCTCCAGAGGCTGACAGCTCTTATCATCTTGTATGTGACCTTGTTCATTTTTTTATATTGTTGATATTGGTAATTTCCATTTACAATCTCAGATGAAATGTGATTAACTCTTACTTTCACAACTGATGGGCATTCCCGTGGTCAATCCCCAGAACACTGGCACAAGTTTCCACCAACTTCACTGTTGCTATTAAGAAATCAGACCCCAGTGCCAGACTGTTTTCCTTTCCAAGGAGTGCAAATTCGCATTGCCCCATCTCTCTGGAAGCTTTAAATGTACCCTGTATTCCCTGCATGCTAAAAATTCAAAACCCTGTGTCTATATGTCAGTTCTTTTTCATGGTCTCATCAGCACAATTTAATTTTTTTACACCAAAAACATTTTTATTGGAGTATAGCCAATTAATTTTGTGATAGTTTCAGGTGGACAGTGACAGGCTCAGCCATACCTATAACATTAAGCAGAGTCCTACATGTTATACAACAGATTCTTTAGCACAATTTAACTTTGAGATACTCCTTTCTTCAGTTCCAGCCAATTCTGCTCTATTTTGTTAGCTCTCTGCTTCCTGGATTCTCTCCTTTTCTGAACTCAATTCCTTCTGACTCACAGATTGACCTTTTAGTTTCATTTCTTGTTTCTTTAGCTCTCTGCCCAAAATCTAACATTTCTTTGTCTATTTCTTTAATCGCTTTAATAGAATTCTATTTTGCTATTTCTGAAGTACATTCTAGTAAAAATTTCAAAAATTTGAACAAAAACTGGTTTTTGGTTCATTGACGTCTTCAGTCTCACCCAGAAAACAAGAAAAAAAGCTAACCAAACTGAAAATCAACTAGCCTTCTTAAATCCATCAGAGAGCCGAGACACAGGGCAAACCACTGACCTCCTAAAATGAAGATAAAGAAGGTGATTATGGAGAATCTCTCAGATTCCCATGAGCAGAAACTTCCTCAGGAGCCAGAATCCACTATCCCTTTTAAATTAAAAAAAATATTCAAGAATTATTTGGGGATGTTTTAGAGCCCTTTTAATCACAGCCTTTTCTAATTTCATAGAAGAAACCTCTTGTTGAATCTTTCTAAAGATACTGCTAACAGGAGATGATTTTAAAATCATTTCTGTGCCTTTTCTAATTTATGATTCTGTTACAATCTCAGATGAAATGTGATTAACTCTTACTTTCACAACTGATGGGCATTCCCGTGGTCAATCCCCAGAACACTGGCACAAGTTTCCACCAACTTCACTGTTGCTATTAAGAAATCAGACCCCAGTGCCAGACTGTTTTCCTTTCCAAGGAGTGCAAATTCGCATTGCCCCATCTCTCTGGAAGCTTTAAATGTACCCTGTATTCCCTGCATGCTAAAAATTCAAAACCCTGTGTCTATATGTCAGTTCTTTTTCATGGTCTCATCAGCACAATTTAATTTTTTTACACCAAAAACATTTTTATTGGAGTATAGCCAATTAATTTTGTGATAGTTTCAGGTGGACAGTGACAGGCTCAGCCATACCTATAACATTAAGCAGAGTCCTACATGTTATACAACAGATTCTTTAGCACAATTTAACTTTGAGATACTCCTTTCTTCAGTTCCAGCCAATTCTGCTCTATTTTGTTAGCTCTCTGCTTCCTGGATTCTCTCCTTTTCTGAACTCAATTCCTTCTGACTCACAGATTGACCTTTTAGTTTCATTTCTTGTTTCTTTAGCTCTCTGCCCAAAATCTAACATTTCTTTGTCTATTTCTTTAATCGCTTTAATAGAATTCTATTTTGCTATTTCTGAAGTACATTCTAGTAAAAATTTCAAAAATTTGAACAAAAACTGATTTTTGGTTCATTGACGTCTTCAGTCTCACCCAGAAAACAAGAAAAAAAGCTAACCAAACTGAAAATCAACTAGCCTTCTTAAATCCATCAGAGAGCCGAGACACAGGGCAAACCACTGACCTCCTAAAATGAAGATAAAGAAGGTGATTATGGAGAATCTCTCAGATTCCCATGAGCAGAAACTTCCTCAGGAGCCAGAATCCACTATCCCTTTTAAATTAAAAAAAATATTCAAGAATTATTTGGGGATGTTTTAGAGCCCTTTTAATCACAGCCTTTTCTAATTTCATAGAAGAAACCTCTTGTTGAATCTTTCTAAAGATACTGCTAACAGGAGATGATTTTTAAAATCATTTCTGTGCCCTTGGTTTGTTCTGTGACATATACAAATAGTAACAGTATTTATCCATCCCAGCAGTATTTGGGTGGGGCGGGGGCGGGGGATGGGCACTCTTGGTGTTCTTCTGGTGTCTGGTAACCCTTGGTGATCTGCTTACCTTTGTGAATTGAAGGACTAGTTCATGTTAGAGTGGACGCTGCTCAGAGCTTCCTCTGAAGCCTTGGAGATCTCTGACTCCAGAGTTCCCATGTCACATGGGCAGGTTGACTGTAACACTCGCTAACCAGGGGAAGCTGGGCTGACTGGAGGGTCCAGAGCAGGACGGCCACTGGGAAGCAGGCTGCACCTCTGAGCCCACTCCTCTCCATCCCTAAGAGGAGGAAAAAGGCTTGACCCCAGCAACTGCAGCCCTAACCCTTTCCGTGTTCAGTGGGTGTGCATCTCATTTAGACCTGAGAAAAGTGCCACCCAAGAAGGCTGTGTGTGTGTGTATCTGTGTGCATCTGTGTGTACATGTGTGTGTACATGCATGGATGTGTGTAATGTGTATGTGTGTGTCTCTACAGTGACTTGCAGAGCTCTTCCACTGACAGTTTTGCAATTCCTGATGCTGGTCTCAGTCCCACTTCCCATACATTTAAGCAACAAGAGGAGGGTCTCAGGGACCCTTCAGAAGGGAGCACCTTGCCCCTCCCCTCACACTGTTTCCCATGCATGGCCAGCCTGGGGTTAGCCCTGACTTTATAAATGAATCTAAATGTTTTGCACACTCTACATGTTTACAAATAGTACTAATTGACTGTTTTCTCACCTTTCCTCCTCTCAGACCTTTTATGAATATTCTTCTTTGGGCTTCTTTATTGTTATTCTAATGGGTTTTTAGGAGAGAGTGGGAATATTTCTATGTCCCCCGCCTATTAACTTGAACATACAGAAAGTCATGCACCCCTGCACAGCATCTCTATGTTCAGTCTTCCAGGACTCTTGACAAGAGCATGATATTCCATTGAGAACCTTCCCATCATTTATTTGTTTTCTGATTGTTTTATGTTCATCCACTTCTCACTTTTTATGCTTAGAAAACATGCTGCATGAATATAATCTGTTCATGTAGCTTTTGCCTTCATTTCAGTTATTTTCTTTGGATCAATTCCCAGAAATAGGATTACTGAGTCAAAGGAGATATTTATTTCTATGACTCAAATGGCTTTCCAGGAGAATGATGCCAATTTAAAATGACACCAACAGGACACGAAAATAATAGTTCCACCTTCCTCACCTCTGGTCACTGAAATTCTTTCCTGTGCCTTCTATATGATTTAAATTTTTTAATTAGTTTCTAATTAGTTTGTTCAGTCTCTAATTACTACTTTTGCCTGACTCATTAGCAAAAGAAATGACTTAAACAAAGCAATCCTTAGGATTTCTTTTTATAGTGGAAGCATAGATTCTATTCAGATTCTTTTGATTTTAATATGCTGTGCCTACCAAGTCACTTCAGTTGTGTCTGACTCTAGGACTCCAAGACTGTAGCCCATCAGGCCTCTCTGTCCATGGGATTCTCTAGGCGAGAATACTGGAATGGTCTTCCATGTCCTCCTCCAGGGGATCCTCCTCACCCAGAGACTGAACCTGTGTCTCTTAGTCTACTGCATTGGCAGGAGGGTTCTTTACCACTAGTGCCACCTTGGAAGCCCTTTACTATGCCAAGTTTTAGCTAATAATTCAGTAAAATTAAGTCCTGCCTTTTACTCAATAATTTCTCCTTTCTCTGCTTCTGAAAATAAAATTCAATGAAAGTCATCCAATGGTCATGTATGGATGTGAGGGTTAGACCATAAAGAAGGCTGAGCACTGAAGAATTAATGCCTCCAAATTGTGGTGTTGACTTATGGACATTGGGGAGAGGGAAGAGTGGGTGAGAGATATAGAAAGAGTAACATGGAACCCTATACTAGCTGTAAAAGAGATAACTATTGTCAGTGCGCTGTGGGTTAAGGGATCTTACACAGGGGCTACGCGATGGCCTGGAGGGGTGGGATGAGGGGGAATGGTATATACATATGATCAATCTGGAATTATACATATCTGTAAACAACAAAACTCTGTAAAAACAAAAAAGCAAAAAAAAAAAAAAATGTGGTGTTGGTTAAGACTCTTGAGAGTCCCTTGGACTGCAATGAGATCAAACCCAGTCAATCCTAAAGAAAATCAACCCTGAATATTCATTGGAAGGACTGATGCTGAAGCTAAAGTTCCAATACTTTGGCCACCTGATGCAAAGATATGACTCATTGGAAAAGACCCTGATGCTGGGAAAAATAGAAGGTAGAAGAAGGGAACAGCAGAGGACAAGATGACTGTATAGCATCACAGTTTCAATGGACATGACTTTGAACAAGCTCCAGGAGATGGTGAAGGACAGGGAAGGAAGCCTGGTATGCTGCAGTCCATGGGGTCACAAAGAGCTAGACATGACAGAGACTGAACAACAACTATGTGATTTCAGTTTATAATAAAGAAATAATATGTGAAGATGATTCAATGTGCACACTGTCCAAGAAATGCAGCTTTTTTTGTCAACATCCTTAAAATGTCTGTTTTTCCGCAAATATGCTGATCAGTATGTCCCCAGGCATATCAACACTAATATAAAAATCATATCCATTATCTATGAAGATGAAAATTATGCAAGTGAAAATTAGGCTTCATCTGTGGGTGACCTTAGAAATCTTGTCATTGTAGCAACGTTGAAGCAGACTACTGACAGGCTGATGAAGCCAGGAAGAAGAGGACACAATCAGATCTCAGGCTGATGTGTTTACCCTAAACCTAAAACTTCTTCCAAAGTGAAGGAAAGTGTTATACTAAAACCCCAACTTAGCAGACTCTCATAAAGTCAAGAGAGATGTTAAGTTGTAGGACTACTGATTAGGTACTGTCACATTCCCTTGCCAGGGTTCAAGGTGCACCTCGACCTGTAGATTAGCAGCCGGTCACAGAGTCCAGTTCAGTCCTCACAGCTGCCTCCCACTCCCTGAGGACACCAGCTGCTCTCACATTAGGAACAATAACAGACATGCTTCCCTTATTTTCTGGAAAAAGAGTGAGAAGGGAAAGGAAAGCACTCTGCATCGTGTTTGAAAAGAAACACAGCTGCATCCTGTTCTGACATCGCTGGAGACCAACAAACAATTGGTTGAACAAAGGCCTTCTTCTGGGGCTATATCTGATTTCTTAGACAGTTCTATAAGACAGGCATGATTATTGCCCCATTTTTTTAGATAAGGAAAATGAGAGCCAAAGTGTTTAAGAGATTTGTTCAAGGACACAATTTGTCTGGTAAATGACAGAGAGGATTTAAGCCACAGTGAGATTGCCAAAGTTAATGTTCCTAACGATTAAGCTGTGTTGCTACACTAAAGTGTTTGACAATGTCTGTGTTAGACAGTCAAGTCAACTCTTTTTAACAGCTAAATAATTGATAAAAGTGAATGAAGATCAGTCATGAATGAATATTCTTTAAACTCTCCAAGGACAAAAGAGATTTCCTGCCATAGGAGACACAGTCTTCCTTCCCATGTTTTTCTAGTAGTGCTTAAGGAGAGCTTGCTGGATGCAGGGCAGATGTTAACAGGGTGGTTTTCCCTTTCAAATCAAACATAGATACTGTACATTTAAGAATTATGTGAAAATCTGCAATTATTCTTCTGGCTCGACATCTCCTCTTCCCCAGACAGAGCAGTGAAACCCTGCCAGAATATAGAATTTTAAAGAAAAATAAGACATTGTTTCTTACTGCCAGAAGTTTGTTGTCCAGCTCGCATATAAAAATCATATCCATTATCTATGAAGATGAAAATTATGCAAGTGAAAATTCTTCATCTGTGGGTGACCTTAGAAATCTTGTCATTGTAGCAACGTTGAAGCAGACTACTGACAGGCTGATGAAGCCAGGAAGAAGAGGACACAATCAGATCTCAGGCTGATGTGTTTACCCTAAACCTAAAACTTCTTCCAAAGTGAAGGAAAGTGTTATACTAAAACCCCAACTTAGCAGACTCTCATAAAGTCAAGAGAGATGTTAAGTTGTAGGACTACTGATTAGGTACTGTCACATTCCCTTGCCAGGGTTCAAGGTGCACCTCGACCTGTAGATTAGCAGCCGGTCACAGAGTCCAGTTCAGTCCTCACAGCTGCCTCCCACTCCCCTGAGGACACCAGCTGCTCTCACATTAGGAACAATAACAGACATGCTTCCCTTATTTTCTGGAAAAAGAGTGAGAAGGGAAAGGAAAGCACTCTGCATCGTGTTTGAAAAGAAACACAGCTGCATCCTGTTCTGACATCGCTGGAGACCAACAAACAATTGGTTGAACAAAGGCCTTCTTCTGGGGCTATATCTGATTTCTTAGACAGTTCTATAAGACAGGCATGATTATTGCCCCATTTTTTTAGATAAGGAAAATGAGAGCCAAAGTGTTTAAGAGATTTGTTCAAGGACACAATTTGTCTGGTAAATGACAGAGAGGATTTAAGCCACAGTGAGATTGCCAAAGTTAATGTTCCTAACGATTAAGCTGTGTTGCTACACTAAAGTGTTTGACAATGTCTGTGTTAGACAGTCAAGTCAACTCTTTTAACAGCTAAATAATTGATAAAAGTGAATGAAGATCAGTCATGAATGAATATTCTTTAAACTCTCCAAGGACAAAAGAGATTTCCTGCCATAGGAGACACAGTCTTCCTTCCCATGTTTTTCTAGTAGTGCTTAAGGAGAGCTTGCTGGATGCAGGGCAGATGTTAACAGGGTGGTTTTCCCTTTCAAATCAAACATAGATACTGTACATTTAAGAATTATGTGAAAATCTGCAATTATTCTTCTGGCTCGACATCTCCTCTTCCCCAGACAGAGCAGTGAAACCCTGCCAGAATATAGAATTTTAAAGAAAAATAAGACATTGTTTCTTACTGCCAGAAGTTTGTTGTCCAGCTCGCAGCTGTTCCTTAGTGAAGCAGTTTCCCAACCCTGGGGACACACCAATTGATGAGAACAGTCGTGGATCACATGGTTTCCAAGTGTTCCCTAGATGAGTGAAATTGTCATCACGTAAAAGCTACAAAGTGAAATCTCATAAAACAATCAACATGGGCGCTGTGTTAGTCACACTTCTGAATCACAGCCACATTCACGTATTTCAAAATCCTAACTGTTTCCTGGGGGGAAAAAAATGTTAAGGGATAATTTTTGCTATCTTTGAAAGTTTATGAAAATGAACATGCATTTTATTGTTTATTTGCTCGCTGGTTAGTCTTAACTCACCCATTGTCTGAAAATTGTCCAAATGAACAAGTTCTGAAAGGAAATGTTCACAGTATGCCAACACTGTCCTTTTAACAATTAAATGAATAAAAGCATTTACTTAGATCTTGATGAATCAGTCTACCCTTTTGCAAAGAATGTATAACTGAAGTATTTCTAACCTCTCCCCCATATCTGGTCTGCCCCCTCCACGTCCACTTCTGCATGAAGTCTAAAGGGAAAGTAAATCCGTAGTGACCTCTGTTTCTTTTCTCTGAGATCCAGATGTGCTTCATGGCACCAAGGAGTACTTTGGATGCCATTCTCCTGTTTTCAAATCAACTTTAAGCATGTTCTTTTTAAAAGAAAACAGCTGTGTACTTTTGTTGCATCTCTTATAACAAGAATAATACGGGATAAATACATATTTACTGATAAAAATACATGAATATTCTTTACTCGAAAGTACTAACTGCTGCACACTATAGTGTCTCCAGTGCATATCTGGGAATGTGGGTCATGCTAAGGCAGAGGGGAGCAGATAGTTGACGTGTGGACTTATTTGTACCTCTACGTGAGTATTTAAGACTTTGGACTGTGTGAGCTAGAAAATCCACTTTCAGATTTATTCTAACACTGGCTCTCTGATTACATTGTCTTTTTGGACTCAGCGTTGAGGTAAGGAGAAAGGAAGGTATCTCTGTATATGTACCAGTGCAGTAACTGTAGGCTAAGAGGGTACCTCATCTTCTTACAACAATTCATAATTTTCCACCTTTTCGATTCCTGCCCCATAGGCCAGTCAGAAAGGAATCCAGCTGTCCTTTGTGTATGATATAAAACAGACAGGTCCCAATCTGCATCATATTCGCTATCCTTACTGCTAATATTCTTAAGCTTCCTTCGCCTTTTTCTGTAAATATTCTAAAGACGATTAACCTATGTCTTGTTCTCCTAACTAAAAACCAGTATTTCACAATACTCACAAAGTCAGGTAATTGATTCCAAACAGAACTCAAAGGTTAGAGTTGCAATTTCCTCTAAAGGAAACACCCACGTTTGGAATCTTTAGTAGCTGTCTTTACATTATTAACAGCCCTACTTATGTCTGACAGACAAGTAATAATGTGGCCATCTATCTCACAGACAGCAGAGCTGAATATATTTCTAACTTTATAAATGAACTTTAAAAGCCCTACAGACACATTGCATTAAAGTAAAGAATGGAAATTTGGTAAATGAAGTCTTTGGGTTTTATTGATGAATAAATCTTTACTTTTCTACAACTGCTAATAAGGATCTTGAAGGTTAAATAAATAAAATAAACATTTCCTGTGTGTTCCAGGCAGCACTTTTTAGGCCAGTGTGGTATAGAATGCTTTTAGGATGATAACACTTATACATTCCAAACCCAAGCAGAGGCATCCCATAATATTCTGCAGGAGGAGCAGCGGTCCTAGGAGAATCCTAGTCTTTCACAAATGAAACCCAAGAAGGAGAATCCTAGAAAACAGCTGTGTACTTTTGTTGCATCTCTTATAACAAGAATAATACGGGATAAATACATATTTACTGATAAAAATACATGAATATTCTTTACTCGAAAGTACTAACTGCTGCACACTATAGTGTCTCCAGTGCATATCTGGGAATGTGGGTCATGCTAAGGCAGAGGGGAGCAGATAGTTGACGTGTGGACTTATTTGTACCTCTACGTGAGTATTTAAGACTTTGGACTGTGTGAGCTAGAAAATCCACTTTCAGATTTATTCTAACACTGGCTCTCTGATTACATTGTCTTTTTGGACTCAGCGTTGAGGTAAGGAGAAAGGAAGGTATCTCTGTATATGTACCAGTGCAGTAACTGTAGGCTAAGAGGGTACCTCATCTTCTTACAACAATTCATAATTTTCCACCTTTTCGATTCCTGCCCCATAGGCCAGTCAGAAAGGAATCCAGCTGTCCTTTGTGTATGATATAAAACAGACAGGTCCCAATCTGCATCATATTCGCTATCCTTACTGCTAATATTCTTAAGCTTCCTTCGCCTTTTTCTGTAAATATTCTAAAGACGATTAACCTATGTCTTGTTCTCCTAACTAAAAACCAGTATTTCACAATACTCACAAAGTCAGGTAATTGATTCCAAACAGAACTCAAAGGTTAGAGTTGCAATTTCCTCTAAAGGAAACACCCACGTTTGGAATCTTTAGTAGCTGTCTTTACATTATTAACAGCCCTACTTATGTCTGACAGACAAGTAATAATGTGGCCATCTATCTCACAGACAGCAGAGCTGAATATATTTCTAACTTTATAAATGAACTTTAAAAGCCCTACAGACACATTGCATTAAAGTAAAGAATGGAAATTTGGTAAATGAAGTCTTTGGGTTTTATTGATGAATAAATCTTTACTTTTCTACAACTGCTAATAAGGATCTTGAAGGTTAAATAAATAAAATAAACATTTCCTGTGTGTTCCAGGCAGCACTTTTTAGGCCAGTGTGGTATAGAATGCTTTTAGGATGATAACACTTATACATTCCAAACCCAAGCAGAGGCATCCCATAATATTCTGCAGGAGGAGCAGCGGTCCTAGGAGAATCCTAGTCTTTCACAAATGAAACCCAAGAAGGAGTCTCCATGATCCAATAGAGATCCTTCTTGCTACTAAGAATGTCCAAGGTCAGCAGAATAATAGACTTCAGAATCTCATCTCGACCAGATCGAGTTCCTTAGTGGACCTCTGGGGTTCAGTGAGTTTAGAATAAACACAGTTGATTAAAACAGATCTTTCCTAATATGGTGCAGAAATTATCCTTTCTAAAGAAGGAATTCTATTTCTTGTAAGAAACAGTTGTTACGATTTTTTTTGTACCCTAAGTCAAGAGCATCCAAGTATTCTTGGATATTTACACAGAGGACATTCCCAAGATTTGTTGTCTCATGTCCAAGGAAGGCTCGACATTAAAGAGAATCTTTGAATTTTAGTAAAAAAAAATTAAAAATGTGGTCCTACTAAGGATGGTTAGCTTAGCAGTGTCCTACAAAGTGCTTGCTTTTTGGCATGTGTCAGTTACCTGGTGAGATGTATCAAAGCTTCTGATGTGTGTGTGAGAGCTATAAAGTAGATAGCAACTAACCCTGGTAGAATTTCTGGCATTGAAAACAACTTAGAAAAGACTGCGTTGTCTGGGTGTGCCAGACAAGCACAGAGATTTATAGTAAATCAGTGAATGGCTCAGTGAACATCAGCTATGGACAGGTTCTCAAGAGCCACTCTTAACTTGCTGGAAACTATGCTTCAATCTTCAAGGCAGGACAGCCTTCTGAGGGCAAGCTGATTTTTGACAAAGCAATTGTTGATAGGTATTCTGATCTCAGGAAATATACTACACACCAAAAGGCTGAACATTAAATTCAATCCCCCTGAAGTCATTCATTCACTCATCCTTTATGTCACACTGCATGCTAAGCGCCTGTGGCTCTGGGACCTTACGACACAGGATGGAGAAAGTCCTAGCCCTGCCTTCGGAAGCTCAGTCTGGTTTTTTGTTGGTGGTGGTGGGGAGGGTTGTTTGTTTTTGCTGCCTGGCATGTCGAATCTTAGCTCCCTGACCAGGGATCTAACTCATGCTTCCTACAACCTTAACCACTGGACCTCCAGGGATGTTCCTGAACTTTCAACTTATAAAGCACACACACTGAAACATCAATGTGTCAATTTTCTTTTCTTCTTCAACATCTTTATAGATTAATAGGAATAGAAAAAAATTGTTCTGACAACCGTACATCACTCTATTTAGTCAATAAACAATGAACATCTTGCATGTGGTAAGCACGCTGGCTTTGCCAATGTACATGCTTGTGCTATAAAAGATATGGATACTGACACCAAGAAATCATCATTTGGGGAAAAAAGTTACCTCACAGGAAAAATGGAGGAAAGGCAGAAGTAAATTTACTAGTGATAAATCAATTCTGCTATGAAGCAATCAACTGAACAGGAAAGCTGACTGTCAGTAAAGGATTTGGGCAACCAGTCACACTGGGCAAAATGCTAACTCAGGTCCCCTGGAAGCACTGCAGTCAGGCTAGGAATCTGAATTACAGTGAATAATGCAAGTAAAATTCCCTCCCCAGCCAATATTTTCCTCTCCTGATATTTCTGAGCCCCAGTTGCGTCTGGAAATGTACTGAGTGCAAGTTCCCAGTCTTACAGGAATGAGTGGAAAGGGACTGGGCATGGCCAGCTAGTACTTCCCTGTGGCCTGAGTCCATAGGCACCATGTTACAGATTAGAAAGCAGTCCTCAGACAGCATAAATTGCTTGTTCAGAATCCCTCAGGAAGTAGATGGGTGAACTCGAGTTAAACCCAGGTCTGTGTGTCAGACTTTCTGAAGTACCCTGTTGTCTTCTCCTTCTTAGCAGTGTCCTACAAAGTGCTTGCTGTAGTGCTTTTGCTACAAAGTGCTGTGCTGACTATATGCAAGACTCGTGAAGAAATAAACTATAAAATGAAATAAATTCCAAGGTCAAAAGGTGGGACTGAGGAAACATCAGGAAACAGACTCAGAGCAGGCCATGGCACGTTGCATGGCAGGACATCATATCTGAGCGTGGGAACCCATGGCTGCCGGCCCCTCTGGGCACTGTGGCCCCGCCTTGCACTGCAGGACAGGCAGTTGCGGTGACTCAGAGCCTGGAGACAGGCAGGCACAGATCCCCAGGTGGGGTTACTAAAAAGACAAAGAACTGTGGAAGTGTAGCACTTCTTCCCCCTTGGCTGTGAAAGGTGCAAAGACTTTGGGCAGAAAATGAGGCAGAGAAGTTAATTCAAAACAAAAGGCACAGAGCTTCCCTGGTAGCTCAGTGGTAAAGACTTCTTCTACTGATGCAGAAAACATGGGTTAACTAAGCCTGTGAGCCACATTAAGCCCATGGGCTGCAACTACTGAAGCCTGTGAGCCCTAGAGCCCGAGTTCCACAAGAGAAATCACTGCAACAAGAAGCCTTCTCACCTCAACTAAAGAGTAGCCCCACTCCCTACACTAGAGAAGAGCCTGTGGCAGAAATGAAAACCCAGAATAGCCAAAAACAAATAAATAAATACAATTTTTAAAAAGCGAATGATACTAATAAAGGTAGATTATTAAAAAAAAAAAAAAAAGGCACAAATGACTTAGGGGTCAGAAGACGTGATGGGAAAGTGAGAGACGTGGCAAAATCTCTCTACCGTTGAGGGCTGAACAAATCCCAGGCCATTGCTATCAATTTCTCACCATTAGAAGATGCCATAAAAAAATGTCTATTCTTCCCATTTTTTATCAGTTGGAAAACACTTGTTAGCATTCTGCATCTTTGATTATTTCATTCCATGTAGTATCTTGGAGTGATATTTAAAAATGACTTCAAATAGAAGCCCCATACTATTTATTTGAAGTCCATTTTCAAAATTCCTTTAAAAGTAATTACAGGAAATTATCAGCCTTTGTATCTCTCTGGATGACACATCATATAAATCATCCAATATGTCACTTCTGATCAAGCCCACATAATCATGTTACATGACAGGAACTGACGGTCATAAATAGACATGATAACCTAATTTGGAAAGCTCATACAAATGCAATTCCCTTTAAACTTCAGTTCAAAAACCCTGGTGGAACTCCACAGAGGACTGGCATATTGATGTAGCTTTGAAGAATATTTGTAACATTTTCCTCTTTCAAACCTGAAATCTCTCTCAGTTTCATACTTCAGATGTAAGCTCATAAAAATGTGTAATATAAAATATTTATAGCAAACTTTAAAAAGAAAAAAATGATGAGATTATCTGATTCAATCGATTTTTACCCAGTTCACTCAGTAGTGAGTCTTTTTGAGGTCCAGGGTATAAACAGGAGTCCCTTCCCTTAACAGAGAGTAAAAGCTTATCAATGACTCTCTATTGAGAAATTCTCAACGAGAGACATTTAATGGAGAGAAGAAATGGGACTTCCCTGGGAGTCCAGTGGCTAAGAATCCACCTTCTAATGTAGGTTCAGTCCCTGGCCAGGGAACTAAGACC
Organism: Tragulus kanchil; assembly: GCA_022376925.1. Classification (NCBI taxonomy): domain Eukaryota; kingdom Metazoa; phylum Chordata; class Mammalia; order Artiodactyla; family Tragulidae; genus Tragulus; species Tragulus kanchil. Next base: position 84,080,726 of record JAIOJX010000031.1, on the reverse strand, counting down.
CCACACGCCGCATGACAACTAACCCCCACCCCTCACTCCACATGGCAACTAAAGAAAGCCTGCACACCACAAGCAAGAGTGTGCCCAGCCAAGAAAAAAAGAAAAGAAAATGAAAAACAAAGATCCACGCAAAATTGAGCCTGAATGTGTGTGGTTACCAAACCAAAGTTCACAAGCAAAATGAACACCACAGAAGCAAGCAGCTGAATCTCTTGGATCCCCTAGCATCTTGTTAGGAGACTTTGACATGCTGCAGGCAGGATGGGAGTGGGCATTCTCAGTTTTTCATGCTGGAGGCTGGCACCTGCAAGGCACATGCTAGAAGCTGTAAGTGTGATAAACACGGAGCCTCAGGCAAGGCTTGGGCCAGCTCAGTCCTCACCATTGTCCTGTGCTGGGCAGATCACGTGATATTTAAAAATGACTTCAAATAGAAGCCCCATACTATTTATTTGAAGTCCATTTTCAAAATTCCTTTAAAAGTAATTACAGGAAATTATCAGCCTTTGTATCTCTCTGGATGACACATCATATAAATCATCCAATATGTCACTTCTGATCAAGCCCACATAATCATGTTACATGACAGGAACTGACGGTCATAAATAGACATGATAACCTAATTTGGAAAGCTCATACAAATGCAATTCCCTTTAAACTTCAGTTCAAAAACCCTGGTGGAACTCCACAGAGGACTGGCATATTGATGTAGCTTTGAAGAATATTTGTAACATTTTCCTCTTTCAAACCTGAAATCTCTCTCAGTTTCATACTTCAGATGTAAGCTCATAAAAATGTGTAATATAAAATATTTATAGCAAACTTTAAAAAGAAAAAAATGATGAGATTATCTGATTCAATCGATTTTTACCCAGTTCACTCAGTAGTGAGTCTTTTTGAGGTCCAGGGTATAAACAGGAGTCCCTTCCCTTAACAGAGAGTAAAAGCTTATCAATGACTCTCTATTGAGAAATTCTCAACGAGAGACATTTAATGGAGAGAAGAAATGGGACTTCCCTGGGAGTCCAGTGGCTAAGAATCCACCTTCTAATGTAGGTTCAGTCCCTGGCCAGGGAACTAAGACCCCACACGCCGCATGACAACTAACCCCCGCCCCTCACTCCACATGGCAACTAAAGAAAGCCTGCACACCACAAGCAAGAGTGTGCCCAGCCAAGAAAAAAAGAAAAGAAAATGAAAAACAAAGATCCACGCAAAATTGAGCCTGAATGTGTGTGGTTACCAAACCAAAGTTCACAAGCAAAATGAACACCACAGAAGCAAGCAGCTGAATCTCTTGGATCCCCTAGCATCTTGTTAGGAGACTTTGACATGCTGCAGGCAGGATGGGAGTGGGCATTCTCAGTTTTTCATGCTGGAGGCTGGCACCTGCAAGGCACATGCTAGAAGCTGTAAGTGTGATAAACACGGGAGCCTCAGGCAAGGCTTGGGCCAGCTCAGTCCTCACCATTGTCCTGTGCTGGGCAGATCACGTGAGGAGACAAGATGTCTTCACAGAGCCCAGAATGACTCACGTGTGTGGGTCCCTGCTCCTGTCTTTTACTTGCCATATGCGGCCGACCCAGCAGAATGATCCAATCACGTGCCTGTCCTGTTTCTACTCTCCCTTGCTTGTAGTCCCTTCTAGTTCATCTTTAAGCATGAAAGTGGTGAGATTTCAGCTACAATGCAGGAGACACTCATATTCTAAGGGCTAATTTATCCTGATTTACATCTCTTTGAGAGAGACAGCTTATCTAAATTATTTCATCTGATTGATGATTATCATTTATAACTTTATTGCTACTTTTGTTTTGTGTATTCCTTCAGAAAACATATACGACTCCATTACATATTCTAATATATTGTCTATAGATTATAAGATAAAGTCAAGCATGTATCTTCTGATCATTTTTTGGTTGTCTATTTTTATCCTTAGAATTGTAGGCTTCCCTGGAAAAGAAAACAGCAACCCACTCCAGTAGTTTTGCCTGGAGAATTCCATGAACTGAGGAGCCTGGCAGGCTACAGTCCATGGGGTCGCCAAGAGTTGAACATGACTGAGTGACTATCACTCACTCACACACAGAAATGCACTGGCTGTGATACCATATTAGGTTGCCGTAGAAGAAATGTTGTGATTCGTGCTTTTGAGAGCATGACACCTTTCTGTGTGTGAACCTGACACCAAATGACTTCCTTCTATTTTTCCTTCTACACAAGCCAAAAAAGACAAAATACAGCTCAGTACCTCCCAAAGGTAGTTCAGAAGGAGGATGAGGTGAGGCATTTAGGTAGAATGTTTTTTACCCACAAAGCCTCCCATGTTCCCCCAGTTAGTGCCATGGCACTGTTCATCTAAAAAAGAAAGATGAAGAGAGATGATAATGTTCTTTCTAGGAATACTGGCAGGAGGCTTTCTTCTGATAATTTATTTAATCCAAATAATCCTTTCCCCTAACATACACAAAAAGAGATTTGTTATCTCTAAAATTTGTCCTCAAGTTATTCTCTCACAAGCATGATACAAGAAGATTCAGCTTTGAAAAAATCTAACAAAATTTATATAAACATATCACAAAATTGACAATCTCATGAATTATATTTATGTACCTGGCAAAATCTTCTATTAATAAAAAAAAAGGTGGCCGTTATGGGGCCTAGACAAGAAGGAACCAGGAAACAAAACTATTGTGGTATTTGTACAACTGTGCCCTAGAGTAAGATCATAAATCTAGCTTACCTTGATCTTCCTGAAAGTAAAAAGGGCATTCTGTTGTGAAGCAGGTACAGTGAGTGTCTACTCATGACCTGCAGAAAATACCTCTCAAGAACACCTATTTCCCCTCATCATTTAACATTACTTTGGAATCACAGTAAATGCAACAAAGACAAGGAAAACTAAATGTAAATAAAAGAAAGGTGGATAAAATATTCTTTAATATTTTTTTTTGCTACTTTTGTTTTGTGTTTTTAAAAATTATAAAAAGATAAAGATAAAGTCAAGCATGTATCTTCTGATCATTTTTTGGTTGTCTATTTTTATCCTTAGAATTGTAGGCTTCCCTGGAAAAGAAAACAGCAACCCACTCCAGTAGTTTTGCCTGGAGAATTCCATGAACTGAGGAGCCTGGCAGGCTACAGTCCATGGGGTCGCCAAGAGTTGAACATGACTGAGTGACTATCACTCACTCACACACAGAAATGCACTGGCTGTGATACCATATTAGGTTGCCGTAGAAGAAATGTTGTGATTCGTGCTTTTGAGAGCATGACACCTTTCTGTGTGTGAACCTGACACCAAATGACTTCCTTCTATTTTTCCTTCTACACAAGCCAAAAAAGACAAAATACAGCTCAGTACCTCCCAAAGGTAGTTCAGAAGGAGGATGAGGTGAGGCATTTAGGTAGAATGTTTTTTACCCACAAAGCCTCCCATGTTCCCCCAGTTAGTGCCATGGCACTGTTCATCTAAAAAAGAAAGATGAAGAGAGATGATAATGTTCTTTCTAGGAATACTGGCAGGAGGCTTTCTTCTGATAATTTATTTAATCCAAATAATCCTTTCCCCTAACATACACAAAAAGAGATTTGTTATCTCTAAAATTTGTCCTCAAGTTATTCTCTCACAAGCATGATACAAGAAGATTCAGCTTTGAAAAAATCTAACAAAATTTATATAAACATATCACAAAATTGACAATCTCATGAATTATATTTATGTACCTGGCAAAATCTTCTATTAATAAAAAAAAAGGTGGCCGTTATGGGGCCTAGACAAGAAGGAACCAGGAAACAAAACTATTGTGGTATTTGTACAACTGTGCCCTAGAGTAAGATCATAAATCTAGCTTACCTTGATCTTCCTGAAAGTAAAAAGGGCATTCTGTTGTGAAGCAGGTACAGTGAGTGTCTACTCATGACCTGCAGAAAATACCTCTCAAGAACACCTATTTCCCCTCATCATTTAACATTACTTTGGAATCACAGTAAATGCAACAAAGACAAGGAAAACTAAATGTAAATAAAAGAAAGGTGGGGGGGCTTCCCTGGTGGTCCAGTGGGTAAAGAGTCCAGTTTGCAGTGCAAGGGGCGCTGGTTCAATCCCTGGCGCAGGAAGATCCCATGTACCACAGAATGGCTAGACTGGTGTGTCCAGTTGCAAGCCAGTGCTCTGGAGCACATGCGCCCACAGCCAGTGCTTTGCAAGGAGAGAGGCCACTGCAATGGCAGGCCCACACAGGCCAAAGAATAAAGATGGATGAAAATAAACAAATAAAAAACCAATAAAAGAGGCCAAGATTTTTTTAAAAAGAAAGAAGGGGATATTATAAATACATGTTGATGTCCATCTTTTGTAAGATGTTTTACCCATGAATATCCCCACTGAGCCTGACCCTGGCCCACTAGTTATTGATCAGGCAATGAACACCTGCCACAGAAGTAGCCACCCATAGCCTAGCCTGCAGCATTTGACTATGTGTCTTGGTTCAGAAAATAATTGTGCAGATCATATTCGCTGACCAGGAAAATAGGCATGATTTTTTTTTTTTTCAGTAAAAGGGAGAGCAATAAAGAAACAAGAGAAACTAGAAGGAATGGAGTTATGAGAAAAAGGCAGAGAAAGGAAGAAAAGCAGAGAAAAGGAGGGAATGTCCCTCTGAGAAAGCAGACCCAGTCCCTGACATTTTCCACAGTCCTTGGGAAATAAACCTCTCCCCTCAGCTTTTTTGTTCTTGGATTCCTGTGAGCTCAGTCTACTATCACTTAATAGATGACAGTCAATTTTCTGTTTCTTGAAAAGGAGGAGCCCTGAAAATGCAGGGTGGGCAAAAATACTTAAAATCTTCACCAATTACTGAGTGCCCAAGATATGATCAGTGAATACCATATATTTCCTCATTTGCCCTTTCAGTAAGCCAGGAAACAAAACTATTGTGGTATTTGTACAACTGTGCCCTAGAGTAAGATCATAAATCTAGCTTACCTTGATCTTCCTGAAAGTAAAAGGGCATTCTGTTGTGAAGCAGGTACAGTGAGTGTCTACTCATGACCTGCAGAAAATACCTCTCAAGAACACCTATTTCCCCTCATCATTTAACATTACTTTGGAATCACAGTAAATGCAACAAAGACAAGGAAAACTAAATGTAAATAAAAGAAAGGTGGGGGGGCTTCCCTGGTGGTCCAGTGGGTAAAGAGTCCAGTTTGCAGTGCAAGGGGCGCTGGTTCAATCCCTGGCGCAGGAAGATCCCATGTACCACAGAATGGCTAGACTGGTGTGTCCAGTTGCAAGCCAGTGCTCTGGAGCACATGCGCCCACAGCCAGTGCTTTGCAAGGAGAGAGGCCACTGCAATGGCAGGCCCACACAGGCCAAAGAATAAAGATGGATGAAAATAAACAAATAAAAAACCAATAAAAGAGGCCAAGATTTTTTTAAAAAGAAAGAAGGGGATATTATAAATACATGTTGATGTCCATCTTTTGTAAGATGTTTTACCCATGAATATCCCCACTGAGCCTGACCCTGGCCCACTAGTTATTGATCAGGCAATGAACACCTGCCACAGAAGTAGCCACCCATAGCCTAGCCTGCAGCATTTGACTATGTGTCTTGGTTCAGAAAATAATTGTGCAGATCATATTCGCTGACCAGGAAAATAGGCATGATTTTTTTTTTTTTCAGTAAAAGGGAGAGCAATAAAGAAACAAGAGAAACTAGAAGGAATGGAGTTATGAGAAAAAGGCAGAGAAAGGAAGAAAAGCAGAGAAAAGGAGGGAATGTCCCTCTGAGAAAGCAGACCCAGTCCCTGACATTTTCCACAGTCCTTGGGAAATAAACCTCTCCCCTCAGCTTTTTTGTTCTTGGATTCCTGTGAGCTCAGTCTACTATCACTTAATAGATGACAGTCAATTTTCTGTTTCTTGAAAAGGAGGAGCCCTGAAAATGCAGGGTGGGCAAAAATACTTAAAATCTTCACCAATTACTGAGTGCCCAAGATATGATCAGTGAATACCATATATTTCCTCATTTGCCCTTTCAGTAAGCCAGGATGTAGGAGTTACCAACACTAGGAAACAAGGGATGTGATCCTCTCCAAACAATACAAGGCCTGCTCATGGCGCACAACAGGGAGTGGTGGAGAGAGGATTCAGCATTCTAACTACCAAGTCTGTGTTTTTCATTGACTGCCGAGCCGCTCCTTCCCTACTGATATTGTGACAATCTGTCTACAGAAATGAAGAGAGTAAAAAGGAAAACTATTACAGCTGCTGTCATTCCTTGATTCTAAAATGCAATCACTTGGAATATTTAAAATCACTTTAGTTATGGTAATTTACCTAAAAAATAAAACGCTAAAATAATTTTATACCTTTTTCTAGGAGGCAGTAAGGCAATTGTTATTCATACAATTACACACTGCCTGCTTTTGTAAGATTTAAACTGTATTTAAGTTTAGTGACTTTCATTTTGTAGTTTAGATTTTCTTCTGAATGTTTGGTCATTACATATGCCTTTATACGGACTCACTGGTTTTGATGACTTCCTCATTTTTAGACTTGACACTATAGTTTCAAGGATGATAGAGAAGATTGGAGTTCTTTTTTCTACACTTTCAGTTTGGTCAAAACTTTGGTTTTTTGGGTTTTTTTTTTTTCATCATTGACTTAAATAGTTAATGAACTTCTTAGAAGACATGTGGAACTTCAGACAGGTATTTAGTACCTAGTGGTAGTCTCTCATAATACATGGATATATTACAACCTCTCTAAACTTAAAAATTGTGTGATCTATTGGAGACTTTTAAAAATTAGTACCATTAAAATGGTACGTGGAGGGCTTCCCTGGTGGTCCAGTGGGTAAGGGCACTGCCTTGCAGCTCAAGGGGCTCCGGTTCCATCCCTGGCCTGGGAAGATCCTACGTGCCACGGAGTGGCTGGACCGATGTGACCAACTACTGAGCCGGAGCTCAGGAGCGCATGCGCCCAGAGCCGGTGCTCTGGGGCAAGAGAGGTCACTGCAATGGGAGGCCCACACAGGCCAAAGAACAAAGACAGATGAAAATAAGTAAATGAAAAACCAGTAGAAGTGGCAAAAAAAAAAAAAAAAAAAAAAAACGGTACATGGAACACTGCCATACATACAGTGCATTTCTGTTTCAATTCTCTATCAAGTGTAATCACTTCTCAGGCAACTGACAATTCCTGACCCAAATATAAATTTCGGCTACATCCATTGCTACCAATGCAAATAATCCATGTGATAGTCCCTTGGGCTGATGTCATCTAAGCCCAGATGAAAGCTATCTGCAGCAAGGACAGCCGTGCCTGAACTCCCCGCCCAGTGACTGCTGTAGAGAGCACACTGTGGTTGACATGGATTATAAACCAGAGACACTGAAACAGGAAAAAAGCATGTGCTTGAAAACAATAGAAGTGGGGCTGAGAGAGTTCAGTAATGTTTTTTGTTGTTCCATCATCAAGTCGTGTCCAACTCTTTGTGACCCCTTGGACTGCAGAACACCAGGCTGGTTGCAAAACAAATAAGAAAAATTGGAATTTTTCCTCAATGTTGGCAATTAAAAAATCATTTTATTTTTCCTTTGTGACCATTGGGAAATGAGTTGGAAATGATTAGACGGTTATAATCTTTATGCTATTACAACGACAGTCTCAGGATCACAAAAAATACCTTCAATAAATGTATCACTGCTTTCTGGAAAGATAAGAAGAGGCCCGCCTGTTCCCTAAAGACCCTACCTTCTGCCAGGAATCATGGTGAATGCATGATATACACCATCTTATTCAATCCTCACTAGAACCTATGTAGGAGATGCATCACTTATGAGAAAAATGCAAAAACTGAGTATTAGGAAGAAGTTAATAATCTTCAAAAAATCGAATTAAGAGAGAAACTGAGACATTTTCTACATTGCCTGTCTCACAGGGTCTTGAACCTCAATCTACATCTCTTTAACTCTCAAGTTCCAACAAATTTCCCATAATTATGTTGTTTAGAGAAAAATATTTTATCTTACATAAGGTGCCTAGAGGCCTAGAGTAATTTCTTTTCAAAAGCTAACAAAGGGCTCTATTACTTGCTGAAAGTGTTGGGGTTTTTTCCCCTAATTTGATTGAACATTTTAACCATGGTAGGAAGAAAAAATTAAAATATATGAAACTTTATTTTAATATTTTTCAAATACTCCTATCCATGAGAACTTTCTGATACCATAAACCAGAATCGAAGCTGGTGAGGAACTTTTACATATTTTGTCTTCAAATGAAGGAGAGTTCCAGTTACAGCCTTAAAAAGGAACTGAATTGGGGCTTCCCTGGTGGTCCAGTGGGTAGAGACTCCTTGCAGTGCAGGGGGCACTGGTTCAATCCCTGGCCTGGGAAGATACCACGTGCCATGGAACGGCTGGGCTGGTGTGTCTAATTAGGAGCCAGTGCTCTGGAGCGCATGTGCCCAGAGCTTGTGCTCTGCAACAAGAGAGGCCACTTCAATGGGAGGCCCACACAGGCCAAAAGAATAAAGGTGGATGAAAATAAATAAATAAAAAAACTAATAAAAATAAATAAATAAAAGAGACCAAAATTGAAAAAAAAAAAAAAAAGGGAACTGAATTGGTCCACCCATCTCAGATCCTTGTGGCAACATGTGACCCAGACACCAAATAATACCATATGACACAAATCCAGAGAAATCGAAGTCTTCAAGTCAAGCTAATGCAAACTTTGAAACATAGAAAACCGACAATGAGATGAGCAAAAACATCCTCTTGAACTGGAGCGGTTCTAGGGTCTGCCCGTCTCTCTGTCTTAGTGTATCCTCATCCTTCTCACCTGAGGGGTGCTCCCTTTATTCCACTTACTCCATCTTCACAAGTCTTACCTGGTCCAGCCTAGAGAGCTTCTGAACATCTTTCCATCTCTTTAAGGATAAAACTCTCATGGGATGCAACCACCCAGCTGCTTAGCCTCCCTCCATGACTTCCGCTCTCATCTCCCTTCTCTTCTCCTATCTGGGAGCTGGAAGCATATTCAATATCTCACATCCCTGGTTTTGCAGGTGATTTTCTTTTAACCTGAAGTCTGGGGAGGTTCTTTCTCTCATTCTTTATAACAGTTGAATTATTTTGACTCTGTTTAAGACTCTCTTGAAATTATGTTCTTTCCTGCTCATTGTACCTTAAAGTTGCTTACAAACTGCATTGCTGTGTATTACAGCTACTTTTAAAGGTTCTCTTACTATCCTAGTATATGCACTTAGTGAAAGCAGGGATCATGTCTTATCTGAATTTATATCTCAGCATCTAACGCAGTACCTGGTACATAAGAGAGAATTCACGAATGTTTATTTAAAAAATGAGTAAGTGAGTAAAAGAAGCAGAAGGTCCCTCACTTCTGGTTTTTCCACAAAGTCTTCCTCTCATCCAGAGTCAGGGATTTGGGAGAGATAACTCCTTGCAGTGCAGGGGCACTGGTTCAATCCCTGGCCTTGTGCTCTGGCTGGTGTGTCTAATTAGGAGCCAGTGCTCTGGAGCGCATGTGCCCAGAGCTTGTGCTCTGCAACAAGAGAGGCCACTTCAATGGGAGGCCCACACAGGCCAAAAGAATAAAGGTGGATGAAAATAAATAAATAAAAAAACTAATAAAAATAAATAAATAAAAGAGACCAAAATTGAAAAAAAAAAAAAAAAGGGAACTGAATTGGTCCACCCATCTCAGATCCTTGTGGCAACATGTGACCCAGACACCAAATAATACCATATGACACAAATCCAGAGAAATCGAAGTCTTCAAGTCAAGCTAATGCAAACTTTGAAACATAGAAAACCGACAATGAGATGAGCAAAAACATCCTCTTGAACTGGAGCGGTTCTAGGGTCTGCCCGTCTCTCTGTCTTAGTGTATCCTCATCCTTCTCACCTGAGGGGTGCTCCCTTTATTCCACTTACTCCATCTTCACAAGTCTTACCTGGTCCAGCCTAGAGAGCTTCTGAACATCTTTCCATCTCTTTAAGGATAAAACTCTCATGGGATGCAACCACCCAGCTGCTTAGCCTCCCTCCATGACTTCCGCTCTCATCTCCCTTCTCTTCTCCTATCTGGGAGCTGGAAGCATATTCAATATCTCACATCCCTGGTTTTGCAGGTGATTTTCTTTTAACCTGAAGTCTGGGGAGGTTCTTTCTCTCATTCTTTATAACAGTTGAATTATTTTGACTCTGTTTAAGACTCTCTTGAAATTATGTTCTTTCCTGCTCATTGTACCTTAAAGTTGCTTACAAACTGCATTGCTGTGTATTACAGCTACTTTTAAAGGTTCTCTTACTATCCTAGTATATGCACTTAGTGAAAGCAGGGATCATGTCTTATCTGAATTTATATCTCAGCATCTAACGCAGTACCTGGTACATAAGAGAGAATTCACGAATGTTTATTTAAAAAATGAGTAAGTGAGTAAAAGAAGCAGAAGGTCCCTCACTTCTGGTTTTTCCACAAAGTCTTCCTCTCATCCAGAGTCAGGGGATTTGGGAGAGATAACACCCTCCTGACCTGGAGACACAATGCGCCAGTCTCCCTTGATTGGATCTATGGGAGAGTCATCCCCAACTTCAAGCCACTGGCCGTTTGAAATTTTGCCCCTTCCCCTTTGTACATACTGAAACCCCCAAGAATAGGCATGCCCCACCCCCATCCTGTGGATTCAGGAGCAGAATTCGATGCTGAGACTCCACCCAATGGACATGGCTATGAAGTAGAGAGACTTGTATTGTAAGACACTGTGTTTGAGGCTTCCTCATTTTTGCAGGGAGTCTGTTTCCCACTGGATTCAGGAAGGGGCTCCTTAACACTCTGGACAAGTTTGTACTGATCTCCTGATGATGTTCCCCACTTCACAAAGGGGCCTCCTCATTGCTGGAAACTCTGAATATCAGAAAGTGTTCATTTATGGTTAAGTTATGCTTCCTTATCATTTCCACCCACTGGTTCCACTTTACTGTCTAGAGCTACATAAATGATCTTCATTGTAGGAAGACCGCCATCCTCCTCCTAAGAGTCTCCACTCTTTTAGACCCTATAATCCTGGTCCCTTAGCAGTTTCTCCTGTGGCAATTTTCCCAGAGCATTTTTACATGGTTTGCCAGGATTTTTTCAAGATTTCCAGTTTGGTAATATCTATCATTAAAGGCTGCTTCCTGGAAATAACATAAACATGGCCTGAGTTGGGCACAGGAACAGATAATACCCTGCACATATACAACATTTTGCATTTTTTCATCTGTTCAAGAAGAATTTATGGTGTGCTGATTAAGTGCCCAGCATTCCTCTGAGTGCTGGTGACCTTTGATACAGCTGGGTTTTTTCCCTTATTTTTTTAAACTCTGTTTAAGACTCTCTTGAAATTATGTTCTTTCCTGCTCATTGTACCTTAAAGTTGCTTACAAACTGCATTGCTGTGTATTACAGCTACTTTTAAAGGTTCTCTTACTATCCTAGTATATGCACTTAGTGAAAGCAGGGATCATGTCTTATCTGAATTTATATCTCAGCATCTAACGCAGTACCTGGTACATAAGAGAGAATTCACGAATGTTTATTTAAAAAATGAGTAAGTGAGTAAAAGAAGCAGAAGGTCCCTCACTTCTGGTTTTTCCACAAAGTCTTCCTCTCATCCAGAGTCAGGGATTTGGGAGAGATAACACCCTCCTGACCTGGAGACACAATGCGCCAGTCTCCCTTGATTGGATCTATGGGAGAGTCATCCCCAACTTCAAGCCACTGGCCGTTTGAAATTTTGCCCCTTCCCCTTTGTACATACTGAAACCCCCAAGAATAGGCATGCCCCACCCCCATCCTGTGGATTCAGGAGCAGAATTCGATGCTGAGACTCCACCCAATGGACATGGCTATGAAGTAGAGAGACTTGTATTGTAAGACACTGTGTTTGAGGCTTCCTCATTTTTGCAGGGAGTCTGTTTCCCACTGGATTCAGGAAGGGGCTCCTTAACACTCTGGACAAGTTTGTACTGATCTCCTGATGATGTTCCCCACTTCACAAAGGGGCCTCCTCATTGCTGGAAACTCTGAATATCAGAAAGTGTTCATTTATGGTTAAGTTATGCTTCCTTATCATTTCCACCCACTGGTTCCACTTTACTGTCTAGAGCTACATAAATGATCTTCATTGTAGGAAGACCGCCATCCTCCTCCTAAGAGTCTCCACTCTTTTAGACCCTATAATCCTGGTCCCTTAGCAGTTTCTCCTGTGGCAATTTTCCCAGAGCATTTTTACATGGTTTGCCAGGATTTTTTCAAGATTTCCAGTTTGGTAATATCTATCATTAAAGGCTGCTTCCTGGAAATAACATAAACATGGCCTGAGTTGGGCACAGGAACAGATAATACCCTGCACATATACAACATTTTGCATTTTTTCATCTGTTCAAGAAGAATTTATGGTGTGCTGATTAAGTGCCCAGCATTCCTCTGAGTGCTGGTGACCAATAAGATCATCTTTGCCTTTTAAAAACTCACAGACACAGGCGATGGGAGGGCCACACAGGCCAAAGAATAAAGATGGGTGGAAATAAATAAATGAAAAACCAATAATAATAAAAAAAAAAAAAAGGCCAAAATTGAAAGGAAAAAACAAAAAGTCAGACATGACCTCAGACAACCCCAGCCAGAGCTGAGCTCATTTCAACCACGGCCCCAAACCTCCAGGACACCAGGCCTCTCTCCTAGCTCAGCTCTGAGAGCTCCTGACAGCAGAGCAAGGAGGCCCATGGAGGGGGCCAGGACACGCACTTTAGCGTCACATATCCCACCCTGCTGCCGTTCTCCTGTCAAGGCCCTGTGCTTTTCTCTTGGCCTGCTGCCTGGAGAATGCTGTGAATTCCCATAAAGATGTATCAACTCAGGATACCAGCATTTGCTGCTTTGAAGGGCCTGCAATCTGTCCACTGCTGTTCCATGCCACTTTCTCATCTGGATGTTGATGCAGATGATGGTGGTAGCTTCGAAAACCAAGACTCAGGGTTGATGACAAAATCTGTACCAACAAAAGCTCCCTTGACTTTGACTCACACACATGGACAGGCAACACCTTGGCTTTCATGCCCCATCACTAGTGGGGTTTTTGTTTTTGTTTTTAAGTATATTTATTTATTTGGCTGTACTGAGTCTTAGTTGTAGCATGTGGGATCTAGTTCCCTGACCAGGGATTGAATCCACGCCCCCTACACTGGAAGCTCAGAGTCTTAACCCCTGGGCCACTGGGTACGTCCCCATCACTACTGTTGATGGTAATCCAACAGTGAAATTCCTAAATAGCAGTAACTATGACATCTTTGTCCCTACTCTTTCTTAACATCCTGTGCCCTGTCTGTAATGGTTTTGATTCCTGACTCAGGGAGGCTGCCAAAGATGCTCAGAAAAGTTCAGAGGGATTTGGAGCAACATGCTTGTCTGGACATAGAAGGTCCTTCCACACTCTGCCTTCTAACATCCCTGTTTGACCCTGTAATGGTTATTACAGGAACAGATAATACCCTGCACATATACAACATTTTGCATTTTTTCATCTGTTCAAGAAGAATTTATGGTGTGCTGATTAAGTGCCCAGCATTCCTCTGAGTGCTGGTGACCAATAAGATCATCTTTGCCTTTTAAAAACTCACAGACACAGGCGATGGGAGGGCCACACAGGCCAAAGAATAAAGATGGGTGGAAATAAATAAATGAAAAACCAATAAAGAGGCCAAAATTGAAAGGAAAAAACAAAAAGTCAGACATGACCTCAGACAACCCCAGCCAGAGCTGAGCTCATTTCAACCACGGCCCCAAACCTCCAGGACACCAGGCCTCTCTCCTAGCTCAGCTCTGAGAGCTCCTGACAGCAGAGCAAGGAGGCCCATGGAGGGGGCCAGGACACGCACTTTAGCGTCACATATCCCACCCTGCTGCCGTTCTCCTGTCAAGGCCCTGTGCTTTTCTCTTGGCCTGCTGCCTGGAGAATGCTGTGAATTCCCAAAAAGATGTATCAACTCAGGATACCAGCATTTGCTGCTTTGAAGGGCCTGCAATCTGTCCACTGCTGTTCCATGCCACTTTCTCATCTGGATGTTGATGCAGATGATGGTGGTAGCTTCGAAAACCAAGACTCAGGGTTGATGACAAAATCTGTACCAACAAAAGCTCCCTTGACTTTGACTCACACACATGGACAGGCAACACCTTGGCTTTCATGCCCCATCACTAGTGGGGTTTTTGTTTTTGTTTTTAAGTATATTTATTTATTTGGCTGTACTGAGTCTTAGTTGTAGCATGTGGGATCTAGTTCCCTGACCAGGGATTGAATCCACGCCCCCTACACTGGAAGCTCAGAGTCTTAACCCCTGGGCCACTGGGTACGTCCCCATCACTACTGTTGATGGTAATCCAACAGTGAAATTCCTAAATAGCAGTAACTATGACATCTTTGTCCCTACTCTTTCTTAACATCCTGTGCCCTGTCTGTAATGGTTTTGATTCCTGACTCAGGGAGGCTGCCAAAGATGCTCAGAAAAGTTCAGAGGGATTTGGAGCAACATGCTTGTCTGGACCATAGAAGGTCCTTCCACACTCTGCCTTCTCAGCCAGGCCTTTGATCCACTGATAAGAAGGTTGATTCTAGAAGGTCCATTTTCAGCAACACCTCTCTCCATGTATGCTAATGGTAAATAATCAAGATGTTTAAAGTCTGTGAGGAAGCCATGCTAACTTTGGTGGTTAATTGTTCTAAGCCCAAGCTCCTGAGTGACCTAAGGTCTGGGATGGGAACGTTTGAGTGAAAGACACACAGAGAACAAAGCTAACTGACCAAGCAGAATAATTGGACCGCAGATGTCAAAATGTGCCTGGGTTTCATCTCTGAACTCTGAGAGCTGAGGAGGTAGGGATTTGCCAAGTTCTGTACATTCTTCTGTGCTTTCTAAATTTCCTATAATAATAAAAAATAAGCACTGGGAAATTCTTATTTTGAAAATACTTGTTTTTTAAACAAAAGAGACTCCATCTAAACTGAAACTTTGATAGGAACATAAAATCTGAAATGGAAATTAGATATTTGATCCATAACAATTTGCTTCCACTACTCTCTAGAAACAGTATAGAATATCTACTCAAAAATGAACAATGAAACTTCTAATTCATAGCCAAATGCTTACAATTCACCAAATACTCCTCTTAAAAATAAAAAATACCATCTTCCTAAGCCTTTGCATTTTTAAAACAAGATTTCTGGGGTTCTTTTTTCTTTTTATTACTTAAACGTAAATAAAATGCTGCTAAGCATGATGAAAATGCAAGCACATTAGGTCTTAAAGACAGAGGTCAAATCACAACTTCCTTAATGTAGAAATTAGATCAAAGGGGATCAGAGAGCTGCCTGAGTCTCAAGACAGGACCATGGTTTACTCCACAGCTCTGGATCTGAGTTGTGCAACATTTCTGGCTCCGTATTGTGGGGCTTCTTTCCAGGCCATGGTCACAATGAAATAAAGACTTTGAGATGAAACAGGATCAGGCTCTCATTCAATGCCTCTCAAAACACCAGGAATGGTGTGCAGATGGACACACACAGCCACAAATGTACACCCATAACACACCCAATGCCTCTTACCTCACATTCTGAGGAGCAATTATTAAGAATGTGGGATATTTGGAAAGTGGAAATAAATGCAGATTTTCCAGAGATGTAATTTCCGCTAGAGGGAAAGCCAACCTTGCAATTTAGGAAGCACGGAGATGTTCCTTGAAGTACAGGACACTCTTGTAGCGATACAGGGTCCCTGGGACACTGGCTCTCTCTGCCTCTCCCCTGCCCAGTGCTGAAGGCACATCCAGCCTGGTGGTCTGTCTGACTGGAGGAAAAACTGGACAGAGCCCGGATGCACCCACAGAGCCATGCATGGGACATGTCACCCATCTAAATGTAAAACTCTGAAACATGAGGGTAATATTATATATCTTACTGTTTTGTTGTAAATGTGATACAGAAGGGACAAATACAGCTTGTTATGGATTGAAATGTTAATCACTCAGTCATGTACGACCCTCTGCAACCACATGGCCTGTAGCCCACCAGGCTCCTCTGTCCATGGAATTTCCCAGGTAAGAATACTGGAGTGGGTTGCCATTCCCTTCTCCAGGAGATCTTCCCTAACCCAGAGATTGAGTCCAGGTCTCCCGCATTGCAGATTCTTTACCATCTGAGCCTCCATGGAAGCATATGGGTTGAATATATCCCCTAAAATTCCTTTGTGTACACTCTAACCTCCCAGTACTTCAGATGTGACCATGTTTGAAGAAGCAGGAGGTCTTTGAAACAATAATTAATTTAGAAGGAGGTCAAGTGGCTGGGGCTGTGATCCAATATAACAGATGCCTCTATAGAAAGAGATCAGGACAAGATGCACACAGACAGAGGACCTTGTGAAGACTCAGGAGAAGGTGGTGTCTACACACTCAGGAGAGGGGCTTTAGGGGGAGGAACTAGCCCCACCCACACTGAGATCTCAGACTTTGCCCTCCAAAACTAATAAGCCTCTGTGGTTGAGCCCAGTTGTAGTGTGCATTTCAGCAGCCCGAACACACGAACGCACCCCAGCCTTAAACAGAAGGCTTGGCACTCACAGCCATCATTTTCCTATTGACTATGACTCAGCACCAGGGCACAGGGACGTGGACCCTGAAATCAGTGTTGAGTTAGCAGAGGCGAGAGACCATTTCCACTAGCTCCATAACTTACTCACTTTCCTGCTTATTCTATCACGGCGAAGGGTGTCACATTTAAAGTTTCCTGTTTGCGCAGATTTTATTATTTCATTATTCTCTACAGAGGTATTTTTCTTCAACTTTATTTTCCTCTTTATTGAGGGCGGAAGTAAACTTAAACAAGGAAGACAAGTGTCACTCCCAAATGATAGAAGACTCTGAGCCAATCATGTACGTCCTAAAAGTGTAAACTGAGCAAGTGAGCTGTTGAGGACTGACTCAGCCATCAGAAGCTGGCTAGCCCTAGACCTGCATAAACCACTCCCATGTGGTGAACCTTTGCTCCCTCACCTCCAAATCCCTTCAGTCTCTGACTCATGACAAGGTGTTTAACACTCCAGTTAAAAAGCAAAATTACAATACACTCAGTCATGTACGACCCTCTGCACCATGGCCTGTAGCCCACCAGGCTCCTCTGTCCATGGAATTTCCCAGGTAAGAATACTGGAGTGGGTTGCCATTCCCTTCTCCAGGAGATCTTCCCTAACCCAGAGATTGAGTCCAGGTCTCCCGCATTGCAGATTCTTTACCATCTGAGCCTCCATGGAAGCATATGGGTTGAATATATCCCCTAAAATTCCTTTGTGTACACTCTAACCTCCCAGTACTTCAGATGTGACCATGTTTGAAGAAGCAGGAGGTCTTTGAAACAATAATTAATTTAGAAGGAGGTCAAGTGGCTGGGGCTGTGATCCAATATAACAGATGCCTCTATAGAAAGAGATCAGGACAAGATGCACACAGACAGAGGACCTTGTGAAGACTCAGGAGAAGGTGGTGTCTACACACTCAGGAGAGGGGCTTTAGGGGGAGGAACTAGCCCCACCCACACTGAGATCTCAGACTTTGCCCTCCAAAACTAATAAGCCTCTGTGGTTGAGCCCAGTTGTAGTGTGCATTTCAGCAGCCCGAACACACGAACGCACCCCAGCCTTAAACAGAAGGCTTGGCACTCACAGCCATCATTTTCCTATTGACTATGACTCAGCACCAGGGCACAGGGACGTGGACCCTGAAATCAGTGTTGAGTTAGCAGAGGCGAGAGACCATTTCCACTAGCTCCATAACTTACTCACTTTCCTGCTTATTCTATCACGGCGAAGGGTGTCACATTTAAAGTTTCCTGTTTGCAGATTTTATTATTTCATTATTCTCTACAGAGGTATTTTTCTTCAACTTTATTTTCCTCTTTATTGAGGGCGGAAGTAAACTTAAACAAGGAAGACAAGTGTCACTCCCAAATGATAGAAGACTCTGAGCCAATCATGTACGTCCTAAAAGTGTAAACTGAGCAAGTGAGCTGTTGAGGACTGACTCAGCCATCAGAAGCTGGCTAGCCCTAGACCTGCATAAACCACTCCCATGTGGTGAACCTTTGCTCCCTCACCTCCAAATCCCTTCAGTCTCTGACTCATGACAAGGTGTTTAACACTCCAGTTAAAAAGCAAAATTACAATATCAACCTGCATTTTTGATCCCCCTGTGGTGACCACACCCAGTGACCTCAGGCTACAGCCATTGTCTGGAGAGGAAATTTAGAGACCAGATAGAGTTAACCACAAAGAGGGAGTGTCAAGAATTCTTTTAGTTTCTGGTGCCGAGGTGCTGCAGGTAACAGTGTTAATTCATGATCAATTTCGAAAATGAAAAGAATACACATAACCCAATCATCTCTATAGCTGCTCTGAGACCTTTATCAAGGTTTATCGTAGGACTTCACTTACCATCAGAATTTCATACAGAAAGATGGCTTCGTATTTAGAAAATGCTCTTCTTGGGGAGACTGGATACATGTGTATGTATAGCGGAGTCCCTTTGCTGTTCATCTGAAACTATCACGACATTGTTAACTGGCTATTCCACAATATAAAATGTTTTTGATGTTAAAAAAAAAAAAAAGAAAATTAAAAAAAACCAAAATGTTCTTTCTGACTAATGAGCTCTTCCAGTTAAAACAGACATAAAATGCATAGAAATGTATACAGCTGTATGTGTATAAATGCACATATCTCTACACATAAACTCATGTACAGGTCTATGCATGCAGATAGTGTCGAGGTCTGTGCGTGTGTTGGAAAAGAATTTCCAGACACGAGACAGAGGGAGGAGAAAGTAAAGTTTAGAGTCGGGGAAGGGAGAGTCGCTGCCAGTACAGCGGGCCGGTTTAGGGAAGAATCAGCATGGAAGACGCTACTAAAACAGCGGGTCGGCTTAAAGAGAACCGATGTTAAACCGGGGTCTTTGATTCCTTTTATAGCTTGGGTCTAAGGAGTGGCACAGGGGTCTTAAGGATTGGGTGGTATAGTATAGCCCGGGGGAGGGGAGGATGATAAGGGTCTTGCATTCCAAGACCCTCCTAGCTTGCCTTGTTCTTTCATCCTTGGGCACCACAGGTAGTATGTTGTATATAAAGATTGGTATGTCACAGATAACTAGACATTATCGGCAGTATGAGATAAATTATATATAAATAAGTATATATTTAAAAATACAATATACAGTAAATATACAGATGAATGAATTTGAGTCAAAATCCAACTACCCTACTTAATATGTACATGTAATTAGACAATTTTTTAATATTTATACTTACCCATAAGAAGATAACCAATACTGCTGATTTCACAAATTTTTGTAAAAAATAATTCTATTCGTACAACTATAGTGTTTTTCTTAATAAGTCTATAAGAGCTATTACAATAGATAGTAAAGACTTCATTCTCTTCCTCTTTGTTCTACCAAACTGGTTCATAGTCAGTTGTGTCAGAAACACTTTCTGTCTGTCTCATCTCCAACATTATGATCACTCCCCTCTCTACTTGCCTTTTGGCAATAAAGTGGCTTTATACACAAGTAGCTTTCAATACAAAAGTCACCAAATAAAGCCAATAGTCAGGTGTGGGAATTTAAATTTAAATTCAATAAAATTAAATACAATGGTAAAATTCCCTTTCTCCTTCCTGCTGTGTGGCCCGTGGCTGCCACATTGGAAAGGACAGACATGGGACACTCTCATTCCTGCAGAAAGCTCTGCTTCATGGTCCTCTCCTAGGCTGGTCTAGATTTGGAGTAGGAATGGTTGGATATTAAATAAAGAAGTGTTTCACTGTACATGAGCAGCTGAATTGCCCCCTAAATATGAGACATGCTTCTTATATTCTGGCTGGTGTCACCTCAGGAGTTGTAACTGTGAATCTGTGACTTCTAGTGATACTACAATCATTTCAAATTCAGTTCAGGTCCACCTCGAGAAGATGTGCATTGCAGGAGGTACACTCCAGGCTAAAGTCTATTAATGGAAGTCCAGAAGCCAAGACAGGTGAGGTGGTGTTGTTGCCCTACCAGCACAGCCGGGCCAGCCAGATGGCACGATGGTCATTCCTGAGCAGCACAGTTGACCTGAAGCCTGACTCCGAAACGTGTCCAGAGAGAAACAGGACAAGGAGGGGATGGGGACAGGCCGCTAGGGATGGTGGAAGAAAATCTGAGCTTTGATCTAGGAGAAAGAGGGTTTAGAGGAACAGGATCTGTGCCTTCAGAT
Source organism: Tragulus kanchil (assembly GCA_022376925.1). Lineage (NCBI taxonomy): Eukaryota > Metazoa > Chordata > Mammalia > Artiodactyla > Tragulidae > Tragulus > Tragulus kanchil. Next base: position 84,060,354 of record JAIOJX010000031.1, on the reverse strand, counting down.
AACAGACACATCATCACGGCAGTGATGGGACAGGCTTCATCTGGAGTCACACAACAGAAGTGGGAATCACAGCTCAGGCTGTATAAAGTACAGGAAAGTACTTTCTGTCATGGGTAGTACAGTCATGGAAAATTGCATTAAACTCCTCCAGAAGGCCCCAGGTTCTTCTGAAGAACAGTTGACTTGGGATGTTAGGCATGAGTTGGAAGAGATTGGAGCTTCAGACTCAACTCCAGAAAGACTGAGAACTCTAATCTCACTTTGAGGTCTCTGGGGTTCTATATCATCTGATTAAAAAAAAAAACAAAAAACCACACTTGCTATGTCTAAATATTAACTTGTTCACACATCTAAAACCTTACATTTTCTCCACTGCAGCTCAAAACCTCAAAGCATAAATAACTAACACATGAAAGTGCCAAGAGGCTAGACTTGTCCCAGGAGCATACCCGGGCTCAAGAAGTAATTATTGGTGAAGGGCCTTCATCTCAGGAGAATTTTTATTAGTGACAGTAGTTCTTTCTTTGTACTCAGTTCATGTCTGACTCTTTGAAGCCCCTTAGACTGCAGCCTGCCAGGCTCCTCTGTCCATGGCATTTTCTAGGCAAGAATCCTAGAGTGGATTGCCATACCCTCCTCCAGGGGATCTTCCAACCCAGGGATCGAACCCTTGACTCTTGAGTCTCCTGCATTGGCAAGCAGGTTGTTTACCACTAGTGCCACGTGGGAAACTGGTTTCATTTTTAGTCACCTTAAATAAAGGGACAAGGAGGTGAGGAAAAGGGAGGGGAAAAAACCACCAAATACACCCAGAGAAAATGGAAAATAAACACAGAAAGTAGCACTAAAACCAGAGAGGTTTTTATGATGGAAAATCCAATCAAGCAGTTTCTTCCTGAATCCACTTGGGCTACTTCCCATTTGATCAGAGTAATGTTCAAGCACCTTTGCCCACCTCCTGCTACCTGGCCCTTCATGAACCTAGCCCAGTTGCCTCCAGGGTCCTCTCCTTCCCATAGACTGCGTTCCTTCATTTAACCTGGGGACAGGCCGCTAGGGATGGTGGAAGAAAATCTGAGCTTTGATCTAGGAGAAAGAGGGTTTAGAGGAACAGGATCTGTGCCTTCAGATAACAGACACATCATCACGGCAGTGATGGGACAGGCTTCATCTGGAGTCACACAACAGAAGTGGGAATCACAGCTCAGGCTGTATAAAGTACAGGAAAGTACTTTCTGTCATGGGTAGTACAGTCATGGAAAATTGCATTAAACTCCTCCAGAAGGCCCCAGGTTCTTCTGAAGAACAGTTGACTTGGGATGTTAGGCATGAGTTGGAAGAGATTGGAGCTTCAGACTCAACTCCAGAAAGACTGAGAACTCTAATCTCACTTTGAGGTCTCTGGGGTTCTATATCATCTGATTAAAAAAAAAAACAAAAAACCACACTTGCTATGTCTAAATATTAACTTGTTCACACATCTAAAACCTTACATTTTCTCCACTGCAGCTCAAAACCTCAAAGCATAAATAACTAACACATGAAAGTGCCAAGAGGCTAGACTTGTCCCAGGAGCATACCCGGGCTCAAGAAGTAATTATTGGTGAAGGGCCTTCATCTCAGGAGAATTTTTATTAGTGACAGTAGTTCTTTCTTTGTACTCAGTTCATGTCTGACTCTTTGAAGCCCCTTAGACTGCAGCCTGCCAGGCTCCTCTGTCCATGGCATTTTCTAGGCAAGAATCCTAGAGTGGATTGCCATACCCTCCTCCAGGGGATCTTCCAACCCAGGGATCGAACCCTTGACTCTTGAGTCTCCTGCATTGGCAAGCAGGTTGTTTACCACTAGTGCCACGTGGGAAACTGGTTTCATTTTTAGTCACCTTAAATAAAGGGACAAGGAGGTGAGGAAAAGGGAGGGGAAAAAACCACCAAATACACCCAGAGAAAATGGAAAATAAACACAGAAAGTAGCACTAAAACCAGAGAGGTTTTTATGATGGAAAATCCAATCAAGCAGTTTCTTCCTGAATCCACTTGGGCTACTTCCCATTTGATCAGAGTAATGTTCAAGCACCTTTGCCCACCTCCTGCTACCTGGCCCTTCATGAACCTAGCCCAGTTGCCTCCAGGGTCCCCTCTCTCCCTTCCCATAGACTGTTTCAGTGGTTGCTGCATGGGCCTCAACTCGTCCGGCCTCCTGACCTGGAGTGTGTTGCCGCCTCTGCCAGGAATCCGCTCCCCTACCTACTCCCACCCATGACATCCTCACACCTTAGGTTGGAGTTTAAGCTGTTCCTAACAAAAGAAATAGTTTGCAATGCCCCCACCCACTGGAAGACAGGGCTTGGGGCCTGGTGTCTGGTGGATGACAGCACTGGATATTTGGTAGCCAAGTCTGGACAGGATGAATGCTCAGGCATCATAGCCCCAAACTGAACCACCCCCAGGAGCCATCCAACTCATTACTAGACTGGCAACCTAAGGTACAGCTCTCTATGGAAACCCGGCTACTTACACATGCAGCCACCTGGTTGGGTCTGAAGTACATCTTTAAAAAGAAAGGAGCTGGACAAGAATATCTACACGGCAGGATTCTGTTTATATGAGATTTGAATGCAGGAGAAACTAAGGTGGTAAAATCAGATTTTGAGGGGGTGCGGTGGAGGTGTTTGGAAGGGGTGCGGGAGACAACTTTCTGGGAAAATGAAACTTTCCTCTTATTTCAGACTTTGAATTATGCAAGTGTCAAAAATCATCTAGTAAGACACTCAAAAGGAAAGTAATATTGATTTTTACAGTACTTGTGTTTCTCTGTGCTTCCCCGCCCACCCCTGCCTCATGATGCATTTGCTGTCTGTGGCAGCTTCTGGAATCTTCCATAGTGGTGGCTTTTGCAAGTGGCTCTTCCTGACAAAGGGTCCTCCAAAAACTGCTCCTCTCCCTTGACTTCTGGTGCAGCTCCAAGGCTGACCATGCCCATCAGGGCTCAAAGCTGACCTGCTTTGCTATGAAATTGAAGGTTCATTCCTCTCCCCCACCAAATCTATGTGTTCAAACCTAACCTTAAGATGATGGTGTCAGAAGATGGGATCTTTGGGGGGTGATGAGCTCATGGAGGGGAGCCCCCATGATGGGATTAGAGGCCTTATAAAAGAGACCACAGAGAGCTCCCTCCCCCTTCCTTCAAGTGAGGACACAGTGAGGAGATGCTGGTCTTTATTCTTCTCATAATGACAAAGACTAGTGTCCCCAGTAGCTCATGGTAACCCCAGGACTGGCCCTGAATGACCCCCTGGGTCCATCCGTAAACTCCTCCAGGAGTGAGAGACTGAGGAGCAGAAACAGATTGCTGGTTCACAGTCAGATGACAAAGGACCTTGGAGCCAAGTGGAGGCAGGTATGACTCTGCCTCTGCCTCTGCCTCTTAGAAGCCACATGGCCACAGGGAAGCCACTTGCTCTGGTTCTCCCACTGTTTGTCCACAGAACTGTAGGCATTCAGCAATCATGGATCTGTGATGTGCACACAGCAGGTGCTGAAGACCTGCTAGTTCCCTTCCATGACTGTTCCATCCTTGGTGTCAGTGAGTTTCAGGCAGGAGAAATTGTGAAGAGATACATGTGTATCAAGGCCAAAACACTCCTGTAAGAAAAAGAGTTTAGAATAGTTTTAGCATAGTTCCTACAAATTAGCTAATATTTTTACATGCCTACTCTATGCCACTTCATGACCTAAACAGTTGACATATATTAATGCACATGAGCCCCACAGAAATACTATAACGTAGGTATTCTCACTAGCTCCCTTTTGCACCTAGAGAAACCAAAGCCCAGAGAAGTAAGTCAACTTGCCCAAGGTCACACAGCTGGCAGGAGTTGTGTTGAATTCAGATTCAGGCAATCAGGCCCTGGAGCCTAAGGTCCTCAACACAATTTCATGCTGCCTTGAGGCCAACCACATCATTTATTTCAAATTGGTTTTATCTTTTTAAAAAACATCATGACTGCATCAAAACTGCTTCTGGTGCTTTATAAATTATTATTCAGTGGTAGTAGGTATCGACTTTCCTTGTGAGGTATTTGTATTTCTTTGTCATTGATGAAGTTCTCCTGATTATAAGTAATGTTAATGGTTCCAGGAGGTAGCTGAATTCGACCTCCCTGGAACGCAAAGAATCGCTGGGTCCTCCATAGCTTAATGTGTCTTTTGTGATGGGAACAAAGGGAACCTGGGGACTGCAGAGATACGATTATATTACCGAAAAGGTCATCTAGGAAGAGTTAGAGATAAAACAAAAGGGTTTTGGTGAAGCAAATGAAACCATCTGTCAGTGATGGAGTAGGACTGAATTACCCACTGTTCTCAGTTGCCACTGGCCCGCAGTCCAGAAGAGAATCTCAAGAAGAGACCGCACTGCGGTGCATGAGTCACGGCCTAGTACACAGCCCAGGGATGTAGGGGTCAGAATCGGATCAGACTCACATCTCGGGTGAGCGTCCCAGGATGAGGACCACAGCATCAGGAATTTTATTCATAGTTTGCTCACAAGAATAAAAATGTTCCTTTTCCTAAAGACTAGTTTCTAGTGGATCAATTGTTTCCAGGAGTGTGCACACAGCAGGTGCTGAAGACCTGCTAGTTCCCTTCCATGACTGTTCCATCCTTGGTGTCAGTGAGTTTCAGGCAGGAGAAATTGTGAAGAGATACATGTGTATCAAGGCCAAAACACTCCTGTAAGAAAAAGAGTTTAGAATAGTTTTAGCATAGTTCCTACAAATTAGCTAATATTTTTACATGCCTACTCTATGCCACTTCATGACCTAAACAGTTGACATATATTAATGCACATGAGCCCCACAGAAATACTATAACGTAGGTATTCTCACTAGCTCCCTTTTGCACCTAGAGAAACCAAAGCCCAGAGAAGTAAGTCAACTTGCCCAAGGTCACACAGCTGGCAGGAGTTGTGTTGAATTCAGATTCAGGCAATCAGGCCCTGGAGCCTAAGGTCCTCAACACAATTTCATGCTGCCTTGAGGCCAACCACATCATTTATTTCAAATTGGTTTTATCTTTTTAAAAAACATCATGACTGCATCAAAACTGCTTCTGGTGCTTTATAAATTATTATTCAGTGGTAGTAGGTATCGACTTTCCTTGTGAGGTATTTGTATTTCTTTGTCATTGATGAAGTTCTCCTGATTATAAGTAATGTTAATGGTTCCAGGGAGGTAGCTGAATTCGACCTCCCTGGGACGCAAAGAATCGCTGGGTCCTCCATAGCTTAATGTGTCTTTTGTGATGGGAACAAAGGGAACCTGGGGACTGCAGAGATACGATTATATTACCGAAAAGGTCATCTAGGAAGAGTTAGAGATAAAACAAAAGGGTTTTGGTGAAGCAAATGAAACCATCTGTCAGTGATGGAGTAGGACTGAATTACCCACTGTTCTCAGTTGCCACTGGCCCGCAGTCCAGAAGAGAATCTCAAGAAGAGACCGCACTGCGGTGCATGAGTCACGGCCTAGTACACAGCCCAGGGATGTAGGGGTCAGAATCGGATCAGACTCACATCTCGGGGTGAGCGTCCCCAGGATGAGGACCACAGCATCAGGAATTTTATTCATAGTTTGCTCACAAGAATAAAAATGTTCCTTTTCCTAAAGACTAGTTTCTAGTGGATCAATTGTTTCCAGGAGTGGGGATTGGGCCTCAAGTGTGCAGGAGACTGAGAGGGCACGGAGGCACATTGCCTTGGGAGCAGAACACCGTCCCTCTACATCTTGTGCTTTTACAGGGCGCACCCCCAAGGCACAGCAGTATACACAAGGATGCAAGGAGGGATGTACAGCACACACTGTGTGCACCTGCATGTGCACCCACACAGATTCGTGGCACCCCATGTGTGTATTTGCAATAGGTGCAACAGTCTGTTCCCAGATGCCACCTCCAGACCCCTACTGAGCAGTCAGTGGTCATTCTGAATATTTTCTGAGACTCTCCCTTGGCTACACAGAGCTCCTCACCCAAGAATGGGTCTCCTGTTTGGGACAACTCCAGTCCAGTGACTGGCCAATGCCAAGGGCCACAGGTGACAGCAGGTCTGGAAGGCATTCTAGCCCAGGACCAGCGGGCCCAGGGGGACTTTATAGTGACCAACCCCAGTTCTACTCCCTCTGGGGGGGGGGGGCCCACCAACTTCCCACCTCCTTGCTTCCTGAACCCCCACAGGCTCTGCTCTGAGAGCTATTTGAGCAGGAAGGGAAACTACATGCAGTCCTCTGTCTTCCAGGGTCTGTTTCCAAGGAAACCAGATATAAATAAATAGGTATTGCCCCTCTGATGGGAGTGAGGAGAGGAACGTCCTCCTGACGTTGATTGGAGATGGAGGTGCTGCCCCCTCCTCCTCTCATGGACACTCAGAAAGTCGCTTAGAGACCAGGGAGACACACCTAGACTAAGTGGAATTCCAAATTCCAGTCTACCCCCAATAAAGAGTGGACAATTGAAACTTCTGTTATGATGGCGAAAGTTGAGAAAGTCGGCAGGCAAACTCCAGCTATGTGATTTTAAGAACACGTAACAAGGAATATTTTAGATTCCTCTGAGTGAAAATTTAGCCATTTCTGCCGGATAGTCATGTTATTTTCTATCTTGATGTAAGATGCCTTCACTAAAACGTGCTCTCAATTGTTATCTGTGTTTATCTGTGATTGAAATTATGGAACTGATGAGGCAGTTTAATTATGATTCTGTGATTTTTTTTTTTTTTTTAAACTGGAAGAGCCCGCTAAATCTTGCAATGGGCATGAGTGACATTAAATGGGCAAGAAGTCAGTCTGATAAACAGGCCACCAAGGAACACGCACCAGGCTTTTACACCAGACGCCTTTCTGAAGGAGAGGCTAGAGGTGGGGGAAGAGAGAAGCCAAGCCCGAATAAACTGGATTCTTTTCTGATAGGGAGATGGGTACGGATATAAACAGTGCCTGAGGCATATGTCTGTGGTTTTATTTTTTAAGATCTTTTTTTGATGTCGACCATTTTTTAGAAGTCTTTCTTACAATATTGCTTCTGTTTTATGTTTGTGAAGCGTGTGGGATCTTAGCTCCCTGACCAGGAACTGAACCCACACCCCCTGCATTGGAAGGAGAAGTCCCAACCCCTGGACCACCAGGGCAGTCCCCGCCTGTGATTTTAGAAAGTGGGACGTTTTGTTTTGCTGGTTCTGATCTTTTTCAGCCACACACATCTGTGATCTATTCATGGTGGTTTGCTCACCAGTGCTCCCATTGTTCTGAGTCTCTCGGCTGGTCTTGGTGGAGGATGGGATTGTTGGGGAGAAAAACTGTGTCAGGTACGATGAACAAATGCAAACCATAATGGCAACGCTTCAAAATACGACACATAAAAATGAAGAGCTCCAAAAGGAGTGTCTTTTCTTTTCAGCCAGGTTTCTATTTCCAACTCTACACGAAGCTAAGGATTTGTAGGATAGAATTTTAAATATCACGATGAGACTGCCATGGGTTATGTGGCATGTTTCATAGAGGAGGACATGCTGAAAGGCCATGTGGGGGCTTCTAGAACTCGGGTGTCATGATGATAAGCCTCCACAGGGATAGGAAGTTCCCCCACTTGTCGCTCAACTGCTCTTTAAAGAGCAGAGCGCACACTGGGAATGGATGGCCCCCATTCCACTGAAGCACTTGATCGAGGCTCCGAAAATAAAGTCCTTTGAAGCAGCTTGAACTTTCCTCCGCCTACAGTAAACATACACACAGAGAGAACACAGGCAACATCTCTAGAGAAAATGTGGGAAAAGAAATTCACATCTCTGGAATTTCTCAACAGTCTGTTCTGTATTGTGAGATTTCCACTAAGACCTTACGAATTCTAAAGATGAAACTAAAATACCCTCCTGCACTGCTTTCTGTACAGAAAAAAGTTAAAAATACACACGTGGGTGTTTTATGTAATCCTTCCAATCTTAGGTAGTCTTTTGACAGTTTGATGAAGGGACAGGGGAATGTTTGATCATTTAACTTCTTTCTGGTCAGCTAAGCACAGAGAGAGAGATGGGAACGTGGCTATCAGGGGGTCTGCTCACTGTCCACAGGGGACCCCAGGTGGAGGGCTTTAGTCACATGACCGACACACAGCTTCAGGGCTCGTGTGGAGGGTCACAGGTTGCCCTGGAAATGTGCTAAGAGCTTGGTGGAAGCATCTTGTCTACTCTGATTAAAGCACACATCAACACATGAGTCTCATCAACTTGGCCTTTGAAAGTCGTGAAAGGTCTCAAACCAGAACCAAAGGAGGGCTCCCAGGCTGCCTGCAGTGACATCTGCTCCCAAAGCCTCTTGGGGATCCCCGAGAACACTGCTGGGCACTCTGCGTGACCCCTGGAGGTGTATCCCCCACTTACACAAATTGTGCCCAAGTCCATCCTGCATCACGAGTGGACATACTGAGAGAGAAAAATGGTTTTAAATCACCTAAAATAACTGGAAAGCACAATGTATTTTCCAAGGAGAGTCTTCCTGGGGACATTCTCCTGTCTGAAATGCCAGAGTACCTTCACTACCTAAGATTCCTACTTAATAGTATTCAGTCTGTCAGTATTTGTGATTTTAGTTTTCTAAATTTACTGAAATACAAGGTCATGTTAGTTTCAGATGTAGAGCAAAGTGATTCAGTTATACATATAGTTTTTTCAGGTTCTTTCCCATATATGATATTATAAGATTTTGAATAAATTAATAGTTTCCTGTGCTACACAATAGGTCCTTGTTGGTGATCTATTTTATATATGGTAGTGTGTATATTTTAATCCCAAACTCCTAATGTATCCCTCCCCTTCTCCTTTGGTAATCATAAGTTAGTTTTCTATGTGAGTCCATTACTGCTTTGTGAGCAAGTTCTTTTGTATCATTTTTTTTTCAGATTCTACATGTAAGTGATATCATATGTTTGTCTTTCTCTGACTTACTTCATTAAGTATGATTTTAAATTGCTCAACTCTGTAAATACACATTCGGTCACAAGTTTTTAATTCACAAATGCTTTCCTTTAATAAAAATGTTGAGATGGGTCTCCATGGAATTAATGAGACATTTTTAGTCATTGCAGAGAAACACTCAATGAATGTTTTCCCACGTTCGCTGCTTAGGACCTTGGGTGAGGTCCAGCATTTGAAATTTGAAACCTAGAAGTTGAAAGCGGGAATTCTTTAGGGCAATTTCTTTTTGAAATGTATATTAACTCAAATTTTGAATCCTGGCCATATGCTTTCTTTATCCAGTGAGGGACACAGTTCAATCCTGGATCAAGTATTTGCATTTAGAACTGATACTCCCAGGTCTGAACAATCCCTAGAGGTGGCTGTCAGTGAACCTTAAAGATGTACCTAGAAACCAAGGGGTGGGGGTGCTGCCACACCAGGAAATAATAGACACGGTTAGCGTCAGGGGAGAAGACAGTGTGATGCTTGGCGGGGAACAAAAAGCGCACCAAGGAGGAAATGGGGAGAAGAGCCTGTATTCTCCACACAGAGAAGAGCACTGCCTAAGGCATGGGAGGCGGTGTGACCACGGGTATGGAGGGGCTGGCGGCTTGGTCTGCCATGGTCCCTGCTTTCCCGGGAACCTGACAGTAAGTGTTACCAAGGTTTCAGCTCAGTGATAGGCCCTTGTCTGTTTTCATGTCAATGCGCTTCTTCTGGGCTCAGTGTAGAGACTGAGCTGGTGCTGAAGCTCATGGAGGGCGCAGAGCAAGAGGCACGGTGAGGAGCTGTGGTGACAGCGTCACCCTGCACCCACTGAGGATGCTGGAAAAGGGGCTGGATGCTGGCCCCCAAACGTGGAGGCTCCACCTGCATATTCTAGTGGGTGTAACCACTGCTCAGAGGGGAATGCTCTGGCGTATGAGAGGGGTCACAGGTAGCCCCTGAAAAGTCTAGAAGGCAGAGCGTTGGTCTTTGGATGATGCCAGTCAGATCCCGAGATGGACTGTCTGACAGCAGGTGTGACCATCTGGGTTTCCAGCGAAGATCTGTGCTGTTAACAGAGACTTAGAGGCTTGGGGTGAGGGGTGGGCAGTTCTTAAAGTCATGGGCTGGACAGTATCTCCAGGAGAAAAGTCCCCATGCCTGAGCTGGGGGCATTGGGGATGAGAAGGCACGGGGGCATGAGGACAGATACCCAGAGGAAACCAGGAGATTCTGCTTCTCAGATGACAGAAACATGCATCTGCAGATGGAAGAAATGCCCACCTGCACCTGGATGCCTGAAAAGGTCAAGAGTCACTCATGGGAGGTGATGGAGAGCTGATGACTGGATCAGGGTCACAGGTAAACAGTGACCTCAGCAAGAGCTGCTGGGAGAAGCCCACTCTGGGAACTTGGAAAGGAATGGCAGATGGCAAGTGTTGCCCACAGGACTGTGAAGAACAAAAACACACATGGTCAGTGAAAACCACTAGTTTGAAAAACTGAGAAAGATGAACTGAAGTGTTACAAGAACTGATCTCAGGTTTGGTGGTTACATCAGGACTCGTGATCTTGAAGTCAGTGATTTTATCAGAAATGGACAGCTCAGCCTGTCTCTAGACGCTTAGTATCTGTAGGAAGATTGGCAGGTGTCTCGGACTGGTCTCACAAAGACCGCAGTCATGTATACTATCAGGTGCCTGTTCATATTTTAACAACTCTGAGAACAGAATGCATCTTACAACTGACAGCAGTGTTCAATGTTTATTGGCAGCATGTTTTTGTTCTCTGTGGCTCATCACATAATGGTACATTTTATGATCAATGATGTTTAAAGTCTATAAAATCCTGGGGTCTGATGAGCGACTCAGCCAGGGAGAGGGAGCTGTAAGTGGATAAAAGATAACAGGAAAGGGAGTGGGGTGGATGCGGCCAACAGGCTCCACCTGCATATTCTAGTGGGTGTAACCACTGCTCAGAGGGAATGCTCTGGCGTATGAGAGGGTCACAGGTAGCCCTGAAAAGTCTAGAAGGCAGAGCGTTGGTCTTTGGATGATGCCAGTCAGATCCCGAGATGGACTGTCTGACAGCAGGTGTGACCATCTGGGTTTCCAGCGAAGATCTGTGCTGTTAACAGAGACTTAGAGGCTTGGGGTGAGGGGTGGGCAGTTCTTAAAGTCATGGGCTGGACAGTATCTCCAGGAGAAAAGTCCCCATGCCTGAGCTGGGGGCATTGGGGATGAGAAGGCACGGGGGCATGAGGACAGATACCCAGAGGAAACCAGGAGATTCTGCTTCTCAGATGACAGAAACATGCATCTGCAGATGGAAGAAATGCCCACCTGCACCTGGATGCCTGAAAAGGTCAAGAGTCACTCATGGGAGGTGATGGAGAGCTGATGACTGGATCAGGGTCACAGGTAAACAGTGACCTCAGCAAGAGCTGCTGGGAGAAGCCCACTCTGGGAACTTGGAAAGGAATGGCAGATGGCAAGTGTTGCCCACAGGACTGTGAAGAACAAAAACACACATGGTCAGTGAAAACCACTAGTTTGAAAAACTGAGAAAGATGAACTGAAGTGTTACAAGAACTGATCTCAGGTTTGGTGGTTACATCAGGACTCGTGATCTTGAAGTCAGTGATTTTATCAGAAATGGACAGCTCAGCCTGTCTCTAGACGCTTAGTATCTGTAGGAAGATTGGCAGGTGTCTCGGACTGGTCTCACAAAGACCGCAGTCATGTATACTATCAGGTGCCTGTTCATATTTTAACAACTCTGAGAACAGAATGCATCTTACAACTGACAGCAGTGTTCAATGTTTATTGGCAGCATGTTTTTGTTCTCTGTGGCTCATCACATAATGGTACATTTTATGATCAATGATGTTTAAAGTCTATAAAATCCTGGGGTCTGATGAGCGACTCAGCCAGGGAGAGGGAGCTGTAAGTGGATAAAAGATAACAGGAAAGGGAGTGGAGGAGATGGTTCTGAACAGTCCTGCCATTCAGTAATGTTTGCTGAGTGTGTGAGTTAAGAACATTGATAGAGCAGCAAGGGTGAAGTTTAATTATATTCTGTGTTCATTGCTAGAAGGGCAGAGGTGAGACACGCGGGGTGTGGAGATGAAGACCGACCGATCAAAACCCTGGGTGGAGCAGCCGCCGGACTCAGTGGACAAGCCCAAGGAGGACACGTGAGGACAGGGCATCTCGTTAGCAAGGGCTCTTCCTGCGGAGAGCACTCAGCTCTGTCTTGTGCTTGGTGGCATCTAGTAGTGAAACAGAAGTTAAAGCCGTGGTGCTGGACAACCCATCCACTCTGATGAGGGTGTTGAGAAGGCAATCCATGGGCAGAATAGGGCAGGCACCACTGAAGGAAAACACTGTTAGGCTCAGAGTCTTGGGGGCTCCCACAGCAGGGTCCAGGAACACAGGGAGTCTGGAGGAGGGTGGTGAGCAGCCGGTGAGGGGCTAAGGCGGCCAGGGAAGGGGCTCCAGTCTCACCTCGCCCAGATGCTGGACTGCAACCCCAGGTCCCCTGTTCCTGTGGCGTCCTCTGGAAGGTGCCCCCCACCAGTCTGCAGCGAGAACACAGAAGCTCAAGGAAGTCAGCTCTGGAGGTTTCTATCTGCCAGGAGGTTCCTGAGTCCCTAGTTCATAGCTGCCAGTCAGCTCTGCCAGGAAACAGATCAGAGGAGGGCATGCCCTAGGCCCTGGCAGCAGCTTCTCAAAGGGCCCTCTGGCAGGGTCCCATGCTCAGGCCACACCTAACTGGAGCTGCCACACCCAGCCTAGGGACTGCCAGGACCAGACAGTAGGCTCTCTCCCCTCCATGTGCTCAGGGCTGCTTGGATGGGCTGGGAGGGAGCAAAGGCAGGCATCCCGTTCCATCCTCCTCAGCCTGGACCCTTCCCTGCTGAACCTCTGATCACTGGACCTCCCTCTGCAGAAAGACACCTGTGGTGAGCACCTGCTCTAAGAGCCCAGGGCCACCAGGAAGGGAATCAGTGTTGGGGTGGTGCCCCAGAAGCAGAAAGCTGAATGTTTGGGGCCCATGATCCACTTGAAACACTGAGTAACACTCATATGGAGCACAGAAGACGTCCAAGATGCCCCAGTTTATGCAAATCTTCTCTGTTGTGGCCAATTCTGTCGTGATGGTGGAGAGATAGCACAACTCCCCGTGGATGCATCCTCACAAGCTCAGGGTGTTCTGGTCTCTCTCAAGTTGGCATTTGCCTTGGTGATGGCAGCCCTGTTACCCTGTGTCTATATCCCATCCCCTCCGTCAACCTGTATGCTTCTGAGTCAGGAGACTTCTCTCTAGTCCTGGCTTCAGGGACAAGAAGGAGAATCGATCCAAAAGAGTGCATGCAGACAGTCAACAGGAGAATCTGAACCTGAACCAGGATCTTTCTCAACCCAAAGCCAGTGAACTTTTGACCTGGTGATATTACCGCTCAGGAACCGTGGTCGGTATTTCTTAGCCAGGCTCCACAACCCAGTCCAATTATATGAACACAGACCATCAAGCCGCCAAAGGGATGGGGAAGCAAATGCTGTATTGTGCTCCTCTGAGCACACCACTGCCATAGCTTCCCGAGGCCAGATGAGTGGGGCTGTTAGCACTGTGATCATCCTGTGCCCTGTCAGCTGAAAACTGTTCTTATTTGGACTTCACTCATGCTATCCAAGAGCAATCGTAGCATTTATTCCAGCATGAGTTCATCCCAGGTCCTGTCCTAGTCATCTGAGTGCCCCCCCAGGAAACAGATCAGAGGAGGCTCAGAGCCCTGGAGGCTTCTCAGGTCCTGGCCCTTCTAGCCCTGCAGGGTCCCATGCTCAGGCCACACCTAACTGGAGCTGCCACACCCAGCCTAGGGACTGCCAGGACCAGACAGTAGGCTCTCTCCCCTCCATGTGCTCAGGGCTGCTTGGATGGGCTGGGAGGGAGCAAAGGCAGGCATCCCGTTCCATCCTCCTCAGCCTGGACCCTTCCCTGCTGAACCTCTGATCACTGGACCTCCCTCTGCAGAAAGACACCTGTGGTGAGCACCTGCTCTAAGAGCCCAGGGCCACCAGGAAGGGAATCAGTGTTGGGGTGGTGCCCCAGAAGCAGAAAGCTGAATGTTTGGGGCCCATGATCCACTTGAAACACTGAGTAACACTCATATGGAGCACAGAAGACGTCCAAGATGCCCCAGTTTATGCAAATCTTCTCTGTTGTGGCCAATTCTGTCGTGATGGTGGAGAGATAGCACAACTCCCCGTGGATGCATCCTCACAAGCTCAGGGTGTTCTGGTCTCTCTCCAAGTTGGCATTTGCCTTGGTGATGGCAGCCCTGTTACCCTGTGTCTATATCCCATCCCCTCCGTCAACCTGTATGCTTCTGAGTCAGGAGACTTCTCTCTAGTCCTGGCTTCAGGGACAAGAAGGAGAATCGATCCAAAAGAGTGCATGCAGACAGTCAACAGGAGAATCTGAACCTGAACCAGGATCTTTCTCAACCCAAAGCCAGTGAACTTTTGACCTGGTGATATTACCGCTCAGGAACCGTGGTCGGTATTTCTTAGCCAGGCTCCACAACCCAGTCCAATTATATGAACACAGACCATCAAGCCGCCAAAGGGATGGGGAAGCAAATGCTGTATTGTGCTCCTCTGAGCACACCACTGCCATAGCTTCCCGAGGCCAGATGAGTGGGGCTGTTAGCAATGTGATCATCCTGTGCTCTGTCAGCTGAAAACTGTTCTTATTTGGAGTTCACTCTCATGCCAAGCGTTTATCCAAGAGTCACACTCACATGTGAGCATTTCAGTTAAACACAGGCTCTGTGTGCTTCTGTTTTCTTGCTCATAATTTCTACATTTCCTGAAACAAGCTAAGGCATGTTCATACGTAGATAAAGCCAACAACGTGTGGCAGGTCCACTGTGACACCCACAGTCCTCATGGTCCACCGGGCCTCCTGCACATTGAACACGCCCTATTCACAGGTTGCCACATGAGACTCTGCCCTGAATCTGTCAGATGTGCATGGATGGCAGACGCCACGCTTCCCCTCAAGGAGGCTGAGGAGCCAGGCCCTTGGGAGCTGGTGTGAATGGGAGTAGGTGCTGATATGATGGTCTCATCAGTAGGGAGGCTGCTCCATGACCACTGGACGTCACAGGACTAGAGGCTGCAGCCTCAAGAGGAGAGAAGCGAGAGAGAAGAGCTATCTCATGAAGGTATCTCACACGCCTAACATCTGTCATCATCACACAGAGCGTCATGCTCCGATCACTCAGTGTTCGTGCCAGAAGAGAACCAAGTCATGAGTTTCTAGGCTTCGTAGCCACACACCCAGAGTCCTTCTTGAGTGGAAATAACACTGCTTCCCCACAGAAAATGGGCTGTTATAGAAGGCAGTGCTGAAACTGGTTCAAGTTTCTTCTCCCAAACTTAATAACTATAGCTAGAAGCCTTACAGACGCCATTGAGTGGAGATAAGACAGTCCAGTGGAGACAGACATGGAACGCTAAGAAAAATGATCTTGTTCCATTAAAAGGAATGTCTGAAAAGGGTGTATGTCTATTTTTCCTTTCAAATAGCTTTTCAGGACTTCCCTGGTGGTCTAGTGGTTAAGAATCTACCTGCCAGTTCAGGAGACACCAGTCCAATTATATGAACACAGACCATCAAGCCGCCAAAGGGATGGGGAAGCAAATGCTGTATTGTGCTCCTCTGAGCACACCACTGCCATAGCTTCCCGAGGCCAGATGAGTGGGGCTGTTAGCAATGTGATCATCCTGTGCTCTGTCAGCTGAAAACTGTTCTTATTTGGAGTTCACTCTCATGCCAAGCGTTATCCAAGAGTCACACTCACATGTGAGCATTTCAGTTAAACACAGGCTCTGTGTGCTTCTGTTTTCTTGCTCATAATTTCTACATTTCCTGAAACAAGCTAAGGCATGTTCATACGTAGATAAAGCCAACAACGTGTGGCAGGTCCACTGTGACACCCACAGTCCTCATGGTCCACCGGGCCTCCTGCACATTGAACACGCCCTATTCACAGGTTGCCACATGAGACTCTGCCCTGAATCTGTCAGATGTGCATGGATGGCAGACGCCACGCTTCCCCTCAAGGAGGCTGAGGAGCCAGGCCCTTGGGAGCTGGTGTGAATGGGAGTAGGTGCTGATATGATGGTCTCATCAGTAGGGAGGCTGCTCCATGACCACTGGACGTCACAGGACTAGAGGCTGCAGCCTCAAGAGGAGAGAAGCGAGAGAGAAGAGCTATCTCATGAAGGTATCTCACACGCCTAACATCTGTCATCATCACACAGAGCGTCATGCTCCGATCACTCAGTGTTCGTGCCAGAAGAGAACCAAGTCATGAGTTTCTAGGCTTCGTAGCCACACACCCAGAGTCCTTCTTGAGTGGAAATAACACTGCTTCCCCACAGAAAATGGGCTGTTATAGAAGGCAGTGCTGAAACTGGTTCAAGTTTCTTCTCCCAAACTTAATAACTATAGCTAGAAGCCTTACAGACGCCATTGAGTGGAGATAAGACAGTCCAGTGGAGACAGACATGGAACGTCTAAGAAAAATGATCTTGTTCCATTAAAAGGAATGTCTGAAAAGGGTGTATGTCTATTTGTCCTTTCAAATAGCTTTTCAGGACTTCCCTGGTGGTCTAGTGGTTAAGAATCTACCTGCCAGTTCAGGAGACACCAGTTCAATTCCTGATCTGGGAAGAGCTCACTCACCAGAGAGCAACTAAGTTTGTGCACCACAACTACTGAGTCTGTGCTCTACAGCTTGGGATCTGCAACTACTGAAGCTCATGTGCCCAGGGCCTGTGGCCCACAATAAGAGAAACTGCTACAATGAGCCTGTGCATCACAGCTAGAGTAGCCTCAGCTTGCCGTGCCTAGGGAAAATCCTGTGCAGCAACAAAGACCCAGCACAGCGAAAATAATTATAAAGAATAAAAACAAAATAGCTTTTCATATATATACATGTATATATGTGTGTATATATATATACATATAACTTATTTAAAGGGTTTCCCAGACGACTCAATGGTAAATAATTCACATGCAATCCTGTAGCCACAAAAGGCATAGACTTGATTCGTGGGTTGGAAGATCCCCTGGAGGAGGGCACGACAACCCACTTCAATATTCTTTCCTGGAGAATCCCACGGACAGAGGAGCCTGGTGGGCTATAGTCTATAGGGTCACAAAGAGTCGAACGAAACTGAGCGACATACTACTTAAACATGCACATATTTAAAATTTTTAAGCAAAGGGACTCACTTTTTCCTAACCCAGAAGTAAAGATTGCTCCCCAAGATGTTAATGTGATTTTTAAAAAAAGTTGCAAGTCTTCAGTCTGCCTTCCAATTTCATCCAGATCCCCTGAGGACAAAGAAAACAGATAAAAACAGCTGATGGGCGGGTGGAGACAGAGTTCTGCTCCTGGTGTGTTTCATCATGTGATGGAGGCTGCACATGCTCCAGGCAGAAATAAACATCCTCCATAGGTCTTAGCTACCAACGTCCTGTGATCAGATGATGTCCCTTTCAAGTAAGCATCTCTGTTTAAACATTCTCTGCTCTCCATGCATTTCTTTCAGTCATGCACGCCCACAGTTCTATGTACACATTTGAAAGGGCCATTGAAAGTGACTGGTTCACACCAGGAATGAGTTCCGCCATTCTCTGCACACTGATAACCTCTGCCTTCTGATAACCCACAGATGACCAGCCCCTGAGGAGGAACCCAGCCTCTCGCTCTGGGAAGGGAGGCCAACGGAGACGCTACAGGTGCACTCGTAGCCTTCTTTCTGGTCCTCATACTCGGAAGTGTCTTCAGGCACCATCCCATCCTCTAACATAACCCCGAAAAGTGCTCCTTTTTCAGAGCCAAACTAAGTTTGTGCACCACAACTACTGAGTCTGTGCTCTACAGCTTGGGATCTGCAACTACTGAAGCTCATGTGCCCAGGGCCTGTGGCCCACAATAAGAGAAACTGCTACAATGAGCCTGTGCATCACAGCTAGAGTAGCCTCAGCTTGCCGTGCTAGGAAAATCCTGTGCAGCAACAAAGACCCAGCACAGCGAAAATAATTATAAAGAATAAAAACAAAATAGCTTTTCATATATATACATGTATATATGTGTGTATATATATATACATATAACTTATTTAAAGGGTTTCCCAGACGACTCAATGGTAAATAATTCACATGCAATCCTGTAGCCACAAAAGGCATAGACTTGATTCGTGGGTTGGAAGATCCCCTGGAGGAGGGCACGACAACCCACTTCAATATTCTTTCCTGGAGAATCCCACGGACAGAGGAGCCTGGTGGGCTATAGTCTATAGGGTCACAAAGAGTCGAACGAAACTGAGCGACATACTACTTAAACATGCACATATTTAAAATTTTTAAGCAAAGGGACTCACTTTTTCCTAACCCAGAAGTAAAGATTGCTCCCCAAGATGTTAATGTGATTTTTAAAAAAAGTTGCAAGTCTTCAGTCTGCCTTCCAATTTCATCCAGATCCCCTGAGGACAAAGAAAACAGATAAAAACAGCTGATGGGCGGGTGGAGACAGAGTTCTGCTCCTGGTGTGTTTCATCATGTGATGGAGGCTGCACATGCTCCAGGCAGAAATAAACATCCTCCATAGGTCTTAGCTACCAACGTCCTGTGATCAGATGATGTCCCTTTCAAGTAAGCATCTCTGTTTAAACATTCTCTGCTCTCCATGCATTTCTTTCAGTCATGCACGCCCACAGTTCTATGTACACATTTGAAAGGGCCATTGAAAGTGACTGGTTCACACCAGGAATGAGTTCCGCCATTCTCTGCACACTGATAACCTCTGCCTTCTGATAACCCACAGATGACCAGCCCCTGAGGAGGAACCCAGCCTCTCCGCTCTGGGAAGGGAGGCCAACGGAGACGCTACAGGTGCACTCTCGTAGCCTTCTTTCTGGTCCTCATACCTCGGAAGTGTCTTCAGGCACCATCCCATCCTCTAACATAACTTTCAATCATGCCTTCTTCTTTCTAGAATCCCTTAAAAAGTTGTGCATTCCCTTGGTGGTGGTTTAGTGGCTAAGCCACATCTGACTCTTTGTGACCCCATGGACCATAGCCCACCAGGCTCCTAGGATCCTCCTATGTCCATAGAATTCTCCAGCAAGAATACTGAGTGGGTTGTCATTTTCTACTCCAGGGTATCTTTCCAACCCAGGAATCAAACCCGTATCTCCTATACTGTCATGCCCCGGAAGGGAGCAGTCCAAGGGCATGACTGATTTAACAGATAACTTTCATTATTATTCAAGGTCCAGAGGCCAACAGATAGGGAGCCTAGAGCCCTTGAGAATACAGCCTGTCCCTTGGAGTTCTCAAGAAAAGAGGACGCAGAAGACCAGGTGGGGAACCCCAGAGTCAGCTGGAAGAGAGAGAGGGAGATTGATCAAGGGCTAGAGGCTTCGCTATGGTTTCTGCTGCAGGCAGAAAGCAGATTTGAGAGTGTCTGGTTAAGCAGTTCCAGCTGGCTCTGGGGTACAGGGGTGCTGCTAGGTGTCTTGGATCACCCTGGGTGATCCCAGCAAGGGGACGGTGACCCTGCAGTGTGAGAGTCCCACAGAATGAAGGGGTGGGGAGGCTCCCAAGTCATTAATTTGCATATGAATGTTGCCCTCTGCTGCAAGGGGGTATTTTGCTACCTTTAGGAGTTCACCAACCCTGGGAGGGGCCGTCTCTCCCTGGTCAACAAGGGCCCAAGATATTAAAACACTAGAAAATATAGAAAATGTAAAATATGATTAAACAGAGTGACTCAGGCCCTTGAGTCAATCATTCCCACCCCCACTCCAATCATGACCACAGGCAAGGAGAATCACCTAGCTTAGTACTAGGTTTTCTGACAGAAATAAAGATTCTTTAAAATGCATTAAGCCCAAGGGCCTCCAAATTTATTGTCATGTAAATTACTAAGTCATCTTGTTAAAAAGGTTTCTGATTGGGTGGGACTGAATCTCTGCATTTCTAACCAGCCCCAGATGCTGTCAGGGCTGCTGGTCCCAGATCCACAGGAAGGGGAGACGGCATTCAACTCAATCATGTACCCCATTTTTTCAGGCATGTTCACTGGTTAACTAAAGACTGGGAATATTATTTTATATGTAAAAAAGAGCTTTAGCCTAAGACTTGTTTGCTTTAAAGCAATTACAGTTAAGGCTTTTTCTTTTATTCTGTACAAGCCACTTTCTATCCCGACTAAAATCCGATCTTACCATATAGCTCGTCTGATGAGAACTGGCCCAGGCACTTCATTAATTCTCAAGATAAAAGGGTGCCCTCAGCCACCTGACACCCCGGAGCCCTAGGCTCAGAAGCAGGAAAGAAGTAGGTCTGTGGCGAGGACAGACCTGGAGACAGTTTAAGACACTGTCTGCTCTGGGGTTAACACTGGGGATGTAGTCAGCCCTGGGGTGGACTTGGAAAATGTAGAAACTCCAGGATATTTTGAAATCACCCCAATTAGGGTTAATCATGAAAGCAGACCCCCAGCTGGGTGATCAGAGGCAGTTTTCCCTTGTTCATTTGCTAAGTCGTGTCCAACTCTTTGTGACTCATGGATGGCAGCATTCCAGGCTTCCCTGTCCTTCACCGTCTCCCAGAGTTTGCTCAAACTCATACCCATTGATTGATGCCATCCAACCATCTCATCCTCTGCCACCCTCTTCTCCTCCTGCCCTCCATCTTTCCCAGCATCAGGGACTTTTCCAATGAGTTGGCTCTTCGAATCAGGTAGCCAAATTATTGGAGCTTCAGCTTCAGCATCAGTCCTTTCAAGGAGTATTCAGGATTGAGCTCCTTTAGGATTGATTGGTTTGATTTCTTTGTAGTCCAAGGGACAGCTTTAAGGGCTCCTTAAAACCAGGGATACAGGACTAATGGTGAGCATCACCGAGGGGGCTGTGGCTGCTTCTGGGGGACACCCTATCTCACAACCTGATGATCTGAACCTCTCCTTCTTGTCTAAGGCCACCATTGGCCTGGTTCTAAAGCTGCAGTTCTCAACTTTGGCTGAGGGGCTGTGGCCCTTCTTGGGGC
This sequence comes from Tragulus kanchil, assembly GCA_022376925.1. Classification (NCBI taxonomy): domain Eukaryota; kingdom Metazoa; phylum Chordata; class Mammalia; order Artiodactyla; family Tragulidae; genus Tragulus; species Tragulus kanchil. The sequence continues at coordinate 84,039,228 of JAIOJX010000031.1, read as the reverse complement.
CATTAAATCAGTTGTTAAAAGGTTTCTGATTGGGTGGGACTGAATCTCTGCATTTCTAACCAGCCCCAGATGCTGTCAGGGCTGCTGGTCCCAGATCCACAGGAAGGGGAGACGGCATTCAACTCAATCATGTACCCCATTTTTTCAGGCATGTTCACTGGTTAACTAAAGACTGGGAATATTATTTTATATGTAAAAAAGAGCTTTAGCCTAAGACTTGTTTGCTTTAAAGCAATTACAGTTAAGGCTTTTTCTTTTATTCTGTACAAGCCACTTTCTATCCCGACTAAAATCCGATCTTACCATATAGCTCGTCTGATGAGAACTGGCCCAGGCACTTCATTAATTCTCAAGATAAAAGGGTGCCCTCAGCCACCTGACACCCCGGAGCCCTAGGCTCAGAAGCAGGAAAGAAGTAGGTCTGTGGCGAGGACAGACCTGGAGACAGTTTAAGACACTGTCTGCTCTGGGGTTAACACTGGGGATGTAGTCAGCCCTGGGGTGGACTTGGAAAATGTAGAAACTCCAGGATATTTTGAAATCACCCCAATTAGGGTTAATCATGAAAGCAGACCCCCAGCTGGGTGATCAGAGGCAGTTTTCCCTTGTTCATTTGCTAAGTCGTGTCCAACTCTTTGTGACTCATGGATGGCAGCATTCCAGGCTTCCCTGTCCTTCACCGTCTCCCAGAGTTTGCTCAAACTCATACCCATTGATTGATGCCATCCAACCATCTCATCCTCTGCCACCCTCTTCTCCTCCTGCCCTCCATCTTTCCCAGCATCAGGGACTTTTCCAATGAGTTGGCTCTTCGAATCAGGTAGCCAAATTATTGGAGCTTCAGCTTCAGCATCAGTCCTTTCAAGGAGTATTCAGGATTGAGCTCCTTTAGGATTGATTGGTTTGATTTCTTTGTAGTCCAAGGGACAGCTTTAAGGGCTCCTTAAAACCAGGGATACAGGACTAATGGTGAGCATCACCGAGGGGGCTGTGGCTGCTTCTGGGGGACACCCTATCTCACAACCTGATGATCTGAACCTCTCCTTCTTGTCTAAGGCCACCATTGGCCTGGTTCTAAAGCTGCAGTTCTCAACTTTGGCTGCCCTTCAGAATCACCTGGAAATACTCAGAAACTTAGAAGAACAAATCCTGGAGGTACCCCAGATCGGTTACATCAGGATCGGTTCCAAAGGGGTAGATGCAACCATGGCCGAAGCCTGCCAAAAACAGTCCCATCAGGCACAGGACACAAGGGGCCACCTGAGCCACCTCTACCATCACTTTTAAATGGTTTTATCCAGGGCAAAATAAAGCATGTGTTCAATTCCAGTCTTTTCTTCTTAGAATAAATTTAGCTTTATTGGAGCAAACGGAGCATCAGCTGTTTCACTCTACTTATGACGTCTCAGTTTTCCTGTTCCATTTTACAGCACCTCCATTCCTACAGCTATAATATGGGATGCCTTTCCAGCATTTGCAGAGTAAAACATTACACATAGTTTCTAGCACCAAGAGGTGTAGAAAGTTTTGTAAAACTCTGGAAGAGGAGAAAGCAATAGGTTTATCTTAAGGTCATAAAATTTTTATTTGATGTTTTCCCCTCCTTTATATTGGTTGCTGTTACTTTAAAAGTCTTCTGGCATTTAACTGGCAATAAACAGGGCAAAACAAACTGTTCCTTCCCTTAGATTGTGTAATTTTTATTGCTCTGGTTTACAGCCACCAAATATGCCTTTTCGAAAAATGCTTGTTTAACCACCTTCTGTTGGTAAGCAAGAGGGTTGCGAGCCAACAAGCCCCAGGGGTGAAGTCTGTGCACCCCGAGGTTTTCAAAGATACTTAGAAACAATCTGAAATTAAGTGGCATTGATGATGCTAGTTTCTTAGCCGTACAAGTGCCTGTAACTAAATCAAAGACAGCTGAGCTTGGGTTGTACCCACTTGTCACTCCCAGACGTTTAGAGCAGATGGAAAAGCCAGCAGGATCGTGGCTGTAACCGAAGGAATCAGAGTGGAATTGTCGGTTTCCACAATAATTTAGAAGCCAGTGACCAGAGTAAACATTTCCGCACTAAATCGGGGAACACATTTTGGATCCCATAGGCAACACTGGTGGGGAGGGTGAACATTTTTCTAGCTGACACTATGCCATGCATCTGGCTTTCACATCTTTTCGATACTTCTCCACCTCCACCTCAAAAACTTCAGAGTAATGAGTCGGGACCAAGGCAGGGGTTGAGAGCCGTGGGGTGGGGGCAGCTGTTGCCTTCCAGCATATTCCTCGGGCAAGAAAAAAAAAACGTAGGATTTCAGAGCAGTGAGTACTGTCAACTTAAAAAAGAGTCACAACCTGAAAGTTGAGAGTTATGCTTTATTGGGTGGGAATTTTTCAGAGGTCAAGCCCAGGAGATAACATCTCAAGTGATCCCGAGAGAACTGCTCAGCAGGGAGAGTGGGGCAGGAGGCCAGCTATATAGAAGTTTGCAGCAAAAGGCAGGTAACTCTGAACCTCAAAAGTATTTTTTTGAATTAAAGAAAACCAGGTATCTCAAGATCCTGGAGTGGGAAATGGCAACCCACTCCAGTGTTCTTGCCTAAAACATCCCCTGGACAGAGGAGCCCGGAGGACTACAGTCCAGGGCATCGCAAAAGAGTGAGCACGACTGAGCAACTGAGAACACGCGGACGTCTCAAATCAATGAATTTAGCACTTTTCTAAGTATGGGAGTTGTGCAGGCTGGGTTACTGAAACCATCCCTGAATCTGGGCCAGTGTCCTGAGATTCTTCACACCGTGAACTCTTCAGGGCTCCCTGTGGGGAGCGGCTGAAACCCAGCGGCTGCCAGACCTCACAGGTATTGGTCTTCTTCCTGAGTGCCCTGATCCTTGTTTACAAATATGGCAGGAAATACTCCCTTTCTCAGTACTGTCAACATTTAAAGACAGAATTGTAAGAATTTGCAGGATTCTTACTCATTTCTGAGCACTTGCTTTTTGGCAAGATGTTTTGCCTCCAGGGCAAATAGAGCAATAAGCTACACCATCACACAGCTTCTTTGTTTGTTGTTTTTCATCATTGTCTTCTTTATTTATTTTGGTGGTCATAGCAACAACCTGAAATGAAAAGGTTATTATTTCCAATTTGGAAATAGCTTCCAGATACCCCTCGATTCCATTAAATCCTTCCTCCAGAGTTTTCTATCACCTGTCAGTTATACCACAGTGCAATTAGAATCATTTGGCTCTAATATTGCTTTATCATGTTGCCACCTTCCTCAGGAACACTGTAAAAATAACAGTAAGAGTATTTAATTTTATGGCACATTTCCTTCCCACTAGACACTTCACTAAGTACATTATCCACACTGTTTATTTAGCATCATTTTAGGAAGCCTGTATTATTTTATTGTACCATTTTACCATTAAGAATCATTGGCAACTTAAGTAATAGCCAAATATCACATAGCTAGGAAGCTGAGCCCGGCTCTACGATAATGCAGACAAGCTTAGTCAGGTCTGACTGACTCTTTGGGACCCAACGGACTGTAGTCCACCAGGCTCCTCTGCTCACGGGATTTTCCAGGCAAGGATACTGGAATGAGTTGCCATTTCCTCTTTCAGGGAATCTTCCTGACCCATAGATCAAACCTGTATCTCCTGCACTGGCAAGTGGGTTCCTTTACCACTGTGCCACCAGGGAAGCCCCTGTTAATACAATGTTGAAAGCTGTCAATTTCTCCTTATAACTCTGACAAGGCTTCCTCTCAATACCTTAATTCTTGGTGCACCTAAGCTTAGCTATAAACTACACTAAATACATATGTAAATATTTATCTCTTTATTTATAGACATGTAACTCCATAGATTTATAATGGATGAATTTAGATTTGCTATCCCTAGAGAAGAAATTGGAAACCTACTCCAGTACTCCTGCCTGGAAAATCCCATAGACAGAGGAGCCCTGAGGGCTATAGGCCATGCAGTCACAAAGAGTCAGACAGGACTGAACAACCAACACACAGACTTGCCATAATGACTGGTGATTCAAATCTTGCAACTAAGTGTGAAGCACATACAAGTCTGAAGCCCTTCCCCCTAGAACACACCAAGTTTTCAAATGGCTGGTCTCTTGGCAGAGTCACAGTCATATCAAGACCATCTGAGGATGAGAAGGGGCATCTGCTGGTCTCCCTAGGTGGCCTTTCCCTCTGGTGGTCTGTTGATCCCTACTGGGGGCACCCTGCAGAGACTCCCCACAATGTGGGTCTGTGTGCAATCCTCTCCATGGTTTCTGGGCAGCCTCCCTGCTGAGCACGTCCAGCCCCTGTTTTAACTCTGCATGGGGGTCATCTTGTCCTCTTAATATGAAGGACTCTCCTATGGGCGTGCAGGAGGTGAACCTCCCTTTTAATTCCAGCTCCATCATTAGATAACCACCATCTTGCATTTCTGGCCTGATTGTAAATGGGGGCAGGGGAGCAGCGGGCCTTCCGACTTCAGGGAGGAAAATGAGCTCATATTTGTGTGCATCTGTGTGTCTGTCGGTGCACATGCATGTGGAGTATTTCTTTCAAGAAGTGGGGAAGCCCATGAATAGCAGGAAGCACTTTTTTTCCTGCTTCCACCGATGTTTTCTGTGACCTTGGAGATGCACTAAACACCTGGTTCTCACCGTGAATGCTCTGCTGTGGAGCTAATCCACACTTCCGTCGCGGCATGACCAGGGGGACCCTAGCTTTGATCCCAGCCTCGCCTGCCTCCCTGATCCACACACACGGTCTACACCTGCTCAGTGCCCTCTGCTGTAAGGGTAGCAGCTCTTCTTTTTATTGTGCTCATGGATATATTTGGAAAGACAATTTCTGTGAGCAGAAAAAACAGAAATCACTCCCTCATTCTTCATAAGGGTAGACTCTTCGGTTGGATGGTACCTTTAATAACCAGAGAATTAACTCGGAGGGGAAAGCAAAACCCATCAACCCAGCAGCCTCTTGCTTCACTCTGCGTTTGTTTCCAACATGTTATGAACAAAGAGGTTAAACACTGTCCAATACTCATGAAGATCATAGAAGAACTCTTTAATTTTTGCAAATAAATAATGTATATATACATGTATAATTATTATCCAACTTGGATTATGAAGAATAATTTGTGGATAGACAAGATGGCCACATCAAATCTTGGCTGCAGAGGTCACAAGCTTTATGAATGTGGAGAATCATTCCAATTTTCTGTGTTTCACTTTTCAAATGGCTGGTCTCTTGGCAGAGTATCAAGACCATCGGGGGGCCTTTTGGTCTCCCTAGGTGGCCTTTCCCTCTGGTGGTCTGTTGATCCTACTGGGGCACCCTGCAGAGACTCCCACAATGTGGGTCTGTGTGCAATCCTCTCCATGGTTTCTGGGCAGCCTCCCTGCTGAGCACGTCCAGCCCCTGTTTTAACTCTGCATGGGGGTCATCTTGTCCTCTTAATATGAAGGACTCTCCTATGGGCGTGCAGGAGGTGAACCTCCCTTTTAATTCCAGCTCCATCATTAGATAACCACCATCTTGCATTTCTGGCCTGATTGTAAATGGGGGCAGGGGAGCAGCGGGCCTTCCGACTTCAGGGAGGAAAATGAGCTCATATTTGTGTGCATCTGTGTGTCTGTCGGTGCACATGCATGTGGAGTATTTCTTTCAAGAAGTGGGGAAGCCCATGAATAGCAGGAAGCACTTTTTCCTGCTTCCACCGATGTTTTCTGTGACCTTGGAGATGCACTAAACACCTGGTTCTCACCGTGAATGCTCTGCTGTGGAGCTAATCCACACTTCCGTCGCGGCATGACCAGGGGGACCCTAGCTTTGATCCCAGCCTCGCCTGCCTCCCTGATCCACACACACGGTCTACACCTGCTCAGTGCCCTCTGCTGTAAGGGTAGCAGCTCTTCTTTTTATTGTGCTCATGGATATATTTGGAAAGACAATTTCTGTGAGCAGAAAAAACAGAAATCACTCCCTCATTCTTCATAAGGGTAGACTCTTCGGTTGGATGGTACCTTTAATAACCAGAGAATTAACTCGGAGGGGAAAGCAAAACCCATCAACCCAGCAGCCTCTTGCTTCACTCTGCGTTTGTTTCCAACATGTTATGAACAAAGAGGTTAAACACTGTCCAATACTCATGAAGATCATAGAAGAACTCTTTAATTTTTGCAAATAAATAATGTATATATACATGTATAATTATTATCCAACTTGGATTATGAAGAATAATTTGTGGATAGACAAGATGGCCACATCAAATCTTGGCTGCAGAGGTCACAAGCTTTATGAATGTGGAGAATCATTCCAATTTTCTGTGTTTCACTTTTATGTGGGATTCCAGTGATGCCCACCTCAGGAGGTTTCATGAAAACTCGATTGAAATTGATGAAGTCCATAAAATCAAGAGTCCATAAAACTCTCTCTGGGGCAGGCAATTAGGAACACGAACCACACAAGTGCCAATGAAAAAATAAAAGTAATCTCTGTTAAAAAAAAAAAAAAAGTTAAGTCGATTTTTAATAACCCATAAACAGGGCTTCCCCAGAAGAGTTCGCCTGCCAATGCAGGAGACACGAGTTCAGTCCCTTATCTGGGAAGATCCCACATACTCTGGAGCAACTAAGCCCATGAGCCACAACTATGGAGCCTGTGCTCTAGAGCCTCAGAGCCACGACTATGGAAGCCCGTATGTCCTGGAGCCTGAGTTCCACAACAAGACAAGTCACTGCAACAAGAAGCCTGCTCACCTCAACTAGAGAGTAACCCCCACTCCCTGCAACTAGAGAAGAGCCTGCAGCAGCAGTGAAAACTCAGAATAGTCAAAAATAAACAAATAAATAAAATATTTTTTAAAAAACAGACAAGTTTAAAAAAAAACAAAACATAAACAAGTGAAACTACCAGTAATTCCACCATGGAGAGTAGCTCCTGTCTAACTGCACGCTGGATTCTCACCATCCCCACACCTCTTTCTCTGACTTCATCTGTGTGTGATTTTGCTGCAGAAATGGGTCAGACTCCCTGAGATTCATCACCTCCTTCTGGCAAGCAATGCTATGCTTGAGATGTTGTTATGTGTAAACACAGACCTGGACCAACTGGCCACTCCTTAGCGTCTGATAGCACACAGTGTACAGGTAACAGGACTTACCTGACCAGTCTCCCCTGACAGCCCTTAATGGCTCTTATTTTCTTTTTGCCTTTTCTGTAATGACAATGCTTGCTTTTCAGTTCTTGTGAACTTGACCTCGTAATGGATGAATTCCAGGAAAATGGAATTGAACACTCAAAGGGTCCATGCTGTTCAGATTTTGTGCCAAGTTGCCTCCAAAACTGTTGTGACTATGGACACCCTTACAAACAGCACATGAGGGCATCCACTTCCCCACAACTTGTCAACCTTTGCCAATATTTTAGCCCAAAATTTTCTTTTCATTGTGATAATGCGTTTAGTTTTGATTGCTAGTGTAAAAAATGCAGTGAGGTGACATTGTGTCCCCAGGTGCGGTAGAACGTGGGAGACAGTAAATCCCTGTGACAAACTGAGTGGACCACATGTTCCCTGGACACAAGGGGAGGCAGGCCCCTTGCAGGTGGCCCAGCACACGATGCCATCCAGCTATCTCATCCTCTGTCGTCCCCTTCTTCTCCTGCCTTACTAAGGGAGCCTAGTAACCCCCAATTTCTCTGGGGCTTAGAAGCTGCAGAATGTGAGTTGGAACTTGGTGGATGTGCAGTGGAGAAAGCCCAGTCATTTTGCTGGTGAGCCAGGAAGGGAAGGGTTTTGGAGCAAGCAGGATGTCTGTGGTCAGATTCCTCTTTTTTTCGAAGTATAGTTAATGTACAATTTTATAAAAGTTTCAGGTTACAGCATACTGAGTCACAATTTTTAAAGATCATATTCCATTTATAGTAATTATTAAATATTGGTTGTATTCCCTGTACAAAATATCCTTGCTATTTATTTATTCTGTAATAGTAGTTTGTATCTCTTCTTCCCATACCCCTCTATTCCCCGCTACCCCACTTCTGTCTCCAGTCTGGTAACCACCTAGTGTGTTGACTATGTCTGTGAGTCTGCTCCTGTTTTGTTATTTGTATTTTTTAGATTCCACATGTAAGTGATATTATACAGTATTTCTCTTTCTATGTCTGACTTAGTTCACTTAGCATAAACACACTACAAGTCCATCCACATTGCTGCAAATGACATTAGTTCATTGTTTTTTTTATAGCTGAGTAATTTTCCATAGTGTGTATATACCACAGGTTTTTTTTTATCCATTCATCTGTTGATGGACACTTAGGCTGCTTCCATGTCTGGAACATTCTAGCAATCGGATCCATACTCCCAAGTGGAAATGGGACAACAAGGAATGTATCATTTGGAAAACAAAGTGACCTATTTTTGACAAAAAGCCAACTTTGAAATGACATCTCCAAGAAGTAAGAGTCAAAAGTCGGACTTTAAATGGCAGCGTGAATACTTACCATTCAGAAGCCATTCAAGCTGAACCTTGAACAAACACATACTGAACACCAGCTCTGTGCCAGGACTCAGAGCTGTGTGGGCACCAGGATTCTTGAAGGTGTGAATTAAACAAACAGTTTCAGTCAAGAAGCAGTGCAAACTCTGTACAGGGATGCAGATGTGTAAACAGTGGCGTATAATTCAGCCTCAGGTACAGGCAGTAATGTCATAGACAGTTCAGCAGAGCAAAAAGGATCTGAAGAAAAAAACAGGTTCCAGGTATTCGCTGTGTGACCTCGAGGAAGTTGCTTAATGTCTCTGTGCTTCACTGCTTCATCTGTAAAATGGAGATAACATTAGACCCTACTTCCCAGGCCTGACTGAGGATGAAATTAGTTGATATGTGTGAGTGAGCAGAACAAAGCCTGGAACATAATAACTGCTCAGGAGGTGTTCACTGTTCTATATTTCGAAACAGCTCCCAACTGCAGCCTCCATATCTGTTAACGTGGGAATGATTATCACCAGCTGCTTTCAGAGGATGGCCACGGGGCTTCCCTCGTAACTCAGTGGTAAAGCAGGAAAGAGTCAGCTTGCCAATGCAGGAAGAGTGGGTTTGATCCCTAGTTCAGTAAGATCCCACATGCCAAAGAGCAACAAAGCCCACAAGCCACAACTATTGAGCCTGTGCTCTAGAGCCTGGGAGCCGCAACAGCTGAAGCCCATGTGCCCTAGAGCCTGTGCTCCCCAGCAAATCACCACAGTGAGAAGCCTGCACAACACAACCAGAGAGTAGTCCCCACACACCCAACTAGGGGTAAAGACCCAGCACAGCCAAAAATAATTTTTTATTTTAAAGGATGACTATTACCAGGTGAGACTGTGCAAAGACTTGGAGCATCATCAAGCCTGCTCAAAGGCAAAGTGCAACTTGAATGATAACGCTCCCCTACAAGGATCTTCACTGAAAAATAAGGTGTGTGTTTGTGAATTACACAGCAAGGGCCCTCTGCCTAAACTTTCCAGTGTTACACTTTGTGATTTTTGCAAGTGTTTGTTGGTGACGAGACCAAAATCTGATGCCCGGTTTCCCACGTCACACGTTCCATTAAAGAGAAGCAAGTAACGGACACATTCAGCAGCTCACGCGAGACTGACAGTAAAACCCTTTCTCCGTCCCAAAGAGACAGGGTCCCAGGAGCCCACCAGCCCCTGCCCGGCGGCCAAGGAACCACACTCGTGCAGTCTCTGAGGATTAATACCAGGGTAATGGATTTGCCCCATCACAGAGTCAGGCCCAAAACAGCTCAGATGTCATAGACAGTTCAGCAGAGCAAAAAGGATCTGAAGAAAAACAGGTTCCAGGTATTCGCTGTGTGACCTCGAGGAAGTTGCTTAATGTCTCTGTGCTTCACTGCTTCATCTGTAAAATGGAGATAACATTAGACCCTACTTCCCAGGCCTGACTGAGGATGAAATTAGTTGATATGTGTGAGTGAGCAGAACAAAGCCTGGAACATAATAACTGCTCAGGAGGTGTTCACTGTTCTATATTTCGAAACAGCTCCCAACTGCAGCCTCCATATCTGTTAACGTGGGAATGATTATCACCAGCTGCTTTCAGAGGATGGCCACGGGGCTTCCCTCGTAACTCAGTGGTAAAGCAGGAAAGAGTCAGCTTGCCAATGCAGGAAGAGTGGGTTTGATCCCTAGTTCAGTAAGATCCCACATGCCAAAGAGCAACAAAGCCCACAAGCCACAACTATTGAGCCTGTGCTCTAGAGCCTGGGAGCCGCAACAGCTGAAGCCCATGTGCCCTAGAGCCTGTGCTCCCCAGCAAATCACCACAGTGAGAAGCCTGCACAACACAACCAGAGAGTAGTCCCCACACACCCAACTAGGGGTAAAGACCCAGCACAGCCAAAAATAATTTTTTATTTTAAAGGATGACTATTACCAGGTGAGACTGTGCAAAGACTTGGAGCATCATCAAGCCTGCTCAAAGGCAAAGTGCAACTTGAATGATAACGCTCCCCTACAAGGATCTTCACTGAAAAATAAGGTGTGTGTTTGTGAATTACACAGCAAGGGCCCTCTGCCTAAACTTTCCAGTGTTACACTTTGTGATTTTTGCAAGTGTTTGTTGGTGACGAGACCAAAATCTGATGCCCGGTTTCCCACGTCACACGTTCCATTAAAGAGAAGCAAGTAACGGACACATTCAGCAGCTCACGCGGAGACTGACAGTAAAACCCTTTCTCCGTCCCAAAGAGACAGGGTCCCAGGAGCCCACCAGCCCCTGCCCGGCGGCCAAGGAACCACACTCGTGCAGTCTCTGAGGATTAATACCAGGGTAATGGATTTGCCCCATCACAGAGTCAGGCCCAAAACAAAGTCCTCGCCACCAAAAACAGGATTAGAGTGGATGGAGCAGCAGAACTAAACCGCTGACCTCATGAATTGCGGTCATCAATGGCCAGAACTGCCTGCCAGCAGCGCGGACTGTGCAGAGAAGTTCCCTGGGGTGCCTAAAACCCATCCCCCCGAAAACAACCCCTGAGGACACTAGCTCATCTCTCCTCACTCACAGGCTTCCCCTTCCACACCCTCCTCTCCACCTGTCCAGTTCCAAACCACCCAGGAAAACCCCAAGTGAATGCACTTCCAGCTTGAACGCACAGGCAGTTCATTTCTAAAGTCCCTCATGCTTTTCGGTAAAACTTTTTTAAAAAGAGCAGACGGATAGATGAGGTCACAGTGAACACACAGGTCTTACCCAGCCCCATCAAAGATGCTCCGACCTTGTGAAAATAGGACTTTATAAATGTCACTCTCTTAATACCACGTTGAATGTTCCTAACCACTAGAAAACAAGGTAAGACTTCTGTGGAGTTAAATGTCATTGTTCTAATCATTAGATCCTGGCGTCTGAAAATAAGAGAAGAGAGAACATGTTTTCCTCTTTGCTGTGAATGGCATACTACGAACCATTCCTACGGTTGATTGACAGCTGTATAATAAACGATGTGATGGGATAGAGCTTGTCCTTCACCCTAACTGGTGGCTCATCTCTAACCCTAAACACGGGAGCACACGATGCCGACATGGTTCCTTAACAGCCTCACCCTCCTGCCTGCATTCCCCTGCTAAGTGAATACACATCCTTATCCTCATATGAGCATCAGCCACACTACAAGTGTCATAGGAATAACTTCCTGCCTTCTCTGGAGGCGTGACCCAGAGCTGCCCACCCGGAGCTCCTTATGAGGCCAGAATGACCGATGCCTTCGGCAGCCTCAGTCAGCAAGTCCTACCACAGGCCAGTCAGTCTCCCCCAGGTTGGCTACAACCCTTAAAAAAGCAGACCCAGTGTTCTCCCCACAGAGCACAGAATCCAAAATACCCTGTATAGCAAAGCACATTGAAAGATTTCTTTTCAAAACGTCCTCTCTCCCAACTGCTGAAAACAGCTTTTGTTTTTTGTCACTTTAGATAGTGCAGGATAATGCTAATAACCTTGCTCACTCATATATCTAAGATGACATTCTAATGAAACAATGATCAATCGATCTTTGCTGTTGCAGGCCCTTTAGCTTTGGCAGTGTTTGCGGCCTTCAGTGTGTTCACCTGGCTGGGTCACACTTGGGATGGCAGTTTCTAGAAAGGACACATCAGTGTTATATCTGACTTGCTACCATTGAATCCTGGGAACGTGTGTTACTCCGAGGAACCAAATGCTGCGATGTTGTCATGGGGCCTCGTGAGCAATGAAGAGATGGTTAACATGGTGCAGGTCACCAAACAGAAACTACCCAGCTGCCCCTCCTATAATTAAGAAGGAGGCATGAAAATAAAGGTAGAGATCAGGACCAGAAAAAAAAAAGAGAGAAGCAGTTTTACTGGTTTTCTGGCTATTCTTGTTTGGCAGGTTTAAATGTTAGAGGCTTTGCCCTGTAAAGTCTCCATTTGGTGAACCCTCATATAAGTGTTTGTGGAAACAGCCAAGTATCTTAGGAGACTCTGCACACCGATTTCCTTCTTTTTTAAATTTTTTTTTTCTGAGCCTAATTATCCTATAGACTTTATTTTTTTATTTATTTATTTTTAATTGGAGAATACTTGCTTTACAATATTGTGTTAGTTTCTGCCTGTTTCTTTTTTAAAATAGTAAGGAGAAAACTCTAAAATGTAGTATGAAAATCTTTAGAAAGGAAATTCGGATGAAACTGTCATCTTTTGAGCCAGTTTATCTGGATATTGTGGAAAGACCCATTACACGGAAAGATCTAAATATCAGTGAAAGGAATGGCCCATTTTCTAAGTCAGAATGCCTACACATTGTTTTGAAAACCTGTATTTGAAAACTGTTACATGAATTCAAATTTAAATTAATGGCTACTTTCTAAAAGGGCATTTTTAAAAAGCAAAGGATTGATCGGTGCCACAGATTGAGAAACGATGGTATGTGTAATTTAGTTGCCTATTGGAAAACTTGAACGTCCTACAGTCTCTTCTAGGACTTTGCTGGGCTGTCTGGGGTTCCCACGCCCTCCCCTGCTAATCTTCACAGAACACAGCCCAGCAGCCGGCCCCACAGGGAGTGTAGCTTCCTAGAGCCTACTGAGGATGCAGGAGACACAGGCAGGGGCCAGGCGAGAGGGTGTCTTTCGAAGAAGTCTGTTTAAAGGATTCCTAGTGTCAGGCTGAGCTTCCATGTCGATGTCCTCACCCCAGTGCCTCAGAATGTGACTATGTATACACACACCTCAGTGTGCACAACAGCCCAGATGTGGGAACCAAAGAATCTATCCACTGATGAATGTTGTCTGTCACCTGCCAAGGCATGGTCCCTGGGTTGGGAAGATCCCCTGGAGAAGGAAAGGGCAACCCACTCCAGTATTCTTGCCTGGGAAATCTCAGGGGCAGAGGAGCCTTGGCGGGCTATAGTCCATAGAGAGTCAGACACAAAGAGTCAGACAGGACTTGGCTAAAATAAATACGTATAAATAGAGGACTGCTCAGCCATAGAAAATAATGGAATTTTGCTATTTGCAATAACATGGATGGACTTATTATTTTGCTTAGTGAAATAAATCAGACAGATAAATAAAAATACTGTACCTATTGCTTATAACATGGAGTCTAAAAAAAATCAAACTAGTCAATTTAATAAAAAATAAATTAAAATAATAATAATGATAATAGAAATAGATTTACAGATACGAGGAACACAGTAGTGGTTATCAGAGGGGAGAGGGAAGATGGCAGAGGCAAGGTGAGGGTAGGGAATTAAGAGGCACAGACTACTATGTATAAAATAGGTAAACAATAAGGATATATTGTACAACATAGGGATTATAGCTATTATTTTAATGTAATATGATTTTTTAACTGTCAATCACTATGTTGTACACCTGAAACATATAAAATTGTACATCAACTGTACAATTAAAAACTATATAAACTCATCCTTTCCCCACACAGAATATGACTATATTTGGAAATAATGTCTTTAAAGGGGTGGTTTAATCACTAAGTTGTGTCTGACTCTTTTGACCCCCTATGGAGTGTAGCCCACCAGGCTCCCCTGTCCATGGGATTTCCCAGGCAAGAATACTGGAGTGGGTAGTTAAGTAAGAATGAGGTCATCATGGTAGGCCCTGGGTCTATCTGACTAGTGTCCTCAGAAGAAGGGTTCAGGACACAAAGGGAAGGTCATGTGAGGACATGGGCAGAGGACGCTGTCTCCATGCCCAAGAGAGAGGCTGCAACCTCCAAGACTCCAAGAAACAAGCTCCTGCTGTAGAAGCCGTCCCACCTCTGGTTGGTTATGGTGGCTCAGCACACACCCGCTGTGAGTGTGTGCCCACCTCTGACTCATTCCTCCTGCCCACTCAAGCTTTCCCATCACCCCAGGCCTGAGAAGTGGCAGGCGGTGTCGCGGGCCTGACAGAGCTGTAGGCATTAGACCTACCGAATGACTGGAGTCTGACTTCCTCCACCTTCCTGCCAGGATGTGCAGAGGCCACAGGTGTGAGGAGATCCAGTGGAGCTGAAGGTCGGAGCAAGCTGAAGAGCATCAGGCAAACCCTCTGCAGAACCACACCCCCGCCGGGAAAGGAGGTTCCTGGAAGCCGAGCACCCCACTGTGAATGCTGTGCAGTCTGGAAAACATGGTCAGACTGGCTGATCAGAATTCAGACTCAAAAGGAAAGACTAAACTTGATTTGTAAAGTAACATAGAAATGTCTGTCTCTTTCTGAAACAAAAAACCTTTGGAACAGATTTGCTAATTTTTCATCCTCAAAAATAGAATATGACTGTCACATCCTCACACCAGGATAGGTCTCAGTTCTGAAATCAAATATGTCCTTGTTCACAATAAGTGTTCCATGGCAGTAATCAAAATATGAAAATTCTACTTTGTGTCTCTTTTTCTCTGCTCATCTGGGCAATGAGTTGCTTTTTCTTTCAGCATGTTCCAAACGTTCTCTATATCTTCGTTTTCTTTAAAACCAAAGGCTCCATATTTTAAAATGAAAAAGCAATGTATTGCTCATGGTGCAAAGAATCACAGATCTCTCTCGATCACTGATGTACTCTCGATATATTTCTATCGGCATAAATAGCCATAAATCATCATGACTTCATCAACGGGCAGTGATTTGTAGTGTTGTCCAGAAAGTGCTGACGAGCTGCTCCAGCTGTTGGTGTTTCCTCTTGATGAATGGAGGGAAACAGAAATAGAACTTCTTGGCAGGGGGTGGCATGTCTCAACACATGCAGTCACTTCCTTCCACTCCAGGAGAGGAAGTGCCGATTCACGTGGCTCCAGAAAGATTAGCTGCAAGGAGGGCTATGTGGGGGCTGAGGGGGGTGAGATGAGTGGTGGGAAGCAGGATCAATAGAATCAACACGGATGGCAAGACTAGAGTGACCAACACTTAGTGTGTCCTGGCTCACAGCTCTCAAGGGACTGACGGCCATCAACAATCAACCACTCCCACCGACGATGCCGCTCCTGTTCTCACTCAAAGTTATTCCTTATCTCCTGGTTGATGTTCTTTATTGCTAGTTTCAGCAGTTCATCATATAGAATCCACTGCATGTCAGGCACTGTGGTAGACTCTGGAATTATAGCCATGAGCTAAGAAGACAAAAATGTTAACAACTGTCCTTACAATCTGTTGTTAGCAACTTGAAGACATAGGATATTATCATCAAAGTTCCTACATTTTTAGGTTGAAATTAAGATTTGAGTTATGTTTTAACCTCGGTGTTCAGTTTCTAAGCTGTGTCCTACTCTTTGCAATCCCATAAAATGTTGTCCACCAAGCTCCTCTGTCCTCCACTGTCTCTTAGAGTCTAACCTCCTACGAACCCCTAAATGACCACAGAATAAATGGAATGTGTGTTTCTCACTCAAGGAGTAATATACGAAGCTTGATCACTGATGACTGGGCATCATTCCATTCCCCTGGGTGAGCTCTGTTTCTTCAGTCCTATTTAGGACCCCTAGGGGAGAAGTTCTTTCTCTTCCTCTGGAAGCAGAATGGGATGCAAACATAATTCTTGGGAGTTTTCCGGGGACTTCATCACCATGAGGGAAATCCACACGACAAAGATGAGCCATGGGGTTGGTTAGGCAAACTCCAGAGAAACACAAGTAATCCTAGCCAGGGTGCTGCTCAAACCACACTGTAGGAATAATGTCCAATTCCTACAGCTAGAGGACTGTATATTTTCTTTCACTAGATGGTGGTCAGTATAAATCACTGACCACATGGAAGAGTAACTTGATCATTTCATTTTTTATCTGTCCATGTTACAGTATGCTGAAATTTACTTCTCTTGCAACTATTTACACTTATGGCAACTCAGACGGTAAAGAGTCTGCCTGCAATGCAGGAAACCTGGGTTCAGTCCCTGGGTTGGGAAGATCCCCTGGAGAACGGAATGACAATCCACCCCAGTGAAACTGCCTGTAGAATTCCATGGACAAAAAAGCCTGGTGGGCTACAGTCCATGGGGTCACAAGAATCTGGTAATTAAGGTACTTTTACTTTCTTTTAATAAAAATTACAAGGTTGAAGTTTTCAAAATAACAATATTACAGTGAAAAACATTTGAAGATCACTGATATATAAAGCATCACAAAACATCCCTTCCAAAGCCAAGTTATCTGAAATTTGACATTTTTTAATTTATTTAAATAACTTTGTCATTTTCTCAGAGTAGTGATCAATGACAAATACTTTTCATGTTTCAGTGGTGAATCATGTATTGTTTTGTTGAATTAACTAATAATTGCATCATGATTTCCACTGATGACCTTTCTTGAAGCTATACCTCTGATTAACTTTATTTTGTCAGATTTTTTTTTTAAATCTCCTTATATGAAATGTATAATATTTTTAAAATAGTGTTGTTCTTACATGTTTTAGGGCTTCTATCATGGCTCAGTCTGCCTGCAAGACCCATTTAGATCCCTAGGTCGGGAAGATGCCTTGGAGAAGGGAATGGCTACCCACTCCAATGTTCTTGCCTGGAGAATTCCATGGACAGAGAAGCCTGGCGGGCTACAGTTCATGGAGTCACAAAGACTCAGACATAACTGAGTGACAACAAACACACATATACATGTTTTAACAGAAACATAGAGCATTTTAATAGAAATACACACATGCACATGTACTTAGAGACTTTAACTTTTAGGATCTTAGGCTGTATTAGGAGTTCTTATTGTCTTAAATAATTTCAGTAAACATACAAAAGAAAATTAATCAAGCTACAGTAGGTGGCAAAATTCTGTAGAATACATTCCATAGATGTGACCATCTGGATGTTTGTGGAGAGGAGAGGAACATAGCTTTACCTGGTATGTTCTGGTCTGAACAGATGTTTCCAAACCCACATAGAGGATATGAATTTCTGAAAATAACACACCATTTCCAGGGGCAACATTAGAATTATCAGCAACAAACTGCTCTTCACTTGAGCTAAAGAAAGACTTGACAGAAAGTCAGAAGTGTTTCAGAGGGGCAAGTGGCCATAATATACCCTATGGAGCATTGTGTCATGGGAGAAGTGCCTGGTACATATGTATAAAGGCAGCCACACTCACCATAATGTTAAGAAAAAAAGTCTAAACCCTGGAAATGAGGCATACGGATGAGTATTTGCGTGTTTATGTGTGTGTGTTGAAAATCATTTCACCCACGAGAAAATCCTCCCTGTCAATAACTTTCAATGTTCCTTCTCAGCTGAAATCTAAGAGTAACGTTTCCTCTGTTGAGAGACATTCTGTTCTGGTCGCACTCCCAAAATGAAAAGTGATGCAGCCTTTAAATGTCATCATTCTGCCCTTTAACCTGCAGTGACCAGTTCCCTCCCATTTCCAGTGGGATGACCAACTGCCCAGCACCTTGTCTGGAAGTGCTACCCAAATGGCGTGAAAGCAAAACTCAGTGAGGAATTCGTAAGGTGGGGAAGGGAGAAGGGGGAGAAAAATGATCACAAATAAGGACATGCATTTGTTTTACATGTGTTTTCTTGGGGGCTCCCTCCCTACGGCAGAAATGAAGTCAAGATGACCAGAACGAAAGAAGAAGCTGGTGTTTCTCTCCATGAAGAAGTGAGAGGAAGTTGAAGAAGTTATACTCATGCATTCAAATCTGACATAATAAATTGCGGATGCTTTAATTAATGTGGGTAAAATATACAAGACTAAATAAAACATCAAAGCAAGAAGACACCATGGGGGGCTTCCCTGGTGGTCCAGTGGGTAAGGACATGGCCTTGCAGTGCAAGGAGCACCAGTTCAATCCCTGGCCTGGAAAGATCCCCCGTGCCGTGGAGCGGCTGGACCGATGTGTCCAATTACTGAGCCAGAGCTCTGGAGTGCATGTGCCCAGAGCCGGTGCTCTGCGATAACAGAGGCCGCTGCGATGGGGAGGCCCACACGGGCCAAAGAACAAAGATGGATGAAAACAGATAAATGAAAGACCAATAGGAGTGGCCCACCCGCCCCCTCCCCAACCCGCACCCCCTCCAAAAAAAAAAGACACCATGGAAAATAATTGTCTGGACGTTTTAAAATTTTTCTTATGAGATTAAAAATTGACATAAGAAAGTCTGCCTTTATACAAAACTCGAAAGCAATGCAAATGGTGTCCTTTTTAAAGCTGATTTCCCAGGTGGATCGGTGGAAAAGAAGGCGCCTGCCAATGCAGGAGACACTGGCTTGATCTTTGGGTCAGGAAGATTTCACTGGAAAAGGAAATAGCAACTCACTCCAGTATTCTTGCTGGGAAATCCCATGGACAAAGGAGCCTGGAGGGCTGCAGTTCAGGAGATCAGAAAAAGTCAGATGTGGCTTAGTGACTAAACAAAAACAACAAAGAATCATTTACTTTCAATGATTCTAATACTCTTGTTTCTATTTCAGAATGCTATCCCCAGTGCCTACTAGGACTAAATTAGATTTTCTCTCAAAGTAGAAAGTCTGTGTTATTAATTTCCAATAAATAGGTAAAACCAAATAGTTAAATTGCAAAGTTTATTGCTTATTTTTTGTTAACCGTTTTACTGACTGATGGCAATTATGATTTAGGCTTAGAGGCACTTCGCAAAGAACTGACATAAAGTCAATAACAGGACAGTCCGGTTCTTGGAGCTAAACTTTGAAAAGGAATCTCCTCGTACATAATATCATTTGCTTGACAAAATGACGGAATATTTTGTAAGTGGATTATCTAAAAAATAACTTTATGGCTTTGAGTAATACATTGCTTCTTACCAAAGTGAACCAAGAGTTATGGAAAATTAATTCTAAGCTTTTCAATTTTTCCTTTAGAAGGGCTCTGTCTACTGTAGCCCCGCATGTTCAGAATGTGGGAATCAACTGAAATAAATAAGGTTGCCAGGGTGCTGAGACATAAATCTCACACTGTATTTCACTGTCTGGACAAATATTTAGGAAGCAGATCACAGTACAGGCGTGGGGATAAAACTTTAAATAAATAACTGGTTATCTAAAACTCCAAGGCCTGTAGAGTTAAGCCTGGACTTTGCCAGAAACAGGCAGCAGGCTCCCCAACAAGAATGTGACTGTCAGTCTGTTCTGGGCCATAAATCCCATGAGCCTGACACTCTGGGACGCCAATTTCACCAGCCACATTCTTGCCTTTGTTATTCTTGCCAGGCCCTGCCCAAAGCTTTCAGCGATCAGATGGCCCGCACATATGCTGATGGACAAAAGAGGCCTCTTTAGTGGTGATCAACCTCAGTGAGTTAGGCGAGGACTCAGTTCCTGTGCGTCCTTTTATAGGTATTACAGAGGTACAAGGTTCCAATCCTTTAAGGGCTTCAGGAACACCACCCTGTTCACCACCTTGGCAAACACCAATTCTTCAGTTATCAACCATAAGCTGATACAGAGACACACATATACATGTATATGTCTCCAGTAGCAGCATAATAGAAGGCTTTCCAGTCATTTTCTCTTTAGATGCATAGGGACGTTTTACACGAGGAATTACTCAGTGGCCTGAGAGTCTAGATCAATAGATATTGAACTTCCTTCCCAGGAAGCAGTACATGAGACACTGGCCACTGTGTGATAATGTGAAAGTAGAGAATGCCCCGCTCATGCTGATCTGACACTTGGTATTTGAGAAGCCATTTTCTACATATTACACTGCTCCAGCAGCAGCAGCAGCACCTTGTGAGCTCTGAAAACTACATAGCTGTCCCAGTTTCACCCAGCTAGCAAGCTGCAAAACCGTTTGCATTAAATGACTCCCCCAAACAACCATCAGTGTCCATATCCACAGGGGTGGGGCGGTCACATGGATGTATGTACTCTTAGGTGAGCATCGATGTTGGGCTGCGGGATCATCATGGGCAGTGACGTCGAGGACAGGGAGGGCTTACTTTTTTTAAGTTTTATTTTATTTTAATTTCAACTGAAATTGAGTTGAGTTACAATGTTGTGTTACTTCCTGCTGTGCAACATAACAACATAATGAATCAGCTATACATATGCCTATACACATATATATATGCATACATATATATATATATATATATACTCCACTCTTTTTTAGATTCTATTCCCATAGAGGTCATTACAGAGTATTGAGTAGAGTTCCCTGTACAATAAATATATATAAATACTTGTATACTACATAAATTATAATTTATAAAATAAAAATATTAAGTATTATATAATATATGAAATGTTATATATCAAAATATATTATAGGGCTTCCCTGGTGGTCCAGTGGATAAGGACACACCTTTCAGCGATCAGATGGCCCACATATGCTGATGGACAAAAGAGGCCTCTTTAGTGGTGATCAACCTCAGTGAGTTAGGCGAGGACTCAGTTCCTGTGCGTCCTTTTATAGGTATTACAGAGGTACAAGGTTCCAATCCTTTAAGGGCTTCAGGAACACCACCCTGTTCACCACCTTGGCAAACACCAATTCTTCAGTTATCAACCATAAGCTGATACAGAGACACACATATACATGTATATGTCTCCAGTAGCAGCATAATAGAAGGCTTTCCCAGTCATTTTCTCTTTAGATGCATAGGGACGTTTTACACGAGGAATTACTCAGTGGCCTGAGAGTCTAGATCAATAGATATTGAACTTCCTTCCCAGGAAGCAGTACATGAGACACTGGCCACTGTGTGATAATGTGAAAGTAGAGAATGCCCCGCTCATGCTGATCTGACACTTGGTATTTGAGAAGCCATTTTCTACATATTACACTGCTCCAGCAGCAGCAGCAGCACCTTGTGAGCTCTGAAAACTACATAGCTGTCCCAGTTTCACCCAGCTAGCAAGCTGCAAAACCGTTTGCATTAAATGACTCCCCCAAACAACCATCAGTGTCCATATCCACAGGGGTGGGGCGGTCACATGGATGTATGTACTCTTAGGTGAGCATCGATGTTGGGCTGCGGGATCATCATGGGCAGTGACGTCGAGGACAGGGAGGGCTTACTTTTTTTAAGTTTTATTTTATTTTAATTTCAACTGAAATTGAGTTGAGTTACAATGTTGTGTTACTTCCTGCTGTGCAACATAACAACATAATGAATCAGCTATACATATGCCTATACACATATATATATGCATACATATATATATATATATATATATACTCCACTCTTTTTTAGATTCTATTCCCATAGAGGTCATTACAGAGTATTGAGTAGAGTTCCCTGTACAATAAATATATATAAATACTTGTATACTACATAAATTATAATTTATAAAATAAAAATATTAAGTATTATATAATATATGAAATGTTATATATCAAAATATATTATAGGGCTTCCCCTGGTGGTCCAGTGGATAAGGACACCACCTTGCAGTGCAAGGGACGCCGGTTTGATCCCTGGCCTGGGAAGATCCCATGTGCCGCGGAGCGGCTGGACTGATGTGTCCAATCACTGAGCAGGAGCTCTGGAGCGCATGCGCCCAGAGCCGGCGCTCTGCAACAACGGACGCCACCACGATGGGAGGCCCACAGGAGCCAAAGAACAAAGACAGATGAAAACAGAGAAATGAAAGACCAATAGAAGTGGCCCGCCCGCTCCCCTCCCTCCCCAACCTGACCCCTGCCCAAAAATAAATAAATAAATAAATCTTTAAAAATAAATAAATTTAAAAAATAAAATAAAATATATTATATATTGTGCTTCCCTGGTGGTTCAGTGGTAAAGAACCCATCTGTCAATGAAGGAGACCTAAGAGATGTGGGTTTGACCCCTGGGTGGGAAAGATCCCTTGGAGGAGGGCATGGCGACCCATTCCAGTGTTCTTGCCTGGGCAATCCCATGGACAAAGGAGCTTGATGGGCTATAATACATAGGGTCACATAGAGTTGGACATGACTGAAGCAATTTAGCATGCACATATATTACATAAAGTTGCACTTCTATATCACATATGCATTATTATGATATACATGTAAATATATTCTGTTTATTGTGATTGTTATTATAATGCAAATTCTATATTATACAATGTATATAGTTTATAATATATTTAGTATATATGCTATATAATGTGTAATTGCATGAGTCAGATATGCCTGAGGAATTAAATAACAACAACACATAATTTATAATATATAATGTGCATAATATAAATTATGATATATGATGTAATACTTGCCTACTATAGTATATGCTATATATAATATAATTTTGACACAACAATGTATTATGTTGCCTCGTACTGTGTATTATTGCATAGTATAGCTATGTGCAATTATCCACTATTTTAACATATTATATAGATATCATGACCAACCCTATGAAGCTGATGGTCTCAGGCACTGCACTGGAGTCCATTTCTCCCTGCCAGGGTTACTGGCTGCTCTACCCACTGCGTAAGTTCATCCCTGTGCCCCCAGATGCATTGCTGCCCCTTGCCTCACTGCCTAGCCTAGACAACCCTTCACAGAAGCCACCAGGCCTCTGTCCTGGATGACTGACTCCAAGGCAATATCCCCACTCACAACCCTGGGATTCTGCCCCTGCAAAAAGATCTCACCTAAACTAACACATTTTGGGGAGCTTCTTCTCCGATGAAAAGGATAAAAATCCTAACCTAAAGCATCTAATACCAATATATAATTCAGATGTCTTATTCAGTTCAAAAAATCTTACCATTGATACTGAACTTACGAGAACAATAGGACCAATCATGAAAACAAAAATGCTTCTCCGCACATTCTTGCTGCAAACTGGGCTGAGAAGTGGGGTCTAACTCTACCAGCGAAGAGCTAAGCCTGGAGGAAAACAGCTCTTAAAATAACAGCCAGACTTTCCCTCTTCATTTAAACCTCACTCACAGGCTGTTAAAATTCCATCGACGTGACTGTCATATTTGTAAAAGTTGCTATATTTCCCAGCCTTGGGGAAGGCCCTGCCTGAGACACAGTAAGGGGGCTGCCTTTGAAATGAAGCCTCAGACCCAGAGTGAGATGCCTGCACCCCAGGTCCTGCAGGGAAGTGCAATTTCTTGTAGGGCTCTGCTGTCCCTGGAGAACCCAAGACCCTCAGGCCACAGGGGTCACCCACCATGAGGGCTCCTCACCTCAACTTCAACTATTGTGTTTCTTTCCCTGCACCTGAGTCACCCAGCTTCTTCTGATCCCCATATTCTATACTTTCCTTCTCAAGTTAATCTTGAGAATTCCTGCTATCTCCTACTTCCTGGGCAAAGTGTTTCAACAATTTTAGACACTTTTTATGAAGTAGGAGGAAGGAGAAGGCACAGCTCCTGGACTCCCTGTTTTTGAGCTCTGCATTCTTTCACCTAGGATAGAGAAGGTCCATGGGGGAGGGGTGACCACGGCCTCCGGACGTGACTGTGACCAGAACAACCCCAGGGAACAACTGGGCCACCACCTCTGACCGTGGACTCTGACCCAAGAGCTGTAAATTCATCTGTGGGCACAGGGGAGGGGTCAGGGAACAGCCAGATGGGCCTTGTGTGAAAAGGAGGGCAGAGAGCTCTGGACAGAACTTGTTTTGGAAACATGAGCTTTTAATATCCATTTGACTCCTATTTCTCAAGTTCCCACCAGAGGTATGGCAGGGGCTTCAAGGATGAACTGATTTACAAAACAGAAATACAGTCACAGACGCAGAAAAGAAATTCATGGTGACCAGTGGGTGAGGGCATGGAAGGGGTACACTGGGAGAGGGATTAACATGTACACCCCACTGTACATAAAACAGAGGCTTCCCTGGTGCCTCTGATGGTAAAGAATCCACCTACAATGCAGGAGACTGGGCTCAATCCCTGCATCAGGAAGATCCCCTGGAGGAGGGCATAGTTACCCACTCCAGTATTCTTGCCTGGAGAATCCCATGGACAGAGCCTGGCGGGCTACTGTCTTGGGATCGCAAGAATTGGACACAGTTGAGCATTTAACATTTTCACTTCATATATAAAAGAGACAATCAACAAGCTCCTACTGTGCTATGCAAGTTGCTATATTTCCCAGCCTTGGGGAAGGCCCTGCCTGAGACACAGTAAGGGGGCTGCCTTTGAAATGAAGCCTCAGACCCAGAGTGAGATGCCTGCACCCCAGGTCCTGCAGGGAAGTGCAATTTCTTGTAGGGCTCTGCTGTCCCTGGAGAACCCAAGACCCTCAGGCCACAGGGGTCACCCACCATGAGGGCTCCTCACCTCAACTTCAACTATTGTGTTTCTTTCCCTGCACCTGAGTCACCCAGCTTCTTCTGATCCCCATATTCTATACTTTCCTTCTCAAGTTAATCTTGAGAATTCCTGCTATCTCCTACTTCCTGGGCAAAGTGTTTCAACAATTTTAGACACTTTTTATGAAGTAGGAGGAAGGAGAAGGCACAGCTCCTGGACTCCCTGTTTTTGAGCTCTGCATTCTTTCACCTAGGATAGAGAAGGTCCATGGGGGAGGGGTGACCACGGCCTCCGGACGTGACTGTGACCAGAACAACCCCAGGGAACAACTGGGCCACCACCTCTGACCGTGGACTCTGACCCAAGAGCTGTAAATTCATCTGTGGGCACAGGGGAGGGGTCAGGGAACAGCCAGATGGGCCTTGTGTGAAAAGGAGGGCAGAGAGCTCTGGACAGAACTTGTTTTGGAAACATGAGCTTTTAATATCCATTTGACTCCTATTTCTCAAGTTCCCACCAGAGGTATGGCAGGGGCTTCAAGGATGAACTGATTTACAAAACAGAAATACAGTCACAGACGCAGAAAAGAAATTCATGGTGACCAGTGGGTGAGGGCATGGAAGGGGTACACTGGGAGAGGGATTAACATGTACACCCCACTGTACATAAAACAGAGGCTTCCCTGGTGCCTCTGATGGTAAAGAATCCACCTACAATGCAGGAGACTGGGCTCAATCCCTGCATCAGGAAGATCCCCTGGAGGAGGGCATAGTTACCCACTCCAGTATTCTTGCCTGGAGAATCCCATGGACAGAGCCTGGCGGGCTACTGTCTTGGGATCACAAGAATTGGACACAGTTGAGCATTTAACATTTTCACTTCATATATAAAAGAGACAATCAACAAGCTCCTACTGTGCTATGCAAGGAACTCTACTCAATATAATAACTTACCTGAAAAAGAGTAGATATACATATATGTATAACTGATCCACTGTGTTTACCTGAAACTAAACCTTGAATTCACCTGAATCTAACACAACACTGTAGATCAACTGTCCTCCAATAAGAATTTCAGAAAAGATATGAAAGACATGATTGTGGAGCAAATGTCAGACAGGAATAGTGGACCAGTGATGACTTGAGGGGTGTCTGAAAGGTGCCACAAGAACAGGGCATGGCAAAGAAACCAAACACACCCCATTCTTCCTCAAAAGGCAGCCACATGTGGATAGTCCACACTCCAGACATTGGCACCTGATGAAGCATATTAATTATTAGGTGATGTGATTAATTCCCATTATGCAAATATTTACCTGGGTGATCTTTGTATTGAGTGAAGACTGGTTCCTCTTGCTCCTCATAACTGGGAAAAGTGACGAGCTCTAGATTCCCTGGTTACATTGTTAGTCTAAGATTCCAAGGTGTCCCATACAGTAATAATAGAAAGCAAGTTAAGTGTCCCTGATAGTCAGGGTGTGATTAGGAAGCAGGTAATGTAAGGGGCTTCTGACTCCCTCTCCCATGACTAACTCTCTGGTTCTGGGATTGGATCAGCCCTGTGATTGCCAGAAGTTGTTATTCTCAGGAGCAATCAATTAATTGCTTGAAATGGTGACTCAACTCATTGTTTGCCAGAGTCCTCATTCAGAAGAGAAATGCCAACTAGAGTCAAGTCAACTAAAATTCATAATGGAATGGGTGTCCTGATGCTTTTTTTAAGAAGAGAACACATAGGAGATTGAGTCCATGTTGCCCACTTGTCTAATTTAGGGACTTTATTTTGTCGTTGGTTGGGGAGAGTATGTACATACTCACTTAGTATGTGGGTACTTTTACGTTTTGATTCAACTGTGATCATTTTGGAATATCAACACGAGTCCTCAGAAGATCCCTGGAGGAGGGCCAATAGTTACCACTCCAGTATTCTTGCCTGGAGAATCCCATGGACAGAGCCTGGCGGGCTACTGTCTTGGGATCACAAGAATTGGACACAGTTGAGCATTTAACATTTTCACTTCATATATAAAAGAGACAATCAACAAGCTCCTACTGTGCTATGCAAGGAACTCTACTCAATATAATAACTTACCTGAAAAAGAGTAGATATACATATATGTATAACTGATCCACTGTGTTTACCTGAAACTAAACCTTGAATTCACCTGAATCTAACACAACACTGTAGATCAACTGTCCTCCAATAAGAATTTCAGAAAAGATATGAAAGACATGATTGTGGAGCAAATGTCAGACAGGAATAGTGGACCAGTGATGACTTGAGGGGTGTCTGAAAGGTGCCACAAGAACAGGGCATGGCAAAGAAACCAAACACACCCCATTCTTCCTCAAAAGGCAGCCACATGTGGATAGTCCACACTCCAGACATTGGCACCTGATGAAGCATATTAATTATTAGGTGATGTGATTAATTCCCATTATGCAAATATTTACCTGGGTGATCTTTGTATTGAGTGAAGACTGGTTCCTCTTGCTCCTCATAACTGGGAAAAGTGACGAGCTCTAGATTCCCTGGTTACATTGTTAGTCTAAGATTCCAAGGTGTCCCATACAGTAATAATAGAAAGCAAGTTAAGTGTCCCTGATAGTCAGGGTGTGATTAGGAAGCAGGTAATGTTAGGGGCTTCTGACCCCCTCTCCCATGACTAACTCTCTGGTTCTGGGATTGGATCAGCCCTGTGATTGCCAGAAGTTGTTATTCTCAGGAGCAATCAATTAATTGCTTGAAATGGTGACTCAACTCATTGTTTGCCAGAGTCCTCATTCAGAAGAGAAATGCCAACTAGAGTCAAGTCAACTAAAATTCATAATGGAATGGGTGTCCTGATGCTTTTTTTAAGAAGAGAACACATAGGAGATTGAGTCCATGTTGCCCACTTGTCTAATTTAGGGACTTTATTTTGTCGTTGGTTGGGGAGAGTATGTACATACTCACTTAGTATGTGGGTACTTTTACGTTTTGATTCAACTGTGATCATTTTGGAATATCAACACGAAACAGGATTCCATCTGAAAAACTGTAACTCTGGGGGAGAAAGAAATATATTCCCCTTGGACTATCTTTAGGGAGGATATAATTTGTCGTGGTTGTATGCTCAGTCTCTTAGTCTTGTCAGACTCTTTATGACCCCATGGACTGTAGCCCACCAGGCTCCTCTGTCCATAGGCATTTCCCAGGCAAGAATACTGGAATGGCCTGCTATTTTCTTCTCCAAGGCATATTCTTGATGGAGGGATCAAACTCAAGTCTCCTGCATTGGCAGGCAGGTTCTTTACCATCTGAGCAACAGAGAAGCCCTTAAAACCTCTGTTCTGTGTTGTGCTTAGTCCCTTAGTTATGTCCGATTCTTTGTGACCCCATGGACTATACGCTGCCAGGCTCCTCTGTCCATGGGGATTCTCTAGGCAAGAATACTGGAGGGATGCCACGCCCTCCTCAAGGGGAATCTTCCCAACTCAGGGACCAAACCCAGATTTCCTACATTGCAAGCAGATTCTTTACCATCTGAGCCACCAGGGAAGTCCCAAACCCTAGTTTATTCCTAACTGTCAAAACATGGAATCAATCAAGATGTCCTTTAGGATATAAACTGTGATTCATTCAATGGAATACTCAGCCAACAACAAAACTCCTACTTCTTCTAGTCTTAATTCCTGCCTTTTGAACTTCTAGATGTATTGGTTCTAATTAGGGGGCTTCTGACTCCTCTCCATGACTAACTCTCTGGTTCTGGGATTGGATCAGCCCTGTGATTGCCAGAAGTTGTTATTCTCAGGAGCAATCAATTAATTGCTTGAAATGGTGACTCAACTCATTGTTTGCCAGAGTCCTCATTCAGAAGAGAAATGCCAACTAGAGTCAAGTCAACTAAAATTCATAATGGAATGGGTGTCCTGATGCTTTTTTTAAGAAGAGAACACATAGGAGATTGAGTCCATGTTGCCCACTTGTCTAATTTAGGGACTTTATTTTGTCGTTGGTTGGGGAGAGTATGTACATACTCACTTAGTATGTGGGTACTTTTACGTTTTGATTCAACTGTGATCATTTTGGAATATCAACACGAAACAGGATTCCATCTGAAAAACTGTAACTCTGGGGGAGAAAGAAATATATTCCCCTTGGACTATCTTTAGGGAGGATATAATTTGTCGTGGTTGTATGCTCAGTCTCTTAGTCTTGTCAGACTCTTTATGACCCCATGGACTGTAGCCCACCAGGCTCCTCTGTCCATAGGCATTTCCCAGGCAAGAATACTGGAATGGCCTGCTATTTTCTTCTCCAAGGCATATTCTTGATGGAGGGATCAAACTCAAGTCTCCTGCATTGGCAGGCAGGTTCTTTACCATCTGAGCAACAGAGAAGCCCTTAAAACCTCTGTTCTGTGTTGTGCTTAGTCCCTTAGTTATGTCCGATTCTTTGTGACCCCATGGACTATACGCTGCCAGGCTCCTCTGTCCATGGGGATTCTCTAGGCAAGAATACTGGAGGGATGCCACGCCCTCCTCAAGGGGAATCTTCCCAACTCAGGGACCAAACCCAGATTTCCTACATTGCAAGCAGATTCTTTACCATCTGAGCCACCAGGGAAGTCCCAAACCCTAGTTTATTCCTAACTGTCAAAACATGGAATCAATCAAGATGTCCTTTAGGATATAAACTGTGATTCATTCAATGGAATACTCAGCCAACAACAAAACTCCTACTTCTTCTAGTCTTAATTCCTGCCTTTTTGAACTTCTAGATGTATTGGTTATGCAGGAAATAAAGTTTAGCCCTTATTTGTGGATCCACAGATAATTGAAAGGGAATACTCAGCCTCTCCCCATCCCTCCTTATAGGTATACGTAAGTATTAATGTATATTTATAAATACATATCTATCTGTCTACATATGCATATACAAATATGCAAATTTATACACACACATGCTTCTCAGAGCTTTTCAGCCTCAGCACTTCTGACATTGTTTGGGGCAGGTGGTTCTCTGCTGGGGGACTGTCCTGACTCTGGAGGCCCCTCAGCAACCTGCCTCGCCTCTGCCCACTAGGTGCTCATTATCACCCCTCCCAGTTTTTATGACAAAAAGCATCCCTAGACATTCCCAATATCTCCTGGGTTGGAGCGTGGGGGACAAAATCCTCCTGCCTGATTGAGAATCACTGAGATAGACACTTTTTCCAGAAATATACATAAAATGTAAACATACCCTAAAACTAAATGAAAACTTTCTTTGAATTCTATTGCTGAATCAGAATTTGGAGAATAGCAAAGAAATGGAAAATCTGAAGACTCTTTGGTTGCCCCATTTTGTACAGACCACAGTGGGCATCAACTGTGAAGATCAACCAGATCTTCCCAATTCCGAAATCACGGTCTGATCCATATTTCCATAACATGAAGCACTCCAAACAGGAAAAAAGGAATGTGGTTCTACCCTTTATCTTCAGATTTCCTTCCTGTTATTTCTGGAGCTTCGCCGAGTAAGCATGACTGCCTTGTGACTCTGTTTATTAGTGGACTGCTTCACTTGTGTCTGGAGATTATGATAGAAAACATAGCCTCCATCAGAGACTTGTGACTGATTTTTAAATATCACAAAGCCGCACGGTCCCCAACGCTGCTGTTGGCCAACCCAGTGGGGTGAGTTTTGACTATGTCCTGGTGTGGAGGCCGTCAGGTCTGGCGTGCCTGTAGGGGGGCAGCTGGTTTCTGAGAAGATGAATCACAATAGGCACCCTCCTGCCATGGCCCCTGTGGACACCGTTGGCCATTTCTTGGTGTCCCCTCTGTCTTGGTCATTGCCTGGATGCCTTCTCCCCCCAAGATGAATCTCAATGGATCCAGTGGTCTCGTGAATGAGTTCCACCCTCCCACCCCAGTGTCCACCTAGGCAGTACAGACACAGGCAAGATCCAGCCTCATTATGAAGAATCTCAGCCAAACAGGCTTTGGACTTTTCCACCATCAAGGTCTCCCAAAGTCAAGGTCTCATTCCAACATTTCATCCCAAGTACTATTCAAGGGCTGTAATTTCCAGAACTGGCTGAACAAGTGTGTAAAAATAAATAAACAAAAAATGACCAAGCACAACATCCCGGGCTGTTTATAAATAGCATCATTGAGTTCCAAAACTCGAAGAAGTTACAAGGGGAGGCCAAAAATGAGAGCATAAACACCAAGTTTATGCTGAAAGTAGGTGGGAGTGGCTAACAAAATAAGTCCGCGCAGTTAGAGTCCATGACCCAAGGTGGGAGGCAGGTCATGTCCCTGGCCAATGGCGTTGAGGGTGTCTGTGCCCTATCGGTGGGTGTCCTGGGCAGGCCTGGGGACCTGCAAGGAGACGGAGACCAAGGGTTGGGGAGAACTGGATCGATCTTTGGTGCCAGTGAAAACTTTCTTTGAATTCTATTGCTGAATCAGAATTTGGAGAATAGCAAAGAAATGGAAAATCTGAAGACTCTTTGGTTGCCCCATTTTGTACAGACCACAGTGGGCATCAACTGTGAAGATCAACCAGATCTTCCCAATTCCGAAATCACGGTCTGATCCATATTTCCATAACATGAAGCACTCCAAACAGGAAAAAAGGAATGTGGTTCTACCCTTTATCTTCAGATTTCCTTCCTGTTATTTCTGGAGCTTCGCCGAGTAAGCATGACTGCCTTGTGACTCTGTTTATTAGTGGACTGCTTCACTTGTGTCTGGAGATTATGATAGAAAACATAGCCTCCATCAGAGACTTGTGACTGATTTTTAAATATCACAAAGCCGCACGGTCCCCAACGCTGCTGTTGGCCAACCCAGTGGGGTGAGTTTTGACTATGTCCTGGTGTGGAGGCCGTCAGGTCTGGCGTGCCTGTAGGGGGGCAGCTGGTTTCTGAGAAGATGAATCACAATAGGCACCCTCCTGCCATGGCCCCTGTGGACACCGTTGGCCATTTCTTGGTGTCCCCTCTGTCTTGGTCATTGCCTGGATGCCTTCTCCCCCCAAGATGAATCTCAATGGATCCAGTGGTCTCGTGAATGAGTTCCACCCTCCCACCCCAGTGTCCACCTAGGCAGTACAGACACAGGCAAGATCCAGCCTCATTATGAAGAATCTCAGCCAAACAGGCTTTGGACTTTTCCACCATCAAGGTCTCCCAAAGTCAAGGTCTCATTCCAACATTTCATCCCAAGTACTATTCAAGGGCTGTAATTTCCAGAACTGGCTGAACAAGTGTGTAAAAATAAATAAACAAAAAATGACCAAGCACAACATCCCGGGCTGTTTATAAATAGCATCATTGAGTTCCAAAACTCGAAGAAGTTACAAGGGGAGGCCAAAAATGAGAGCATAAACACCAAGTTTATGCTGAAAGTAGGTGGGAGTGGCTAACAAAATAAGTCCGCGCAGTTAGAGTCCATGACCCAAGGTGGGAGGCAGGTCATGTCCCTGGCCAATGGCGTTGAGGGTGTCTGTGCCCTATCGGTGGGTGTCCTGGGCAGGCCTGGGGACCTGCAAGGAGACGGAGACCAAGGGGAATTGGGGGAGAACTGGAATCGACCTGGCTTTTCCCAAGAGGACTTATCACAAACCCAAAAGCCTTCCGAGACCAGTCTGACAAGGTAAGTGAAACCTCAGTTTATGAGAAATCTCAAATATCTCTTAATCTAGATTTCATTTCCCCAGCTTGGATAGACAGACATCCAAGAAAATGGTTTCACGGTAACAAATATAAGCAGGCAACTGATGGCCAGTTCTAACCCACGTGAGATGTAGGCATGGCCACCACAAGGGATCTGGATAGGCTGGCCCTTCCCACAGGCAGGCATCACTGAGCTGCAAGACTGGTGGCCGCAGGAGAGGTGGGCACAGAGCCAGGCTAGCCTCTGGAGGTGCTGGGGCTTGTGTCGAGTCTGTTGGTCTCAGGTGAACAGCCTGCTCTCTTCAATGTCCTCAGAATCTCCTCCACCACCTCTCCCAGTCCGAGATTGGATTTCTCTGTATTTAGCCATTGACTCAGATTTCTTTACCCTGCTCCGAGGAAGTCGTATCTGTGGGTGAATCTTGCCCTTAGTCCAACATTGTGGGCCCTCTGGGTCTTGTTCTCAGGTGCCACACAGGAAGCTAAGTGAGGGGGCAGTGGTCACTCCAGGTCCTAGAAGGCTGCCCATCACACCCTGCTTCCTTCAGGTCCAAGAGTGGGTTCACTGTGTCCCCAGACAGTGAATCGAGAGTCACCTGAACCATCATGCGGTCTGATCCATCACTTTCTAAAAGGAGGTGGAGCACTGAGTATTGAAGAGCCTTGCTGTCAAGTGCATGATTTCTTCAAAACCTGAAGGGTGATGTCGTTCTCCATAGCTTAACTTACTCAGAGTTTTGAAAATGTGCACAGACGTCCAACGACTTTACCTGTCTTCATTTCACTTCTGGTCTCTAGCTCGACACACTCACTCCCACACACACACACACAGCTTGCTTCATCACTAGAGACCACATTCTGCTTCCTTTAAAAAGGCCCTGCATCAGCGTGTGCATGTGTGCGTACACCTGTGTGTATGTGTGCAGCACTTACAGCACCTACCTGACAGTTCAGAGATCAAAACCCCACATACCAACACTGAGCCGAGGTGACAAGCTCGCTCTGTGCCAGCACAGTGGCGATGACACTGGGATCAGATACTGCCCTAGTAAAAGAACAAACTTCTTTTCAGAAAAAAATTAAGATGATGACAATCGTATATGCCAGGAAAATGTGACTTTCACTCTGCCTGCGACATTGATGGGAAATGCCTTCCTCCTTCCATCTAAGACCCAAATGCTCAATGATCAGAACTGAAATGAGTCATGATTCCTGCCAGTGGCTGATGAGAGGAAGGCACTCGTTGGCCCAGGCAGATAAAAAGTTCAGCTTCAGTAACACTCCAGTGTTCTCCTGCCTTAGGAATCACAGAGCCATTTCATGCATTTTAGAAAAAATGACATGAGTCTGTGCATAAAATCTGATCACCATCGTTCAACCCAGGCCTTCAGACAATACTACAGAATTATGATTTTTAAGAAGGGGTTGGAGCGGACAGGAAGAGTCGACGGTCCTGGGGAAATGTTCAGGACGGGTCCCTCCTGAATCCTTCTCTGGGACAGCGTGCAGTGAGTGAGATGTGGCATCGACCTTTCTGTCTGAGCCCAGAGGCCTGCTGGCAATGATGCACCTCCACTATTCTGAACATCAGCCCTGGGCTGGCGACCTGTAGACATGGACCTTTTGCCACAAATAAGTTACACAAATTTAGAGAATAACCAAATTGTTTCTACCTTCCCTGGTCAGTGGACATCATCATGCTTGACCCCCATAGCTCACATAATTATTGTGGGAAAGATGTCAGTGATTTTAGAAAATGTGAACATGCTAGTCTTCACTGAATCCTATTTTGGTCCCTTACCCTGAAGCTGGGAAAGACTGAGGGCAGGAAGAGAAGGGTCGATAGAGGACAAGATGGTTGGATGGCATCACTGCGTCAATGGACATGAGTTTGAGCAGGCTCCATGAGATGGTGAAGGACAGAGAATCCTGATGTGCTGCTGTCCACAGAGGCACAAAGAATCAGACAAAACAGAGTAATTGCACAACCACCACCACCCTTAGAAACGCTGAAACATTTGGTAAACTGTATTTTTGTGAATTCAGAAATGAACTCCAAAAAAAAGAGGCATGTGCCTACAATCACTAGAGACAGACAAGCAGTTGTTTTGGGAGTGATCATTAGACTAAATTGAAACACTTCATCTTTTAACTGATATGTGTGTGCTCACTTTGAGGTAGGCCCTGGGCCACATGAAATCACAAGGTCTATATTCATTTACATGTAAAAGCTAAACACATACAGATAGATCCACTAGAGTACACTGGTTAATTGATTATTTACATATATATTTTATCGCATTAAAGAAGTTATTAAATATAATGCATAGCCTTATTTTCTATGTCACACACAGCACCTTTGTGAACATGTCTAATAAATCAGAGTGAATTTTTTCTTTCTTTCTTTTTTTGTCATTTTAGATGTGTAAGTTTTTTCTGAATGAGGTAAACTCCATTTCTGACTGTTTTGATTCTGGTTTCAACAAGTGCCTGCTCTATAGCATTTCCTGTCTTCAAAACCACTGAAAATCAGATCACTGAGCCAGCCGAGCGCTATGTTGTGGCCTCTCCAGTCTTCCTCCTGAGCTGACTCAGAACCACCCATAGGTCTGTTCCTGGACCTGACTCATGGCCTCATGTACCCGTTTCCCCACCACTTCTCTGGCTCACTTCCCCACTTGTAAGAAAGGTTTCATTTCCACGTTTGCTTAATCCACACTCTGTTGTCAGTTTGGCTCCGGTGGCAGAAAACAGCTGCAGGGTGAGCTGAAGCTGGAGCAGGAACTCCAGAAAACAGCCCCTCCTGCGAGGACCTGAATGGGAAAGAGACCGGGGCTGTGGACCTGGCGATGCCCCACCATGGACAGACAGGGCCGGAGCCAGACCCGTCTCCAGCCTGACTTGTGCCGTAAAATGTGCTCTTTGCCAAGTGACTTCTGCCTCTGCTAACTCGAAGCAGAAGCCGCTGGGGAAGGCGAGGGGAAACCCCTCAAGCATTGTCCCCACGAAGAGGGTTCCTCTTCCCCATCACATGTTCCCTCTCACTGCAGAACGTGGGGTCCAAGAGCAGAGGGCAGAGAGTCGGAGCCCCTGCTGCAGGAGAGACTGCTGCCGGGAGCCAGTTCCTATTACAGATTCCCGAAAATGAGTGTTGACCCTCTAGTACAGCCACCGATGTCCAGCTGTGGCCTCAGGCAGGACCTCAACACTGTGACACCCCAGTGTAGAGCCAGAAGACACACCCCCACCCCCTCTGCCAGCACAGAAAGAGGGAGTGAAGGAAGAGGGAGGGAAGAGGGAAGGGACAGAGGAAGAGTAGAAGGGAGTGAGGGGGCAAGGAGAGGGGAAAGGAAAAAGAAAAGAACAAAGAAAGGAACAAGAGAAAAGTAAATGGCATACGAATAGAAAATATAGAAGTGACCATAAGGAAACACTGGAGCTATAAGACCCGTTGCCTTGGCTCATTCCAAAATGTGCACACAGTTCATGATTTCAACACCTGTATGCACATTTTCTAGCTCACTCCACTTCCTTCCTAAATCTGGGTCAAGACAGCTCTGCACACATTCTTTCTCCTCTCTGCCCGTTTGTAGAGAGGTAATCCAGACCAAGTCACACACATGTGCATCACCCAGCAGCTGGAGGTCCGAGACACTGATCACAGTGAGCAGAAGCGACAGGAGAAGCTGGAGAAATGTTTGCCCTCCTTGTGCTCAGAAGGGGTCCTCACTGGGAAGAGAGGAGCGTGTCAGCCGTCAGGCCTGTGTGGCACCAGCCATGATCAATGATGAGTGATTGATTGAAAACATTGTGTTTTAAATTATTAACCATAGACTGGTCTGTGTCTGAGTTGTCCAAGGTAGTAGCCGCCAGCTCTATTTACATTCAGAAAATTAGACATAAAAGTCCACAGTCAGTTCCTCAACCACACTAGCCACAGCTCAGGAGTGGTACATGGCTCCTGGCTGCCTCAGCAAGCCTGGCAGAGGAAGCTGCATCATTGTGAAGGTCCCCTGGGATGGCACCAGTCCCAGTCCTGATGCTGAACACCAGGGTCCCCATGCCCAAGGGGCCACCACGGTGCTGTTCAGCATTGCACTCTCTCTCCTTTTTGCAGAAAGTTGTGTTTGTTAATAACTTATCTCCCTTTCATTTGTCCCTTTAGTTCCTACTTCTATCCAGATGAGAGCCGTGGAGCTGTTTTAGGGTAAGCAAAGGCACAGCCCTGGGAGGAGTCAGATGCAGTTAGAGCTCCCCTCCCCTGGGAGCAGAGCAGAACTCCCCAATGGGTGGCTGCCCGGAAGATCTCGACTGCCCCCTCAGCCACCCTCACCTCAGACTCTCGTGGTTAATTGGTTTATTGATCTGTTGGAGTTTGGGGTTTGCCTGCTTGCTTGCTTTTCAGAGCTAGTACTTTTGGAGCCCCTGAGTTCTCAGGCTCAAAAGTCCTACTGAAGATTCTGGAATCTCTATGCTGGAGCTGGGTCTGTTGTGATTTCCACTTATTTCTAGGATTTAAATACTCCCCTTAGATCAGCATTCACGTTAGTCAAGATCTTTACATGGTTGTCACTCCTGGGAAGTGAGGGTTTCCTTCTGACCTTCCAGTCCCTCTGGAGAAGGTATTTTAAGTCCCACCTTCCCCTGCCTGTGTCACACTTATTTTTAACTTTCAAAGCAGGGTCACATCCATTATTCAAAACCTCATCTTGAAGATCTCGGCCAGACTTGGCTCTGGTTATCACCCTTGAAAGCTGTAATTTCCCGAGCCCTCAGCAGACCTCTTTTCTGCTTCACTAGGGTTTTTATCCATCACCTCCATTCACTGAATCAGTGAGAGGAATTGTTGCCACAAAGAACGGTCAGGGTGACCGGAGGGAGCGCGCTGATGCCCATGTTTTCCAATGCCTCAGGACCTTCCTTTTAATGATTTTTTAACCATAGACTGGTCTGTGTCTGAGTTGTCCAAGGTAGTAGCCGCCAGCTCTATTTACATTCAGAAAATTAGACATAAAAGTCCACAGTCAGTTCCTCAACCACACTAGCCACAGCTCAGGAGTGGTACATGGCTCCTGGCTGCCTCAGCAAGCCTGGCAGAGGAAGCTGCATCATTGTGAAGGTCCCCTGGGATGGCACCAGTCCCAGTCCTGATGCTGAACACCAGGGTCCCCATGCCCAAGGGGCCACCACGGTGCTGTTCAGCATTGCACTCTCTCTCCTTTTTGCAGAAAGTTGTGTTTGTTAATAACTTATCTCCCTTTCATTTGTCCCTTTAGTTCCTACTTCTATCCAGATGAGAGCCGTGGAGCTGTTTTAGGGTAAGCAAAGGCACAGCCCTGGGAGGAGTCAGATGCAGTTAGAGCTCCCCTCCCCTGGGAGCAGAGCAGAACTCCCCAATGGGTGGCTGCCCGGAAGATCTCGACTGCCCCCTCAGCCACCCTCACCTCAGACTCTCGTGGTTAATTGGTTTATTGATCTGTTGGAGTTTGGGGTTTGCCTGCTTGCTTGCTTTTCAGAGCTAGTACTTTTGGAGCCCCTGAGTTCTCAGGCTCAAAAGTCCTACTGAAGATTCTGGAATCTCTATGCTGGAGCTGGGTCTGTTGTGATTTCCACTTATTTCTAGGATTTAAATACTCCCCTTAGATCAGCATTCACGTTAGTCAAGATCTTTACATGGTTGTCACTCCTGGGAAGTGAGGGTTTCCTTCTGACCTTCCAGTCCCTCTGGAGAAGGTATTTTAAGTCCCACCTTCCCCTGCCTGTGTCACACTTATTTTTAACTTTCAAAGCAGGGTCACATCCATTATTCAAAACCTCATCTTGAAGATCTCGGCCAGACTTGGCTCTGGTTATCACCCTTGAAAGCTGTAATTTCCCGAGCCCTCAGCAGACCTCTTTTCTGCTTCACTAGGGTTTTTATCCATCACCTCCATTCACTGAATCAGTGAGAGGAATTGTTGCCACAAAGAACTGTCAGTGTGACCGGAGGGAGGCGCTGATGCTGATCCTGACTTCCTGATGCCTTTTTTATTCTTCTAATCGCCTCAGGTTACATCTCATCTCCTGGGTTAGTGGGATCTGTTTCCTTCTTCCTATCAGCATTAATTCAGTGGTGAGTGTGTCCATCTGTGTGCTTGTGGACATGGACTTCAGCTTTCATTCAAGAGTTTGCAGGATAAAACGAACTTAATTGGTCTCCAGGTCTTCCTCCATTCTCTCACCCAGGAGAAAAGATGATTCCATAATAGATTTCTGTTCACTTTCATCCCTAAACATATCTAACATGGTGTTAGAGCTGCAACACGTTCATCACTGTTGCACTTTAGGAGGCATCTGATGGCAAGAGAATCCTATGAGGCAGGCGCAGCATCCTTTCCTCGTGACGCTGTGTGATCCCCACACAGAGTCTGTGCCCTGCTGACCCCGGGGCGCTGTGTGGACAAGGGCCATTTTCATCAAGCTCACTGAGTCCCAGTGCAGTTTACAGCTCTCATCCACAGCAGTGATCATGGGTTTGCTTTCAAAATATCTAAAGCAAAAATGATTCTGCTTCAGTTGTTATTTTAGTTCCTACGTCTGTCAAGATGACAGTCGTGAGTGGCTTCTAGCAATAGAATCTAGTATCTTTTATGAATTTCACAAGGGAATGAGTTCAGGACTTTCAATACAGAAAGAAGGATTTTTTTTTTTTTTTTTTTTGCTATTCTGGGTTTTCACTGCTGCCACAGGCTCTTCTCTAGTTGCAGGGAGTGGGGGCTAGATCCCTAGATGAGGTGGGCAGGGTTTTTGTTGTGGTGACTTTTCTTTTCTTTTTAAATATTCGTGAGGGTTTCCTTCTGACCTTCCAGTC
Source organism: Tragulus kanchil (assembly GCA_022376925.1). Taxonomy (NCBI): domain Eukaryota; kingdom Metazoa; phylum Chordata; class Mammalia; order Artiodactyla; family Tragulidae; genus Tragulus; species Tragulus kanchil. Next base: position 84,000,033 of record JAIOJX010000031.1, on the reverse strand, counting down.
CCTCTGGAGAAGGTATTTTAAGTCCCACCTTCCCCTGCCTGTGTCACACTTATTTTTAACTTTCAAAGCAGGGTCACATCCATTATTCAAAACCTCATCTTGAAGATCTCGGCCAGACTTGGCTCTGGTTATCACCCTTGAAAGCTGTAATTTCCCGAGCCCTCAGCAGACCTCTTTTCTGCTTCACTAGGGTTTTTATCCATCACCTCCATTCACTGAATCAGTGAGAGGAATTGTTGCCACAAAGAACTGTCAGTGTGACCGGAGGGAGGCGCTGATGCTGATCCTGACTTCCTGATGCCTTTTTTATTCTTCTAATCGCCTCAGGTTACATCTCATCTCCTGGGTTAGTGGGATCTGTTTCCTTCTTCCTATCAGCATTAATTCAGTGGTGAGTGTGTCCATCTGTGTGCTTGTGGACATGGACTTCAGCTTTCATTCAAGAGTTTGCAGGATAAAACGAACTTAATTGGTCTCCAGGTCTTCCTCCATTCTCTCACCCAGGAGAAAAGATGATTCCATAATAGATTTCTGTTCACTTTCATCCCTAAACATATCTAACATGGTGTTAGAGCTGCAACACGTTCATCACTGTTGCACTTTAGGAGGCATCTGATGGCAAGAGAATCCTATGAGGCAGGCGCAGCATCCTTTCCTCGTGACGCTGTGTGATCCCCACACAGAGTCTGTGCCCTGCTGACCCCGGGGCGCTGTGTGGACAAGGGCCATTTTCATCAAGCTCACTGAGTCCCAGTGCAGTTTACAGCTCTCATCCACAGCAGTGATCATGGGTTTGCTTTCAAAATATCTAAAGCAAAAATGATTCTGCTTCAGTTGTTATTTTAGTTCCTACGTCTGTCAAGATGACAGTCGTGAGTGGCTTCTAGCAATAGAATCTAGTATCTTTTATGAATTTCACAAGGGAATGAGTTCAGGACTTTCAATACAGAAAGAAGGATTTTTTTTTTTTTTTTTTTTTTGCTATTCTGGGTTTTCACTGCTGCCACAGGCTCTTCTCTAGTTGCAGGGAGTGGGGGCTAGATCCCTAGATGAGGTGGGCAGGATTCTTGTTGTGGTGACTTTTCTTTCTTTTTTTTTTTAAATATTCATTTATTTACTTATTTGGCGGGGGGGATGGGGTGGGGAGGGAGGGGGCAGGCGGGCCACTTTCATTGGTCTTTTATTTATCTGTTTTCACCCATCTTTGTTCTTTGGCCCGTGTGGACCTCCCATCGCAGTGGCCTCTGTTGTCGCAGAGCACCAGCTCTGGGCACACACGCTCTAGAGCTCTGGCTCGGTAATTGGACACAGCGGTCCAGCTGCTCCGCGGCACGTGGGATCTTCCCAGGCCAGGGATCAAACTGGCGCCCCTTGCACAGCAAGGCCGTGTCCTTACCCACTGGACCATCAGGAAAGCCCTGTGGTGACTTTTCTTGTGGAGCTCTGGCTCTAGGACTCATGGGCTTCAGTAGTTGTGGCACATGAGCTCAATAGTTGTGGCTCACAGGCTTAGTAGCTCCACAGCATATTGGATCTTCCTGGATCAGAGATCAAACTCATGTCTCCTGCATCGGCAGGCAAAATCTTTCCCACTGAGCTTCCAGGGAAGCCCAGAAAGAAGGTTTTTTTTAAATGAAAGCTTTATAAAAATAAATTGTTGGAAAAACATAAAGAGTACTGTAGACAGACTTTGTACTGATCTCCCAAATAAATGCAACACTACAGACACACATGGGGGCCTCCCAGATGAGGCTAGTGGTGAACAACCTGCTTGCCAATGCAGGAGACATGAGATGCAGGTTCAATCCCTAGGTTGGATTTCCTCTGGAGGAGGAAATGACCACCCCTCCAGTATACTTGCCTGGAGAACCCCATGCACAGAGGAGCCTCATGGCCTATAGTCCTTGTGTGCATGCTAAGTCACTTCGGTTGTGTCCAACTCTTTGTGACCCTACGGACTGTAGCCCATGATGTTTCCAGGAACATAATGTGACCCCTAAGATTGTAAACAGTCAGACATGACTGAATTATTAACACACACACGCAATGTGCTCATACACATGTAAAGGAAAGCAGACAGTGTTGCATGGGGATAGGTTCATAATCTCACCTTAGATTTGTGTGTGTGTGTGTGCATCAGAAAGGAGGTAGAAGTACTGCAGTTAACTGAACACAGAAAAATGAGTGTGAAAGATTGCGGACTCGGCATCAGGGTGTTCCTGAAAAGGAAAGACGAAGGTGCCGGGCTGTGGAGGCAGCAAGTGCAGTGGCAGCCACACCGCCCGAGAAAGAAGCAGAGCCATGCAGGTCTACTGCCCACTGTTTGTTTAGGTTGCTTGTTTTTTCTGAGGTTAAGCTATATAAGCTATTTATATACTTGGATATTAACCCCTTATCAGTCATGTAATTTGCAAATATTTTCTCCTATTCAGTAGCTTTTCTTCTAATTTTGTCGATGATTTCCTTTGCTGTGCAAATATATTTAAGTCTAATTAGGTCTTATTTATTTATTTTTGCTTTTCTTGCCTTTGCCTGAGGTGTCAGATCCAATTCATGTCAGGGTGTTCCACCTACATTTTCTTCTAGGAAGGTCATGGTTTCCAGTCTTACATTTGTCTTTAATCCATTTTGAGTTTATGGGTGAGTATCATTTAGAGAGTGCTCTAATTTCATTCTTTTACATGTATCTGTCCAGCTTTCCCAGCATTGCTTATCTGTCTTTTATAAAAATAAATTGTTGGAAAAACATAAAGAGTACTGTAGACAGACTTTGTACTGATCTCCCAAATAAATGCAACACTACAGACACACATGGGGGCCTCCCAGATGAGGCTAGTGGTGAACAACCTGCTTGCCAATGCAGGAGACATGAGATGCAGGTTCAATCCCTAGGTTGGATTTCCTCTGGAGGAGGAAATGACCACCCCTCCAGTATACTTGCCTGGAGAACCCCATGCACAGAGGAGCCTCATGGCCTATAGTCCTTGTGTGCATGCTAAGTCACTTCGGTTGTGTCCAACTCTTTGTGACCCTACGGACTGTAGCCCATGATGTTTCCAGGAACATAATGTGACCCCTAAGATTGTAAACAGTCAGACATGACTGAATTATTAACACACACACGCAATGTGCTCATACACATGTAAAGGAAAGCAGACAGTGTTGCATGGGGATAGGTTCAGAATATCACCTTAGATTTGTGTGTGTGTGTGTGTGCATCAGAAAGGAGGTAGAAGTACTGCAGTTAACTGAACACAGAAAAATGAGTGTGAAAGATTGCGGACTCGGCATCAGGGTGTTCCTGAAAAGGAAAGACGAAGGTGCCGGGCTGTGGAGGCAGCAAGTGCAGTGGCAGCCACACCGCCCGAGAAAGAAGCAGAGCCATGCAGGTCTACTGCCCACTGTTTGTTTAGGTTGCTTGTTTTTTCTGAGGTTAAGCTATATAAGCTATTTATATACTTGGATATTAACCCCTTATCAGTCATGTAATTTGCAAATATTTTCTCCTATTCAGTAGCTTTTCTTCTAATTTTGTCGATGATTTCCTTTGCTGTGCAAATATATTTAAGTCTAATTAGGTCTTATTTATTTATTTTTGCTTTTCTTGCCTTTGCCTGAGGTGTCAGATCCAATTCATGTCAGGGTGTTCCACCTACATTTTCTTCTAGGAAGGTCATGGTTTCCAGTCTTACATTTGTCTTTAATCCATTTTGAGTTTATGGGTGAGTATCATTTAGAGAGTGCTCTAATTTCATTCTTTTACATGTATCTGTCCAGCTTTCCCAGCATTGCTTATCTGTCTTTTCTCCATTGTATATTCTTGTCTCCTTTGTCATAGATTAATGGACCACAAGGGCATGGGTTTATTCCTGGCCTTTCTTTCCTGTTCCATTGATCTATGTGTTTACTTTGTGCCAGTACCATGCTGCTGTGTTGACAGTAGATCTGTGAGCGAGTCTGGGGTCAGGTGTGAGATGGGACCACGCTGACTCCATCCTGTCAGCTCCTTCTCAGGCTGCCCATCCCACCTCTGCCCTGAGGCTTGTTCCCCACCTCTATTACCCTTCCCCTAATGAGAGGTTCCTCCTCTGAGCCATTAAGCAAACTGGTCAGTGTGGAAGCCAAACTGGTCAGTGTGTTTCTTGCTGCTCCCTCATCCCTGGACCAAATCCCCCGAGGGATGGAGCCATGGCTTTTGCTTCCACATGGAGCCCTCGGCACAGGAAGACCACAGACATCAGCAGGTGGCTCTTTGGGATCAAAGCTGCATGAGACAATAGTTGAGAGTCAAGAAAGGAACATCAAGGGTGATGGGCAAAGAGAGGTTAAGAAGTAAACATGGCAGTGACACAAACCCTATCAGGGAGGAAATGATGGTGGGACGGGTCCGGAGGAGTACCTGTCTGAAGGCACAACAGTTATGTTTGAAAGGGACATTCATATACTCTGCCCAAGAACTCCTGAGGATTGGGTGCTGTACTTGAAAAATAATGTCCCCCAAGAAGAGGGACAAGTGCATTGATGGAGACATTTAGAATTAATTGTGCTGGAGAAGAGATTTTTTTTAAAATTTCACTGGGAGCTATAATTCACTAGCAATGATATCAACTCAACAAAATGTTTCCAGTTCTAATTTCACAAGGCCGGATGAAGTTCTTACGTTTATTCTCTATGTTATATATGTATGTGTGTATATATATATGTGTGTGCGTGTGTCTATGTGTGTGTGTGTGTGTGTATTTAACTACCACCTTCTGAACTTTAAAGAGAGCTAAAAATTGGGAAAGAAGTGGTAGATACCTTTGAGAAAATACGTGTAATTTTAGAAATTTTGGTTCTCACATCACGCATGAAATACTAAAGGCCAATAAAGTTAACAAAAAACCAGCATCTTCATTCATAAAATCTGTCTTAAGAAAGAGCCTTGTCTTAGCTGACCTATTTGTTCCATCGCGAGTGTCTACCATGAGTCCATCTGGATTCAGTGTTGAGCTCCGATGGGCAGGGCCTGCCCAGGGCCCCACCCTGTTTATATCCACCTGCCTCCTTCCAGTACACATATTTTCATCTGAAATTTGGAATCAAAATACCTGCTCTGCTTACTTCACAGGGGATAGGATGGATGATTAGGTTCAAAAAAATTAAATAATTTTCCTGGCATACCAGATGATTTTATGTGATGGTAGAGAAAGACACTAAAACATTTACATGACATAAAATCTGATCTATGATTGAGTGTTCAAAATAGCAACACATACAGAAAGTGCCAGGGAGCTTCAGGCGACAGGAACTGTGGGGACCTCAGGATAATCTGAACCAGAAAAGGGGTACAGCTCCCTAATGACTGACACAGTGCCTCCCAATGTACTTTATCTCTAACCCAGATCTCCATGCGACATTCTCACCCTGTCCCCACTGGTCTTGGACCCAGAGGAGCCCACCAAGCTCCTGCTGGCATGAGGCCTGCCTTCAGCCTCCCTGTCATCTTGACCCAGGACCCAGCACCGCATGCAGGAAATCTGGTTCTCGGTTGGCACACCCCACCAGTCCCAGATCTGATTTCAGGACAGTTTCTGTTCTTTGCCACTCTTAAAATTCCATAACATTCGGATTTCTCAGACTGCTCTCTGCTAACCACTCTGCACAGTCCAGGAAGCCGTCCAGTCACAGGCCTTCCTGATAAAGCCTCTCATCCTCAGCAAACTGAGGACAAACTCATCTGACCATCAAACACTGTAGCGATGTGACACCAGCCACCGTCCTCACCACCTCCATCCACCAGCACTGCTTCCAGGGTTAAGTTCTCTGCAAAGAAAACATGCCCTTGACCATTCCTTCCAGGTTTCCTAAGGGTGTCTCCTGAGACTCTATACTTTCCCTTTTTCCCAATGAAATGCCTGAAAGAATGTAACTTGGGAACCCCTAGATCAAGGAGACACACAGAGCAGGGTGTACAGAAAGGATGTGGAGTGTCCTCTCCAAGCCCTACTCTTCCCACATCTCATGTGTTCACCAATCTCAAAGCTCCTGAAACACCATTCTTCGGGGCTTTCACAAGCTTTTTCTGGAGGCAGAGCCAGGAAGCCAAACCGGTCATCCCTGACTGGCAATGAGTCACTTTCTGAAAATTGCATTTCCCAAATCAGGTCAACACTACCTACTGATTTATAGTTATGGGGTGTTTATTCAGGAGCATAGGGGGATTCCACCCCAAAATATGTGGAATTGGCACACTGGTTGTTTTGAACTGAGGGTATTTTTAGGTGTAGGAAGGGATCTCTGACTTCCCATTTCCTGCCCAAAAGCAGGTCACCACATTTCATGAGAACCATACCCTCTCTGGACCAGGAGGAGCAGAACATTCTTACAGAAAGCAGAATAAACCTGTACAAACAACTCACTAAAATAGCCCCAAGTGTCCATGAGACACTCCCCCATATCTCCTAGTCCCTGCCCTCACAATTTACCACTCCCAGACCAAACTTTTTTTCCTTTGCCCCTTCAATCTCTAAAATGTATCATTGTTTGTTAAAATGGTGTATAATTTGTCAGCCTGTGTCTCTGGGTGTTCTTTTCCCTTTTGGACCCAGCACGCATGCAGGAAATCTGGTTCTCGGTTGGCACACCCACCAGTCCCAGATCTGATTTCAGGACAGTTTCTGTTCTTTGCCACTCTTAAAATTCCATAACATTCGGATTTCTCAGACTGCTCTCTGCTAACCACTCTGCACAGTCCAGGAAGCCGTCCAGTCACAGGCCTTCCTGATAAAGCCTCTCATCCTCAGCAAACTGAGGACAAACTCATCTGACCATCAAACACTGTAGCGATGTGACACCAGCCACCGTCCTCACCACCTCCATCCACCAGCACTGCTTCCAGGGTTAAGTTCTCTGCAAAGAAAACATGCCCTTGACCATTCCTTCCAGGTTTCCTAAGGGTGTCTCCTGAGACTCTATACTTTCCCTTTTTCCCAATGAAATGCCTGAAAGAATGTAACTTGGGAACCCCTAGATCAAGGAGACACACAGAGCAGGGTGTACAGAAAGGATGTGGAGTGTCCTCTCCAAGCCCTACTCTTCCCACATCTCATGTGTTCACCAATCTCAAAGCTCCTGAAACACCATTCTTCGGGCTTTCACAAGCTTTTTCTGGAGGCAGAGCCAGGAAGCCAAACCGGTCATCCCTGACTGGCAATGAGTCACTTTCTGAAAATTGCATTTCCCAAATCAGGTCAACACTACCTACTGATTTATAGTTATGGGGTGTTTATTCAGGAGCATAGGGGGATTCCACCCCAAAATATGTGGAATTGGCACACTGGTTGTTTTGAACTGAGGGTATTTTTAGGTGTAGGAAGGGATCTCTGACTTCCCATTTCCTGCCCAAAAGCAGGTCACCACATTTCATGAGAACCATACCCTCTCTGGACCAGGAGGAGCAGAACATTCTTACAGAAAGCAGAATAAACCTGTACAAACAACTCACTAAAATAGCCCCAAGTGTCCATGAGACACTCCCCCATATCTCCTAGTCCCTGCCCTCACAATTTACCACTCCCAGACCAAACTTTTTTTCCTTTGCCCCTTCAATCTCTAAAATGTATCATTGTTTGTTAAAATGGTGTATAATTTGTCAGCCTGTTTCTCTGGGTGTTTCTTTCTTATACAGGAAGGACTCTGTGTACACACAGAAAACTGATATTGAATAAAATGTGAATGTTCTCCTCCTGTTAATCTATCTTTTTTCAGTTTAATTTTCAGGTCCAGGTACAGAACCTAAGAGGGTGGAGGGAAAGTCTCTCCTCCTCTGTGATTCCAAGGATGAACTCATCAGACCATCCAACACTGGGATCAGATGACACCAGCCAGGATTCAGAAATGCTCCCATCATAGTGACTTTCCTTCTATGAGCACCCATCAATGATCTTTCCCCAGAGACATTTTTTTCTTGATTGCCACACTTTATGCACTTATTTTAATTTGCTTAAGCAGGTGTTATGATTATAAACTGGCTCTTGATTATCCACAGAGGTATTATCTTCCAATACTTTCTGAAAATAACTAAGCAGAAGAGGTAGCCAGAGTGTTTATTCTCCTTCACTTTGCTCTGTATGTTCTCTTACTTTTCTGACTTCTGTGGCTAAGGTAGGATGGTGGGTTGGGGCAGGGGGGTGTTAGGAACTGAAATTCATGGTTACCACTCCATTCCTTGGAAGAGGGGCAGGATAAACTTAGGAGGTAAGAGAGCTCCTGGAAGCTTTGCTGGAGTTGCGGTGAGGGGGCCCTGAGCAGGGTGACTTCCCAGCAACTCTGCATCTGAGCCAGGCTGGGGCCTCGGAGTTGTTCATTTGTCATGTGGTGCCTTCCCAGCACCTACCTACTGATCAGGAAGCCACCTTGCAGAGTTGAATGACATTGGAGGATTCTTCATCCCTCTGTTTCCTCGGTAGTGTAAACATGGAGGGAGGGGTCTGGCCTTGAGAGCGGCCTGAGAGCATTGGCCCCACTGTCAGGTCTTCCTCCTGAGAATGCACAGGGCAGGTGACCTGTGCTCCACACTGAGATGCACCTTGTGGGAAGACCCCAGCGTCTCTACTGCTAGGGGCCTGGCTTAGTCCATCTGGGCTCTTAGGACAAAATACCACAGACTGGGCCGTTAAACAGCAGATATGCATTCCTCCCAGTGCTGGAGGCTGGGCATCAAGGCCAAGGTGCCAGCAGATCCAGTGTCTGCTGAGGACGCACTTTCTGGTTCACAGACAGCGTCTGCTCACTGTGTCCTTACCTGGAGGAGGGGCAGAGGAGTCTCATCTATCAGGACACTGATCCCATCCTGGGGCCTCCACCCTGACAGCCTCATCATCCCCTGAAGTCCCACCTCCAGGCACCATCACATCAGGGAGTAGGAGGCAACAGCTGAGTTTTGTGCAGACACAACAGATCACGTGACTTACAGCCCTGACGTGAGACTGGGAGCTCCCCATGAGAGACAGAGATGCACAGTGAGGCCAGCTGGGCCAAGTTCTCAGGACAGGGGGCCGCCGTCTGCCTGGAGAAAAGGCAGGACCACCTGAGAGGTTGCAGGGGCCATGGGAGCTCAGCCCAACCTTCCAGACAATCACTCCTGTGATGGGTCTCTTACTTCCAGAAATGTGCTCACCTTTCTCCCCAGGTCAGGTTGATCCGCTGCAGGGCTGCAAGCACAAGAGGCCTGCGGGCATCCAAACTGTGAAAGGCCACCAGCCTGTAGCAGAGCGAGGATGGAGAGGAGGGAGTCCTGGAGGCCTTATGTAGGTGGCAGGGAGGCTGAGGTCACAGCTTCCCCGGGGTCCTGCAGGTGCGTCCTCAGGCAAGGCAGAAAATCTGTGGTCTCTTGCTATGGCCTGGTCTCCAGGGCGTCCCCACACGCCCCTGCTGAGCCCTCCTTGTAGCCTATGGAGTGATCTTCTTCCTCACAGGGGTCCTCACAGGACACCCGGGGCAAAGGCTGGTTCATCTGTTGGTTTGTGGGAAGGGAAGGGTTCTGAAGGTTAGAGGGGAAGAGGTGGAAGAAAGTTCTAGAGAGACAGAGAGACAGCAAGAGAAAAGGCGCCCACCAGGGAGGGCAACAGGATTTTAAAACACATCACTGGGGCCTTTCCTGGCGGTCCAGTGGGTAAGGACACCACCTTGCAGTGCAAAGGATGCCAGTTCAATCCCTGGCCTAGAAAGATCCCATGTGCCCCAGAGCCGCCGGACCAACGTGTCCAACTACTGAGCCAGTGCTCTGCAGCGACAGAGGCCACTGCGATGGGAGGCCCACACAGGCCAAAGAACAAAGATGGATGGAAACGGATAAACCAAAGATCAATAGAAGTGGCCCCCCCCACAAAAAAAAAGCATGTCACTGCCTGGATTCAGTTTTAGTTAGTGAATTACAGACTGTGAACGTCTCACCACTCCTGAGACGGAGTCAAGGCCGATCTTATGGGGATGTCAAGTAAGAATGACGTCAGCCGGGGGACTGACAGCATTTGGATTACAGTAACGTTTCTATCACATACTTATTAGAATGATCAAAGTCTGACAATATCGAATACATTTGGTATATACTAAATACCAAGTCATTGAAAGCCTATGGCAGAAGGGAGCAGGAGGCGAACGAGAGGGATGGCGTGGGGAGGGAGCAGAGCACACCCCTCCCAGGTAGGCCAGGCTTCAACCTGACCCCAGGGCTCTGGGCATCTGCCAGCCTGCCATGGCCCCTCCAAGGGGCAGGTTGGGCTTCTGCATCTGGCCTCAGGAAAGAGTTTCAGAGCCCTCAGCTCCCCATCCTGCAGCCCTTCTGAGACAATGGGGGAGGAGGAGGGGTGGGGAGGGGACACCCGTAGAGGAGACTGCCAAGGAGCACAGACTCAAACATCCCTGGGAACTGAGACAAGGCTTTGTTTTATAATGATTTCCCTGCATTCTTTTTATTTTTAAGACTTTTTAAAATGTGGACCATTTTTAAAGTCTTTATTGAATTTGTTACAAGATTGTTTCTGTTTTATGTTTTGATTTTTTGGCCCTGAGATATGTGGGATCTTAGCTCCCTGACCAGGGATGGAACCCGCACCCCCTGCCTTGGAAGGCAAAGTCATAACAGCTGGACCTGGGAAGCCCTATCATTGCATTCATGTTTAGAGGTTATCTTGTGAAATTGAACAGATTATGGAGAATATCAGTGAATCTTTATTTTCAAATATTATTGTAAAATCACCCAGGATGTTGAGTCTGGGAAATAAAGGGGTGGTTATTTTTATCACAGTAAGTTATTTTTCAACCTTTAATTAGCAATTACTGTAAACGTTGAACGGCATGTGGATTTGATTTCACTAATGATTTCAGGAAAGTAGAGATATTAGGGACACAAATAGAAGAATTGATATAGAATTTAAACATATCACGAGAGACCTATGTAAAAATAAGCATACGATTCTCTGAGAGGCAGCGCCAAGGTCAGGACTGAAAACACGTGCCCTGGAGCGGGACTGCCCCTGCCCTGACCTCTGCTCCCAGCTTCTTACCAACGGGGGACCTGCATGGGAGAAGGGACAGAACAGTACCCAGCCCAGGGCTATCGTTGCTGTTTATGTAAATCAGATCTTTTAAGAAAAGTGCTCAGAATATGCTCACACGCTAAAGAAATGCTTCTCCACTAAAGGAGCCATCTCTCCCTCAGGAAGCAGCCATGGAGGTGACAGAGCTGGGCCAGCGTGCTGTGTCACTGTGGCATCATAACCAAAGCCACACACAACAGAACTGTCAAGTGCACGGCAGACTGCTTGAACAGCCAGACCCTGAGACAGAGGTTTTATAGCTCACATCTTTAATCCTCACTACAGCCTGAAAATCAAGTGCTGTTACCTCTATATGTCTACCAACAGAGACTCAGAAAAGTTGGCATCCATCAATGGGTAAGACAGAATTTGCAGCTAAATGTAGTATTTTTAGATGGAAATTGAAAATTGATACTTGTTCAGGGAAGGGAACTGTGAAATGAGAGGATCCTCCAGAAACTTTGGCAACATTGTATAAGCCAAAGTCTGATCTTTGTTGGTTGGAACAAGGGATTTTAATCATTTGGTAACTGCTTCTGCAGCTATCCGAAGATAAACATAGCTAAGTAGAAATTTAAATGTTGAAGAGGGTGTAAAAGCAATCTACCTATTCTACCAAAATTCCCAAAGGCGGGGATTGTATGTCCAAAAGACCCGGTGAGAGAAAATTTGGGGGATAGTCCAAGTCTGGGTGTCTGGTTCATATTAATTTCAGTAGCTGAATAGCATGGATTGATTACACAGTTACATGGGTTTAACGCAATGAGTGTGGAGCACACGGAGACCGAGCATGGCTTCCTTCAGCAGGCTCACGTGACCTCAGCATCCGTGCCTCCCACTCAAGCAGGGTGACTGTCGGGGACACAGGAACCCTGCCCTGGGGTCTGTAGCAGGCGACTGCAGATGCACAGGTGTGTCCTCAACCAACAAGTCCCAGAGAAATGTCCACATCTGCTGTTCAGACACCAGTGTTGGTATATGTATGTGTGCACCTGTGTGTGAGTGTGTGTGCACATGTGCACACCCTCTAACTCCAACACCGTCTCAGTGTCCTGGATTCAACTCCACTTTGACCCCACCTGTGAAGGCAGCCTCAGATCCCAGGGGTCAAGGGCTCGGTCCCACAAAGTCTCCACGCACTTCCAGAGCCAGCTCCACATCAGGGGTCACCTGAGCATCTGACCTACCTGCCATAGATGGGAGGGTCCCATGCCCCCTTCTTTCAATTGGATTGGCTGGAGTGACTTACAGAACTTGGGCGACGGTTTACACGCTCTATCAACAGTTTATCATAAAAGGCCCTAACTCAGGAGCAGGCAGAGGGCAGAGACGTGGAGGGCAAGGTATAAGGGGAAGACTGGGTGCTTCCATGCTCTCCAGTACTGCACTCCCTAAATCTCCACGAGTTTACCCTCCCCAAAGCTCTCAAAAGCCCTCATCTTGGGGCTTCATGGCGGCTTCATAGACGAGTGAACTCAGTCCAGCCCCCATCATCCCCCTAAAAGGCAGGGGTCCACCTGGAAGTTCCAGCCCTCTCGGCATGCAGTTAGTTCCCATGGAGACCAAGCCCTCATCCTTAGATGACCCAGAGTCTTCCCAAACGTCTCCTGAGTACCACAAAAAGACACACACACGCATACCTTTGTTGCTCACATCACTTAGGAAATTCTACAGGTTTAAGGGCCTCTGTGCCAGGAATGGAGGGGACCAAGCCAAGTAGGTACCTCTTACTTTGAATCATGATTTCATAGCATCACTAGGCAAAGGCTCTGAGCCATGGACATGGTGAGAAGACCCCCTGTCCAGGGCTCCCCCAGAACCAGAGGGAAACTGAGAGAGCATAGCCACCAGGAAACAGGCTGGGAGTAACTGCCTCAGTGTCAGGATGCACCCAAACCTCTTCAGTCAGCCCTGGGGCTCCCTCGGGGTGAAGGAGCTTTGCAGAAGGTGAACAAGGCCAGGCACGGAAGCTCAGCATGCCATCAGGAACAGAGCACATCCTCAGGAAGGAGTAACTATTTGGTCATTAAAGCCTCTGCCACCACACGGCAAGCTCCTCACTCTGAGTCCTCCTGTGCTACTGTTCAGACTCTCTATCTGACGGCTCACCAAAGATAGCCAGTTCCACCATCTAGACTCTACAGTTTGGTCTTTCGTGTTCACATTGTCTAAACCACCAAGAGACACACATGTGTTCCGCAAATCCTAGGTGAACTAAAGAGGTTTTCATGTCAATAGTATCTGCGTTGATGATGTATTTTCTTTGTGCTGGCCCCCATGCTAAGTGTACTACATGCTCAGGCTCATTTAATCTTCACTTAAAGCCCTGAAACGTAAGCACTCTATGAATGAAAGCCATTTCTGGAGGCATTGCAAGGATGCTGCTTTCATTGCCATAGCAACAGAGGTCTGGAACTACAAACCTGATTTTAGAAAGCATAATCACTGTTTTGCTCCTCTTTTTGGTCACAGTTTTAATGTGCCCTTACTGGTATATGTGTGAAGAGAGCTGCGGTGGGAGGCCTGCCCCAGGGAGAGTTTAGTCGCTGTAAGGTTCCATTCAATTCAAAGTGGATATTCTAGAATCGAGAGTCTCACAATCCATGTGGAACTCTGCTTCATGGACTGAGATTCACTAGCCTCAGAGGTTCTTGGAATAAGCTCAAGACATATGAAACCAAGCCCTCATCCTTAGATGACCCAGAGTCGTCCCAAACGTCTCCTGAGTACCACAAAAAGACACACACACGCATACCTTTGTTGCTCACATCACTTAGGAAATTCTACAGGTTTAAGGGCCTCTGTGCCAGGAATGGAGGGGACCAAGCCAAGTAGGTACCTCTTACTTTGAATCATGATTTCATAGCATCACTAGGCAAAGGCTCTGAGCCATGGACATGGTGAGAAGACCCCCTGTCCAGGGCTCCCCCAGAACCAGAGGGAAACTGAGAGAGCATAGCCACCAGGAAACAGGCTGGGAGTAACTGCCTCAGTGTCAGGATGCACCCAAACCTCTTCAGTCAGCCCTGGGGCTCCCTCGGGGTGAAGGAGCTTTGCAGAAGGTGAACAAGGCCAGGCACGGAAGCTCAGCATGCCATCAGGAACAGAGCACATCCTCAGGAAGGAGTAACTATTTGGTCATTAAAGCCTCTGCCACCACACGGCAAGCTCCTCACTCTGAGTCCTCCTGTGCTACTGTTCAGACTCTCTATCTGACGGCTCACCAAAGATAGCCAGTTCCACCATCTAGACTCTACAGTTTGGTCTTTCGTGTTCACATTGTCTAAACCACCAAGAGACACACATGTGTTCCGCAAATCCTAGGTGAACTAAAGAGGTTTTCATGTCAATAGTATCTGCGTTGATGATGTATTTTCTTTGTGCTGGCCCCATGCTAAGTGTTCTACATGCTCAGGCTCATTTAATCTTCACTTAAAGCCCTGAAACGTAAGCACTCTATGAATGAAAGCCATTTCTGGAGGCATTGCAAGGATGCTGCTTTCATTGCCATAGCAACAGAGGTCTGGAACTACAAACCTGATTTTAGAAAGCATAATCACTGTTTTGCTCCTCTTTTTGGTCACAGTTTTAATGTGCCCTTACTGGTATATGTGTGAAGAGAGCTGCGGTGGGAGGCCTGCCCCAGGGAGAGTTTAGTCGCTGTAAGGTTCCATTCAATTCAAAGTGGATATTCTAGAATCGAGAGTCTCACAATCCATGTGGAACTCTGCTTCATGGACTGAGATTCACTAGCCTCAGAGGTTCTTGGAATAAGCTCAAGACATATGAAACCAAAGCCAGAAAGCTGGTGTATATTTAGGGAGCTTGGCTTGAACTCAGTTGTTGAATGACTGACAACGTCCATCTTAGGCTGTAGTGGCATGCTATCTCATGGAGAAGTCAAGGTTTGTAAGAGTGTTTCATATAACTTTCTAGCTTGAAGCTCCTGCCATGGATGGTCCAAACTCCTCCGATTTCTGCCGAGGTTCTTTGGAGCCCAGAGTGGGTCCCAGGAATCTCTGACATGCAGGCAGCCTATTGTCTAAAAAGAAGTTGTGTCTAAAAATGTTCTTAGCAGGAGGTAGGGACTGAACCCTTCATACTGCTCCGTCTACTGGAGCCTGTAATGAACCATGGATGGTCGTTCAAGGCAGAATGAAAGCCTGAATGAGGTTTAAAAAACAAATACTCCTGAAGAGATACATATACCTTCACAGAAATATATACATGTGTGTTACAGAATTCTAAACTTCAAAAGGTTACTGAAAGTTAAAATACACTACTCCCCATTTTTTTACGTTTTTGTTTTGGTAAGATACACATCTAATAAGAGTTACCTTTTTATGATTTTAATAGTGATTTTTAATACTTTTCAGTTCAGTAGTGTTAAATACATTTGTATGTGGTCAAACCGTCACTACCATTCACCCTCAGAACTCATCTCCCCTAAGTGATGCCCCACCAAACACACACAAGTACACACAAGCACACACTCAGACACACGCACACATCAACGCACTTAAACCCTAAAGCCCTGAAACGTAAGCACTCTATGGAACCCTTTTTGGGCAAAGGATGCTGCTTTCATTGCCATAGCAACAGAGGTCTGGAACTACAAACCTGATTTTAGAAAGCATAATCACTGTTTTGCTCCTCTTTTTGGTCACAGTTTTAATGTGCCCTTACTGGTATATGTGTGAAGAGAGCTGCGGTGGGAGGCCTGCCCCAGGGAGAGTTTAGTCGCTGTAAGGTTCCATTCAATTCAAAGTGGATATTCTAGAATCGAGAGTCTCACAATCCATGTGGAACTCTGCTTCATGGACTGAGATTCACTAGCCTCAGAGGTTCTTGGAATAAGCTCAAGACATATGAAACCAAAGCCAGAAAGCTGGTGTATATTTAGGGAGCTTGGCTTGAACTCAGTTGTTGAATGACTGACAACGTCCATCTTAGGCTGTAGTGGCATGCTATCTCATGGAGAAGTCAAGGTTTGTAAGAGTGTTTCATATAACTTTCTAGCTTGAAGCTCCTGCCATGGATGGTCCAAACTCCTCCGATTTCTGCCGAGGTTCTTTGGAGCCCAGAGTGGGTCCCAGGAATCTCTGACATGCAGGCAGCCTATTGTCTAAAAAGAAGTTGTGTCTAAAAATGTTCTTAGCAGGAGGTAGGGACTGAACCCTTCATACTGCTCCGTCTACTGGAGCCTGTAATGAACCATGGATGGTCGTTCAAGGCAGAATGAAAGCCTGAATGAGGTTTAAAAAACAAATACTCCTGAAGAGATACATATACCTTCACAGAAATATATACATGTGTGTTACAGAATTCTAAACTTCAAAAGGTTACTGAAAGTTAAAATACACTACTCCCCATTTTTTTACGTTTTTGTTTTGGTAAGATACACATCTAATAAGAGTTACCTTTTTATGATTTTAATAGTGATTTTTAATACTTTTCAGTTCAGTAGTGTTAAATACATTTGTATGTGGTCAAACCGTCACTACCATTCACCCTCAGAACTCATCTCCCCTAAGTGATGCCCCACCAAACACACACAAGTACACACAAGCACACACTCAGACACACGCACACATACACTGCATTTGTCTGCAACAGCTATTACAGACACCGCATGATGATTCTTGAGACATTTGTGTGTGTACACATTGGTCTCACTTATGTGGATATTCAGAGCAGATGAATTCCAAGGCACTGAAGATCTGCTCTGTGGAAATGTGAGTCATGTGAACCTTAAGAATAAGGAAGTGACTTACACTCTACTATGTGCTGAGACTTTTTATGTGCACACAAGTCAGTAGATATCAAGCTTAAAATGTGAATAAATACTGTGTGACTAGGGGGGAAAAGCAAAGGCAAGTGTGTCTAAAAGAAGTCAGAAAAGGAAGCGGGTGGAGCTGCTTACCATAACAGCTTCCAACAGGACTGTGGCCCAGGGTTCATGCAGTAATGTCAGACTCAAAGAGGGTGATGTGGGGTTACTGGGACAGTGCTAAAGAACCCGTCTGCCAGTGCAGAAGGCATAAGAGATGCAGGCTCAGTCCCAGGGTCAGGAAGTTTCCCTGGAGAACGGGATGGCAAAGCCACTCCTGTACTCTTGCCTGGAGAATCTAGGGATCGAGGTGCCTGGTCAGCTACAGTCTAGAGGGTGGCACCGAATCAGACATGGCTGAAGAGACTTAGCACATGCACGTGCTCTGCTACTATTGCTGTTCTTATGACATGCTCCAATCATTCGATGCCTCCCTCACCTCCACAAGCTGGTCTTATAACCTTTGTGGGTGATGTTTTAAGCAGGGACAAGAAGGACCACCCAAAGAGCAGGTCTGCGTCACAACAGTGGCCACAGACGCTACCTAGCATTGACCTAGGACTTGTCAAAGACTGCTGTGGAGAGAAATGGGTCTAAGAAATCATAAACCTAATTCAGTATATATTTTTGAAGGAAACTAACTTCGATTCCAGGATTTGCTTTTCTCATTCTTTTTTCTCTCCCAAGTGGATGGATGTTTGACTTAGAGCCCTTTTGATTCATCAGAGTCTTGTTCCATCTCCTCAGGAGGACAGTCCATAAGAGAAAGAAGTGGCTCACATTACTTAGTATCACTGTTTTAATAAAAGTATGGCCGGGAGAACATTAAAGCTTAGTTAATGACAAAAAAATTGTATTTCCCTACTTCTGAAAGATCTGCTGAATCTATATTAGGCTGTATCTATATTAGGACATTCTTATTGATGGCTATGAACTAAATTCTATACATGTTTATAGTGTTTATAAGAAACCCTGTTCTCCCTAAAATGTCAAGAAAGTCTACCAAAAAACACTTTAAGTAAAATTTTAAACAATTCTAATTCAGAAAAAAAATGTATAACGGGAGTCTGTAGGATGTAATTCTACTTCCACTGCATCAAACAAGAAAAAAAGATTTAAAAAGGAAAGAAAAAGGTAACGCAGGCTCTGTGGTTAGTCAACGATGAATTAGAGCCTCTTTCAACCTTGTTACGGGTCCAAACCCCAGAGACAGGACACAGGCTCTCCATCAAAGCATTAGACTTCAAATCACTGAGAGATTTGATGGAAACTTGGTTTTTAATTGTATTAGAGGGATGTTGTCCCTAAAAATACTAGCTCTAAATGCCATTGTCCAAAGGAGCAAACATACTAATGTTGGAATCACAGAACAGCTAGAACAGGTCGTGAATTAAGGTGAACAGAGAACAGGTACTTCCTTCTCTCAGCCCTCCAGAGGCACATCACCAGCGGCTTGTGCACAGAGGTGGGCCCAGGGTGGGTGGCCTGACCCAGACTCCTGTCCAGGTGGACCTCCAGCCCGCCCAGTGTTCCCCTCTTACGGCATCAGTCCCTCCCAGCTCCAGGTCTGGGGACACGGAGACTGCTTTCCAACCCCCTCTTCCCTGTCCAGCACCTCCTTGCCCATCACTGGTCAGTCCATGGACAGTTGACAGGAGGCTCCTGCCAGTTGTTGGCTCCTTTCTAAACCTTGGAAACTGAGAAGAAAACAACTTTGCCACGAGCAAGGACAGGTTCCCACTTCTGCTGTGGTTCTTGGGGATTGATTTAGCTGCTTTTGGCTTCCGGCTTCCCAATGGCCAATGCAGGAAATCTGGATTCCATCCTGGGGGTTCCCTGAAAGATGAAATGGCGATTTTGACTTAGTATCACTGTTTTAATAAAAGTATGGCCGGGAGAACATTAAAGCTTAGTTAATGACAAAAAAATTGTATTTCCCTACTTCTGAAAGATCTGCTGAATCTATATTAGGCTGTATCTATATTAGGACATTCTTATTGATGGCTATGAACTAAATTCTATACATGTTTATAGTGTTTATAAGAAACCCTGTTCTCCCTAAAATGTCAAGAAAGTCTACCAAAAAACACTTTAAGTAAAATTTTAAACAATTCTAATTCAGAAAAAAAATGTATAACGGGAGTCTGTAGGATGTAATTCTACTTCCACTGCATCAAACAAGAAAAAAAGATTTAAAAAGGAAAGAAAAAGGTAACGCAGGCTCTGTGGTTAGTCAACGATGAATTAGAGCCTCTTTCAACCTTGTTACGGGTCCAAACCCCAGAGACAGGACACAGGCTCTCCATCAAAGCATTAGACTTCAAATCACTGAGAGATTTGATGGAAACTTGGTTTTTAATTGTATTAGAGGGATGTTGTCCCTAAAAATACTAGCTCTAAATGCCATTGTCCAAAGGAGCAAACATACTAATGTTGGAATCACAGAACAGCTAGAACAGGTCGTGAATTAAGGTGAACAGAGAACAGGTACTTCCTTCTCTCAGCCCTCCAGAGGCACATCACCAGCGGCTTGTGCACAGAGGTGGGCCCAGGGTGGGTGGCCTGACCCAGACTCCTGTCCAGGTGGACCTCCAGCCCGCCCAGTGTTCCCCTCTTACGGCATCAGTCCCTCCCAGCTCCAGGTCTGGGGACACGGAGACTGCTTTCCAACCCCCTCTTCCCTGTCCAGCACCTCCTTGCCCATCACTGGTCAGTCCATGGACAGTTGACAGGAGGCTCCTGCCAGTTGTTGGCTCCTTTCTAAACCTTGGAAACTGAGAAGAAAACAACTTTGCCACGAGCAAGGACAGGTTCCCACTTCTGCTGTGGTTCTTGGGGATTGATTTAGCTGCTTTTGGCTTCCCGGGCTTCCCCAATGGCCAATGCAGGAAATCTGGATTCCATCCCTGGGTGAGGAATATCCCCTGAAAGATGAAATGGCAACCCACTCTAGTACTCTTTTCTGAGAAATTCCAAGGAGAAAAGAGCCTGGCGGGCTACAGTTCACGGGATCATAGAGAGTCAGGCATGACTGAACATGCATATACATATGGTTTCCTAGACAGAATTTCCTTGAAACACTAAACAGGCCTCTGCTCTCAGGTCCATCAGTCCCTGGCCCCTCCCGTTCTTTTCCAGTGCTGACCATGAGGCTTGCGTATGAGGAACGCACACAGCCCAGGGTCCCTAGAGCCAGAGCCCTTTCCTGCGGTCTCTCCAGGCCTTTAACTAGTGCAGGAAAAGACAGCCCCCACACAGAAGACTTGAAGGCCACCATCCAAACTGAACATCTCAGCCTGCTCAGCTTCCTAATGTTCACTTAAACAAAACTAAAAATTTGGAATTAGGAAGACCAAAAGGAAACGGAATTCTAAAACCTGCCTGGAGAGGAAAGGGAGGATGGGACAAATTGAGGGCAGCGTTACCATTGTATGCACTACTATGTGTAAAATAGACAACTGGTGGGAAGTTGCTGTGTCACACAGGGGGGTCTGCTGGAGCTCTGTGATGACCTAGCGGGCTGAGATTGGGGGCGGTGGGGAGGGAGGCTCACAAGGGAGGGACACCTGTATACATATGGCTGATTCAAGTTGCTGCACAGCAGAAACTAACACAACATCGTAAAGCAGATATACTCCAAGAAAGAAAGAAAAAATCCCACCTCCCTCATGACTAGCCACAGTAGGTGGTGGGTATTATTATCCACACCCCCCGCCCAGCTTAATGGTTTAAGTTTAATCAATGGTTGTAAATATTTTAGCAGACAAAAAAGAAGCTTCTTCTTAATAGAAGATCATTCAAAATATAGGATAGTAATTAAAGAAAACTGTAGGTGTTTATAGCCTTATAATCCCTCCATTAAAATGAGCGATGCATGGAAAAATATGTGTATCATAAATGGTGATTATGGACAGGAGTGGATTATCTATTTTAAGCAAAATAAATATGAGCGAATGGAAAATTACTAGCTGCTTTTCTGAATGCAGGAAATCTGGATTCCATCCTGGGTGAGAATATCCCTGAAAGATGAAATGGCAACCCACTCTAGTACTCTTTTCTGAGAAATTCCAAGGAGAAAAGAGCCTGGCGGGCTACAGTTCACGGGATCATAGAGAGTCAGGCATGACTGAACATGCATATACATATGGTTTCCTAGACAGAATTTCCTTGAAACACTAAACAGGCCTCTGCTCTCAGGTCCATCAGTCCCTGGCCCCTCCCGTTCTTTTCCAGTGCTGACCATGAGGCTTGCGTATGAGGAACGACACAGCCCAGGGTCCCTAGAGCCAGAGCCCTTTCCTGCGGTCTCTCCAGGCCTTTAACTAGTGCAGGAAAAGACAGCCCCCACACAGAAGACTTGAAGGCCACCATCCAAACTGAACATCTCAGCCTGCTCAGCTTCCTAATGTTCACTTAAACAAAACTAAAAATTTGGAATTAGGAAGACCAAAAGGAAACGGAATTCTAAAACCTGCCTGGAGAGGAAAGGGAGGATGGGACAAATTGAGGGCAGCGTTACCATTGTATGCACTACTATGTGTAAAATAGACAACTGGTGGGAAGTTGCTGTGTCACACAGGGGGGTCTGCTGGAGCTCTGTGATGACCTAGCGGGCTGAGATTGGGGGCGGTGGGGAGGGAGGCTCACAAGGGAGGGACACCTGTATACATATGGCTGATTCAAGTTGCTGCACAGCAGAAACTAACACAACATCGTAAAGCAGATATACTCCAAGAAAGAAAGAAAAAATCCCACCTCCCTCATGACTAGCCACAGTAGGTGGTGGGTATTATTATCCACACCCCCCGCCCAGCTTAATGGTTTAAGTTTAATCAATGGTTGTAAATATTTTAGCAGACAAAAAAGAAGCTTCTTCTTAATAGAAGATCATTCAAAATATAGGATAGTAATTAAAGAAAACTGTAGGTGTTTATAGCCTTATAATCCCTCCATTAAAATGAGCGATGCATGGAAAAATATGTGTATCATAAATGGTGATTATGGACAGGGGAGTGGATTATCTATTTTAAGCTAAATATAAATAATTCATATGTTTCCCATAATAGCACATACTATCTTGGATCTTTAATATACATTCATGCCACAAAGTAACTGATACTATTACTGAAAGATAGTCATTAAAGTATTTCTACTTTCCATTTTCTACCACAGAAATGCTGGTAATTATTTAGAGAGGGTGTTTCAAGTTTTTTTGTTTCATGTTTTTTTTTTTCTGAAATTACTTGAACAAAACCACTTCCTTTAAAGTTGCATGATGAAGGGCAGCCCTCTGCTTGTTGCAAAATGTATCTGTGTATGAAGGGCAGCCCTCTGCTTGTTGCAAAATGTATCTGTGTAAAGTTGCTAAAGAGTAATATCTCATTTCTTTCTGAAAGTGCATCCCTGGTGCTTTGATGGTCCCTGGAAAGTGTTTGTGAATCTGCATGCAGAGATTTTGTCTGGAATGTTACTTTAAGTAGAGCACTGGCTTAAAAATTAAACCAAAAAAATTAAACCAAAATAAAAAGAGTTTGCCTGTAACTTATGCAGCCTCAAATATCTTCTTATTACTTATCTATCCCATGTCTGCTTCCAAAAACAGAGTTGAGCTTGATTTAAACACACACAGATAGAATACAAGCAAAGGTCATTAACAAAAGACTGAAAGGATTGTTCAGCAGCTGATTTTCCTGAATCCTACAGGAAAGCTGTAATTCCAAAGCATGTACCTCTCTGGGCCACACCTCCCTGAGAATGACAGGTTGCAAAGTAAGAAGAAACCAGGAGAGAAACCACAGGCCTCAGGAAACTAGAAACATTTGTCATGAGCTTTAAACAGCATGAACCTAAGAATGATAGGAGACAGGAGAGAAAATGCCCCGGAGAGACAAGTCAGCAGAACAGAGATGTTGATTTATCCTGTGCTATGTATGCTTTCTTCCTCTTTTGTAGATCTGAGCCAATTCACAGCCATCACCCTCCACGACCACTGTGTGCAGACTTGGTAGAATCAACAGGAAACAGGAATCAACCAGTCCTGGGAGAATCAAGGGAAGCAAGGAATTAAGAGCAACTTGTAAGCCTGGAATTTGAACAACTCAAGTGATAAGTGGGACCATTCACCCTGTATGAGAGAGAACCAGAGAAGTACTCTTTTGCTATATATTTATATATGTTTATTTATTTGCTTGAGTATCCTTCTTTTGTCCGAATGAAATCTGCAATATATTAACCCAGCAGAGATTTCAAAGTGGATTCGTGAGTCTGGAGCTCATAAGAGAAGTCATAACTAGAAACACAAACAATTCCCTTGCAGAAGGACATTTTTCAGAGCTGTATATCTGAATGAGGTTACCTGGGAGGAAAAGCTGTTAGAGAAGAAAAGGGACCAGGAATCTGTCTTTCAATGTTTGAGAAGATGATAAAGAGCCAGTAAAACAGACTAAGAACAAGTGGCCAGTAAAGGAGAAGAAAGATTAGGAAATCGTAATGGAAACATATGGTCAACTGTGTCAAAGGCTCCTAAAAGTTCAAATAAAGTAATTCCAGAGAAATGAACATTTGACCTGGGAACATGGACAATGTTGCTGACTTTGAGAGAGCAGTTTCCTGTGGATTCATGGGAACAGAAGCCCCCAACAAGGTCAAGTGCTAAACTTAATACATGGGAAAGAAGACGAAGGCATGTTATTTCTGTCTATCCGTCATCCATTTATCTATCTGTCCATCCATCCACCCATCTCTCCACCCATCCATTTATCTATCTACCTGCCCATTCATTCATTATCTATCCACTCACCCAGCCAACCACCTGCCCACCCAACCATCCATCTATTCATTCAGGCCTCAAGAGAAAGTACTGGCTTAGAAAAACTAAGATGTCTAGTCTCCTATTAGTCAAGGTTTGTTTGAAGTAATGGTTTTATGCCCAAGTGGATATGTCTGATAAGAAGGGAAAATTCAAGAAAGAGATTAGGCTGCAGATCATGATATAGGAGACAGGTAAGTCCATGAGAGTAGGTAGGACCACTAAGGAGAATACTTGGAAGAGGGGAGAGGTTCATGAGAGGAAGTAGTCAGGGATAGAAGCAGAGTAATAAAAAAAAAGCCAGACGGAAAAGACAAGCTTTCATCAGAGGTCTAATCCAGGGGCTAGGGTGAAAAACTGCAAGAGTACATTTCCAAAGTTATTTAAGCTAATTAGAGCCCAGTTGCAAGAAGTGTCCTCTATTGTGGCTTGTTACTAAGAAAAGTACCATCACATGCCCTAGGCCGCAGCTGAGGGGGGCTCCCACAGGCCTTGCCAGCTGAAGGGGTCAGAACCCAAGGGTGGGGTGGGGGTACACAGAGAAGATGGGGTGGGTGGGGGTGGGGGCTGGGTGAGGGAGATGGGGTGGAGAGCTTGTGGGCTTCCAACAAGCTATTCTCCTCCTGAAAGATCATAAAGGCATGAGACAGAAAACACCCAGAGACTTCTGTCAGATGTCACCTTGTTGTTCCTCTAAGATAGGTGGAGGAAGCGAAGAAGAAAGGTACATGAGAACTGGGGACTCAAGCCCCTGTAATATGTCAAGGCCATTCCAGTGTCTATGAACAACCTTCACTCCTAGTCAGAGTTCTACCTTTCTGTGAGCTTGAAAAGAGTAATTGGATTTGGTGTGGGAACAATTGTCTATTAATAATTACCTGACCCACTAGGGACTTTGCTGCAGGCTCCAGAATCCTGGCTCCTGGCAGGAGCTCCAAGGATCACAGCCGAAGCTTTCAGAGAGACCATCGGCCAGCTGGCTGGTCTGCTGACCCAGAGTCCATTGCAGGATACTCTTGTCCCAACTGTCCAGGCCAGCCCCGCCCCATTCCAGTACAGGGGCAGCCCTGCCCGCTCCCCCAGGCCCTCTGAGCCGTGGGTCTCCAAGCTCTCCCTCTGGGGCACCTGGCACAGTCAACAGCTGGCACTTAGGGCTTGGGTACCCAAAGTCGACAAATTCAAGACTTTTATCTGTATTTACCTGGGTCCCTACTCTTCTCATTTCTCAACAGGGACCAATGAGCCAAGTAGCCACCGTCTTTCATGAGGAACAATGAGTGCACAAAGGAACAAAGTCACTAGTCCGTATCTTAGCAGACATTACACCATCACCTAATACATCCCAATTTCAACGTCCCTGAGCTATATGTAATGCTGTCTTCCCTTCACATAATAGCCAGCTCAGGTCCTTGATCTCCTTAGCCACCCCGCCATTTCCAATCACCCCCACCGACAGAACCTGCTCACCTCCAATCTCATTCTGCCACACCGTGTCTCCTTTACAATTTTTCAAATAATGGTCCTTAGATATTTGTCTGGAAAAAAAAACCACCATTTTTGGCAAATAAAACCTCCCCCAAAAGATTGACCAAATAAACACAAACTGAAAAGTCACTCAACTATATAGGTCAGTAAGCAAATTGCAAACAAACGAACAAAAAAGTTAAATGAGAAGGTTTCCTATTCAAAAATGTTATTGTTCAAAAGGATGCCCAGGAGTCCTTTTTCTAAAGCAGGCTTGCTTTGTAAAGAAACTCCGATGATATTCGTGAAAAGAGTGCTCATTAGCAGAACCCAAATCAAGCCCGATGTAATTACCCAGGCCCCAGCTTGATCTGAACACCCAGCTCTGCTTGATAAGCAACTCTTTTAACCAACGGAGGGACCTGCAGTGAAATGACATTTAGCTCCAGAAATTTGAGATTTTCATAACTAGATAAGGAAGATTAAAATTAATTAATCTTAGCATATAATGAAAGGACCATGTCATGATTCCCTTAGATACTAAGGCAGCCATTTTCTAAGAAAATTGTCTAGGATTACCAGATGTAGCTTTACAAGATGTTTTTCTCAACACGTAACATTCCTGTCTGTCTTTCTAGCTAGCTAACTTAGCCTTCAGTAACGGCTTAAATATACTTAAAGAAAAATTAACTGATGTTGCTATCAATAAATACATCTGTGAATAAGAGCTCTCACATGAGCTTTTTTGTTTCTTCTTTTTTTAAATAATGGCTACATTTAGAAGCAGAGAATTAAATGATAAATGAGATTCAAAATTCACATCATACTTACAAGGGCTTTTCTTTTTCTTATTTCAACTTAGATCTTTACTAAAATAACACAAAATGCATTTTGTATTAAAGTATAGTCGATTTACAATATGACATCAATTTCAAGTGTACAGCATTTTTGCAGATTATACATCACTATAGGTTATTTCAAGATATGTCTATAATTCCCTGTGCTATACAGTAAATCCTTGTTGCTTATCTTTTTTTTTTTTAATTTTGGCCTATTTTATTGGTTCTTTATCTATTCATTTTCATCCATCTTCATTCTTTGGTCTGTGTAGGCCTCCCTTGGCAGTGGTCTCTCTCACTGCAGAACACTGGCTCTGGGTGCATGCGCTTCAGAGTGCTGACTCATGATTGGACACATCAGTCCAGCCGCTCCACGGCAGGTGGAATCTTCCCGGGCCAGGGATCGAACCATCGCCCCTTGCCCTTCAAGGCTGGCTCTTTACCCACTGGACCATCATGAAAGCCCTGCTTATCTATTTTATACAGCAGGTATCTGTAATCCTCTTAGTCCTATTCAAAATGTTATTGTTCAAAGGATGCCCAGGAGTCCTTTTCTAAAGCAGGCTTGCTTTGTAAAGAAACTCCGATGATATTCGTGAAAAGAGTGCTCATTAGCAGAACCCAAATCAAGCCCGATGTAATTACCCAGGCCCCAGCTTGATCTGAACACCCAGCTCTGCTTGATAAGCAACTCTTTTAACCAACGGAGGGACCTGCAGTGAAATGACATTTAGCTCCAGAAATTTGAGATTTTCATAACTAGATAAGGAAGATTAAAATTAATTAATCTTAGCATATAATGAAAGGACCATGTCATGATTCCCTTAGATACTAAGGCAGCCATTTTCTAAGAAAATTGTCTAGGATTACCAGATGTAGCTTTACAAGATGTTTTTCTCAACACGTAACATTCCTGTCTGTCTTTCTAGCTAGCTAACTTAGCCTTCAGTAACGGCTTAAATATACTTAAAGAAAAATTAACTGATGTTGCTATCAATAAATACATCTGTGAATAAGAGCTCTCACATGAGCTTTTTTGTTTCTTCTTTTTTTAAATAATGGCTACATTTAGAAGCAGAGAATTAAATGATAAATGAGATTCAAAATTCACATCATACTTACAAGGGCTTTTCTTTTTCTTATTTCAACTTAGATCTTTACTAAAATAACACAAAATGCATTTTGTATTAAAGTATAGTCGATTTACAATATGACATCAATTTCAAGTGTACAGCATTTTTGCAGATTATACATCACTATAGGTTATTTCAAGATATGTCTATAATTCCCTGTGCTATACAGTAAATCCTTGTTGCTTATCTTTTTTTTTTTTTTTAATTTTGGCCTATTTTATTGGTTCTTTATCTATTCATTTTCATCCATCTTCATTCTTTGGTCTGTGTAGGCCTCCCTTGGCAGTGGTCTCTCTCACTGCAGAACACTGGCTCTGGGTGCATGCGCTTCAGAGTGCTGACTCATGATTGGACACATCAGTCCAGCCGCTCCACGGCAGGTGGAATCTTCCCGGGCCAGGGATCGAACCATCGCCCCTTGCCCTTCAAGGCTGGCTCTTTACCCACTGGACCATCATGAAAGCCCTGCTTATCTATTTTATACACAGCAGTTTGTATCTGTTAATTCCATACTCCTCTCTTGCCCAGTCCCCCACCCCCTCCTCTCCCCTTTAGTAACCATGTTTGTTTTCTATATCTGCGAATCATACAGAATGTATTTAGTCAATGCTATTTGATTTCTTAGAACTATAGCAACTGGACATTTTTTTTAGCAGAATAAGATTTCCTTCTGTTTGAAAAAGCCACAGACATCACACATATTGCCAACCCCTAGCCATAATCTGTGAGTGGCATAATTTTCTGGTTGTTTTGTTAGTATTTTGTTTCCATGGATTTTCTTTCTTTCTTTTTTTTCTTTATTTACTGAAAGAGTTATTGGGACTCTGGGTTTTGCCCCTGTGCATTGGACAGTTCTTTCCTTGTCTTGGTTTTGCTTTATTTCTGTTTTGTTTTGCGTGGCTATTCATAAAGAAGAAAGTAAATGAAACTTTTCAGACAGAGCTCTCTTCCTTTCACTGAAATAGAACATGCTGGTACTGATTTTTTGAAAATTCCCCTTCACTATCTATTACACAACAAGCCACCAAGAGTGAAAGTTCCAGGACACTTTGCAGACATGGCCCCTGGGACTCGGTGCTCCTGGAACGTGGGACAGGAGGCTTGGAGCAGCATGGGGGCTTGTGATTCACCCTGTGCCCAGAGGAAGGGGTTTCCTTATCTCTGATCTTCTCTGTGTCTTTTTCTTAGTATAACTCGATCTCTAAGCAAACCACATTTCCACATTGCATAAAATCAGTAAGTGTATAATAAAGGTCTTATTTGAAAGAGACATTTAGTCATTTGGAAAGACGGATTAACCTTAGCGTCTCTACCTCATTCAAATCCCTCTCTCCCAACATCATAGGGGCTGTGATTCATCACCAAGCAAACCTACACTTGAAAGTGGTGACAAATATCAAGTATGTTATCTAATCTTTCTTAAAAAAAAAAAAAGACAGAGAGAATGCAAATTAGGTTGAAAAAATTAAAAGATTTGTGTTTTCCATTGTAACATAATTGCCCTCTATATTCTAGGATGAAAAGGCCCTGAGTGTAGAGATCATTTTATTTTCTTTGATCAATACTCAGACTTGCAAAATTTTTTTTTCAGCAAAGTTTGTATCTGTTAATTCCATACTCCTCTCTTGCCCAGTCCCCCACCCCCTCCTCTCCCCCTTAGTAACCCTCTTTGTTTTCTATATCTCCGAATCATACAGAATGTATTTAGTCAATGCTATTTGATTTCTTAGAACTATAGCAACTGGACATTTTTTTTAGCAGAATAAGATTTCCTTCTGTTTGAAAAAGCCACAGACATCACACATATTGCCAACCCCTAGCCATAATCTGTGAGTGGCATAATTTTCTGGTTGTTTTGTTAGTATTTTGTTTCCATGGATTTTCTTTCTTTCTTTTTTTTCTTTATTTACTGAAAGAGTTATTGGGACTCTGGGTTTTGCCCCTGTGCATTGGACAGTTCTTTCCTTGTCTTGGTTTTGCTTTATTTCTGTTTTGTTTTGCGTGGCTATTCATAAAGAAGAAAGTAAATGAAACTTTTCAGACAGAGCTCTCTTCCTTTCACTGAAATAGAACATGCTGGTACTGATTTTTTGAAAATTCCCCTTCACTATCTATTACACAACAAGCCACCAAGAGTGAAAGTTCCAGGACACTTTGCAGACATGGCCCCTGGGACTCGGTGCTCCTGGAACGTGGGACAGGAGGCTTGGAGCAGCATGGGGGCTTGTGATTCACCCTGTGCCCAGAGGAAGGGGTTTCCTTATCTCTGATCTTCTCTGTGTCTTTTTCTTAGTATAACTCGATCTCTAAGCAAACCACATTTCCACATTGCATAAAATCAGTAAGTGTATAATAAAGGTCTTATTTGAAAGAGACATTTAGTCATTTGGAAAGACGGATTAACCTTAGCGTCTCTACCTCATTCAAATCCCTCTCTCCCAACATCATAGGGGCTGTGATTCATCACCAAGCAAACCTACACTTGAAAGTGGTGACAAATATCAAGTATGTTATCTAATCTTTCTTAAAAAAAAAAAAAGACAGAGAGAATGCAAATTAGGTTGAAAAAATTAAAAGATTTGTGTTTTCCATTGTAACATAATTGCCCTCTATATTCTAGGATGAAAAGGCCCTGAGTGTAGAGATCATTTTTATTTTCTTTGATCAATACTCTCAGACTTGTTCAAATTAGTTTATTTGCATTCATTTTTCAAGATAGACTCTGATGTTTGGAATATGGCCTAATTAGACCCACACCCCACCTCTCCCTTGGGGGCGGCTCGGGTGGTGGGTCCCTGACTCACAGCCGGGCCCGATTTCTCCAGGATGACTTCCTCATTGACTTTTTATTTTACTTCTAGGTAGCAAGTATTCATGGACTTCCCTGATGGCTCAGACAGTAAAGAATCTGCCTGCAATGCGAGAGACCCTGGTTGGATTCCTGGGTCAGGAAGATTCCCTGGAGAAGGGAATGGCCACCCACTCCAGTATTCTTAGCTGGAGAATTCCACAGAAAGAGGAGCCTGGTGGGCTCCAGTCTGTGGGGTCTGGAAGAGTCAGACAGAACTGAGCAACTAACACTTTCACTTTCAACAACGGCTCATCAGGGAGGGGAGCTGTTTTGTGTTCTCATCTACAGTTTGTACTACTTTCCTTCCATCAGGAGCAGAGCAATCATTTACTGAAATGAGGTCTGGCAAGAAACCAAAGTTCTGGACAGAAGCTGAGAATCTGATGTGACCAGAGCACTTTTACTGTTCCCCTGTGGGAGGCGCTGTGGGGGCTTGGGTATGTGAGGGAACAGAAGATTCCTCCTTCTGTGTGATAGATTCAGGAGGGCTGAAGGGACTTTTTGTGTTTAAATCGTTACCAACAAAAAACAAACAAACAAAAATCACTGTCATTAAAACACTGAAAATGTCCTCCTGTGATTACCCAGGGGAAAAAGTGCTGAAACCAAAAACAGCCATATTCCTCCATCATAAACTTAAAATTTTCAAAGAAGTCATGACCATCATCAAATGTTGAATTTATTGACCAAATCTTTTTTAAAGATCTTCAATTTAACATTTCTATTCTTCCACAGTCAAGTAGATGGCAGAAGGCATGGAATCCTAGATGGATGATAATAAAACCATCCCAGAATCAAAGTCATATTAAATAAATTCAGAGGCAAGACGTGCACACATAAATGTGTCCCATTCAGTCGATCATTAGAAAATGCTGAAAATATGATCTATCACCTTAAAGAAATAATGGAAGACATAAAACTCACTTGATCCTTTTAACCCTAACTAAGGTCGGACACAAAATGCCAAGTTAAGGGCAAGCCGATGTTTTTTTCTAGGCTTATAAAACTGCTGACAAGCATCACAAAGTTTGGAGGTTGATTTCATCCTTGCACTTGTAGGCCAATGTCTGGCTGCCGGGGGTGGACGGAGATTACAAGGAGTGAAGGGAGCAACATGGCCTGAGTACAGCCAGTAAGGGCTGTGTCCTCTCTCGAGAATTAGAAACAGTAAGGAAACCAGCTGAGGGTCAGTCTACTCCCTGTCTTCCCAGGAGCCAGTGTTGCACACAGAGTCAGTGATCAATCTCTCTGCTGGAGAGACCACTGCCTTGTACCCATCACTCATGCCCCAGCCCCTGACCAGGTCTACCACCGGCTACACAGCCTTCATTGGCAGGAGGGAAATCTCAACATTTTTGAAACATTCACCTTCATCATCACCTGCTGACAATCATCTGTACCTTAAATATATGTAGAAAGTCTCTCCTAGAGCAAACAAATTTAAAATAGCACTGGATCGCAGTTGTTTGATGTGCTGATTGTTATTTCTCTCTAGTTCAGGCTTGGGTCATACATCATCAAAAAAGACTGAGGTAGAAGCTGAAGCCAGCACCTCCCACACAGACGGGGCACCCCTGCCATCATGCAATTATATCAATTACCAGGGGAACGTGTTTTGGAATACATGATCTGGAACATTTCCACGACTCTCCTCTCGGTTTCATTGTTGAAAATAACTTCAGATGGACTTCAGCCACCAAGATTAAAGGATCTGGTACATACCATGAACAGCGCTGTTGAAATCTGCTAACTTGAAGCAGGCCGTGAACATTTTGAAGTGCTATTTTTTTTTCAGTTAATTTATTCAGCGTAATATGTGCCAGCACACACCCTTGCAGTTCCAATGTGAAAAATGAAAAGAAAAAACCATCCCAGAATCAAAGTCACAGAGGCAAGACGTGCACACATAAATGTGTCCCATTCAGTCGATCATTAGAAAATGCTGAAAATATGATCTATCACCTTAAAGAAATAATGGAAGACATAAAACTCACTTGATCCTTTTAACCCTAACTAAGGTCGGACACAAAATGCCAAGTTAAGGG
The DNA here is from genome assembly GCA_022376925.1 of Tragulus kanchil. Lineage (NCBI taxonomy): Eukaryota > Metazoa > Chordata > Mammalia > Artiodactyla > Tragulidae > Tragulus > Tragulus kanchil. Next base: position 83,967,982 of record JAIOJX010000031.1, on the reverse strand, counting down.
CAAGCCGATGTTTTTTTCTAGGCTTATAAAACTGCTGACAAGCATCACAAAGTTTGGAGGTTGATTTCATCCTTGCACTTGTAGGCCAATGTCTGGCTGCCGGGGGTGGACGGAGATTACAAGGAGTGAAGGGAGCAACATGGCCTGAGTACAGCCAGTAAGGGCTGTGTCCTCTCTCGAGAATTAGAAACAGTAAGGAAACCAGCTGAGGGTCAGTCTACTCCCTGTCTTCCCAGGAGCCAGTGTTGCACACAGAGTCAGTGATCAATCTCTCTGCTGGAGAGACCACTGCCTTGTACCCATCACTCATGCCCCAGCCCCTGACCAGGTCTACCACCGGCTACACAGCCTTCATTGGCAGGAGGGAAATCTCAACATTTTTGAAACATTCACCTTCATCATCACCTGCTGACAATCATCTGTACCTTAAATATATGTAGAAAGTCTCACCTAGAGCAAACAAATTTAAAATAGCACTGGATCGCAGTTGTTTGATGTGCTGATTGTTATTTCTCTCTAGTTCAGGCTTGGGTCATACATCATCAAAAAGACTGAGGTAGAAGCTGAAGCCAGCACCTCCCACACAGACGGGGCACCCCTGCCATCATGCAATTATATCAATTACCAGGGGAACGTGTTTTGGAATACATGATCTGGAACATTTCCACGACTCTCCTCTCGGTTTCATTGTTGAAAATAACTTCAGATGGACTTCAGCCACCAAGATTAAAGGATCTGGTACATACCATGAACAGCGCTGTTGAAATCTGCTAACTTGAAGCAGGCCGTGAACATTTTTGAAGTGCTATTTTTTTTTGCAGTTAATTTATTCAGCGTAATATGTGCCAGCACACACCCTTGCAGTTCCAATGTGAAAAATGAAAAGAAAAGGCAACATTCCAGGCACGTCGCTGGGGCCCAGTGAGAAGGCAGATGAAAGAAGCATATCTAAGAGGAAGCACATTTCCAATCAGCCTCAGAAAAGAGAGCACAGGGTGGAACGTATACAGTTGATCGACACACATACATACTCGGGGCTTAGTATTTATGCACACACACAATTGGTGTTTAACATAAGTGTGTAGCCACCCATGCTTGATGTATATTTATGTATGCAGTGGTACTTAATTTCTATCCATGTATAAAATGAAAGCTTTAACTGCAAACACAGATAGCCACATCAGCCCACATGTAAATCCTGTAAGATTACTGAGATGTGGGCTAGTCTGCGAAGAATGACCAGCAGTGGTTTCTGTTGTTTTTACTGTTGAGAAGCAGGAGTGACGAAATAAAACCACCGATGGACCAATCAGGTAAAGTGACTCCTACTTAATCCTACACTAGAGAACTTTCCTCATTCCTGTTGACTCTCCATGCACTGAATGCACCTTGGACTCACCTCTTCTTTCTCTAAAGCAATGGGGGATCTTTGCAAGGAGCACCTGCTCTCTGCTGCATGGAGCTGCTGGGTCAGAGGTGTCCGGGTCATCACACCCTTCATCCTTGGTCTTCCCTGCATCCCTTACAGTCTTACAGATCTAGGCATCAGCAGCTTAGCTTTCCAAATACTGAAGGTTATGGTGAAAAACAGAAATCATTAAGGTTAATGAAATCAGTAAACAATGGGCCAGAAGGATGCACACTATTTTAGTTGTGTCTGATCTTCAAAAATGGTAAGAAAAAAAATCAGAAAAAGAAAGCAAATTAAGTAATTTTGTCTTTGACTAGTTCAGCTTAAAACTGGAGTAGATATTGAAGTTGTGTCAAATCACTCAGCACTCAATTAAAACAACAAGAAAAAAAAAATCTGTTCCTATTGATATACAGCCTTCATGGTTCCAAGTGGGTAAAGCAGCATTTCTGACACACAGAGGTAGAGTTCTGAGGTCTGGTCAAAAGAGGACCTGTCACTGGAAAACTCCTGATCACCAGCTGCCACCAGTGACCTCTTGAATCACATGGGCCAGCTGGTCCCAACAGCAGAGGCGCCATGTTCCTACGTAAGTCCTGCAAGAAGCACAGGCCATGCCTAGCCACAGCCAGGGCAAGATCCATGCCAGTGCCCTTGCAAAGGCCTCTGCTGGGTGGTTGGCCAGCTCATATGACCTCTGTATTTTTTCTGAAATGACTTCCTCAGTTTTCTGCCAAAGGCAGAATGGCTTGTTTGTGGTTTACTATTTATGTATGCAGTGGTACTTAATTTCTATCCATGTATAAAATGAAAGCTTTAACTGCAAACACAGATAGCCACATCAGCCCACATGTAAATCCTGTAAGATTACTGAGATGTGGGCTAGTCTGCGAAGAATGACCAGCAGTGGTTTCTGTTGTTTTTACTGTTGAGAAGCAGGAGTGACGAAATAAAACCACCGATGGACCAATCAGGTAAAGTGACTCCTACTTAATCCTACACTAGAGAACTTTCCTCATTCCTGTTGACTCTCCATGCACTGAATGCACCTTGGACTCACCTCTTCTTTCTCTAAAGCAATGGGGGATCTTTGCAAGGAGCACCTGCTCTCTGCTGCATGGAGCTGCTGGGTCAGAGGTGTCCGGGTCATCACACCCTTCATCCTTGGTCTTCCCTGCATCCCTTACAGTCTTACAGATCTAGGCATCAGCAGCTTAGCTTTCCAAATACTGAAGGTTATGGTGAAAAACAGAAATCATTAAGGTTAATGAAATCAGTAAACAATGGGCCAGAAGGATGCACACTATTTTAGTTGTGTCTGATCTTCAAAAATGGTAAGAAAAAAAATCAGAAAAAGAAAGCAAATTAAGTAATTTTGTCTTTGACTAGTTCAGCTTAAAACTGGAGTAGATATTGAAGTTGTGTCAAATCACTCAGCACTCAATTAAAACAACAAGAAAAAAAAAATCTGTTCCTATTGATATACAGCCTTCATGGTTCCAAGTGGGTAAAGCAGCATTTCTGACACACAGAGGTAGAGTTCTGAGGTCTGGTCAAAAGAGGACCTGTCACTGGAAAACTCCTGATCACCAGCTGCCACCAGTGACCTCTTGAATCACATGGGCCAGCTGGTCCCAACAGCAGAGGCGCCATGTTCCTACGTAAGTCCTGCAAGAAGCACAGGCCATGCCTAGCCACAGCCAGGGCAAGATCCATGCCAGTGCCCTTGCAAAGGCCTCTGCTGGGTGGTTGGCCAGCTCATATGACCTCTGTATTTTTTCTGAAATGACTTCCTCAGTTTTCTGCCAAAGGCAGAATGTTCAGTCTCTCATTATTTATGTGACTGCCTCTCTCCAACCTTCTCTTAAGATCAGAGCTTTGAGCTGTTGATAGAACACAATGTCTTCTGAGACGAGTTAAATTTGGAGGCTTAAGACCATGACAAAACAGTTCAAAACATATCAACTCATCAGCATTGCTTCTGTATGTTGTCCTTCATCTCCTGTACATCCTGATAGGCCTTCCCTGGTAGCTTTGCTGGTAAAGAATCTGCCTGCAACTCAGGAGACCCCAGTTCGATTCCTGGATCAGGAAGATCTCCTGCAGCAGGGATAGGCCACCCAGTCCAGTATTCTTGGGCTTCCCTGTGGTTTACAGTTTAAACCACATTGTTGGATATCCTTTCCCCATTGATAAGTTTAAATGATGATTTTGAATTACGAGGCTCTAGTCACATAAGTATTAATACCAGTACCGAAGGTATCATCATCAACCACAGGTGCTTTGCAAGCTGCAGCCCTTCACAGAGCTGTTCATCAAATCATCTACCCCTCTGAGCCACTGTAGGGATTAACTTAGATATGTGTTCATCTCTCACTGGGCCCCCCTGGTAGCTCCGCTGTAAAGAATCAGCCTGCAATCCCAGAGATATGAGTTGGATCCCCTAATTGGGAGGAACCTCTGGAGGAGGAATGCTCTAGTATTCTTTCCTGGAGAATTTCACGTCCTGGCAGGCTACAGTCCATGGGGTCACAAAGGATTGGACGTGCCTGGTAGGGGGGCCCCAGTCAGCCTCCTTTGAGCCACACAGAGAGAACTCCGTCTGATAAGATTCCCTCCTTATAAGCAAGGTCATGTCACTAAAGAGCTCATTGAATCACAGGGCCTGGTCCAAAAACAGAAAACTCCTGATCACCAGCTGCCACCAGTGACCTCTTGAATCACATGGGCCAGCTGGTCCCAACAGCAGAGGCGCCATGTTCCTACGTAAGTCCTGCAAGAAGCACAGGCCATGCCTAGCCACAGCCAGGGCAAGATCCATGCCAGTGCCCTTGCAAAGGCCTCTGCTGGGTGGTTGGCCAGCTCATATGACCTCTGTATTTTTTCTGAAATGACTTCCTCAGTTTTCTGCCAAAGGCAGAATGTTCAGTCTCTCATTATTTATGTGACTGCCTCTCTCCAACCTTCTCTTAAGATCAGAGCTTTGAGCTGTTGATAGAACACAATGTCTTCTGAGACGAGTTAAATTTGGAGGCTTAAGACCATGACAAAACAGTTCAAAACATATCAACTCATCAGCATTGCTTCTGTATGTTGTCCTTCATCTCCTGTACATCCTGATAGGCCTTCCCTGGTAGCTTTGCTGGTAAAGAATCTGCCTGCAACTCAGGAGACCCCAGTTCGATTCCTGGATCAGGAAGATCTCCTGCAGCAGGGATAGGCCACCCAGTCCAGTATTCTTGGGCTTCCCTGTGGTTTACAGTTTAAACCACATTGTTGGATATCCTTTCCCCATTGATAAGTTTAAATGATGATTTTGAATTACGAGGCTCTAGTCACATAAGTATTAATACCAGTACCGAAGGTATCATCATCAACCACAGGTGCTTTGCAAGCTGCAGCCCTTCACAGAGCTGTTCATCAAATCATCTACCCCTCTGAGCCACTGTAGGGATTAACTTAGATATGTGTTCATCTCTCACTGGGCCCCCCTGGTAGCTCCGCTGTAAAGAATCAGCCTGCAATCCCAGAGATATGAGTTGGATCCCCTAATTGGGAGGAACCTCTGGAGGAGGAATGCTCTAGTATTCTTTCCTGGAGAATTTCACGTCCTGGCAGGCTACAGTCCATGGGGTCACAAAGGATTGGACGTGCCTGGTAGGGGGGCCCCAGTCAGCCTCCTTTGAGCCACACAGAGAGAACTCCGTCTGATAAGATTCCCTCCTTATAAGCAAGGTCATGTCACTAAAGAGTAGATCAACTCTGGGTGTGTAGCGACAGCAAATAACTTCTGCTCCAATGAAAGCAAAATCAATGCTCATGTTCAATGATTTAAATAGTCTTCTGTTTTGAACAATCCTCAATAAAGTCCCACAAGTATGTGGATGTATAGATGTAAAGGAGGGGCAGAAACTCAGCGTGTCGGGGGTGGGAAAGTGGGAGAGATCAGACAGACTGTGTGTTTATAATTTGCTCCTGATCCTTGTCTGGAGCAAGAGATATTCTTAGATCCTTTTCTTGAGGTAAAAGAGAAAGACTGAGAAATCTCCTAGAAATAATTTTAGGTAACCACAACTATTTTTATCTCAACGTTCAGGAGCTAGCGTTTAATTTAAGGACAGAAATGAAAACAGTATTTAAAAAAAATGTCAGTTGTATGTTTTGATTTTCTTTTTAAAAATTCTCTCTCCAGAAGCAAGATTTGCTTAGTCATAGAAGCCAGTGATGTCTTCTTAAAAGGAGTTTAAATCTGTAGCAGAACATTATTAAGAAAAGTTAAGCCCATTGTCAAATGAAAATGAAATCTACAATGATAAAGCTGGCGTTAACGTTTAAGAAATGGAAACCAGATGCAACCTAACCAAATGACATCTGTAAAAGCTTTGTGGTATAAAAGGGGGCTCGGAATCTTTCAGTCCTGGGATGGGAATCTATGGAATTCCAGATGACCTCAGCTTCCCAGGGCAGTGTCTGGGAGGAGATTATCCCCAAGAGAATCAGGAAGGTCTCTGACAAGAGGGGGCAGGGAGGCGGGCAGGATAAGAGTGTCTTTGCCCCTGGGAGGGCCCACAACCTCAGGCTTCTGCTCCAGCTCTGCACTGCTTCAGGACAAAGCACGTCACTTTTCTAGTGCTCTGACCTCAGTCGTGTCTGACTCTTTGTGACCCCGTGGAGTATAGCCTGCTAGGGTCCTCTGTTTGTGGAATTCTCCAGGCAAGAATACTGGAGTGGGTTGCCATTTCCTTCTCCAGGGGATCTTCCCAATACAGGGATTGAGCCACACAGAGAGAACTCCGTCTGATAAGATTCCCTCCTTATAAGCAAGGTCATGTCACTAAAGAGTAGATCAACTCTGGGTGTGTAGCGACAGCAAATAACTTCTGCTCCAATGAAAGCAAAATCAATGCTCATGTTCAATGATTTAAATAGTCTTCTGTTTTGAACAATCCTCAATAAAGTCCCACAAGTATGTGGATGTATAGATGTAAAGGAGGGGCAGAAACTCAGCGTGTCGGGGGTGGGAAAGTGGGAGAGATCAGACAGACTGTGTGTTTATAATTTGCTCCTGATCCTTGTCTGGAGCAAGAGATATTCTTAGATCCTTTTCTTGAGGTAAAAGAGAAAGACTGAGAAATCTCCTAGAAATAATTTTAGGTAACCACAACTATTTTTATCTCAACGTTCAGGAGCTAGCGTTTAATTTAAGGACAGAAATGAAAACAGTATTTAAAAAAAATGTCAGTTGTATGTTTTGATTTTCTTTTTAAAAATTCTCTCCAGAAGCAAGATTTGCTTAGTCATAGAAGCCAGTGATGTCTTCTTAAAAGGAGTTTAAATCTGTAGCAGAACATTATTAAGAAAAGTTAAGCCCATTGTCAAATGAAAATGAAATCTACAATGATAAAGCTGGCGTTAACGTTTAAGAAATGGAAACCAGATGCAACCTAACCAAATGACATCTGTAAAAGCTTTGTGGTATAAAAGGGGGCTCGGAATCTTTCAGTCCTGGGATGGGAATCTATGGAATTCCAGATGACCTCAGCTTCCCAGGGCAGTGTCTGGGAGGAGATTATCCCCAAGAGAATCAGGAAGGTCTCTGACAAGAGGGGGCAGGGAGGCGGGCAGGATAAGAGTGTCTTTGCCCCTGGGGAGGGGCCCACAACCTCAGGCTTCTGCTCCAGCTCTGCACTGCTTCAGGACAAAGCACGTCACTTTTCTAGTGCTCTGACCTCAGTCGTGTCTGACTCTTTGTGACCCCGTGGAGTATAGCCTGCTAGGGTCCTCTGTTTGTGGAATTCTCCAGGCAAGAATACTGGAGTGGGTTGCCATTTCCTTCTCCAGGGGATCTTCCCAATACAGGGATTGAACCTGCATTTCCTGTGTCTCCTGCCTTGGCAGGCAGATTCTTTACTGCTGAACCACCTGGGAGCAAACACATATCCATGTTCCTTCAGAGGCCATACAGTCTTGCTGCACAAATGCCTAACAGTGGAGCCTGGTCCAGCATCCGGTCAGAGCCCTGTGGGGACCTCCCTCCATCCACAGGGAAATGCCACATCTTAACATTGCCCCTCCTCTTCCCCTGCTCCTTCCCTGGGGACACTGGTCCTCCAGACTTCTCACGTCCGTTGTTGTGTTTTTGCTAAAGATGCAGAAGAGACGGAAGTGAGGGTGAAAGTATGAGAATGAGAGTTCATAATTACCTTTCTTTGGATTTTTGTCACCACCTCAAGTGCTGCCATGTACTCCAACACGGAGCAGATTCATGGGAGGCCAAGAATCGGTCTGCCCTTGGGGTATCCTGCACCAGCTCAATGAGAGTGGAGAACAAGGTGCTGATTTCAAACACAGCCTTTCTCTTCTTCACAGCACACCTAAGTTAGACACTTAGCCGTTGGTACAAAAATTAAGAAAATCAAAACTTCAGGGCTTCCCTGGTGGTCCAGTGGTTAAGCATCCACCTGCCAATGCAAGAGACAGGGGTTTTATCTCTGCTCCAGGAAGATCCCACATGCCTTTTGCTGGGCAGCTAAGCCGGTGAACCACAACTACTGAGCCTGCACTCTAGAGCCCGGAAGCCACAACTACTGGAGTCCTCACACCCCAGAGCTCAGGTTCCTCAACAAGAGAAGCCCCCACAATGAGAAGGCCCCATCGCGACTAGAGAGTAACCATTCTCTACCATTCGAGAAAGCCTTTGAAAGCAAAGAAGACCCAGCACATTTTAAATATTTCTAAAACCTCCTTTCAAGTTACTTTGAAAAGCTAAAGAAAACCCAGCATCTAAATATCTAATGTAGTGCGGGATCTCCCTCCCTCAGGACAAAAGCACGCCACTTTTCTAGTGCTCTGACCTCAGTCGTGTCTGACTCTTTGTGACCCCGTGGAGTATAGCCTGCTAGGGTCCTCTGTTTGTGGAATTCTCCAGGCAAGAATACTGGAGTGGGTTGCCATTTCCTTCTCAGGGATCTTCCCAATACAGGGATTGAACCTGCATTTCCTGTGTCTCCTGCCTTGGCAGGCAGATTCTTTACTGCTGAACCACCTGGGAGCAAACACATATCCATGTTCCTTCAGAGGCCATACAGTCTTGCTGCACAAATGCCTAACAGTGGAGCCTGGTCCAGCATCCGGTCAGAGCCCTGTGGGGACCTCCCTCCATCCACAGGGAAATGCCACATCTTAACATTGCCCCTCCTCTTCCCCTGCTCCTTCCCTGGGGACACTGGTCCTCCAGACTTCTCACGTCCGTTGTTGTGTTTTTGCTAAAGATGCAGAAGAGACGGAAGTGAGGGTGAAAGTATGAGAATGAGAGTTCATAATTACCTTTCTTTGGATTTTTGTCACCACCTCAAGTGCTGCCATGTACTCCAACACGGAGCAGATTCATGGGAGGCCAAGAATCGGTCTGCCCTTGGGGTATCCTGCACCAGCTCAATGAGAGTGGAGAACAAGGTGCTGATTTCAAACACAGCCTTTCTCTTCTTCACAGCACACCTAAGTTAGACACTTAGCCGTTGGTACAAAAATTAAGAAAATCAAAACTTCAGGGCTTCCCTGGTGGTCCAGTGGTTAAGCATCCACCTGCCAATGCAAGAGACAGGGGTTTTATCTCTGCTCCAGGAAGATCCCACATGCCTTTTGCTGGGCAGCTAAGCCGGTGAACCACAACTACTGAGCCTGCACTCTAGAGCCCGGAAGCCACAACTACTGGAGTCCTCACACCCCAGAGCTCAGGTTCCTCAACAAGAGAAGCCCCCACAATGAGAAGGCCCCATCGCGACTAGAGAGTAACCATTCTCTACCATTCGAGAAAGCCTTTGAAAGCAAAGAAGACCCAGCACATTTTAAATATTTCTAAAATCTCCTTTCAAGTTACTTTAAGACCCAAAATAGCTAACTGCATATTCTGCAAACATCCCTGAGCATCTAAATATCTAATGTAGTGCATGAACTTGGGAGCCAGATTGCCTGTGTCAAGTCCTGACACTAAATCACTCACTAGGGTGACCCTGGGTGAGTTGAATCAGTCTTGGCCACAGTTGCTCACCCGGGAATAACAGTAATATCTACCTTCAGGGGTTGTTGCAAGGATTACATGAAGCCTGGAATACAGTAACTACTATGTAACGGGTTGATTTTATTACTAATATTAACAAAATGAGGGATCTCCTTGGGGAAAATGAGGTTGATGAAATATGGAAAAACACAATTACCTATTCTATGGGTGGGGCTTATATTAATGTAACCTTTTTGGTGGGTGATTTGGCATTGTTCAATGCCAAACTTTCCCAAGTTCATGCACTAAAACGTTATGCTTCCCTATCTGTTACAGCTGACAAAAAGAAATAAATATCTAATGTGCTTGCGAAAAAGATAAATGCTGCTGAAAGAGATGAACTTGATGATTGTTTTAGGTTCATAAACTTGTACTGTGATTATTATTTATGATTTTTTTAATGAAGACAAAGATCAGCAGCATTACTCATCAGATTTAGATGGCAGTGAGATTTTAGCTCCGCATCACTGGCTTAGGAAAGAGCATCACAGACAGACTCTCTGTTCTCAATGCATTTACATTTTGCTCTTTATTATATGTATTTTTCCCTTACAACTAAAATATCACAGAATTCCTGAAGAAAGACCGCAAATTTGAAAAGGGCTATGATTTCATAAACGATTAGACTGTATTCTAGAAATCCAAACATTATCTTGTTCCTTTGTTTTCTTTCTTGTAGCTTAATTATACACCACAAAGACTCTGCAGAAGCAGCTTATTAACTAAATACGTAGAGATCAACCCCACGTGAAAACATGCCTCCATGTGTGTTTTCTTAATCTGTCTCAGCAGAGAGTACACGTGGTAATAAGACTTCGTGGCCCTTGAATTGCAGCAGAACATTCTCATGTCAACAAAGCAGCGTGTTTACTTTGTGGAGGATAAACATAGACTTCCACAGGTTGGAGTTGGGGGTGGGGGACTCTGCCTTCTCCCAGAGGCTGCCAGATGCTGCCTCCAGGACCACTGACACGTGGACTATGTGAGGTCGTTTTCTCTCTTACCTCTGCTTTCTGAGCTCCAGGGCATCCCAGACTCCTGTACTTCCATGTTACAAGCCGTAACAGGAAGTGGTTTGCACAGAAAGAAAATATGCTGTAATACAGCTTCATCCTCACTTTTGATGGGTTTGTGGGAGGCAGTTATGACTACCTCCACTTGCTTTTGTAGGAGACAGACAGGGAAGGAGGTCTCTGGGGGAATTAGAGATTTCTCTCAGCTGGGGACCTCTGTCCAACTCCTGAAATGCAGGCCTGAGAATCAAGTTATTCCACCTGGGAACCCGTAGGGCTCCTCATAGTTTCTACTTGAGTCTCTCATGTGACAGTTTGATAAGTGTTCACATTCTTATTTATTTCTCGTGGTTTCAAGAGGGACAAACAGACTCACCCCCTAAGTTAAAACCTTCTGCAATCTTTCTCATGGATTTCTCCTATGAAGTATATTCAACAAGCAACTAAAATTCTATAAAAACACTTGCTTTTTGCAAACCAAGTTTTCATATCTCTAGGGTTTTTAAAAAAGTATGTATCCAGGGGCTTCCCTGGTGGTCCAATGGGCAAAGAGTCCACCTTGCAGTGCAAGGGGCACCGGTTCGATCCCTGGTCCGGGAAGATCCCACCTGCCGTGGAGCAGCTAGACCGGTGTGTCCAATTAGAGCCAGCACTCTGGAGGCATGCACCCAGAGCTGGTGCTCTGCAATGAAAGAGGCCACTGTAACGGGAGGCCCACACAGGCCAAAGAATAAAGATCGATGAAAATAAATAAATAAGCAATAACAGAGACCAAATTTTAGAAAAAAGAAAAGAAAATGGCATCTAAATTAAAGTGAATTTCTGAGGAAAAAAGCTATAAAGATAGCTAAGACAAATAGGTAAAAAAAATTAATACTGTAATATTAAAGTGGCATTTATTTGAGCAATTTTAGGCTTCAGGCCACTCTGCTGACCAGCTGCTCACCTGCTCACCTGCTCTTTACTTCTGTGAAGGCCCGGTTGTGCAGTTAAAGTCCTACTGAATTTCTAAAGAAAGTTGAAGCCACCTCATTTGGACCCCCAAAAATGAAGAAAATAGTATTAACTGTCCAAAATGTCTTTAACTTGAGACAAATCTGACACTGCATCTCTGGGAAAATACAGTTCATGTAATGTGGAGTTTTCATTCAGAATGTCCAAATTCAGGCACCAATAGCTAGTGGTTTCTAAAAGCGGAGGGTCATGAGGCGGCTCTGGTGGGAAGCGGGCACTCGGGCACGTAGGAGGGCTTTCCTCTACCTGTCCTTGAGCAGGGCGACTGAGATACCCTTGTCTCCATTTCTGCATTCATAAAGTCAGAAATAAAGCATGCTTCTACAGTTACTGAAGAACCTCCAATAGAAAGGTGGAGCAACCCACTGGCGCCTACAGAGCAGTACATCCGAGGATTAAAGACTCCAGAGAGCAAGGCCATTGCCGGAGAATAAATGGTTTCAAGTGCAACAGCAAATTACATGCAAATTAAAAATTAAATGTAATGTCCTTCTGCCAGACCCTCTGAAAATCTATGCCTGGGGTATTTGAACCTGAGGGCACATTCTTTTGAGAGTATATAAATTTGTTTAAAGCTATAGCTAGTTATAAATTATTGGTTGTGCATTTTAAAATGCCTGGTGGTCCAATGGGAAAAGAGTCCACCTTGCAGTGCAAGGCACCGTTCGATCCCTGGTCCGGGAAGATCCCACCTGCCGTGGAGCAGCTAGACCGTGTGTCCAATTAGAGCCAGCACTCTGGAGGCATGCACCCAGAGCTGGTGCTCTGCAATGAAAGAGGCCACTGTAACGGGAGGCCCACACAGGCCAAAGAATAAAGATCGATGAAAATAAATAAATAAGCAATAACAGAGACCAAATTTTAGAAAAAAGAAAAGAAAATGGCATCTAAATTAAAGTGAATTTCTGAGGAAAAAAGCTATAAAGATAGCTAAGACAAATAGGTAAAAAAAATTAATACTGTAATATTAAAGTGGCATTTATTTGAGCAATTTTAGGCTTCAGGCCACTCTGCTGACCAGCTGCTCACCTGCTCACCTGCTCTTTACTTCTGTGAAGGCCCGGTTGTGCAGTTAAAGTCCTACTGAATTTCTAAAGAAAGTTGAAGCCACCTCATTTGGACCCCCAAAAATGAAGAAAATAGTATTAACTGTCCAAAATGTCTTTAACTTGAGACAAATCTGACACTGCATCTCTGGGAAAATACAGTTCATGTAATGTGGAGTTTTCATTCAGAATGTCCAAATTCAGGCACCAATAGCTAGTGGTTTCTAAAAGCGGAGGGTCATGAGGCGGCTCTGGTGGGAAGCGGGCACTCGGGCACGTAGGAGGGCTTTCCTCTACCTGTCCTTGAGCAGGGCGACTGAGATACCCTTGTCTCCATTTCTGCATTCATAAAGTCAGAAATAAAGCATGCTTCTACAGTTACTGAAGAACCTCCAATAGAAAGGTGGAGCAACCCACTGGCGCCTACAGAGCAGTACATCCGAGGATTAAAGACTCCAGAGAGCAAGGCCATTGCCGGAGAATAAATGGTTTCAAGTGCAACAGCAAATTACATGCAAATTAAAAATTAAATGTAATGTCCTTCTGCCAGACCCTCTGAAAATCTATGCCTGGGGTATTTGAACCTGGAGGGCACATTCTTTTCGAGAGTATATAAATTTGTTTAAAGCTATAGCTAGTTATAAATTATTGGTTGTGCATTTTAAAATGTTACAATTTAAGCTCAGTGGGTTAAGTGATGAGGCATGAAACCTTGGGAAGAATGTGGGTTACTTACTGTCAAGGTATCAAAGGTCATGTTAGAAGATCTACTGGAATTTTACTTTACCTGTGAGGCAACAAGGTCATGGAGTGAGCCCCTAACTGGAGTGAAATCTTTTAAATTACCTGTCTATAAAGTGAACCATTATCTCAGAATCAGAAATATAGGAGTTCATCGATGACTTAGTTGATTTTCAAGTTTTTGATAACATACTCCTTACTTTGAAAGGAATAATATGACTCAGGTGACTTTTATTTTAAAACACTTAGCAATTTCTGTAATCTTGAGCAGATCAGGCACTCACACTTATTATGACTTTTCGAAATGTGTGAATTTTTCAAAGACAGTGTTGGTTTTAAACAGAGCCCCTGGTCTTTAACTCTGGTCCCCTCAAAACTTGGGGGGTGTCCACTGCCCTTGAAGGTGAGCTCTCCAACTGCCTGCTGGAATGTGGTAGAGGGGACGCTGCCAGGTTCTATGTCCAGACTCTGGGGAACTGTCTTTCTCTCGAGGAAAGCCCAGCAGAGGACCCCTAGGAAGTAAGTGTAGCCCACAGCCCTCAGCCCAGTTCAGCTCCCAGCCAGCAGCACCCCACTCCAGCCAGCCACCATCTTAAGAGTGGGTTCTCTCAGGCCACCTCCCCAAATAAATTCCTGTCCCTGATTTGAGCCATTAGGTTTCTGGTGATTTGTTCTTCAGTCATCCACTAGCCTTGTCTCCATTTCTGCATTCATAAAGTCAGAAATAAAGCATGCTTCTACAGTTACTGAAGAACCTCCAATAGAAAGGTGGAGCAACCCACTGGCGCCTACAGAGCAGTACATCCGAGGATTAAAGACTCCAGAGAGCAAGGCCATTGCCGGAGAATAAATGGTTTCAAGTGCAACAGCAAATTACATGCAAATTAAAAATTAAATGTAATGTCCTTCTGCCAGACCCTCTGAAAATCTATGCCTGGGGTATTTGAACCTGAGGGCACATTCTTTTCGAGAGTATATAAATTTGTTTAAAGCTATAGCTAGTTATAAATTATTGGTTGTGCATTTTAAAATGTTACAATTTAAGCTCAGTGGGTTAAGTGATGAGGCATGAAACCTTGGGAAGAATGTGGGTTACTTACTGTCAAGGTATCAAAGGTCATGTTAGAAGATCTACTGGAATTTTACTTTACCTGTGAGGCAACAAGGTCATGGAGTGAGCCCCTAACTGGAGTGAAATCTTTTAAATTACCTGTCTATAAAGTGAACCATTATCTCAGAATCAGAAATATAGGAGTTCATCGATGACTTAGTTGATTTTCAAGTTTTTGATAACATACTCCTTACTTTGAAAGGAATAATATGACTCAGGTGACTTTTATTTTAAAACACTTAGCAATTTCTGTAATCTTGAGCAGATCAGGCACTCACACTTATTATGACTTTTCGAAATGTGTGAATTTTTCAAAGACAGTGTTGGTTTTAAACAGAGCCCCTGGTCTTTAACTCTGGTCCCCTCAAAACTTGGGGGGTGTCCACTGCCCTTGAAGGTGAGCTCTCCAACTGCCTGCTGGAATGTGGTAGAGGGGACGCTGCCAGGTTCTATGTCCAGACTCTGGGGAACTGTCTTTCTCTCGAGGAAAGCCCAGCAGAGGACCCCTAGGAAGTAAGTGTAGCCCACAGCCCTCAGCCCAGTTCAGCTCCCAGCCAGCAGCACCCCACTCCAGCCAGCCACCATCTTAAGAGTGGGTTCTCTCAGGCCACCTCCCCAAATAAATTCCTGTCCCTGATTTGAGCCATTAGGTTTCTGGTGATTTGTTCTTCAGTCATAGAGCAGAGCTGGGTACTGGGAAGCAGGATGCTGCTGTTAACAGTTGCCTAAACGTGGGCACTGGCTCTGGGACAATGGCAAGTAGATGCCACAAGGGCCTGGAGAAGAATTTTTGTAAAATGCTGAAATGCTTCAACCTGTCAGAAGTGAAGGACCCCCTGCATACCCTTTCCCAGGTATCTTCTAGTAAACAACTCACTCCCTGCTCCACAAAGACCATCGCTGGGGGAGTTAGTGGTAAAGCTGACTTTTCATTCCTTCTATTTGTTAAAGTTTGTCCTTTTGTTTCCAAGTTCCCAAAATGTAAGCGCAGAGTCACTTTCAAAGTCTGTAGGAGAAGCGGGAGGCTTTGCCTTCCTCTCTCTGAGTCACTTGTCTTTTCTCCCCACCTAGATGTCTTGATCTTGCAGGACTCCGTCCCAGGCCCTCCAGGATTTGTGAAAGCCTCACCTTTTGCTTCCTGTAAGAACTCAGGCAGGTTCGTGCGGGAGCACATTCAGGGCGGTTCAGAAGACCGCGTGCACAGCTAGCTAATGAGATGTCGCAGCCCTGCGGGGGCTCGGGGCCACGGGCAGAGCCATGAGCGAAGAGCCGGCTTCAGGGGGAGCTACAGCCGTGACACCGAACACTCCCCATGGCGAGCGACCGCGGGATGAAAGAAGCCGTCCCTGCCTGGCCTAGATTTCAGATGTCTCTGTTCAGACCTGAATGCTACAGCCTGGCAGGCAGCTAACACTTTTTCTCTTTTAAGAAATAAAAATGGATCCAGCAAAACGGGAAATCCAAAAATAGGAATCGGTCATCTAATCAGAAAGATACCCCACCAGCCTGGTAGGGTTCATGTGTGGACCGTGTGCTTGCAATGTTTTCTTTTTTTTTTTTTTTTAAAGGTAAAAGAAAGAAAAAAGATTCTTTTATTTGGTGTTTGGTTCATTTGTTCAGAGGCTCCTCTCCGAAAGCCTTAAAAAGAGACAGCCCATTGTGTGTTTGAGGTCTTTTAAAAATCACCCTGTATTATTTGAGAGAAAAATCAGTGGGAAACTTTTTCTGCAAAAGGGGGTTTAATTTTATCCTCTGAGCACCAGCACCAGCGATGACTAAAGTAACCAACACTAAATAAAGGGGGAAAAAAAAGAGATAAATCAATCTGTTTTACAGAGTCCAAAAATGCACGTTAAATTTGCAGAACCGCTCCTTAAGTAAGAGTCTTTCAGCATTGAAGATGTTTGTCTAATGAGTTTTTCTTAGAGCACAATTTCATGGAATTTTTATGGCCAAAAAATTCCCTGCCTGTTTATCCCCTGAGCTGCCTTCCTTGTTCAGGATAGTGTGGAGTGAAAGTCCTGCATGGTCGACATGCAGCGTGGAAGGTGTTACAGGCAGATCTCTCAATGATTATAAGAACCCATGCCAGGTGCCAAGCACCATGCAAGTGCTTGATATTGATTACCTGATTTAGCCTTCACAGCCAGCCAAGAGCAGAGTAACATCGTGACTTTACGGAGGAACAACCTGAGACAGAATATTTCCATCCCTCTCCAAGGACCCAGAGTCAGAAGAAGCAGGGTGAGGGGTTCCACTCAGGGGGTCTCTACAGGGAGACCCACCCCTGCCCACCCTCTCTCCTCCTTCGAGATAGTCAAGGATTTTCCTCCCTCATGACCAAACCTCAACCTCTCCATGGGTACTTTGTCACTCAGTCATGTCTGACTTTTTATGACCCCGTGGACTACAGCCTGCCAGGCTCCTCTGACCATGGGGGATTCTCCAGGCAAGAATACTGAAGTGGGTTGCCATGCCCTCCTCCAGGGATCTTCCCAACCCAGGGATGGAACCCAGGTCTCTCACATTGCAGGCAGATTCTTCACCATTTGAGCCGCCGGGGAAGTCACTGTACTCCATAAAGAAGCCAAAGATTTCTTTCCAAAAAAAAAAAAAAAAATCCTCAGCTTTGGGCTCTGAGTGTCTTCCACATGGTAAGTGCCATACAGATGGGAATTTTGCCTCCTATGGTTCTGATTGACCTCCAACACCTTCCTGGTAGGCAGCTGCTTAAGAAGTATTTGTTAATGACGAATTGAGGAGTGGCTGTTTTACCTGTCCAGATCCAGTCCTTAATCTAGCTCACCTTGCAGGTCAGTGCATTTGATTTAAACACTCACTCATAGTGAGGTGAAAAGGAAGGTTGATTCGTTTGGGACTTTTAGGATTGGGTTTCTACAAAGGTGGTAGAAGACTGAGTAAACAAGAACTTTAAGGTTTATAAATTTATCCTCTTTAATTAAATGAAAAAGTTTTACTTGAAGCTTTTCTTTCCTACTTAGAGCACAATTTCATGGAATTTTTATGGCCAAAAAATTCCCTGCCTGTTTATCCCCTGAGCTGCCTTCCTTGTTCAGGATAGTGTGGAGTGAAAGTCCTGCATGGTCGACATGCAGCGTGGAAGGTGTTACAGGCAGATCTCTCAATGATTATAAGAACCCATGCCAGGTGCCAAGCACCATGCAAGTGCTTGATATTGATTACCTGATTTAGCCTTCACAGCCAGCCAAGAGCAGAGTAACATCGTGACTTTACGGAGGAACAACCTGAGACAGAATATTTCCATCCCTCTCCAAGGACCCAGAGTCAGAAGAAGCAGGGTGAGGGGTTCCACTCAGGGGGTCTCTACAGGGAGACCCACCCCTGCCCACCCTCTCTCCTCCCTCGAGATAGTCAAGGATTTTCCTCCCCCTCATGACCAAACCTCAACCTCTCCATGGGTACTTTGTCACTCAGTCATGTCTGACTTTTTATGACCCCGTGGACTACAGCCTGCCAGGCTCCTCTGACCATGGGGGATTCTCCAGGCAAGAATACTGAAGTGGGTTGCCATGCCCTCCTCCAGGGATCTTCCCAACCCAGGGATCGAAGCCAGGTCTCTCACATTGCAGGCAGATTCTTCACCATTTGAGCCGCCGGGGAAGTCACTGTACTCCATAAAGAAGCCAAAGATTTCTTTCCAAAAAAAAAAAAAAAAAATCCTCAGCTTTGGGCTCTGAGTGTCTTCCACATGGTAAGTGCCATACAGATGGGAATTTTGCCTCCTATGGTTCTGATTGACCTCCAACACCTTCCTGGTAGGCAGCTGCTTAAGAAGTATTTGTTAATGACGAATTGAGGAGTGGCTGTTTTACCTGTCCAGATCCAGTCCTTAATCTAGCTCACCTTGCAGGTCAGTGCATTTGATTTAAACACTCACTCATAGTGAGGTGAAAAGGAAGGTTGATTCGTTTGGGACTTTTAGGATTGGGTTTCTACAAAGGTGGTAGAAGACTGAGTAAACAAGAACTTTAAGGTTTATAAATTTATCCTCTTTAATTAAATGAAAAAGTTTTACTTGAAGCTTTTCTTTCCTACTTTTAATAGATGGCATAACTTCTTTAGAAATGGAAGATAAAATTCCAAGTGGGCTCATTATTCTCCTTTTCTGTCTGTGTCTAACATCTGGAGTTTGAACTACACTGGAACATGTTCATCTTTTTTTTCACTGTTATGTACAATAAAAGTAGAAAGGAAAGGAACAAAAAAAAAAAGAGGACTGAAAGTAAAAATGAAAGGAAGGAAGAAGGAAAAGCTTCATGTTACCAAATATAACAGGAGCACAAAGATGACATAATTTCTCTCTCTAGGCCCATCCTGGTCTTCAGCCGCTAAGAACATGGATGGCCCACATATTTTCATAAAGATGTTCTTACCCTTATTGGAAGCCATATTCCCTATATTTTCTATTTTATTCCCATCCTATTCGGTTATATTATGATATTTCATGATATTTCATGATATTTCAATCTATTACATTCTACTCCATTGTACGTTAAGACATTGCTTTATCACCCACTAAATTAAATTACTAATGTGGCATGTCTTTTTTGATAGTCTACCAGAGGCTGAAACTGATATTTCCAAAGTAAAACTAACTCAAACAAAATGAAACCGAAAAAACACGGTCACATTTCTGTGCAACCACTGTGGAAATCAGGCTGTTCCCTTTTAATCAGCTCCATTTCCACTCTTTAGCATCTTGTTTTGTCGATTTGTCTTTTCATCCCCAGGGACACAAGCTACAATGATTGTAAGGCTAAGCTTAAATCTCATGATAAACACAGAAGAAATCTTTCTCAAAGTTTTGCTGAGATTCGGTATTTATTAGAAGCATGTGGTCACAGACACCTGTTTCATGAGCAGAGGCCCTTTTGCAGTCAAGAGCTGCTCAGAAATGTTGAGCTGAATTAGGCACAGTGTACATGTCCTGAAATGAATCAAACACTGCACCAAGCAATTGCCAATGAAAACCACACATCCATCTGTTCACTTTGTGACTCAGACACTCATGGAAAGCTCCAGTTAACACTTTACCACTAAGAGATGGGGCATCCTGGTGACTCAGTGGTTAATAAAAGCGGTAGTCCACATGGGTAAGTCTAGACACACTAGTTTATGACTTGCTTGGAGATAGCTACAGAAATCCACAGAATGGCTAACTTTAAAATCAGTTGTTATGGCAACAACTGTAAACAACAGCTTGACTACTAGCTGGAGAATAGGTTGAGATCTTCTGTGTAACTAGCGAGGTTTGTTAATCAGGCGAGGGGAAGACTCTCCCATGAGCCAAGGTCCAGGGACTGTCAGAGTATTTACAACTCAAACATCTGCCCAGTGCACGACTGAATGCATGACTAGAATGTTTTTAGAGTTTTTCACTAGATGTCAAGAGCCATGAATCCAAACTTCTTACAATTCTAAGGCACAGTGGCAAACCCTGAGAAGTTTCCTCCGGTGCTCATATTATTTCTGGACCAGTTACATCAGGACCCATGGGCCTCTCAATGTCCAATAATTTCTCTTCTGTAACTCAGAAGTCATCATTCAACAGGTCAGCTTCACATGTCCTGGGCCTGCTCATGGCATTCTTTTCTTCCTGGAATCTTGTACACAAATGTGAACAAATGATCTCTCATTATTTTTCCCATTTTATTGTTCACTATTTTTGCCCATTGGCCTAACCCCTTCTCCACATCAATTGTTCTCTTCTCTATAGAGACTGATTGTTGTTCTTTTATTTCCTTTTTCCTAGTGCTCCATAGAAACAGCACCCCTGGCTTTTAACTTCACAAATGACTGCTCAGAATAGACCCTCCATTTTGAAGCTAAATGTGAAGAGAAGTGACAACTGCCAGGAAAGATCTCTTCTGCTTTCTTTCAGAATCTCCTTTTATCCTGCTAATGGGACATGGATGTGATGGCAAGCACTCCAGCTGCCTTTCTGGACCATGAGGATGAGGCCTGCACCTCAGAGACAGCACAGTCTAGATGTCTCAGGACTTCATGAAACTGAGATGCCCAGCGAGGTCTGGGTCACTGACATCCATGGTTTTATGTGTGGCCACCCTTTCAGTGGGTCAGCGTCTGGGGTGAAAAGAGTAAAGCTTGATGGTGGTTCAAGATGCCACACCATGCGCAGCATTCAGCTGCATGGCTGCTGTTCTCTAGAGCCAGGCCAGGCAGGGGGAGCGGGGGGCCAAGGCAGTTCCAGGAACTGAAGGCAGAGGGGCGGCTGTCCACTGTGTTCAGTCCATCCCAGGCACATTTTACACAAAGTTGGGATAGGGCCTTGATTTTTTTTTCTCTCTTTAATGCTCTATTTTCCTGCTAGCATTTAACATTCACTGATACTCATTCACTCTGTTTTTAACAAACACGTTTATTGTGTGCCATTCCTCATAAATGCATTCCGCTATCTTTATCATCTAAGCTTTCAAGTTAGCCTTCGCCTTTTATCACGGTGAACTCTTTCAAAGTCAATATTAACACAGCATCCGTTAATCAAATTGTCTTTTTATTGACCTTGCATTTGATGTATGAAATCGTTCCTGATGAATGGTAACATTTCGCCTTATTCGAGATGAACGCCACTTCTGTTTTCAAAGAACTTTCCAACATCTTTCCTCTGAAACTTACTTTTACATCAGCTCTGGAGACCTTGTTACCATTCCTGTAACTCAGAAGTCATCATTCAACAGGTCAGCTTCACATGTCCTGGGCCTGCTCATGGCATTCTTTTCTTCCTGGAATCTTGTACACAAATGTGAACAAATGATCTCTCATTATTTTTCCCATTTTATTGTTCACTATTTTTGCCCATTGGCCTAACCCCTTCTCCACATCAATTGTTCTCTTCTCTATAGAGACTGATTGTTGTTCTTTTATTTCCTTTTTCCTAGTGCTCCATAGAAACAGCACCCCTGGCTTTTAACTTCACAAATGACTGCTCAGAATAGACCCTCCATTTTGAAGCTAAATGTGAAGAGAAGTGACAACTGCCAGGAAAGATCTCTTCTGCTTTCTTTCAGAATCTCCTTTTATCCTGCTAATGGGACATGGATGTGATGGCAAGCACTCCAGCTGCCTTTCTGGACCATGAGGATGAGGCCTGCACCTCAGAGACAGCACAGTCTAGATGTCTCAGGACTTCATGAAACTGAGATGCCCAGCGAGGTCTGGGTCACTGACATCCATGGTTTTATGTGTGGCCACCCTTTCAGTGGGTCAGCGTCTGGGGTGAAAAGAGTAAAGCTTGATGGTGGTTCAAGATGCCACACCATGCGCAGCATTCAGCTGCATGGCTGCTGTTCTCTAGAGCCAGGCCAGGCAGGGGGAGCGGGGGGCCAAGGCAGTTCCAGGAACTGAAGGCAGAGGGGCGGCTGTCCACTGTGTTCAGTCCATCCCAGGCACATTTTACACAAAGTTGGGATAGGGCCTTGATTTTTTTTTCTCTCTTTAATGCTCTATTTTCCTGCTAGCATTTAACATTCACTGATACTCATTCACTCTGTTTTTAACAAACACGTTTATTGTGTGCCATTCCTCATAAATGCATTCCGTCTATCTTTATCATCTAAGCTTTCAAGTTAGCCTTCGGCCTTTTTATCACGGTGAACTCTTTCAAAGTCAATATTAACACAGCATCCGTTAATCAAATTGTCTTTTTTATTGACCTTGCATTTGATGTATGAAATCGTTCCTGATGAATGGTAACATTTCGTCTTATTCGAGATGAACGTCCACTTCTGTTTTCAAAGAACTTTCCAACATCTTTCCTCTGAAACTTACTTTTACATCAGCTCTGGAGACTTCAGACTCCGAGCTTCTCAGCAAAGGATGTGAAACAGTATCTGAGTTGCTGCCGCCAAGTAAGGGCTCCGTTTGATGTTGACCTGTTACTGGGAAGACCACATCAAAGCTTTCCCAATGCCTGCTGGCCTGGGATCCATGAGCAGAACCACACTGGGAGGAATATGTGGAGGTAGAAGTCGCTCCTGATTGAAACCATGGGCAACAGAAGCTCCTTCGTGGAGCAGCAGTGGCGTCTGTCAGCCGTGCTCTGGGGACTCCCCAAAGCTCCGTGCTCCTATCTTGACACCCTCTCCTCTTGAGTACACCTCCTAGTTTTCACATGGGGTGGCACGGAATCTGGTTTTGTAATAACAGGAAGAAAACATAAGAGTGGATGTGTGCTCAGGTATCTTAAACTTTCATATTTTAAATAGGGAGTTGTGTGTTTTTGCAGAAAAGACGGAGGATGGTGATGGAGAACCTCCGTTCATGCAGGCCCAAAGGTTGACCAGGTGTTTCCTTGACATGCTGACACACACCTGCTGTGTCCTGGACCATGTTGGGGTTCCCAGGAGAGGCTCTCCGCACCAAAGAGCCTCCCCTGTGAACCCCACAGGTCCCAGAGGCAGAGAGATGGTCAGCTCCCCTCATGTTGCAGATGAGGAATCTGGGCCCCTGACCAACAAGGGGAGCATCTGAAGCAGGCAGCATTGGCTTCTGCAGGGACAGGCGACCCTGGGATCCTGGATCTGGGCAGGTGCTTCCTCCTGCTCCCCCTGTTCAGGTGGTGGTTCTCCCAACATCCCTGGGTCCCAGGCAGCGTTCTCCAGAGTCCATCACTAGGATGCATGAGCCCCAAGGCTTCGACACACAATAAGAACCCAAGTCTGGCCGCGATAAAAGGGGCCTCTCCCTTACAGGCTCCCCAGAGTTAGCTGCCTCTGTCACTGGGACCCTGGGCTCAAGGTCAGCCAGTGGAATTTCATAGTTCTGGTCAAGTCTGGGCTGGCCAGACTCAACAGATCAGTCCTTCATTGCTTCATTGTATTTATTTTTTATTTGATTATACTATATTTTACTTTATTTAATATTTTATTCTCCTTTACATTTTACTGTATTTTACTTTATTGTGTTATACTATACTTTATTATATTATGTTTGGGTTACTGCTTTATATTTTATTTTACATTTTCACTATTATTTTATTATATTTTATTACTCTGTTTTGTTTTACTTAATCATATTTTACTTTGTTTTGTTGACTTTTTCATTCTTTATTTTTTAGTTTATCTAAGTTCACATTTGCTACTTTACTTCAGGCACCCAGAGGCTCCCATTCCTCAGGGAATCTCCTAGCAGGCCCTGACCTGGCCCTGACCTGGGCCTCCAGTCCCTGACTGCAGGGTCACTGAAGCTGGACAAGCCTCGTGTTTCACAAGAGAGAACATCCTTCAGTTAAGTGATAAGTGAATAGATCAAGCCAAAACCCAAAATAGCCAACCTGCCTTTTCAGGAAAAAATAAACAAATTATGGAAATGGGTTTTCCCCATGGATCTCTGTGAGCTGCAGACCTGGCTTCCTGAGGTGCAGCAAGAGGCGACACGTGACAGTGTGGGTATGGGGGGAGGGGTGGGCAGGCCACAGCTCTTCAGGAGTGGATGGAGCCTGGGAGGGAGCAGAAAGTGCAGAGGCTCTGGCCTCTGTGCAGCTGCTGGAGGGGAGGCAGGGCCAGAGAAGTAAGAGACTGGGCTGACGGGTAGAAACAGCAGAATCCAGGACCCAGAATCCAAGGCAGGAGACCCGGAACCCAGGAGACTGAGGAAGCAGGACCCAGGACCAAGGCAGGACCCAGACATAGGGCCAAGGAGAAGTCGGGAGTGTGGTACATGGGAGGGAGGTACATGCCAGAGAAAGCATGTCCAGCAGGCACACATAGGAAGTGTAGATACCCACTGAGCGGAGGGCAGGTGAGCTACGACCTCAGAGAAGGTTGAAGTAGCCCACGGCTGGGAAGGTAGACTGCTGGCCATCAGGAGGTGCACCTACAGGGACGACTCTATTCATCGAAGGTTGACCCATGTCTGTTTCATAGAAAGTATGACATTGTTCAGGTCTCTTCCACGCTCACACTTTATGAAGTGACATCTGTCTGGGTCACAGTGTCTGCTATGACACAGTAGCCCCGAAGGATGGTGTGAAGAGTTGGGACCTTGGGTCTAGGACAGCAAAGCGCCTCTACTGGCTGCTAGGGACACAGCCTAAGTCGCTTTCCTACTCCTGGAGTCTGGAAGCCACTAGTCCCTTCTGCTCTGACTAAGGCAGAACCGTCCAAGGGAAGCAAAGACACATGAGGAAGTGCGGGTCAGCCTGCTTGTGAGGAGCAAGTCCTGGGTCCTGCGCCACAGGCTCCAGGTCCTGGTTCTACACATCAGGGCCTGGTCCTGGATCCTGCATTATGAGTCCAGGGTCTTGGTTCTGATCATGGTTCATTACCCTGGCCCTGGTCCTGGTTCTGGATCCTTGTTATGGTTCTGGGTTCTAGGCTCTTTCCTTTCCTACAGCTAGGAGCCTTAAAGCAAATGACTTTCCCCAGTCCTCAGAAGCCTGGACCATCTCCATTTTTACAAAAAAAGAGACCAATCTCTCCCTTCTCAAAGGAAAATGCCACCTCAGTGGTACAAGGCACTGCCCTCAGGGGTGCGCAGGGCTGGTGGGTGGGGGGATGGTAATTCTCTCTCCTCCCCCTGAGGCTGCCCGGGATCCCAGGTCCCCTCCAGCACAGTAATGTGACTCTCACCGCCAGTACCACAGGCACAGAATCAGGGTCCCCGAGGTTGATGTAAATGAATATTGTTGAACTGATTTGAAAAGAAAATGTTTGACTCTTTCCATAGATCTTGATCAATGCAGTGTTCACACAGCTACATGTGTCTTAAAATTTTCAAGGACCCGTTCCCCTCTCCCCTCCCCGAGGCATTGGTTGCTAAGTGGAGGTGGGGACTCTGGAAAAGAACCCATGCGGCAGGAATCAGTCACTTGGAGTTCGGAGCCCCTCGGCAGTGCCGGCAAAGGGAATACCTAAATGCCTCCATGAGCCCAATGGGATTGCAGTCATCAGATATCAGGGTTTGTGTATTTTCTGAATGATGGTGGGAACACTCAACAGCCAGCTTCTCTCCCCCTCTGTTCCTGTTAGAGTTTTATTCTCAGAGTAAATTTACACTGGTCCCACTTGTGCTGGGGCCCAGGCTGTGTCTGCACTTTCATTACAAACCGTGTTTACTGAAGGTTTACAACTTGGCTGCCAAAACCAATTGGCACCAAAACGGGACACTTGGCATGAGCCGTTTGGCATCGACATTGCCCGGAAGCGGTTTTTCTATCTCAATCTGAGAAAAACAGGCGAGGTCATTTTCAAGTTATTTGTGTTATTCATGCATAAATAAAATGAAGGCTGACGGCTTCAAAGCATTGTTTGCTTTGCACTCCTCAAAAATAGATGCAATCCAAGAAAAGTAACATTTGGCTACTCCAAATTTGGTTACTACAAATACTGCATGACGAACTGTAAAAAAAAAATGGAGGGAAAAAAAGTGAGCTGAAGTACATTAAATAGAAAGGGAAAATGGAAGTGTTTCAAAAGTTCCTTTGTGTCAGAGAGTCAGAGTTAGGAGAGATATTATTAGATGATCTACGGGATCTGGACCCCATTTAGAGATGCCCAGGGATTCCAAATTAAAAGCATAAACAAACTGAAGACAGGCTTTCAAATAAAACAAAATTTAGTGAAAAACTGAGACACACAGTAACTCAGAATTTAAGGTAACTAAATCTCTGATGGTCAAGCAAGAAATAAATGATTTTTAAATGTGTTGTCTAAGAGCAGAGGCCTATAAAAAATAAATAAAAAACAAAAGTAGATGGTAGAAAAAAGATGTAGGCACTTCCCTGGTGGTCCATTGGTTAAGACTTTGCTTTCTAACACATAAGGATGTGGGTTCGACTCCTGGTGAGAGAGCTAAGATTCCATGTGCTTGTGGAAAAAAAAAAACCATAAAGCAGAAGCAATACTGTAATAAATTCAGTAAAAATTTACCAAAAAAAAAAAGAGGAGTATGTGAACAGCACCTTAAAATGTATTGACTTTAAAAAACAAATGTCTCTATCATTTGATATCCAGTTGATGTCAGTGTCTGAGGTCCCTTTGCCCATCTGTGTACGGCCCGAAAAGTTTAAAATTCAGTCTATGGGCTGTATGGGCTGGTGAATTCCAGCTCCAGCATCAGCCTCTACAGGGGAACATGCTGGCCTAGCCCCCGCTCTGAGGAAAACCCTCGGACTG
The DNA here is from genome assembly GCA_022376925.1 of Tragulus kanchil. Classification (NCBI taxonomy): domain Eukaryota; kingdom Metazoa; phylum Chordata; class Mammalia; order Artiodactyla; family Tragulidae; genus Tragulus; species Tragulus kanchil. The sequence goes on along the minus strand of JAIOJX010000031.1, from coordinate 83,941,411 downwards.
ATTTAAAAGTCAGGCTTGACGTCAGTGGGTGCTGGCAGCACTTGCCCTGAGCTTTGCAAAGCGTGGGCAGAGGGGACTTTCACTCTTGCTGCCCTATCAGGGGAGAAATACAACCAAGCAAGTGAAACAGAAAGTGGAAGATAAATTGGAGAGGAAAGAAGGCAGTTCAGGGAAGAGGACGGCAGACCTCGGGCCCGTCAAGGACAAGCGCTCTTTGGGGTGTTTCTGAGGACAAGGAAGCTTTGCTTTGAGGGGACATGCCTTTCCTGTTGGTTTTCAGCTGCTGTTACTCCTCAGATCTAAGACAGGAAAACCCAGTGGGTTGTTTGTGGTAAGAAAATTAGTTCTAGGCAGACTGGGGAAAAGGCTGAAGTACATTAAATAGAAAGGGAAAATGGAAGTGTTTCAAAAGTTCCTTTGTGTCAGAGAGTCAGAGTTAGAGAGATATTATTAGATGATCTACGGGATCTGGACCCCATTTAGAGATGCCCAGGGATTCCAAATTAAAAGCATAAACAAACTGAAGACAGGCTTTCAAATAAAACAAAATTTAGTGAAAAACTGAGACACACAGTAACTCAGAATTTAAGGTAACTAAATCTCTGATGGTCAAGCAAGAAATAAATGATTTTTAAATGTGTTGTCTAAGAGCAGAGGCCTATAAAAAATAAATAAAAAACAAAAGTAGATGGTAGAAAAAAGATGTAGGCACTTCCCTGGTGGTCCATTGGTTAAGACTTTGCTTTCTAACACATAAGGATGTGGGTTCGACTCCTGGTGAGAGAGCTAAGATTCCATGTGCTTGTGGAAAAAAAAAAACCATAAAGCAGAAGCAATACTGTAATAAATTCAGTAAAATTTACCAAAAAAAAAGAGGAGTATGTGAACAGCACCTTAAAATGTATTGACTTTAAAAAACAAATGTCTCTATCATTTGATATCCAGTTGATGTCAGTGTCTGAGGTCCCTTTGCCCATCTGTGTACGGCCCGAAAAGTTTAAAATTCAGTCTATGGGCTGTATGGGCTGGTGAATTCCAGCTCCAGCATCAGCCTCTACAGGGGAACATGCTGGCCTAGCCCCCGCTCTGAGGAAAACCCTCGGACTGATTTAAAAGTCAGGCTTGACGTCAGTGGGTGCTGGCAGCACTTGCCCTGAGCTTTGCAAAGCGTGGGCAGAGGGGACTTTCACTCTTGCTGCCCTATCAGGGGAGAAATACAACCAAGCAAGTGAAACAGAAAGTGGAAGATAAATTGGAGAGGAAAGAAGGCAGTTCAGGGAAGAGGACGGCAGACCTCGGGCCCGTCAAGGACAAGCGCTCTTTGGGGTGTTTCTGAGGACAAGGAAGCTTTGCTTTGAGGGGACATGCCTTTCCTGTTGGTTTTCAGCTGCTGTTACTCCTCAGATCTAAGACAGGAAAACCCAGTGGGTTGTTTGTGGTAAGAAAATTAGTTCTAGGCAGACTGGGGGCAGAGAGAATTCGATTGTTAGAGGAAAGAATTTTGACGTTACCCGAAGGTTACCCTTTGGCCATCCACTGAGTCCTGGGATCAATGAGCTCAATCCTATGTGTTCACACAGGCTACAGACACTCCTGGGACACATTCCAGTGCTATTGGTCCCAAGAGGCATCAGATGAACCAGAGACTCGCCAGACTCCACTCACTGTCTCCTGAGCTGAGTACTCTCCACTTCAGAGAAAGTCTATGAAAGCGTGCATTTACTCCAGGATCTGGATTGTTCCCATAGCAGGGCTGGGCATCAAGGCCTTCAACTCACTCCACAATCTGCAGACAAGTTTTTAAGTCATGGAGATCTCACCCGTCTCACTGAGGAGACAAATATACATGTGAATAAACACACAGAATCTCCCGGATGACAGGATTTTCCGCAGGAAGACATGAAGACTCAGGGAGCATATTCTGGGTCCCAGAGGCCAGAAATGAAACAAATCCCCTGTGGGCAACAGGCCTCACGGAGACTAAAGGTTACAGGCTAAGTGCTTTTGCAGAATTTGCCATTATATGGGCCTCCCTGGTGGCCCAGTGGCTAAGACTCTGCACTCTTAAAGCAGAGGACCCAGGTTCTGTTCCGGGTCAGGGAATTAGATCCCACTTGCCACAACTAAGAGTTTACATGCCACAATGAAAGATTCTGCATGCAGCAACTAAGACCTGGCTAATCCAAATAAATTTAAAAAAAAAAAAAAGAAGAATTTGCCAAGATTTCTCCCTTTGTTCTGTAGAGGAGCATCCTTGGCCTTACCAGACTGGTTCTACCAGTTAATTCCTCAAGATCTGGGATTATTTTATTTCTGTATTCTCTTCCTTCCAAGCTGGCTCTTTGGTAAAGAATCCACCTGCTTATGTAGGAGACACAGGGGTTCTTCACATCCATCCCTGGGTCAGGAAGAGTCCCCGGAGAAGGAAATGGCAAGCCACTCCAGTATTCTTGCCTGAAGAATCCCCATGGGCAGAGGAGCCTGGTGGGCTATAGTTCATAGAGTTGAACACGACAGCACACACACACATGAAATACTGTCTACCCCTAGCACAGCTCCCAAGCACTTTAATGAGCATCAGCCCAGGGAAGGAACAGTCGGCCTGGGACTGCCGCTGTGATCTAGTGAGGTTTCTACTCACGGACACAGAGAGAGGTCTTTTGATTTTGCTCTTAGACTGGAGGAAAGCCTAGAGATTGCACTGATCGGCACACCACCTACATGGTATAGAAGGGCATGTGCCCCACATCTACAAAGCCATGGCCAAGTGAAGAAGGGTTGTTCACAGGCCACGTTCAGAGAGCATGGACTGTTTTTAGAACAGTATACTCTTTAGCTGAGTTTTCTAAATATCTAGGAGCTAGCAGCTGGATGAAAGTCCCTTTTGACCTTGGATTTGGGCGGTTAAATGACGAGTGATGGAGGGGAAGTGAGTGTAGGCCTGGACATACAGCTTGTAAAAAGACTGTACATTTTAGTATAAAGGTTGTAACTAGGGAAAATGAGCTATATTTTTAATCCAGCCTAAGTGGATTCAAGAGTCAAGATCAGCATGATCTCCTAAGCTCATGCTTAGGATGGGCCAGGGACAGGTTTTCCGAGGAATTAGATCCCACTGTGGGCAACAGGCCTCACGGAGACTAAAGGTTACAGGCTAAGTGCTTTTGCAGAATTTGCCATTATATGGGCCTCCCTGGTGGCCCAGTGGCTAAGACTCTGCACTCTTAAAGCAGAGGACCCAGGTTCTGTTCCGGGTCAGGGAATTAGATCCCACTTGCCACAACTAAGAGTTTACATGCCACAATGAAAGATTCTGCATGCAGCAACTAAGACCTGGCTAATCCAAATAAATTTAAAAAAAAAAAAAAGAAGAATTTGCCAAGATTTCTCCCTTTGTTCTGTAGAGGAGCATCCTTGGCCTTACCAGACTGGTTCTACCAGTTAATTCCTCAAGATCTGGGATTATTTTATTTCTGTATTCTCTTCCTTCCAAGCTGGCTCTTTGGTAAAGAATCCACCTGCTTATGTAGGAGACACAGGGGTTCTTCACATCCATCCCTGGGTCAGGAAAATCCCCTGGAGAAGGAAATGGCAACCCACTCTAGTATTCTTGCCTGAAGAATCCCCATGGGCAGAGGAGCCTGGTGGGCTATAGTTCATAGAGTTGAACACGACAGCACACACACACATGAAATACTGTCTACCCCTAGCACAGCTCCCAAGCACTTTAATGAGCATCAGCCCAGGGAAGGAACAGTCGGCCTGGGACTGCCGCTGTGATCTAGTGAGGTTTCTACTCACGGACACAGAGAGAGGTCTTTTGATTTTGCTCTTAGACTGGAGGAAAGCCTAGAGATTGCACTGATCGGCACACCACCTACATGGTATAGAAGGGCATGTGCCCCACATCTACAAAGCCATGGCCAAGTGAAGAAGGGTTGTTCACAGGCCACGTTCAGAGAGCATGGACTGTTTTTAGAACAGTATACTCTTTAGCTGAGTTTTCTAAATATCTAGGAGCTAGCAGCTGGATGAAAGTCCCTTTTGACCTTGGATTTGGGCGGTTAAATGACGAGTGATGGAGGGGAAGTGAGTGTAGGCCTGGACATACAGCTTGTAAAAAGACTGTACATTTTAGTATAAAGGTTGTAACTAGGGAAAATGAGCTATATTTTTAATCCAGCCTAAGTGGATTCAAGAGTCAAGATCAGCATGATCTCCTAAGCTCATGCTTAGGATGGGCCTATAGCCCTTGCCATCTCTGAGGAAGGTGGTGGGACTGTGGGGCATCTATGAAGATAAGGTACATGGCCTCAGACCCTGTCCTCCACCCTGGGGTGGGGTGCAATCCTTTCATCCTTTGTTGTTGTTGCTCAGACGCTGTCGCATCCAACTCTTTGTGACCCCATGGACTGTGGCACACCAGGCTTCCCTGTCCCTCACCATCTCCTGGAGCTTGCTGAAACTCAGATTCATTGACTTAGTGATGCCATCCAACCACCTCATCCTCTGTCACCCCCTTCTCCTGCTGTCAGTATTTCCCAGCATCACGGTCTTTTTCAGGGAGCTGGTTCTTCAAATCAGGTGGCCAAAGTATTGGAGCTTCAGCTTTAGCATTGGTCCTTCCAATGAGTATTCAGGGTTGATTTCCTTTAGGATTGACTGGTTTGATCTCCTTGCTGTCCAAGGGACCCTCAAGAACTCCTTTGACATTGCCTAAATGTGTGTTCCTCGTCCAGACTTAAAATCAGAGTGTGGGGGAACACTATGACAGAGATGAAGCCAGCCAGTGTCCATGGTTCAAAGGCATCCTTGTGGTCCTTTCCTGCACACTTCCTCAGCATCATCTGGTGCCTCCTGGGAAGTGAAAGGGAAAGCTTAGGACCAGCGTGAATTCCTGGAACTGACCTGACAATGGAGAAGACAAGAAACACAAAGTGGGAAGGGCTGGAGTTTCGTTTCAGAAAGAACTGGTTATCCCGATGCTTACAAGGTTGTGAATTTGGGCTTGTGACTTAACCCATGAGTATCATCTCACTGATCGGCACACCACCTACATGGTATAGAAGGGCATGTGCCCCACATCTACAAAGCCATGGCCAAGTGAAGAAGGGTTGTTCACAGGCCACGTTCAGAGAGCATGGACTGTTTTTAGAACAGTATACTCTTTAGCTGAGTTTTCTAAATATCTAGGAGCTAGCAGCTGGATGAAAGTCCCTTTTGACCTTGGATTTGGGCGGTTAAATGACGAGTGATGGAGGGGAAGTGAGTGTAGGCCTGGACATACAGCTTGTAAAAAGACTGTACATTTTAGTATAAAGGTTGTAACTAGGGAAAATGAGCTATATTTTTAATCCAGCCTAAGTGGATTCAAGAGTCAAGATCAGCATGATCTCCTAAGCTCATGCTTAGGATGGGCCTATAGCCCTTGCCATCTCTGAGGAAGGTGGTGGGACTGTGGGGCATCTATGAAGATAAGGTACATGGCCTCAGACCCTGTCCTCCACCCTGGGGTGGGGTGCAATCCTTTCATCCTTTGTTGTTGTTGCTCAGACGCTGTCGCATCCAACTCTTTGTGACCCCATGGACTGTGGCACACCAGGCTTCCCTGTCCCTCACCATCTCCTGGAGCTTGCTGAAACTCAGATTCATTGACTTAGTGATGCCATCCAACCACCTCATCCTCTGTCACCCCCTTCTCCTGCTGTCAGTATTTCCCAGCATCACGGTCTTTTTCAGGGAGCTGGTTCTTCAAATCAGGTGGCCAAAGTATTGGAGCTTCAGCTTTAGCATTGGTCCTTCCAATGAGTATTCAGGGTTGATTTCCTTTAGGATTGACTGGTTTGATCTCCTTGCTGTCCAAGGGACCCTCAAGAACTCCTTTGACATTGCCTAAATGTGTGTTCCTCGTCCAGACTTAAAATCAGAGTGTGGGGGAACACTATGACAGAGATGAAGCCAGCCAGTGTCCATGGTTCAAAGGCATCCTTGTGGTCCTTTCCTGCACACTTCCTCAGCATCATCTGGTGCCTCCTGGGAAGTGAAAGGGAAAGCTTAGGACCAGCGTGAATTCCTGGAACTGACCTGACAATGGAGAAGACAAGAAACACAAAGTGGGAAGGGCTGGAGTTTCGTTTTCAGAAAGAACTGGTTATCCCCGATGCTTACAAGGTTGTGAATTTGGGCTTGTGACTTAACCCATGAGATCCTCCATCATCTCAGCACAAGATGAGGGGATTTATCCTGACACAGAGGAGATTTCACAGAGATGGTATGTAGAGAGCAGTCCCCATGGCACCTGGAGGAACTAGACAGGACCCCTGTTCCCCTTGTACCCAGCAACTCCATCAGCAAATTCGTCTTGACTGACCCTCACTGCTCCCGCCTCTCAGGCCTTGGGGAGATCCTGCCTGGACCACCCCCAGGTGTTCCCACCATCTCCCTATTCTCCTCTGCCGTCTCCCAGAACCCATTCCCACAGCATCCCTGTAGTCCCACAGAACCAGCCTTGTCACCCTCCCCTGCTCTCAGACCAAGGGGCTTCCTGACGATCCAAAGATAAAGAAGCAGGACACCCCACACACACATACTGCTCTCAACTCCCTCCTCAGCCCATCCTGACTTCCTCCACCTGTTTCTTCCATGCCAAGCTGCCCCCGTTCCCTGGCTCTTGGGCTGTTTGCCCCCAGAGTCCACAGGCAGCATTGCCCTCAAGAACTTCCTTGCCTGGATCCTCCTAATTGTTCTTACGTAAGATATCACCTCTTTGGATCAATCTGAACTGTTCAAGCTACTGGAGCCTGGTCACCCTCCAAAACCTTCTGTTCACTTTCCCAGAAACTCTGGCCTTGATTGTCTGGTTCCCTCCCGCGCCCCCCATATTTTTGTCTCAGTCTGCTCCAGCAGCTGTAACAGCATAAACCAGACGTCTCAAACAATAGACATGGATCTCTTATAGCCCTGGAGACTGAAAGTCCAAGATCCAGGTGGTATTAGATTCAGTATCTGGTCAAGGGACCCTCAAGAACTCCTTTGACATTGCCTAAATGTGTGTTCCTCGTCCAGACTTAAAATCAGAGTGTGGGGGAACACTATGACAGAGATGAAGCCAGCCAGTGTCCATGGTTCAAAGGCATCCTTGTGGTCCTTTCCTGCACACTTCCTCAGCATCATCTGGTGCCTCCTGGGAAGTGAAAGGGAAAGCTTAGGACCAGCGTGAATTCCTGGAACTGACCTGACAATGGAGAAGACAAGAAACACAAAGTGGGAAGGGCTGGAGTTTCGTTTCAGAAAGAACTGGTTATCCCCGATGCTTACAAGGTTGTGAATTTGGGCTTGTGACTTAACCCATGAGATCCTCCATCATCTCAGCACAAGATGAGGGGATTTATCCTGACACAGAGGAGATTTCACAGAGATGGTATGTAGAGAGCAGTCCCCATGGCACCTGGAGGAACTAGACAGGACCCCTGTTCCCCTTGTACCCAGCAACTCCATCAGCAAATTCGTCTTGACTGACCCTCACTGCTCCCGCCTCTCAGGCCTTGGGGAGATCCTGCCTGGACCACCCCCAGGTGTTCCCACCATCTCCCTATTCTCCTCTGCCGTCTCCCAGAACCCATTCCCACAGCATCCCTGTAGTCCCACAGAACCAGCCTTGTCACCCTCCCCTGCTCTCAGACCAAGGGGCTTCCTGACGATCCAAAGATAAAGAAGCAGGACACCCCACACACACATACTGCTCTCAACTCCCTCCTCAGCCCATCCTGACTTCCTCCACCTGTTTCTTCCATGCCAAGCTGCCCCCGTTCCCTGGCTCTTGGGCTGTTTGCCCCCAGAGTCCACAGGCAGCATTGCCCTCAAGAACTTCCTTGCCTGGATCCTCCTAATTGTTCTTACGTAAGATATCACCTCTTTGGATCAATCTGAACTGTTCAAGCTACTGGAGCCTGGTCACCCTCCAAAACCTTCTGTTCACTTTCCCAGAAACTCTGGCCTTGATTGTCTGGTTCCCTCCCGCGCCCCCCATTTTTTTGTCTCAGTCTGCTCCAGCAGCTGTAACAGCATAAACCAGACGTCTCAAACAATAGACATGGATCTCTTATAGCCCTGGAGACTGAAAGTCCAAGATCCAGGTGGTATTAGATTCAGTATCTGGTGAGGGCTCTTCCTGGCTGGTGTCTTCTCACTGTGTCCTCACTTGGAAGAAGAGGCAGGGGGCTCTCTGGGGTCTTTTCTATATGGACATTGATTCCATCCTGGGGGCTCTATTCTCATGGCTTCATCACCCCCCAAAGACCCTACCTCTGAACATCATCACCTTGGGAGATAAAAGTCAACATATAAATTTTGGGGGGGACACAGAGAGTCTATAGCAATAAGTCTACATCGGAATATAAGCTTTTAGGGGAGTAGGACCACTGAACACCTCCAGAGAGCACTATTCCCTGGAATCCTGGGAGATCAGTGTTCCGTGGGGGTGTGATAGTTTGCTGGGCCCCCATGCTTAGTCCCAGCTTCAGTCTGGATATATCAAAGCCATTGGACATACTGGAAGATTGAGCTGATTACAAGACAATTGCATGATTATGCTATAAAATTGGGCTTTCCAAGTGATAAAAAACCTGCCTGCTAATGCAGAAGACATGAGAGATGTGAGTTTGATCCCTGGGTCAGGAAGATCCCCTGGAGGAAGGCATGGCAACCCATTCCAGTATTATTGCCTAGAGAACCCCATGGATAGAGAAGCCTGGTGGGCTATAGTCCACAGGGTTGCAAAGAGTTGGACATGACTTAAACAATTTAGCACACATGCCAGCTGCAAAATCACAAGGTTAGTTGGTTTAGTGAAAACAGGGAGGTTTAGAAGTTGCACATGGGCTTTGTAGTCTGCCGGTGGCTACAGCGCAGGACTCAGTGGCCTTGTAGACACACGGAGACCAGTGATGGAGATTTATGGGTGATTTAGGGGAGTGCTCTGGCTAGATCACTTTTTAACAGTTTTATAAATTGCTTTATTCCTTTTCTATAGGGGCATTACTGATGTGAAGGGGTCAAATATTTTTAGTTATGTTTTATTGCATTTTAGGTGGATTTTATAACTTACAGTCAAATATGCGTGTTTTCAAAGGTCGGGAATGACGTGACTCAGAGACGTGAAGGCAGCAGCAGGCCCGAGGTGCTCTGCTGGCTGTCTCAGGAAGAGCTTCAGTCTAGTGCCCGTTTCCTCTCCAATCCTGGACTCCCAGTCTCACCTTCCGCACAGATGACCCACAGGCAGGGGTCACAGTGTTAAAGGTCTGGGGTCTCAGCTCAGCCCTGAGGGGCTCCGGAACCTCAAGACCAGGAGGCGTTGGAGCTTCAGGACTGAGCCACAGGTGGGACCCCTTCCCCACATCTCAGAATATAGGCCATGAGAGGGCCACAGGCTTGGCAGGCACCAATTTCCAAACAGGCCAGGCTGTGAATGCCTTAGGCCTCATTTCTTGGCAAAAAAGTCAAATCTGACTGCTGCAGGGGGCAGTCGATAAGTAAACAAATGAAGTAAAATAAGAAAATAAGACCCATTCCATCATTGTACCCTGGTTGTTGGAGGATTAAAGAAGAGAGGATTCAAAAGGAAATAAACAAGCCCCAAAATGTATTTAGAAAGAGGTGGGGGGGCGGGGGGTTGATGCAGATTTATGGATTTATTTGAATATGTTGTCCACCCAGGCATAACCACCCTGAGAAGTCACTCACACTTGTTTCCATGAATGTGATACAAATGCATAGGAGGGGAAAAAAAAGAACGAATAGTGATCTTTTAATCCTGTTATATCCACAGTCTCCAGAGCTTCCTAGGTGGCTCAACAATAAAGAATCCACCTGCCAATCCAGGAGACACAGGTATGATCGCTGGGTCGGGAAGATCCCCTGAAAGAGGGCATGGCAATCTACTCTAGTATTCTTGTCTGGGAAACCCCATGGGCAGAAGATCCTGGGGGTCCCCAGTCCATAGGGTCGAGAAGAGTCAGACAAAACTTAGCTAAACTAAACACCAGTAACAACAGTAACCCACAGTCTCAGATAACATTTTTTAAAATGTTTGCTATGAAGACAGAGAAAAATACATACAGGCCTGTCTAAATGGATTAGGCCCCACTTTATAAACATGGTTCATGATACTAAATCCCACTCTCAGAAAATCTCTTTTACGTGTGAAGTCATCAGTGAAAGTCACTTACAACTAAACGGGAGCATCACCCAGGTTCCGGGAAAGCTAGTTAGTTTGCTCTAACACTGTTATTTGTTTCTAACAAAATATAAAACACATACCCTCTTCAAAGTTTTGAGAACCATGTGAGGTATGCACAGAATTTCAAAAGAGAAACTTTAGTAACACTTTCGATGAATAAATAGGGGTGTTAAAGGTCTGGGGTCTCAGCTCAGCCCTGAGGGGCTCCGGAACCTCAAGACCAGGAGGCGTTGGAGCCACAGGTGGGACCCCTTCCCCACATCTCAGAATATAGGCCATGAGAGGGCCACAGGCTTGGCAGGCACCAATTTCCAAACAGGCCAGGCTGTGAATGCCTTAGGCCTCATTTCTTGGCAAAAAAGTCAAATCTGACTGCTGCAGGGGGCAGTCGATAAGTAAACAAATGAAGTAAAATAAGAAAATAAGACCCATTCCATCATTGTACCCTGGTTGTTGGAGGATTAAAGAAGAGAGGATTCAAAAGGAAATAAACAAGCCCCAAAATGTATTTAGAAAGAGGTGGGGGGGCGGGGGGTTGATGCAGATTTATGGATTTATTTGAATATGTTGTCCACCCAGGCATAACCACCCTGAGAAGTCACTCACACTTGTTTCCATGAATGTGATACAAATGCATAGGAGGGGAAAAAAAAGAACGAATAGTGATCTTTTAATCCTGTTATATCCACAGTCTCCAGAGCTTCCTAGGTGGCTCAACAATAAAGAATCCACCTGCCAATCCAGGAGACACAGGTATGATCGCTGGGTCGGGAAGATCCCCTGAAAGAGGGCATGGCAATCTACTCTAGTATTCTTGTCTGGGAAACCCCATGGGCAGAAGATCCTGGGGGTCCCCAGTCCATAGGGTCGAGAAGAGTCAGACAAAACTTAGCTAAACTAAACACCAGTAACAACAGTAACCCACAGTCTCAGATAACATTTTTGAAAATGTTTGCTATGAAGACAGAGAAAAATACATACAGGCCTGTCTAAATGGATTAGGCCCCACTTTATAAACATGGTTCATGATACTAAATCCCACTCTCAGAAAATCTCTTTTACGTGTGAAGTCATCAGTGAAAGTCACTTACAACTAAACGGGAGCATCACCCAGGTTCCGGGAAAGCTAGTTAGTTTGCTCTAACACTGTTATTTGTTTCTAACAAAATATAAAACACATACCCTCTTCAAAGTTTTGAGAACCATGTGAGGTATGCACAGAATTTCAAAAGAGAAACTTTAGTAACACTTTCGATGAATAAATATTTTGCTTTTCCTCACAGAAGGACTGAGTTATGGATCATTCCCCAAACTCTCTTTCCCGTTCACTTATCCCGTCGCCTGGAAGCAGGTCTACTCAGAGAGTCCCTGCTTTGCATGTATGCAGGGCAGATAGCCTGAGTCACTCTGGCCGCTGTTTGCCTATGCTGTGTGGGGCTCCACTCTGGAAGCCTGATAATAGTGGGGTTTCAGAAGCTTAGGTATATTCTTGGGCTGACCCAGTTCACTCAATCACTCCCCAGATACAATGTGCTGCTATTGAAGTGTTGGGACCCTGGCAGATGAAGCCTTTGTCCTAATTTCAGGATGTCTTTGTTCCAACAACAATGGGTGACATCCCATATAATGCAGGGCCATTTGTACCACTGCTGCCCAAACTTCCTGTTTGGAATGGAACAGGGAGGTTTCTGAAAAGCCTGGCTAGGGAGTGAGAAAGGAGCCACACAAGGCCGGATTTCCAGGATCTTGTCTCATCCAAGATGAAGGCAATTATGCGAGGGGGAGTCAAGGGAAATGACCACACCCCAAGGGACAGCTAGCATGGCAAAAACTGAATGCATGTGTCTGTGAACTTGCCAGCCTGCAGCGAAGCCGGGGCCGCATCCTCAGGCACACCTCAGGTGGGCCTCAGCCACACTCTCAGGTGCCCACCAGAGAAACAAAGCCAGGCCTCCCCCAGAAGAGCCTTACTTATCAAAACAGAAGAGAGAGTCTCCTCCAATTCTTGGATATACCTTTTTGCGGTTTACATGATTTGGGCATATCCTTGGGTTCTCATCCTAACTGTGTTATTTCTCCTCTACGAGGCTGAAATCTGTCAGGTGAAGGAAAGAAAGCAATGTACCTTCTTAACAAAGATTCACTGAGAAATCATGCAGGTCCAAGCATTTGCTATTGGGACTTGCCCAGAGATGTCACATTCACACACATATACCTAATCCACTGCTCACCCACAGAGCTGAGCCCACAGAGGGTCGTGGCAGGGGAGGGGACTGCGAAGGTCTCAAATCACACCATCCTCGAGGTCCTAAGCAAGTTATTGGCCCTCCCTGAGCCTCCGCTTCCTCTGGGACAGGACATTGTCTTGCTCTGTGGACCAAGGAGCAGAAGACATCATAGTTCTGCCCAGAACAGATAGTTCACCACCTGACTCTCCTTGGACTCCTGGACTAGGTTTAAGTAAAAATTTCATGACATCTAAGTATTTCCAACAGGGCTTTCCAAAAGAGCTTTCAAACAGTCTAAAACCTTTTGAAGGGAGACATTTATCCTATGGTCTTATTTGTCTCTGAGGAGGATCTGGTTTTTATATGGAAAGTAAGTAAGCCTTAGCTGTGGCTTTTTGATGCAATACAAAGAGATGAAAAAAAAAAAAAAAAAACTATTTGGCAACTTTTTTTGGAAATAATACAGTTAGGATAAGTGTCCAAGAACATGTTAATGGTACAAAATGCACTCTCTTATTTGCTAATAATAATAATCTCATAATTATTGAGCAGTTAGAATGAGAAAGACACTGTTCTCCGCTTGATATGCAGCATTATTCATCTTTCCTGGGAGGGACAAGTCATTAATTTCCTTTTTTTTTCTTTTAAAGAATGAAGCACATGACTCTGGTCACACAGACATGAGTCCTGTTTTTGTTTTTAATTTTTACCTCTTTTCCTTTATTTATTTATTTATTTTTCATCCATCTTTATTCTTTGGCCTGTGTGGGCCTCCCATTGCAGTGGCCTACCTCGTTGCAGAGCACCAGCTCTGGGTGCATGTGCTCCAGAGCACTGGCTCGTAATTGAACACACTGGTCTGGCCACTCTGCAGCACGTGGGATCCTCCTAGACCAGGGATCAAACCAGCGCCTCCTGCAAGGCAGACTTTCTACCCACTGGACCACCAGGGAAGCCCCAAGCCATTAATTTCTTGATATAACAAAGGAGAAAACTGAATCAAATGGGCTAGTAGACACTTGATCTTGGACAGAGAGAAGGTTGGACATGGGTCAGCAGCAGTCTCTCAGGTGATTTTTTTTTTTTTTTTGATTATGAAGAAATTCCATATACTACTTTTGTCACTGATGTGATAGGTAAGGAGTGAGTCACTCTGAGTGAACACATTTCTGAACCTTATCAGGATAGATGTGGAAGCAGCTCTATACCATGACTTGTGGTGAGCTTCTGCATGCTTCTTCCCCGCCATTCTGTCATCTCGCTGTTCCAGAGCCTGTAGAAAAATCACCACACCCCGTGGTGACCTCGGACGATGATTTAACCACTATTCCTAAAAAGGGGTTCATAATAACAGCACCCACACTGGAGTGGGTACCACGAGGACCACTGACTTTCAAACAGTCTAAAACCTTTTGAAGGAGGCATTTATCCTATGGTCTTATTTGTCTCTGAGGAGGATCTGGTTTTTATATGGAAAGTAAGTAAGCCTTAGCTGTGGCTTTTTGATGCAATACAAAGAGATGAAAAAAAAAAAAAAAAAACTATTTGGCAACTTTTTTTGGAAATAATACAGTTAGGATAAGTGTCCAAGAACATGTTAATGGTACAAAATGCACTCTCTTATTTGCTAATAATAATAATCTCATAATTATTGAGCAGTTAGAATGAGAAAGACACTGTTCTCCGCTTGATATGCAGCATTATTCATCTTTCCTGGGAGGGACAAGTCATTAATTTCCTTTTTTTTTCTTTTAAAGAATGAAGCACATGACTCTGGTCACACAGACATGAGTCCTGTTTTTGTTTTTAATTTTTACCTCTTTTCCTTTATTTATTTATTTATTTTTCATCCATCTTTATTCTTTGGCCTGTGTGGGCCTCCCATTGCAGTGGCCTACCTCGTTGCAGAGCACCAGCTCTGGGTGCATGTGCTCCAGAGCACTGGCTCGTAATTGAACACACTGGTCTGGCCACTCTGCAGCACGTGGGATCCTCCTAGACCAGGGATCAAACCAGCGCCTCCTGCAAGGCAGACTTTCTACCCACTGGACCACCAGGGAAGCCCCAAGCCATTAATTTCTTGATATAACAAAGGAGAAAACTGAATCAAATGGGCTAGTAGACACTTGATCTTGGACAGAGAGAAGGTTGGACATGGGTCAGCAGCAGTCTCTCAGGTGATTTTTTTTTTTTTTTTTGATTATGAAGAAATTCCATATACTACTTTTGTCACTGATGTGATAGGTAAGGAGTGAGTCACTCTGAGTGAACACATTTCTGAACCTTATCAGGATAGATGTGGAAGCAGCTCTATACCATGACTTGTGGTGAGCTTCTGCATGCTTCTTCCCCGCCATTCTGTCATCTCGCTGTTCCAGAGCCTGTAGAAAAATCACCACACTCCCGTGGTGACCTCGGACGATGATTTAACCACACTATTCCTAAAAAGGGGTTCATAATAACAGCACCCACACTGGAGTGGGTACCACGAGGACCAGCTGAACTGAACTGATGCCTTCTAAGCCCTTTAAGCACATAAGTGCTCAATAACTGACAGCCTGTATGTTGACAACATGTTAAAAAGCAAAAGCATCACTTTGCTAACAAAGATCCATATAATCAAAGCTATGGTTTTTCCAGTAGTCATGTACAGATGTGAGAGCTGGGCCACAAAGAAGGCTGAGCACCTTAAAATTCATGCTCTTGAACTGTGGTGCTGGAGAAGACTCTAGAGAATCCCTTTGACTGCAGGGAGATCAAACACATCAATCCTAAAGGAAATCAACTCTGGATATTCATTGGAAGGACTCAGGCTGAAGCTGAAGGTCCAATACTTTGGCCGCCTGATGTGAAGAGCCAATTCACTGGAAAAGATCCTGATGCTGGGAAAGACTGAGGGCAGGAGAAGAAGAGGGTGGCAGAGGATGAGTTGTTCAACAGCATCACTGACTCAATGGACTTGGATTTGAGCAAACTCTGGGAGATGTGAAGGACAGGGAAGCCTGGTGTGCTGCAGTCCATGGGTTCCCAAAGTGCTGAACACAACTGAGCAACTGAGCAGCTGAGCAACAACATACATTAATTATGGGTGATCACTCCTTCATCTCTTCCAAATGGATAAAGAAGCCCCGGACTCAGTGCTGAGTAAATGGTGAGTTATGACACTGTCCCACTCCCAGTCCTATAGGAGCTGTCTTCCCCGCCTCCCCCAAAACAGACAATGGTCAGTATTTCCAGGACTCAGCTGAGCTGTTTACATCTGCTTTAGTAACATGGTGCAGTTATTTCCCCCTGGTCATGAGTGAACAACATTTCTGATGTGATAGGTAAGGAGTGAGTCACTCTGAGTGAACACATTTCTGAACCTTATCAGGATAGATGTGGAAGCAGCTCTATACCATGACTTGTGGTGAGCTTCTGCATGCTTCTTCCCCGCCATTCTGTCATCTCGCTGTTCCAGAGCCTGTAGCAAAATCACCACACTCCGTGGTGACCTCGGACGATGATTTAACCACACTATTCCTAAAAAGGGGTTCATAATAACAGCACCCACACTGGAGTGGGTACCACGAGGACCAGCTGAACTGAACTGATGCCTTCTAAGCCCTTTAAGCACATAAGTGCTCAATAACTGACAGCCTGTATGTTGACAACATGTTAAAAAGCAAAAGCATCACTTTGCTAACAAAGATCCATATAATCAAAGCTATGGTTTTTCCAGTAGTCATGTACAGATGTGAGAGCTGGGCCACAAAGAAGGCTGAGCACCTTAAAATTCATGCTCTTGAACTGTGGTGCTGGAGAAGACTCTAGAGAATCCCTTTGACTGCAGGGAGATCAAACACATCAATCCTAAAGGAAATCAACTCTGGATATTCATTGGAAGGACTCAGGCTGAAGCTGAAGGTCCAATACTTTGGCCGCCTGATGTGAAGAGCCAATTCACTGGAAAAGATCCTGATGCTGGGAAAGACTGAGGGCAGGAGAAGAAGAGGGTGGCAGAGGATGAGTTGTTCAACAGCATCACTGACTCAATGGACTTGGATTTGAGCAAACTCTGGGAGATGTGAAGGACAGGGAAGCCTGGTGTGCTGCAGTCCATGGGTTCCCAAAGTGCTGAACACAACTGAGCAACTGAGCAGCTGAGCAACAACATACATTAATTATGGGTGATCACTCCTTCATCTCTTCCAAATGGATAAAGAAGCCCCGGACTCAGTGCTGAGTAAATGGTGAGTTATGACACTGTCCCACTCCCAGTCCTATAGGAGCTGTCTTCCCCGCCTCCCCCAAAACAGACAATGGTCAGTATTTCCAGGACTCAGCTGAGCTGTTTACATCTGCTTCCTCCCTCCCTCTCCAAGTGGGGAAACATGGTCGCGACCAGTCTGTTCTAGCTGCTGGGTGCCAACCATCCTAGCCCCTTGGTCACTCCATGTTTTGTCACTTTCTCTGGAAACGCCAGGGTGTCTCTTCTCTTCCAGGGTTTACACCTAACACGTTCTGTCTTTTCTTGATCTTGTGCTGTTGGGATTTCATCCAGAGTACATCTGTGTTCTTCCACTTGTAAAACTGTATTTTAAGATGTTCCCAATGTTTTTTTTTTTTTTAAACATGTGTACCCTGGATACTAATCAGCAGGCAACAGACTGGGTCTGGGGAGATGAAGGGAAATAAGACAAGACCTTTCACTGTGCAGTCTTCCCTGCCTGGCATGAGAAACAGATATCTTCGTGGACAATTGAAATGAAGTGAGTCCGGTGACTACAGACAAGTGTCCAGAGAGTGCTGTGTGCAGGGTGATGTCATCCTGGGAGACCCCTGGCCCTACTGATGCCCACAGGCTGGTTCATTGCTGCACAGAGAACAGAGAGGAAGGTCAGAAACCTCCTTCTCTCCCCAGTCCTCGGAGGACCCTGGGTCTTGGGCCCGGTAAGCTTGACCTTGAGAAGAAGGCTTGGGAGGAGGACTGGGAGAGTAACACGATCCCCTTCTCCTGCATAAAAAAAGGCTCAAAACACATTTTTCCAGGTGATGAAGGGATCAGAGCAATCCCTTCAACTCCAGCAGCATTCCTTCAATCACAGCCCTGTCTCCCTGGACTAAAGAACCCAGGAGCCAGGTCTGGAACAATCCCACTGGGCAGGTGCATGATCCATACAGGCCCTGTGCAGGCCCCACTCACATATCCTCGGCACATCTGTGAACCATGGGGCAGAGGATGAGTTGTTCAACAGCATCACTGACTCAATGGACTTGGATTTGAGCAAACTCTGGGAGATGTGAAGGACAGGGAAGCCTGGTGTGCTGCAGTCCATGGGTTCCCAAAGTGCTGAACACAACTGAGCAACTGAGCAGCTGAGCAACAACATACATTAATTATGGGTGATCACTCCTTCATCTCTTCCAAATGGATAAAGAAGCCCCGGACTCAGTGCTGAGTAAATGGTGAGTTATGACACTGTCCCACTCCCAGTCCTATAGGAGCTGTCTTCCCCGCCTCCCCCAAAACAGACAATGGTCAGTATTTCCAGGACTCAGCTGAGCTGTTTACATCTGCTTCCTCCCTCCCTCTCCAAGTGGGGAAACATGGTCGCGACCAGTCTGTTCTAGCTGCTGGGTGCCAACCATCCTAGCCCCTTGGTCACTCCATGTTTTGTCACTTTCTCTGGAAACGCCAGGGTGTCTCTTCTCTTCCAGGGTTTACACCTAACACGTTCTGTCTTTTCTTGATCTTGTGCTGTTGGGATTTCATCCAGAGTACATCTGTGTTCTTCCACTTGTAAAACTGTATTTTAAGATGTTCCCAATGTTTTTTTTTTTTTTAAACATGTGTACCCTGGATACTAATCAGCAGGCAACAGACTGGGTCTGGGGAGATGAAGGGAAATAAGACAAGACCTTTCACTGTGCAGTCTTCCCTGCCTGGCATGAGAAACAGATATCTTCGTGGACAATTGAAATGAAGTGAGTCCGGTGACTACAGACAAGTGTCCAGAGAGTGCTGTGTGCAGGGTGATGTCATCCTGGGAGACCCCTGGCCCTACTGATGCCCACAGGCTGGTTCATTGCTGCACAGAGAACAGAGAGGAAGGTCAGAAACCTCCTTCTCTCCCCAGTCCTCGGAGGACCCTGGGTCTTGGGCCCGGTAAGCTTGACCTTGAGAAGAAGGCTTGGGAGGAGGACTGGGAGAGTAACACGATCCCCTTCTCCTGCATAAAAAAAGGCTCAAAACACATTTTTCCAGGTGATGAAGGGATCAGAGCAATCCCTTCAACTCCAGCAGCATTCCTTCAATCACAGCCCTGTCTCCCTGGACTAAAGAACCCAGGAGCCAGGTCTGGAACAATCCCACTGGGCAGGTGCATGATCCATACAGGCCCTGTGCAGGCCCCACTCACATATCCTCGGCACATCTGTGAACCAGGCAGTTGCGCCAGGGAAGGCCCTGTTCAGATGATCACCTCCAGTGCCCTGAGCAGAAGACAGTGGACGAGCCAGAGGGAGAGCAGAGAAGATCATACGTGAGGACGCTCATGCAAGGAAAGAAGAATGTGTATTCTTGGGGAGAGGGAGACAGGTAAGCGCTTTCTGTATCTTATCTCCTAAAACTTCAAAGAATTCTCATCTTTGGCCCAGGGAAAAGAGACCGAAAGTCTATAACACCATTCCCGCCCCTGGCCATCCACCTGACCAACCCCTCAAGAACTGACAGAAGCACAGGGAAGGGGGTTGGCTATGTGGTTCTAACGCTGAGGGTCAGATAGGGCAGCAAACATGCCCAAAGACACCTTTGTCTTTAGACCTTCACAATCAGGTTATTGTTGTTGCTGTTCAGAGACTAAGTCATGTCTGACTCTTTACTACCGCATGAACTACAACATGCCAGACTCGTCTGTCCATCACTATCTCCTAGTGTTTGCTCAAATCCAGGTCCATTTAGTCGATGATTCCATCCAATTATCTCATCCTCTGTCATCTCCTTCTCCTCCTGCCCTCAATCTTTCCCAGCATCAGAGTCTTTTCCAGTGAGTCAGCTCTTCACATCAGGTGGCCAAAGTACTGCAGTTTCAGCTTCAGCATCAGTTCTTCCAATCAATATTCAGGGTTAATTTCCTTTAGGATTGACCGGTTTGATCTCATTCCTGTCTCAGGGATTCTCAAGAGTCTTATCCTGCACCACAGTCCAAAAGCATCAAATCACATTCAGGAGTTCATCTCTAATACACTCATTCAGTGTCAAGCCATACACTCCACGATGTTCACACTGACTTTTAAAACTGACTCAAGGGCTTCCCTGGTGGTTCAGTGGGTAAAGAGCTCGCCTTGCAGTACAAGCAGAACCAGTTCAATCCCTGGTCCAGGGAGATCCCACATACCATGGAGAGGCTGGACCAGCGTGTCCAATTATGAGCCAGCGCTCTGGAGCACATGCACCCTGAGCCTGTGCACTGCAACAAGGTAGGCCACTGCAATAGAAGGCCCACACAGGCCAAAGAATAAAGATGGATGAAAATAAATAAATAAAAAAAACAATAAGGGCTTCCCTGGTGGTCCAGTGGGTAAAGAGTCTGACTCAGAGTGCAAGTGGCACCGGTTCAAACCCTGGCCCGGGAAAAGCCCACATGCCACAGAGCGACTGGACTAGTGTGTCCAATTACAAGCCAGCGCTCTGGAGCACATTCACGCATAGCTAGTGCTCTGCAAGGAGAGAGGCCACAACAATGTGAGGCCCACGCACGCCAAAGAATAAAGATGGATGAAAATAAATACATAAATAAAAACCAATAAAAGTGGCCAATAATTAACAAAAAACAAAAAAACTGAGTCAAGAGAGAAAATGATCCAGGTAGAGACCTGTGGTCGTCCTCCCCACAGTCTTCTGAGCAGTGTGATGTTCCAGGTTAGAAACAGTCTGTCTGAGGTCCTGAAAGGCCCTTAGGCTCCTGTCCACTTGGAGGTGTTCCTCCCTCCCTCCATTGGGAGCTCTGGGCCTGGCACTGTCTGCTTGAGATTTCCCAGCAAGTGGGAAGCACGTGATGTAAATATCTCCACAAGGGAGGAATGGTAATTGACTGGCAATCTGTGGGCACTCCTGAAAATTGCCTGCCTGTGATCAAATTATTAATGCTTTTACATCAAACCAAAGTTTCTAGTTCATACCCTGAGGGGAATACTCAGTGTCATTTTTTTTCTGCTTGGCATTTTGATGGATGTATACAATAATGTCCAAGTGATTCCATGTTTACATGAACCAGGTAACAAGTGGTGTGTGTGGAATTACGGCGTTTAGGAAGGGATGTTAGAAACATTGAAAGCATAATGAGAATTGTATATTGAAACATAGATTTTCTTCTGAAGTTTTATGTGTCATTGACAAAAAGGCTGGTGGAAGAAATGACTTTGATGGTGGAAGAGACCCCAGACTCCACTCTGTAACAATGCTCCTCTTACAGACAGAGTCAGCAAGGAATGAAGAAATGACCAGAGAATTAGGTAAAGGAAAGCATGACTACAAGACCATTGTAATTAATGCTGTGGAAATAATTTCTGAGTGTGAAAGGTTAATATGCACACTCTTGTATGAAGATACATCAGACTACAATTTTAAATGAAGCAGACCTCTAAAGACTAATTACCAATTTGAACCAAAATAAAAAAAGTATATACCGAATGGCAGGTGTTAAGCTTTTGTCTAAGGAGGCAAAATGGGCTTGAGCAATTAACTGAATGCATTCAACATAACTCATTCAAACCTAAAAGAACTCTCTCTTAAATAGTAAGTTATCTGTCTTAAAATGATCTAGATAATTACCTCAGATTTCCAGACTGTTTTACTATTAATCTACTCCTAAATCTATGCATCTGGTTAATCAAATGCAGATTTGGTTAATGTGTTCTCTTCCTCATTTAATATATTTCTTGAGCACCTATTTTGTGCCTGCCACTAAAGAAACCTCTCATACTTCTCCCTTTCCTGTTGAAATCGAAGATTTTCAAAGAGATGCTCCAAATCTTCCATAGCCTGGGTCCACGTCACTTTTCCAGTTATCCCTCTGTCCAGATAAAGGCCACACACCCCACTGTATCTGATCACCCTGCCCTTATCATCTGGTTACAGCTCAGCCTGCTATTTCTGCTTCACAGGAAGCAACATGTGCTAACATCCTTCAAGGCTCACAGGCAATGCCACCCTCCACAGAGCCTTCCTGATAGAGTCCCTCTAGGCTTAGTATTTCAGAGCAGTTTCTGAGGACGAGGTGCATTCACATGTGCTCACATGGACAACTGACCAAGACTCGTTACATTTAGAAGAAATCCTAGAAGTGAGTGTAGGTTTTTTCCACACACGACTGCCCAGATTTGTCCCCTGCAATTTTTAAAAATGCTTGCAGCTTTTGAGTGGGTTGCTTGTTTTTCTGGTTATTGAACTGCTTGTGTATTTTGGAGATTAATCCTTTGTCAGTAGTTTCACTTGCTATTGTCTCTTATAGATAGCCAGCAGAAAATCGCTGTACGATGCACGGAGCTCAATCCCAGGGCGATGAGACAACCTAGAGGGATGGCAAGGGGGTAGGAGGAGGGAGGGGGGTTCAAGAGGGAGGAGACATGTGTACACCAGTAACTGTTTCATGTTGATGTAATGGCGGAAACCAGCATGATATTATAAGGCCATTATCCTGCAATTAAAAATAGACATATTTAAAAACACACATGCACATGCATTTTGGAAAATACTGAAAAGATCCAGGACTTGCAGTGACCCCATCCCACCACAGAAGCCACTAAGGTGGCCTGGAGGGACCAGATGTCTAGGAAACAGAGCTTATCTGCAAGTCTTCTCGACTGGCTATAGACATCCTAAGAGAATCACTTAGGGGCCATGCAAGTGTAATGTTCAAGGGAACATTACAGAGACACAGGATCCACATCCTCCCTGAGGAAGGGGGTATCTTTCAAAACACTTCCAACTTAGTTTGTTTTCTCCTGTCCCCTCACTCAGCTGCCCTGGGAATGTTTTCTTTCATTAGAACCAGGCTTTGACCTCTGAGGGCACTGTGGGACAGACCATTCCACCCGCTGTGCTCCAGCCAGATTCCTGGGTCCCAGGACTCAGAATGCACACCGTCAGAGGGCGTGACCTCATGTTCCTTAGGAGACCAGCTTTCTCGATGACACAGGTTTTGAGATAGGCAGCTGTCTTAAGAAAGGCAGGCTGGATCTGGAACAGCCTACCATCAGCTCTGGTTTCCACGAGTCACTGAGGAACTCCCCGTGCTGAAATCCTGCTTGGTCTCCGGATGTGAAGGTAAATGGTATCGTTCTGCCAACATGGGAGCAATTCTTAAACTGAGACCTCAACCCATCAGATGATCCAAGGAACCAGTTGGGTAGACAGGAAACCTAAGAGGCTGTAGAATATCTACGAGAGATGAATTTTTAAACTGTTGTTTGAGAAGACTTCAGACTCACACCGCCTCACTGTGTCCTGCCTGACCCCTGACCTTTCCTCTCTGAGCGCATGCTCCCTGAAGAAATTGCTTCACAGGACTTTGAAAATACTACACATGAAAACAAATCTTGGTATCTTGTTGCTGCTCTTGTCCCTCTTTTCCTCCTGCTTTTGCCGAGGAATTCGTCTAATTAAAGAACATTGAAGAGGAAATTATCCCATTGTGGCCATTTTGGCCAAAGTTGAAGGCTCTAAGGTTATAAAGCTCTCCTAACAATGTCTACTTCTAGGTAGGTTGTCACTGAATCATGTCCATCTCCACGAGGCCATAGACGACAGTCCCCTCTTGGCCATTTGATCTCAGGGTCCTTTCAAAGTTATCATCTGCTAAGCTCAAATTGTCAGTAAAAGCTGAATCAGATGCTGGAACCCATTCATTCATTGCTATGAAATCCAGGAGAAAAACATTTACTGAGAAGGGTTATTAATTATTTTGAACTAGCAGAAATCCATGCCCTGACTCTTAAGCACTCAGAAGTTAACAGATGACTAGGTCCAGAGGCCTCCAGAGCAGTGTGCTGGTGAGTCTTTCTGCTTCTGTTTTGTTATGAACAATAGAAGACAGGAATTGGGGAAAATAAGTAAAGAAGGGACTTTCCATGAAGAGGGTTTTAGAAAAGACTCAGAGTGCCCCCAAACTGTGCCTGAAGACCCCTAATACCCGTTCATTTCTAAAAGACCAACAGGAAGCCTCCTGGAAGGCCCCCATGGCTGGCTGAACACACTTCCTTAGGAGACCAGCTTTCGATGACACAGGTTTTGAGATAGGCAGCTGTCTTAAGAAAGGCAGGCTGGATCTGGAACAGCCTACCATCAGCTCTGGTTTCCACGAGTCACTGAGGAACTCCCCGTGCTGAAATCCTGCTTGGTCTCCGGATGTGAAGGTAAATGGTATCGTTCTGCCAACATGGGAGCAATTCTTAAACTGAGACCTCAACCCATCAGATGATCCAAGGAACCAGTTGGGTAGACAGGAAACCTAAGAGGCTGTAGAATATCTACGAGAGATGAATTTTTAAACTGTTGTTTGAGAAGACTTCAGACTCACACCGCCTCACTGTGTCCTGCCTGACCCCTGACCTTTCCTCTCTGAGCGCATGCTCCCTGAAGAAATTGCTTCACAGGACTTTGAAAATACTACACATGAAAACAAATCTTGGTATCTTGTTGCTGCTCTTGTCCCTCTTTTCCTCCTGCTTTTGCCGAGGAATTCGTCTAATTAAAGAACATTGAAGAGGAAATTATCCCATTGTGGCCATTTTGGCCAAAGTTGAAGGCTCTAAGGTTATAAAGCTCTCCTAACAATGTCTACTTCTAGGTAGGTTGTCACTGAATCATGTCCATCTCCACGAGGCCATAGACGACAGTCCCCTCTTGGCCATTTGATCTCAGGGTCCTTTCAAAGTTATCATCTGCTAAGCTCAAATTGTCAGTAAAAGCTGAATCAGATGCTGGAACCCATTCATTCATTGCTATGAAATCCAGGAGAAAAACATTTACTGAGAAGGGTTATTAATTATTTTGAACTAGCAGAAATCCATGCCCTGACTCTTAAGCACTCAGAAGTTAACAGATGACTAGGTCCAGAGGCCTCCAGAGCAGTGTGCTGGTGAGTCTTTCTGCTTCTGTTTTGTTATGAACAATAGAAGACAGGAATTGGGGAAAATAAGTAAAGAAGGGACTTTCCATGAAGAGGGGTTTTAGAAAAGACTCAGAGTGCCCCCAAACTGTGCCTGAAGACCCCTAATACCCGTTCATTTCTAAAAGACCAACAGGAAGCCTCCTGGAAGGCCCCCATGGCTGGCTGAACACACTTGAGCTTATTACGGTGGCACAGTTCGTAGATCCCTAAGCTCACAGAGAGAGTTCCACTGAAAGTTTAATAGTTCCACATTATGGACAAGAATACAAAATGCAAACATAAAAGTAAAGATCACTTCACGCCGAATAGATGAGGGAAAAGTGCTGTTTCAGTCTAAACCTCTGTCATACCAGCGAGCATCTTCACATTTAGTCTAGATCTGAATGTGTGCAGACAATACACAGTTCAGTCTTCCTATGACTTCCAATTGTTTTGTGGTCATTCCTTACTCAATTTGAATTTTTAGGGACAGTGATGTCCCCATAGAAGCCAGTGGTGGAGGCTGGGGACTGGGCTCTCAGCCCCTTTAATGGGGGGAATAAACAAAGCAAGGAGTTGATCCATGAGGCAGAAACACTCTCAGGTGCTGAGAGTTCAATTAGACAAGACTGAGTGAATCCGAGTATTTTCAGGGCAAGAAAGGACTCTCAAAAGAGCATTATTCTCTTAGAAATACTGAGACAGAGACCAGAAGGAGAGTTCAGAGGGATGACCTGCTCTCTTCTGTAGGATAATTGGCTGGTATGGATTCAGTTTCTAAAAAAATTTATGTAAGCACTGATAAAGCTGCTCCCTGCCTGTGAGTCTATTCAAAACCATTGTCCTGCAGTGAGGCAGACCACACATGGGGTGGGCACAGGGCACACAAATCACCTTTTCTCCTTCATGCAAATGACTTTTTCAAATGGCATTTTTAGAATATTTGAAGTACCTCTGTATATGCATATATTCTATTCTCAAGAAATCCTTCTAAAAACCTTGAGAGATAGGACTTTCCTGGTGTTCCAGTGGTTTTATCTGCTGCAGGGGACGTGGGTTTGATCCCTGGTTGGGAAACGACACTTTAAAAATGTTGTTGGGAGGAGTTGCAGATTGGAAGGTCAGAGCCCCGGACTGCCTCTGGGCTCCACCTCTGATTGAATGTGTGGTCTCTGGCAAGCTCTTAGCCCCCATGAGTCTCCCATCTATAAAGCAGAGATGATAAATTGTCCCTTTTTAGAGCTGGCTGGAAGTTTAAGCTAGGTCTACCTGTGAAAAGTATATGTAAAACAGGAAGTCGCATGTTCAGTGTCACCTGCCTGCCTGGGACAGCATGAGGTCATCTGTCAGGTGAGAAGTAACACGAACTTGCTCCTGGAAACACAGAGAGGACTCCCATGTGGCAACGATCGGGTAAAGGATGTAAATCCTACCAATAATACAGTATTCACCTTTTGACTGGGTTACCTACGCAAACCCCCAAGGAATAAGTGCTAGGTGGGGCAGAGGTTGTCAACCCAAAGGCCTCCACGGTCCCCAAAAAAACACACCGAGAGAAATGCAGGCTGGGAGTCAGACAGATAGACACGGACGCACCATCACGGTGGGCAAGGAGCACTTGGCCTCCGTGGGGGAATGCTGAGACAGTGAGAAAATAAGGAAAGTAGTTCCCCTAAACAAGGCCACGACACTCATCTCTGGCTGGTTGTGGCTTCAGGAATGCAACTCTTCTAGCGCTTGCTTCCATCATCTCCAGTAGGAGATGGGAATCTAGGTGTGTAAATAAAACCTTCCTGTTTTGTACTGTTCGCTCATATCCTTCCCTAGAAGGCACCACGTCGCTCAAACTGGGACCCAGGAAACACAGGGAACTTTGAGTCTCCTTGCCCATTTGACTCTCTGGAGCAGAAAGAGGAGGCAGAGAGAGGACTTGGAGGCTGTGTAGGTACTTGTTGATGTCAAGAGTCACTAAAACTCACTATTTGGCGAATGTGGAATGTGGATGTTATCAAAGACGGCAGTCATAAGAACAGTGAAAGCTGAGTCATGGCCAGGTCACTGGTGGGAAATGACCGCTGAGATCATCTGTTCTCAAGTGAAACTGACCTTTCTTATTTTTTTCCCTCCTGCCAAACATTCCTGAGGCCAAGGTACGTGAAAATGAAACCAAAACACGCCCCCCTGACCAGAAAGACCTTGATAACAGGAGAGGTGGGGCTGGGAGACGCCCCCAGGGACCAGATGGTGGGGAGGTGAAGCTCATCCCAACCCAACCGGGTGAGCCCAGGAAAGGGTGCCTGGCCCCTCAGAACAGATTTCCGAAGAAACCTGAGATGGAGAGGCTCAACTCAGTGCCGAGTTTCGAGCAGCAAGATTTTTAGGGCATTTTAGATAACAAACAAAAAGGACAATGTGTAAAAAAATAAACATCACCATGTTAAAAAAATAAAAATAAAAACCTCCCAGAAACAAAGACATGCTTTGATCCTGGAAAGAAATCCTCATTAGCCTGTTTGATGAGAATCTGAATTCCTCAAACTAGTAGCAACCAAACAACCTTGCAAACTAGAGCTGAATAAAATTACAGAAAATTGAATGTATAAACCTGTTTCAATTTAAAATTTAACATAGGGCTTTGGTGTGTGTGTTGTCTGTGTGCTAGGGGTAGGAGAGGTGTCAACAGTCAGAGCTGGTATTTCCAAAGTTTTATTAGTTACAGGCATTTAGGGTGCTTTTTGTATCATAACAAAATATGCATTTTGATTGTATCAAAATAACTGATTCAGTCGAGATTGCTAGTCAAGTGGTGATTTTCCCTTGCACAACTTTAATGAGATCAACTGTGGACGTAGGAGATGGGAATCTAGGTGTGTAAATAAAACCTTCCTGTTTTGTACTGTTCGCTCATATCCTTCCCTAGAAGGCACCACGTCGCTCAAACTGGGACCCAGGAAACACAGGGAACTTTGAGTCTCCTTGCCCATTTGACTCTCTGGAGCAGAAAGAGGAGGCAGAGAGAGGACTTGGAGGCTGTGTAGGTACTTGTTGATGTCAAGAGTCACTAAAACTCACTATTTGGCGAATGTGGAATGTGGATGTTATCAAAGACGGCAGTCATAAGAACAGTGAAAGCTGAGTCATGGCCAGGTCACTGGTGGGAAATGACCGCTGAGATCATCTGTTCTCAAGTGAAACTGACCTTTCTTATTTTTTTCCCTCCTGCCAAACATTCCTGAGGCCAAGGTACGTGAAAATGAAACCAAAACACGCCCCCCTGACCAGAAAGACCTTGATAACAGGAGAGGTGGGGCTGGGAGACGCCCCCAGGGACCAGATGGTGGGGAGGTGAAGCTCATCCCAACCCAACCGGGTGAGCCCAGGAAAGGGTGCCTGGCCCCTCAGAACAGATTTCCGAAGAAACCTGAGATGGAGAGGCTCAACTCAGTGCCGAGTTTCGAGCAGCAAGATTTTTAGGGCATTTTAGATAACAAACAAAAAGGACAATGTGTAAAAAAATAAACATCACCATGTTAAAAAAATAAAAATAAAAACCTCCCAGAAACAAAGACATGCTTTGATCCTGGAAAGAAATCCTCATTAGCCTGTTTGATGAGAATCTGAATTCCTCAAACTAGTAGCAACCAAACAACCTTGCAAACTAGAGCTGAATAAAATTACAGAAAATTGAATGTATAAACCTGTTTCAATTTAAAATTTAACATAGGGCTTTGGTGTGTGTGTTGTCTGTGTGCTAGGGGTAGGAGAGGTGTCAACAGTCAGAGCTGGTATTTCCAAAGTTTTATTAGTTACAGGCATTTAGGGGTGCTTTTTTGTATCATAACAAAAATATGCATTTTGATTGTATCAAAATAACTGATTCAGTCGAGATTGCTAGTCAAGTGGTGATTTTCCCCTTGCACAACTTTAATGAGATCAACTGTGGACGCAGCAGTACAGAAGACATTTGGATACTTATTTCTGATGTCAAAGAAACTCAGTATTTTAGTTTCCAAATATACACTGACAATTGCAAAAATAAATGGAAAGATACAAGTAAGGGAAATTTATATCTATCTATATTTTCCCATGTTTCCCCAGTGGCTCAGTGGTAAAGAATTCACCTGACAATGTGGAAGATGCAAGAGATGTGAGTTCAGTCTCTGGGTCAGGAAGAGCCTCTGGAGAAAGAAATGGCAACCCACTCTAGTTTTCTTGCCTGGGAAATTCCATAGACATAAGAACCTGGCGGGCTATAGCCCATGGGGTCACGAAAGAGTTGGACAGGACTTAGCAACTAAACAACATTCTTTCCAGCCACATTTTCCTAGACACCATCCCTTGGTCCATCCATAAAATTGCTGATAGAGGATGGCTGGATTTTTCGATGTCCTGGAACACCCTAAGTAGATTTCAATACCTTTGGTCCCGAATCAGAGAACCATGCCAGGAGATAAGCACCCCAGAAAAGAGCTCCCTATCTTGGTGCTCCAATTTGTTCCTTATTGAAGTCACACGTGTTTACAGAGGTCAGTGTGCCAGGTGCAAGGACAGGCAGAGACTGCAAAGCTGGCCGGTCATGACCTTGCCCACAGGATCCGTCCCCCCACCCCACCCGAGTCCAGCCCTCTAGACCGCATTTAAGTAGCTGCTTACTTTGTTAATTCCTTGAGGACGGGCCCTGAAATCAACAATGGCGATTTTCATCTCCTTAGTGACGGTTCATCAAGCATATTTGATGAATAAATGAACTCGTAGCATTAGGAGCAAAAGATAGAGGGGCAAGGAAGTCTGGGGACACAGGTTTCTGCCCAGGCCACCTCGGGCTCTGAGGTTCATTCCACCCAACTCAGAACTGCTGTGGTCATCGCTGACCCCAGACACTGGCATGTGAGGCTCAGTCTTGCCAAGGAATCCCCCTTTGAGACAAGGCTGGATTTCTTCTAATTTATTAGTTTTCCCACCTGGCTTGAATTCACAGGAGCCTCAGGAAATGTCTAGAAATTTGAGATGATGAATAAAATAAAGTCAGAAGCCCCACAAATCCCTTTGAGCATGTGATAATCGTCTGGTAAGAAGGGCTACCCAGCTTGCAACAGAAGGTGATTCAGTCAGTCTTACTCTAATAGAACATGTTGAACTTTTAATTGAATTTAGAAAAAAATAAAAAGATGTTTCATAGTCTGTCTGACTCAACCAGGACAGGACGAAGACACCCCCAGGATGAGGTAAGGCTTCATGGAATTTACAGATAAGCAGAGTTAGGCCTGCACCTCCCACCTTCACAGGGATCATTATTCATTAACTGGTAAAATGCTGGTCCTTTTATTCCTTAGTTGTGTGGCTCAAGGAGGAACTTTCATCATCTCTTCTTAGTTCTCATCTGTTGCTGGAATTCATCACTAACAGGAGCTAACCCTGCCTGCAGTTTTAATCTCTCTGACTCTGTCTTGGGTTTCACCCGTGGCTTGGAGTTCCCTGTGACGTTAGTAATAACTGACCTGTTTATCAGCGCTGCCAGCTGCTGATCCAAAAGCAAGGATTTGAAAGAAAGGACTTCAGAGATCATTACCCTCCTGCGCACACAGTTAGTGATAGGAAAGCCCACAGTGGACTAGAGATGAGGGAAAGCCCTTTGTGAGTCCTGAGAGGTGAGAAATACCTAGGACAGGCAGAAAATGTCCCTTGAAGGCCAGATCAGTATCTCTCCTGTTATCGGGGTTCCTCTTTAGCTTATGTGGACTTTGGTTGGAAAGTTATATTACTGTATGTAAAATAGATAAGCAGAGGGAATCTGCTGTAAGACTCAGGGAACTCAAACAGGGGCTCTGTAACAACCTGGAGGGGTGGGACAGGGAGGGACATGGGAGGGAAGGTCAAGAGGGAGGGGACATATGCATTCCTCTGGCTGATTCATTTGATGTTTGGCAGAAAACAACAAAATTCTGCAAAGCTATTATCCTTCAATTAAAAAATTAATTAATTAGTTAATAAAAGCCTCCCAGCAAGTTAGTTAGGATGACAAAGTCCAATTCTTTCCATTTTAACCAAAACATTACCTCATCTGCAGAGAACTTTCATTAACCATTTAGACCCTGAGGTCAAATCTTTTTTCCAGGGAAATATCTCACTTTCAAAGCAATTCTGAGTGTGACCCCTGTCTCTAGAGGACAGACAGCTTAAGGGGC
Source organism: Tragulus kanchil (assembly GCA_022376925.1). Classification (NCBI taxonomy): domain Eukaryota; kingdom Metazoa; phylum Chordata; class Mammalia; order Artiodactyla; family Tragulidae; genus Tragulus; species Tragulus kanchil. The sequence goes on along the minus strand of JAIOJX010000031.1, from coordinate 83,910,627 downwards.
ACCTACATGCGCTTCTGTTGTGGCTCAGTGCGCTTCTCAGTGTGAGTTCATCCCTGGGTTGGTAAGATCCCCTGGAGAAGGGAATGGCTACCCACTCCAGTGCTTTTGCCTGGGGAATCTCATGGACAGAGGAACCCGGTGGGCTATGGTCCATGAGGTCGCACAGAGTCCAACACGACTGAGTGACTAACACTGTCACTCACCTGATCAACTAGAGAAAGGAATCACAGCTCCTAGAAGTCTCTGCAAAGTAGGAGGAACTATCATTTTAGAAAAATACCATGGGCTTCCCTGATAGTCCAGTGGGTAAAGAGTTCGCTTTGCAGTGCAAGGGGCACTGGTTCGATCACTGGCCCAGGAAGATCCCACATACTGCAGAGCAGCTGGACCGATGTGTCCAATTATGAGCCAGCACTCTGGAGCGCATGCACCCAGGGCCAGTGCTCTGCAGCTAGAGAGGCCACTGTGGTGGGAGGCCCACACAGGCCAAAGAATAAAGGTGGATGAAAAATAAATAAATAAAAAAATCAATAAAAAGCGGCCAAAACTTTTTTTAAAAAAGGAAAAATACCAGCACTGAACAATGTGAGATAAATATGAAAGAAGAAATAGCAAGTATCTCAAGAAAAATGAAGAAGCCTAAGAGGACTTTTCCTCAAAGAGTTAATGTTTATAAGAATGAGAGGTAAGCATCCATCTCTAGCACAAACTGTCAAATTCAGGGGATTCCTCGAGTGGTGGGCAGGGCTTCCAGGTGACCCAGAAGCACCATCTTCCACTAGGTCATCATCTCTTCCATCTCTCCTGAAATAAAGCAGACCTCATACTTACTCTTCACAGAGGAAACTTAATGCTAAACAAGTACGTTTCAGTGTCAGGCTCTCAGACACCCTTGAGAATCTCGTATAATCCAGAAAGCTCAACTGCAAATATTCTTTAACAAAGACGACTTGGTAAGTCAGGCCATGTGAACTTGAAAGAGAGCTAAAGAGTAAGAAATCCTATTTTTTAAGATTTGTGTGGTCCTCTACATGAAATTACTGTGTTTCTAAGTCCAGGGGACTCAGGGTACTTCGAGAGAAAACCAAACGCACACGCGACGTGTCATGAGTGGTGAGGACTGTAACCACCAGGGACTGGGGCATCCCTGTGATTTCTTTTCTCACTCGAGCACTCGCTACTGTAACTTTGTTGATCTGTATCCACATGTCTTCAGGCATAATTTCTTGGTCTGGACCCTCAATATCATCCTGTGCTTTCCTACACAAAGACCCTCTCTTTGCCACATTTGACTGCTTTCCTGGAACGTCCACCTTCTCTCCTTCCTCTTTGGTTTTTCCTGTGTCCTTTAAGTCAAAACCAGTGTCATGTCAGAGGCTGAGGACAACACGACAACTGCTCTGTGTTCCTGCTTACTCTCTTTTCTGTCTCCTCCCTAAAGCTGGGCAGTTTGCCTTTGTCATCATCATAAAAGCTCAGTCACTCTCCTCACCAGTGGCATGTGATCCCACCGTTTCTGCTCCAAGCAGCCTTGGAAATGACCTTATCTATGATCAGGAACAACATCCAGCCCCTCCAAGCACTTAAGACATGTTGGCTATCTACACCAGACACACCTTGCTTTACTGCCCTTCCCTTACTGCCCTATGCTTTGTAGACTCAAGTGTTTTACAAACTGAAGGTGTGTGGCAGCCCTGTGTGGAGCAAGTCTGTTGGTACCATTTTTCCAACAGCGGGGGCTTGCTTCAAGTCTCTGGGTCACATTGTGGCAATTCTCACACTGCTTCCATCTTCTTCATAATTATGATATTTGCTATGGTGATTTGTGATCGATGATCTTTGATGTCACTATTGTCATTGCTTTGGCATCTTCAGCAATAGAGTATTTTTAAGGTATGTACACTGTTTTCCAGACATAATGCTGTTGCACACTTAATCAACAACAGTGTAGTATAAACATGAATTTTACATGCACTTGAAAACCAGAAAACTTTGTGGCTTGCTATATTGTGAGATTCGCTTTATTTTAGTGGTCTGGAACCCAGCCCAAAACACCTCTGAGGATGTGCCTCTATCTGGAACGTCCCTTCCCCGAATGAGAATAGCCTCTGATCTTTATCTGATTTGCATGCCTATTAGAACCACAGTTCAAAATTTCAGCAATTTTTATTAAGAAATATCAGCAATTTCTTTGAAGACAATCGTAAAATCGAAGGCCACTTGAGGACTCGGCGAGAAGACAGTCAACCACAGGGCAGGAAAGGGGACTTCGCCAGATGCTGAATCTGCCAGCCCTTCACTTGGACTTGCAACCTCCTGCAGAACTATAAGGAAATGAATCTTTAAGCCATCTCGTCTGTGGTGTTCTGTTATGGCAGCCAGGGCTGACAAAAACACTTGGTTAAATGGTTACTACTGGGTTATGTTGCTGGAGTTTTTCATATCAGAGTTTAAGAATTATTTCATATCAAGCCATCTGGACTTTATCTAAATAGTGTCCTTCACAGCCCTTTCTGCTAGTTACCGGACCAATTACTCCTTCTAGAATCTAAGCTCTTAACCTGACTTAGAAACTTCAGAGCGGCTACATGCTTGCCAAGACTGCAGAATCAAAGCTTAAGAAGTTTATCAACGGCTTTAGCCAAACGGGAAGCAACTCACAGAAGCACACTCTATGACTAATGCTCTCCGTGGTGGTTGGCTATCTACACCAGACACACCTTGCTTTACTGCCCTTCCCTTACTGCCCTATGCTTTGTAGACTCAAGTGTTTTACAAACTGAAGGTGTGTGGCAGCCCTGTGTGGAGCAAGTCTGTTGGTACCATTTTTCCAACAGCGGGGGCTTGCTTCAAGTCTCTGGGTCACATTGTGGCAATTCTCACACTGCTTCCATCTTCTTCATAATTATGATATTTGCTATGGTGATTTGTGATCGATGATCTTTGATGTCACTATTGTCATTGCTTTGGCATCTTCAGCAATAGAGTATTTTTAAGGTATGTACACTGTTTTCCAGACATAATGCTGTTGCACACTTAATCAACAACAGTGTAGTATAAACATGAATTTTACATGCACTTGAAAACCAGAAAACTTTGTGGCTTGCTATATTGTGAGATTCGCTTTATTTTAGTGGTCTGGAACCCAGCCCAAAACACCTCTGAGGATGTGCCTCTATCTGGAACGTCCCTTCCCCGAATGAGAATAGCCTCTGATCTTTATCTGATTTGCATGCCTATTAGAACCACAGTTCAAAATTTCAGCAATTTTTATTAAGAAATATCAGCAATTTCTTTGAAGACAATCGTAAAATCGAAGGCCACTTGAGGACTCGGCGAGAAGACAGTCAACCACAGGGCAGGAAAGGGGACTTCGCCAGATGCTGAATCTGCCAGCCCTTCACTTGGACTTGCAACCTCCTGCAGAACTATAAGGAAATGAATCTTTAAGCCATCTCGTCTGTGGTGTTCTGTTATGGCAGCCAGGGCTGACAAAAACACTTGGTTAAATGGTTACTACTGGGTTATGTTGCTGGAGTTTTTCATATCAGAGTTTAAGAATTATTTCATATCAAGCCATCTGGACTTTATCTAAATAGTGTCCTTCACAGCCCTTTCTGCTAGTTACCGGACCAATTACTCCTTCTAGAATCTAAGCTCTTAACCTGACTTAGAAACTTCAGAGCGGCTACATGCTTGCCAAGACTGCAGAATCAAAGCTTAAGAAGTTTATCAACGGCTTTAGCCAAACGGGAAGCAACTCACAGAAGCACACTCTATGACTAATGCTCTCCGTGGTGGTTACAGGAAGCGTTATTCACTGTCTAATCACCACTCACACTTTTTGGTCACTGGGCCGAGGCAGCCCTCTAGTCACCCTGGGTACGTGGTCGTGTGCCTTCTTACAATGGCCTTTGCTATCAGGTGCCGAGATTCCTGTTGCCAAGATGACCACATCTCAGGAGGCACAGAGAGGTGATGGAGTTTCTCAAAGTCAAGCAACTCAACAAGGGTTGAGCTGGACCTTGAGCCCGGGGTGTCTGACCACTGAGCTCATGGGCTTAATCACAGCCCTCGGATGCTGCTCCTGGCTGTTGTTCTATTTGGTGAGTCACCCCACATTACTCTGCCACTGCTTTTGGGGCATCTTCCACAAACCTAATAACCATCTTGAAGCATTTTAATATGGGGGAAATCCTCTGAGCTTCACCTTGCATAAATAAACTGGAAAAAAGCCCAGAAAATCATAGAGACTTTCCTTGTGCGTCCCCTTCATGTCTGCACAAAGCAGACATAAAAGAATGACTTCGTGGTCTCAGCAAGTGACAACTATCCATCCGCCTGAATGTGTGGCCTTGGTGATTTGGAATGCTGGATTGACTTCACTAAACCAGCTATTTGCTAAGTTTCCCTTTTTCTTTGTTCTGTGCAAACAGCACTTCAGTGTTATCATGTTACTGCACAACCAGTGATGCAGCAGGGCAAGCTAAAGTTTTAATTATTATGACCAGCAGAAATATATACACGCACTTGTCATGGAAATACACACATTAGCTTGCACCTGTCTTTCATAGGCTCAGGTTTTATTCTCCATGAGAATACTCTGCTCTTTATTTGGAGGACAGTTTCTTTCTAAATCATAATCCTCTACAATGGCATTCTATGAACAAGGAGCCCTGAGAATGGTCATCTGTTTGAATTGAATGTTCAAATTATAGTCCTTATAGACTTTTGGAGAATATTTGTATGATTTCCTTTGGCCTAACAGTCTTTTTTAGTTACCGGACCAATTACTCCTTCTAGAATCTAAGCTCTTAACCTGACTTAGAAACTTCAGAGCGGCTACATGCTTGCCAAGACTGCAGAATCAAAGCTTAAGAAGTTTATCAACGGCTTTAGCCAAACGGGAAGCAACTCACAGAAGCACACTCTATGACTAATGCTCTCCGTGGTGGTTACAGGAAGCGTTATTCACTGTCTAATCACCACTCACACTTTTTGGTCACTGGGCCGAGGCAGCCCTCTAGTCACCCTGGGTACGTGGTCGTGTGCCTTCTTACAATGGCCTTTGCTATCAGGTGCCGAGATTCCTGTTGCCAAGATGACCACATCTCAGGAGGCACAGAGAGGTGATGGAGTTTCTCAAAGTCAAGCAACTCAACAAGGGTTGAGCTGGACCTTGAGCCCGGGGTGTCTGACCACTGAGCTCATGGGCTTAATCACAGCCCTCGGATGCTGCTCCTGGCTGTTGTTCTATTTGGTGAGTCACCCACATTACTCTGCCACTGCTTTTGGGGCATCTTCCACAAACCTAATAACCATCTTGAAGCATTTTAATATGGGGGAAATCCTCTGAGCTTCACCTTGCATAAATAAACTGGAAAAAAGCCCAGAAAATCATAGAGACTTTCCTTGTGCGTCCCCTTCATGTCTGCACAAAGCAGACATAAAAGAATGACTTCGTGGTCTCAGCAAGTGACAACTATCCATCCGCCTGAATGTGTGGCCTTGGTGATTTGGAATGCTGGATTGACTTCACTAAACCAGCTATTTGCTAAGTTTCCCTTTTTCTTTGTTCTGTGCAAACAGCACTTCAGTGTTATCATGTTACTGCACAACCAGTGATGCAGCAGGGCAAGCTAAAGTTTTAATTATTATGACCAGCAGAAATATATACACGCACTTGTCATGGAAATACACACATTAGCTTGCACCTGTCTTTCATAGGCTCAGGTTTTATTCTCCATGAGAATACTCTGCTCTTTATTTGGAGGACAGTTTCTTTCTAAATCATAATCCTCTACAATGGCATTCTATGAACAAGGAGCCCTGAGAATGGTCATCTGTTTGAATTGAATGTTCAAATTATAGTCCTTATAGACTTTTGGAGAATATTTGTATGATTTCTTTCTACTGGACTGTGTCGCATTTTTCTACAGTCATTTGAAACCCTCATTTATAAAACAGTGCCCTCTCTTCCCTTCTCTCTCTCTCTATATATATACACACACATACATATAACTCAGCATATGCATAGAAAGCAGGGGAGAGTCTATGCTACTTCAGTCTTGCTTGTTAGAAACAATTAGACAAGCGTCAGGAATAATACCAATACGTAATATTTATTGAACCCTTGGCATGCGCCGGGTACTGCTCTAAGAGCTTAATTGTATGAGCTCATGCGCCCCTTACCATGTGAGGATGATACTATTTTTATTCACAAGTTTTATATACTCATTTATCACTGACAGTTGGGGAATTTTCCATGGCAAGCAAGCACTATTGGAAAACAGGCTGCCTCCTTTTCCAAAGAAAATTGATTTTGTTACAATTCTATTGTTATTTTTGAGGAGGGCAAATAGACTCATCATGATTCACTATGAGTTTGATGCCAATTGAGTGAATATATTTAGCATATGAATAAAAATGAAAATAATCCAGTGTTTGCATGTACTTATTAGAAACCACTATCCCTTTCATTCTTGGAAGCTTATACAATCCTCAACAATGAGATCATAAGTAAAGAAAACCCAAGTGACAAAATCCCCTAGAAAGCCCTGGATTTTTTTTTTTAGATCATTCAGATACAACTTCCTTTTAAAATATCTCAGAATAGGGCAAGTTGCCATTCAAAGCTTTCCATGAAAGAAACGCTGCTATTAAGCTTTAACAATTAAAACATCAACAAGGTTCAGAAGTACAAGAGAATAGAAAACCAAGCACAATTTCATCTGAGAAAACCTAACTGGAACTGTTATACTGTCTATATAACAAGTGTAAATGAGACTACACTTTCTTAGAGAATTCTGAAACACTAAGTATATTGTATTTTTCAATGATTATATGCTACAGCCAGATTCTATACTTGTTTATATAGGTGAGTCACTGAATTTCTGGTTGGCGTATTAAGTTATTTCTGATGATCGGTTCAAATTCTGTTATATTTTTCCTAGTACAACTGAATCATCTTGATCCTTAAACTTGTTGTGTTTAGTCACTCAGTTGTGTCCAATGCCTTGCAATCCCATGGACTGTAACCCACCAGGCTCCTCTGTCCATGGAACTCTCCAGGCAAGAATACTGGAGTGGGTTGCCATGCTCTCCTCTAGGGGATCTTCCCAACCCAGGAATAGAACCCACAGAGAGGCCAAGTTCAATGAAACTGGATGGTCTGGATCTCATGCTAGAACAAGAACCCCAGATACTGCAGGCCAAAGTAGTTTGGGGACCCACTGCTACAGGAATAGACCCCTAATTGGGGTCTTAATGAATCTGAGAAAGACTCTGATATGGGGGGTTTAGAGCCTTCCCATTAGAACGTGGTCCCTGAACCAATACCTTTGGCAACAGTCACACAGAAGCACAGGCCCCTTCCAGACCTGTGAACCTGAATCCACATCTCAGTAAGGTCCCAAGTGACTGCTCTGCTCAGCCAGGTCCTGAGCGACTGCTCTGCACACAGGAGGCTGAGGAACCCTGGTGAAGCTCCACCACAGGGCTGCTGAAGAGGACAAGACCTCTCCTCGGGGGCTTCCACATCACACGGCTGCTGCCCTTGCTGGGAAACAGCATGACGAGGCAGCTTATGCACGTCTGAATGCTAGGCTACCCTGAACCGAAGAATTAGAGCCACCTGCTGCAAGTGGGAAGGAGCCAGTCCAGTGAAACCTGAAGCAGCTCAGCCGGGGCAGAGTGTCCACTGACACATCTCCTTGCAGTGGTATGGAGGAATCAGGCTCTTTCTGACCCTGAACGCCAAATTATTAAAGAAAAGAAGGACATGCCAGTACATCAGAACAGACCACCTCTTAGCCAGTGTCACCCTGCTGCTTGCTTGTGTCTCTAACCTCCCAACAATGCTGCACACTGGGTGCTATTTTCCTGATTTTATAGATGAGGACACTGAGGCTCAGAGGGGCTAAATCACAGCTTCCAAATGCCTCAGCTCAGATGTCTGAGTCAAGATGGGCTGGCACGGAGTCTGGCAGCCCCCAGCTCCCCAGCCAGGGTGTGGAGAGTCCAGGGTTTGACATCAGCTTTTATCATTAATGGGGGCTTTCCAGGTGGCTCAGCCCATAAAGAATCATCTTGATCTTCTTTTGTTTGTCACTCAGTTGTGTCCAATGCCTTGCAATCCCATGGACTGTAACCCACCAGGCTCCTCTGTCCATGGAACTCTCCAGGCAAGAATACTGGAGTGGGTTGCCATGCTCTCCTCTAGGGGATCTTCCCAACCCAGGAATAGAACCCACAGAGAGGCCAAGTTCAATGAAACTGGATGGTCTGGATCTCATGCTAGAACAAGAACCCCAGATACTGCAGGCCAAAGTAGTTTGGGGACCCACTGCTACAGGAATAGACCCCTAATTGGGGTCTTAATGAATCTGAGAAAGACTCTGATATGGGGGGTTTAGAGCCTTCCCATTAGAACGTGGTCCCTGAACCAATACCTTTGGCAACAGTCACACAGAAGCACAGGCCCCTTCCAGACCTGTGAACCTGAATCCACATCTCAGTAAGGTCCCAAGTGACTGCTCTGCTCAGCCAGGTCCTGAGCGACTGCTCTGCACACAGGAGGCTGAGGAACCCTGGTGAAGCTCCACCACAGGGCTGCTGAAGAGGACAAGACCTCTCCTCGGGGGCTTCCACATCACACGGCTGCTGCCCTTGCTGGGAAACAGCATGACGAGGCAGCTTATGCACGTCTGAATGCTAGGCTACCCTGAACCGAAGAATTAGAGCCACCTGCTGCAAGTGGGAAGGAGCCAGTCCAGTGAAACCTGAAGCAGCTCAGCCGGGGCAGAGTGTCCACTGACACATCTCCTTGCAGTGGTATGGAGGAATCAGGCTCTTTCTGACCCTGAACGCCAAATTATTAAAGAAAAGAAGGACATGCCAGTACATCAGAACAGACCACCTCTTAGCCAGTGTCACCCTGCTGCTTGCTTGTGTCTCTAACCTCCCAACAATGCTGCACACTGGGTGCTATTTTCCTGATTTTATAGATGAGGACACTGAGGCTCAGAGGGGCTAAATCACAGCTTCCAAATGCCTCAGCTCAGATGTCTGAGTCAAGATGGGCTGGCACGGAGTCTGGCAGCCCCCAGCTCCCCAGCCAGGGTGTGGAGAGTCCAGGGTTTGACATCAGCTTTTATCATTAATGGGGGCTTTCCAGGTGGCTCAGCCCATAAAGAATCTGCCTGCATTGCAGGAGACCTGGGTTCCATTCCTGGGTTGGGAAGATACCTTGAAGAAGTGCATGGTAACCCACTCCATTATTCTTGCCTGGAGAATCCCATGGACAGAGGAGGCTGGTGGGCTACTGTCCATAGGATTGCAAAGAGTCACGCACGACTGGAAAAACTAACTCTTTTCTGTGGTTATTGACTCCTTTCCCCACAAAGGAGCAAATAAACTCAACTTTGCAAATGACTAGTTTATATGCCTGCCTCAGTACCCTGCCTGCTAAAATTGAAACAGCTTAATTAGGTCCCATTTGTTTATTTTTGTTTTTTATTTTCATTATTTTAGGAGGTGGGTCAAAAAAAGATATTGTTGTGATTCTTGTCAAAGACTGTTCTTCCTATGTTTTCCTCTAAGAGTTTCATAGTATCTGAACTTAGAGTTACACGTATGTGCCCTGCCATGTGTAAAACAGACAGTTAGTAGGAACCTGATGTATCAACTCAGCACTCTGTGATGACCTAGAGAGTTGGGATGGGGTGGAGGGTGGGAGGGAGGCTCACGAGGGAGGGGACATATGTATACTTACTGCTGATTCACTTCCTTGTACAGCAGAAGCTAACACAATATTGTAATATAGCTCTACTCCAATTTTTTTAAAAATTTGATAGAGATGGGAACTTTACATTAAAATGTGTTCTTCAAGGAAGACAGATTCAAAAGGAAAGTGAAGAGCAGCCTTCTGAAACACCATGTTAAATGAGGCAGAGCTCAGAGCACAAAGATGCAGGCGAGCACAGCCCAACAGCCTTTTACAAATATCTGATGGACAGGCAGCACTATGAGACTGTTAATACAGCTCCCTGGCTTCGGTAAATAAGAGCAGTCTTCCCATTTCCTTCACCCTACAGGTTGGCCACCTTCTCCTCTATGTGCCCTGAGGCCCTCCTGGAGTAGGCAAACATAATCTTCCAGTTCAAGCAAACTGGATCTGCCAGACAAGGGGCTGGGAGTTGGGAGGAGGCCACAGTCCCATTTCTGAAAGAATCCAAGAGACATGCTTCTTAGAGAAGAAATTAAGGGTAACGATGAGTCAATTTCAAAGCAAAGACACAAAAAACTACTAACTTTTCTCTCGTTTCAAAGAAAACGGAAGCCATAAATTTCCCTTGAAGTTTGTTTCATCATTGCTCCTGTGGGACTGTAAAATAAAAGGCAAAAACAGGGAGAAATTACTTAAAATGCAAAAATGGCAAAGGGAAATATTTCTGTGGATGGCTTATAAACGACTTTAGAGATTTGGGGAAGCTGAATTACCCAGGACAAGTGAAAAACCATCATTTTAATCTGAAGATGGTGGCCTCTCCCTGGATATTGTTCACGTGTTGAAACACTCTCTTATTAAATTATAGTGTTTTATAACTGGTGAGTAAAACTGGTATCATGTTTCCTATGCAAATTTTCCACTGTTTTTCAAACAGATATGTGTTTTAATATAAAATTGAAATTGAATCTCGAAAGCACCAAAGAATCAAAGCAACCCACCTAGCTTCAAACCGGGTTTAAATTATTTTTTGAATTTTGTATCTAATAACATGGCGCAATAACAGTGAAACAAGATTAACACTGCGATACTATTTGTTTAGGAAACCAAGAGCGTTGCTATGGAGACCGACATCGGACATAACTATGGCAACAGCGACCGTGTTGTAAACAATGACACTGAAAAGGGAACCGTGTAAACTTAGTGTAAGAATTCTAGAAAGAACAGAGAAGGAGGACCAGGAGGAGGAACAGTACTTTTTTGAGAAGAGAGCATAGTTATATCGACGTTTGTCTCCTGTTAGGACTTTTAAGCTAAGTTTTCAAAAGCTTGATTTGACATCTATGATCCATGAGTTCCTCTCTTGTTAACTGACTGAATCATAAAATTTTTATTTTTTTAATTTTGCTTTTTTAACCTATTTATACTTCTTAAGGAAAATCCACTAAAAACTGTTTTTGACTCAACTTTAATACTGTAAATAATCACACCTTTCCCTCCCTCTATGTGCCCTGAGGCCCTCCTGGAGTAGGCAAACATAATCTTCCAGTTCAAGCAAACTGGATCTGCCAGACAAGGGGCTGGGAGTTGGGAGGAGGCCACAGTCCCATTTCTGAAAGAATCCAAGAGACATGCTTCTTAGAGAAGAAATTAAGGGTAACGATGAGTCAATTTCAAAGCAAAGACACAAAAAACTACTAACTTTTCTCTCGTTTCAAAGAAAACGGAAGCCATAAATTTCCCTTGAAGTTTGTTTCATCATTGCTCCTGTGGGACTGTAAAATAAAAGGCAAAAACAGGGAGAAATTACTTAAAATGCAAAAATGGCAAAGGGAAATATTTCTGTGGATGGCTTATAAACGACTTTAGAGATTTGGGGAAGCTGAATTACCCAGGACAAGTGAAAAACCATCATTTTAATCTGAAGATGGTGGCCTCTCCCTGGATATTGTTCACGTGTTGAAACACTCTCTTATTAAATTATAGTGTTTTATAACTGGTGAGTAAAACTGGTATCATGTTTCCTATGCAAATTTTCCACTGTTTTTCAAACAGATATGTGTTTTAATATAAAATTGAAATTGAATCTCGAAAGCACCAAAGAATCAAAGCAACCCACCTAGCTTCAAACCGGGTTTAAATTATTTTTTGAATTTTGTATCTAATAACATGGCGCAATAACAGTGAAACAAGATTAACACTGCGATACTATTTGTTTAGGAAACCAAGAGCGTTGCTATGGAGACCGACATCGGACATAACTATGGCAACAGCGACCGTGTTGTAAACAATGACACTGAAAAGGGAACCGTGTAAACTTAGTGTAAGAATTCTAGAAAGAACAGAGAAGGAGGACCAGGAGGAGGAACAGTACTTTTTTGAGAAGAGAGCATAGTTATATCGACGTTTGTCTCCTGTTAGGACTTTTAAGCTAAGTTTTCAAAAGCTTGATTTGACATCTATGATCCATGAGTTCCTCTCTTGTTAACTGACTGAATCATAAAATTTTTATTTTTTTAATTTTGCTTTTTTAACCTATTTATACTTCTTAAGGAAAATCCACTAAAAACTGTTTTTGACTCAACTTTGATACAATTTTTAATGAGGCTAGTAAAATAAAATTCCTCTTTTCTAAACATGTGGCAGTTTGAAACCATAATTAGAATACACATGATTCTTGATTGATGTACAGCTCATTCCTTGGCTTCACTCCTATTGTGCCCCACTAGAAGGAAATGATTATCTCTTAACTCACCTTTGCAATTCCCCGGATGTCAGCGGGACAGCCAGGTGACCAGGAAACATCCCCACACTGTAGAATGAGTAAGCATACCATTAAAGAAGCAATAGAATACAGAGCAAAACAATATAATGTCCTAGAAAAACAAAAGGCAGCCTGGTGCCAGCTTCCGGGGAACGGTTCCATGTGTCTGCCCTGTTGTGAAGGTGAAAGGCTGACATGATTTCTTTGATAAGGTGGGTGATGATGGTAACTCAAAGACCATGAACCAAGGGAAGCAACTTCAAGAAGGGAAGGAAGCTGAGGCTAAGCCACAAAAAGCAGGTGAAAGGTGTGGGATCTGTTTTCACTGAGCAAAATCCGAGACTCACAGGTTGTCCTGAGATTTCGTTATCTTTTGAGTTTGCCATCGCCAGGAAAGGTCAGACAGAGACGACACAGCCGTCCTTTTGGAGCTAAGAGCCGTGTTTAATCCTAAACATCCCAGTCCGTACATTCGTGTTCAAACACTCCCGTGTGTCCTGGCTTTTTTTTTTTTTTTAAGTCTAGAATGATTTTTCTTTTTAATTTGGAATTTTTTTCTTTTTGAAGATACCTCCCTTAAGAGGGCAACACATAAGTAAACATTTTAAATGAGGCATTGGGATCAGATCATTGGCTTTCCAGGTATGTTTCAGGGAGGGTATCTGGCTGACGTCCCCCTCCCACATCACAGCAGCACTAGGCCCTCACCTCACAAACCGCCTTCTCCAAAATTTTCCTTGAAGAATTGACTCCACTGCCTGCCAAAAATAAAAAAGAACAACCCTGTGCACCACCAGACAGGAACTTCCTTCCTATTTATACTTCTTAAGGAAAATCCACTAAAAACTGTTTTTGACTCAACTTTGATACAATTTTTAATGAGGCTAGTAAAATAAAATTCCTCTTTTCTAAACATGTGGCAGTTTGAAACCATAATTAGAATACACATGATTCTTGATTGATGTACAGCTCATTCCTTGGCTTCACTCCTATTGTGCCCCACTAGAAGGAAATGATTATCTCTTAACTCACCTTTGCAATTCCCCGGATGTCAGCGGGACAGCCAGGTGACCAGGAAACATCCCCACACTGTAGAATGAGTAAGCATACCATTAAAGAAGCAATAGAATACAGAGCAAAACAATATAATGTCCTAGAAAAACAAAAGGCAGCCTGGTGCCAGCTTCCGGGGAACGGTTCCATGTGTCTGCCCTGTTGTGAAGGTGAAAGGCTGACATGATTTCTTTGATAAGGTGGGTGATGATGGTAACTCAAAGACCATGAACCAAGGGAAGCAACTTCAAGAAGGGAAGGAAGCTGAGGCTAAGCCACAAAAAGCAGGTGAAAGGTGTGGGATCTGTTTTCACTGAGCAAAATCCGAGACTCACAGGTTGTCCTGAGATTTCGTTATCTTTTGAGTTTGCCATCGCCAGGAAAGGTCAGACAGAGACGACACAGCCGTCCTTTTGGAGCTAAGAGCCGTGTTTAATCCTAAACATCCCAGTCCGTACATTCGTGTTCAAACACTCCCGTGTGTCCTGGCTTTTTTTTTTTTTTTAAGTCTAGAATGATTTTTCTTTTTAATTTGGAATTCTTTCATTTTTGAAGATACCTCCCTTAAGAGGGCAACACATAAGTAAACATTTTAAATGAGGCATTGGGATCAGATCATTGGCTTTCCAGGTATGTTTCAGGGAGGGTATCTGGCTGACGTCCCCCTCCCACATCACAGCAGCACTAGGCCCTCACCTCACAAACCGCCTTCTCCAAAATTTTCCTTGAAGAATTGACTCCACTGCCTGCCAAAAATAAAAAAGAACAACCCTGTGCACCACCAGACAGGAACTTCCTTCCAATTTTATATTTTCGAGATTTTCTGGTTACTTTTCAACAAATAGAGAATTATAAACATAACTGCTAGTAAGTGCTCTTCATCAAGAGCCCCCACTGTGGAGCCTCTATAACAGATCTAGGAGTCGGTTGCCTATCACAAAGCATCATTCAAACGACAGGAACCACTGTTGAACATCAGGGTGGAAGGATATTGGTGACCAAGGCCCACATGTTCACACCAGGAACACCCCAGAGCTGAGAGGGGTCAGGGCCAGGCCTGTGGGTACCTGGGCTGTGAAGTTGCAGAGGGTCCCCACCCAGCAGGACCCAGGTTGGTTTAATCCTCTGCTGTTGCCATCCTTAATTCTTTTTTATTTTGTCATTGAACTATTGCCTTAGGTCTGATGGGTTATTGAAGCATAAACATTACCAGATGTACTTGGTGCACAGAGATGCTGTATCAGTCAGCTCTGCTGATGTAATACAACAGCCCAGACTAGGGGCTGGACCAACCAGCACTGACTCCGCCCATTTCCAGAGGCTGGGAGTCCCAGATCAAGGGGCTGGCAGATTCAGTGTAGATGAGGGGGTTCTCTCCTTGACTTGCAGACAGCTGCCTTCCCTCTGTGCACTCACAGGAGAGAAGGCAGAGACAGAGAAGAGAAAAAGCTCTCTGCTACCCTCTCTTGAGAATTCTAGTCCCATCAGATCAGGGCTCCACTCTTAGGATGCCATTTAACCTAATTTTTTCCTTACTCTAAACACAGGTACAATGTTGGTTAGGACTCCAATCTATGAATTTGGGGGGAGGTGGAGAGAATGACCACATAGCAATATTACCCCTGCTTTGTTTCTTATGGTTTGAAAGTGAAAGTCACTCAGTCCTGTCTGACTCTTTGCAACCCCATGGACGAGTCATGGACTTCTCCAGGCAAGAATACCAGAATGGTAGCTACTCCCTTCTCCCAACCCAGGGAGGTCTTCCCAACCCAGGAATCAAACTCCCGTCTTCCACATTATTGGAGGATTCTTTACCTGCTAAGACGCCAGGGAAGCCAAAGAATACTGAAGTGGGTAGCCTATCCCTTCTCCATGGGATCGTCCCAACCCAGAAATCGAATAGAGGTCTTCTACAATGTAGGCAGATTCTTTACCAGCTGAGCTAAAAAAAAAATGGAAAAAATAGTTAAAAAAAATAAATGCAAATAGCAATAAAAAAGTAATTTAGTTAAACACTGGTATAATCAATAGGACATTGCATATTCATTCAAATTACATTTTTCAAGGTTCTTCTGTAATACAGAAAAGGCCCTGGATATATGATAAGTAAAACAAGAAAAAAATTTTTACATATGCCAGCCTCTTCTCAGAGAAAAGGCTACCTGTGGTACCCTGGGCGGGTGAAGTTGCAGAGGGTCCCCACCCAGCAGGACCCAGGTTGGTTTAATCCTCTGCTGTTGCCATCCTTAATTCTTTTTTATTTTGTCATTGAACTATTGCCTTAGGTCTGATGGGTTATTGAAGCATAAACATTACCAGATGTACTTGGTGCACAGAGATGCTGTATCAGTCAGCTCTGCTGATGTAATACAACAGCCCAGACTAGGGGCTGGACCAACCAGCACTGACTCCGCCCATTTCCAGAGGCTGGGAGTCCCAGATCAAGGGGCTGGCAGATTCAGTGTAGATGAGGGGGTTCTCTCCTTGACTTGCAGACAGCTGCCTTCCCTCTGTGCACTCACAGGAGAGAAGGCAGAGACAGAGAAGAGAAAAAGCTCTCTGCTACCCTCTCTTGAGAATTCTAGTCCCATCAGATCAGGGCTCCACTCTTAGGATGCCATTTAACCTAATTTTTTCCTTACTCTAAACACAGGTACAATGTTGGTTAGGACTCCAATCTATGAATTTGGGGGGAGGTGGAGAGAATGACCACATAGCAATATTACCCCTGCTTTGTTTCTTATGGTTTGAAAGTGAAAGTCACTCAGTCCTGTCTGACTCTTTGCAACCCCATGGACGAGTCATGGACTTCTCCAGGCAAGAATACCAGAATGGTAGCTACTCCCTTCTCCCAACCCAGGGAGGTCTTCCCAACCCAGGAATCAAACTCCCGTCTTCCACATTATTGGAGGATTCTTTACCTGCTAAGACGCCAGGGAAGCCAAAGAATACTGAAGTGGGTAGCCTATCCCTTCTCCATGGGATCGTCCCAACCCAGAAATCGAATAGAGGTCTTCTACAATGTAGGCAGATTCTTTACCAGCTGAGCTAAAAAAAAAATGGAAAAAATAGTTAAAAAAAATAAATGCAAATAGCAATAAAAAAGTAATTTAGTTAAACACTGGTATAATCAATAGGACATTGCATATTCATTCAAATTACATTTTTCAAGGTTCTTCTGTAATACAGAAAAGGCCCTGGATATATGATAAGTAAAACAAGTCACATATAATAATATAAATATACACAGGATATTGCCAGCCTCTTCTCAGAGAAAAAGGCAAGTCAAGTAGGTATACTTGACTTTCTTTCCACATGCTCTTCTATATTTTCCAATATTCCTCCATACATAGGTGCTAATTTTTTAATTTTAAAAAGTATATTTTTATTTGTCTTATTAAATTCATCATCCTAATTTTAAGGATAAAATAAATATAATTTCCCAATGTGTATGTAAATCATACCATGGTGCCGTGCACCTTAAATACATACATACAATTTTTATTTGTCAGTTATACTTCAATGAAACTGAAAAAAAATGTCACTTATTTCTGAGGCAAATGATAAGCAGTAGCACAGTATCTACTATGAGAAATGGTGTCTGTCCTTCATTTGTATCAAGACCTATATTTCTACTGAACTGCAGATAAGTATTGAGAGGATGAGTGTATATTACCAGAAAGGTGACCTATGTATTGGGGAAAAACAATGATAATTTGTTGTTGGCCTTGCAAACAGTACAGGATGTCTCATGCTGACAATTGTACATTGGCTTTTATTAATTGGAAGAGTTCTACATGCAAATTAAGCAGATTGTTCTTTTATCAGCTCTATCCAATTACTGTAAGGCTCATTTTTAAATGTGACAGCAACCTTTCTTTCTATACTTTAATTACTGCAATCACATCATAGAATTACTCACTTTTAATTTTTAACTCAATGAGTGAACATATAAAACAGATATCCTTAATAAGCATGTATGGCCTAGATAAATCTCCTCTGTTCTGATTGGTGCTGGGAGAGATGTGCAAGGTGGTTAATGCCAAGGCAGGTATCAATCGTTTGCAGCAAAATCAAGGAGTTGAAAGAAGGGTGAATGAATTGCCATGCATTTCACAAGTATAGAATATCCAAGAAGAAATCTTGCCAGGCAGTAGGAATGACTAATTATTTTTAGTAGCACATTTTGATTTTGAAGTTTCAGAATGAGTCAGATTTCCACTGTGGTTTAAATGCAAAAAAGTAATTTAGTTAAACACTGGTATAATCAATAGGACATTGCATATTCATTCAAATTACATTTTCAAGGTTCTTCTGTAATAAAGAAAAGCCCCTGGATATATGATAAGTAAAACAAGTCACATATAATAATATAAATATACACAGGATATTGCCAGCCTCTTCTCAGAGAAAAAGGCAAGTCAAGTAGGTATACTTGACTTTCTTTCCACATGCTCTTCTATATTTTCCAATATTCCTCCATACATAGGTGCTAATTTTTAATTTTAAAAGTATATTTTATTTGTCTTATTAAATTCATCATCCTAATTTTAAGGATAAAATAAATATAATTTCCCAATGTGTATGTAAATCATACCATGGTGCCGTGCACCTTAAATACATACATACAATTTTTATTTGTCAGTTATACTTCAATGAAACTGAAAAAAAATGTCACTTATTTCTGAGGCAAATGATAAGCAGTAGCACAGTATCTACTATGAGAAATGGTGTCTGTCCTTCATTTGTATCAAGACCTATATTTCTACTGAACTGCAGATAAGTATTGAGAGGATGAGTGTATATTACCAGAAAGGTGACCTATGTATTGGGGAAAAACAATGATAATTTGTTGTTGGCCTTGCAAACAGTACAGGATGTCTCATGCTGACAATTGTACATTGGCTTTTATTAATTGGAAGAGTTCTACATGCAAATTAAGCAGATTGTTCTTTTATCAGCTCTATCCAATTACTGTAAGGCTCATTTTTAAATGTGACAGCAACCTTTCTTTCTATACTTTAATTACTGCAATCACATCATAGAATTACTCACTTTTAATTTTTAACTCAATGAGTGAACATATAAAACAGATATCCTTAATAAGCATGTATGGCCTAGATAAATCTCCTCTGTTCTGATTGGTGCTGGGAGAGATGTGCAAGGTGGTTAATGCCAAGGCAGGTATCAATCGTTTGCAGCAAAATCAAGGAGTTGAAAGAAGGGTGAATGAATTGCCATGCATTTCACAAGTATAGAATATCCAAGAAGAAATCTTGCCAGGCAGTAGGAATGACTAATTATTTTTAGTAGCACATTGTGATTTTGAAGTTTCAGAATGAGTCAGATTTCCACTGTGGTTTACATGATTGCCTTTGTCTCACTGTGTTTAATATTTAAACTTATATTCCGGGAATTTCCTCAGAGGAAAATAAAATTATGATGGGGTTTTACTCTGCACCATAAAAGTAGAGTTTTCATGAGCTGCTGAAAAGAAGGTACGACTATGATATGTCATAGCAAATATGAGCACTCAGATATGCCTACTAATAGAAAATTAAAGAAAAAGCTCACGAAACAGGCCAAAGCTTTATTTAAAGACAACTCCAGTCAATTATTATATAAAGTTTCTTTCCACATTCACTTATGATCAAACACTGAAAATGAAGTTGAGTTTCATAAGCTCTACAAATGGTAAGAAATGCTTCCATCTTTAAGCATAAAATCCAGTCTTCTTCAGTGACTTTAAATGATAAAGTCATTCCAAGGCAATAAAGGCCTTCCCATGGGTATGTCCTGCATGTTATTTTGACATTTTTACAATAATTATAGAGTTCTATGAGAGTAGCAAAATAAAATATCTTGCAGTTTTGCTTTTCTACTGTTGCTTGAATTGGGTCATAAAGGAAACACACATCATCCTGGAAATGCTAAGCCTGGTGATGACCTTCTTCTCCTTGACAACACCCAAGACTCTCACCTGCAGGGCTCGTTTCTGCCAGGCTGCATCTCCTGGGATGCCCAGTGAGAACATAGGACACGATTAGCCAGAGAAGAGATGGGCCTTGGCTTTTGTTCTTTTTTTTTTTTTAAGTTTTTCTTTCTTTTCTTTTTTTGGGGGTGCAGAGCAATTTTTAAAGTCTTTATTGAATCTGTCACAATATTGATTCTGTCTTCATGCTTGACTTTTTGGTCATGAGGCATGTGGGATCTTAGCTTCCTGACCAGCAATGTGCTGCGGAGGGAGATGTGCAAGGTGGTTAATGCCAAGGCAGGTATCAATCGTTTGCAGCAAAATCAAGGAGTTGAAAGAAGGGTGAATGAATTGCCATGCATTTCACAAGTATAGAATATCCAAGAAGAAATCTTGCCAGGCAGTAGGAATGACTAATTATTTTTAGTAGCACATTGTGATTTTGAAGTTTCAGAATGAGTCAGATTTCCACTGTGGTTTACATGATTGCCTTTGTCTCACTGTGTTTAATATTTAAACTTATATTCCGGGAATTTCCTCAGAGGAAAATAAAATTATGATGGGGTTTTACTCTGCACCATAAAAGTAGAGTTTTCATGAGCTGCTGAAAAGAAGGTACGACTATGATATGTCATAGCAAATATGAGCACTCAGATATGCCTACTAATAGAAAATTAAAGAAAAAGCTCACGAAACAGGCCAAAGCTTTATTTAAAGACAACTCCAGTCAATTATTATATAAAGTTTCTTTCCACATTCACTTATGATCAAACACTGAAAATGAAGTTGAGTTTCATAAGCTCTACAAATGGTAAGAAATGCTTCCATCTTTAAGCATAAAATCCAGTCTTCTTCAGTGACTTTAAATGATAAAGTCATTCCAAGGCAATAAAGGCCTTCCCATGGGTATGTCCTGCATGTTATTTTGACATTTTTACAATAATTATAGAGTTCTATGAGAGTAGCAAAATAAAATATCTTGCAGTTTTGCTTTTCTACTGTTGCTTGAATTGGGTCATAAAGGAAACACACATCATCCTGGAAATGCTAAGCCTGGTGATGACCTTCTTCTCCTTGACAACACCCAAGACTCTCACCTGCAGGGCTCGTTTCTGCCAGGCTGCATCTCCTGGGATGCCCAGTGAGAACATAGGACACGATTAGCCAGAGAAGAGATGGGCCTTGGCTTTTGTTCTTTTTTTTTTTTTAAGTTTTTCTTTCTTTTCTTTTTTTGGGGGTGCAGAGCAATTTTTAAAGTCTTTATTGAATCTGTCACAATATTGATTCTGTCTTCATGCTTGACTTTTTGGTCATGAGGCATGTGGGATCTTAGCTTCCTGACCAGCAATGGAACCCAGACCCTCTGCCTTGAAAGGTAAAGTCTTGACCTCTGGACCCCCAGGGAAGTCCCTTGGCTTTTGTTCCCAACATCCAGTCCCCAGACCACAGGCCTCGCCTTCTCCCTTCTAGACTCATGTGCACCCTTCCTTTTTTTTTCACTCTAAGTTGTGGGACTTTCTGGAGGTTTTGGTCTCCATTTCTCCCTGTCTTCTGATTTCTGATAGCATTTCTGGTTTGAATTACTTTAGGGCCTTTCCTCGAAGATGTGCCAATGGTTGCTCAGTGTTTCATGGTGACTGATCACTAAATTTGCTGTAGGCTCCAGGGTTACTCCAGGCTTGGTTCTGACTCCCTGACTGTCCAGTGAACTCATCTGCTGGAACTGCCGTAACAAAGAGACACGCATGTGTGCCACAGCCTCTGACATCTATCCTTGTGGAGTTCTGGAGCAGGAAGTCAAGGGTCAAGGTGTCGCGTCGGCAGGTGATTCCTTCTGCAGGTTCCATCACAGTCTATTCCAGGGCTCCCTCCTGCTGCAGGTGCTGTCCTGGCAACCTCTGCTGTCCTTTGGCCTGTAGACTCCTCCCCCAGCCTCTGACTATGTCATCATATGGCCTTTTTCCCCTGTGTGCCTCCATGTCCTAGCTCCCCTCTTTAGAAGGACGCTGGTCTTACTAGATTAGGAGCACCCCCATGACCTCATTCATTTAATTTCCATCCCCACTCCCCATGGGAACCCTATCTCCAAATCAGGTCACATTCTTAGGTAGTGGGGTTAGGATTTAACATATGAACTTAACACAGTTCAACCCACGGACAGAGGAGACCGCCAGCTACAGTCCATGGGGTTGCCAAGAGTCAGACATGACAGAGAGACTAGGCACAGCACAACCCATGACACCTAAGTAAAGCCTGTACATGACTGAATTTCCACTCACAGAGCCCTCAGCATAACCAAATGCTGACATTTTATTTAGGCTGAAAAACAGGATAGGAAGCATGTTCTTAAAAGGCTCTAATTGTTGAAGATTATAACTTGTCTGTATGTTTTGCTAGTAAGTTTTGGAGACTTAATCAAGCATCTTTCTTGTTTCCCCTCCCCCCCACCTTGCTCAGGATGACAAAAGCAGAAATAATGACCTTTGCTTTCACATTCATCTATTTGACTCAAAGAGGAGACAGATGTTTCTCTGTTTTCATTTTAGGTCTCACAGACTATTTAAACTGGTCACTCTAGCAAAGCCAACACCACATCTGAAGTCAGAAGAATTCATTTCTACTTCTTATGCTTCCTCAAAGTCATCTTGAGAGGCAAGATAAAATCAAGCCTTTTTTTTTTTATTTCAATTTCTTTTATCTAAGAGTTAATGAGTTCACCTGGGTTTAAGGAGGTTTGTAATGGATTTTCAAACCCTTGCTATTATTATTTTTATTATAATGTTGGATTATTAATACCAAGCTAAAAATGTCACTTGATACACAAAATGAAGTGAGAAGTACCATTTGGCTTTTAAGAAGTACATTATAGAAACGGTCCATTAGGAAATAATCTCAGGTTATAGCCAGCTCTCAAAAGGCCTGGGAAATAAGGTTCTAAAATCAAGGCACTTGGAGCCCATTATGACAGCTAAATTGGTAAAACATACTAAAATCCCAGCATAATAAGTGCTCCTCAGAGAATAGTGACAAATTGTATTAATAGTGTATTTCCCAAAAAGTGAAAAAAGATCAAAGACTCGGCTGAGGTTGAAATGACTACTCTCCAATGACATTAACATGGAGGGACGCAGCAGCTGCAAATGTTGCTATAAATTGTCAGGCCAGAGGGGATGCTCGGTCCTAAAGGGAGGGTCACCTGATGGCCACTCGCTGACATTCCAAACAAGTGGCAGAAGTGCGAATCATGGCCCAGGGCTCTCCTCACAGCATCAGGAACACGAGAGCAGGCCCTCTCCCATCTGCAGGAAGGCAGGCCCCAGTCCTCTGCAGTGGTCTTGAGCCGAGGGGGAGGGCAGGGAGAAATCAGATGCTCAGGGCTTCCCCTGGTGGTCCAGTGGGTAAGGACACCGCCTTGCAGTGCAAGGGGTGCCGGTTCGAGCCCTGGCTTGGGAAGATCCCATGTGCCGTGGAGCGGCTGGACTTATGTGTCCAATTACCGAGCCGGAGCTCTGGAGTGCATGTGCCCAGAGCCGGCGCTCTGCGACGACAGTGACCATCGCAATGGGAGGCCCACACGGACCAAAGAACAAAGACGGATGAAGCTAGATAAATGAAAGACCAATAGAAGTGACCCGTTTTCATTTTAGGTCTCACAGACTATTTAAACTGGTCACTCTAGCAAAGCCAACACCACATCTGAAGTCAGAAGAATTCATTTCTACTTCTTATGCTTCCTCAAAGTCATCTTGAGAGGCAAGATAAAATCAAGCCTTTTTTTTTTTATTTCAATTTCTTTTATCTAAGAGTTAATGAGTTCACCTGGGTTTAAGGAGGTTTGTAATGGATTTTCAAACCCTTGCTATTATTATTTTTATTATAATGTTGGATTATTAATACCAAGCTAAAAATGTCACTTGATACACAAAATGAAGTGAGAAGTACCATTTGGCTTTTAAGAAGTACATTATAGAAACGGTCCATTAGGGAAATAATCTCAGGTTATAGCCAGCTCTCAAAAGGCCTGGGAAATAAGGTTCTAAAATCAAGGCACTTGGAGCCCATTATGACAGCTAAATTGGTAAAACATACTAAAATCCCAGCATAATAAGTGCTCCTCAGAGAATAGTGACAAATTGTATTAATAGTGTATTTCCCAAAAAGTGAAAAAAGATCAAAGACTCGGCTGAGGTTGAAATGACTACTCTCCAATGACATTAACATGGAGGGACGCAGCAGCTGCAAATGTTGCTATAAATTGTCAGGCCAGAGGGGATGCTCGGTCCTAAAGGGAGGGTCACCTGATGGCCACTCGCTGACATTCCAAACAAGTGGCAGAAGTGCCGAATCATGGCCCAGGGCTCTCCTCACAGCATCAGGAACACGAGAGCAGGCCCTCTCCCATCTGCAGGAAGGCAGGCCCCAGTCCTCTGCAGTGGTCTTGAGCCGAGGGGGAGGGCAGGGAGAAATCAGATGCTCAGGGCTTCCCCTGGTGGTCCAGTGGGTAAGGACACCGCCTTGCAGTGCAAGGGGTGCCGGTTCGAGCCCTGGCTTGGGAAGATCCCATGTGCCGTGGAGCGGCTGGACTTATGTGTCCAATTACCGAGCCGGAGCTCTGGAGTGCATGTGCCCAGAGCCGGCGCTCTGCGACGACAGTGACCATCGCAATGGGAGGCCCACACGGACCAAAGAACAAAGACGGATGAAGCTAGATAAATGAAAGACCAATAGAAGTGACCCGCCTGCTCCCCTCCCTCCCCAACCCGACCCCCACCCAAAATAAATAAATAAATAAATCTTTAAAAAAAAAAAAAACAGAAAGAAATCAGATGCTCTCCTGGAAGCCTGGGCACAGAACAGACACAGCCAGGCCAGCAGGGAGAGCTGAGGTGGACACCCACATGCAAGGGAGGCTGTGGCCATGTTGCCTCCGGGAGAGGCAGTGGTTCCCCTTGGGCAGATGCTGACAGCTGAGGACCACAGCTCTCTGTTAACCTGCAGATGTAGGGACTGCTGGTGTGGGCGAGCGTGTTGACAAGAAAGTATGAGAAGACCACAAATGTAACATGAGCTTGACTTTCTGCAGTCACAAGGGTGTTCCCTCCTATATGAACATGAAGTCCTCTGTGTGTGTGTGATCCAGCAATTCAGAACCCTGAATATGCTTCATTCATTTTTACTTTCATGAGTTCATTGAGTCACATAGTTTCAAATTCAAAAGATAGAATGAAATTAGGAAATTACTCTTTGGGAAATGTTTGGGGATGGAATTCCTTACAAAAAATGGCCAGAGTCACACTTCTGTTTATTTTTTTTTACTAGAAGTCAACATGCCCCCAATGAGTCACCAGCCACTACTAAGAATCATGCAAAGACTGGGTTTCAAAGGGCATCAATTCATAGTCCTGGAGGCAGGAAGGGCTTAAAAATAGATGCTGAGATGCACAAGAGAGTTTTGAACTGTTCAGACCAAAGGACACATCCCTGGCACAGGATGCACAGGTTGTTTTTGTTTTTGTTTTTTTTTTTCTTAACAAGTTTGAAGATTCAGGCAAAAGCTGTCATAAGACTTAGAAATTTAGCCTTTGACAAAATCTGTCACACCATTAATTCAATTAACTGTAGTTGGCATTTGTATCATCCACTGAATTGCTGATTTGTTTTGTTTTGTTTTATTTTGGATGACTGTTTTGATTGCTCAGATAAAAGTAAAAAAAGAAAAACACTCTGGCTTTTATATGCTTGGGGGAAGTAAAGTGCATGACAGTGCATCATATTGCTCACATCAAAACATAATTTGTAACTGAACTGTTTGTTTTCCCATGGCTTACAACCATGGAAAATGGAGACAAATAGCTTCTTGCATTAACCTGTGGGACTTTGCTCTCATCGGTGTGCAATGTGGTCAATAGATGCTTCCTTTAGTAAAGGTTGTTATTGTTCAGTCCCTATGTCATGTCTGACTCTTTGTGACTCCATGGACTGCAACATACCAGTCTTCCTTGTTCTTCACCATCTCCTGGAGCTTGCTCAAACTCACATCCATTGCATCAAAGATACCATGCGACCATCCCATTTTCGGTCGCCCCCTTCTCCTCCTGCCCTCCATCTTTCCCAGCACCAGGGTCTTTTCCAATGAGTTGGCTCTTCATATCAGGTGGCCAAAGGATTGGAGTTTCAGTTTCAGCATCAGTTCTTCCATTGAGTATTCAGGGTTGATTTCCCTTAGGATTGACTCATTTGATCTTCTTGTTGTCCAGGGGACTCTCAAGAGTCTTCTCCAACACCACAGTGTGAAGGCAAGAATTCTTTTGCACTCAGCCTTTTTTCTGGTCCAACTCTCGCACCTGTACATGACTACCGGAAAAATCATCGCTGTGACTATAGAGACTTCTGTGGGCAAAGTGATGTCTCTGCTTTTGAATATGTTGTCTAGGTACTGTGTAAATTAACCAAGAGTGAAAACTTTCTAAAATCTTAGGAATTGAAATAAAACACAAAAGCCAGGTAAAGGGAATAATGATGGTGAAGGAAAATTCCAGAAACGGCTTCTGCAGGAGGCCCAGGAAGCATCTCCAGCAGAATGGAGCAGAGAGAAGGGTCTGCTGGGAGAAGAAGCTGGGGGAGGTGGGTGACCAGGACAGAACTGGTACTATGTTGTTAGGTCGAGAGGGGACTCAACAGCTAGAGGAGGGTTTGGGTGCTAGTTCTTAATAAATGTAAGACATGCTAAGCAAGGCAGAAACAAATATGGTTACTTGAAGAGAAAACAAGAAGTTGAGCAGAGGAAGAAAATCATACCAAAAGTGTAACTATGGAAGGGTGAGGAAGAGTAGATACTCGTCATCCATGAAGGGACTTAACAGATTATTCCTAGAAATAGAAAATCAAGATGTAGAAATATCAGTGTGGTTTTTAGAGCTAGGTTAGTAGTTCCAAGAGAACCAGTGAAAAGATTTGAAAAAAGTTTCCTCTGAGAAGGAAGGCATATCGGCATTGGGGAAGGGGAGTGCAGAATAGCTATTTTTTCAGAAGAAGCTTGGAAGAACAATTTCTTTCTTCAAACTACATTTGTATAGGGACTTCCTTGGTGGTACAGTGGTTAAACCTTCCAACATGGGCAATGTGGGTTCAATCCCCATTAGGGGAGCTAAGATTCTATATGCCTTGTGAGCAAAAGTGAGCAAAATACCAAAACATAAAACAGAAGCAATATTGTAACAAATTCAATAAAGACTTTTAAAAAAGAAAAGAAATCTATATCTTTGTGCATGGATGGTAAATTGCTTCAGTCATGAACGTTTTGTAACCCTATGGTCTGTAGCCCACCAGGCTCCTCTGTCCATGGGGTTCTCCAATCAAGAATACTAGAGTGGATTGCAATTTCCTTCTCCAGGGGGATCTTCCTTACCCCAGAATCGAGCTCATGTCTCTTACATTGGCAGGCAGTTTCTATACCATTTAGCCACCAGGGAAGCCCCTTTATCAAATACAATTAATGTTAAAAACACCAAAAGAAAAAAAAAAAAAAAAGGTGAGCCTGCCATTAGATTAAAAGGCCTTACCTCCAACTCCAGCTTCCTTAATGGTGGAATCCACACTCACTAATTCTCTGGAGGCCTAGCCTTTGACCGGATGACAGTGCACCAACCTCAGAGTTGTGTCAGTGCCTAGTGAGCTGACACACAAGCTGAGATGTGCATAAGAGACCGTAACTCCACACACTCTCGTCCACCAGCTGGTTCTGTCAAGGCTCAAGCTCCCAAATGGAAGAGCTCACATGGGGTTTAGCAGAAGACTTGAGCTCAGGGGACAGAACATCACTGGACATCCTAGTTTCCATCGACTGCCCACAATTTATTTCAGTCCTGTGACTGGAGATCGATTTAACTTCCCTGTATCTGATCCTACTGTCTATCAAGGAAGGAAAGTAAAAGAACATACCCTCCTATTGGTACCAAGGAGTCAAGATTCAAATGCATTAAGCTCTAGTGCTGGGCACACAGGAGACCCTAGAGTTGTGTTAGCTGGTTTTATTCTTTTGCTTTAGAACTGTCAGTTATGCCTTTTAATCATTAAAAGGGCTTTTTGTCAATGCATTTACTTAGGACCTTTTAGGACATAGGTCATGGTAGGCTTGTGACTGTAGTAACAATTAACTGTCCTGTCAACTTCAGAATGAGTTTTCTTAGGGTATAAATTCAGTTAATTTGTCTGCCAGCCTCTGTGCAAAGAAGAAAAGCATTTGCTATGGAATAAGGCAACCCCCACCCCCGCCGTCTACTGCCGACCAGAGGGGCAATATTGCACAGATGGGGGAATTTCTCCATTTCTTTCTCATTCTGGGTCCACATAAGTAACTGAGGATAGGATAGAATAGGCTCATAAGGTTACGGTAAGGATGAAATTTGAGACTGTCATGCCGGAACATGAGGAGCTCTCACCAAATGTCAAATAGTAATATTATTAATAAATATTACCCTCTACTCAAGACCTTGACCAAAAGATACACGTTTTTGTCACGCTTCCTCCAAAAATCTATATTGATTCCTTGACTGTTTACTTCTGAAATGACTCTATATCTTAATACAATTAGGATATTATTCAGCTGCAAGTTACAGAAAGGGTAATTAATAGAGGCATTTACTATTGAGGCTGTATTTCACATAAAAATAAGTGCCGAGGAGGAGAGTTCAGAGCTCCTGAAGTTTCGCAGGAACGTCTTCAAGGGTCAGCTCCCTCCCTCACTTCTGACCTCCTCCTCCCTGCCCTATAAGGTTTGTTCTCATGGTTCCAGAATTCCTGAAGCTGACATGGCAGAAGTTTTTAAAGCAATCATCTAAATAAACAGCCCAACAGTCTGAGCAAAACTTTTAAAACATCAACTATCTCTATCGTTTGTTTTCCTTAGTGTTTTGTAGGAGGAGACTGTGGCCAAAGCCACTGAGATAATTAAGTCTTTGCTTCTCTCACTGTGCTTGGGAGATCCAGCTGAGAGCATCAGTCAGGTGAGGCTCAGGCAAGTCACACAGCCACTAACTTGTGATGTGGCCTTTTCACTAATGAAGTGTAAAAGTGGTAGAATGGTTTTTAAAAATATATTTACAAAGTTCGATCAGGATCGTTCCAAGAGAAAATAAACAAACTCATATCACCAAATAGCCAGAAATTTTGTGCATAGTTATCTCCACATTTCTTTGCCAATTCTGAAACCAAAGTAAAAACAAACTATTTCAACGTATCAAGTACCACTTAGCTAATTGTCTCTCAAACTAGTTAATCAATCAGCAAATATTCTATTTTATATAGCACCTGAGAGGTGCCAATCATGATATAGCCTGTTACTGGCATCCTGAGCATGGAGTTTCTAACCCAGGTGAAAAGCAGGAACACATCGGCCATCGAAAGCCCAGAGCACTGCCCACCAGAGGGAAGCTGGGGAGAGCAGGGCTGACCCTTCAGAAAGAAAGGCCCCTGTGCATCTAGGTGGGCAAAGGGGCCTTGTTCCGTCAGCTTGGGCTGGCTTAGCCAAGTCCCACAGACCAGGTAACTTTGTCTTTCACTTTCTAGAGGCCGGAGGCAGTGCCAGGTGCTGGTAGGTGCTCTCTTCTGGGATTACAGACTACTGCCTTCTCACTGTGTCCTCACTCCTAGGAAGAAGAGAGAGAGAAACAGGGAGACAGATCAACAGAATGGGAGGTGGGGGACAAAGGTCTCTGTCTTATCCTGAGGACTCTAATCCTATAGGATGAAGGAGCCATGCTGATTTTAACCTTCACTACCTCCATAGAGGCTGTTGTTCAGTCGCTCAGTCATATCCAACTCTTTGCGACCCAATGGATGGCAGCTTGTCAAGCTTCCCTGTCATTTGCTATCTCCAGAAGTCTGCTCAAACTCATGCCCATTGACTCGGTGATGCCATCCAACCATCTCATCCTCTTTCTCCCCCTCCTCCTCCTGCCAACATCAGGGTCTCTTCCAGTGCATCCTCTCTTTGCATCCAGTGCTCAAAGTCTCGGAGCTTCAGCTTCAACATCAGTCCTCCTAGTGAATATTCATGGCTAAATTCCTTTAGGATTGACTGGTTTGATCTCCTTGCTGTCCAAGGGTGTCCCTACCATCAAACTCAGGCACCTTGGGGTCTGAGCTCCAGGACAGTGCTCTCAGTCAATCCTAAGGAGGAGCCACCTGAATGGGCAGCCCACACACATCACTTGAGCCCCAACCCGACTTCTCTGCTGAGTAACAATGAGAGGTGTTACCAACCACTTCCTGGACTCAGCTTTGCCAGTCTCTTTTAAATAGCTTATCTACTTGTGCTCCAACAAACCCTTCCAGGAAAGTAGATCAAAGCAGTCATCCAGTTTGTAAAATAGATGAGGAGCAAGGAGATGGTGGCGAGCAGCGTCCACCTTCCATGCTAACTGTCATGGGAACCAACATGCTGCCTCTGCAGATTCTCAGTTTCCAGATACAGAGCAGGAACACTGTCATTTGTCAGCAAGGAAGAAGAGACATGCAAAATGATACATCTATTCTGGGCCCTGAAGTATTGAAGTTACCACCCACTCCCCCCCCATACACATGCAATACACACAATCCTGCAATGTCATTTTTAGACCAAAGTGCACCAGAAGAAGTCATTGCAAACCGTAGAAAGTGCCTTCTAAAAAAAGTAGAGTCCCATAGATTTCCAGAGACTAAAAAATTCCAATCAGGAAACCAGAGGAAAGAACCACTAAGCAGCGAAACCTCCTGCAGAGAGAAACAGGGAGACAGATCAACAGAATGGGAGGTGGGGGACAAAGGTCTCTGTCTTATCCTGAGGACTCTAATCCTATAGGATGAAGGAGCCATGCTGATTTTAACCTTCACTACCTCCATAGAGGCTGTTGTTCAGTCGCTCAGTCATATCCAACTCTTTGCGACCCAATGGATGGCAGCTTGTCAAGCTTCCCTGTCATTTGCTATCTCCAGAAGTCTGCTCAAACTCATGCCCATTGACTCGGTGATGCCATCCAACCATCTCATCCTCTTTCTCCCCCTCCTCCTCCTGCCAACATCAGGGTCTCTTCCAGTGCATCCTCTCTTTGCATCCAGTGCTCAAAGTCTCGGAGCTTCAGCTTCAACATCAGTCCTCCTAGTGAATATTCATGGCTAAATTCCTTTAGGATTGACTGGTTTGATCTCCTTGCTGTCCAAGGGTGTCCCTACCATCAAACTCAGGCACCTTGGGGTCTGAGCTCCAGGACAGTGCTCTCAGTCAATCCTAAGGAGGAGCCACCTGAATGGGCAGCCCACACACATCACTTGAGCCCCAACCCGACTTCTCTGCTGAGTAACAATGAGAGGTGTTACCAACCACTTCCTGGACTCAGCTTTGCCAGTCTCTTTTAAATAGCTTATCTACTTGTGCTCCAACAAACCCTTCCAGGAAAGTAGATCAAAGCAGTCATCCAGTTTGTAAAATAGATGAGGAGCAAGGAGATGGTGGCGAGCAGCGTCCACCTTCCATGCTAACTGTCATGGGAACCAACATGCTGCCTCTGCAGATTCTCAGTTTCCAGATACAGAGCAGGAACACTGTCATTTGTCAGCAAGGAAGAAGAGACATGCAAAATGATACATCTATTCTGGGCCCTGAAGTATTGAAGTTACCACCCACTCCCCCCCCATACACATGCAATACACACAATCCTGCAATGTCATTTTTAGACCAAAGTGCACCAGAAGAAGTCATTGCAAACCGTAGAAAGTGCCTTCTAAAAAAAGTAGAGTCCCATAGATTTCCAGAGACTAAAAAATTCCAATCAGGAAACCAGAGGAAAGAACCACTAAGACAAATTCTTGCCATGAGCGCCCGTATTGACCTCCTGCAGCCTGACCTCTGCCCATGGGCAGGTATGCAGAGTCGCTTTGCCAGGAGCGGCAGCAGGCCTTGCGATGACCCAATGGTACCCTGTTGGAAAGTGGTTGGCTGACGTTCTGGAATGCTGTCTGTGGCTGTTCAATGAATTCTTTCCTCCAGGCAAACAAGCTGGCTCTAGAAGTAATCACACAGAACCATTTATTCCCATTAGCAACCCCAAACAAGCCAGTGGCCTTACCCAAACAGCAGGAAAGTCTAGGTTATTTTTAAATGTGCTCAGTTTAACGTTTCATAATTCGTGATTTCCCAACGACAAAAGGAATTAATGGCACAGTTGTTAAAGTTACACGAGAATTCAGAAGAAGGCATGCCAAGCAGGGAGAGAGGCAACAGAGGGCAAGTCTCATGTTATTACAATACAAATGAGTGAAAATAATGAAATCCTAGCTAGAGGAGCCTGTTTGCACTTCTGTAAAGTCCACATGGGATTAACAGACATATACCAGTATGTACAGGTAAACAAGGACCTACTGTATAGGGCAGGGGACTATACTCAGTATCTTGTAATACCCTATAATAGAAGAGAATTGGAAAAAGTAGCTGATAGACAGATAGATAGATGTATAACTGAATCACTTTGCAGTATACCTGAAACACTGTAAATCAACTATTCACTTCAATTTTAAAAAAAACCAAAGTCCAAATGAAATCTAGCGTAAAGACTTTGAATACAGTGGTATTCAGAGGATTGCACTGATCTAATTTTTTTTCTCAATAGGCTTCTTGAACTTTAAAAAATAAATATACTCCAGTGGGACGGGGGGCAGGGAATGGGATATACATATGACTAATCTGGGATTATGCATATCTGTAAACAACAAAACTCTGTAAAGGCAAAAGCGCAAAATAATTTTTAAAAGACATATATATGTACTCTAAACTGGCTTTGAGGAATGTGTTTGTAAAAGCTGGCGTAGAAAGTGCCTTATAAAAAAAGTAGAGTCCCATAGATTTCCAGAGACTAAAAAATTCCAATCAGGAAACCAGAGGAAAGAACCACTAAGACAAATTCTTGCCATGAGCGCCGTATTGACCTCCTGCAGCCTGACCTCTGCCCATGGGCAGGTATGCAGAGTCGCTTTGCCAGGAGCGGCAGCAGGCCTTGCGATGACCCAATGGTACCCTGTTGGAAAGTGGTTGGCTGACGTTCTGGAATGCTGTCTGTGGCTGTTCAATGAATTCTTTCCTCCAGGCAAACAAGCTGGCTCTAGAAGTAATCACACAGAACCATTTATTCCCATTAGCAACCCCAAACAAGCCAGTGGCCTTACCCAAACAGCAGGAAAGTCTAGGTTATTTTTAAATGTGCTCAGTTTAACGTTTCATAATTCGTGATTTCCCAACGACAAAAGGAATTAATGGCACAGTTGTTAAAGTTACACGAGAATTCAGAAGAAGGCATGCCAAGCAGGGAGAGAGGCAACAGAGGGCAAGTCTCATGTTATTACAATACAAATGAGTGAAAATAATGAAATCCTAGCTAGAGGAGCCTGTTTGCACTTCTGTAAAGTCCACATGGGATTAACAGACATATACCAGTATGTACAGGTAAACAAGGACCTACTGTATAGGGCAGGGGACTATACTCAGTATCTTGTAATACCCTATAATAGAAGAGAATTGGAAAAAGTAGCTGATAGACAGATAGATAGATGTATAACTGAATCACTTTGCAGTATACCTGAAACACTGTAAATCAACTATTCACTTCAATTTTAAAAAAAACCAAAGTCCAAATGAAATCTAGCGTAAAGACTTTGAATACAGTGGTATTCAGAGGATTGCACTGATCTAATTTTTTTTCTCAATAGGCTTCTTGAACTTTAAAAAATAAATATACTCCAGTGGGACGGGGGGCAGGGAATGGGATATACATATGACTAATCTGGGATTATGCATATCTGTAAACAACAAAACTCTGTAAAGGCAAAAAGCGCAAAATAATTTTTTAAAAGACATATATATGTACTCTAAACTGGCTTTGAGGAATGTGTTTGTAAAAGCTGGCTGATTATAAAACAGATAAAAGAGCTGATGACAGCCAGTTGGGAAAAAGGAGGTCTCCCAGTTTCCCGAGACAGCAGTGGCCCCTGGGTCAGTTCAAGTCAGTCCAACTTGGCTGGAGACCCCCAGCCCTGTGGACCTGGACTGTCCATCAATATGGAGGGGGTACCCCACGCCTTCCACACAGATGTCCAGAGTAACAGCTGTAGCGTCACCAGCAAAACATGTCTGGTGGAAAAGAAAAAGGAAAGTTGACTTTGATTCCACATTTCAGTGAATGGAAAAACTTCCATTCCCTTTACTCCTAATTCCACAGCAGGAATTCATTCTTATGAGTAGAATCTAAAATCAACAATGCACTCACGGCTAAGGATAAAAATGGACCTGGCTTTTAATGTTTAGCATTATTTCGTAAAGAAATTTGCTTTTTCATAGACCTCACCGCTGGCACGGCAGTGCCAAAGACAACTTTGCTTTGGAAAGACTTGCCACGTATCACCTGGAGGAATCATGGCTCACCTGGGGGACTGTCCTTTCTTGGACAATCCCTTTCATCTGTAAATGAGGAAATGAGTCAGCTTTACGAGGCGCTACCTCATCATTGGTGTACTGCCGTTCAGCAGGGATGGGAATGTACTTTGTTACTCACAGAAGCCTGAATCACAAAGCATACAGGTCACCGTGGAAATCTGCTCTTCAAACAATGACAGGTTCTGTTGTCAGGGATCTTAACAGTCCCTCTGACTGGAGAAGTGCCCAGCTGGTCACAAGACAGCATGACTCATTACCGCTCCTCAACTTTAGCTGTACACAGGGCTCACAGAACAAAACCAGCTCCCTGATGTCATCTCTTTTCTGTGTATCTTTAACATAGTTTAGATACAGAGGTTGTTGAGTAAGACGCAAAGCTTTCAGATGAGAAGAATGTGTCTGAAATACTTAAGGAAAGAAAATGCCAGACATGGTCCAGGAATTCTGGGGGTGTGGTCTTTGCTGATACTCAGCAGTCCAGAAGGCTTCAAGACCTATAAACTAGTCACCTGGATTGGTCAAAGTTTAACTCGACTTAAATATTTCAGGCTTAAGTAACCATTTAAGAATGTCAAGTCTCCAGATCAGATTGACGTACTTTCTCATGACCAGTTACTGGACAGGACATCTACAAAAATAATGTACAAAGACTTCCTAAACGTGTTTCAAAGTCAAGAAAAATGTAAACAGTGTTTGTATGTGAGTGGTGGTGGGGATTACCAGTACCTTCTTATCTTTTTTCTACCTGTTTCCATTTATTTAAGGAGTAGGGATGGCTTTAAAAGTAACAAAGATTAAGCAGAAAAAAAAAAAAAGTAATTTCATGTTTCCTCAGACATAGCTCCTTGAGACAAAAAACACAAAAGCTAAAACAAAAGAAGTTGATGACTACCTCATATCTTTTATTACAGTGTCAGTAAAACTGCAGTGAGCAAAAATGAGATCACTGTTTACCTCACCACGCTAGTGGACCCTGGAGAGCAAGATTGAGCGGGTCCCAGTCTCATCAGCCGTTGTAATGTTAACAACAATCTCTTCTAAGAAGCTGGATCACACACTTTGGCAAAAGCCAGCCAAGAAGAAAGTCTCTGTACAGCCAACCTGAAAGAAGTGCTTTTAACTACGCTTATGACACCACCACTTCCTCAAGGTGGCTTTATTTGGAAAACAGGAGTACAGCAGAGAAAGGAGTGTTGCATAAGGAACGGTTTGGTGTCACGTGAAAAACTTATGTTTCTTTCAAATTTAGCCAATCACTGCTTCCGTTTTTTTTTTTCTTTCTTTCTTTTTTCAGCACTGCCTGTTGGCTTCTTAAAGTATTAGAAGCTTTGTCAGATGCTAAAGAGGAAGTCCAGAATTGTAATGAGATGGCATTGGCCACTGTCAGGGGAAGTTCTGAGCCATCTTTGAGACCCTGTGCCTGCCTCTTAAAGGTGGGTCTCCAGAGCTTCCAACGTCCATGACCACATCTAGTCTCCCTGCTGGGTGCCTCTCCTGCTTTGTGTGCTGATGCATTACTTATTCTCAGCTTTCACTCACCATCCTCAGGACTCAGAGTAGAATGGATGATTTTAACCTTGAGTAATTACTGGAAGATATAACCTTGCCACCAAAGTACAGCATCAGGAGAGGCCAGGACATTTGTACAGACTGTATTGAAAACAATAGAAGGATTACAAGATAATGACTAAATATGTTGATAAATATATCAGTTGTTTCCCATATATTCCCTCTCTCACCTTCCAGAGCAATTCCAAGAGTTAATAATGACCAGATAAGTGTATTTTTCAATGAAGACTAAATTTAGATTACTCTGAAAACTAGAATCAATAACTAGAATAAGGAGCCCAAAGCTTAAACTTGGAAAAACTTAAGTTTTAAGGGAGTGAAAATGACATAGAGTAACTTCATTTTTTTCTTACATCTTGTTTAAGATTTGATGATTATTCAAGACTAACCAAACAAGATTTTTCCCACAGTTCAGTGACTAAAGTGTATCTTATACAAGCTGCAGTGGCCTCCAGAGGATGTATTCCTCTTCTCTGGGGGTTTGTTAGGTAACCCAGCCTCATCTCCCTGCTGCCCCCTTCCAATCTGTTGAGGGCGGTCCTGTCCTTGCTCCTCCAGAGCCAGCTGTATACACAGAGCATCTTTATCCTCACTAACAGAGGATTCGCTCATTCAAACCAGGGTGGCTGTGACCATCCCTTCTCCCAAGCACACTAATGTTTTAAAAAGAAGATACAAGGCTTCCCTGGTCGTCCAGTGGGTAAAGAGTCTGCCTAGCAGCACAAGGGGCGCCAGTTGAATTCCTGGCCCGATAGGAGTGGCTGGATAGGTGTGTCTAATCAAGAGCTAGTGCTCTGGAGCTCTTGCGTCCAGAGCCGGTGCTCTACAGTGAGATAGGCCACTGCAATGGAAGGCCCACGCAGGCCAAAAGAGAAAAGGATGGATGAAAATAAATATATATAAAAAGAGGCCTGATGAGGGGGAAAAAAAAAGAAGATACAAAAGAAAAATAAATGAGCATTATGAGCAGAAGTATGAGGCTCCTCCCATAGCCCCAGAAGTTTCCACACAGATATAGCCAGTTTCTTCTGTTCCTTGAACACACATACACACAATTAAATGAGTTTTTTCAGGTTAGTCATATTACATAAATTTCTTACACCGTTCCAAAAATTTTAATTACACGTGCTATGCATTCAATAGCTTCCCTCCACCAAATGGAGTAAACTCATTGAAAATCATGGAAAACATAAAACTCGTAGTAACCACATGGACCAGTAAAACCAGACAGTTAAGAGCCTGGTAGAGATCCTCATTAGCAGGAGCATTCTTCTGCTTTTATTGCCCTGCAGTAAAGCTATTCATTCTTCCCTGCTTTATCACAAATTTCAATCCCCTCCTCCCTGACCCCTCCCACCAGAGTCTTTTCTCTTGTTAAGTACTAATATTTTTAATAAAAATTTAATAAAAGCATATATCTAGGGCTTCCCTGGTGGTCCAGTGGGTGGGGACACCGCCTTGCAGTGCAAGGGACGCCGGTTATATCCCTGGCCTGGGAAGATCCCATGTGCCGCGGAGCGGCTGGACCTATGTGTCCAATTACCTAGCCGGTTCTCTGGAGCGCATGCGCCCAGAGCCAGTGCTCTGCGACAACAGAGGCCACTGCGATGGGAGGCCCACATGGGCCAAAGAACAAAGATGGATGAAAATAGATAAATGAAAGACCAATAGAAGTGGCCAACCCACCCAGCTCCCTCCCCACCCCTCCAATTCCGTCCCCACCCTCCACCCCCCCAAAAAAGCTACAAGCTATCACAAATCTTGTTCAATTTTTATGTATTGAATATGCATGTATGGTCAGTCTTCAGTCATGTCTGACCCTTGCCAATCGCTTGGACTATAGCCCGCCAGTCTTCTCTGTCTGTGGGATTCTCCAGGCAAGAATACTGGAGTGAGTAGCCATTCCCTTTTCCAGGGGATCTTCCTGACCTAGAAACTGAACCCACATCTCCTGTAATCTCCTGCATTGCAGGCAGATTCTTTACCCACTGAGCTACCTGGGAAGCCCATTGAATAAACAAAAGCAGGATATTGAACATTTACACACACATACACACACACAAATATATATGGTTGACACTTGGGTTCCAGATTCTCAAAGCATTTGGCATGTTATATGTGTGAATGAGTGAGAAATTTAAAAGAGGAAAAAGAAAGGAAAGAAAGAAGAAATTCATTCCCCTTCCCCACCCAAACAAGTAAGAAGAGAGAAAGGTTAACCACCACAGGAAATGCCAGTTAACAAATTCAATAAATTAAGCAATGAATGTATTTCAGAAAAGTTACCGATATGATTTAGTTCATTTCTACTCATTGAGAAATAGTTTGAATCCATCAATTTGAAATGAAACTACCTAGAATGTCCATGAAAACTTTTGTACGTTCAGGCTACCTTATACATTTTATAGTCATTATTTCATTTAGTGTGGGAAAGAAGAGAAATGTGTCTGTGTGTGAATGTAAAGCTATATAAAGTAACCTATTATAGTACTAAGTATATATAAGCTATACACAGTTTGACCTGTTTTTTTGTTTAGTTTGACCTTTTTATACACTCACACAGAGACAGAGAGGCAAAGAGAAAGACAGAGCATGAGCTATAGGGTTGTTTCTTATCACAATTTAAAGACAATAGTATCAGTGTCATTATTTCAAGAAAAGCTGTTCTCTCAACACCAGTTAAGTATTGTGTAATTCTTTGAGACATATGATACTTATTGATCTCCTTCCAAACATCTTAACCTCAAGAGCAAACCCAGCTGCAGAGGCAATGGTCCAGTTCTACAGCTGACTCCTATCTAGTTATTTCTAGACTGAATCACTGCAATTGGCCCCAGGCAAAATGGTAAGGTGTTCACTTCTAAGGGTCTATCGACATTTTCAAAGGTAGGTTAGCAGAGAGAAAACAGGCTTCGTGTATAAAGTTCAAGACATTGTCCCAAATATAGTTTTATTTCACCAATTAGATATTCCTACTGATTTCCAATGAACAAGAGCACCAGATAATCCAACATTCTGTAAAGCAGAAATCGGAGTAATTGGTTACTTGGCATACCTAAAGTATCCTCAACCCTAGAATTTGACTTCTGTAGCTAACACAGTAGCACAGTGGGATTATTCTAGTGAGTGTTTCATTTAGCCAGATATTGAACATTTCAAAACCACAAATATATATGGTTGACACTTGGGTTCCAGATTCTCAAAGCATTTGGCATGTTATATGTGTGAATGAGTGAGAAATTTAAAAGAGGAAAAGAAAGGAAAGAAAGAAGAAATTCATTCCCCTTCCCCACCCAAACAAGTAAGAAGAGAGAAAGGTTAACCACCACAGGAAATGCCAGTTAACAAATTCAATAAATTAAGCAATGAATGTATTTCAGAAAAGTTACCGATATGATTTAGTTCATTTCTACTCATTGAGAAATAGTTTGAATCCATCAATTTGAAATGAAACTACCTAGAATGTCCATGAAAACTTTTGTACGTTCAGGCTACCTTATACATTTTATAGTCATTATTTCATTTAGTGTGGGAAAGAAGAGAAATGTGTCTGTGTGTGAATGTAAAGCTATATAAAGTAACCTATTATAGTACTAAGTATATATAAGCTATACACAGTTTGACCTGTTTTTTTGTTTAGTTTGACCTTTTTATACACTCACACAGAGACAGAGAGGCAAAGAGAAAGACAGAGCATGAGCTATAGGGTTGTTTCTTATCACAATTTAAAGACAATAGTATCAGTGTCATTATTTCAAGAAAAGCTGTTCTCTCAACACCAGTTAAGTATTGTGTAATTCTTTGAGACATATGATACTTATTGATCTCCTTCCAAACATCTTAACCTCAAGAGCAAACCCAGCTGCAGAGGCAATGGTCCAGTTCTACAGCTGACTCCTATCTAGTTATTTCTAGACTGAATCACTGCAATTGGCCCCAGGCAAAATGGTAAGGTGTTCACTTCTAAGGGTCTATCGACATTTTCAAAGGTAGGTTAGCAGAGAGAAAAACAGGCTTCGTGTATAAAGTTCAAGACATTGTCCCAAATATAGTTTTATTTCACCAATTAGATATTCCTACTGATTTCCAATGAACAAGAGCACCAGATAATCCAACATTCTGTAAAGCAGAAATCGGAGTAATTGGTTACTTGGCATACCTAAAGTATCCTCAACCCTAGGAATTTGACTTCTGTAGCTAACACAGTAGCACAGTGGGATTATTCTAGTGAGTGTTTCATTTAGCCAGATATGTCCCAAGAAATGAAAGAGAAAGAAGAAAAACCATCTAGAATGAAGTAACCCTCAAGGGACTGATTGCACAATAAAAGTGTGTTAAAATTTCTGAGTGAAAGAGTTATTATACTATTGCAAACCTAATAAATCTGCCTAATGTACTGAATAATTCCACTTTAAAAAACACTATCACAGAAGCACATCAGAGAACAAACATTTTTAAAATAACAAAAAAATATTTTTCAGCTTCCTTAGGGGTCATATCATGTGGCTTCAAGCCAGTGACCATTTTGGATGAAAATATTCAGACAATTCTGCATCCACAGCCAATTCTGAGGAAAGAATATTTGCAAACAAAATTTTAAATGCAAGTTCTGTAGTGCCTTCAACTGAATCACCTAGGGAACTTGTGAAAAAGCAGACTTCTGGGCCTTTCCCAAAAATTTGGTCAAGTTTCTCTCTGTGCACCCTCACAACTCCCCAGGTGACTGGCTGTTTGAGAACCACTGCAAAGAAGTCTCTTCGTAATTCATCGAAGCTTTAAGTTCATATGCTTTCCCTTTTGAAATGAAAGTGTGTGTGTATGTGTACTTAGTCTCTAAAAATGTGTATGCATATAAAAGTGAATAATTTTTTTTTGGCCACTTCTTTCAGTCCTTCATTTATTTATTTTTATTCATCTTTGTTCTTTGGCCTGTGTGGGCCTCCCATCGCAGTGGCCTCTGTCGCTGCAGAGCACTGGCTATGGGCTCACGCGTCCCAGAGTTCTGGCTCGGTAGTTGGACATATCGGTCCAACCGCTCTGCAGCATGTGAGATCTTCCCAGGCCAGGGATTGAACCAGCTCCCCTTGCACTGCAAGGCGGTGTCCTTACCCACTGGACCACCAGGAAAGCCCCAAAAAGTGAATAATTTTAATCTTGGTAGATTTTTAAATAATACAGTATTATCACTACACATTATGACAATTAAAATAGCATGTCATGATTACAGTGCACGCATACAAAGATAGATATAGAGATATAAATATAGACAATAATAATTTTCAGATTATAAGCTTCCTAGAGTGGGTGTCACTTCTGTCTTACCACCTGTTTCCAGCACCAAGCAAGATGCCCAGTATGTGGCTGGGAATCGCTGAGTATCTTGAAGGGAATAACAAAATTCCATAGAGCAATTATCCTTCCATTAAAAAATAGACACATTTCAAAAGAAAATAATGCACAGAGAGTGCTGTTATATGTTCCAACTAGTCCAATAAGGAGATTGCATTGCCCTGGAATCTGCACAGAGCATTGAAGCTCCCTGTAATAAATCTGCCTAATGTACTGAATAATTCCACTTTAAAAAACACTATCACAGAAGCACATCAGAGAACAAACATTT
Organism: Tragulus kanchil; assembly: GCA_022376925.1. Classification (NCBI taxonomy): domain Eukaryota; kingdom Metazoa; phylum Chordata; class Mammalia; order Artiodactyla; family Tragulidae; genus Tragulus; species Tragulus kanchil. The sequence continues at coordinate 83,869,459 of JAIOJX010000031.1, read as the reverse complement.
TTAAAATAACAAAAAAATATTTTTCAGCTTCCTTAGGGGTCATATCATGTGGCTTCAAGCCAGTGACCATTTTGGATGAAAATATTCAGACAATTCTGCATCCACAGCCAATTCTGAGGAAAGAATATTTGCAAACAAAATTTTAAATGCAAGTTCTGTAGTGCCTTCAACTGAATCACCTAGGGAACTTGTGAAAAAGCAGACTTCTGGGCCTTTCCCAAAAATTTGGTCAAGTTTCTCTCTGTGCACCCTCACAACTCCCCAGGTGACTGGCTGTTTGAGAACCACTGCAAAGAAGTCTCTTCGTAATTCATCGAAGCTTTAAGTTCATATGCTTTCCCTTTTGAAATGAAAGTGTGTGTGTATGTGTACTTAGTCTCTAAAAATGTGTATGCATATAAAAGTGAATAATTTTTTTTTGGCCACTTCTTTCAGTCCTTCATTTATTTATTTTTATTCATCTTTGTTCTTTGGCCTGTGTGGGCCTCCCATCGCAGTGGCCTCTGTCGCTGCAGAGCACTGGCTATGGGCTCACGCGTCCCAGAGTTCTGGCTCGGTAGTTGGACATATCGGTCCAACCGCTCTGCAGCATGTGAGATCTTCCCAGGCCAGGGATTGAACCAGCTCCCCTTGCACTGCAAGGCGGTGTCCTTACCCACTGGACCACCAGGAAAGCCCCAAAAAGTGAATAATTTTAATCTTGGTAGATTTTTAAATAATACAGTATTATCACTACACATTATGACAATTAAAATAGCATGTCATGATTACAGTGCACGCATACAAAGATAGATATAGAGATATAAATATAGACAATAATAATTTTCAGATTATAAGCTTCCTAGAGTGGGTGTCACTTCTGTCTTACCACCTGTTTCCAGCACCAAGCAAGATGCCCAGTATGTGGCTGGGAATCGCTGAGTATCTTGAAGGGAATAACAAAATTCCATAGAGCAATTATCCTTCAATTAAAAAATAGACACATTTCAAAAAAGAAAATAATGCACAGAGAGTGCTGTTATATGTTCCAACTAGTCCAATAAGGAGATTGCATTGCCCTGGAATCTGCACAGAGCATCGTCTAGGAAGCTCCCTGTCACACCCTCCTGCGTGGACTCTCTGGGTGACCGCCATGTGCTCTGGCTCCTTGCTGGCTGGAGCACCATGAACCATCCCAGGGGTCATCCAACTGGGGCACTGCTTCAGTGAGGGTTCCTTTTAGACATCCACTCTTTGTGCCTGAAAAGGGTACAGTGGAGCTTGGGTCTTCATTTGTGTTTGTACCAGTTCAGACTGCCATGGGGTCATGCCCCTGGATTTGGGCCTGACCAATCAGGATAATGACCAACAGCCCCGGGTCTCCTCCTCCACTTGGCCAGCTCCTCTGCAGGGAGCTGAGTTCCAGAGTGTGCAGAGGAGAGTCGGCCATGGGAAATGAAGGGTCCTCCCTGAGGTCTACAATTGAAAATACAGAACGTACATCTTGATCCTGGGTAGAATGTGTCACTGGTGATAACAGTACACTTAAGTTTACTTTCTGAAATCAGCACTTCTCATGATAAACATTCAGCTCATGGGTCCTCTCAGGGAATGGTATCACCCCTCCTCTCCAGGTCCCTGAGCATCACAGACAGAATCCCAGCCTTCAAGGTCTCCCTAGTGGAGCTCAGTTTCCAAAGACGGTGACCCTCAGGGTAACCCCAGCCGACTGCCTGCTTCTGTAGAACCATGAGCTAAGAAGGAGCTGTGCACTTTTTAATGGTTGAAAAATCAAAAGAAAAATAGTGCTTCTTATATATGGAATCTAGAAAGATGGTGCTGACAAATCAGTATGCAGAATAGCAATGGACAGGAGGACATGGAAAACAATCTCAAAGATAGATATAGAGATATAAATATAGACAATAATAATTTTCAGATTATAAGCTTCCTAGAGTGGGTGTCACTTCTGTCTTACCACCTGTTTCCAGCACCAAGCAAGATGCCCAGTATGTGGCTGGGAATCGCTGAGTATCTTGAAGGGAATAACAAAATTCCATAGAGCAATTATCCTTCAATTAAAAAATAGACACATTTCAAAAGAAAATAATGCACAGAGAGTGCTGTTATATGTTCCAACTAGTCCAATAAGGAGATTGCATTGCCCTGGAATCTGCACAGAGCATCGTCTAGGAAGCTCCCTGTCACACCCTCCTGCGTGGACTCTCTGGGTGACCGCCATGTGCTCTGGCTCCTTGCTGGCTGGAGCACCATGAACCATCCCAGGGGTCATCCAACTGGGGCACTGCTTCAGTGAGGGTTCCTTTTAGACATCCACTCTTTGTGCCTGAAAAGGGTACAGTGGAGCTTGGGTCTTCATTTGTGTTTGTACCAGTTCAGACTGCCATGGGGTCATGCCCCTGGATTTGGGCCTGACCAATCAGGATAATGACCAACAGCCCCGGGTCTCCTCCTCCACTTGGCCAGCTCCTCTGCAGGGAGCTGAGTTCCAGAGTGTGCAGAGGAGAGTCGGCCATGGGAAATGAAGGGTCCTCCCTGAGGTCTACAATTGAAAATACAGAACGTACATCTTGATCCTGGGTAGAATGTGTCACTGGTGATAACAGTACACTTAAGTTTACTTTCTGAAATCAGCACTTCTCATGATAAACATTCAGCTCATGGGTCCTCTCAGGGAATGGTATCACCCCTCCTCTCCAGGTCCCTGAGCATCACAGACAGAATCCCAGCCTTCAAGGTCTCCCTAGTGGAGCTCAGTTTCCAAAGACGGTGACCCTCAGGGTAACCCCAGCCGACTGCCTGCTTCTGTAGAACCATGAGCTAAGAAGGAGCTGTGCACTTTTTAATGGTTGAAAAATCAAAAGAAAAATAGTGCTTCTTATATATGGAATCTAGAAAGATGGTGCTGACAAATCAGTATGCAGAATAGCAATGGACAGGAGGACATGGAAAACAATCTCATGGACATTGGGGTGCAGGAGGGGAATATGCTGTGAGCCTAGGGGATCTCAAACAGGGGCTCTGTGGTGGCCTGCAGGGTGGGATGGGGAGAGAGATGAGGGGGAGGGTCTGAGCGGGGGGCATGTGTACACCTATGGAGGGTTCAGGTCGATGTGTGGCAGTAAACAACAAAACTCTGTAAAAAACAAAATAAAATAGTGCTTCCTTTTTAAAAATTTATTGAGATATAACTGATGTGTAACATTGTATTAGCTAGCAGAATACCACATAATGATTCCATATTTGTTATATTGTGAAATGATGACCACCATAGCCATAGCTAACATCCATCACCAAACATGGCTACAAAATTTGTTTTTCTTGTAGTGAGAACTTTTAAGATCCACTCTACTGGCAATGTTCAAATATACAGTGTATATATTCATCATAGCACAGTTGTCATGCTGTGAAATTCCCAGGACGTATATGTTTATAGCTGGACATTTGACTTTTGTGCCTTTGACTTCCCCCTCATTTTGCATGCCCCTTTCTTCCAACCCTTGCATATTGTCCGTGGGGTTTTCCAGGCAAGAATACTGGAGTTGTTCACCATAGCATTAACGACTTAATGGACATGAATTTGAACAAACTCGAAGAGACAGTGGAGGACAGAGGAGCCTGGCATCCTGCAGTCCATGGGGTCACAAAGAGCTGTACATGGCTTAGCGACTGAACAACAACACTCCCCACCTCTGAAAACCATCAGTCTGTTCTCTGTATCTTTGAGTTTGCTTTTCTTTTTCTAGATTCCACATGTAAGTGATATCAGAAGGTATTTGTCTTTCTCTTTCTGACTTACTTCACTTAGCATAATGCCCTCAAGATCCACTCATGCTGCTGCAAATGGCAAGATTTCATTCTTCCTTGTGGCTGAATAGTATTCCGTTATATTCATTTGTTGTTGCTGTTCATTCGCCAATTCATGTCTAACTCTTCTAAGTAAAATATATATACATATTAATACTATATATGAAACATTATACACTTCCTCTGTGCCTCAGTGGCAAAGAATCCACCTGCAATTCTGGAGACATGGGTTCAGTCCCTGGATGGGGAAAAATCTCCTGGAGAAGGGCATGGCAAACGACTCCAGTATGCTTGCCTGGAGAATCCCAAGGACAGAGGGGCCTAGACAGCTATAGTCAATTGTATCACAAAGAGTCAGACATGAGTGAGGAACTGAGCACCCGTGTGTGTATATATATATATATATATATATGGTTTTCTTCATCCACGCATTTGCTGATGGACACTTAGGTTAAGTTTTCAAGTCTTGGCTGTTGTAAATAATGTTGCATTGAGCATGAGGATGCAGATATCTTCTCAAATTAGTGTTTTCATTTTCTTTGTGTGAATACCAAGACGCAAAAGTGATGGGTCATATGGTAGTTCTATTTTTAATTTTTTGAGAAACCTCCATGCTGTTTCCATGGTGACTGCATCAATTTACATTCCCACCAACTGTTTACAAGGGTTCCCTTTTCTCCACATCCTTGCCAACATTTCTTATTTGTTGTCTTTTTGATGATAACTATTCTGACAGGTGTCAGCTGATAATCTCCTGGAGGTTTTGATTCGCAGCCACACATTTTTTTTTTCTATCAGAAGTGGACCCAGAAGCAACCTGGTCTACAATTATTTTACCTTCTTCCTTCATTCAAATACCCAAATACTTCTATTTAAGCATACAGTCTAGTCAGTTTCTTAATTTTCATATGAAAACATCAATTTTGTTTGACATTTTGAGTCATATAAAAGCAAATAAAGTTCTTATTTGCAAAAGAGAATCTGGTCATGCTCATTATTACCAGATAAAATAATCATAATTCTGTTGATGGGTATTGAAAAGCACTGGGAATTTCAGAAGGCAATGGAGTCTTTAATCCTCTAGAGACTATAAATCATATTCTGGATAGAGACTATTAGGAAGCTATACACTTGGGCAATGTCATTTAAACCTTTCTTTACTAAATTATCCTTGATATTATTTGTTGCCTACACTAATGCATGAGAAAACTCTTCAGTTCATTGACAGAATAGAAAATAAAATGTGGTATATTAATACACCAAAATACCATTTGCTTAGCAGCAATGCCAATGAACGGACTAGAAAACACTCAGGAACATGGATAAATATCAAAAACATGATGTTGAACAGATGAAGCAAGGAACAGAAGAACTCAAATACATTCATTCCATTTAGATGAAGTTCAGAAATTCACAAAAGTAAATAATATTTTGCCTGTGGATGAGAAAGATATAGATCAAGTCAGGCAAACAACAAGCATGAGATTTTAGCAAGTATAACAGCATGCTGTCAGGGAAGGGTAAGAAGGCCTCAAAATCGCTGGTCATGTCACATAGAGATATTCTTTGTTAGTATCTTCATACCTTTCATATATCATATGTGTGGCCACATGTATAAAACATGTATGTATATGTAATATATTATAACAAACAAGACTTTGGTGGCCCTCCAAAATCTGCTCCTGCGTGGTTTGTGGGGGTGTGTTGTATGTGTGTGCTCACACACTCAGTTGTACTCTCTGTGACCCCATGGACTGTAACCCCCCCAGGCTCCTCTGTCCATGGGGTTTTCCAAGCAAGAATACTGGAGTGGGTTGCCATTTCCTCCTCCAAGGGATCTTCTTGACCCAGGCATCAAACCTACATTTCTCAAGTCTCCCCCACTCACAGGCAGGTTCTTTACCAATCAGCCACAGGGGAAGCTTTGGGGTGTGGTGGGGACCTTGGTTTCAGGGGGCCTGTTGGAAATGTTCTTAGAACCAGGAAAAAGTTAGTGATTCAACTGAGCAACTAGTTTGTTGTAAACTTTTGAACTCGTGTAATAAAGCTGATTTCTTCTTTGTTCTAATCAAAAGGAAACTCAGAATCCAATTTACCGCCTCCATGATGGGCTGAGCAGGGTCAGGCTCTGTGCATGAGGTGCCGACCTAACTTCCCAGGTCACCTGCCTTCATCCTCACTATCTCAGCAATCCCGTGAGTCTGACACTGGGACTATTCCTCTTCTGGAAGCAGGTGCAGTGGTCTCTTCTCCACTCTCCTGTCATTTAAACCTTTCTTTACTAAATTATCCTTGATATTATTTGTTGCCTACACTAATGCATGAGAAAACTCTTCAGTTCATTGACAGAATAGAAAATAAAATGTGGTATATTAATACACCAAAATACCATTTGCTTAGCAGCAATGCCAATGAACGGACTAGAAAACACTCAGGAACATGGATAAATATCAAAAACATGATGTTGAACAGATGAAGCAAGGAACAGAAGAACTCAAATACATTCATTCCATTTAGATGAAGTTCAGAAATTCACAAAAGTAAATAATATTTTGCCTGTGGATGAGAAAGATATAGATCAAGTCAGGCAAACAACAAGCATGAGATTTTAGCAAGTATAACAGCATGCTGTCAGGGAAGGGTAAGAAGGCCTCAAAATCGCTGGTCATGTCACATAGAGATATTCTTTGTTAGTATCTTCATACCTTTCATATATCATATGTGTGGCCACATGTATAAAACATGTATGTATATGTAATATATTATAACAAACAAGACTTTGGTGGCCCTCCAAAATCTGCTCCTGCGTGGTTTGTGGGGGTGTGTTGTATGTGTGCTCACACACTCAGTTGTACTCTCTGTGACCCCATGGACTGTAACCCCCCCAGGCTCCTCTGTCCATGGGGTTTTCCAAGCAAGAATACTGGAATGAGCTGCCATTTCCTCCTTCAGGGGATCTTCTTGACCCAGGCATCAAACCTACATTTCTCAAGTCTCCCCCACTCACAGGCAGGTTCTTTACCAATCAGCCACAGGGGAAGCTTTGGGGTGTGGTGGGGACCTTGGTTTCAGGGGGCCTGTTGGAAATGTTCTTAGAACCAGGAAAAAGTTAGTGATTCAACTGAGCAACTAGTTTGTTGTAAACTTTTGAACTCGTGTAATAAAGCTGATTTCTTCTTTGTTCTAATCAAAAGGAAACTCAGAATCCAATTTACCGCCCTCCATGATGGGCTGAGCAGGGTCAGGCTCTGTGCATGAGGTGCCGACCTAACTTCCCAGGTCACCTGCCTTCATCCTCACTATCTCAGCAATCCCCGTGAGTCTGACACTGGGACTATTCCCTCTTCTGGAAGCAGGTGCAGTGGTCTCTTCTCCACTCTTCTTCCCCTGCCCCTGCCTCATTCCCCTGGTCTTAAAGGTTGAATTGTGTCAGGCCCTTTAGAAACTCTGGGCTGGTTGTCAGACCAGTCGGGGGAGGATACAGCAAATTCTGCTGATCAAGGTAGGTGTGGCCTTGGCTGAGCTTAACTCAGATGAGATAAGCAATAAGCTTTCAGAGGTTCTCTGACTGTGCTCAACTGCTTTGTTGTTGGCATTTCCATTTTTGCTGCTTTTTTTTTGAAAATACAGCTCTAGTTACGCCATCTCTTTGTTTATAATCCTTCAGAGTCCTCACCACCACCACCACCACCCCATCCCCTCCAAGACTCAGCCTGGCCTTCCTGCTTCCTGGCCTTAGAGTTGAGTATCAGTAATAACCACACAGATACCACCCCACTGCCCCCCAACAACTCCAAGTTCTCCCTGGATGCTCCGCCAGGGGCCTCCCCATCCCAGGGGAAGACATGACCCACTCCCACACCAGCTAAGCACTCCTATTCTAGCTTAGTCACTAGGTAGTGTTAGCTCTTAGTGTCCATTTCAAACCTTATTTTGTTTTTATCTTAAATAGCCAGGGCATTTTAAGCACACACATCCACACTGAAGGAAGAAATGCATTACGATGCCCAGATCTGCAGCATTTTAATTCTCTTGGTCCATTAAGGTAAATACTGCCCAAATTGCATCCTGCCCTTTAAGTGCTCTGAGTTACCAGAAGGCCGCTGGCCTCTTGTTACACTAAGGTCACCACTGCTTTCTGTCTAATGGATATCAGCCAGCCTCTCACTCCTCAGACCGATCTCACAGTCAGCATGGGCATATGTGATACATCGTATTCAGAAGGAGTAATTTTCAAAGCAGGATAAAAGGCAGGACTGGCTCTTCTCTAGGACAGAGGGATCATTCTAGAAGAGAGATGATCCTAGAGTTGGGCCCTGAGATCCATTTGCCCAGCCTGAGCAGAAAGTGCATGACTTTAAGCCTCTGACCAGTTGTGCATTAGAATCCAATTTACCGCCCTCCATGATGGGCTGAGCAGGGGCAGGCGCTGTGCATGAGGTGCCGACCTAACTTCCCAGGTCACCTGCCTTCATCCGCACTGTCTCAGCAATCCCCGTGAGTCTGACACTGGGACTTTTCCCCTCTTCTGGAAGCAGGTGCAGTGGTCTCTTCTCCACTCTTCTTCCCCTGCCCCTGCCTCATTCCCCTGGTCTTAAAGGTTGAATTGTGTCAGGCCCTTTAGAAACTCTGGGCTGGTTGTCAGACCAGTCGGGGGAGGATACAGCAAATTCTGCTGATCAAGGTAGGTGTGGCCTTGGCTGAGCTTAACTCAGATGAGATAAGCAATAAGCTTTCAGAGGTTCTCTGACTGTGCTCAACTGCTTTGTTGTTGGCATTTCCATTTTTGCTGCTTTTTTTTTGAAAATACAGCTCTAGTTACGCCATCTCTTTGTTTATAATCCTTCAGAGTCCTCACCACCACCACCACCACCCCATCCCCTCCAAGACTCAGCCTGGCCTTCCTGCTTCCTGGCCTTAGAGTTGAGTATCAGTAATAACCACACAGATACCACCCCACTGCCCCCCAACAACTCCAAGTTCTCCCTGGATGCTCCGCCAGGGGCCTCCCCATCCCAGGGGAAGACATGACCCACTCCCACACCAGCTAAGCACTCCTATTCTAGCTTAGTCACTAGGTAGTGTTAGCTCTTAGTGTCCATTTCAAACCTTATTTTGTTTTTATCTTAAATAGCCAGGGCATTTTAAGCACACACATCCACACTGAAGGAAGAAATGCATTACGATGCCCAGATCTGCAGCATTTTAATTCTCTTGGTCCATTAAGGTAAATACTGCCCAAATTGCATCCTGCCCTTTAAGTGCTCTGAGTTACCAGAAGGCCGCTGGCCTCTTGTTACACTAAGGTCACCACTGCTTTCTGTCTAATGGATATCAGCCAGCCTCTCACTCCTCAGACCGATCTCACAGTCAGCATGGGCATATGTGATACATCGTATTCAGAAGGAGTAATTTTCAAAGCAGGATAAAAGGCAGGACTGGCTCTTCTCTAGGACAGAGGGATCATTCTAGAAGAGAGATGATCCTAGAGTTGGGCCCTGAGATCCATTTGCCCAGCCTGAGCAGAAAGTGCATGACTTTAAGCCTCCTGAAATGACCTATGTGGTCACTGTCTGTGCATTAGAGGCCCACAGAAATTCCTGCAGAGCTGCCCAGGTGGAAGAAATGTCAAGAAACCACTATTAAACGAATAAGGATGCTTGAAACTGTTCACACATGTTAGAAAAACACCATCAGTACAAAATCTTTTGCCATTAAAAAGTGGAGCAGATCTGTTATATAAGATTTCTTCAAGTGATAAGATTTAAATTTTAAAACATCCTGAAGAATTTTGATGAGGTGAGTTGTTTTATTATTACTATTATTATTATTATTGTTATGGACATGCCCACCAACACCAATACAAGACTGACTGCATGCCAGGTGTTGTTCAAATTGTTTCAAACATATTCATTCACTATCTTTGCCAGAACCCTCAGAGATAGGTAGCACATACTGGATAAATGAACCACAGCAGAGAGATTAAGAGTAATGAGGCAGGAGTCAGAAATAAAGCTCTGGGCTTAAGAGTCCTGCCCTTCTCTATCAAGAGTGGTTCTCAAGAAAGAAAGGAGTAGAAATATTTAGGGCTGGCAGGTCCCTCCTAGAAGTAATTCCAGATGGCTACAGCATGATGGATGAGTTGTCAGTCATCTGGTGAATCTGGTCTGATTTGGTCTGATTTGTGTATACATGTCTGCACATGCATTATTTTGTCAGGGGAGAAAAAAAAATCCAAATTATTTATACTGAGCATTAAGAAAATACAAATAATAATAACAAATGGCTTAGGGCAACCCTTTTACATTCTTAGAACTGAAATATAAATTTCTGGAGGTTTGGGCTTCCCTTGTAGCTCAGCTGGTAAAGAATCCACCTGTACAGCAGGAGACCCCGATTTGATTCCTGGGTCAGGAAAATCCCCTGGACAAGGGATAAGCTTCCCACTTCAGTATTCTTGGGCTTCCCTGCTGGCTCAGATGGTAAAGAATCTACCTGTGATGCAGGAGACGTGGGTTTGACCCCTGGGTCAGGAAAATCCCCTGGACAAGGGATAAGCTTCCCACTTCAGTATTCTCGGGCTTCCCTGCTGGCTCAGATGGTAAAGAATCTACCTGTGATGCAGGAGACGTGGGTTTGACCCCTGGGTTGGGAAGATTCCCTGGATAAGGGAAGCTACCCACTCCAGTATCTTGCCTGGAAAATTCCATGGCTCGTCCATGGGTCACAAAGAGTCGGACACAACTGAGCGACTTTCATTTCACTTCTGCAGGTTTTAGAAAAATGACCTTAGCTCTGGCCAGCCAGCCAGATTCTGTTCCAGGGGTAAACAAACGCCATAAGCATGTTTGTAGTTTGGACTAGAGTTTGATTTCCATGTAAGTATAAATAATGGTGAATGGCTACATTGTGAGAGTCTTACCTGGTCCTGGTAGCACTGAGGAGTTCCTTGCAAGGGGCATTCTGAAATCTATAAACTATTATTCCAGTTGTAATTGATCAACTATAACTTTCAATTGTAAGAGTATAGAAAAACTTGACAATTTGAGTGGCTTCAATTTTCAATTTCATATAGCTGGATCAAATCCATAAAATCTAGAAATATTAGTTTTCATAAGGCTCGAATGAAAACATTCCTACATACACACAATGACATAATGAAAATAATGAAAATATGACAATGTCAAGGTTAATCTACTCCTAGATATGAATGCTTTATAATAAAATATAACTATGGGTACAAACAGATTGACAGACAAATACAGATGTCTTAAATATAGATATGAGTTTTCATTTAGTTTCTTTTTGGTCCTTTTTTCTGACATTGTATTTTTCAAATTTTTTATTGAGGTATAATTGATGTACAATGTTACATAAGTGCAGAAATAGTATGGACCTAACAAAAGCAGAAGTGGCAAGAATACACCTATACAAAAAAGATCTTAATGACCTGGATATCCACGATGTTGTGCTCACTCAACTTGAACCAGACATCCTGGAGTGCAAAGTCAAGTGGGCCTTAGGAAGCATCACTATGAAGAAAGCTAGTGATGGAATTCCAGATGATCTATTTAAACCCTAAAAGATGGAACTGTTAAAGTGCTTCACTCAATATGCCAGCTAATTCGGAAAACTCAGCAGTGGCCACAAGACTCAAAAAGGTCAGTTTTCATTCCAATCCTACAGAAAGACAATGCTAAATAATATTCAAACTGCTGCACAGCTGCACTCATTTTAAATGCTACCAAAGTCATGCCCCAAGTCCTTCAAGCCAGGCTTCAACAGTATGTGAACAAAAGGCAGAGGAACCAAAGATTGAATTGTCAACATTCTTTGGATCATAGAAAAACATCTACTTCTGCTTCATTGACTATGTGAAAGCCTTTGACTGTGTAGATCACAACAAACTGTGGGAAATTCTTCAAGAGATGGGAATCTTTTGAATCTAACTACCTTACTTGCCTCCTGATAAACCTGTATACAAGTCAAGAAGCAACAGTTAGAACTGGACATAGAACAATGGACTGGTTCCAAACTGGGAAAGAAGGATGTCAAGGCTGTATACCGTCACCCTACTTATTTGACTTCTATGCAGAGCGAATCATGTGAAATGCCAGTCTCATGAAGCATAAGTTGGAATCAAAATTGCTGGGAGAAATATCAAAACCTCAGATATGTAGATGACATCACCCTTATGGGAGAAACTGAAGAAGAACTAAAAAACCTCTTGATGAAGGTGAATAAAGAGAGTGAAAAAAATTGCTTAAAACTCAACATTCAAAAACTAAGATCACGGCATCCAGTCTCATCACACCAGGACAAATAGATAGGGAAAAAGTGGGAGCAGTGACAGACTTTATTTTCTTGGGCTCAAAACACTGCAGATGGTGACTGCAGCCATGAAATTTAAAAACCCTTGCTCCTTGGAAGAAACACCATGAAAAAACCTAGACAGCATATTAAAATGCAGAGACATCAGGCTTGCCTGGTGGTCCAGTTGGGTAAAGAGTCCCCCTTGCAGTTCAAGGGGCAGCAATTCGATCCCTGGGCTGGAAAGATCCCACGTGCCATGGAGCGGCTGGACTGGTGTGTCCAATGAGGAGCCAGCGCTCTGGAGCGCATGAGCCCAGAGCTGATGCTCTGCCAGGAGGGAGGCCACTGCAATGGGAGGCCCACATAGGCCAAAAAATAAAAAGATTGATGAAAATACATACACAGAGAATCAATAAAAGAGGTCAAAATTAAAAAAAAAAAAAAAAAAACTCCAAAAGGACCTACTGTCTGCCATAGAAAACTCTATTCCATAATAAACTAAATAAGAAAAGAATTTGAAAAGGAACAGGTATATGCATGTGTATAAATGAATCACTCTGTTATACACCTGAAACTAACATGACTCTGCAAATCAACTCTAATCCAACATAAAAATAAAAGTTTTTAATTGTACTGTATGTAGTAGAGGAAGGAAGAGAGAATTTTTTATTGAAACTTAGTTCTCCTCACAGCTTAAAGGGTCACAATTGAGTTGATGTTATTTTCAAATCCCGTAGAGAAAATAACCTGAAAAATGGCCTACTATAGCTCAGTAGGTAAGTGTATTTAGAAGGCTATTAACGTATATCAAAAGAGCTAATAAATGTAGGCATTTATTAAGAGATTTAATGAATAATTGAAAATGTTTTAATTATTAATTTGAACAGATTTCTAATTCAGTTTTACAAATGTATCACATATTAGAATAACTAACAAAGATTTCAATTCTCATGTACACATTTTCATACAATAAAATTTTATTAAGTAGATAGAACATTCACAAAAGGAAAATTCATAAGAAGGGTAATTTTCAACTAAAAGCCATATATATATATATATATATATATATATATGTGTGTTTAAATATATCCTCTAAACCTTTTTTTTTTTTTTTTTTGCCTCTAAGTCATCATTTATTTTTCATCCATCTTTATTGTTTTAAAACACTGCAGATGGTGACTGCAGCATAATTTAAAACCCTTGCTCCTTGGAAGAAACACCATGAAAAAACCTAGACAGCATATTAAAATGCAGAGACATCAGGCTTGCCTGGTGGTCCAGTTGGGTAAAGAGTCCCCTTGCAGTTCAAGGGCAGCACCGATCCCTGGGCTGGAAAGATCCCACGTGCCATGGAGCGGCTGGACTGGTGTGTCCAATGAGGAGCCAGCGCTCTGGAGCGCATGAGCCCAGAGCTGATGCTCTGCCAGGAGGGAGGCCACTGCAATGGGAGGCCCACATAGGCCAAAAAATAAAAAGATTGATGAAAATACATACACAGAGAATCAATAAAAGAGGTCAAAATTAAAAAAAAAAAAAAAAAAACTCCAAAAGGACCTACTGTCTGCCATAGAAAACTCTATTCCATAATAAACTAAATAAGAAAAGAATTTGAAAAGGAACAGGTATATGCATGTGTATAAATGAATCACTCTGTTATACACCTGAAACTAACATGACTCTGCAAATCAACTCTAATCCAACATAAAAATAAAAGTTTTTAATTGTACTGTATGTAGTAGAGGAAGGAAGAGAGAATTTTTTATTGAAACTTAGTTCTCCTCACAGCTTAAAGGGTCACAATTGAGTTGATGTTATTTTCAAATCCCGTAGAGAAAATAACCTGAAAAATGGCCTACTATAGCTCAGTAGGTAAGTGTATTTAGAAGGCTATTAACGTATATCAAAAGAGCTAATAAATGTAGGCATTTATTAAGAGATTTAATGAATAATTGAAAATGTTTTAATTATTAATTTGAACAGATTTCTAATTCAGTTTTACAAATGTATCACATATTAGAATAACTAACAAAGATTTCAATTCTCATGTACACATTTTCATACAATAAAATTTTATTAAGTAGATAGAACATTCACAAAAGGAAAATTCATAAGAAGGGTAATTTTCAACTAAAAGCCATATATATATATATATATATATATATATATGTGTGTTTAAATATATCCTCTAAACCTTTTTTTTTTTTTTTTTTTTGCCTCTAAGTCATCATTTATTTTTCATCCATCTTTATTGTTTTGGCATGTGTTGGCCTCCCGTCATAGTGGCTTCTCTCATCGCATGTGCTCCAGAGCACTGACTCATACTTGGACACACTTGTCCAGCTACTCGATGGCACATGGAATCTTCCCAGGCCAGGGATCGAACTGGTGCTCCTCGCACTGCAAGGTAGACTATCCACTGGACCACCAGGGAAACCCTAAGAGGCATATATATATTTTTTAAGATTTATTTATTTATTAATTTTGGGCGGGGGTCGGGTTGGGGAGGGAGGGCAGTGGGCGGGCCACTTCTATTGGTCTTTCATTTCTCCATTTTCATCCGTCTTTGTTCTTTGGCTCCTGTGGGCCTCCCATCGCGGTGGCGTCTGTCGCTGCAGAGCTCCAGCTCTGGGCGCATGCGCTCCAGAACTCCAGCTCGGTGATTGGACACATTGGTCCAGCCGCTCCGCGGCACGTGGGATCTTCCCAGGCCAGGGATCGAACTGGCGTCCCTTGCACTGCAAGGCGGTGTCCTTACCCACTGGACCACCAGGGGAAGCCCAGAGGCATATATTTTTAAGACAGGTTTGGCTCCTTAAAGTTTCATTCATTAGAACAACAAAAAAATAGTATGTTTAATTCTAAGTGATGTAATTAATTCAACCAACTTGGTATATAATTGAAATATCTTTTCTATTTTGTCCACATAATGTTGAAAAATGTTGACTAAATGTACCAATTCTTTTGTCATTCTATGCCTCAATCAGGTCCTCTTAAACTTTTGGTCTTCATTCTCTTCAAAGACCATCAACTCTTTTTCTCTTCAATAGGTCAAATTTAATCTCCTACAGGAAGGGGTTTTTGAAGATCCATACAGAAAAGCACTGTGTATGTGACACACACTTTGATGAAACAAAGATGAATAAACCTAATCACTTCTCTCCAAGAGATTGCAATCTAGTTTACAGAAATCAATAGCTCTAACAGAAAATAGATTTGATGATTATCCCTCCAGGGATCTCACTCTTTCGTTCATCTGTACCCTTAATTCTAAACAAGGATTTTTGGACCTGGTCAAGGTCCAAAGGTATGGCTCTGGAGATTGTCTTTATAGTGATGAGGATTTGTTAATCATCTATTAAATGAAGACTGAAGAGCCTGCAGCTGAGCCATCATGGCCCTTGGTGGACAGATCAAATGGGAACAAACCTGGTTCTTCCACATGGGGCCAAGAGCATGCTGCGGGAGAAGAACCAACATCTCAATCATCTCTGCCCCAAACCAAAGACCCAGAGCCCAGCCTCCAGCATCTCAGGGGTACATTCCACACAGAAACGATCCAGTGTTGCAGAGGACGGGTGAGTGGAATTCAAAAGCCTGTGCCTTCAGCCACTCTCAAAACTTCTCTCCACTGTGTTCCCACCGCACAAAGTCCGCCTGGCAACCTCAAGTGTTCCTGGTCCTCTTCAACAGCTACGGGAAACCTATCCTCCTGTCTCCAAAGCCAAGGGGTCCATCCATGCTGAGTCCTCTCCCAGCTGGCTAAAGCAGAAGCATGCCCTCACCCTTGGACTGAGGATGCTTTAGCACTCAGCTCTTTCAATCAAAGTATGATCTACTGATGAGACATCCAGACCAGAAGCAGCTAAGAGCAAGCATGTATGCATCACATGGATTGTCCCCTTTTGTCCCCACAATAGCCTCAGAAGGAAGGTGGTCCTATCCTCCTCATTTTATGTTTGAAAATGGGGTTTAGTTGGATTAAATCTTGAACCCTGGATTGCATCACTACCACACGGTGGAAATACCACTTCCCCCAGGGCAGCCTGTTTGCAGACCTCAGCATTTGGGCATTATGCTCAATCAGACACTGCAGTTAAAATCCTGGAAGCGTCCAGGACACACGGTAATGCTCTGATACCATCCACTTCACAAGTGGCCAGGTGTCATTCAGGACTAATTCGAGCCAAAGCTGGGATATCTGAGCTCCCCTCTCCCAGCAAGCCCACCATGGGCCCTGCCCCAAGGCAGGTTGTGCTCAACTCCACAGAAGGTAGGAGTCTGCCCTTCAGGGTGTGAAAAACCAGAGAGGCAGAGTTCCCCCAACAAGCCTTTCCATGGTCAGCTCTCCAGCACCTTCCTCTCTGTCAGGGCAAGGCATGAATATCTTCCTGACTGTCCAGCTCACCTCTGCTCCTCCGTCTACAAGCCTTTATGCTCTGCCTCCACAAAGATTCCCATTCTCTTCCAAAGGACCAGCCAGCCTCTATCTTCAGAAAAAAAATAAAACTTTTTTTACTGATTTCAAATAATGCTTTATACTTAGATAAGCAGTTTAAAAAATAAACAAGCAAGCAAAACCCTAAACCAAGAGCCAGGGCCTGCGGAGAAGAACCAACATCTCAATCATCTCTGCCCCAAACCAAAGACCCAGAGCCCAGCCTCCAGCATCTCAGGGGTACATTCCACACAGAAACGATCCAGTGTTGCAGAGGACGGGTGAGTGGAATTCAAAAGCCTGTGCCTTCAGCCACTCTCAAAACTTCTCTCCACTGTGTTCCCACCGCACAAAGTCCGCCTGGCAACCTCAAGTGTTCCTGGTCCTCTTCAACAGCTACGGGAAACCTATCCTCCTGTCTCCAAAGCCAAGGGGTCCATCCATGCTGAGTCCTCTCCCAGCTGGCTAAAGCAGAAGCATGCCCTCACCCTTGGACTGAGGATGCTTTAGCACTCAGCTCTTTCAATCAAAGTATGATCTACTGATGAGACATCCAGACCAGAAGCAGCTAAGAGCAAGCATGTATGCATCACATGGATTGTCCCCTTTTGTCCCCACAATAGCCTCAGAAGGAAGGTGGTCCTATCCTCCTCATTTTATGTTTGAAAATGGGGTTTAGTTGGATTAAATCTTGAACCCTGGATTGCATCACTACCACACGGTGGAAATACCACTTCCCCCAGGGCAGCCTGTTTGCAGACCTCAGCATTTGGGCATTATGCTCAATCAGACACTGCAGTTAAAATCCTGGAAGCGTCCAGGACACACGGTAATGCTCTGATACCATCCACTTCACAAGTGGCCAGGTGTCATTCAGGACTAATTCGAGCCAAAGCTGGGATATCTGAGCTCCCCTCTCCCAGCAAGCCCACCATGGGCCCTGCCCCAAGGCAGGTTGTGCTCAACTCCACAGAAGGTAGGAGTCTGCCCTTCAGGGTGTGAAAAACCAGAGAGGCAGAGTTCCCCCAACAAGCCTTTCCATGGTCAGCTCTCCAGCACCTTCCTCTCTGTCAGGGCAAGGCATGAATATCTTCCTGACTGTCCAGCTCACCTCTGCTCCTCCGTCTACAAGCCTTTATGCTCTGCCTCCACAAAGATTCCCATTCTCTTCCAAAGGACCAGCCAGCCTCTATCTTCAGAAAAAAAATAAAACTTTTTTTACTGATTTCAAATAATGCTTTATACTTAGATAAGCAGTTTAAAAAATAAACAAGCAAGCAAACAAAACCCATAAACCACACCCCAGGCTCTACAACAGTGGCTGGTGTCTAGAGAAGAAAGATCCCAATTAGAAGAGCTTTCTATTTTAGTGATGGGCAGCAACAGTGACCTGTCCTTAAGCTGCATTCTCATCCACTTGGCCACGGGTAAAATAATTTCCTGTCTATTTCACTGCATAAGATATGAGTATTTAATCAAGTGAAAGCACTGAATAAGAAGCCACAATGCTTGGGTTGTTGTCTTCATTCTGAAGACAGTTCAGCTCTAAGATTGAAGCATCCCATTCTTAATTTATGAAATGAGAGTTAAAATACATTAACATCCTCACAAAGCGATGGCACGGGAAATTATCAGTTTATAGGAAAGTTATGGAAATGTAAACATGATCACCACACTGTTATAAATAAAGGTCCTTCCTTCCCTTAGTTTCTGAGGAAACAGGCTGTAGGGTCATTTTACTTTAATTAAAAATTTGTTCCCCAGACTTGAGGTTGCCATGAAGGGGGAAGATTGGGGAAGGGATGGACTGGGAAGTTGAGGTTAGCAGACCCAAACCATTATATATGGAATGGATAAACAACCAGGTCCTGTTCTATAGCACAGAGAATTCAGTATCTTCTGATAACCCAGAACAGAAAAGAATATGAAAAAAAAGAATATGCATTATATGTATCGCTGAATCATTTTGCTGTTAGAGCAAATATGGTGGAAATTAACCCAAGAGAAATTAAAACAACTGTGTCAATCAACTATACTTCACTAAAAGAAAAAGAAAAAGGTCTGGAAAGAGGAAAAAACCATTTTTAGGTCCCTATGGCCCTGGCTAGCAAGTCCACAGTAAGCTTTGTTGAAAAGAGCCAAGCATCTGGGTTCGGTAACCTGTGGGACTTGGCAGTTGCACACAAGAACACTGAAACTGCTCCAGTCACAGGTTCTCCCAAAAGTGTAGGGTTCATTCAGGTGAAGCTGGAGATAAGGACAAACAGGAGATTTTGTTTTTCATATTTGGAATTATTTCTGCAGATACTTAAAGTCATGGCAGTATCATAGGCCCCAAGAACAAAACACTGTGCTTCCTGACATAGAAGTGTGCAGACCTCAGTCATAAGACTGATGGGATTGCTGGTGTCCCTCTCACTTCAGGAATCCAAAGAAAGGGCTCTTATGCAGCCAAAGTACTTCTCCATATAGAAACCATACACCAAAGGCATTTCAGTAATGCAACGCTCAACGCTATCAAGGCTTCACTGGAGGATAAGGAATTCACTCCTTCTACTGCCCAAGTCTGGTGCTTTTTCCACAGCCTGTGATTTCCATGTGTGTCATGTTATAGCTAAATCATGTCAGTGTGGACATGATAGAAGTATAAGTGAATTAACTTCCCAAAAAAAAACTGACCTCAAGCAGAATGATCACTTTTGTAATACAACATAGAGCTGATCTTCCCCAATAATGGGAGGAATAAAGCAGAACGATCACTTTTGTAATACAACATAGAGCTGATCTTTCTCAATAATGGGAGGAATAAAGTTGTATTTTTTTTCCCTAAATGTTTCTCTCATCCCCCATCCCGCCCTGCCTGCCATTTCCTACCACCAAATCCCATGAACAGCGTTAAAATCAGCTCAGATTTAATCAGCGTTAAAATCAGAGTTTCAGGTAAAAAGTCCATCTTCAAGCCCTTGTATAGAATGCAAATAAAACCTCTATGGGTACAATTTTCAATAGGAATTGTTTATAGGTTTTGTTTGCATCTGACGGAAAAGAAGCTTTGCTTTGGGGCGGGGAAGAGCCATTTCTATTACACATGTTTTGAACACACCTCAGTCTTTCTGAAAACAGATTAAAATCTAATCTCCCCAGTGAAAATACTGAAGACCTGATTTGTACATTCTGGGGTCTCTAGGTTTGACTCATAAACTGTCGTCAGTCTCTGAATTCTGCCCTTGGCTCTTAGGCACTCCAGCCACAGTGGGGAATTTCTAATGAATATGCTGTTTACTTTCCGAATGTGTTGGGGCCTGTGTGCAGGAATCCTTTGACACACAAGAACACTGAAACTGCTCCAGTCACAGGTTCTCCCAAAAGTGTAGGGTTCATTCAGGTGAAGCTGGAGATAAGGACAAACAGGAGATTTTGTTTTTCATATTTGGAATTATTTCTGCAGATACTTAAAGTCATGGCAGTATCATAGGCCCCAAGAACAAAACACTGTGCTTCCTGACATAGAAGTGTGCAGACCTCAGTCATAAGACTGATGGGATTGCTGGTGTCCCTCTCACTTCAGGAATCCAAAGAAAGGGCTCTTATGCAGCCAAAGTACTTCTCCATATAGAAACCATACACCAAAGGCATTTCAGTAATGCAATGCTCAACGCTATCAAGGCTTCACTGGAGGATAAGGAATTCACTCCTTCTACTGCCCAAGTCTGGTGCTTTTTCCACAGCCTGTGATTTCCATGTGTGTCATGTTATAGCTAAATCATGTCAGTGTGGACATGATAGAAGTATAAGTGAATTAACTTCCCAAAAAAAAACTGACCTCAAGCAGAATGATCACTTTTGTAATACAACATAGAGCTGATCTTCCCCAATAATGGGAGGAATAAAGCAGAACGATCACTTTTGTAATACAACATAGAGCTGATCTTTCTCAATAATGGGAGGAATAAAGTTGTATTTTTTTTCCCTAAATGTTTCTCTCATCCCCCATCCCGCCCTGCCTGCCATTTCCTACCACCAAATCCCATGAACAGCGTTAAAATCAGCTCAGATTTAATCAGCGTTAAAATCAGAGTTTCAGGTAAAAAGTCCATCTTCAAGCCCTTGTATAGAATGCAAATAAAACCTCTATGGGTACAATTTTCAATAGGAATTGTTTATAGGTTTTGTTTGCATCTGACGGAAAAGAAGCTTTGCTTTGGGGCGGGGAAGAGCCATTTCTATTACACATGTTTTGAACACACCTCAGTCTTTCTGAAAACAGATTAAAATCTAATCTCCCCAGTGAAAATACTGAAGACCTGATTTGTACATTCTGGGGTCTCTAGGTTTGACTCATAAACTGTCGTCAGTCTCTGAATTCTGCCCTTGGCTCTTAGGCACTCCAGCCACAGTGGGGAATTTCTAATGAATATGCTGTTTACTTTCCGAATGTGTTGGGGCCTGTGTGCAGGAATCCTTTGATAGCTGGCTTAGATGCTTATTTGAATCAATGAAAAAATAAAAAAACACAAATAACTGGCATATTAGTATGTTCACAAAGCTGATATTAGAATTCTGATCAGATGGTGGTGATTTAGGGATGCTGTCTGAGCAGCCTGTCTGAAACCCTTCATACAGTTGGCTACCAAAAAAAAAAAGGAGAATATTTGCTGCATTTACCACATAAGTTTAGCATTGTCTGAAGTCATGTTCTGCCCTGGCACTCGGTGTGTTTTAGGCTTTGGGCTAGGGCTAGAATATTCCATGTGTTGCTTATAACTCTGGATTACACGTAAGTTTTAATTAAAGGAAACAGGTTTAGAGAAGTTACACACACAAGATCTGCCTCTTTAAAAACCTATATAAATTTATCCTTGGACTTCCTGTAGAAACTAAAGATATTAAAACAACCTTCCTTGCCAGGTTCTGCAAACAGAAACTCTTATCTTATTTCTTGACCACGATGTTCAGAGTTGGATGGTGTCTCTGAAGGGCTTACGAGGCTAATGTTGAAGTCCTTCCGGTTTTCCTCATTCCCGTTTCCATTCTGATACATACACACATGTGCAAACACACATTCATGAACATACTCACATGCACTCACAGCCACATGCATGTGTACACATGCACACACACGTATGGGCACACCGACACATGAATACACATGTGCACACATGCACACACAGACACACGAATTGTTTTCAGGTCTAGGTGGAGGCCGAGGAAGAAGCCTTGCCTTCCGTCTCCCTTCCCCACACTCCAGTCAAGGCTCACCCAGCAACCCTCTGAGGCGGGAGGACCTCTAGCCAGCCTCTGAATGAGGCTCCCATGGCCAGCCTGTTGGATCAGTAACAAGACAACCTTGGACAGGAATGAGGGGCAGGGCCTTGGGCATCAGATAAAAGTGTTCGTGAGGCTGGCCCTCAGGTCTCTTCTAGCCCGGACTCTTGGAAACCTTCCTAGATTCTACGAGAATCTGTCTGGAGCAACAGAGCCAAGGCAGGTCAACTAGGAGGCTGAGACCTGGCACCGAGCAGGCTGGAGCTCTCGTCCCATGGAGAGGCCACAACCCCTGAGGGGGAAAACTGAGTTCCTCTCTTGCAAGAGAGGGATAGTGACTCACGCCAATTCCCAGATGGGCCCCAACCCCTGGAAAATGTCCAGTGAACCTGGCTTCTCCAATTCAGCCGCCAGCCTGCCTCTCCTGTGACACTGTCCCCATGCATCCAGGCTGGATGGGGAGATGGAGTTTGTGCATGTGCGAGGCAGGGTGGAGTGAGAGGAATGGTCTGTTTAGAGAGAGACTCATTTTTTCTCCCCTTTGGGCTAGGGCTAGAATATTCCATGTGTTGCTTATAACTCTGGATTACACGTAAGTTTTAATTAAAGGAAACAGGTTTAGAGAAGTTACACACACAAGATCTGCCTCTTTAAAAACCTATATAAATTTATCCTTGGACTTCCTGTAGAAACTAAAGATATTAAAACAACCTTCCTTGCCAGGTTCTGCAAACAGAAACTCTTATCTTATTTCTTGACCACGATGTTCAGAGTTGGATGGTGTCTCTGAAGGGCTTACGAGGCTAATGTTGAAGTCCTTCCGGTTTTCCTCATTCCCGCTTTCCATTCTGATACATACACACATGTGCAAACACACATTCATGAACATACTCACATGCACTCACAGCCACATGCATGTGTACACATGCACACACACGTATGGGCACACCGACACATGAATACACATGTGCACACATGCACACACAGACACACGAATTGTTTTCAGGTCTAGGTGGAGGCCGAGGAAGAAGCCTTGCCTTCCGTCTCCCTTCCCCACACTCCAGTCAAGGCTCACCCAGCAACCCTCTGAGGCGGGAGGACCTCTAGCCAGCCTCTGAATGAGGCTCCCATGGCCAGCCTGTTGGATCAGTAACAAGACAACCTTGGACAGGAATGAGGGGCAGGGCCTTGGGCATCAGATAAAAGTGTTCGTGAGGCTGGCCCTCAGGTCTCTTCTAGCCCGGACTCTTGGAAACCTTCCTAGATTCTACGAGAATCTGTCTGGAGCAACAGAGCCAAGGCAGGTCAACTAGGAGGCTGAGACCTGGCACCGAGCAGGCTGGAGCTCTCGTCCCATGGGAGAGGCCACAACCCCTGAGGGGAACACTGAGTTCCTCTCTTGCAAGAGAGGGGATAGTGACTCACGCCAATTCCCAGATGGGCCCCCCGAACCCCTGGAAAAATGTCCAGTGAACCTGGCTTCTCCAATTCAGCCGCCAGCCTGCCTCTCCTGTGACACTGTCCCCATGCATCCAGGCTGGATGGGGAGATGGAGTTTGTGCATGTGCGAGGCAGGGTGGAGTGAGAGGGAATGGTCTGTTTTTAGGAGAGAGACTCATGTTTGCTTCTCCTGTGGCCACCTCAAGCCACAGCCGATGGAGAACATTCTGGAAACGTCCTAGAATACGCAGGGCTGTCGAGGGCACCCCTTTCTCCTTTTCTGAGAATTCCAGTGCTGTAGTGTTCAGGCATTCCATTCTTTGTTTTTCAGGATCTTGTCAGGGCAGGACCTGTCCTCCCAGGGCCCTAGGGGTTTTACCTGATTTTCCATAAGATCTGTGATACCAGACTCTCTAGAACAGACTGATTTTTGGTGACGCTTTGGAACGTTAGCACTTTGTGAAACCCCAGCTCACTGACAAGGCCATTCACATGAATCCACCTACTTTAGATGTCACCGACTCCATGGAATTTTCCTATCATTAAATTACTCTGTTCTAGGCTTTTAATGAAAGTCGCTCAGTTGTGTCCATCACTTTGTGACCCATGGGTGAGCCATAGAAGTCTCCAGGCAAGAATACTGGAGTGGGCAGCTGTTCCCTTCTCCAGGGGATCTTCCTAACCCAGGGATCGAACCCAGGTCTCCCACATGGCAGGTGGAGTCTTTACCATCTAAGCCACCAGAGAAGTTAAGTGCCCCCTATCCCAGACCCCCTCCCCCTATCCAGTACGTGCTTCTCCTTGGAGCACAGTAGAGCTGGGCAGTTCTTTCATCTCCTTCCAGAAGTTTGTTTCCGTTTTCAGACTTTCTCCAATATCCACTCAGTACTATTCACTTTATTTAAGGTAAGGTATTTAAGGTAAACGGAGTTGTTCTGATGTAGCCTGAAGTTAAAAGTCTGCTGAGGCTCCAGGTGCTCAGGTCAAATTCCAAGATTTCCCATTATCTCCTACCACTCAGTCTGCGACCTTCTCTCTCCTCCAAGTAACCGGTTTCTGAGTTTTGGAGCAGAGGTTTCCCCATTCCCTCAAGGAGGTGCATTCTGCCCCAGGGGCCCTGGACACACTATTTCAGCTATGGCAGAACCTCTGTGGGGCCTTAACTGTTGACCCTAAATAAAGCTGTATCACAGTTAGATTTCCCTTTCCAGTTATATGTTTCTTAAACTTTTTAACTTTTGCATAGCAAAGGAAACCATAAACAAGACGAAAAGACAACCTTTAGAATGGGAAAAAAACACTTGCCACGAAGCAGCTGACAAGGGATGAATCTCCAAAATACACAAACATCTCATGCAGTCCAATATCAAACACACACACACAGCCCAATCAAAAACTGCCCAAAAGGGCTTCCCCTGGTGGTCCAGTGGGTAAGGACACCGCCTTGCAGTGCAAGGGGCGCCAGTTCAATCCCTGGCCTGGGAAGATCCCACGTGCTGCGGAGCCACTGGACCGATGTGTCCAATTACCCACCAGGAGCTCTGGAGCTCATGCGTTCAGAGCTGGCGCTCTGCGACGACAGACGCCACCGCGATGGGAGGCCCACAGGAGCCAAAGAACAAAGACAGATGAAAATGGAGAAATGAAAGACCAATAGAAGTGGCCCGCCCACTGCCCTCCCTCCCCAACCCAACCCCCGCCCAAAATAAATAAATAAATAAATCTTTAAAAAAAAAAAAAAAAAACTGCCCAAAAGACCTAAATAGACTTTTACCCAAAGAAGACATACAGATGGCTAAGAGGCAGATGAAAAGATGTTTAGTCTCACTCATCATTAGAGAAATGCAGATCAAAACTACAGTGAGACATCATCTCACAGCAGTCAGCAGGGCTATCATCAAAATTCTACAAACAATAAATGGTGGAGAGGATGCAGGGAAAAGTTCCTAACCTGCTGTGGAAATGTAAATTGATACAGCCACTATGGAGAACAATATGGAGGTTCCTTAAGAAAATCCAATTTTATTCCCAACATGCTAATATCTTCCAGTCATAGCGATGTAGGATAACGCAATGTGTCTGTAATATTTATAGCAAACCTGAATATCTATGTTGCTGGTGCATATCAGTCACCATTTTTTTCTGAACTAAAGCTTTTTTTGCTTAAAAAAGACTCAGCCTTCACGTCTACCAGACAGCTGAAATCCAGACAAAAGGCTCAACTTGAACCTAAACAAGGCAAAAAGTCATATAAAAATTATTGCATTTTTAGCCAAAATGGCTTCTGAGAGATTGAGTTATCGAGTGAAAATAGACTTGTAAGGAGGTCATGAGAACTGCAGAGCTGTATTTCAGGCCTATTCTGGAGACTGTTTCACCTTAGCTGAATAATAAAGTTTTTTTGGTAATAATGTTCAGAAATATGAAATTTCTTGAAAAAAATATAGCTACACTAGATGTCTACTCCAGATGTTTATTCTTACATAGAATATCTAAATACATAAAACTATGAGTTGGAACACTGGATAGATTTATAAAGTCATTGAGATCCACCATGAGAGATGCTAGCACTAAGCATATGCTTTATTTTTTAAGCATATTTTTCTAATGTTTCATTCTTAATACACCAAAGTGACAAGGAAACTGCCTTTTTCTTCTGGTACTGCATAGGAACAAGTAGAAGATACAGTAAAAATATTTGTACTCTGCCACTCAGAGAAGAGAGAATTAGCATACTGACCAGATCTAACCCCCAAATTGGCATCTCACTAGCCGAGCATCCCCCCAGGAAGTCACTACATTTCCCCAAGTTCTGAATCTTCTCTTGTCTTATGGAGACACTGGTGTCTCTTCAAGATCCAAACTGGTCTTGGGAATGTCAGTGAGATAAAGTGCTGGAAAGCACCCTGATCACTGCATTCTAACATTTCACATTCATTTCTACAAAGCTTCATGTCATACCTAGAACAAGAGAATCTATGTAGACAAGAACCATAGGCTTTTCTTTTAAGATATCAAGACCTATAAACATAAGTTCATATCAATGGAAACCAGGTGGGTTACAGACAAAAGGTAAACCTCAGTATCTGTTAGGACCCTCCATTGTGCCCCTTTTCTCTTTTACTTCTACGGCAGCGTTTTATCCCTGGGCTGCCTTCTTTCTGTCTGTGTTTTCTTCCTCTTTGAAGATTGTAGGGGCTAGCTGGAGCTGAGTCTTAGGCTCGTTTGACCAAGTATCTAATCAGTGTGGCTGATAGCACTTGCCCATCTTGTTGAGGAAGATAACTATGGTGCATTCAAAAGCGCCTATTCACGCACCAGACAGCTGAAATCCAGACAAAAGGCTCAACTTGAACCTAAACAAGGCAAAAAGTCATATAAAAATTATTGCATTTTTAGCCAAAATGGCTTCTGAGAGATTGAGTTATCGAGTGAAAATAGACTTGTAAGGAGGTCATGAGAACTGCAGAGCTGTATTTCAGGCCTATTCTGGAGACTGTTTCACCTTAGCTGAATAATAAAGTTTTTTTGGTAATAATGTTCAGAAATATGAAATTTCTTGAAAAAAATATAGCTACACTAGATGTCTACTCCAGATGTTTATTCTTACATAGAATATCTAAATACATAAAACTATGAGTTGGAACACTGGATAGATTTATAAAGTCATTGAGATCCACCATGAGAGATGCTAGCACTAAGCATATGCTTTATTTTTTAAGCATATTTTTCTAATGTTTCATTCTTAATACACCAAAGTGACAAGGAAACTGCCTTTTTCTTCTGGTACTGCATAGGAACAAGTAGAAGATACAGTAAAAATATTTGTACTCTGCCACTCAGAGAAGAGAGAATTAGCATACTGACCAGATCTAACCCCCAAATTGGCATCTCACTAGCCGAGCATCCCCCCAGGAAGTCACTACATTTCCCCAAGTTCTGAATCTTCTCTTGTCTTATGGAGACACTGGTGTCTCTTCAAGATCCAAACTGGTCTTGGGAATGTCAGTGAGATAAAGTGCTGGAAAGCACCCTGATCACTGCATTCTAACATTTCACATTCATTTCTACAAAGCTTCATGTCATACCTAGAACAAGAGAATCTATGTAGACAAGAACCATAGGCTTTTCTTTTAAGATATCAAGACCTATAAACATAAGTTCATATCAATGGAAACCAGGTGGGTTACAGACAAAAGGTAAACCTCAGTATCTGTTAGGACCCTCCATTGTGCCCCTTTTCTCTTTTACTTCTACGGCAGCGTTTTATCCCTGGGCTGCCTTCTTTCTGTCTGTGTTTTCTTCCTCTTTGAAGATTGTAGGGGCTAGCTGGAGCTGAGTCTTAGGCTCGTTTGACCAAGTATCTAATCAGTGTGGCTGATAGCACTTGCCCATCTTGTTGATAAACAGAAGGGAAGAATAACTAAATTTCTCAGAAACCAAAAGTGCTCAGCTTTCCTCCTCCTTAAACAATAGACCTAACTGGCATGCAGCAGCCCATGGGATTGCAAAGAGTCTGACTTGACTTAGCAACTGAACAACACTGCCTCCCAGCCCTCTGGGTCACCAGAGAGCACCAGATGGGGCTCCGCATGTTACACAGCAGCTTCTGAGCAGCCAGCCCCTTTACACAGGATTCATACAGAGTGGAGTAAGTCAGAAAGAAAAAAATACACACACACACATATATATATGTGTTAACACACATGTATGGAATCTAGAAAAATGGGACTGATGAACCTATTTGCAGGGAAGAAATGGAGACCCAGATGTAGAGAATGAACTTGTGAACACAGCAATGGGGACAGAGTGGACAAATGGAGAAAGTATTAGCATGCTATTATTATTGTTGTTGTTGTATTATTGTTATATTATTATCTTAAATAATAATACTGTTTTTTTATTATTATTGATTGAAATATTATTATTTTGCCTGTCTTGGTCTTAATGATGCCCCACTTAAGGGTCTTGTAGATTTTAATTCACACTAAATATGCGCTTATTTTAACTGACCATGGATAGATCAGGGAACAGAGCTGCTATTCAAGAGAATGAAATGAACAAAGAATTCAGACAAGTTCACGGTATTCAGAAAAAGACCCAAAAAACAAGATAAATTCGGGCATTCTAACATTTCACATTCATTTCTACAAAGCTTCATGTCATACCTAGAACAAGAGAATCTATGTAGACAAGAACCATAGGCTTTTCTTTTAAGATATCAAGACCTATAAACATAAGTTCATATCAATGGAAACCAGGTGGGTTACAGACAAAAGGTAAACCTCAGTATCTGTTAGGACCCTCCATTGTGCCCCTTTTCTCTTTTACTTCTACGGCAGCGTTTTATCCCTGGGCTGCCTTCTTTCTGTCTGTGTTTTCTTCCTCTTTGAAGATTGTAGGGGCTAGCTGGAGCTGAGTCTTAGGCTCGTTTGACCAAGTATCTAATCAGTGTGGCTGATAGCACTTGCCCATCTTGTTGATAAACAGAAGGGAAGAATAACTAAATTTCTCAGAAACCAAAAGTGCTCAGCTTTCCTCCTCCTTAAACAATAGACCTAACTGGCATGCAGCAGCCCATGGGATTGCAAAGAGTCTGACTTGACTTAGCAACTGAACAACACTGCCTCCCAGCCCTCTGGGTCACCAGAGAGCACCAGATGGGGCTCCGCATGTTACACAGCAGCTTCTGAGCAGCCAGCCCCTTTACACAGGATTCATACAGAGTGGAGTAAGTCAGAAAGAAAAAAATACACACACACACATATATATATGTGTTAACACACATGTATGGAATCTAGAAAAATGGGACTGATGAACCTATTTGCAGGGAAGAAATGGAGACCCAGATGTAGAGAATGAACTTGTGAACACAGCAATGGGGACAGAGTGGACAAATGGAGAAAGTATTAGCATGCTATTATTATTGTTGTTGTTGTATTATTGTTATATTATTATCTTAAATAATAATACTGTTTTTTTATTATTATTGATTGAAATATTATTATTTTGCCTGTCTTGGTCTTAATGATGCCCCACTTAAGGGTCTTGTAGATTTTAATTCACACTAAATATGCGCTTATTTTAACTGACCATGGATAGATCAGGGAACAGAGCTGCTATTCAAGAGAATGAAATGAACAAAGAATTCAGATAAGTTCACGTGTATTCAGAAAAAAGACCCAAAAAAACAGTGCTTTATTTTGATGGTGGTGGGAAAGATTCAGGTATTTTCATTTCATTTCAACAGCTGACAACTCCACCACCTCTGAGCGCACATCCTAGAAAACAGAGAGGCTGCCCTCCTGAGTTGACATCAGGATGACACACATAGATTCTTTGGAAAAGGTGCAATCCTTAGACACTTAGCAGAAGTCTTAAACTAAGTGCATTCTTCTATCAAGTGTAAGAGATGCTGAAGACACCACTCCATTGCAGAATTGCCATCTTTCTAAACATTCTAAGGTGATATCATGCTTTAGAATAAAAAGCACTGTAGGGCTTCCCTGGTAACTCAGTGGTGAAGAGCTTGCCTGCCAATGCAGGAGACACGAATTTGATCCCTGATCCAGGATCATCCCACATGCTGTGAAGCAACTAAGCCTGTGAGCCACAACTATTGAGCCTGTGCTCTAGAGCCGCAACTACTGAAGCCCATGTGCCCTAGAGCCCGAGTTCCACAACAAGAGAAGTCACCGCAACAAGAAACCTGCTCACCTCAACAAAAGAGTAGCCCCTACTCCCTGCAACTAGAGAAGAGCCTATAGCAGCAGTGAAACCCCAGAATAGCCAAAAATAAATAAATAAAATTTTTAAAAAAATAAAATTAAAAGCACTGCAATGAATTATCTGCATGTGAGCATTAACTCATGTGTCTTGTGAGTAAAGCACCTCTGAGTACATACATCCTGACTCTGCATATTCTGTCCAAAAGGAAGTTGACTTACAAAAACATCATGTCAGCTTCCATACATTACAGTATCTGAGAGTGTTCTTGGTAAATGTCCAAATATTAATCATGAGAAAAATATCTTTATCTTATTTATGGAAAGTTTATTGTAAAAATTTTGTTTACCAAAGTCCCCGTTGTGACATATATATATATATGTAAACAGACAACTACACACCTGAAACACTGTAAATCAACTATACTTCAACTTTAAAAAAGAAGCATTAGTGATGACCCTGGCAACCTTCCTGATCAGCATTAGGGCAGCAGGTTTAGAAGCAGTTATGAACTGAACCGGGGTGTTGACCTTCCATCTGCCTACCTCAGCCTGACTGTACAGCTTTCTCCCACCTTCCATCACACCTTCACACAAAGAACCTTCTCAAGACAACCGGCCCTGTGCAGTCTCTGCTTTCTACAAGCTGAGCTGCTAAATAGAAAGCCAATGTTTGTAAGAGTTTCTAATGAGCTGTAGCGTGTATTTACCCTGCAGATACATATGCTGGAAAAGTGGCATTGGCCTTAATTGTAAAGAAATGTGTGAGCAAGTGCCCAAGACAGAGATGAGGACATAGTCCAGCAAGGCTCCTACACAGGAGTATGAGGGATGGGGCCACGCGTATACCTTCCAGCTGGAAAGGTGGCTAATACCCTCACCAACGGAAGTCTTCACTGAGCCACGCTCTTTTACTGAGCAGTGGAATCTGTTACCTCGCAGTATGTTCACAGAGGAGTCCACCGATTTCCATGGGGAGTTGTCACTCTTTATGTACTAAACCTTTGAGGTTGCAGACAAATGGGGACAGTAAACGGTAAAGTTCCTTGTGTGCAGGTCCTGGTTTCTGTTGGGTTCATCTGGACTCAATCCTGCACTGAGACAGGGAGAGATCTCCAGGATGGAAAATGATGTCACACAGCCCCAGCCTGCTTATCCACCTTCCGGTTAGGAAGCTCAGCTTGGGGTGGGGACCGTGCTTAATACAAACACAGATGAGCCCTTTTCCTGGGTCAGAAGGCTTCCACAGATGCATTTTCCCCTGGGCTTACTTCAACGCTGTTGTTTTTCTCTTGAGCTTCCTGGAAAACAAAATTCTCCAGACACAGCCACAAGCACGCACTTCTCACTAAGAAGCATCGAGTGAAGAGCTCTGGCCTGGTGGAATCCAGATGCCCAGTGCCTTCTTTCCTTCCCTGGCATTGGAAAAGGACAGAGAGCAGGTGACCAACTGCTGCCTTCCTCAAAACTCAAGTCTAGAACTGGACGAATAAGTGAGCCATAGGGCCCAAACACTCAAAAACAGATGTATCAGAAAACATGGAGGACTGGCAAATCCCATTTCCAAGCTTATATTCCCATAGAAAAATGAGTCTAGGGCATACCAGAACCTTCTCCACAGCTAATCTACTTATAGGCAGAAATATGGTACACAAAATTTAATTGTGTATTTAATTGATTGGTAAATGCTGACCCCCAGTCTGGCATGCTTGTCCCATCAGGATACCGTTCTAGTGTTCTTTGAACAAAATCTCTTCATGTTGCCCTGTGTCCTGTCTAAGGAGACCAGATACAACACAAAAGACCCAATGTCAACTTGGTCCCAAACATGTGTGATTGAATTTGAGACATGCCTAACAGTTGAAAAACGGCACCATATTTTTCAATTTTTTCCTTCCTGAAGGTGGGGTCTATATCCCTTCCTGCTGACTCTGGTTGGTTATGTGGCAGCTTCAACCCCTTAAGGTGGATGTAAAGCTTCAGCACGCCTGACGTGTGGTCAGAGAAGGTGGTGCGCCCCGACATGGTTTGCTGAAGATGCTCGCATGCCCAGCTCCTCAGAGACTGGCACTGTGGAGGTCACCTGCTGGTCCTCCAGGCAGCTGCCCCAACTGAACTCACAGTCAACGACAGCACTGAGCCACCCCAACCTCCAGCCCAGGCCGAGGTCCAGCTGCAACAGCGTGAGGGACCCCGCATAAGAACTTCAAATTTCTGGAACAGAAAGTCACCAAGAGAAGTAGCTAAAATCAGTAGATTGTGGATCAGCAGTAATCTATACTACAGTCACACAGAGGTGCTGCCAGAAGCACAGCAAGGGGGCTCTTTGACTGGGGAGTCCAGAGCCCCAGGGGAAGGTGTGGAGCTTCCAGCTTCCTGGCCATCTTGTAAAGGAACGTGGGAACAGGGGCAGGAGGCATAAAAGTAGAGGCAGTGTGGATAAGGTTCAGGATAAGGTACTAAATTGTCAGCCAGACCCGGATTTGAGTCTTCCATCACACATCATACAGCAGCAGCAAGGTCAGAGTGATCTATCACAAAGGGGTGGGGGGACTCTCCTTTTGAGCCTAACAGTGACGGTTTGGGGCTGCACCCTTCTGAAACTGTAATCAGAAAGCCAGTCCCTGCACCCTTCCAAGCTGGCTCGCTGACAGATGCTCACGAAACTCACACAGATGTGCCTTTTTCACCGTGTGACTCCCACTGCACCCAAGTAAGGAAGCGCAGATTAAAACCCAAATTTGTCAATGCTGTAAGACTTTTGCAGACCCAGAAGGGAAAAACAAAGGGAAGTCTTCTGTTCACTTATACACAAGAAGACTCTCGGCAGCGACAGAGAAGACTGTGCTGTGAAGGTGTCATAGGATCCCTGGGATGCCTGAAACGCTGGACCTAGAGTCACTTGCAGAAAGACCAGATACAACACAAAAGACCCAATGTCAACTTGGTCCCAAACATGTGTGATTGAATTTGAGACATGCCTAACAGTTGAAAAACGGCACCATATTTTTCAATTTTTTCCTTCCTGAAGGTGGGGTCTATATCCCTTCCTGCTGACTCTGGTTGGTTATGTGGCAGCTTCAACCCCTTAAGGTGGATGTAAAGCTTCAGCACGCCTGACGTGTGGTCAGAGAAGGTGGTGCGCCCCGACATGGTTTGCTGAAGATGCTCGCATGCCCAGCTCCTCAGAGACTGGCACTGTGGAGGTCACCTGCTGGTCCTCCAGGCAGCTGCCCCAACTGAACTCACAGTCAACGACAGCACTGAGCCACCCCAACCTCCAGCCCAGGCCGAGGTCCAGCTGCAACAGCGTGAGGGACCCCGCATAAGAACTTCAAATTTCTGGAACAGAAAGTCACCAAGAGAAGTAGCTAAAATCAGTAGATTGTGGATCAGCAGTAATCTATACTACAGTCACACAGAGGTGCTGCCAGAAGCACAGCAAGGGGGCTCTTTGACTGGGGAGTCCAGAGCCCCAGGGGAAGGTGTGGAGCTTCCAGCTTCCTGGCCATCTTGTAAAGGAACGTGGGAACAGGGGCAGGAGGCATAAAAGTAGAGGCAGTGTGGATAAGGTTCAGGATAAGGTACTAAATTGTCAGCCAGACCCGGATTTGAGTCTTCCATCACACATCATACAGCAGCAGCAAGGTCAGAGTGATCTATCACAAAGGGGTGGGGGGACTCTCCTTTTGAGCCTAACAGTGACGGTTTGGGGCTGCACCCTTCTGAAACTGTAATCAGAAAGCCAGTCCCTGCACCCTTCCAAGCTGGCTCGCTGACAGATGCTCACGAAACTCACACAGATGTGCCTTTTTCACCGTGTGACTCCCACTGCACCCAAGTAAGGAAGCGCAGATTAAAACCCAAATTTGTCAATGCTGTAAGACTTTTGCAGACCCAGAAGGGAAAAACAAAGGGAAGTCTTCTGTTCACTTATACACAAGAAGACTCTCGGGCAGCGACAGAGAAGACTGTGCTGTGAAGGTGTCATAGGATCCCCTGGGATGCCTGAAACGCTGGACCTAGAGTCACTTGCAGAAAGACCAGTGGATTTCAATTCCTCTGGCATACTGTAGAGTGCCCGTGTTCTCTGCACATTAAAAGTGAAAATCTTGATAGCGTCTGAAGTGATCCGTGAATTGGGAATGAGACCAAATTAAGTGGGTGGAGTTTACACAACCATGAAGAGCAGGTGGCCCTAGCCCCCACGTGGGAGCAGCAGGCAGTGTCCTGGGGGCCAGAAAAATGTCAGGGATGAGCCATCACATGGGTCCGTTAGGCTCCAGGACTGGAGAGACAATCCAACTTAGACCTGAATTCTGGCTTTGAAAGTCACCAGCTCTGTGGTTTGGAGGTTAGCCTAATGTCATTAGGAAAGTCTTTGGCTTCCCTCACCTACAAATGAACCACACCCTACAAAAGGGGAATGTCTTTTTGTTCCAACAGAGTCTCTCTACCCAACCCCAGGGAAGTTGTGACTCAATGACCACCATGGTGTGTGCCTTGCAATTGTTTAAAACCTGAAGTGGAGGCATCATCGTCAGAAGTAGGCAGACCTGCAGCATGGGTGGTGGGCTCTGGAAGAAGTCAGAGCCACAGAGCAAAAAGGAAACTCCTGCCCTGTGTAGGACGTGTGGACACAGCCATTCTCTTTAGCTGCCTGTAAAGTAGTTCCTGAGGGTTCCCTGTGATTTATGAAAGGTAGCAGCAGGGGTAGATGCCTTTGGGGGCATTGTTTTTATATGAGCTCCAATCCAAGAAGGGTGCTGAGTGGTCGATGAAGGGAGCCCAGTGCAGCAGGTGACGAGTGGTTTAGGACAAAGAACATGCTGACACCAGAAAGCACTCAGTAAGAGCTGGGGGAAGAGAGAGTTTAGTCATAGGTCCAAATGACAGGTAAGCACATCAAAGCCACAGAACTGGCTTTCTGGCTAGTCCACCTTGGAGTATCAACCTCAGACCCATTCTGTAAATGAAGACCTCAAACACATTTAGGGAAAAACAAAGGGAAGTCTCTGCAATACGTGCAGCGACAGAGAAGACTGTGCTGTGAAGGTGTCATAGGATCCCCTGGGATGCCTGAAACGCTGGACCTAGAGTCACTTGCAGAAAGACCAGTGGATTTCAATTCCTCTGGCATACTGTAGAGTGCCCGTGTTCTCTGCACATTAAAAGTGAAAATCTTGATAGCGTCTGAAGTGATCCGTGAATTGGGAATGAGACCAAATTAAGTGGGTGGAGGTTACACAACCATGAAGAGCAGGTGGCCCTAGCCCCACGTGGGAGCAGCAGGCAGTGTCCTGGGGGCCAGAAAAATGTCAGGGATGAGCCATCACATGGGTCCGTTAGGCTCCAGGACTGGAGAGACAATCCAACTTAGACCTGAATTCTGGCTTTGAAAGTCACCAGCTCTGTGGTTTGGAGGTTAGCCTAATGTCATTAGGAAAGTCTTTGGCTTCCCTCACCTACAAATGAACCACACCCTACAAAAGGGGAATGTCTTTTTGTTCCAACAGAGTCTCTCTACCCAACCCCAGGGAAGTTGTGACTCAATGACCACCATGGTGTGTGCCTTGCAATTGTTTAAAACCTGAAGTGGAGGCATCATCGTCAGAAGTAGGCAGACCTGCAGCATGGGTGGTGGGCTCTGGAAGAAGTCAGAGCCACAGAGCAAAAAGGAAACTCCTGCCCTGTGTAGGACGTGTGGACACAGCCATTCTCTTTAGCTGCCTGTAAAGTAGTTCCTGAGGGTTCCCTGTGATTTATGAAAGGTAGCAGCAGGGGTAGATGCCTTTGGGGGCATTGTTTTTATATGAGCTCCAATCCAAGAAGGGTGCTGAGTGGTCGATGAAGGGAGCCCAGTGCAGCAGGTGACGAGTGGTTTAGGACAAAGAACATGCTGACACCAGAAAGCACTCAGTAAGAGCTGGGGGAAGAGAGAGTTTAGTCATAGGTCCAAATGACAGGTAAGCACATCAAAGCCACAGAACTGGCTTTCTGGCTAGTCCACCTTGGAGTATCAACCTCAGACCCATTCTGTAAATGAAGACCTCAAACACATTTAGGGCTCAATAAAAATAGAAAGAAATGCTAGCTCTTATACCTGTAAGTTTTAGACTTAGAGGAACAATGCTATGGTGTTTTGTTTTGTTTTTTTTTTCAATTAATGTCCAAAGAATTTTGATCCTAAAGCACAGCCATATACATGTATGAGGAATATGAAGTCACATATCCTATAGAGTCCCAACCATGGCAGAATTTGGGGGAGGGATTGTGTTCTCACATCACAGCCTGAGCTTCCTTGTGAATGCCATTTGGCCCTCCTGAAGTGCCTTGTTATCTTGGAGGGGAATTACAGTAGGAATGAGCAATGTTGCTAGGTGATGTGGGGTGTGCATCAATAAAATGAACACAAACCTCTGACAGAGAGGAAGATGGTATTTGGATCCCCTGATAACCATCTGCACAATGGCCAAGTGACCAGCACATGAGGACTGGAGTGTTTACCAGCGGAACTTCCAGCCAGCGGCGTCACATGTCCTCAGGGACCCTTTAGGATCGTTCATTTTTACTCCCTCAAAAGTGCCCAGGTCACATCTGCTGATGAGTCAGTGTGATCTGATTTTGTCTTTCCTCTGCAGGTGGGAAAAATTGATGAGCTTATACTGTTCTCTGTGAATTATCCCAATCATAAATAAGTGACCCCTGCTTTTGAGAGTATATCATACATACCTATTAAGAAAGTCCAAACAAATCACCTTTGTGACTCAAGCTTCAAGACTGACTATTTCTACATTAAGGAGTAAAACTCCTTAGTGCATTCCACACGTAATGTACAGCATGGTGACTAAAGTTAACAATACTGTATTGTGTTTTGGACAGTTGCTTAGAGAGTAGAGATGAAAAGTTCTCATTGCATGAAATAAAAAAATTATAACTACGGTTGGTGACAGATGTTAACTAGGCTTAGTTGCAGCCATCACTTCATGGTATATTCATATATTGAACTGTAATGTTGTACACCTGTAACTAATATGTAATAGAATATCATATGTCCATTATATCGCAATTAGAAAAAATTTAAAGCAGGAGAAAAACTCAAACTCTCAGGAAATTTTTTAAAATTCTCTGCCTCTTTGTAGAATCAAATAATGCGAGAGAAAGTTCTTTTTTAACAAGGAGGTTTTTGTTCTGTTAAGTTGTATGTTTTACTCCAGGACAGATCTCTCCAGCCACTTGGCCTGCCGCCATCTTGGATGTTCCAAGCAAGTGACGTGGTTTAAGTAGAAGGTGTGGGGGGGCCCCAGGAGGGAGCAGAGCCTTCAGAGGTAGTGCTGTCAGGGCAGCCACAGTCAACACAACTGGAGCAAGTGTCAGCAGAGAGGGGACGAGGGGAGGACTCTCTGGGGAGAAGAGGTTGGGGAGCGAGGCGGCTTCAGATGGACTGGCCTGAGGCCCCCTAAGGTCAGGAGATTGACCCCAGGTGAAAAGAGCCATGTGGGCAGAGGATGCAGGCTGGAGATTAAAGTCCTCCAAACAGCCTCAGGCCTCCTGATGTTTTTCAGAACCAGGCCCTGCAGGTGTTTCCAGGGGGACAAGAAAGGGAAAGGTTGCTGAGTGAGTTAGGGAAAAACTCCTTACGACACAGAGTCCACCCCTTTCTTCCACCCTGAGTGTCTCCAAATAAGTGACCCTGTGATGTTTTGGCTAAACTGACGGCAGAGAGACCACAGCTGGGGGCTGAAGGGTGTAGCCCTACAGGGCACCTAAATGGAGAAACCCAGCCCTCCCTGAAGTGTGCCTCCATGGCCTCCTCCGGGCAGTGTCCCTGCTCACACCGCCCCCTTGGCTTCCCACCCTCCTCTGCCCCATCCTAGCCCCTGCAGGTCTGCTGGCCATCCGGAGGCTGAGCCTGAACATACAAGTCCTGTAAAGAGACTGTCTTCTTTTATTTTCTAACACAGCTATTTTCTCTTGCATAGCCGTTCTTTACCCTGTTTTGACTCCAAGGTTACTTGGAGTAACTATTTTTTTTTTTTTAATTTATTTTGGTGGGGGTGGGGCGGGGAAGGAGAGGAGCAGGCAGGCCACTTCTATTGGTCTTTCATTTGTCCATTTTCATCCATCTTTGTTCTTTGGCCCGTGTGGGCCTCCCATCATGGTGGCCTCTGTCGTCGCAGAGCACCGACTCTGGGCGCATGCGCTCCAGAGCTCTGGCTCGGTAATTGGACACATCAGTCCAGCCGCTCCTCGGCACGTGGGATCTTCCCAGGCCAGGGAACGAACTGGCGCCCCTTGCACTGCAAGGCGGTGTCCTTAGCCACTGGACCACCAGGGAAGCCCCTGGAGTAACTATTTGATTTAAGGATTTTCTTACAAAGGGTTCTGATAAAGCAGGCACCTGTGTGAGGGACTTCCCATGGCTGCTCTTCGACAGTGAAATCAACCAGCCCTTCCAGGTAACCAGTAATCAGTAGGGACCCCTGCAAGCTCCTTCAGAACACAGAGTTTGGAACTCTTTCTGGACCCTAACCAGCTCCTGACCTGACGGTCTAGGGTGTCAGCAGGCCAGAGTTTAGATGATCATCGAATCAGCTGATTACATGCCAGGAAATGCCATTATTTTATGTCATTTATGTATTATTAAAATGTTTTCTTGGTGTATGGTTGCTCTACCAGGTGGCATTAGTTTCTTTCACAGAGAGGTGAATCAGCTACAGATCTACACACAACCCTTCTTTGTCGCCACAGGTCACAGACCAGAGTTCCTGTGCTCTACAGTAGGTTCTCCATTATGCCATCTTCTAGAACTTGATTTCAACACCCCCTCCCAGACCTGTGAGGATGGCAACATCTGGTGCAGCAGAAATGCAGTGGAGAGGCACTGTGGCCGGCTGAGGAATCCCTATCGAAATGAGATCATTTCCATGCCTTCCTGGACGTACTTGTGTTTACACTGAAGAATCAAAAACACATCCTATTAGTAGGAATTTAATGTTACTCTTTGAGCAAAGTAAGTTATGTAACTAGCTAAAAGGAATGTGAAAGCAATTTGCAAACATGAAATTGCTTTAAGGAATAAATGTACGGTGATGCTATTAAGATTATCATCAAAATTCAATTAAATATTCACTAGTTTTTAGTTATGAGAAGAAGCACACACACAGAAGTGAAATGCTAGCCAACTGTTAAATAATAATTAGTGGAAGCAGTGGTTCCTGATTCCACCCTGAGAGCTAGTGAAGCATTTCAAATCAATTTTATAAAAGCAAGTTTAAAATCTACCTGAAGTCTCAGTCAGCATGCCTTGGGAATTTGAATTCCTTCCACGGATGACAGTTTAAGCATTTTTCTGTTGTGTGCAGAAAGTTTTCCTTTTTTTTTTTTAAACTTCCTGTTGAAATGGCTACTTTCACCCATATATGGTTCCAAACACATAAACCCTTTCAGAGTGCCTGTTGAAATTATTCACTCTTGTCCTAGAGCTAATTTTGGACTTTCAGCCCTAACGACATCTTCCGGGAATGCTGTCAGTGAAAACAGGATTGGAAGGCACATGTAAATACCATGTAGCATTCTTGAACACAAACCAAGGTGGTTTTGCACTGGATTTATTTGTTTGGGGAACATCTGTTTTTAGGGAGCTGCCATGACAATCGGGAAATACGTTTTCAGCCGTATGTGTGCGGGAGGAGTTTGAAAGCCCTCGCCGATCTCAAAGCAAGGCAATATTTTTTCAGTGACGTCAACTTCCACGCCCTTGTACTGGGAACTCACCGTCCTCGGAACTGAAAGTTAGGAGTGGATGCCAAAGGTCTTTTACCTGTGAGTGTTTTTCCCGTAAGGCCAGTTACCCAGGCATGCGGAGCTGCCAGATTTGGAAGCGAGACAAGCCTCTTTGGTTCTTACATGCCTCAGCATCAAGGCTAATTCCTCAGTTGTCCCCAGAACATGGCCAGTTCCACATAAAGTCCCCACACCTCCCAGCCAGCCCTGTCCTCCTCGGCTGCCTGCTTGTCCAGCAAAATGAAGCCGAAGGATCAATAGATAAGGCTGTGACCCTTGTGAGCATAGCACATGCTGTCAAGTATGGGTTACATGCCCACAGCCAGAGCTCGCTGTGCCGGCTCCTCCACAACTTACAATCACACGGGGCTGAAGTGCTCAGGGACACACATATCAACAGGCTGTTCTAATGAGCCTAGGAGACACTTTGTCCTGGGGTCCAAGAAGTGTGTCATTCAGTGTATCATTCAGAAAACAGAAGGAAATGAGGAATTTCACACACACACACATGCACACACACACTTGCATGAAGTCACATGAACTCACACACGTACACACACCCACACACATACACACACACTTTAGAATGGTCCTCACAGCCCATCCCTTTCCCCCTAATTCACATCACAGGGTAAATCTGACTTCTTCAACTTTACATATAAAAAACAAACATGTCCTAAGATATCTCTTTTGCTTAAAAGTATTTAAAAACAATTCTGCATGGAAGACCATGTCCTTTTGTTCTCACTTCCCCCCCATCCCTTCTGGAGATGACATGTCG
Organism: Tragulus kanchil; assembly: GCA_022376925.1. Lineage (NCBI taxonomy): Eukaryota > Metazoa > Chordata > Mammalia > Artiodactyla > Tragulidae > Tragulus > Tragulus kanchil. Next base: position 83,828,907 of record JAIOJX010000031.1, on the reverse strand, counting down.
CCACATACACCTGGACAAAAACCATGGACGAGCCCCTGGCTGTGACAGAGCCTGCTTTTGGGAGCAAGGCAATGCCAAAATAGACAGCAAAGGAAAATGAAACACTGTGTGAACAATAGTGGCCCCCAAATAGCAACAGGATTGACAACCACAGCAGCAGAAGCGGCTGCTCACCGTCTGCCAAGAGCGCTGACTCTGGCCTCTCGCCCTGGAGGGCCCAGGGGACGTGCGGCCCACAGGCATCCCAGCTGACAGCACTCTGTTCTGAACGTCAAATCTGAAACACTGCTAACAGTACCTGGGGTGGAACCATCCTTCTGAGGAGCTTTCCAAGGAGACTGAATAAACTGACCTCCCCAGGTATGCTGGGAGCTGGTAGGAGACAGCCACTGTCCCCAGGATCAGAAGACACCGTGAGACAGGTCTGAGCGTCCCCAGGCCACAAGTCAGCGGGCTAAGACCAAAGTGAGACTGGTCTATGGTCTCACGTCTGGAAGCTCTGTCTAGCAAATCACACATCTGTGGTGTGCTGGGAATCAGCACGTCCCTGACTAGCATCCTTAGCTGAAGATGCCCTGTGGATAGAACTACAGGGACGCAGGGAGCAGCCACATGGGAGGCAAAGACCAGCAGTAGGGGGCGAAGTGGTCAGGAGGCAGGATGCTCGTGGGAGGGAAGGGGAGCCAGAGCAAGCCCAGGGCCTCGGGTAGACAGTTCACGGCATAAATAAGCCAAGGGAGAGGATGCAGGTTTGCAGCTCTTCACTACGTCCTGAGCCAGGAAGTAGAAGGTGAGAAGCCACTAAGGTAGCCTATAGGGCTGGGGAATTGGGAAGCTTGTAGCTAGATCCCTCGTTAAGGGAAAGCCTGGAGGAATAATTCTGAGGCCATAAAACAGGGAGTGAGAGACCAAGTGGACTCTGTCCCTCCCCTTGTAGGAAGATCCCTGGGATGCTGCCCACAGTGGACAGGCCGGAGACCATTATTGACCCAAAAGTTGCTTTAATGTGAGCGGAAGCAGGAAATTACAGCCCCAGTTCCTGCACAGCCCACAAGCTCTTGATAAACAGAAGCAACTTAGTAAGGGACTTTGTATTTCCTAGGTTCTACATAGGACCCAGAGATCCAAATTACTTCTGAATGCTAAAGGTGGACCAAGTCATTCCTGAACGGATGGAAACCTGATATGACCCACTTGAACCTCCCTGAACTGTGCCTAATCAGCACCAGAACCCAGGCCCATGGCCCATAATCACACTGTGGGCCTGAGGACACACACTGTCCCATAGCTCACCCCCTCCACAGGAGCACCAGCCTTCCAGAAGATGAATATTAACACCTTGTCAGTAACGTCTTAAACAGTGTTCCTGTGACCAAGTCCCAAGCGAAGCACAGAGGGAATAAGGAGTGTGTCTCAGAGGTAAAGAATCCACCTGCCATGCGGGAGACCTGGGTTTGATTCCTGGGTTGGGAGGATCCCTTGGAGGAAGGTATGTCAACCTACTCCAGTATTCTTGCCCAGAGAATTGCCATGGACAGAAGAGCCTGGCAGGTCGCAGTCCATGGGGTCACAAAGAGTCAGACACAACTAAGCAGCCAAGCATATACAGATCACAGACACATGGGGTCCATGCAGGAGGCACCGGCTGGCAGGTGCAGCCAAGTCTGATGCAGCCACACGCGTGCATCGCTCACACACAGGCCACCCCAGGTGGTCAGTGACAGGAAAGCAGGGTCTTGTCCATTTTACTCATTTTTTAACAGAACAAACATTGGCTTGGTACTTGCAGAATACTTGCCACCAGATTAGACGCCAAATTGTGAAATTCTACTGAATGCAAATAAGATGTTAACTATTATAATTTAATAGTACCTTTAGAATGAAAATCTGGATGTCTCTTAAGCATACACTCGAGAGAGCCACCCGGTCAGGAGGGAATTCTCTTTCGGGGGTTTTGAAAGAGAAATGGTGAGTCCCGATGGTCCTGCACTAGCAATGGGACTTTTAACTGGGGCACAACCCTGCCTGGGTGTTGATCTCGGGCTCCCCCGATGCATCAACCTCCTCCTCCCTCTCATCCTCACTCCAAGTGGGTGGACACCCAGGACTCAGCCAGGTAGCTTCCTTCCAATTAACCTGGGAGGTCCTTGACGTGTGTCTTAGAACCAAGTCACATCAGCCTCCAAGAGAGCCTAGGACAGGATATAAGAAGCATGGGGACTCGGGGCCTTGGTTCTGCTCCTGAGCCCACCTTTGCCCTCAGAGCTCCAGACGCTGGTGTCCAGTTGATCTGACTGGGGGCTGGGTCTGGAATCCACCAGCTGCTGAGTTACAGCAACTTTCACAAGTGGTAGCACCACCGAGGCAGGAGCCATCCTGCCCTGAAGGCAGTGTGGTGATGAGTCACAGGGATGAATCATTTAAATGAGCCCTGGGAGGGCTGGGGCTGGGGGTAGAGGGAGGAGGTTCTAAACTCAGGGAGCATCAGACACCAATCCCTCCAAGAATACCAGCTCAGTTTCCTGATTCCAGGAAAAGAACCATTTTTCGCTAGAAGGAGGTTCTGAGACGGTGCCTTTCAACACCATCATGTTGAAGAGGTGGAAACGTTAAGTCCAGGATCGAATGGTCACTCGAAGAGCCTGGCAGGTCGCAGTCCATGGGGTCACAAAGAGTCAGACACAACTAAGCAGCCAAGCATATACAGATCACAGACACATGGGGTCCATGCAGGAGGCACCGGCTGGCAGGTGCAGCCAAGTCTGATGCAGCCACACGCGTGCATCGCTCACACACAGGCCACCCCAGGTGGTCAGTGACAGGAAAGCAGGGTCTTGTCCATTTTACTCATTTTTTAACAGAACAAACATTGGCTTGGTACTTGCAGAATACTTGCCACCAGATTAGACGCCAAATTGTGAAATTCTACTGAATGCAAATAAGATGTTAACTATTATAATTTAATAGTACCTTTAGAATGAAAATCTGGATGTCTCTTAAGCATACACTCGAGAGAGCCACCCGGTCAGGAGGGAATTCTCTTTCGGGGGTTTTGAAAGAGAAATGGTGAGTCCCGATGGTCCTGCACTAGCAATGGGACTTTTAACTGGGGCACAACCCTGCCTGGGTGTTGATCTGAGGCTCCCTCCATGCCTCGACCTCCTCCTCCCTCTCATCCTCACTCCAAGTGGGTGGACACCCAGGACTCAGCCAGGTAGCTTCCTTCCAATTAACCTGGGAGGTCCTTGACGTGTGTCTTAGAACCAAGTCACATCAGCCTCCAAGAGAGCCTAGGACAGGATATAAGAAGCATGGGGACTCGGGGCCTTGGTTCTGCTCCTGAGCCCACCTTTGCCCTCAGAGCTCCAGACGCTGGTGTCCAGTTGATCTGACTGGGGGCTGGGTCTGGAATCCACCAGCTGCTGAGTTACAGCAACTTTCACAAGTGGTAGCACCACCGAGGCAGGAGCCATCCTGCCCTGAAGGCAGTGTGGTGATGAGTCACAGGGATGAATCATTTAAATGAGCCCTGGGAGGGCTGGGGCTGGGGGTAGAGGGGAGGAGGTTCTAAACTCAGGGAGCATCAGACACCAATCCCTCCAAGAATACCAGCTCAGTTTCCTGATTCCAGGAAAAGAACCATTTTTCGCTAGAAGGAGGTTCTGAGACGGTGCCTTTCAACACCATCATGTTGAAGAGGTGGAAACGTTAAGTCCAGGATCGAATGGTCACTCGTAGCCAAGCCAGGTGAGAATTCAGCTCCTCTGATGTTCAGCCGTGATATCCCCTCTGCCACACAGCTGGAGCACACCTCAGAGTAGGAAGCCAATGTGCCTTTGTGTTGGAACTCCGTGACGGGAGTGAACAATGACTTCCCTGGGCAAAACTGCAACTCCACTTACACTGCCAGGCAAACACGGCCCCTTCTGTCAGGGAAGCTTTGGTTATAGATAAATAGTAAACAAGGCAATACCTGCTGCCAGAACCACTCACTGAAAGTTTCTTTCCTGGTATTAGAGCGATGAGTGTATTTTCCCTAAGAACTTGTTTCTGGCAACATGTACAAATAAAGCCACACACGATGACAAACTGGGCTGGTTACAGTTTTGCTCATGACATTCTTGTTATTGAAACAGGAAGTGACTCAGCCACGACAGAGCGTATATTTTATTCCGTTGGGTTGGCTCACTTGAAAAAAAATAACCTATTGCAAGGCAACAGCGTTTGTTTTCTAAATAATACCTTTTTTTGGAGAAAAATGTAACAGAGACGAATGTTTGAGATGTTAATGAATGTTTTCTAGGAAATTAGGGGAGAGTTCCTCAATTGATACATCATCATTAAATTACTGCAAAATAAGTTCCACAAGTATACAGAATCAAATGAGTGTTTTTTAATGAAAGGAAATCTATTCTTAATAGTTTTAAGCATACGGATTCTAGTATTTGGCATATGGTCATAAAACCTTTTATACCTCTGAATAGTATATGACTGCTGTTAACTGCAAACTTACATGTGGTTAGGAGCGCCTTGAAGCCCCTGAGAGGTACTGCGTTTTTAGGTTTTACTAATTTCATTACGACCAGGACTGAACTGAAGTTTGCCTTTGTTTGCTAAACCTCTGCATCTACACAGTGCAAATTAATAATAAAAAAATGTACATTTCAAATGCTTAAAAACATTTAAACAAATTGCCACATGAACTCCACTGAATCTAATTGCCTATTCATTACTGAGTGTGTGTGATACTTTATGGAGGTGTCCAAGAATAATGCCTCTTATACTGAAATGTGCTTAAAACAAGTAATAAAGGATTGTTAAAAGTTTGATCATTAGTTTTTCACGAAGTCCCCTACCCAGCCCTTAAATGATTCAAATAGAAAATCTTCACTGACAATGGGCTTAGATGTGCAACATTTCTTGTCAGTCACTGGCTTTCCTTGTAAGACAAGCCTCCACACATGCATTATGTATTTTATGGGAACTTCTCCCACCTTCAGGCTTCCCTGGTGGCTCAGATGGTAAAGAATCTGCCTGCATTGCAGGAGACCCAGGTTCCGGTCCCTGGGTCTGGAAGAGCCCCTGGAGAAGGGAATGGGTACCCACCCCAGTATTCTTGCCTGCAGAATCCCATGGACTGAGGAGCCTGGCGGGCTTTAGTCCATGGGGTTGCAGAGAGGCAGACACAGCTGGGCAACCAACACAGTCACTTTCTCCCACCTTGGGCTATGATGCAGAGACCCAGAGGCACAGTGTGGGGACCATCCGTCCCTCTGTGGGCCTCCTACTGCTCAGGAAACAGAGGGTGGCTGGAGGCCCTGCCAGGTCACAGGAAGGCCCAGAACCACAGCGCCTGGGCCTTGCTCATCCCTTTCTCTCAAAGCCTTGCCATCCCTCCCACGGGAGAATGAGAACCACCCTGGCTAGATTCTCTACAGCATGCTCAGGCGTTGAAAGGAGATAGGCATTCTTTCTTTCTCTTTTCTGCTTTTCCATCCTTAAATCTCAGAATGAACAGCTTGCATCTGTAATTGTTGGCTTTATATTTTTAAATAGCGAACCAAGAAATTTAATGTCTCATTATCTCTGAAACGATTCACTCATTCGCTGCATGCAACTCTGCTGATAACGGCCGGAGACTGTCACATCGTCTGCTCAAAGAAAGTTCCTTTTTTTATTTTTCTTTACTGGTCTGTATTGCCAGATATCTGCTGTTTCCACACTCTGCCTAGATCTAATTTAAGTATTTTTTTTTAAAGATATCCCAGACATTATCCTGGATTGGCAGTTTCAAAAACACATGCGGTTTTAAGCCGTCACTGCAGATCTGAAGCAAATTATTCCTGTAAATGTGTGAAAAATTGACTTTTCTCAAGAATGACTTGTGATGTACATGAGCCGAGACCTATTCAGGAAAACCACAGTGCCTGACATTCCCCCTCCATGATTTCCCTGGAGACACAAGGAGTGCTTGATAATTTCGGTTTTCTAAAATGACAGATTCTGTCACTTTGTGTTTTAGAGTCCTGTGTTTTCTTGTGCTCTGTCATGTAATATTTTACCTTAACACCTTGAAAAAATATCTCTCTGCCTTCTGTAAGGGCTCCTGGGCTCGGGAGAGTGACATGATTTCTCACCTCAGAAGTTCAAGGCTTTGTGGTCGTGTGTTCGTTGCACAAAGAGACAGTCACACTGTAAGGTTTTCTCGCTACCATGACAACATGTGATTTCCAAGTACCACTTTTCCTGCCAAGCAGCTCCAGGATTTAAGTCCCAAAGAGATGTTGCCTTTCAACAGGTAACCTTTTAAAGTAGTGCTATAAATAGTTCATCACCCAGAGGGTTTTCTTTCAATAGCAAGGTTGTTTGAGAAGAGGTAATTCTAGACAAATATTTGCTACCGATTCAACCCCTAAAATTAATTATTGAAATGCTCTTGAAACCTGGCATGTTTTTATAAATTGATTTATCACAACAATACTATATTCTGAAAGTAGTCTAAAGATACCCATTCAGGTTGTAATTTGCCTTAAGCCAAGTAAAACAGGAACATCCCATGAATGAACTGTCCACAATACAGCCAGGTGACCAACGTGCATGTGTGTGTCTCTGTGTGTGTGTGTGTGTTTCCAGGTAAGCATGTCTGTGAATATATGTACCAGTGAATGTCTGCATGTGTCTATACTTTTGTGGGTGTGAATACATGTCTCTGTGTGCAAATGTCCAGCTATGTCCACTCCCAACCAAGACTTTTGGGGGAGGAAATAAAAGCCAAGCAAACAAAGAAATCAAGGGAGACTGAGTGCATGGGGACCAGAGTCACAGGGAAGGCTGCGTGCAGGTGGCCCGAGCAGCACTGCAGATTTTTTTTCTTGAAGAAAAATGCGGTTTTAAGCCGTCACTGCAGATCTGAAGCAAATTATTCCTGTAAATGTGTGAAAAATTGACTTTTCTCAAGAATGACTTGTGATGTACATGAGCCGAGACCTATTCAGGAAAACCACAGTGCCTGACATTCCCCCTCCATGATTTCCCTGGAGACACAAGGAGTGCTTGATAATTTCGGTTTTCTAAAATGACAGATTCTGTCACTTTGTGTTTTAGAGTCCTGTGTTTTCTTGTGCTCTGTCATGTAATATTTTACCTTAACACCTTGAAAAAATATCTCTCTGCCTTCTGTAAGGGCTCCTGGGCTCGGGAGAGTGACATGATTTCTCACCTCAGAAGTTCAAGGCTTTGTGGTCGTGTGTTCGTTGCACAAAGAGACAGTCACACTGTAAGGTTTTCTCGCTACCATGACAACATGTGATTTCCAAGTACCACTTTTCCTGCCAAGCAGCTCCAGGATTTAAGTCCCAAAGAGATGTTGCCTTTCAACAGGTAACCTTTTAAAGTAGTGCTATAAATAGTTCATCACCCAGAGGGTTTTCTTTCAATAGCAAGGTTGTTTGAGAAGAGGTAATTCTAGACAAATATTTGCTACCGATTCAACCCCTAAAATTAATTATTGAAATGCTCTTGAAACCTGGCATGTTTTTATAAATTGATTTATCACAACAATACTATATTCTGAAAGTAGTCTAAAGATACCCATTCAGGTTGTAATTTGCCTTAAGCCAAGTAAAACAGGAACATCCCATGAATGAACTGTCCACAATACAGCCAGGTGACCAACGTGCATGTGTGTGTCTCTGTGTGTGTGTGTGTGTTTCCAGGTAAGCATGTCTGTGAATATATGTACCAGTGAATGTCTGCATGTGTCTATACTTTTGTGGGTGTGAATACATGTCTCTGTGTGCAAATGTCCAGCTATGTCCACTCCCAACCAAGACTTTTGGGGGAGGAAATAAAAGCCAAGCAAACAAAGAAATCAAGGGAGACTGAGTGCATGGGGACCAGAGTCACAGGGAAGGCTGCGTGCAGGTGGCCCCGGCCATGCCAGCAGCACACTGGCCACCAAGGACCAAGCAGGGGCCCCAACAATGGGGCCACTTTGGAACAGTCCTGTGGTCTAAGGTTGGGAGGAGGCCAGGGTGTGGCCTGATGGCTCTGCAACCGAGCAGAGAAGGAGACGGTCCCCATCCATGATCTCACTCTTCTCCCCATGCCTGCCGCTGCACATGCTGGGAGGAAGGCCTCTGTGGTCACCGGCTGACATGACCCCCATCTTCTATCCACAGAATCCTGCCATGAGTCAGGCTGGACTTGTCCCTAGGCCTTAGATGAAATCCTATTTATAATTAGCAGACTTTCTATTATGAGCTAAGCATACAAGAACTCATTTAATCACCAAACAGTCCTGGAAGGGAAACATGTTCTTAACTGAAGCATATTCTTAACAGCATTTGCTGCTGAAATTCCAGCTGGAGTCCTGACACCTACGTCTCTCACCCCTTCCTAGAGCCCTTCACATGTGCCCAGGATTCCTGGGCGACGCCTTCTGACAGGTGAAGTCTCAGAGCGCAAGGTGGCCTAGTCTAGGCTGGGGGACCCAGGGCTCCTATGGGATGCTAGTCTCTGAGACAGGAAAAGACCTCTTGCTGAAACAGAAAAGAGGCTCCTCCAAAGACCCAATCATGCAAATGATGCACTTGTCCACATGGCCCAATTATGCAAGGGACCCAAGCAAAGACTTTTCACCAGAAGTGAAGCCTGCCTTTGCTCCAAACTCAGCAGCTTTGGCATCACAGGAAATGAATCTTGGAGAATGTTTGCCATGGGGTGTTCCAGGCTCTTGATCAGTTCAACAAATGGGTGTAGAGGTGCTAACCAAAATCATTAGTGAATTAGATTTAAAAGTCAATTTTATGTGTGTTTCCCAAAATTAGAAACTACATCATTAACCTGTAGATAAATCCCTTGTGCGTGCAAAAAAAGTATTATTGAGTAGCTACTAGATTCTAGGCATTGTGCTGAACACTAAGGACAAACACATCAACCAGTTCTAGAGCCTTGAGTATTTTACTGCTCAAAGGTGATACAGACCTCTTGGAAGTATGGATCGGGGGCCATCTATACAAAGCGGTGCAGGTGCTCAAAACCTGAAGAACATCTCTACTATGTTCCTCCTGTGGAACTTAATTTTCTTGGGAAATTTCTACTGATTGCTAAGTTTTTAGAAGGTGTTATTTGTGGCTCTTTTTTAAATTTAGGATGTAGTTGACTCAAATAAGATGAAAGGCATTCACCAGAAAATATAATCACACCTTACTTAATTTACAAGAGCAGACTTTAATCTTACATTTGTGGATCTTCCATTATTTTACTCAACCATAATTTTTTCATGTTCTTTCCTTTTCATTAACAATTTAGTGCCCAATGACAGGCTTTGGATTTATACCAAATGTGTCAATCATTAATCTTTAGCAATCTTCCCTTTCCTTTCTGCTTTCTTGTAAACTCTAGCTCTGAATCTTAATTATTAGAGGCTGCCTCAGATGCTAGTCGGCAACATAACTGCCTTTAGAAAATTCTCTTAAGATGGGTGTCCACTGACATTTCTGAGGAAGGAAGGGTGGCTGAAGACTCAGGTGTGAGTACCTTGAAGTGGACAGTCTAATAAGGAAGTCAAGGATTCACAAGTAACACAAGACAACCACAACCTCAGCCTCTTAAGCACCAACTATGCCAGAAGTTAATTGAGTTAAACGTCTGGTTCAAGCCATGAACTTTATCTATCTTTGAATGCCCCACTGTGGTGATGAGATGTGATTGGTTTTGGCCCAATTATGCAAGGGACCCAAGCAAAGACTTTTCACCAGAAGTGAAGCCTGCCTTTGCTCCAAACTCAGCAGCTTTGGCATCACAGGAAATGAATCTTGGAGAATGTTTGCCATGGGGTGTTCCAGGCTCTTGATCAGTTCAACAAATGGGTGTAGAGGTGCTAACCAAAATCATTAGTGAATTAGATTTAAAAGTCAATTTTATGTGTGTTTCCCAAAATTAGAAACTACATCATTAACCTGTAGATAAATCCCTTGTGCGTGCAAAAAAAGTATTATTGAGTAGCTACTAGATTCTAGGCATTGTGCTGAACACTAAGGACAAACACATCAACCAGTTCTAGAGCCTTGAGTATTTTACTGCTCAAAGGTGATACAGACCTCTTGGAAGTATGGATCGGGGGCCATCTATACAAAGCGGTGCAGGTGCTCAAAACCTGAAGAACATCTCTACTATGTTCCTCCTGTGGAACTTAATTTTCTTGGGAAATTTCTACTGATTGCTAAGTTTTTAGAAGGTGTTATTTGTGGCTCTTTTTTAAATTTAGGATGTAGTTGACTCAAATAAGATGAAAGGCATTCACCAGAAAATATAATCACACCTTACTTAATTTACAAGAGCAGACTTTAATCTTACATTTGTGGATCTTCCATTATTTTACTCAACCATAATTTTTTCATGTTCTTTCCTTTTCATTAACAATTTAGTGCCCAATGACAGGCTTTGGATTTATACCAAATGTGTCAATCATTAATCTTTAGCAATCTTCCCTTTCCTTTCTGCTTTCTTGTAAACTCTAGCTCTGAATCTTAATTATTAGAGGCTGCCTCAGATGCTAGTCGGCAACATAACTGCCTTTAGAAAATTCTCTTAAGATGGGTGTCCACTGACATTTCTGAGGAAGGAAGGGTGGCTGAAGACTCAGGTGTGAGTACCTTGAAGTGGACAGTCTAATAAGGAAGTCAAGGATTCACAAGTAACACAAGACAACCACAACCTCAGCCTCTTAAGCACCAACTATGCCAGAAGTTAATTGAGTTAAACGTCTGGTTCAAGCCATGAACTTTATCTATCTTTGAATGCCCCACTGTGGTGATGAGATGTGATGGTGGGCGTCGGGCCTCTTCTTGGGGAGCTTCCAGGTCTCAGGGAGGGGACAAGCATGACATAAACATGACAGAGAGCACGTTGACAGGGCCAGCACTGAGATGGGCTGATGGGAAACCTTCCTGGATGCGTGGGGCTAAGTCTCAAAAGACAGATGCACTGGGTTCTCAGTATTCAAAGCCTGGACACACACCTGGCTGACCAAATCGGGGAGCGGTAGCTGCTACCGAAGCGGTAGCAGCAACGTGACAGCCCACAGTTTCAGCAGCCAGGACCAGGTGAGATAACGCGGCCAAGGCCAGTCTGCAGGCCCCCAGCTCATAGATCCAGACCCATGATGGGATTACAATTTTCTTTGTCTCCCTGTTACCAAATCCTGGTAATTATCTTCAGGAGGAAATCTGCCATCTTCTCTCTGCACCCTCACTGCAACCACCACACAGCTCTGCGGTTCTGCCTGGCACTCAGACTGCTCTGGTCGTTTTCAGCCCTGCCACTCTGTGGCTGCAGGGCCTGGTCTGTGAGCTCTGGGACACCCCTTATCCCCCTCGCCCAACCTTTCAACCTGGGCCACAGCACAGTCATGTGACCACAGGGAAGAGCACACATCACCTCTGCTCACTTCTGTCTCCAGGTCTATCAAAAGGGGCAATGATAGCCTTTATCCACAGTAAAGCGTGTGCCATCAAACATGCCATAGGTCATGTCTCCTTATTTCTCCTGGGTGGTTCTGAAGATGTTATATAAGCATGTTTGATTTCTCTTGCCTCAATTTCCCTTTACTTAACTTCTCAGTGGTGGGGTGGTGATGCCGATTCACATGGTAATCCACAGAAAGCTCAGGGAGCATAGCCGATGGGAAAGGACGTGGCTTCCAGCTCAGCCTATTGCATGAGAGCCACTCCACACTCATCTCCACTACCCAGCTCATTCTTAGCTCTTGCCTGCCTGCTGTGCCATCTTCCATCTCATGGTCCACACTCCTGCGGAAATTGCTTTCCAACAAAAAGCGCCCTTGTGTCCTCCCAGGTCACCCTCCCAGTGCTCACCTGGAAGGTCAGGGTGTCAGCATCACCTCTAGTCCTTCTACTTGCTTGTCACCACCTATCAATACCACCCCAACGCTCCCCATTCCTAAATGAAATCAACAGCTCCCTCCTACACTCCCACTGCACCACGTGCTTCTACAAAAGGTCTACTCTGCCTTCTCCAGGCTGATGACTCAATTCTGGAACGCCAGAAGGAAATAGGCCTCATTCCGAACCCCTCATCCACGGGCCAAAAATTCCATTTACCCCTGCTTTCAGCAGATACCAGCTCTGCCTCCCAAACACACCGCCCTCAACATGGGAGGCCCCCTTGTCTATCAAGGTTTTATGGAAACATGGAGACTCATGCCCATAAGGGCTGATGGATACTACTTTTTTAAATAAGAACAAAAGGATTAAGTCCTAAAAGCAACCATATTATCTTAAAAAATTCTAAAATTTTAAGTAACATATTCTTTATTTGTCCTAAAATGTTTAGTGTCAACAATCTAGAAAACTAGGCGGAGTCTGTCATATTCCATTATTCTACTACTAAAAACTATTTAATACAAATTAATTTATATTGTTGTATGGACTGCAAAAACAAAAAAAACCTCCCAGAAGATAACCATTTGTAAGCCTTGGGACCTGTTAGCATGATCTTATTTGGAAAATGAGTCTGCAAATGTTCAATTAAAACTTTGGAATGAGCTCATTCTAGATGATCCAGGTGGGCCCTAAATCCAATGACATGTGTTCTTAGAAGAGAAGAGAAAGAGAGACCTGAGGCAGAAAAGGAGGAGGCCTTCTGACCAGGGAGGGATGTGGCCACAAACCAAGGAGGCTGGAAGCCCCCAGCAGCTGGAAGAGTGGAAGGACCCTCTCCCAGAGGATCCAGAGGGACTGGGGCCCCGCCAGCATCTTCATGTAGACCCGTGGCTCCAGAATCAGGAACGAATAGTTTCAGTTATTTCAAGCCACCAAGCTTGCACTTTATTCCAGCATCCATAGTAAACTAATAGATGATAAACAAATATGAATTTTTCATTCTGACTCATTCGATGCTTTAAATCAACATCCTTTCTGTCCCTCTCTGTCTTTGTCTCTCTCTGTTCCAAGAACACTGTATACCTTAGCACATTTCCCCTCTGCAGTTTCCCCATCATTAGCTAGTCCAAATTTGTTTATGATTCTTGGTGTGCACACATGTATGTGCGTGCATGTGAAGTTTATAGAAAGTTAAATGTGGATCAGTATGGTCAAATGCAATCACCTGCTCTCCAGAGGCAGAACAAACCCATCACCCACGACCATGACCCACCACTCATCACCAAGAGAGCTTCCTCAGGCCCTTCCCAGTCAATCACCAGCCCTACCCACCAGAAGCAACCAAACACCAGCTTTACCTGTTCTAGAATTTAATATAACCTGAATTTTGCAGTAGGTATTGATGTGTGCGAGGCTTCTTTTTACTCATTCTAACATTCCTGAGATGTGTTGGCACTGCCATACGTGTGAGAGTTTGTTCTATTGGCTGATGAGCAGCACCACCCTGGATAATAGCACCGCATCTCCTGAAATGGACACCTGGGCAGCAACCAGTATTTGACTATCTCAACTGAAATTTTTGAACACATTCTGTCAGTGCAACTCTAGAAAACTGGGGTTTCATATTCCATTATTCTACTACTAAAAACTATTTAATACAAATTAATTTATATTGTTGTATGGACTGCAAAAACAAAAAAAACCTCCCAGAAGATAACCATTTGTAAGCCTTGGGACCTGTTAGCATGATCTTATTTGGAAAATGAGTCTGCAAATGTTCAATTAAAACTTTGGAATGAGCTCATTCTAGATGATCCAGGTGGGCCCTAAATCCAATGACATGTGTTCTTAGAAGAGAAGAGAAAGAGAGACCTGAGGCAGAAAAGGAGGAGGCCTTCTGACCAGGGAGGGATGTGGCCACAAACCAAGGAGGCTGGAAGCCCCCAGCAGCTGGAAGAGTGGAAGGACCCTCTCCCAGAGGATCCAGAGGGACTGGGGCCCCCAGCATCTTCATGTAGACCCGTGGCTCCAGAATCAGGAACGAATAGTTTCAGTTATTTCAAGCCACCAAGCTTGCACTTTATTCCAGCATCCATAGTAAACTAATAGATGATAAACAAATATGAATTTTTCATTCTGACTCATTCGATGCTTTAAATCAACATCCTTTCTGTCCCTCTCTGTCTTTGTCTCTCTCTGTTCCAAGAACACTGTATACCTTAGCACATTTCCCCTCTGCAGTTTCCCCATCATTAGCTAGTCCAAATTTGTTTATGATTCTTGGTGTGCACACATGTATGTGCGTGCATGTGAAGTTTATAGAAAGTTAAATGTGGATCAGTATGGTCAAATGCAATCACCTGCTCTCCAGAGGCAGAACAAACCCATCACCCACGACCATGACCCACCACTCATCACCAAGAGAGCTTCCTCAGGCCCTTCCCAGTCAATCACCAGCCCTACCCACCAGAAGCAACCAAACACCAGCTTTACCTGTTCTAGAATTTAATATAACCTGAATTTTGCAGTAGGTATTGATGTGTGCGAGGCTTCTTTTTACTCATTCTAACATTCCTGAGATGTGTTGGCACTGCCATACGTGTGAGAGTTTGTTCTATTGGCTGATGAGCAGCACCACCCTGGATAATAGCACCGCATCTCCTGAAATGGACACCTGGGCAGCAACCAGTATTTGACTATCATAGATTAACTGCTGTAAATGATCTTGTACAAATCTCTTTGTGAACACATTCTGTCAGTGCTTTTGCTTGAAGGCCAGAAAAGTGGAAGAGCTGGGTCACAGAATAAGTGTTGTGTTTCATTTTATTAAAAACAGCCAGATCATTTTCACAAGTGGCTGTAGCATTTTACATCCTCAGCAAATTGTAACAAAGTTCTGGTTGCTCATCATACCTCTCCACCAGTTCTCGAGGTTTCAGGGCTTCTGAACTGTGACTGTTTCATGTATTAATATCTCACATTTCCCTGATGATGAATAAGGTCAAACACATGCTCATGTATTTATCAACCATTTATGTATATTTCTTATGAAGTATCTGTTCAAATATTCTGTCCATTTTTTATGCTCATTAAAAAAAAATGTATGTTCATGTTCCCCATATATCTCCTTCCCCCCTCAGAATGACTGCTGCCTTCTATGATTTCTCCTTCTTTATTTTTTGAAAAATCAGAGGTGACTAGTATTGCTTAGATCCCAGGCATACCCTTTTTCATGTAGGAAACTGATATGATTTCCCTACCAAATAGTCCTGTGGACCAGGAGCGTTGCCACCTCTGCTTTATGTGGCAGCTATTGTTTTAAGGCATCAACCTCCCTGTGCATCTCCTGCCTCCTCCTCTGTCTCAGCGAGTTTTGCCTGCTCGATGAACATGTGAGTCCCAAGTACCTGGCCAGCCACAGGACCTGAGCAGTATGTGCTGCATGGATCATAAAACCTGCTCTCCAGAGGCAGAACAAACCCATCACCCACGACCATGACCCACCACTCATCACCAAGAGAGCTTCCTCAGGCCCTTCCCAGTCAATCACCAGCCCTACCCACCAGAAGCAACCAAACACCAGCTTTACCTGTTCTAGAATTTAATATAACCTGAATTTTGCAGTAGGTATTGATGTGTGCGAGGCTTCTTTTTACTCATTCTAACATTCCTGAGATGTGTTGGCACTGCCATACGTGTGAGAGTTTGTTCTATTGGCTGATGAGCAGCACCACCCTGGATAATAGCACCGCATCTCCTGAAATGGACACCTGGGCAGCAACCAGTATTTGACTATCATAGATTAACTGCTGTAAATGATCTTGTACAAATCTCTTTGTGAACACATTCTGTCAGTGCTTTTGCTTGAAGGCCAGAAAAGTGGAAGAGCTGGGTCACAGAATAAGTGTTGTGTTTCATTTTATTAAAAACAGCCAGATCATTTTCACAAGTGGCTGTAGCATTTTACATCCTCAGCAAATTGTAACAAAGTTCTGGTTGCTCATCATACCTCTCCACCAGTTCTCGAGGTTTCAGGGCTTCTGAACTGTGACTGTTTCATGTATTAATATCTCACATTTCCCTGATGATGAATAAGGTCAAACACATGCTCATGTATTTATCAACCATTTATGTATATTTCTTATGAAGTATCTGTTCAAATATTCTGTCCATTTTTTATGCTCATTAAAAAAAAATGTATGTTCATGTTCCCCATATATCTCCTTCCCCCCTCAGAATGACTGCTGCCTTCTATGATTTCTCCTTCTTTATTTTTTGAAAAATCAGAGGTGACTAGTATTGCTTAGATCCCAGGCATACCCTTTTTCATGTAGGAAACTGATATGATTTCCCTACCAAATAGTCCTGTGGACCAGGAGCGTTGCCACCTCTGCTTTATGTGGCAGCTATTGTTTTAAGGCATCAACCTCCCTGTGCATCTCCTGCCTCCTCCTCTGTCTCAGCGAGTTTTGCCTGCTCGATGAACATGTGAGTCCCAAGTACCTGGCCAGCCACAGGACCTGAGCAGTATGTGCTGCATGGCTAATGGGCGCAGAGGCAAGTCATGGCACTTATTCTCTCTGAAATTCAACCCCTGTACTCTCTTCCTACATCATTTTTCTCCCCTGAAAATCACCATTTTGAGTGTATCTGTATTGTGTCCAACTAGGCTCACTACTTTAAAAGTAAACTATGCAGTCTTCTAAGAAGTGGGAAGTATATGTACAAGACAATGACAAACTTACATTTTACAAGAAAGTAAATACAGAAAGGCATTAAAACAATACATAATTATCACCAACAGATGCTCAACATCACTAATCATCAGGGAAATGCAAATCAATACCTCAATAAGAGATCATCACACATTGCTTAGAACGGGCATCATTAAAAAGTCCACAAACATTACTATATACAAAATAGAAAGGTAAGAAGGACCTACTGCAGAGTAGAGGAGACTATACCCTACACCGTTTAATAATCTCTAACGAAAAAAATCTGAAAAAGAATACACACACACACACATAACTATATCACACCTGAAACACAGCATTGTAAATCAACTATATTTCAATTAAAAAAATCCACAAACAATAAATGCTGGTCAGAGTGTAGAGAAAAAGGAATCTTCTTTACATGGTCAGTGGGAATGTAAATTGATGCAGCCACTATGGAAAACAAAACAAAAGTTGCTCAAGAAACAAAAAATAGGACTACCACATGAGCCAGCAATTCCACTCCTGGGTATATATCTGAAGAAAATTAAAACACTAATTTGAAAAGATTCATGTACTCCAACATTCATAGGAGCAGTATTTACAATAGCCAAGATATGAAACACATGCACACACTGGAATACTACTCAGACATATAAAAGGAATGAAAACTGCCAACAGCAAGTGTGGACCCGGAGTATATTATGCTTAGTGAAATAAGTCTCAGAGAAAGACAAATAAGTATGTTACCACTTATATAAAGGATCTCAAAAAAGTAAAACAAACAAATTAATAAAACAAAATTGACATATACGTGATGAGAACAAATTAGTGGTTGCCAGTGGGGAAATGGATGGACCAAGGGACAAGATAGGGATAGGAGATTAACAAGTATCAACTATTAGGTATAAAAAATAAGCTACAAGGGAATATAGTCAATACTCCATAATAACTGTAAGTGGAGCACAATCTTGAAAACATGTGAAACACTATGTGGTACACCTGAAATTTATGTAATGTTATAAATCAGCTATGCTTCAATAAAATATAAAATATTACTAACAGGAGAGCAAAAGAAAAATTACTTGTCCAAAAGGCAATATTGTAACCACAACGCCCACAGGCACTGCACAGACAGCCATCATGGCGCCTTCCTTTGAACAGTCTCTCTCTCTCTCCCTTCCCCTAGCTCTCCTCCATACAGTCCAGGAAGGTGCATTTCCTTGCATATTTACCGGATTCTTGCTTCATTGGATCACTGCTGCGAATTCCTGAGAAAACTCTGTTTCTGATACAAGCTCACTCTCAGAATCATGTCCCAAATACAACCAGCTGCTGGGCAACAATGGTGGGCTCAACCTCAATGCTGGTTCAAGGCAAGACTTTCCCAGCCGGTATCTTCCCTATGGAGGGCCAGTCACAACAATGTTTCTGGACTAAACTGGACTGAACACAAGGTAATGATCACTGGAATCAGCTCATCGTCAATTATCTTCAGAAGCTTTTTAATACGATACAATAAGACAATAATCTTTGTTTGACAAAGGCCCCTGCCTAGAATCTCACAGGGTCATAATCTTGGTAAACTCAAGTCTGCTAAAATCTAACATTCAAAATCCTCTCAAAAGTCTTTTACATACTTGATTTAAAAAAGAGAAACTTTATTTAAAAGGATGTCTCATTGAACTCTTTTGAAATAAAAATGGAGGCAGTAGCTATAATTCAGTTTTCCATTTTAAAAGTCACATTCTTCCTGGTCATGACATTTTCCTTGAAAACGAACATTATTGTATATCTCAGGAGATAATTTATATAGCAAAAGAACACACTGAATGTCAGTGTCAACCTAATTTGAATTGTTTTCACATTCACTAGGGAAGAGTCCAGCTGTTAATCTCCATGAGGTTCGCCTCATCCTCTTGGAATGGGGACTGCTGTATGGTATGCCACAAATAAAGGGACATATCGATCCAGTGGGGAAATTCCAAGGGACAAGATAGGGATAGGAGATTAACAAGTATCAACTATTAGGTATAAAAAATAAGCTACAAGGGAATATAGTCAATACTCCATAATAACTGTAAGTGGAGCACAATCTTGAAAACATGTGAAACACTATGTGGTACACCTGAAATTTATGTAATGTTATAAATCAGCTATGCTTCAATAAAATATAAAATATTACTAACAGGAGAGCAAAAGAAAAATTACTTGTCCAAAAGGCAATATTGTAACCACAACGCCCACAGGCACTGCACAGACAGCCATCATGGCGCCTTCCTTTGAACAGTCTCTCTCTCTCTCCCTTCCCCTAGCTCTCCTCCATACAGTCCAGGAAGGTGCATTTCCCTTGCATATTTACCGGATTCTTGCTTCATTGGATCACTGCTGCGAATTCCTGAGAAAACTCTGTTTCTGATACAAGCTCACTCTCAGAATCATGTCCCAAATACAACCAGCTGCTGGGCAACAATGGTGGGCTCAACCTCAATGCTGGTTCAAGGCAAGACTTTCCCAGCCGGTATCTTCCCTATGGAGGGCCAGTCACAACAATGTTTCTGGACTAAACTGGACTGAACACAAGGTAATGATCACTGGAATCAGCTCATCGTCAATTATCTTCAGAAGCTTTTTAATACGATACAATAAGACAATAATCTTTGTTTGACAAAGGCCCCTGCCTAGAATCTCACAGGGTCATAATCTTGGTAAACTCAAGTCTGCTAAAATCTAACATTCAAAATCCTCTCAAAAGTCTTTTACATACTTGATTTAAAAAAGAGAAACTTTATTTAAAAGGATGTCTCATTGAACTCTTTTGAAATAAAAATGGAGGCAGTAGCTATAATTCAGTTTTCCATTTTAAAAGTCACATTCTTCCTGGTCATGACATTTTCCTTGAAAACGAACATTATTGTATATCTCAGGAGATAATTTATATAGCAAAAGAACACACTGAATGTCAGTGTCAACCTAATTTGAATTGTTTTCACATTCACTAGGGAAGAGTCCAGCTGTTAATCTCCATGAGGTTCGCCTCATCCTCTTGGAATGGGGACTGCTGTATGGTATGCCACAAATAAAGGGACAATGTCTAGAACCCTCAGTTTCCAGACTTCAGAGGCTGCTGATTCACCTAGAGAGCTTAGTTAAGACACAATGGTTCCAATGGCCCAACCCTCCCTAGCATGACTTTGTACTTTTGGGGTCAGATCCTGGATTTCTAAACTGTACACAGCTGGTATGGAGGACTCTACTGAGAATGCTTATAGATCCCCTCTTTTTTTAACCCCCCCTCCAAAAAGGTGGTCCCATAGAATCAAGAGGAAGCGCATCCAACTGGGGCCTTTTCCTTTTCCTGCCAGTTAGGCAGGCAAGGCGGGAGGATGGGGCACAGGTGTGTCCCCAGGTGTGTGTGGTCCTTGTGAGAGAGGCTGAAGGAGGGACCTGGGATTCACATACAACACAGCCCGGCACTAGGGAGCACCTCAGGACCCTGGGTGTCCATCCCTGTCCAGTGGGGCTGCTCAGTCCACCACCTGCCCACCTCCCCTGGGTCACAGGTGCCACCTGTGGATTGAGGGGGATGGAGCATGTGCAGAGAGGGGCAGATGGGGATGGAGGGAGAACCCAGGGGGACAGACTGAAACAGAGCAGGTATCCAAAGAGAACTGACTGGGAAGGAGGCAAAATAGAGCTAGACCGAAGGGGGCATAGAAGGGGACAGAAGACAGGGGGTCTGGGAAGGCGGTGGGGCAGAGGGGAGGGGGGCGGAGAGGGCAGAGGGGACCAGAAAGGGGCAGGCTAGCCAGAGGTCGGAGGTGCGGACAGAGCGGACCTGGCCCAGTTGCCCTCCAGCCCGGCGGCGGCACATTGAACCGCTGGGCAGGGGTCGAGAGACCGGGACCGGGCGATCGGACTGACTGACGTGGACCAGCCCGGGTGACAGGCAAGGACGAAGACCGGACGACGGAAATATAGGGACCCGGGACGTGAAGGGAAGGGACACCCAGTTGCCTCAGCCCGGCCACGGCGCACTCTACCGCTCCGCCGCGCACCTCCCAGCGCCGACTCCTCCGGCGCAAGGCGGCCCGCGCCTTATATACCCTGCTAAAAATAGCCTGCGAAAACGCTTTCCAATCAGAACTGGCCGAAGTTCGAATTCAGCCAATAGCGAGGTCTGTGATGGAGAGGCTCGGTCACGCCAGGCGGGGCCGCTGTAGAACCCTCAGTTTCCAGACTTCAGAGGCTGCTGATTCACCTAGAGAGCTTAGTTAAGACACAATGGTTCCAATGGCCCAACCCTCCCTAGCATGACTTTGTACTTTTGGGGTCAGATCCTGGATTTCTAAACTGTACACAGCTGGTATGGAGGACTCTACTGAGAATGCTTATAGATCCCCTCTTTTTTTAACCCCCCCTCCAAAAAGGTGGTCCCATAGAATCAAGAGGAAGCGCATCCAACTGGGGCCTTTTCCTTTTCCTGCCAGTTAGGCAGGCAAGGCGGGAGGATGGGGCACAGGTGTGTCCCCAGGTGTGTGTGGTCCTTGTGAGAGAGGCTGAAGGAGGGACCTGGGATTCACATACAACACAGCCCGGCACTAGGGAGCACCTCAGGACCCTGGGTGTCCATCCCTGTCCAGTGGGGCTGCTCAGTCCACCACCTGCCCACCTCCCCTGGGTCACAGGTGCCACCTGTGGATTGAGGGGGATGGAGCATGTGCAGAGAGGGGCAGATGGGGATGGAGGGAGAACCCAGGGGGACAGACTGAAACAGAGCAGGTATCCAAAGAGAACTGACTGGGAAGGAGGCAAAATAGAGCGAGACCGAAGGGGGCATAAAAGGGAACAGAAGACAGGGGGCCTGGGAAGGCGGTGGGGCAGAGGGGAGGGGGGCGGAGAGGGCAGAGGGGACCAGAAAGGGGCAGGCTAGCCAGAGGTCGGAGGTGCGGACAGAGCGGACCTGGCCCAGTTGCCCTCCAGCCCGGCGGCGGCACATTGAACCGCTGGGCAGGGGTCGAGAGACCGGGACCGGGCGATCGGACTGACTGACGTGGACCAGCCCGGGTGACAGGCAAGGACGAAGACCGGACGACGGAAATATAGGGACCCGGGACGTGAAGGGAAGGGACACCCAGTTGCCTCAGCCCGGCCACGGCGCACTCTACCGCTCCGCCGCGCACCTCCCAGCGCCGACTCCTCCGGCGCAAGGCGGCCCGCGCCTTATATACCCTGCTAAAAATAGCCTGCGAAAACGCTTTCCAATCAGAACTGGCCGAAGTTCGAATTCAGCCAATAGCGAGGTCTGTGATGGAGAGGCTCGGTCACGCCAGGCGGGGCCGCTGTGAGCCGTTGCCCACCATTGGCCGGAGCTGACATCATCGTCGCGCAGCCCCCGGGCCGGGAGCGGCGTGATTGGGCGGCGCGCGGGGCGGGCGCGGGCGAGTCACGTGGGGAGGTGGGGGGCGCTGGGCGGGGAGGAGGGGAGGCTGGCAGCGGAGCTTTGAATAGGGAAGTTTTGCAGGGGTTACGTTTGCAGTCAGTCCGGTGTTTGCAAATATTGTGTGGGCTCGAGAGCGCGTCTCCGGGCTCCGGCAGGATCCGAACCCGCGACGCCTAATTGCTGCGCACTGAGTTTGCATGAACTTCCCCGGCGCTGCAGGCACGACTGCTGCGCTCCCGACTCCAGCTCGCACACCTCCCTGTTTTTACAACAGCAGTGACTGTCTTTTCCAACCCGACATGGATGTGCTCCCTATGTGCAGCATCTTCCAGGAACTCCAGATTGTGCACGAGACTGGTTACTTCTCGGCGCTGCCCTCCCTGGAGGAATATTGGCAACAGGTAAATAGGAATTTTCGTGGGCCAGGAGCCCCGGTGCGCCGAGGAGGGAGTGCATGCACGCGCCGCCAGGACGGTGTGTGGTTGGAGGTGCATTTCTTTTTCTCCTTTTCTTTTTTTTTTTTTAATGGTTTGGGTAAATTTTTTTTTTTTTAATTATAAGAATTAGTCTTAAAACGTACTTCAGCCACCAGCGCGGAAGGCATTTTGAAGGGGCCTTTTACACTGTGGAGCGGAGTTGTCATTTTGAGTGGGGCGTAGCAGCGGCTGATCGCTCGCAGTGTTTTTGCTGTTTCTGGGGCTTGTGAACCGCGTCCTCCGGAGGACAGACCCAGCTCCGCGGCCTGATCTCGGCGCCGGGGCACCCGGCGAGGGGCCTTGCCTCAGCCCGGCCACGGCGCACTCTACCGCTCCGCCGCGCACCTCCCAGCGCCGACTCCTCCGGCGCAAGGCGGCCCGCGCCTTATATACCCTGCTAAAAATAGCCTGCGAAAACGCTTTCCAATCAGAACTGGCCGAAGTTCGAATTCAGCCAATAGCGAGGTCTGTGATGGAGAGGCTCGGTCACGCCAGGCGGGGCCGCTGTGAGCCGTTGCCCACCATTGGCCGGAGCTGACATCATCGTCGCGCAGCCCCCGGGCCGGGAGCGGCGTGATTGGGCGGCGCGCGGGGCGGGCGCGGGCGAGTCACGTGGGGAGGTGGGGGGCGCTGGGCGGGGAGGAGGGGAGGCTGGCAGCGGAGCTTTGAATAGGGAAGTTTTGCAGGGGTTACGTTTGCAGTCAGTCCGGTGTTTGCAAATATTGTGTGGGCTCGAGACGCGTCTCCGGGCTCCGGCAGGATCCGAACCCGCGACGCCTAATTGCTGCGCACTGAGTTTGCATGAACTTCCCCGGCGCTGCAGGCACGACTGCTGCGCTCCCGACTCCAGCTCGCACACCTCCCTGTTTTTACAACAGCAGTGACTGTCTTTTCCAACCCGACATGGATGTGCTCCCTATGTGCAGCATCTTCCAGGAACTCCAGATTGTGCACGAGACTGGTTACTTCTCGGCGCTGCCCTCCCTGGAGGAATATTGGCAACAGGTAAATAGGAATTTTCGTGGGCCAGGAGCCCCGGTGCGCCGAGGAGGGAGTGCATGCACGCGCCGCCAGGACGGTGTGTGGTTGGAGGTGCATTTCTTTTTCTCCTTTTCTTTTTTTTTTTTTAATGGTTTGGGTAAATTTTTTTTTTTTTAATTATAAGAATTAGTCTTAAAACGTACTTCAGCCACCAGCGCGGAAGGCATTTTGAAGGGGCCTTTTACACTGTGGAGCGGAGTTGTCATTTTGAGTGGGGCGTAGCAGCGGCTGATCGCTCGCAGTGTTTTTGCTGTTTCTGGGGCTTGTGAACCGCGTCCTCCGGAGGACAGACCCAGCTCCGCGGCCTGATCTCGGCCCCAGCCCTTGGCAGAAGTTTGGTGCTTGTACCAGCTCCAGGCTCCACAGCTGGATCTGGTCATATGAACCTGCATGGACTGCCAAGGGTATTTTTTTTAAGGGATTTTGTTTTTGTTTTGTTTTGTTTTTTTTGGTGTTTGTACATACAGGTCTTTCTTTTTCCCTCTCTCTCTTTTTTTATTTTTTTAAATTAAGAATTTCATCAACGAAAACACCCAGCAGCTCCTCTTCTCTACCACGCCATTTTCAGTTTCTTTACCTTTGGAATCTTTTAAGATTTGCCTCTGTCTGCCTTGTTTTTCTTACCTGCTTCTTTTGTTGGCCAGAAGTAAAAAAAAAAAAATAAAAGGAAAAAAAAAAACCACTGTTTGCACAACCAGTGACTTATCAGTCATATGACAATGAGCCTGTCCGAATTGCTTCTAGTTTGAGTTGGGGAAGAACAGTCTCTGTTTCCGGTATTTTTCAGTGGAATTGGAATTTTTGGCATTGGACATTTAAAAACTTAATTTTTCCCCTTCTAACGTGTTAGGATTGCCTGCCTGACGGAATAGAGATTCTGACACTTGTCCCATTGTCTCTAAAAGATAGAAGGAGGGTTTGGGGTTGTCTCTGCCCTGCTAGGCTGTTTGCTTTTTGTCACAAAGTGAATTAGCAGATCACACATATTCTGTGGGTTTCAAAGCCTAGAAGGCTTTTAATGGAGATGAAATGCAAAGTGGAACGACCTTCACATGCCTGCTGAATTGTTCACAGCTCTCTCCCTCCCTCTCCCCTTCTGGCTTTTCCTCCTAAAGAAGCTGCTTCCTAGGACCTGATTGAAATTGATCTAAATAGTTTCCTTGGGCATTTGGGATTTGGGCCACAAGCCAGGCTGAGCTCTGGGTCGCCTTCAGAGGCTTTTAAACTCTTCCCGAGAGCTTCGTTCTGGTCCCTAGTGCGCCTCAGCATAATGGAGATTTTAAATTAGCCAGATTATTAAAGTTTAACAAGATCTCAATAAACGTGCTTTCCTTTTTCTTTGGAACATCCATAAAACATCTTGCCGTCTCTCCTCTGGACACTCTAGTGTGCTTTGTAACCCAGACGTCTAATTTTGGGGGTAACAAGAAAAACAATGATGGGTTTTTTTTCCCCCTCTGCTTGGTCCTGCTTGTGGTGTGACGAGTCTGGGGGAGGGGGGAAAGGGTGTATTCTGAATGCAGGCACACTGCTAAATCACCGAGCTTGAGCCCTTTGGCTGGGCTTTGCTAGTCTTGAAAATGATTTGCTGAAAAAACAGCCGAGTTTGCTGTAGAAATGTGAATCTGTAGACTTGCAGTAGTATAGACAGCCTTATATGGACATGCAGGCAGCTGATCCTTGTGAAGATAAGGCAGACATAATTTAATCCTAAAATGTTTCCTACCGTTTTTCTTTTCCAGTGGCTAGAAAGTTTGAGATGGTGGGGAGAGGGGATGCTGGTGTCTCGGCAGTTGTAGCTTCTGGAAAGGTTGGTTGTGGGGCTGGGGGGGGCACTCTGTCCATGACACACTGCATGTCTATTTGAACCGGGTCCGTTTTTTTGGCCGCTGGTCAGAATTTCAAAAGGAAGTCTCCTTTGGCATTGCGTGAAAGAAATAGAGCGATGACTCATACAGTTGTACTCTTGGCCAGCAGATAAAGTTCTCGTCCACTGTGGGACTCCCAGCAGGGCCGGGAAGGAATTTCCCCTCCCTCATCCTTTACAAAAGCAGATGGCCATTCTGGAAGGAGTCCTCCCCTCCTGGTGTTGTTTTCCTCTGACCACGGTGGAAGTCATTTAAAATTGTGTGCGCACATGGCCCTACACTTGGGAATGGCATTCTTTGAAAGCCTACCAAGGTCTGGGCTCTGCAGGAAACAGGGTGGTTCTCCTAAAGAAGCTGCTTCCTAGGACCTGATTGAAATTGATCTAAATAGTTTCCTTGGGCATTTGGGATTTGGGCCACAAGCCAGGCTGAGCTCTGGGTCGCCTTCAGAGGCTTTTAAACTCTTCCCGAGAGCTTCGTTCTGGTCCCTAGTGCGCCTCAGCATAATGGAGATTTTAAATTAGCCAGATTATTAAAGTTTAACAAGATCTCAATAAACGTGCTTTCCTTTTTCTTTGGAACATCCATAAAACATCTTGCCGTCTCTCCTCTGGACACTCTAGTGTGCTTTGTAACCCAGACGTCTAATTTTGGGGGTAACAAGAAAAACAATGATGGGTTGTGTTTCCCCCTCTGCTTGGGCCTGCTTGTGGTGTGACGAGTCTGGGGGAGGGTGGGAAGGGTGTATTCTGAATGCAGGCACACTGCTAAATCACCGAGCTTGAGCCCTTTGGCTGGGCTTTGCTAGTCTTGAAAATGATTTGCTGAAAAAACAGCCGAGTTTGCTGTAGAAATGTGAATCTGTAGACTTGCAGTAGTATAGACAGCCTTATATGGACATGCAGGCAGCTGATCCTTGTGAAGATAAGGCAGACATAATTTAATCCTAAAATGTTTCCTACCGTTTTTCTTTTCCAGTGGCTAGAAAGTTTGAGATGGTGGGGAGAGGGGATGCTGGTGTCTCGGCAGTTGTAGCTTCTGGAAAGGTTGGTTGTGGGGCTGGGGGGGGCACTCTGTCCATGACACACTGCATGTCTATTTGAACCGGGTCCGTTTTTTTGGCCGCTGGTCAGAATTTCAAAAGGAAGTCTCCTTTGGCATTGCGTGAAAGAAATAGAGCGATGACTCATACAGTTGTACTCTTGGCCAGCAGATAAAGTTCTCGTCCACTGTGGGACTCCCAGCAGGGCCGGGAAGGAATTTCCCCTCCCTCATCCTTTACAAAAGCAGATGGCCATTCTGGAAGGAGTCCTCCCCTCCTGGTGTTGTTTTCCTCTGACCACGGTGGAAGTCATTTAAAATTGTGTGCGCACATGGCCCTACACTTGGGAATGGCATTCTTTGAAAGCCTACCAAGGTCTGGGCTCTGCAGGAAACAGGGTGGTTTCTCTGCAGTTGGGTTGATGCTCCTGACCCTAGCCCATCAGCTGGCGACGTCCGCCCCGCCGAGGGTGGCCAGGGCTCTCAGCAGTTCTCCAGAAGTTGACGCAGGCCATGCCGGAGCTCACCGTGCTGAGTGAAGCAGGACGCCTGGCCGTCCTTGGTGCACGGGGTTCTGGAGCCTGTCAGATAACCTGGTTAAACCTGTTGGGTGGGGGTGGGGGTGTCTGAGGCTGGTTTTCTTTGTGTGGCTTATAGAAACTCAGTTTGAAATGTCAACACTGTAGCTCTTAACAGAAACTGACTTAGTGGCCATCAGCCCTTTGTGGTCATTGGTCCACCTCGTGGAAGCGGGGAGAGGCTTCACCCTGGTTTTCCTTCTGAATGTGTATCTGTTCCTAGAAACCACTTTCCTCTCACTCTGCTAAAGACACGGACTCTTGTAGTGACGAGGCCACAGTTGATCTGCCCTTGGCTCCTGCATGTTTTTTTTTTTTGAAATGTGCTTTTGGTTCCGTTTTTGGTGTCGTCACAATCACGTGCTTCCCTGTGGTTCCTTCCACACAGACCTGCCTGGAGTTGGAACGTTACCTGCAGAGTGAACCCTGCTATGTGTCGGCCTCCGAGATCAAATTCGACAGCCAGGAAGATCTGTGGACCAAAATCATCCTGGCTCGGGAGAAGAAGGAGGATGCGGACCTGAAGCTGTCCTCCGGCCCACCTGAGGATGTGCTTCACAGCCCCGGCTTTGGCTACAGCCTGGAGACCAACAGCCTGAACTCGGACGTGAGCAGCGAGGCCTCGGACAGCTCCGAGGAGCTCTCACCCACGACCAAGTTTACCTCCGACCCCATTGGCGAAGTCTTGGTCAATTCGGGGAACCTGAGCTCCTCCGTCACCTCCACGCCCCCCTCCTCCCCAGAACTGAGCAGGGAGCCCTCGCACCTGTGGGGCTGTGTGCCTGGCAGCGAGCTGCACCCTCCCGGGAAGGCACGCAGCAGCGGGACCTCAGGGAAGCCAGGCGACAAGGGCAGCGGGGACGCCTCCCCCGACGGCCGCAGGCGGGTGCATCGCTGCCACTTTAATGGCTGCAGAAAAGTTTACACCAAAAGCTCCCACTTGAAAGCACACCAGCGCACCCACACAGGTCAGTCCCTCCTGCGACCTGGCCAGTGGGCCGCCGGTGGGGCACTGCTGGATGGCACCAGCCCTGGGAGGGGGCTGGGGCTCCGCAGGAGGCTGGCAGAGCAGACATATCCTCAGTCCTCACCTGTGTAACCTGGTTAAACCTGTTGGGTGGGGGTGGGGGTGTCTGAGGCTGGTTTTCTTTGTGTGGCTTATAGAAACTCAGTTTGAAATGTCAACACTGTAGCTCTTAACAGAAACTGACTTAGTGGCCATCAGCCCTTTGTGGTCATTGGTCCACCTCGTGGAAGCGGGGAGAGGCTTCACCCTGGTTTTCCTTCTGAATGTGTATCTGTTCCTAGAAACCACTTTCCTCTCACTCTGCTAAAGACACGGACTCTTGTAGTGACGAGGCCACAGTTGATCTGCCCTTGGCTCCTGCATGTTTTTTTTTTTTGAAATGTGCTTTTGGTTCCGTTTTTGGTGTCGTCACAATCACGTGCTTCCCTGTGGTTCCTTCCACACAGACCTGCCTGGAGTTGGAACGTTACCTGCAGAGTGAACCCTGCTATGTGTCGGCCTCCGAGATCAAATTCGACAGCCAGGAAGATCTGTGGACCAAAATCATCCTGGCTCGGGAGAAGAAGGAGGATGCGGACCTGAAGCTGTCCTCCGGCCCACCTGAGGATGTGCTTCACAGCCCCGGCTTTGGCTACAGCCTGGAGACCAACAGCCTGAACTCGGACGTGAGCAGCGAGGCCTCGGACAGCTCCGAGGAGCTCTCACCCACGACCAAGTTTACCTCCGACCCCATTGGCGAAGTCTTGGTCAATTCGGGGAACCTGAGCTCCTCCGTCACCTCCACGCCCCCCTCCTCCCCAGAACTGAGCAGGGAGCCCTCGCACCTGTGGGGCTGTGTGCCTGGCAGCGAGCTGCACCCTCCCGGGAAGGCACGCAGCAGCGGGACCTCAGGGAAGCCAGGCGACAAGGGCAGCGGGGACGCCTCCCCCGACGGCCGCAGGCGGGTGCATCGCTGCCACTTTAATGGCTGCAGAAAAGTTTACACCAAAAGCTCCCACTTGAAAGCACACCAGCGCACCCACACAGGTCAGTCCCTCCTGCGACCTGGCCAGTGGGCCGCCGGTGGGGCACTGCTGGATGGCACCAGCCCTGGGAGGGGGCTGGGGCTCCGCAGGAGGCTGGCAGAGCAGACATATCCTCAGTCCTCACCTTTCTTTCCCCAAGAGTTGGGTCTCTGGGGAGGACAGAGTAGGCGCTGAAAGACTGGATTTGTGTACCTGATGTGTTTTCGCTTTCTGATCAAACACACAAGAGGTAAATCACATTCTCTTGTCTACACCCAGTTCCCCACCCGCTCCAACTACCTGGGATATCAGGGCCCACTTGACAGTGTCCGTGCGTCATGTCATGTGGAGTTGCCTCAGATATTTGGAAATGGAGCTCGAGGATTGGGAGAGGGTGGCTGGGCGGTGTGCACATGGGTCATACCACACAGGGTCTGAGCTGGCTGTGTTAACCATCAGGCAGTATCTTTGGTGGGTAGGTACTTCATGAGGATTTCTTGTGCTGCTTTCGTTTTCTATGCCAGTTTTTAAAATGGTGGTAACTTCTTAATGAAATACTAGGATCTGGAGATTAGTTCCATTTAAAGTTACCATAACAGTCTAGGGTAACTGGCAGAACCTCACAGACATCTTAGAGCTGGAAGGGGTCTTAGAGATCATGCTGTGCAGAGAAGAGACAGGGATCTGAAGCAACTGAAGACAGAGCTGGGATCAGGACCTAGGTGCCCTGAGCCAGCTCCTGATCATCCCAGCAGCTCACTCAGTACTGTCTTGTTTTGTTTTTAAATTTTTCAGGTAGCCCTTTTAGTGAAATCCTTTTTGTTACATGACCAAGGGATGAAGTGGATTGGGTGTATTTCTGGTCATTTAGAAAGTGCTTTGAGGCCTTGAAATGGGGTTTCCCAGAAACTCATGACCTCGGGTTTGGAGAAGTGTAGTTTCCCAGAGGAAACTACAAAGCCTCATTCCACAGGGAAGTGAGTAAGGAACAAAATAAGTGCTTGAGAGACACCGTTTCCATGGAGAAAGCAGTAAAACACAGGCCTGGCCGAGGCTGCGGGTCCAGCAGCCTGACACATCACCTCGGAAGTATTTCTCCAGGCCTGAGTAATTGTCATCTTACATGTTGGCTCACATCACGGTCATCTGGGCTCTGCCAAGCCTGGGTCCGTTCCCCAGCCCTGGGAGGCCCTGCCTGTTACCTTGAGAGGGCCGGCTCCCAGCCCCAAGAGGGGTGTGTTCTGAATTCCTGAGGGCAGTGACCCCGAGCCTGCTTCTGAATGGACTCTCCTGGCGCAGGTCAGGGTCACAGGGCGCCCCCCTCACTGCTCAGTGAAGTCATGGCGTGCCTGTCCTATGCTCTCTTCCCAGGAGAAAAGCCTTACAGATGCTCATGGGAAGGGTGTGAGTGGCGTTTTGCAAGAAGCGATGAGTTAACCAGACACTTCAGAAAGCACACTGGTGCCAAGCCTTTTAAATGTTCTCACTGTGACAGGTATGTGCATGAACCATGGGGGTGTGGGGGTGCCGTCCCGGGAACAGACATACAGCCACCCTGTGGCAAGGCAGCTGTCCTCCAGGCCTGAGGTGGCATTTCTCTCTTCAGCCTAGGACTTTGTAAAAAGTTTTTCATATGCCACTGGTCCCGGTTAGGAAGCCCCATGGACTGTGTACCTGAGAATAGAATGATTTCATTTATACTTTCCAAAGATCAGCCTTCTATCAGCTTTCATTTGAAAGGGTAGGCAGTAAAGTCAGGGGATCTGAAGCAACTCAGGGGACCTAGGTGCCCTGAGCCAGCTCCTGATCATCCCAGCAGCTCACTCAGTACTGTCTTGTTTTGTTTTTAAATTTTTCAGGTAGCCCTTTTAGTGAAATCCTTTTTGTTACATGACCAAGGGATGAAGTGGATTGGGTGTATTTCTGGTCATTTAGAAAGTGCTTTGAGGCCTTGAAATGGGGTTTCCCAGAAACTCATGACCTCGGGTTTGGAGAAGTGTAGTTTCCCAGAGGAAACTACAAAGCCTCATTCCACAGGGAAGTGAGTAAGGAACAAAATAAGTGCTTGAGAGACACCGTTTCCATGGAGAAAGCAGTAAAACACAGGCCTGGCCGAGGCTGCGGGTCCAGCAGCCTGACACATCACCTCGGAAGTATTTCTCCAGGCCTGAGTAATTGTCATCTTACATGTTGGCTCACATCACGGTCATCTGGGCTCTGCCAAGCCTGGGTCCGTTCCCCAGCCCTGGGAGGCCCTGCCTGTTACCTTGAGAGGGCCGGCTCCCAGCCCCAAGAGGGGTGTGTTCTGAATTCCTGAGGGCAGTGACCCCGAGCCTGCTTCTGAATGGACTCTCCTGGCGCAGGTCAGGGTCACAGGGCGCCCCCCTCACTGCTCAGTGAAGTCATGGCGTGCCTGTCCTATGCTCTCTTCCCAGGAGAAAAGCCTTACAGATGCTCATGGGAAGGGTGTGAGTGGCGTTTTGCAAGAAGCGATGAGTTAACCAGACACTTCAGAAAGCACACTGGTGCCAAGCCTTTTAAATGTTCTCACTGTGACAGGTATGTGCATGAACCATGGGGGTGTGGGGGTGCCGTCCCGGGAACAGACATACAGCCACCCTGTGGCAAGGCAGCTGTCCTCCAGGCCTGAGGTGGCATTTCTCTCTTCAGCCTAGGACTTTGTAAAAAGTTTTTCATATGCCACTGGTCCCGGTTAGGAAGCCCCATGGACTGTGTACCTGAGAATAGAATGATTTCATTTATACTTTCCAAAGATCAGCCTTCTATCAGCTTTCAGATTTGAAGGATAGGCAGTAAAGTCAGGTGACATTCCCAAGAGCTCGTTGGTGACCTCCTTGATGTATGTGCTTCTGTCAGTTGAGGTCTCCTGCCATGAACGAGGATGGGGCTGACTCAGCGTGGCAGCTCCCCATCGCCCGTCCTGCAGAAAGGCTTAGGTTGGGGAGCTCAGAGCAGAGGCCTGTAACTGGTTCACCGGGAGACCTAACGTCTGGGACCCCATTCTCTCTGCAGGTGTTTCTCCAGGTCCGACCACCTGGCCCTGCACATGAAAAGGCACCTCTGAGGGGCAGAGCGGCGACTCCTGCGGGCTAAAAAGGCTTCCAGGCTGAGACGGCCATGGAAGGAGGGTGCGTGTTCCAACCAAAGCCATTTTGCACCCTGCCCGGTCGGCTCCAGGACCTACTGGGAAGGTCTTTCGAGGGCGAGAACAGTCACGTCCGAAGCGGCAGAGCACCCGGGGTGTGTGGTGTCTGGGTGGCCCCGGCTGACCACTGGTAGCTGTCCTCTGAGTGGTCCCTAAGCCTTTGCCGTGAGCATGTGCACTGAGAATGTTAGTGGTGGGTGGGCTGTATGTGGAGGGTCTCCTATGGACTGTGTGATGGGGCGCGTCCTTTCCCTTGCGAGACTGCAAGAGACAGAAGAAAACGTAGTTTGAATGTTTTGTGTGTGAGGCATGTTCCATGAGACGAGACGACCATCGGTCATTTCCTGAAGGGGTGTCTGCGCCTTAGAGGAGAAAAAAAAAAGACAAAAAGAAGGGAAGATGTGGAGGGCAGGCGTGGGCAGTCAGGACCCCAAGTGACGAGTGGGTGTGGGGCCTTCCAGGGGCAGGACCCCAGACACTTCAGAAAGCACACTGGTGCCAAGCCTTTTAAATGTTCTCACTGTGACAGGTATGTGCATGAACCATGGGGGTGTGGGGGTGCCGTCCCGGGAACAGACATACAGCCACCCTGTGGCAAGGCAGCTGTCCTCCAGGCCTGAGGTGGCATTTCTCTCTTCAGCCTAGGACTTTGTAAAAAGTTTTTCATATGCCACTGGTCCCGGTTAGGAAGCCCCATGGACTGTGTACCTGAGAATAGAATGATTTCATTTATACTTTCCAAAGATCAGCCTTCTATCAGCTTTCAGATTTGAAGGATAGGCAGTAAAGTCAGGTGACATTCCCAAGAGCTCGTTGGTGACCTCCTTGATGTATGTGCTTCTGTCAGTTGAGGTCTCCTGCCATGAACGAGGATGGGGCTGACTCAGCGTGGCAGCTCCCCATCGCCCGTCCTGCAGAAAGGCTTAGGTTGGGGAGCTCAGAGCAGAGGCCTGTAACTGGTTCACCGGGAGACCTAACGTCTGGGACCCCATTCTCTCTGCAGGTGTTTCTCCAGGTCCGACCACCTGGCCCTGCACATGAAAAGGCACCTCTGAGGGGCAGAGCGGCGACTCCTGCGGGCTAAAAAGGCTTCCAGGCTGAGACGGCCATGGAAGGAGGGTGCGTGTTCCAACCAAAGCCATTTTGCACCCTGCCCGGTCGGCTCCAGGACCTACTGGGAAGGTCTTTCGAGGGCGAGAACAGTCACGTCCGAAGCGGCAGAGCACCCGGGGTGTGTGGTGTCTGGGTGGCCCCGGCTGACCACTGGTAGCTGTCCTCTGAGTGGTCCCTAAGCCTTTGCCGTGAGCATGTGCACTGAGAATGTTAGTGGTGGGTGGGCTGTATGTGGAGGGTCTCCTATGGACTGTGTGATGGGGCGCGTCCTTTCCCTTGCGAGACTGCAAGAGACAGAAGAAAACGTAGTTTGAATGTTTTGTGTGTGAGGCATGTTCCATGAGACGAGACGACCATCGGTCATTTCCTGAAGGGGTGTCTGCGCCTTAGAGGAGAAAAAAAAAAGACAAAAAGAAGGGAAGATGTGGAGGGCAGGCGTGGGCAGTCAGGACCCCAAGTGACGAGTGGGTGTGGGGGGAGCTCCTTTCCCTCTAGTGCGTGTCGTGATGAGAACCTTCGGTGTTCGGTTCCGCTGTGTGAAGTGAGTAGCTTGGGCTGCTTGCTGCAACAGAGTTCATTTTGTTACCTGTTGTATAAGCTGTGTACCTACAAAGTAACACGTGGATAACTTTTCCTTCTAAGACAAGAGTAGTGCATGGTCTGGGGAATTATCTGCTTTTCCATTTTTAAGTCAGGACTACAGTTTCGATTCCAGTTCACTGAGCAGCTAAAATACGATTGGTCAAATCGAGTGACCCCTAGCCATCTGGGCCTGGCAATACACAGTCCTTCCCCCTCTTGGATTTCTTCCTAACACTCCCCTTCTAGAGAGACGTTGTACAGCATAGGAGTATTTTGTCACCGGTTCCAAATTTGGATTACCTTTTTGGAGAATTCTGAGATGCCCTTGGAAGACATGGGGCGCAAGCTGGGTGTCCGGGACACCTGGGCTGGGAATCACTGGTCTAATGTCCCGTTAGACTCAGAACCTAAAGTTTTTCTCAGTTGGGTGGATACAACCACTAAAGCTTAGAAACTGTTTTCTCATGCAGCTAAGTTTCTCTTATTTATGCCTTGAGGACTAATTTCTGGTTTTCTAGCTGTTAATGCACTGTAGATCTTAATAATGGTGCCTTATGCAAGCGGCCCTTCGGGTTGGTGGGTGATGCATGCATTAAGCGAGGGCGAGAACAGTCACGTCCGAAGCGGCAGAGCACCCGGGGTGTGTGGTGTCTGGGTGGCCCCGGCTGACCACTGGTAGCTGTCCTCTGAGTGGTCCCTAAGCCTTTGCCGTGAGCATGTGCACTGAGAATGTTAGTGGTGGGTGGGCTGTATGTGGAGGGTCTCCTATGGACTGTGTGATGGGGCGCGTCCTTTCCCTTGCGAGACTGCAAGAGACAGAAGAAAACGTAGTTTGAATGTTTTGTGTGTGAGGCATGTTCCATGAGACGAGACGACCATCGGTCATTTCCTGAAGGGGTGTCTGCGCCTTAGAGGAGAAAAAAAAAAGACAAAAAGAAGGGAAGATGTGGAGGGCAGGCGTGGGCAGTCAGGACCCCAAGTGACGAGTGGGTGTGGGGGGAGCTCCTTTCCCTCTAGTGCGTGTCGTGATGAGAACCTTCGGTGTTCGGTTCCGCTGTGTGAAGTGAGTAGCTTGGGCTGCTTGCTGCAACAGAGTTCATTTTGTTACCTGTTGTATAAGCTGTGTACCTACAAAGTAACACGTGGATAACTTTTCCTTCTAAGACAAGAGTAGTGCATGGTCTGGGGAATTATCTGCTTTTCCATTTTTAAGTCAGGACTACAGTTTCGATTCCAGTTCACTGAGCAGCTAAAATACGATTGGTCAAATCGAGTGACCCCTAGCCATCTGGGCCTGGCAATACACAGTCCTTCCCCCTCTTGGATTTCTTCCTAACACTCCCTTCTAGAAAACGTTGTACAGCATAGGAGTATTTTGTCACCGGTTCCAAATTTGGATTCCCTTTTTTGGAGAATTCTGAGATGCCCTTGGAAGACATGGGGCGCAAGCTGGGTGTCCGGGACACCTGGGCTGGGAATCACTGGTCTAATGTCCCGTTAGACTCAGAACCTAAAGTTTTTCTCAGTTGGGTGGATACAACCACTAAAGCTTAGAAACTGTTTTCTCATGCAGCTAAGTTTCTCTTATTTATGCCTTGAGGACTAATTTCTGGTTTTCTAGCTGTTAATGCACTGTAGATCTTAATAATGGTGCCTTATGCAAGCGGCCCCTTTCGTGGGGGTCTCATACAGGGGAATGGGTGATGCATGCTTTATTAAGGCTCTTTTTTCACCTGGCTTTGTACTGTATCAACATTTAATACAGAAAGAAAAAAAAAATCTCTTTAAGGTCCTCCTTCACAAAGTCAAATGGATGAATACCCCCCAAACAAGTCAGTATTTACTCAATAGCTTAGACAACTTGACTGTCAGTGTTCAAGTGGGAAACACGTGATAATTGGAAAATCAGACCATTTCTGTCACCGTGAGACTTCCGTATAGACTTTGCACAACAGTTGTACAGATCATACACCAGCTGTGTTTAATATGTTAACATTTTCACATGTATTAAAGATACAGAAGTATTAAAAACAAAAACAATGTATTTGCTTAAAAGGCACAAGTTTCTCACGTATCTATCTAGCTATCTGTTGGTAACACAGAAAGTGTATTACTTTTTTTTTAAAAGTGGGCGAAATTCTCGTGTATGTATATTTGTGTGTATAGTATGTGTATGTCTGTGTGTATATATATATATACATATATATATAGATAATATATAAATATTTTTTTAAGGAGAAATTAGAATGTATAGCTAGAAAATTCAGCAGTCTGTGAAGACCTATTTCAAAATGGCCATAAAGGAGGTAAAAATGAAAACTATAACTTTTATAAAGGCTTTATCTTTAATTTAATAATTTGCTACAGGCCCTTGGCATCTCTTCCAGGCTGCCAAGTTGCTCATCCTAACTGGCAGGTCTAGGGTAGGGTCCCTTGGCCATTCAGAACTGGCATGAACGGAATACTAGCCCGCTGGTTGGTTGGTCTCAGACACACTAAGGTTTTGATTCTGAATGTCAGCCTTATTGAAGATCTAACCTAAAAGTAAGCTAATCACAGGGATTCTTTCTTAGAGCACTTTTTATGCAGATGAAGCTATTTTTTTCCAGCACATAGATTCTTCCAGTTTTCCAACAAGTAATTTCCCCAAATTGGCATACCGCAGTGTGGACAGCTGATTTTCTATCCAGCTGCTGGCTTGAGGGTGTGGATCTTTTCTTTATATATATTTATGTATATATATATATATATAATATATATATGTACACATGAGTCTGGCTGGGCTGGTATTTTGTTTGATCTTCCTAGAAATGAGCAATGGTGAAAGCTCACATATTTTTTTTTTTTAATCTGAGCTGATGGATACACTTCCGTAAAGAATTCATTTCATTTTGCTGAATGGGGAAATGCACTTTTCTTTTGGCAGTTCGAAATCCAGAGGCTTGATTTGCTGGATTTCAGAAAACTCCTTTTTTGGCCCTGCTGTGTGCTTAGCCATAACAATTCCATTAAGCAAGAAGGTAAACAAAAGGAAAAAAAAAAAAAAACCTTGCACTGGCTTGTCTTACTTGTGAAACACCGTGGAGGGGTTTGATTGGGTGGGGCTGGGTGCCCTGTATGTCGATGCCTGTAATTTTCATAATAAGCAAGTACATAAAGAATTACATTCTGTTCAGGTGATAACTGAGCCTCAATCAAGCAGAAACTTTGCTTGACGGTAAAAAAAATTTCTATTAGTGTAATTTCTTTTGTTGTTTTTTTTTAAGCGCCCTGTTATCTAAAAAAAAAAATCTTTGTAAGATTTTTGTAACATTTTGTTTTACAAGATTTTATTTGAAATTGTTTTTTGCAAGATTGTTATATTTCTGTATGAATGTATTTTTTATTGGAATAACAAAAGAATTCTTATCAGCATCTGGAGTCTGGTTGTTTTTCTCCGGGGGGGTGGAGGGGGAGTGTTGAAACAAATTCCTGCTGGCTTAATCATCGGGCTCCTCCTTGGGAAATCTTCCTTAGGCAACCAGGACAGTCACTTGCCTGTCTCTCCCTCCCACTCGCTGCCCGTCCTGGCAGCAAAGGTGGAAATAGGAGCCCAGGGTTGCTCCCCTGACGCTCTGGGTCCTCCAGAGCCTGGCCTCTGGGCTTTGCAGCACAGAAGGAAGTGCTGGCCGGGCTTTCTCCTGCTGTCTCTCCAGCCTGGGAATAAGCTGAGGCATTTGCAGAATGTGAACAAGCATCTCTTGTTCACTTCCGAGGCTCCTGCGGTCCTGTTCTACTGAGGCAGTCAGAGCTGGGCAAAGTCCCCCTGACCTAGCCCGCACACCTGGCTGAGATGTCACCCAAGAGGGCAGAAAGGACAGAGTTGTGAACGCAAGCCCTGGAGCCATGCCCCTGCCCATTCAGTTCACTCTTCCTTCATTCCCACCCCAACCGCCTCTGGTCAGCCCAGCAAAATAGGGCTGAAGGTAAAAGATGCCTTATCTGATATCCAGATTTTTTTTTTCCCTAAAGCAAATGGGATGCATTCAACGTTTCATCTGTTTGAAAATAGGTTAGCTTTGGGTTTTCTAAAAACACTTCCCAGCATAAGATCTTCGTCCTACGGTGTGACACGTGGCAAACAAGTGTATGTTCAGATCATACTAAGCTCGTCAGCGGTGACAAATTGGGGCGTGCCTTCTAGACAGGGCTGTAGGGTGGTGGCAATTGCCGAGGGATTGAGCTTCTTAACCTGGTTCTTAGTTTAAGGAAGTCCTCATGTTGGCTGCTCGAAGGGTTCCCTGTGTCTGTAGGGGATCTTCATTTTGCTACGTGAGCAGGATTCACATCAGCTGCTTTTTAATTTGATAATTGGGGAGGGGAAGCTGAAGTGTGTCCCCAGATGAAGAATGTTAAGTATTTTCTTTCTAGAACTGCGGTAAAAATATCAGCCATTTGAAAGGAGTTGTGGTGTGGGAGGGTGCAGGAAGCAAATGCAGCTTTGCAAGGACTCATGGGTGTGTTGTGTTCGAAGCACATGTCAGGATGACTAATAGTTGGATTGCCCTGACTGTAGCGCTAAATAAAGGCTTGATAATGCCTTCTCGGCTACCAGTGAGACTTGACCACTTTTGTCATGCAAGGACTATGCCAAACAGCTCAGTTATGTTCAAATAAGGCTGCTTAGGAGAACTGCCATGTGAGGAATCCGCTGTAAACCAAGGATATTTATAGAAGGGCGAAAAATGTTCACTCTGCTTAACAAAATTTTTTAAACCTAGCTAAAATAAAAAAAAAGTCTATTCCCGGTTGAACAAGCTGTGAGCTTTTGGGCAATTTGCTGAACCACACTGGACCTCGGTTTTCTCATGGCTGAGATATTTTGGGCTTGGTCACGTGTATCTAGCATTTTATAGAGCACTGCAGAATGTGAACAAGCATCTCTTGTTCACTTCCGAGGCTCCTGCGGTCCTGTTCTACTGAGGCAGTCAGAGCTGGGCAAAGTCCCCCTGACCTAGCCCGCACACCTGGCTGAGATGTCACCCAAGAGGGCAGAAAGGACAGAGTTGTGAACGCAAGCCCTGGAGCCATGCCCTGCCCATTCAGTTCACTCTTCCTTCATTCCCACCCCAACCGCCTCTGGTCAGCCCAGCAAAATAGGGCTGAAGGTAAAAGATGCCTTATCTGATATCCAGATTTTTTTTTTCCCTAAAGCAAATGGGATGCATTCAACGTTTCATCTGTTTGAAAATAGGTTAGCTTTGGGTTTTCTAAAAACACTTCCCAGCATAAGATCTTCGTCCTACGGTGTGACACGTGGCAAACAAGTGTATGTTCAGATCATACTAAGCTCGTCAGCGGTGACAAATTGGGGCGTGCCTTCTAGACAGGGCTGTAGGGTGGTGGCAATTGCCGAGGGATTGAGCTTCTTAACCTGGTTCTTAGTTTAAGGAAGTCCTCATGTTGGCTGCTCGAAGGGTTCCCTGTGTCTGTAGGGGATCTTCATTTTGCTACGTGAGCAGGATTCACATCAGCTGCTTTTTAATTTGATAATTGGGGAGGGGAAGCTGAAGTGTGTCCCCAGATGAAGAATGTTAAGTATTTTCTTTCTAGAACTGCGGTAAAAATATCAGCCATTTGAAAGGAGTTGTGGTGTGGGAGGGTGCAGGAAGCAAATGCAGCTTTGCAAGGACTCATGGGTGTGTTGTGTTCGAAGCACATGTCAGGATGACTAATAGTTGGATTGCCCTGACTGTAGCGCTAAATAAAGGCTTGATAATGCCTTCTCGGCTACCAGTGAGACTTGACCACTTTTGTCATGCAAGGACTATGCCAAACAGCTCAGTTATGTTCAAATAAGGCTGCTTAGGAGAACTGCCATGTGAGGAATCCGCTGTAAACCAAGGATATTTATAGAAGGGCGAAAAATGTTCACTCTGCTTAACAAAATTTTTTAAACCTAGCTAAAATAAAAAAAAAGTCTATTCCCGGTTGAACAAGCTGTGAGCTTTTGGGCAATTTGCTGAACCACACTGGACCTCGGTTTTCTCATGGCTGAGATATTTTGGGCTTGGTCACGTGTATCTAGCATTTTATAGAGCACTGCAATTCTGTGGTCTGTGAGTATAGGATGAACTTCAAATTACACGTCCACCCTCCTCGGAATACTCAGCTCAGATCTTGGAAGATCTCTCCTGCCACAGTAGACGGTATTGTTGAGAAAATTGCTCTGACTGAGAATGGAAAGGGGAATGTTCTCAAATATCCCTTTGCCCCTTTAATTATAGTTAAGTTATTTAGGCATTTAGTGCTTTATAGCATACCATTTTTTTAATTAAAAAAAAAAAAACAACCCAAACCCTCTTTGAAAGCAGCCATTGTGGCCGTGGCAGATCCAAAGCCTCTAAACTCTCCCAGTCCACCAATCTCATTGAACAGGCCCCCAGCTGACCCCTGTGTTCAGAGGGCAGAGGAGGGGATAGGAGCCAGGTTGTTTACTTTTATGTTTTAATTGCTATGGAGAAAGAACATAGCTTGCCTATGTAGCTTCCTTCTTAATTTTTAACATTAGGCCACCATGAGCTATTTTTTTTTTTCCTTTGAAGTTTTTTTTTTTTTTTTGACTGTGCTGGATCTTCATTGTTGTGTAGGCTTATCTCTAGTTACAAGGAGCGGGGTCTGCTCTCTAGTTGTGGTGTGTGGGCTTCTCATGGTGGTGACTTCTCGTGTTGCCGAACATGGGCTTAAGGGCACGCCGTCTTCAGTAGTTGCAGTGTATGGTGAGGTTTTTTTTTTCAACAACTCTCTTTCCCAACTTGAAATCTTCCCCTCAACCTGAGTGATGGTGAAAACATGGTATCTACTACTTCTTGTGTCTTAACTATGAACCAGGGAGGGAATATGTTACATATCTGTGTCTGTGTGTGTTTTGTATCTATATATATTTCCCAGTGTATGCCACACGGTGGGCCTTATCCCCATTTCACAGGCGAGGAACACTGAGGCACCACACAATGAAGCTGCTTTCTCTAGATGGCTCTGTAGGACGCTGATGCTTGACATCAAGCCATGCCTTTCAACTGTCAAAAACCAAGGCTTTAATCACCATCCAACACCACTTTCTCTCTCACCCAAGTTCTCCTAAGAACCTTCTGCTCATTCTATTGGATTTACCTTAAAATGAAGTTACATTTAAGAAATGGAGACAGAACTTTCTTATAATTCAGAAACACTGAAGCTATAAACTGTGCTGTAATCCTAAGCAAACAAAAGTAACCATTTTGAATGCTTTCAAGATATGAGACAGATGGCATGTATTTATTTTTAATGTTTAAGAAGCTCAGGAAAGCAATCGGGGATGTGACATCCTGCATTCACTGGCAAGCATCACCTAATGTACGTAGTTAAGACACAAAGAGAGGAAAATTAGGTCCATGCGTCACACAAATGAGGCAATACAGCAAAGTGTATTTAACGAGATTTATTTTATAACATGGTCTCTGTTTCACTCTAAGTAATTTTAATGAGGATTCTCTAAACGTCTGTGAATGGAAAGAGACAAAGAAGAGGTGGAGTCTGGGTACCACATGTCCTGATGGGAGCCATGCTGGACTGAGCAGTCACTGCAGAATTTTCAATAAAAGTCAGATTTAACTAGAATGCCCTTTGTCACCGTGAGTCCCTGCACCATCGTGTTGCTAAAGCCTTGTGCTGACTTCCCTTTACATAATTGTGCTAAAAGTAAAAGATGTCATATGATCTACAACTCTTCCTTAAATTTGCAGCTCCCAATCAAAAGCTGACATGAACAAACTATTAGTAACTTTGTTAAAAGCCTCATTGATTAGATAGTGGATCGCGTTCACCAGGATGCAGAAATCGCATTTTCCGAAGTTTGGTACTTGCTTGACTTCCAAGTGCATGTACCGATGACTTCCGCGTATGGACTGAGCCTAGCTCTGTTCCCCTCGATTTCTCAAGCT
Source organism: Tragulus kanchil (assembly GCA_022376925.1). NCBI lineage: Eukaryota > Metazoa > Chordata > Mammalia > Artiodactyla > Tragulidae > Tragulus > Tragulus kanchil. The sequence goes on along the minus strand of JAIOJX010000031.1, from coordinate 83,786,986 downwards.
TCGCATTACCACATTTCACTGTGGTTGGGCAAGGCTTCCTTCCAGATGCACAAGGTAGGTGATGACAAGCATGGGCTTTATCAGTCACCGCAAAAGCAGCTGGCTCGCCTGGGTGTCATTTTCTGACTTTGGGACCACAGAGACGGCAGAGTGGTGGCCCTGTGTGGCAGGTAGAGTGGCAGAGCGTGGCATGCACCCTACCTTCCCGTTCAACAGGAATTCGACAAAACCTTCACTGTCACCCCAATGTTCACGCAAACAACTTAACCATCCTTCCCAAAATGGGTCATTACTCACAGCTTCAAAAGCTACGCTCACTTACCAAGAGACATGGATGTATGTATGTGTATGTGAGTATTTTAACTGTAAAAATGTAACCTTTTCCAAGGTAAAATTGCCTTTGGGCAACATTCAGATACCTAAGTCATTTTGTTGAAGAAAATGAAAGAGAATGTCAGTGTTTCCTACAGACAGACAGGAAATTCTGGATCAGGACGATGCGATTTTGAAAGTCTGTCATCAGGCTCCATGAGGAGATGGAGAGGCGGGGAGCAGGAGCTGAGACCTCTGAGGGTCTGGCATGGGTGAGATTGCCTGCCCCAGCCTGAGCCCTGCCCAGTAATGAGGCCCAGTAAAACCTGGACAGCAGCCTTTGCTGCTCGAATGAGAGCCTGTGAAGATGGCCCAGGAGATGTGTCCCCACCCTCTGGGTACCACATGTCCTGATGGGAGCCATGCTGGACTGAGCAGTCACTGCAGAATTTTCAATAAAAGTCAGATTTAACTAGAATGCCCTTTGTGAGTCCCTCCACCATCGTGTTGCTAAAGCCTTGTGCTGACTTCCCTTTACATAATTGTGCTAAAAGTAAAAGATGTCATATGATCTACAACTCTTCCTTAAATTTGCAGCTCCCAATCAAAAGCTGACGTGAACAAACTATTAGTAACTTTGTTAAAAGCCTCATTGATTAGATAGTGGATCGCGTTCACCAGGATGCAGAAATCGCATTTTCCGAAGTTTGGTACTTGCTTGACTTCCAAGTGCATGTACCGATGACTTCCGCGTATGGACTGAGCCTAGCTCTGTTCCCCTCGATTTCTCAAGCTTCGCATTACCACATTTCACTGTGGTTGGGCAAGGCTTCCTTCCAGATGCACAAGGTAGGTGATGACAAGCATGGGCTTTATCAGTCACCGCAAAAGCAGCTGGCTCGCCTGGGTGTCATTTTCTGACTTTGGGACCACAGAGACGGCAGAGTGGTGGCCCTGTGTGGCAGGTAGAGTGGCAGAGCGTGGCATGCACCCTACCTTCCCGTTCAACAGGAATTCGACAAAACCTTCACTGTCACCCCAATGTTCACGCAAACAACTTAACCATCCTTCCCAAAATGGGTCATTACTCACAGCTTCAAAAGCTACGCTCACTTACCAAGAGACATGGATGTATGTATGTGTATGTGAGTATTTTAACTGTAAAAATGTAACCTTTTCCAAGGTAAAATTGCCTTTGGGCAACATTCAGATACCTAAGTCATTTTGTTGAAGAAAATGAAAGAGAATGTCAGTGTTTCCTACAGACAGACAGGAAATTCTGGATCAGGACGATGCGATTTTGAAAGTCTGTCATCAGGCTCCATGAGGAGATGGAGAGGCGGGGAGCAGGAGCTGAGACCTCTGAGGGTCTGGCATGGGTGAGATTGCCTGCCCCAGCCTGAGCCCTGCCCAGTAATGAGGCCCAGTAAAACCTGGACAGCAGCCTTTGCTGCTCGAATGAGAGCCTGTGAAGATGGCCCAGGAGATGTGTCCCCACCCTCTGGGTCTCTCCAGTCCTGAAGCTGCACACACTTGGAGCATATCACCAGGTGGGAATCAACAGAATGGAGCAGGTTCAATCCCATTTTGGCCAGAAATGATTATGGCGTTTGAGAGACGAAGGTGCACCAGTAGTTTCTAGTTCATCATTAATCCATCGTGCCCCACCCACTGGGCTTCCCATTTGTAGGTAAGGAGGAACTTGCCTTTTAAGGATGTGCGTATTCCAGTGACCATCCCCAGGGGCACCTGGTAATCAGGAAACTGGACAAGGACAGGGGAAAGCCACCATTCAGGGGCTGGGCTCCTTTCTTTACTTGGTGATTTTCCTTGGAAATTTTCAGCAGTAGCTCACACTAAGAATTGGGTTCTTGTTGTTTTAAGGGAATTCTAGGAACTGTATTTCTGTGTTTGCAAAGACCTGACATTTACTCTCTCTTGTTCCGGGGAAACAGTGATGACCATTCTCACCTGCAGCTCACTAGGAAAGGAATCGCTAATTCCTGGCTTTGAGAGGGTTATTTAAACCCTTTCAGCTTTGTTTTCTCCATCTCCAAAATGGGAAGAAGGAGTACCTTATCAGATGTTGAAAGATGAGAGACAACCTATATGTGGATCAACAGTCATTATCATACCTTGTGGTGGATATTTATCTCTGTTAGGAAAATAATTTTTGTCTCCCCCTCAAATTTGTTTAGCAGTATGATTTGAAATACAGCATTAGGAAAATAATTTTTCAGTGAATCCAGTGGACAAGGGCACACTTCATGCTGCATTTTATAATCAACAAAGCTTCCTCTGGAAATGCTTGCTGCAGTCCTACAGGAAGGACGTTCCTACCGAAAGAAGGCTGTGAACCCTCTGACCAGCGACAGAACTGAACTGACCAACAGGCTCCATGAGCCAAGCTCAGGGCTCTTGACCAGTGACAAAGAACCCAGGGGTCTCAGCTGTGACTGCCGTTTTCAAGAACAGCTGTAAATCCTGAAAGTGTGTGTGTCGCTCGGTCATACACGGCTCTTTGCGACCCCATGGATTGCGGCCCGCCAGGCTCCTCTGTCCAGGGAAGTCTCCAGGCAGGAATGCTGCAGTAGGTTGCCATTTCCTCCTCCAGGGGATCTTCCTGACCCAGAGATTGAACCGAGGTCTTCTGCATTGCAGGCAAGTTCTTTCCTGTCCGAGCCACCAGGGAAGCCTGAGACGGTCCAGTTCTTCTGAGGCAGATGGGCTATGCCCTGCTGGGCCCTGAACCACAGTTCCCTCATGGTTCTCCAGAATTAGTGCCTTCTTTAACTTGTTACTTTCTTCCTGGTCAGTTGGATTCTGCGCCTTGAGCAAGTAGCAGCTTAGATGCTAGAAGTCACTTGAATGGGGCACACATTCTATCCACTTAACATTCCTGTGCTTACCTTCAGATACACTGAAGGTAATTGTTGGTTATTTTATTTTGCCTTCTTTTTAGTTATCTGATGTATGTTTGCTTTTTTTTTTAATTTTCCCCATCTGTTTTCTTTTTTAATTGTTTTTTTAAATTTTGGCCTCTTTTTGTTTTTTTTTAAATTAATTTATTTATTTTCATCCATCTTTATTCTTTGGCCTGTGTGGGCCTCCCATTGCAGTGGCCTCTCTCGTTGCAGAGCACTGGCTCTGGGCACATGTGCCCCAGAGCACTGGCTCATAATTGAACACCCCAGTCCAGTCGCTCCACGGCAGGTGGGATCTTTCCGGGCCAGGGATCAAATCAGTGCCCCTTGCACTGCAAAGCAGACTCCTTATCTACTGGACCACCAGGGAAGCCTCCCCATCCATTTTCTTACAAGCTAACTCCCATTGACATGCATTCTACGCCTCCCATGTCCTCAGTGGAAATAAAATAGTATGTATTTGCAGAGGTTTTGTTTGTTTGTTTTGGTGTCATTGTTGTGTGTGTGTAAACTCGTCTCACTGACCATTTTCTTTGACGAGCAAGCACTGGGTTGATGGGAGGCAGGCTGCCCCTTTGGGTGACAAAGCCAGTGGCCAGCACATGGGCCGACTCTCGTTTTCTCCTCATTCACCCAGTGTCAGCCGCTGGCTTGCGCGTCTCACAGAGAATGAACCTGAGGCCCAGTTAACTAACCCACAATGTCCGAGGGGCGCCAATCCAGAAATCAGCCAGTCCATCTCTCTGCTATCATTGTAGGTTCTGTTTAGCAACATGTTGACGTCTTCAATTAGATGCTGTGGACATCACAGGTGCCCACCCTTGTGTAAAGTGTGGGGCAGAATCACATCTGCATCTACCACTCTCCAGTCAGGCTGTCACCTTCTTGGTCCACCCTCAGCTCAGCTCCTCAGCATCCATTCTCAGTGATGGACAATCAGGGGCAAAGCTCATTCATTCATCACTCACTCAGTACCTGGGGAGTGTGGGCAAGGTGCCGGGCACCCCACTCCGTGCCCCACATGCTGCCAGAGCAGAAGAACGAATTCCAAGCCTTCTCTTCAAACTGTAGCTTATATACCAACCCCACCCCCAGCCTCCCAGGCCACACTAGCCGCAGAGGGTCCCTTTCCCTGAGCTCCTGTCCCTTGCCTGGTTTCTCATTCATGCTGCTTGGCTGGAGAGCTGGGCCTTTGAAAGCAGAGCTGGCTGTGAGTGTATCAAGCTGTGCCGATGACAGCACATCCTATGCACCCGCGGCCCTTCACCATCCGCCTCACCACCCCTGAGGAGGATCCATGAGGCCTGCTCACCGGCCCCTGGGGGCCCCCATCTGGCCACACAGCTCAGCCTGGGATCTGAAATCATGCCTGATGTCTCCCAGACTGGTGCACCAGTGCTGGAGGATCTACCACCAGACAGCCCAGGAGCACCTGAACAGGACACAGAGGCATTTGCTTCCATTTGTGCCAGGCAGTGACTGACCGCAGGGAAGGAATACCTGGAACATCCTCCCCAAAGTATAACACAGGTCAGAAACAGAGTTGAGTGTCCCCAACTCGGCCCCTCAACGGCCTTCTCTGCTCTGCAGAATCTGGGTCCATCAGCTGCCTCTGTTCTGGGTTTCTTTACATCTCTCTCTTGTTTCCTCACCCTGCGTAGGAGTCCCTTTGGTCCAAGACTGGGTGTGTCCACAGTTTTACACGCCTGAGAGCCCAGCCTCTAGTGAGGGTGTTCTAGGAATGCATCTTCCACACATGAATGAAAGGATACTCTCGCTATAACCACCATAATGTCCGAGGGGCGCCAATCCAGAAATCAGCCAGTCCATCTCTCTGCTATCATTGTAGGTTCTGTTTAGCAACATGTTGACGTCTTCAATTAGATGCTGTGGACATCACAGGTGCCCACCCTTGTGTAAAGTGTGGGGCAGAATCACATCTGCATCTACCACTCTCCAGTCAGGCTGTCACCTTCTTGGTCCACCCTCAGCTCAGCTCCTCAGCATCCATTCTCAGTGATGGACAATCAGGGGCAAAGCTCATTCATTCATCACTCACTCAGTACCTGGGGAGTGTGGGCAAGGTGCCGGGCACCCCACTCCGTGCCCCACATGCTGCCAGAGCAGAAGAACGAATTCCAAGCCTTCTCTTCAAACTGTAGCTTATATACCAACCCCACCCCCAGCCTCCCAGGCCACACTAGCCGCAGAGGGTCCCTTTCCCTGAGCTCCTGTCCCTTGCCTGGTTTCTCATTCATGCTGCTTGGCTGGAGAGCTGGGCCTTTGAAAGCAGAGCTGGCTGTGAGTGTATCAAGCTGTGCCGATGACAGCACATCCTATGCACCCGCGGCCCTTCACCATCCGCCTCACCACCCCTGAGGAGGATCCATGAGGCCTGCTCACCGGCCCCTGGGGGCCCCCATCTGGCCACACAGCTCAGCCGCGGGGATCTGAAATCATGCCTGATGTCTCCCAGACTGGTGCACCAGTGCTGGAGGATCTACCACCAGACAGCCCAGGAGCACCTGAACAGGACACAGAGGCATTTGCTTCCATTTGTGCCAGGCAGTGACTGACCGCAGGGAAGGAATACCTGGAACATCCTCCCCAAAGTATAACACAGGTCAGAAACAGAGTTGAGTGTCCCCAACTCGGCCCCTCAACGGCCTTCTCTGCTCTGCAGAATCTGGGTCCATCAGCTGCCTCTGTTCTGGGTTTCTTTACATCTCTCTCTTGTTTCCTCACCCTGCGTAGGAGTCCCTTTGGTCCAAGACTGGGTGTGTCCACAGTTTTACACGCCTGAGAGCCCAGCCTCTAGTGAGGGTGTTCTAGGAATGCATCTTCCACACATGAATGAAAGGATAAGCTTGCTGTGACTTCCTCCCATCACCAACAGCATGGAGACCCTAATTCCAAGGATACTCTTTAAATAAAATGCAGCCGCCCACCCGACCTACAAGCATGAGACCTCTCTGGTAGATCTGTCCCTCGGCAGCGAGAAGGACTGAGCACCTCTCATGAGCACTACTCTTCACTGTTGATGTAAAAGTTATTGAGGAAGAGGAAGTGGTTGAGGATCAGAGGAAAACAATCAGGGAAATCCACACGCCTGTGGCCGTGACTCTACCGAACACGTCCCAGGGCACAAGCCTGACCTGTGGTCAGTGAGGCATTGCCTATGCAAGGGCACATTCATTCAGCTTTGTGTGAATTTAGTAGAGATGCTGAATGCTCCAGAAAAGTCACGCACCTCTGAATGGAGCTGCTCAGGGAAATGAAAGCCAAGCTGTGTGAAAGCCAGTTTCTAGACTTGTCAATATAATTTAAATAACCAAGTGTCTCTACATGTTACTTCTACGCTGAATACAACACCTTTTCAATTCTGAAAATGAGTCTTTGGCACAGGAGAAAGAATTGGGGTGAGCTTCCCAGGTGGTGCGGATGGTAAAGAATCCGCCTGCCAGTGCAGGAGTTGTGGGTTTGATCCCTAGCTGAGGAGGATCCCCCCCAAGAAGGAAATGGCAACTCACTGCAGTATTCTTGCCTGGAGAATCCCATGGATGGAGGAGCCTGGTAGGCCCATGGGGTCATAGGAGTCAGACACAACTAAGCCACAGGCATGGCATCCCAAGTGACCAGTTAAAATGTCTGCCGTTCCTCTCCTGCCGCCTGCTCCCACGTCCTGCTGTGGGATGTTGGTTTTGCTGCTCCCTGTTGGGGTGGCTGCCTTCCCTCCAAGGTCGAGTGAGTGATGAGGCTGTCACTGCTCATCACATGTGGGATGTGATCAGGTATTACAAGGGTACTCAGTCTTTTTCCCATTGAAAATAACATGAACTGGTGAGTGTCTTGAGGTGAAAATTAGTTTGAGCCCCTCCCATATGCATCTACATCACCAGGGTGGATTCCAGAGGTTCTGAGTCTGCTCTCACCTGAGCAAGGGGCCTCCTATGGGGCTGTAGGTATGACTAGAAGACTCACATCAACATTCCCGACTCTGTCCCTGGTCCCAGGAGACCCAGAGGAAATGAGACCTTGTCCACTTTTCTCTTAGGGAAAAGGCTACCTTTGTCTCAGATCCCTTGGGTAGAGATTTTTCTCACAGGCCATCATTTCTTTGCGCAACTTTTCCCATTCAACTGGTTTTTATGAGCCACCCCAGGATAGCACCCTTCCAGAACATCTCAGCAACAAATAAAATATTGCAGGGCCTAAACGCTGGTGAAGTGGCTCCACTTTTCTGAAGCAGAGACACTGGTCTCCCTGGATCCCATCAGGAGTGAATGCACAGAAAAAACACCCCAACTAGAGCTGTTGTTGTTTGGTCATGTTTGACTCTCTACAACCCCATCACGCACCTCTGAATGGAGCTGCTCAGGGAAATGAAAGCCAAGCTGTGTGAAAGCCAGTTTCTAGACTTGTCAATATAATTTAAATAACCAAGTGTCTCTACATGTTACTTCTACGCTGAATACAACACCTTTTCAATTCTGAAAATGAGTCTTTGGCACAGGAGAAAGAATTGGGGTGAGCTTCCCAGGTGGTGCGGATGGTAAAGAATCCGCCTGCCAGTGCAGGAGTTGTGGGTTTGATCCTAGCTGAGGAGGATCCCCCCCAAGAAGGAAATGGCAACTCACTGCAGTATTCTTGCCTGGAGAATCCCATGGATGGAGGAGCCTGGTAGGCCCATGGGGTCATAGGAGTCAGACACAACTAAGCCACAGGCATGGCATCCCAAGTGACCAGTTAAAATGTCTGCCGTTCCTCTCCTGCCGCCTGCTCCACGTCCTGCTGTGGGATGTTGGTTTTGCTGCTCCCTGTTGGGGTGGCTGCCTTCCCTCCAAGGTCGAGTGAGTGATGAGGCTGTCACTGCTCATCACATGTGGGATGTGATCAGGTATTACAAGGGTACTCAGTCTTTTTCCCATTGAAAATAACATGAACTGGTGAGTGTCTTGAGGTGAAAATTAGTTTGAGCCCCTCCCATATGCATCTACATCACCAGGGTGGATTCCAGAGGTTCTGAGTCTGCTCTCACCTGAGCAAGGGGCCTCCTATGGGGCTGTAGGTATGACTAGAAGACTCACATCAACATTCCCGACTCTGTCCCTGGTCCCAGGAGACCCAGAGGAAATGAGACCTTGTCCACTTTTCTCTTAGGGAAAAGGCTACCTTTGTCTCAGATCCCTTGGGTAGAGATTTTTCTCACAGGCCATCATTTCTTTGCGCAACTTTTCCCATTCAACTGGTTTTTATGAGCCACCCCAGGATAGCACCCTTCCAGAACATCTCAGCAACAAATAAAATATTGCAGGGCCTAAACGCTGGTGAAGTGGCTCCACTTTTCTGAAGCAGAGACACTGGTCTCCCTGGATCCCATCAGGAGTGAATGCACAGAAAAAACACCCCAACTAGAGCTGTTGTTGTTTGGTCATGTTTGACTCTCTACAACCCCATGGACTGCAGCATGCCAGGTTTCCCTGTCTTTCACCACCTCCCAGAGCTTACTAAAATGTATGTCCATTGAGTCAATGATGCCATCCAACCATCTCATCCTCTGTCACCCCTTTCTCCTCTTGCCCTCAATCTTTCCCATCATTAAGGTTTTTTCCAATGAGTTGGCTCTTCTCATCAGGTGGTCAAAGTACTAGAGCTTCAGCTTCAGCATCAGTCCTTCCAATGAATATGCAGGGTTGATTTCTTTTAGGATTTACTGATTCAATCTCCTCACAGTTCAAGGGACTCTCAAGAGTCTTCTCCAACATCACAATTAGAAAGTATCCATTCTTCAGTGCTCAGCCTTATTTCTGGTCCGGCTTTCACATCTGTACGCGACTATCGGAAAACCCATAACTCTGACTGTGGGCCTTTGTCAGCAAAGTGATGTCTCTTCTTTTTAATATGCTGTCTAGGTTTTCCATAGCTTTCATAGGTTTGTTGAGCCCTTGCCAGCAGGTAAATTCCTCCTTGCTCGGCTCTGCATCTTGGCATCAGGGGACCTAAGAGGGAGACATCACTCATCTCAGGAGAGGGGCACTCCAGAGTGTAAGTGACTTCAGGAGGTCTCATGGTTAGAAACTTCCAGAGCTGGTTTTTGACTCCAGATCTCCTGGATCGTAAAGCATACCTGCTGATCTAAGGTCTGTGCAGAGGCTTGTCCCCAAGGGCACTGTACTTGGTCCCTCACTCATGTCATCGTGATTGTAGAAACGGAATGGGTAGATGGGCTTGGCTGTGGACCACTGCATTGGGAAGGGACTTGGAAAGGAGGTCAAGGACTCAGAAGGGGGCTAGGGCTAATGTCAACTAGGGGACTAGAGGACAGCAGAGGATGAGACAGTTGGATGGCATGAATTTGAGCAAACTCTGAGAGAGAGTGAAGGATAGGGAAGACTGGTATGCTGCAGTCTACTGGGTCGCAAAGAGTCAGACACAACTTGGCCGCTGAACAACAAAGGGCTCGACACGGGGCCAGCAGTATGACCTGCCTCAGCTTCCTGCTCAATCCTATAGCATCTCATAGACACAGAGCCCAGGCTGCTCAAATATCATGTCTGACTCCTACAGGACGGTGCCTGTTAGGGACCAATATCAGTGCAGTAGGTTTCTATTCTCTGCCTGTTATTCCCTGCGTGTGGTGCCCTGAGCCTGCAATACAGATGTCATTAACTCAGGTAGCAAGATCACAACATTAGGCAAGGTCTGTTAGAACACAGACTTGCTGGCTCCCTGCTGTCTGCTTCCTGCTGAGTCAAGGTCATGGCCGCTTCCTTGACCTTGGAGGCATGGGCAGACCACAACAGTGGGGATGGAGAATGTGTTGCAACAGCACCAGAGCTCACTCCACACAGCCCGGGCTTGTGAACTCTCCCCTTGCTCTTTAGAGCAGGTCTCAATTGTGTGCCCTGAAATCCACAGGAAATACTGTTCTGTTTCACTCTCCCTCAAATCTGTGAGGGAAGGAATTCTTGTCCCTGTCTAAGAATGGGGTCCCTAAGGCTGCAGAACACCAGTATTCCTGATCCCAGGGCATCATCCAGGCCTTTATTCAGCTAAATGGTTCATGACCCCTCAGCACTGCAGTATAACTGGGGTGTTAGTCACGCTCCAGAGGCGTGGCTGTCCAGGAGCCTCAGTGACTCAGGTCTCCTTGGCTGGCACCCCCAGATGGCCTGTGAGTCAGAAGGGGTCCCTGGGGTAGGGCTGTCCAGCAAGGCTCTGCACTTTCCTCGCCCATTCACACCTGTTCTGGGAATATTGGTCAGGCCTGGGAAGGTCTTCTGACACATCTCACCAGGACTTAGTCTCCCAGGCCCGGGTCCAAGAGGCACCACACCCTCAGCCTCAGAGAAGAAGGAAGGACCTAGGTGAGACTCCTGAAGAAATATGAGGTGTGTCCTCACAAAACTGGATTGTGGGCAGGTGACTAGTGCCCTGGGAGGAGGCGTGGGACAATAGAATGCCAGGGGATTTAGAACCAAGTTTGAATTCTGCCACATCTGAGATGTGTGACCATGAGAGTCACTCAGCCTCTCTGAGCCTTTAGTGTAACATCTGTGTAAAGGAACAATACCTTCCCTGCAAAACTCTCTGGGAATCATACGAGGTAGGCATTTACAAATTCTAATCTCCCTTCTTTTCAAATATGAAAGTGAAGTGTTAGTCACTCAGCCGTGTCTGACTCTTTGTGACCCCATGGACTCAAGACCACGGGGCTCCTCTGTCCATGGAATTCTCCAGGCAAGAATACTGGAGTTGGTTGCCATTTCCTTCTCCAGGGAATATTCCTGATCCAGGGATTGAACCCAGGCCTCCTGTATTATAGGCAGATTCTTTACTATCTGAGCCACCGGGGAAGCCCCTTTCAAATGTAGGGAACTTAACTTTTCTAAGGGTCAAGAAAGGAATGGTCCAAGAGGCTGGTGGGTAGACGGGTGAGCTTGCTGGAAAATGAAGCAGAACCCAGCTTAGCTTGCAGCAGGTCAGGGGTTCCATTCAACTGTAGAGGTGGCTGGGGCAGCACATTGTAGACTCAGAGGAGATGGGGGATGTACTGACCTTATCGATGACTACTGCCTCGAAAAATTTATTGCTGAGATAATCTGTTTTGGGGGGTAGTTTTGTGTTAGTTGATATTAAAGTGAAAGTATTAGTCACTCAGTAGTCTCTGACTCTATGCAAATCGGTGGACTGTAGCCCGCCAGGCTCCTCTGTCCATGGAATTCTCCAGGTAAGAATACTGAAGTGGGAATTCTCCAGACAAGAATATCAAAGTGGGATCCCTTCTCCATGAGATCTTCCCGACCCAGGGATTGAACCGGGGGTCTCCTGCCATTACAGGCAGATTCTTTACGGTCTGAGCCAACAGGGAAGCCCCGTTACCTGATAGTATTTACTAATGTTACTTTATTTTGGATAGTTAATCCAAAGAATAAACTTTTTATCTTTAGCTTCTGAACAGTTTGTGAGACTCCTAAGAATTCTCAGACTTTCATCCTTCTGTCTGCCACATGCTTCAACCCCAGGTACCTCCCGACTCTGAGAAAATAGTCCTCAAAACTGGGGAATCCGGAGGCGTGGGACAATAGAATGCCAGTGATTTAGAACCAAGTTTGAATTCTGCCACATCTGAGATGTGTGACCATGAGAGTCACTCAGCCTCTCTGAGCCTTTAGTGTAACATCTGTGTAAAGGAACAATACCTTCCCTGCAAAACTCTCTGGGAATCATACGAGGTAGGCATTTACAAATTCTAATCTCCCTTCTTTTCAAATATGAAAGTGAAGTGTTAGTCACTCAGCCGTGTCTGACTCTTTGTGACCCCATGGACTCAAGACCACGGGGCTCCTCTGTCCATGGAATTCTCCAGGCAAGAATACTGGAGTTGGTTGCCATTTCCTTCTCCAGGGAATATTCCTGATCCAGGGATTGAACCCAGGCCTCCTGTATTATAGGCAGATTCTTTACTATCTGAGCCACCGGGGAAGCCCCTTTCAAATGTAGGGAACTTAACTTTTCTAAGGGTCAAGAAAGGAATGGTCCAAGAGGCTGGTGGGTAGACGGGTGAGCTTGCTGGAAAATGAAGCAGAACCCAGCTTAGCTTGCAGCAGGTCGGGGGTTCCATTCAACTGTAGAGGTGGCTGGGGCAGCACATTGTAGACTCAGAGGAGATGGGGGATGTACTGACCTTATCGATGACTACTGCCTCGAAAAATTTATTGCTGAGATAATCTGTTTTGGGGGGTAGTTTTGTGTTAGTTGATATTAAAGTGAAAGTATTAGTCACTCAGTAGTCTCTGACTCTATGCAAATCGGTGGACTGTAGCCCGCCAGGCTCCTCTGTCCATGGAATTCTCCAGGTAAGAATACTGAAGTGGGAATTCTCCAGACAAGAATATCAAAGTGGGATCCCTTCTCCATGAGATCTTCCCGACCCAGGGATTGAACCGGGGGTCTCCTGCCATTACAGGCAGATTCTTTACGGTCTGAGCCAACAGGGAAGCCCCGTTACCTGATAGTATTTACTAATGTTACTTTATTTTGGATAGTTAATCCAAAGAATAAACTTTTTATCTTTAGCTTCTGAACAGTTTGTGAGACTCCTAAGAATTCTCAGACTTTCATCCTTCTGTCTGCCACATGCTTCCACTCAGCAAGAATGGCACTTAGGACAAACTTGCCCTCAGGTACCTCCCACTAAAACAATGCGATCTACAAACCAAAAAAAAAAAAAAAAAAGAATTCTTAAGTGTCGCCTAAGGGCTCTCAGGTCCCATAAGTAAGGCAGGCTTATTAGAATATATTGATGGGGTGTGTTCACCACATAGGAGCATGGGTTTGCAAGTTGCTTGCCATATGAAGTCTATTTCCTATGTTCTTATGGAGAGAAAAACAAATTTACCTCAACTGTCACTTCCAACGAGCAAACGGGTGGGAGAAGTCCTCCTGAGCTGTAGGTCTAAACCCTCTGAAGGTTTCCAGAGGACAAATGCTGGAGGATTGTGTCACTCGTCAGGAATCTTAGCTTCATTTGTTCCACTTGAGAGAACTCTGAAAGCTGGTAAAGGTCAGTTCCCCTTTTCCCAAAGTGCAGAAAACCATACACATTTGGTCTTAACGCTTTGCAAACCGGGTCTGGTTCCAAAGGTAGATGCTCAAAGAATTGCAAAAAATTGTTTGTGTGTGTGTGTCCTGTTTTCTAACTGCAGAGTCAGCAAGTCAAACGCAAGAACCTCAAGGATGAAAGGCTTGCACAGCTGGGTCCGGGGTCTTGTACAGATTACCTTGGCTTATAGTTACAGCACATTTAGTATTCAATTTTTAATAGATTTGTCCAATTTATTTCTGAAAGAGATGGGGATACCAGACCACCTTACCAGGCTTCTGCAAAACCTGTATGCAGGACAAGAAGTAATGGTTAGAACCAGACATGAAACAATGGCTTGGTTCCAAATTGGGAAAGGATTGCATCAAGGTTGTATATTGTCATCCTGCTTATTTAATTTATATGCAGAATACATCATGTGAAATGCAAATCTGGACGAATCACAAGCTGGAATCAAGACTGCCGGGAGAAATATCAACAACCTCAGGTACGCAAATGATATCACCCTTATGGTAGAAAGCAAAGAGGAACTAAAGAGCCCCTTGATGAAGGTGGAAGAGAATAGTGAAAAAGTTGGCATAAAATTCAATATTCAAAAAACTAGGATCATGGTATCTTGTTCCATCACTTCATGCAAATACATGGGCAAGCAATGGCAACAGTGACAGACTATTTTCTTGGGCTCCAAAATCACTATGGATGGTGATTGCAGCCATGAAATTAAAAGACGCTTTCTCTTTGGAAAAAAAGCTATGACAAACATAGACAGAGTAGTAAAAAGAAGACTTTGTCACTTTGCTGACTAAGTCTGTATAATCAAAGATATGGTTTTCCCAGTAGTCATGTATGGATATGAGACTTGGACTATAAAGAAGGTTGAGTGCCAAAGAACTGATGATGCCTTCCAACTGTGGTCCTGGAGAAGACGCTTGAGAGTCCCTTGGACAGTATGGAGATCAAACCAGTCAATCCTAAAACATAAACCCTGAATATTCATTGGAAGTACTGATGTTGAAGCTGAAGCTCCAATACTTTTGCTGCCTGATACGAAGAGTCATTGGAAAAGACCTTGATTCTGGGAAAAATACAAGACAGAAGGAGAAGGGGATAACAGAGGACAAGATGGTTGGATGGCATCACTGAGTCAATAGATATGAGTTTGAGCAAGCTCCAGGAAACGGTGAAGGACATGGAGGCCTGGTGTGTTGCAATCCATGGAATCACAAGGAGTCAGACACGACTGAGCAACTGATCTGAACTGAACTTATTTTTTGGCTAACATTCCTTCCACAGAGTCAATGATGGCTTTATTTCCATACACTGTTGTTGTTATTGTTGTTTTCAGTCCCAAATATTTGGCTTAGAAGTGAAACAAGGACTCAGGGTTTGAGATGCTTCTCAACTCTCTCAGGGACACCAGGAGAACAGATCAGGCTGAGCGTGGTAAGGCCTTGACAAAAGAACAGCCCTCTGAGCAGGACCTCTGGTAGAGACCACCAATGAGGGCAGCTCGTGCGGAGCAGGGAAATGAGGGGCTTTTACTATTTCATTTGCATAGCTGGACGAATCACAAAGCTGGAATCAAGACTGCCGGGAGAAATATCAACAACCTCAGGTACGCAAATGATATCACCCTTATGGTAGAAAGCAAAGAGGAACTAAAGAGCCCCTTGATGAAGGTGGAAGAGAATAGTGAAAAAGTTGGCATAAAATTCAATATTCAAAAAACTAGGATCATGGTATCTTGTTCCATCACTTCATGCAAATACATGGGCAAGCAATGGCAACAGTGACAGACTATTTTCTTGGGCTCCAAAATCACTATGGATGGTGATTGCAGCCATGAAATTAAAAGACGCTTTCTCTTTGGAAAAAAAGCTATGACAAACATAGACAGAGTAGTAAAAAGAAGACTTTGTCACTTTGCTGACTAAGTCTGTATAATCAAAGATATGGTTTTCCCAGTAGTCATGTATGGATATGAGACTTGGACTATAAAGAAGGTTGAGTGCCAAAGAACTGATGATGCCTTCCAACTGTGGTCCTGGAGAAGACGCTTGAGAGTCCCTTGGACAGTATGGAGATCAAACCAGTCAATCCTAAAACATAAACCCTGAATATTCATTGGAAGTACTGATGTTGAAGCTGAAGCTCCAATACTTTTGCTGCCTGATACGAAGAGTCATTGGAAAAGACCTTGATTCTGGGAAAAATACAAGACAGAAGGAGAAGGGGATAACAGAGGACAAGATGGTTGGATGGCATCACTGAGTCAATAGATATGAGTTTGAGCAAGCTCCAGGAAACGGTGAAGGACATGGAGGCCTGGTGTGTTGCAATCCATGGAATCACAAGGAGTCAGACACGACTGAGCAACTGATCTGAACTGAACTTATTTTTTGGCTAACATTCCTTCCACAGAGTCAATGATGGCTTTATTTCCATACACTGTTGTTGTTATTGTTGTTTTCAGTCCCAAATATTTGGCTTAGAAGTGAAACAAGGACTCAGGGTTTGAGATGCTTCTCAACTCTCTCAGGGACACCAGGAGAACAGATCAGGCTGAGCGTGGTAAGGCCTTGACAAAAGAACAGCCCTCTGAGCAGGACCTCTGGTAGAGACCACCCACTGAGGGCAGCTCGTGCGGAGCAGGGAAATGAGGGGCTTTTACTATTTCATTGCTTTCAAAGTCAGATCTAAATCAAAAAACAGAAGTCAAGATGACTCAAGAGGTTTAGAAAAAAAAAAGTCTCTTATAGAATTGTGTGTTTTTATACAGACTGAGCAAAGAGAAAGTTGTGATTAAGGATCTGTAATTTTTATTTGCAGACTTTCAGTTCTGCTCTCATTTGGTGGAAACCATTGGTTCCGTCTTTCATTTCCTGTATCAGGCGTATGACTGAGGACAGCTTCTCTGCACTCCTGTGTCATCCGGACGGGCACTGGGCCGGGCCAGGCCTTGCCAACAGCTGCAGCCTGAGCGGGTGGAGGACCCTGGCTCACTCCAAGCACCCTTCCCATCCCATCATAGAAGACCACTCTGTCACCCGGACACCTGGAAAGAGTCCGGGTTCATTCCCTCAGCCATGCAGGTGAGTAAGGGCTTGATAGCAAATGCAGAAGTCTCGAATGGGAGAAAACACTGTTTCAGCTGCACATGGCTATGGCTTTTAAACCTGAGTGAAAATTAGAAGGTTCAGGGGAACTTGAAAGTTACCTGAGGCCTTTTGCTCAGAGAGTAAAAGCTCAACTTCTCTTTATCCTACATGTTATGCAGATTGTCATTCCTAAACATGCACCAAAAAAAGAAAGAAAAGAAATGTGCCTATTTTAGGGGCACTTTGAAAAAGAAAAGACTGATCATTACCAGTCTTCAGTATTCTCCTTGATGCTAAAAATTGAGCTTGAGTTCCTCAACATAAGGATAAGGCATAAGGATCTTTCCTAAGCATAAATCTGTTTTAAAAGAAAAGTACTGTGAGCTCAGAGGTGGAGAGATGGAGACCGGAGAGACGCCCCTCTGGGCTGTGCTAGTCACAGTCCTATAATCCTTGTCCTGGTTACTCCATACTCTGACCTGCAACACATACCAAGTTTCAAGAACACTTATCAAAAAAAAAAAAAAAAAGAACACTTATCACTCAGGGCCTTTCTGAGAATAAAATAGAACATATTGGAAAAAGGAAACAAAAAGCCCCTTTTATTGTTTTAAGAACCCATTGTCTCAATGACCTCATCTTGGAAAAGGATGGGGGAAAATCCACAAAGTGTTCAGTTTCTGGCCGCTGGTCCCTTTCTGCCTGAGGTTTCCATCTTGAGGCCACACAGTGTGTCCTGGGTATGATCCTGGGAAAGAAAAGGGGAGGTGCATGGCACCCCAGCACCCAGAGGACCCCAGATCAACCCAACTCTTCCTAGGATGGGTGGGAAGGAGATGCAGAGAACCCCATAGTCTTGGAGGGAGCTGGGGGCACAGGGGCAAGGACAGAAGGGGCACAGGCTGGCACAGACAGGGTCCTCTTCTTCCCAAATCACAGCTCCCCAAAGTCAACAGACAGGACCGAGGCCTGTCTCATGGGATACTCGTGTCAGGTGACCCAGCATCGCAAACCCGCCGAGCGCCTCCGCAGTGTGAGCCAGCATGGCCAAGGATGGAGCCGGCCCTCTGACTGTCCTTGTTCTCCTGCCCAAAAAAGTCCACGTTCACGGCTCTTCATCCCTTTCCACCTATGCGTCAGACCTTCCACGTGATTCCACTTGCTCGAATAATAATTGGAATAATGGAAACAGTAAGTTCAGTAAAGACAGCACTGAGCATCCCTGAAGCCCCTGCTTTCCTGTCCTCCAGGTCCTGGTGGCTGTGTTGTTCCTGGAGGTGCTGAGGGAGCAGCTCTGCTGTGATGGATAAAGCGCAGGGGGAGGAGAGGAAGACGGGGACATGCACAGCTCCACGACCACCACCAACCTTCGCCACCACAGGCACCTTCGCCCACCTCTGTGACTGTCTGAGAGCTTGGTTGCCTACAGGTAAGGTGTGTGTGTGGTGGGGCAGGGGGTGCCTCCCAGGCGGCGCCAGTGGTAAAGAACCAGTCTGCCAATGCATAAGATGTGAAGAGATGTGGATTCGATCCCTGCATTGGAAAAGTCCTCTGGAGAAGGAAATGACAATTCACTCCCGTATTCTTGCCTGGAGAATCCCATGGATAGAGGAGCCTGGTGGGCCACAGTCCATGGGATCACACAGAGTCAGACATGACTGAAGTGACAGAGCATGCACGCATGGACAAGGTGTATGCGTGGCCCCTGCCAGGTGTGCCTCTTTGTTAGATGGGTGTTCTCCTTATTATGCAAGATGTTAGGGAAGTCTGTGCTCCTTTTTAGGGGGCATTTCTCCCATTGGAAAAAATGAAAACACTCGTTATCCCCATCTGGGACTTCAATCTCATAATTTATTTAAAAAGAAGAAGGATGCATCCCCATTCTGTGTGGAAAGGACAGGACGTTCCTGCAGATCTCCCAACCAAGGGCCCCAAACCCCCTGACCCAGGGCTGCAGACCTCCTAACTGAGGGTGGCTGCTGGCTTTAGGTCCCTTTCAGGTAGATAATGTCCAGTGGCAAGGAAACACCCAGGACCTGTGGGCAGCAGGTGCTGCTACCTTTTTCATGCATCTTGTCTAATTTGATTTTTAGTCTTTGTTAGGAGGCTTCTGCTCTGTTGTTCCGTGGGATTCCCCCCAGCTTTCGCTTTAAAAGTAGAAAACCGTGTTTATGGTTTATAAAAACTTGGAATCGCAGTTTTCCTTCGGCATCTACTTTTCATAATTGAGAGGCTCTTTCCCACAGGAGGCAGTCTCGGCATTGAAGAACAGATTTCGGGGAGTCTGAGGGGCTGCAGTCGCCTTGCTCTGCTGCCCCAGGAGCTGTTGACAGTAGCCTCTGGGAGCAGCCTTGGTTCTGCAGGATAGATCAGCACAGGCATCCATCTGTCTGTCTGTCTGTCTAAAGAACAAAACTTAGAGGTAATCCAGACAAACAGACTAGAAGGACTCCAACGCAGAGATTCCCAGGCTCCTCAGAGGCTTTGAAGCTCGCTTTTAATTGTTTGATGTGTGACTTCAGCTCAGTTAGGGAACAAAGAGGGATCTTGGTGAGAGTCTGGGTCATTTCCGTTCAGTTAGTGACATCTTCCTAGGCTGCTCTCTTGGGAGCGTCCCCGTGGGGGAGTTGTCTGGGAACCTGGGGAAAACAAAGCTCCCTTGACACTGAGTATCTCCACACAGTGAATACAGGGAAGGGAGCCCATGGCCCTTCTCCATGCATTGGATGCTGGCACCCCTCTGTGCTGGTGCCAAACCCACCCCTGAGTCACCTGGCAGCCAGGGACCCGAGCTCAAAGGATGCTCATCAGGAGAGCTTCCACAGAGTCAGCTGTCCTACTCAAGACAGATGGCTGCTGTTTCCTCACGCCTTCCTTTTTTTCTGCAGGCAACTCCATGCCTCTTGAACTGGTTAGGTTCTTGGAACATTCTTGCATAAACCACAGCCTAGAAAGATCCACAGGCCAGGCCGTTTAAAAACCTTAAGCTCTACCAGGGGAAGTGGTGAGAAATGATATTTCTGTGCAGGTGAGTTCCTTCTCCTTGGAGGCTCTCAAGAAGTGACTGAGTTTGTGGTGAACACAAGTTTATTGGTTCACGGGCTTCCTCCCTAAAGATCCCAGAGCCTGTTACGATGGACGTGGGTCCTTCTACCAGGAGGAGAGGCTGAGGAGGAGAGGCTGAGGTTCACGCTCTCTCCTGCTCCTCCAGGGGGGGATTCTCCCAACAGATATCACCTTCGCTCTCTTTACACACTGTGGCAAGGACTCGAAAAAGTAAGCGCTCTTATTGAGAATCATGTTTCATTTCTTAATTTAATCCACACCAAAGATCTCATATCAATATGTGACTTTTCCATATTAACACATGTTCTTCTGAGTCACCTCAAGTTTAGGCTCATTTCCACGTAATGGCCCAGATGAAATGCTAAGAATTGCAAAATTAGAGAAAATATTGATTCAGGGTTTCTCATACATGAAACACCAACATGGGTCTTATGCTATTTAATACTATGGGAAGCTCCACAGTAGATATTATTTTCTTAATTTTTATACAGTTTTAGAGGTTACTTCCCATCTACAGCAATGACAAAATATTGGCTATAATCCCTATGTCGTAGAAGTACATCTTTGAGCCTCTGGAGCAGTCATTATTTTTACACATTGGAGGAAACTGGAGGCTTGTTACAAACGAGGAAGCTGAGGCTTCTTGAGCTGTGTGGTCACATGGGCCAGGCACAAGGACTGCACCGCCGTCATCTTCCCTGCAAGACAACAAGCTTAGCCCTCTAAGCCAGCATTGTCTTCCTTTTGCATATGCATCTATATGTGTAGGTATGTATAAACTTAAACACAAATGCATGCACATATAATTAGTAATATATTTTTATATATGCAAATTACAAGTATTCGTAGCATAAATTTTTAATAATATCATTACATGTTTATATAACTATATTTATAATATACTTATATATTATAATGTGAAACTGTTAGTCACTCAGTCGCATCCAATTCTATATACAACCTCATAGATGGTAGCTCACCAGGCTCCTCTGTCCATGGAATTCTCCAGGAAAGAATACTGGAGTAGGTTGACATTTCCTACTCCAGGGATATAATACAGATTCATATATTATGATATATAATAAAATAAATTATATAAACACATGTTCATTTATTATTATATATAATAATATAAATTATAGTATATACTTATATATAGATTATATCTGACATTTGCATTATATGAGAAACATATTGATAATTGTATATAGAGATATATTTTAAATCCACTTTCTTCCAAATGCTTTAGGCCATGTCTGCACATCTCTACCGATGTCTAAGTGCAGACATTCTCCTGGTAGGGTTGCCCTGTGTGCTGGGAGAGGACCAGCCATACCCTGGCCCCCATCTGCAGACGCCAGCCATACCTGCACCCCCAGCTGTGACCACCGAGAGCGTCCAGACACTGCCCAGTGGCCCCGGCTAAGGCAGAGAGAGGAAGGGCCAGGTCAGCCGGCTGAGAACCCCTGGCTTAGAGGCTTTAAGAGAGTGTTCTCCTTGAGGTCTCATTTCTCAGTCTGAAGCACAGAAGGTGTTGTTGGCAAACGTTCCAACAGTTAAACGGGAAGAAATCGAACTGCCCTCTTGTGCCTTCACACCTGTCACCTCGTGGGGCCGGAGTGGCCTTCTCAGCAGGCTCTTGCTCCTCCTCCCTGAGACCACGCGAGAGCCTCCCCACTCTCTGTCAGGCTCCAGTTCTGACGCCCGCTCCTTACTCCTCAGGTTTCTGCTCCTAGATGGTCCTCAGGTCTTACACAGGATCTGTTACTATCACGTTCTCTTGGATAAGATGTTTGTCTTCTCTTTGGAAAAAAAAAAAAGAACAACAACAAAGCATTATTATTGGTTTGCCAATCATTCCTGGGCCATATCAGCAGGCTTCTTCCTCCAGAATTATCTGGTGGAATTTCCAACGAGAAACTGACTTCGAAATAGTGTGATTTTCTCAAGTCTTCACATGGCTTCTATCATAAACCCAAAAAGGTCATGAGACCTACTGAATGAGTGTACTTTTAATAGGTTTCTGTTAGTCACTCAGTCGCATCCAATTCTATATACAACCTCATAGATGGTAGCTCACCAGGCTCCTCTGTCCATGGAATTCTCCAGGAAAGAATACTGGAGTAGGTTGACATTTCCTACTCCAGGGATATAATACAGATTCATATATTATGATATATAATAAAATAAATTATATAAACACATGTTCATTTATTATTATATATAATAATATAAATTATAGTATATACTTATATATAGATTATATCTGACATTTGCATTATATGAGAAACATATTGATAATTGTATATAGAGATATATTTTAAATCCACTTTCTTCCAAATGCTTTAGGCCATGTCTGCACATCTCTACCGATGTCTAAGTGCAGACATTCTCCTGGTAGGGTTGCCCTGTGTGCTGGGAGAGGACCAGCCATACCCTGGCCCCCATCTGCAGACGCCAGCCATACCTGCACCCCCAGCTGTGACCACCGAGAGCGTCCAGACACTGCCCAGTGGCCCCGGCTAAGGCAGAGAGAGGAAGGGCCAGGTCAGCCGGCTGAGAACCCCTGGCTTAGAGGCTTTAAGAGAGTGTTCTCCTTGAGGTCTCATTTCTCAGTCTGAAGCACAGAAGGTGTTGTTGGCAAACGTTCCAACAGTTAAACGGGAAGAAATCGAACTGCCCTCTTGTGCCTTCACACCTGTCACCTCGTGGGGCCGGAGTGGCCTTCTCAGCAGGCTCTTGCTCCTCCTCCCTGAGACCACGCGAGAGCCTCCCCACTCTCTGTCAGGCTCCAGTTCTGACGCCCGCTCCTTACTCCTCAGGTTTCTGCTCCTAGATGGTCCTCAGGTCTTACACAGGATCTGTTACTATCACGTTCTCTTGGATAAGATGTTTGTCTTCTCTTTGGAAAAAAAAGAACAACAACAAAGCATTATTATTGGTTTGCCAATCATTCCTGGGCCATATCAGCAGGCTTCTTCCTCCAGAATTATCTGGTGGAATTTCCAACGAGAAACTGACTTCGAAATAGTGTGATTTTCTCAAGTCTTCACATGGCTTCTATCATACAGACCACTTGTATAAATAGGTCATGAGACCTACTGAATGAGTGATGGACGTATGGTATAAAAGTACACACGGGCACTTTTACAAACAGCCCTTAGGAATTCCCTGACAATCCAGAGGTTAGGACCCGGTGCTCTCACTGAGGGGTTCTACTTTCATTTCTAAGATCCTGTAAACCCCGTGGTGTGGCAAAAATAAAAGAGGAAACCCTTGTCGTCGTGTTTGGGGTAAATATTCCTATATCAGGTCTCTGGAGAGCCGGCGTCCACTCAGAACAAGCACTGACTGACTTGGTCGAGCAGGGAGCAGAGGCCCCGCGGCCTTTCCAAGGGCTGGCAGTTGAGCAGGAATTTCTCCAACACCTGCTCCCCTTTGGCTACAGTTTCTCCTTTCCTTCTATCATTGCTTCCAAATAATGTAAAGTCACAGGACAGGAATTTCCCTCCAAGGTCCTACCTTCATATATAACTTTCTGAGCTGACATCTGCCTCCTTCCAAATGAACGTGTATCTGAATCTACACAGATACATCCTTGAGAAAGGTGACTCAAATTTCTGAGACCTAAACTCAGCCTGAGAGCTGTCTTGTTCTTCTCTTTGGTTTGCTGAGAGGGCCCTATTTAGAATTAGGCTCTCATCTCATTAAGGGTAAAAAAATGAGATTGAATTAAGAGGGATACAAGACGTATTTTGAAAAGATTTGCACATTTCTAAGAGTTCTAAACTATTTTTGAGTGAAGACTAAGCTGAAATAACGCACTCATTTTTAAGTGAGGCGAATAAAAGTTTTATCATTATATGTATATTTTCCTGCAAGAGAAAATCGCCAAAAAAAACAGTCCGCTCCTTACTCCTCAGGTTTCTGCTCCTAGATGGTCCTCAGGTCTTACACAGGATCTGTTACTATCACGTTCTCTTGGATAAGATGTTTGTCTTCTCTTTGGAAAAAAAAAAAAAGAACAACAACAAAGCATTATTATTGGTTTGCCAATCATTCCTGGGCCATATCAGCAGGCTTCTTCCTCCAGAATTATCTGGTGGAATTTCCAACGAGAAACTGACTTCGAAATAGTGTGATTTTCTCAAGTCTTCACATGGCTTCTATCATACAGACCACTTGTATAAATAGGTCATGAGACCTACTGAATGAGTGATGGACGTATGGTATAAAAGTACACACGGGCACTTTTACAAACAGCCCTTAGGAATTCCCTGACAATCCAGAGGTTAGGACCCGGTGCTCTCACTGAGGGGTTCTACTTTCATTTCTAAGATCCTGTAAACCCCGTGGTGTGGCAAAAATAAAAGAGGAAACCCTTGTCGTCGTGTTTGGGGTAAATATTCCTATATCAGGTCTCTGGAGAGCCGGCGTCCACTCAGAACAAGCACTGACTGACTTGGTCGAGCAGGGAGCAGAGGCCCCGGCCTTTCAAGGGCTGGCAGTTGAGCAGGAATTTCTCCAACACCTGCTCCCCTTTGGCTACAGTTTCTCCTTTCCTTCTATCATTGCTTCCAAATAATGTAAAGTCACAGGACAGGAATTTCCCTCCAAGGTCCTACCTTCATATATAACTTTCTGAGCTGACATCTGCCTCCTTCCAAATGAACGTGTATCTGAATCTACACAGATACATCCTTGAGAAAGGTGACTCAAATTTCTGAGACCTAAACTCAGCCTGAGAGCTGTCTTGTTCTTCTCTTTGGTTTGCTGAGAGGGCCCTATTTAGAATTAGGCTCTCATCTCATTAAGGGTAAAAAAATGAGATTGAATTAAGAGGGATACAAGACGTATTTTGAAAAGATTTGCACATTTCTAAGATTTCTAAACTATTTTTGAGTGAAGACTAAGCTGAAATAACGCACTCCTATTTTTAAGTGAGGCGAATAAAAGTTTTTATCATTATATGTATATTTTCCTGCAAGAGAAAATACGTCTTTTTATACAAAGACTATAAGTAAACATCCACAGTGACTTAGATGACTAAGAATCTGCCTGCAATGCAGGAGACCCAGGTTCCATCCCCGGAGAAGGAAATGGCAACCCACTTCAGTATTCTTTCCTGGAGAATTCCATGGACAGAGGAGGTTGGCGAGCTCCAGTCCATGGGGTTGCAAATAGTTGGACATGACTGAATGACTAACATATATGCGTAAGTTTAATGGGAAAAACATATTTTAGAATAGCCCCTAATATTCTCTTAACATTCTGTACTGAATTTACTCTTAATAAAAATCAAGGAATAATGCCACTGGAATACATTGCAATGGAAAAACTTGCACTTGTACAAAGGGATTATTACTATGTGACATTTTCCCTACATCCATAATTGATTACTATAGTATCTTTTCAAGCTACACCACTCAAAACTGTTCTAAATATTATACTACAATAATTTCATCTTATACTATTATTGTAGTGCATATTTTCCTTATAGTATGTGTTAGTCATTCAGTTGTGTCTGACTTTTTGTGACCCCATGGACTGTAGCCCACCAGGCTCCTCTGTCTGTGAAGAATACTAGAGTGGGCTGCCATTTCCTTCTCCAGGGATCGAACACAGGTCTCCAGCATTGCAGGCAGGTTCTTAGCCATCTGAGCCACCAGGGATCTTTATGCAGTAAATTATGATATGCATGCCTTAGAGAAGACCCCATAAAGCATTCAGTACCTTGCTTAGATTGACCATCAGAGCCTTTCAGGAATTTTTTATAAAATGGGACAATATGCCATGGTATTTTGGCTCCCAGACAACATAATACCAGTGTAAAATGTTTCCCTGGTTCTTATCCATTTGAATGAAACGCAACAGAGATGCTTGGAATCCACGAATTTCCCATCTGGAACTCTGCAGCCCGCTCTCATGACTGATCTCAGAGAGTGAAAGACACCTAACTCGAGGAACTAGACTTCAACTGATAGAGCAAAACAGGCCACGCTGGACTGTGCCTCACCCTGGACTGGGGGTCATCCTGCAATACAGGACTCACAGACTTACCCTGAGCTGGGGGGAGGTGGACGCTGTGTGTGTTTGTGTGTTGGAGGGAAGGGGAGGGATGTGTTTTCTTTATCAGAAACTATTTCCTGTATTCAAATGTGCGTTCTATATTTATCTGCAGTTTCAACTGCAGTTTGTGGCAGGGAAATGACAGACACATGGGAATAAAGACTGCATCCAGCTGGGCCAGTCAAGCACCCACGTCGCTGTCTCTGTCTCTCCCACCCCCACCCCTCTCAGTACCTTGCCCAAAGCATTCAACAGTCACTGTACATTCTGGGCTGTTTCTATTTAGCTTAAGATTTTAAATATGTTCATAGGAAGGCCAGTGAAACAGTCTGATAGAAATATGAAAACTCTCCATTGAATCTCTCCTTCCTAAGACAGATAGATCGACAGATAGGTGGACTGATGAACGGATAGCAAGGTAAGTAGAAAATGTCCAGAAGGAAGCCAAACAATAGCAAAGTAATAGGGAAAAAAAATGGCCTGAATTTTCCTTTCCCAGTATTTAAGTTATTATACGGATGCCTCGGCATACAGGGTTTTAAAATTTTGGGGCCCTGCCAAAGAGGTTTCGATTGTCCCCAACTGTAGCCCACCAGGCTCTCCAGCTAGAGTGGGCTGCCATTTCCTTCTCCAGGGATCGAACACAGGTCTCCAGCATTGCAGGCAGGTTCTTAGCCATCTGAGCCACCAGGGATCTTTATGCAGTAAATTATGATATGCATGCCTTAGAGAAGACCCCATAAAGCATTCAGTACCTTGCTTAGATTGACCATCAGAGCCTTTCAGGAATTTTTTATAAAATGGGACAATATGCCATGGTATTTTGGCTCCCAGACAACATAATACCAGTGTAAAATGTTTCCCTGGTTCTTATCCATTTGAATGAAACGCAACAGAGATGCTTGGAATCCACGAATTTCCCATCTGGAACTCTGCAGCCCGCTCTCATGACTGATCTCAGAGAGTGAAAGACACCTAACTCGAGGAACTAGACTTCAACTGATAGAGCAAAACAGGCCACGCTGGACTGTGCCTCACCCTGGACTGGGGGTCATCCTGCAATACAGGACTCACAGACTTACCCTGAGCTGGGGGGAGGTGGACGCTGTGTGTGTTTGTGTGTTGGAGGGAAGGGGAGGGATGTGTTTTCTTTATCAGAAACTATTTCCTGTATTCAAATGTGCGTTCTATATTTATCTGCAGTTTCAACTGCAGTTTGTGGCAGGGAAATGACAGACACATGGGAATAAAGACTGCATCCAGCTGGGCCAGTCAAGCACCCACGTCGCTGTCTCTGTCTCTCCCACCCCCACCCCTCTCAGTACCTTGCCCAAAGCATTCAACAGTCACTGTACATTCTGGGCTGTTTCTATTTAGCTTAAGATTTTAAATATGTTCATAGGAAGGCCAGTGAAACAGTCTGATAGAAATATGAAAACTCTCCATTGAATCTCTCCTTCCTAAGACAGATAGATCGACAGATAGGTGGACTGATGAACGGATAGCAAGGTAAGTAGAAAATGTCCAGAAGGAAGCCAAACAATAGCAAAGTAATAGGGAAAAAAAATGGCCTGAATTTTCCTTTCCCAGTATTTAAGTTATTATACGGATGCCTCGGCATACATAGGTGTGTTAATCAAATATTTCCTGAGGCTCCCCACTGCCAAAGCAGTGTCCGCTCCTCGACTCACGACTCATGTATGCGCTCCCAGTGGTGCCTGGACGCTGCATGGTTTGCACTCCTTGGACAAGAGTCAAGTAACTTCGGTTTGCTTTGGGGAGAGAAAGGCCAGCATCTTTGTTTCCTCCAGCGTTCATTCCATCTGTTGGCATCAAGAAGCCTGAATTTGAAGTCTGGCTCTGGCTGTGTGGCCTGCCCTCCTTGGGGCCTGGTCCTGCCTGGGTGGAGGGGCAACTGGTAGCCCTGTGCGGGCCATTTGCTCCAGTCCTTTCTCTGACGTCACTAAACTGCTGTTAAAGAGGTGATGTAGGGCTTTCCTGGTGGTCCAGTGGGTAGAGAGTCTGCCTTGCAGTGCAAGGGACACCAGTTCGATCCCTGACCCAGGAAGATCCCACAAGCCTCAGAGCAGCTGGACCAATGTGTCCAATCACGAGAGCCAGTGCTCTGGAGCACATGTGCCCAGAGCCGGTACTCTGCTACGGGAGAGGCCACTGCAATGGGAGGCCCACACAGGCCAAAGAATAAAGATGGATGAAAATAAACACATAAAAAAACAATAAAAGAGGCTAAATTTTTAAAAATGCCTTTACAAATTAAAAAAAAAAAAAAAAGAGGTGATGTAATACAGCTCTGGATTCAGTCTTATGCCCAAAGGATGTGTCCAGTTGGCTGTCATTTTTTTTCCATCCTCAAAATACCTTGACAGCTATAACTGATGAGAAATCAACTGTCACATCTACCCTTAGAAAATCAAATCTCAGGTGTTGGATGTGACTTCATTGTGTGTTTCTTGTTGATTTAGGTTTTACTCCTCGGTGTTCTCAGCCTTGTTCCCTGACCCTCTCCCCAAGCTCAGCAACAACTATTTTTAGACCCAGGCAAGCCCCAGGGTGTCTGATGGTAAATCATTAGCTGTGACCTTTAAAATGTCCAGAAGGAAGCCAAACAATAGCAAAGTAATAGGGAAAAAAAATGGCCTGAATTTTCCTTTCCCAGTATTTAAGTTATTATACGGATGCCTCGGCATACATAGGTGTGTTAATCAAATATTTCCTGAGGCTCCCCACTGCCAAAGCAGTGTCCGCTCCTCGACTCACGACTCATGTATGCGCTCCCAGTGGTGCCTGGACGCTGCATGGTTTGCACTCCTTGGACAAGAGTCAAGTAACTTCGGTTTGCTTTGGGGAGAGAAAGGCCAGCATCTTTGTTTCCTCCAGCGTTCATTCCATCTGTTGGCATCAAGAAGCCTGAATTTGAAGTCTGGCTCTGGCTGTGTGGCCTGCCCTCCTTGGGGCCTGGTCCTGCCTGGGTGGAGGGGCAACTGGTAGCCCTGTGCGGGCCATTTGCTCCAGTCCTTTCTCGGGACGTCACTAAACTGCTGTTAAAGAGGTGATGTAGGGCTTTCCTGGTGGTCCAGTGGGTAGAGAGTCTGCCTTGCAGTGCAAGGGACACCAGTTCGATCCCTGACCCAGGAAGATCCCACAAGCCTCAGAGCAGCTGGACCAATGTGTCCAATTACCGAGCGGGAGCTCTGGAGCACATGTGCCCAGAGCCGGTACTCTGCTACGGGAGAGGCCACTGCAATGGGAGGCCCACACAGGCCAAAGAATAAAGATGGATGAAAATAAACACATAAAAAAACAATAAAAGAGGCTAAATTTTTAAAAATGCCTTTACAAATTAAAAAAAAAAAAAAAAGAGGTGATGTAATACAGCTCTGGATTCAGTCTTATGCCCAAAGGATGTGTCCAGTTGGCTGTCATTTTTTTTCCATCCTCAAAATACCTTGACAGCTATAACTGATGAGAAATCAACTGTCACATCTACCCTTAGAAAATCAAATCTCAGGTGTTGGATGTGACTTCATTGTGTGTTTCTTGTTGATTTAGGTTTTACTCCTCGGTGTTCTCAGCCTTGTTCCCTGACCCTCTCCCCAAGCTCAGCAACAACTATTTTTAGACCCAGGCAAGCCCCAGGGTGTCTGATGGTAAATCATTAGCTGTGACTTTAAAAATAGTCCTGAGCTGCTTTGGGAAGGTGCATTTCTCCACAGCATATGGACTTGGATTTACACCCCATCTATACAGTTCAGTTCCCATAAACACAGTGAAACCGGCCTGTGAGGCTGCTAACAGCTGGTCTTCTCTGGGTGAAGGCAAAGCTGCTGAACATCCCCGGGGGTCCTAGTGGTGCTTGGAAAACAAACACTCTCCCAGGTCCCTTATTCAGCACCAAACTCACCACAGAGGGATTCTGTGTTGGGCGGTTTGCTTTCTATCTTCTTCTGTAAGGTCGAGTCAGATGTGCACAGAATTTCATCTCACAGAACTGACCTGAATGTTCTAAATCTGCGAGAGCAAGGTCCTCTGTAAAACTTCTGCCACCAGTTGTTGCCACTTGCAGTTCATAAAGTCACTGAAGGCCAAATAGTGTCTTTCTAGACTCTTCATTTTACTGAGAGGAAACTGAGGCTGAGAGAAGGGAAGTGACTTTGAGGAAAGTTGTGGCAAGACCAGGATGACCTCAGAGGAGTCGGGAGCCCCGTGAACGATGCTTTGGTTGTAAAACCTTCAGCCTGACCCATAAAGAAGACTGAGCGCCAAAGGATTGATGCCTTCTAACTGTGGTGCTAGAGAAGACTCTTGAGTTCCCTGGACTGCAAGGAGAAATCAGTCAATGCTAAAGGAAATCAATCATGAATATTCACTGGAAGGACTGATGCTGAAGCTGAAGTTCCAATACTTTGGCCACCTGATGCAAGAGACAACTCATTGGAAAACACCAGGTGCTGGGAAAAATAGAAGGCAGAAAGAGAAGAGGACAGCAGAGAAT
This sequence comes from Tragulus kanchil, assembly GCA_022376925.1. Taxonomy (NCBI): domain Eukaryota; kingdom Metazoa; phylum Chordata; class Mammalia; order Artiodactyla; family Tragulidae; genus Tragulus; species Tragulus kanchil. The sequence goes on along the minus strand of JAIOJX010000031.1, from coordinate 83,756,899 downwards.
GAGATTGTTGGATGGCATCACTGAGTCAATGGACATGAGTTTGAGCAAGCTCCGGGAGATGGTGAAAGACAGGGAAGCCTGGTGTCCATGGGGCTGCAAAGAGTCAGATTCAACTGAGCGAGTGAACAGAACTGAACTGCCTGGTGCAAACGGGGGGCTTTTTCTGTCTAGTTCAGCATAGGGCAGGAATATTCACCTACCAGCATCACTTCCCTAGGTGTTTGGCAGGGAGGAAAGGAGACAAGATAGTAAGGAAAAGCTTGAAAATTGAAGTTCCCTGTGATCACATGCCCTTGTTCCACATGTCCTAATCTTACCTTTAACTGGGCAAGTGGATGAGAAGTTATTGCCGATGGAATTGTATTTCTCAATGCCAACTCTTCAGCACTTCAGAGAAGAGTCCTCTTTTGCTGGTCTACGGGACATTTAAAAAATGGAAGGAATGAAAGGATTTCCCAGTCCAATGGTCAAGACAACACCTTTCCACGCACAGGGTTCAGATTTGATCTCTAGTCAGGGAGCTGAAATTCTGCATGCCTCATAACCAAAAAAAATCCATGCTCTTTAAAAAAAGAAAAACACTGCAAACATAAAACAGAAACAGTGACAATGTAACAAATTCAATGAAGACTTTAAAAATAGTCCACATCAAAAATAAAAATCTTTTTTAAAAAAAGGAAGGCAGGGGAGAAAAGGAAGAAAAATAGAATAATAGGAGGCTTTTGTTTAGGTAGCTTTTTTTCTTTCTTTTTTAGTAGAGGAAACTCTCTTTTATACCAGGTTTTAAAAGGAAGGCGTTTTAGGAGTGACAGAGGCAAATAGCCTCCACTGTTTGTTCAGCTTTGTCCAAGTTAGAGGTCAATTTCCAGTTGTTGACAGGGAAAGTCTAGTGAGCAAACTGCCTTTATCATTAAATATTATCTTGCAAAAATATTTACTAGGGTGTAAGTGTAGGCATGTTGGGATTCCACTGAGTCAGTTCCATGGACTTTTGAGGGCTGACAAGCTGAAGTTCCAATACTTTGGCCACCTGATGCAAGAGACAACTCATTGGAAAACACCAGGTGCTGGGAAAAATAGAAGGCAGAAAGAGAAGAGGACAGCAGAGAATGAGATTGTTGGATGGCATCACTGAGTCAATGGACATGAGTTTGAGCAAGCTCCGGGAGATGGTGAAAGACAGGGAAGCCTGGTGTCCATGGGGCTGCAAAGAGTCAGATTCAACTGAGCGAGTGAACAGAACTGAACTGCCTGGTGCAATTGGGGGTCTTTTTCTGTCTAGTTCACCATAGGGCAGGAATATTCACCTACCAGCATCACTTCCCTAGGTGTTTGGCAGGGAGGAAAGGAGACAAGATAGTAAGGAAAAGCTTGAAAATTGAAGTTCCCTGTGATCACATGCCCTTGTTCCACATGTCCTAATCTTACCTTTAACTGGGCAAGTGGATGAGAAGTTATTGCCGATGGAATTGTATTTCTCAATGCCAACTCTTCAGCACTTCAGAGAAGAGTCCTCTTTTGCTGGTCTACGGGACATTTAAAAAATGGAAGGAATGAAAGGATTTCCCAGTCCAATGGTCAAGACAACACCTTTCCACGCACAGGGTTCAGATTTGATCTCTAGTCAGGGAGCTGAAATTCTGCATGCCTCATAACCAAAAAATCCATGCTCTTTAAAAAAAGAAAAACACTGCAAACATAAAACAGAAACAGTGACAATGTAACAAATTCAATGAAGACTTTAAAAATAGTCCACATCAAAAATAAAAATCTTTTTTAAAAAAAGGAAGGCAGGGGAGAAAAGGAAGAAAAATAGAATAATAGGAGGCTTTTGTTTAGGTAGCTTTTTTTCTTTCTTTTTTAGTAGAGGAAACTCTCTTTTATACCAGGTTTTAAAAGGAAGGCGTTTTAGGAGTGACAGAGGCAAATAGCCTCCACTGTTTGTTCAGCTTTGTCCAAGTTAGAGGTCAATTTCCAGTTGTTGACAGGGAAAGTCTAGTGAGCAAACTGCCTTTATCATTAAATATTATCTTGCAAAAATATTTACTAGGGTGTAAGTGTAGAGCATTGTGCTAAGCATGGGACACACATTTTGAAGCTGCGAGCCAATCCCACGAAACAATACCCAGGAAAAGGCTTTGTTTTCATCTCTCCAGCTGTGCACACTGCTCTTTGCAGATGTGTTAGAAACTCCTGTTTTCACGATTTCAATGACGTTTGGTTGAATAGGGTACTTTTTATTACTTCCCCAGACTGAACGTAAAAGAGTTTGAATTTATATAAGTTAAGTGGCACTCCAGAAATCAAACACTATTAAACTCATATTCCTATTTGGTGAACATTCTTACTTTCCATATTTGCTCAGTACAGTCGCCTGCAGACGTGGTGCTGCCCTTCGGCTCTGCTGGGCTGTCAGTGAGTATTAGGTGGATAGATAGCATAGTGAGATATAGAAGTTTTTTAAAATCTACCAATCTACATTTTAAAGATACTATTTAATTTTTTTTTTAATTTTGGGTGCACTAGATCTTCACTGCAGTGCACTGGACTTCTCCCTAGCTCCTCAGCATGTGGGTCCTTGGTTCCTCTACTAGGGATCAAACCTGGGTCCCTTGCATTGCAAAGCAGATTCTTAACCACTCGACCATCAGGGAAGTTCCTGTTACTGAGTTTTAAAACCTCTTCAAGTTCCAGGAGGGGACACTTAGGCTCAGGTGTTCAGTAGTCTTCCTAAAAGTCTGGGTTGCAGACCCCAGATCTGGCACACAAGACCGCTGTGCCTCTGCATCCAGTTCAGCTCAGTTCAGTTGCTCAGTCGTGTCAGACATGGACTGCAGCATGCCAGGCTTCCCTACTTTTAGCACTGCATTGCACAAATTATAAATGTGTAACTGTGACTAGCTTCAAAATACATCTTCACTCAAAATATTAGATAGCAGAAAAAAAAAAGGGACAAAGAGAAAACAACTCACCATCTAGAGTTAACTGTATTTATAGATTGTAGACAATTTCCCTTCCTTTTCTTTCTCTTTTCTTCATGCTCTGACAATAGAATCTTACTTTACTTATTGTTTGGAGCCTGATTCTCTTTCATCAAATATTACAGATATCTTTTCAAGTCAGTAGATATGGTTCTACATATCTACTTAGATATCTGAATACATATCTACTTTCAGATTGACAGGTTATGCTATGGAATGGATATTGTGAAATGGGATCTATAATACATATTTATTTGGTCCTCTAGGGTTCTGGCACAGAGTTCTTGAAACCCTAGGAATTTCCTAAGAGATAAGAGTGATAAAGATGTCATTTGTTATGCTAATGAAGTGACTTTTGGAATGCACCTAAATTACCCGCTTAAGGCTGGAGGGTGGTTGCCAGGGAGCGGTTAGACCTTCCAATCCAACCCCTCTGTCCACCTCCTCCCTCCCTTGCCACCTCTATGGAGGAAGCCAGGCTGGTGGCCCATCAATCACCAATGGCCAATGATTTTATTAATCTTGCTTTTGTAATGAAGCCTTCGTGCTAAGTGCTCAGTTACTTCAGTCTGACTCTTTGTGACCCCCTGGACTGTAACACACCAGGCTCCCCTATCCATGGAATCCTCCAGGCAAGAACACTGGAGTGGGTTTCCATTACCTTCTCCAGGGATTTTCCCAACCCAGGGATTGAACCTCAATGTCTTATATCTCCTGAATTGGCAGACAGGTTTTTTACCACTAGTACCACCTGGAAAGCCCTAATGACGCCTTCAGGAAACCCGAAAAAGACAGGGGTTGGAGTGCTTCCAGGATGTTGAACATGCGGCGATTTCGGGAGTGTGGCACCTCGTGATCATGGAAGCCCCCAGCCCCACCCCACCCCTTGCCCTCCACATCTCTTCCCTCTGTCTGCTCCTGAGTTATATCCTTTTATGATGAGCAAGCAAGCCAGTAAGAAGTGTGTCTCTGAGTTCTGTGAGCCATGCTGGCAAATCCATCAAACCCAAGGAAAGGATTGTGGAATACAGTGATCTCTAACCTGCAGATCAGAAACACAGGAGAGGACCTGCTCTTCTGATTGACAACCGAAAGGGGCATTCTTGTGGGTCTGAGTCCTCAATGGGTGGAATCTCCAGCTAGACAGTGTCAGAACTGAGGTCAGTTGTAGCTGATGACAGAGAATTGGAGAATTGCTTATAGGGGTGTGTGTGTGTGTGTGTGTGTGGGTGTGTGTGTGTGTGTGGGTGTGTGTGGGTGTGTGGGGGGGTGGGTGTGGGTGTGTGGGTGTGTTCCAGGCTACAGAAGGGTGGAATTCTGCCCACTCCCAAACATACACAACTAAGCTATGACCAAATACATATAATGTCATTTATCATCTTCATGTTGATGGGCATTTAGATTGTTTCAAATTGCCATCATCTTTTTAAGTAAATGTTTTCCGCCTCAGTTTTATACTGGTGTTTCTTTTACTGTGGATGACTTCCTGGGTATCCTGCCGGGGTTGGTAGTGACATTGTAATATCTCATGTCGTTGTTCCCTCGCTCAGTCGTGTCTGACTCTTCTCAACTACATGGACTGCAGCCTGCCACGCTCCCGTTCTTCACTCCCTCCCAGCATTTGCTCAGGTTCATAGGTGAGTCTTTTAAGTGAGAGACAGCTTTTGGAAGGGGTGCAGCAAATTTCTGTGAGTTTGGAATTGAAGTCTTGCTTGACGCTGACAGTCATGAGCTCTCTTGTCTGGTAGGTGCCTGTCTTGTCACCCAGTGCCCCCTTTCTCCTTCCTGATGACTGGCAGTAGGAACCGTGCCCCTGGGAGACGGGAGAGGGAGGTGCTTCCCTCGCCTCCCTCCCCCATTGCCTGCCCAGAAAGTCAACCGTGCAAAATCCATGTACAGTGACAAAATGGTCATGAAAAATAAAAGATTCTGGAACTGATTTCACTTTTCTTTAAGGATTGAGAACTTGGCAGCTCATGGAGTCCTGATTAACTGAGAATACCAATTCTAAGGAGTGAATGAGGGACAGCAGAAGAAAGGGCAGGACTTTAAGTGTGGGGAGTATTTACCTCTCATGCAGGTGAATAATGAATGCAGGTGTTTTCTTCCCAGGGAGGTAAAGGGAACCTGCAAGAAATGAAAGAGCACAAACCTTGGTAATGTTCTGATGGATTATAAAGATGGGTGGTGATTGTAAGATCTTTAGGAGTCAGACCATCTTTTTACATCTTCATGCAATGAGGACCTTTATTCCAAGCCTGGAATTTTTTCACAATGATAAAAAATGGCAGGATAATGGAACTGTCAAGGGTTTGACCCTGGAGGTCACGGACAAGCCTTATTCATCAGGAGTCAGCAACACCGTGCACAGAGTGGTGAGCCCAATCAGTGTCTCCTGATGTTTCCTGAAGGTGAACCAACCAACCGCAGCTCCCTTGTCCTTTCTCCCTATTCATGCAACTGCTTTATGGCTCACCTTAATTCGAAGTTAATCCAATCGACATTATCAAGAAAGATACCGGGGGCTTCCCTGGTGGTCCAATGGGTAGGGATACCGCCTTGCAGTGCAAGGGGCGCCAGTTCGATCCCTGGCCTGGGAAGATCCCACGTGCCGCGGAGCGCCTGGACCGATGTGTCCAATTACCGAGCCAGAGCTCTGGAGCACATGCGCCCAGAGCCGGTGCTCTGCGACAACAGATGCCACCGCGATGGGAGGCCCACACGGGCCAAAGAACAAAGATGGATGAAACTAGACAAATGAAAGACCAGTGGAAGTGGCCCACCCACTCCTGCCTCCCCACCCGCGCCTAAATAAATAAATAAATAAATGTTTAAAAAAATTAAAAAATTAAAAAAAATAAAAGAAAGATACCATGTGAGGTACCGTCATTGTTTCAACCTTCTTTCTCCTCCTGATATTGACAGTAGGATTTCAAAATGTTAATGAGCTATTTATATTAGTCTGGAATTTGAGGAAAATACAAAGATGAAGCAGATGATAGGAACAGGAAGAAGTGAATTATATAGACAACTGATTCTGGAAGGTAAAAAAAAAAAAAGCAAACAGGCAATCCAGCCAAAGAAAAATAAGAAAACAGAAATTATAAAAGAAAGCAAGAAAGATTGTTTTCCAAACCTAAAGAACATAAGCCTTTAGACCCCAAAGCCTGCCAAAATAACAAATAGCTCAAGTAAAATAGACAGACATGGAGACATATGCTTGTGATTTGATGCAACAAGATTAAAAGGTGCTACTAAAAAGTCAAAGACTTTAAAGAAAACCATAGAAAGAAAAAATGGTTACCTCAGCAGTACTGAATGAAAAATACAGTAAAGCTAAGCCGTCAAAGTTTGACCAAAATCTATTTTGAAACACTGTCTGCTAGATGGAGCTACTCTGATTTCATATGTGTCCACCTTAAAGAAGATATTTATGTATTTATTATGGATTCTTTTAAATTGTTAACCAGTACATTTAGGTACACTATTGCAATTAAGCTCATTTCAGATATTTTGACTACCAGCAGAGACATTCTAAGTAAATGACTATGTTCGTCTTTTCCTAAAATTTCACATTAACAGAAGTTGGTTTGAGTAGAGAACACACATTCGCGGATTTTTTTTTCCCCCCTCTCTGCCAAATTTAACAGATTATAGTCTTTTCTAAAGCTTTGCAGATTTTTGTTTTCTATTCTTCAACTATTTTAAATCTTTCATTCATGTGACTACTTCACAAACACTTACGATGGACATCTCTGGTGGCTCAGGCAGTAAAGAATCTGCCTGTAATGCAGGAGACCTAGTTTGGTCCCTGAGTAGGGAAGATCCCCCAGAGAAAGGAATGGTACTTACTCCAGTATTCTTATGTGGAGAATTCCATGGACAGAGGAGCAGGCTAGGATTATGGAGACAGAGACAGCTGCCTGAGAGGGAGCTGCTAACACTTTTACTGTCATGATTGTAGGCTATCCACTATGACAGGCAACTGTTGTGTAAGCCAAACAAACTACATTTTTTTGATGGAGGGGGCACTTCTACTGGTCTTTCATTTATGCATTTTCATCCATCTTTGTTCTTTGGCCTGTGTGGACCTATTGCAGTGGCCTCTGTCGCCGCAGAGCACCGGCTCTGGGTGCATGCGCTCCAGAGCTCTGGCTTGGTAATTGGACACATAGGTCCAGCCACTCCATGGCATGTGGGATCTTCCCAGGCCAGGGATCAAACAGGCACCCCTTGCACTGTAAGGTGGTGTCCTTACCCACTGGACCACCAGGGAAGCCCTACTTTTTTTTTTTTTTCAGTCTTCACAGAGTTTATAGTCTAGTAGGGGAGGAGGAGAGTTGGTAGACAACTAAGGAAACAGGTAATTAATAGGGGACTTCCTTGGTGGTCCAGTAGCCAAGACTCCATGCTCCCAATGCAAGGGACCCAAGTTCGACTCCTGGTCAGGGGAGTCAAATCCCACATGCCACAACTAAAGATCCTGCACGCCACAACAAAGATCCAGGACAGTCAAATAAATAAATAAAAATACATATTAAAAAGATCCAAGTTGATAACTGCTACTAACCTAGGCTCAAGAGTGGGCTGAAAGGCTGTAGATGGTCTATTTCAAACTGGTAAGACAGAGACATTCTAAGTAAATGACTATGTTCGTCTTTTCCTAAAATTTCACATTAACAGAAGTTGGTTTGAGTAGAGAACACACATTCGGATTTTTTTTTCCCCCCTCTCTGCCAAATTTAACAGATTATAGTCTTTTCTAAAGCTTTGCAGATTTTTGTTTTCTATTCTTCAACTATTTTAAATCTTTCATTCATGTGACTACTTCACAAACACTTACGATGGACATCTCTGGTGGCTCAGGCAGTAAAGAATCTGCCTGTAATGCAGGAGACCTAGTTTGGTCCCTGAGTAGGGAAGATCCCCCAGAGAAAGGAATGGTACTTACTCCAGTATTCTTATGTGGAGAATTCCATGGACAGAGGAGCAGGCTAGGATTATGGAGACAGAGACAGCTGCCTGAGAGGGAGCTGCTAACACTTTTACTGTCATGATTGTAGGCTATCCACTATGACAGGCAACTGTTGTGTAAGCCAAACAAACTACATTTTTTTGATGGAGGGGGCACTTCTACTGGTCTTTCATTTATGCATTTTCATCCATCTTTGTTCTTTGGCCTGTGTGGGCCTCCCATTGCAGTGGCCTCTGTCGTTGCAGAGCACCGGCTCTGGGTGCATGCGCTCCAGAGCTCTGGCTTGGTAATTGGACACATAGGTCCAGCCACTCCATGGCATGTGGGATCTTCCCAGGCCAGGGATCAAACAGGCACCCCTTGCACTGTAAGGTGGTGTCCTTACCCACTGGACCACCAGGGAAGCCCTACTTTTTTTTTTTTTTCAGTCTTCACAGAGTTTATAGTCTAGTAGGGGAGGAGGAGAGTTGGTAGACAACTAAGGAAACAGGTAATTAATAGGGGACTTCCTTGGTGGTCCAGTAGCCAAGACTCCATGCTCCCAATGCAAGGGACCCAAGTTCGACTCCTGGTCAGGGGAGTCAAATCCCACATGCCACAACTAAAGATCCTGCACGCCACAACAAAGATCCAGGACAGTCAAATAAATAAATAAAAATACATATTAAAAAGATCCAAGTTGATAACTGCTACTAACCTAGGCTCAAGAGTGGGCTGAAAGGCTGTAGATGGTCTATTTCAAACTGTAAACAGCAGAGAAAGCTTCCTAGAGGTGCAGACAGTGTAGCAAAGTCCTGAATTTTAAAAAAGGAGATATCTGGCTGAAAGCAGGCTAAGGAGCTGAATTCCTAAGGAGCATACGGGATTTGAGCACAAAGGAAGAAGCACCCGATTCCCCATGGGGCGGCTGGAGGAAGGACTTGTAGAGCAAGAGGACCGGCAGAGATGGGGAAGGGGAGAAAGCCAGCTGGATCAGGTCATTAACGCTTCGACTCTTGCGCTCCTTTGGACCTCATCTTCTAGATGGTGGGAGTGTGTTCTAGAGTGGGGAGGCGAGGTGTGACCCAGTGTGTGCTTGGTTAGGAAGATGCTCCGTGCAGTATTTAGCACAGGGGCAAAATCAAAGGCAAGCATGTCAGAAGGCTGCTCTAAGGCATCAGGTGAGAAGGAGGAATGCGCTAGAAAATCAGAAAATAGAGATGAAAAGATGAAAGAAATACAGCCCCAGGATTCTAAGCTCAGGTGGATGTGGGGCTTAGGGAGTGAAAGAGGCTAGATGAACTCAGGAGCCAGGGGCAGGAGGGGGGTGGCGTGCGATACTCAGATGAAAATAGCCAGGCGGCACGGGGACTCAAAGGAGACACCTGGACAGAGGTGGAAAGGGGTTCTATCTGCATACAGGGGGTGACAACCCTGAAGCAGGGGCCAAGGTCACCCAGAGACTCTGACTCCTCAGGGCCTGGCCAGGGAAAGGAGTCCAAGGACCAAATGAAACCGGAATAACCAGACAGAAAGAACACCATACACCTCATCTTGCAGAGCAAACTAGTAAAAACAAGGACAGAATACTCTGTTGAATTTGCAACAAAGAAATTATTGATGCTCTTAGCCAGGGCAAGATGCTGGAGCTATAAATAACTCTGTGTTTGAAACAGGTTGTAAAAGATCTTAGGACAGAGCCTTTGCTCTTTTACTTTGGGAACTCAGTGATGGATTCTGACTTTGAAACCGCTTTGTCTAGACAGGAGGGGAACAAGGCTGCGGCCGGCTTCCAGACTTTCCCTCCCGTGGGAGGGGGAGGGAGACACGGTTACAGTTTGTTATTTGGTCATTGGCCCTGGCCTCATACACGCATTCAGAGCTCTCCTAGGAGAGGCCGAAGCAGAGGCTGTCACTATGATTGTGACGCCCCCGTGTTTCCATATTTCAGAACATTGGAATGTCTGTACTTCATCGGATCCCTCTCTGGCCCACATCCAACATGCTGTCCCTGGCTTTTACTCTTACATTGTGCTGAGTTATTTTTCCTCCCTTTTTCCAGTTCTCAGCACTCTACTTACTATTCCCAGCCACTTGCTGGGAAAAAAAAAAAAAAAAAAAACCCCACAATACTTTTATTTGAATTTTTAATTTTTTTTCTCATTCCCTTTTTTCCATCTGCTTTCCTGCCTCCCTTCTTTTGTTCTTATCTTCGTTTCATCTTGACATTTTAATCTTCACAATTCCATTGAGTCAGTGAATTCTGCAGTGTCCATGGCGGCTCTAATGGTAAAGAATCTGCCTGCAATGCAAGAGACCTGGATTTGATCTCTGAGTTTGGAAGACAATCCTGGAGAAGGGTATGGCAACCCACTCCAGTATTCTTGCCTGGAGAATCTCCATGGACAGAGGAGCCTGGAGGGCTGCAGTCCATCGGGTAGCAAAGAGTTGGACACAACTGAATGACTAAGCACAACACAGCACAGTGAATTTTGAGATCCTCCTAAAACTATTCTATATAGAATTTCCATGTTTGTTCTGTTTTTTCACTTTGCATCACCTCACCTGATCAGCTTCAAAACTCCTCAGTGAAAAGCTCAGGATAATGAGATGAAAGGAAGCACTTCTGGATAAGAGCAGGCCTCACCATGCGCAAAGGACTTAGGCCGTCTCGCATTTACTGTGTGTCTTGTACTTCGACAGACTCTGAGGAGGGATGCTACTAAGAAATAATGTGAAATGATCATTCAACTTAATAGAAGAAACAAGTCTACTGAAACCTATTAACAAACATAACAGGGCTTCCCAGGTGGCCAGTGGTAAAGAATCCACCTACCAATGCAGGAGCTGCAGGAGACAAAGGTTTGATCCCTGGGTCAGGACGCTCCCCTGGAGGAGGAAATGGCAACCCACTCCAGGATTCTTGCCTTAGGAAATCCCATGGTCAGAGGAGCCTGGCAGGCTACAGTCCACTAGGTCACAAAGAGTCAGGAACAACTAAAGTCATTGAACACACATATAATTTGACACAACATCTCTCTCTCTCCATATATATACACATACATATATATACACACATATATAATATATATACATACCCACACACACACACATATATAATTGCAATTGCATACTCTGGCTGTCCTCAATTAGGAATGGGTTCTTGGAACAATGGCATAAATTATGCTCTGAAGTATTAGATGATGTCACCACGTAGCACATTTTACTCATTGTGGTAAGCTGGAAAATTTGAATTTTTAATTTTTTCTCATTCCCTTTTTTCCATCTGCTTTCCTGCCTCCCTTCTTTTGTTCTTATCTTCGTTTCATCTTGACATTTTAATCTTCACAATTCCATTGAGTCAGTGAATTCTGCAGTGTCCATGGCGGCTCTAATGGTAAAGAATCTGCCTGCAATGCAAGAGACCTGGATTTGATCTCTGAGTTTGGAAGACAATCCTGGAGAAGGGTATGGCAACCCACTCCAGTATTCTTGCCTGGAGAATCTCCATGGACAGAGGAGCCTGGAGGGCTGCAGTCCATCGGGTAGCAAAGAGTTGGACACAACTGAATGACTAAGCACAACACAGCACAGTGAATTTTGAGATCCTCCTAAAACTATTCTATATAGAATTTCCATGTTTGTTCTGTTTTTTCACTTTGCATCACCTCACCTGATCAGCTTCAAAACTCCTCAGTGAAAAGCTCAGGATAATGAGATGAAAGGAAGCACTTCTGGATAAGAGCAGGCCTCACCATGCGCAAAGGACTTAGGCCGTCTCGCATTTACTGTGTGTCTTGTACTTCGACAGACTCTGAGGAGGGATGCTACTAAGAAATAATGTGAAATGATCATTCAACTTAATAGAAGAAACAAGTCTACTGAAACCTATTAACAAACATAACAGGGCTTCCCAGGTGGCCAGTGGTAAAGAATCCACCTACCAATGCAGGAGCTGCAGGAGACAAAGGTTTGATCCCTGGGTCAGGACGCTCCCCTGGAGGAGGAAATGGCAACCCACTCCAGGATTCTTGCCTTAGGAAATCCCATGGTCAGAGGAGCCTGGCAGGCTACAGTCCACTAGGTCACAAAGAGTCAGGAACAACTAAAGTCATTGAACACACATATAATTTGACACAACATCTCTCTCTCTCCATATATATACACATACATATATATACACACATATATAATATATATACATACCCACACACACACACACATATATAATTGCAATTGCATACTCTGGCTGTCCTCAATTAGGAATGGGTTCTTGGAACAATGGCATAAATTATGCTCTGAAGTATTAGATGATGTCACCACGTAGCACATTTTACTCATTGTGGTAAGCTGGAAAATTCCTGGGCCGAGTCCAGACCTTCCAATGCCCAAACTGCTTCTGCTCTAGACCGGATCACACTGATTGCTTCCAAGGACAGGACTAAGTCAGAGCACACACTCCCTAGAAACACACACTCCGGTGTTCTGGTTGTAGCCATCTGCTGTGTTCCTCTGGAGGTCTGGATCTGAGCTCATGTAAGACAAAAAGACTATTTGGGAAGAGACCAGGCAGGTCTAAGACGCTTGCTGCCTTCCTCTCAGGAACGGCACTGGTTTGGTTTTCTAAGGAGAGGGGCCTCTCCCACGTGACAGGCATTCCCAGTCCCCAGGATCACATTGGCATCAAGGAGAAGGGGGATGCCCGTAAGAGGGAGCCTCAAGGCCTCACCATGCATAGAGCATCATCAGGATGGGAACATGAGACTCTCTGCATCCTAAACGCCCCTGGAAGCATTGCTGGTGCATGGAGCTCAGCACTGGCGCTACACACAATAAGGTTAAATACACGGCAACCATGAAAAGGTGGTGTCTGGGTTATGAGCCTATTCCTGCCCACAGGTGGTGCTCCCCCTTCCACATGGTGTGCGCCCTGGGACTGGAACCTGGGCAGCTGCAGGCCCCCGCTGTCCTCCCATCCCCATCTTCACCGTCCTCACATCCCCCCGGCGCTGGAGCCCACGACGTCACCCTTCCTCGTATCCACTTGAAATCTGAGATTGTAGGCACTGGGTCATTCCAGGAATATAGAACACACAGTTTGATCCCTGGGTCAGGCGCTCCCTGGAGGAGGAAATGGCAACCCACTCCAGGATTCTTGCCTTAGGAAATCCCATGGTCAGAGGAGCCTGGCAGGCTACAGTCCACTAGGTCACAAAGAGTCAGGAACAACTAAAGTCATTGAACACACATATAATTTGACACAACATCTCTCTCTCTCCATATATATACACATACATATATATACACACATATATAATATATATACATACCACACACACACACATATATAATTGCAATTGCATACTCTGGCTGTCCTCAATTAGGAATGGGTTCTTGGAACAATGGCATAAATTATGCTCTGAAGTATTAGATGATGTCACCACGTAGCACATTTTACTCATTGTGGTAAGCTGGAAAATTCCTGGGCCGAGTCCAGACCTTCCAATGCCCAAACTGCTTCTGCTCTAGACCGGATCACACTGATTGCTTCCAAGGACAGGACTAAGTCAGAGCACACACTCCCTAGAAACACACACTCCGGTGTTCTGGTTGTAGCCATCTGCTGTGTTCCTCTGGAGGTCTGGATCTGAGCTCATGTAAGACAAAAAGACTATTTGGGAAGAGACCAGGCAGGTCTAAGACGCTTGCTGCCTTCCTCTCAGGAACGGCACTGGTTTGGTTTTCTAAGGAGAGGGGCCTCTCCCACGTGACAGGCATTCCCAGTCCCCAGGATCACATTGGCATCAAGGAGAAGGGGGATGCCCGTAAGAGGGAGCCTCAAGGCCTCACCATGCATAGAGCATCATCAGGATGGGAACATGAGACTCTCTGCATCCTAAACGCCCCTGGAAGCATTGCTGGTGCATGGAGCTCAGCACTGGCGCTACACACAATAAGGTTAAATACACGGCAACCATGAAAAGGTGGTGTCTGGGTTATGAGCCTATTCCTGCCCACAGGTGGTGCTCCCCCTTCCACATGGTGTGCGCCCTGGGACTGGAACCTGGGCAGCTGCAGGCCCCCGCTGTCCTCCCATCCCCATCTTCACCGTCCTCACATCCCCCCGCCGGCGCTGGAGCCCACGCACGTCACCCTTCCTCGTATCCACTTGAAATCTGAGATTGTAGGCACTGGGTCATTCCAGGAATATAGAACACACATTTTCTGAGACATTTTTTGACTCATGTGGGGTTGCTTCCTAAATGGTTCAGATTGGTTTCCACTCCTATGAAAACATTTCTCTACTCTGACCATGTCTCAGGGTCTCTGAACTCCCATGTGAAGGTTGCAAAGAATCATGCTTCCAAATGCAAAGAAACTCAGTTTGAAAAAAAAAAAAAAGAATGCTAAGATAGAGCAGGCCCTCTGTTTGTGTACACTTCCCAAAGGTAAGCAGCTCTAAGCTCAGTGAGTGCAAAGACTATGTTGTTCATTTAAGTCTTCACAGTCTCTAGCATAATCCTTAATACATAGGAGACGATCATTAATTACTGTGGAATAAATGAATTTTTTTTTAAAAGAAAATATACCTGGGGCTTGAGAGCAATTCTTGAGCATGTAATTGTTAGATATCTAGTTGCAAGACTGGATTTTTCTGATAGGTCTCTAATGGCTTTTTTTTTTTTCTGGACCTGGTTTGCCAGTGGGGTGGAGTATGCCAAAGGCTTTGAGCTGGGCATAAAAGGACACTCTACTAATTAACCCCATTCAGTGAATTTTTTAATTTCAGTTTGGTTCTTTTCTATAACTTGCACTTCTTTGATAAAATAGTCTTACTTTTTCTCCCCCATTTATCTGGAGATAATTTGTAATCAGTTGTTGGACCATTTTTATGATGCCTGCTTTCAAATTCTTGTTGGTAATTCCACTGTCTGACTCATTTCCGTGTGGGCATTGGTTAATTCTCTTTACTCACTTTACTTGTAATTTTCCTGGTTCTTGGTATGACAGGTGATATATATCTTTTATTGCTTCCTGGAATTTTGCCTCTTATGGACCCCATTTATTTATTTACTTTTGGACTCACTCTGAGGCATGCGGGAATCTTAGTTCCTGACTGAGACTGAACTTGGGCCCCTTGCAGTGGCAGCACAGACTCTTAGCCACTGGACTTCATTACAACCTCACATTTTTGCAAGCAGTCACCCTGTTTAGACTCTCTCATTGTGGGTTCTAATGGCTGTTTAATTCTCAGAACCTTCTGTTAAGCTGTTGCTGTCTGCTTGGCTTGTCTGGCACCTCTGGAAGCCCCACTGGCCCCTGCTGGGATGCCCGAAGGGGTGGCAATCACTTGTGGGATCCCCTTTGCCAGCCCCTAGAATGCCCTTGTCTCCAGGTGGAGAGGGGTTCTCTGGCTTTCCAGCCTCTGCGGCTCCCCGAGTCCTGGGGTCCCTAAGCAGCCCACCTTTCTCCTTCTACATTTCACTCTGTCTCTCGCTCATCTCCAGATTTTATACTTGCCCTTGGTGAGAATGAGTAGGAAGAGCTGGGTCTACATCTGGGAGGGCACCTACCACCCCTTCCTCTGAACGTCTCATTCTAGAAAAACAGCCCAGGTGATAGTCAAGGTCTCCTTCTCAAGAGATGGCAGAAGAGTAACTTAGCCTGTAAGGAGTGAGCACTTTACCTCAGTTCTTTACCGTTACTGGGTACGTTTGTGCACACAAGCGCTGCAGCAGGTCAGCTGGGTCCATAGAGAACAGAGAACAGAGGGTGTGAGGAGCCATTAAAAAATACACCCATAGACACTATGGGAAGGAGGTGGAGCTCAAAACCTCTTGGGTCAAGGCCCTGAACACATTTAACCAGTCCGCTTTTATTGACTGCTTAAGCCTCCAGGTGTTTGCAGAGAATGCTATTAGCACAGGCTGGGATCAGTCACAGCCCTGGTCCATAATCACTCCCCTGACTCTAAGTTATCTCCTTAATGAAAAGGACACACTACAGCTGAGGGGCAACAAGACCAGCAAGAAGTTAAGGAGTCTGATCTGTGTGCGCACGCAACGTTCTACCGGGTACTGACCCGGTTCCAAAGTCCACAGCATATGCCCCCACCTGTTGCTAATGCATATGACCCCAGCCAATGAGCCCATGTCAATCAAATCCACTTG
Source organism: Tragulus kanchil (assembly GCA_022376925.1). Classification (NCBI taxonomy): domain Eukaryota; kingdom Metazoa; phylum Chordata; class Mammalia; order Artiodactyla; family Tragulidae; genus Tragulus; species Tragulus kanchil. The sequence continues at coordinate 83,740,793 of JAIOJX010000031.1, read as the reverse complement.
TTTCTGTCTTCTTTCATTTCCGAGATGTTTTTCTCCTGGCTCAGCCAAAGCAGCAAAAACCTCCGCTCATGTGTTTCCCCACACACCAGTTGCAGCGCAAAACCCCGAGACCAACCGTTACCTCTGGCCTGATGCACACATGGACTTAGCACCCAGGTCGCATGGAAAATGCCCGACCCAGAAGCAAACTCTGGTGGACAGGTACACCCAGACTCCCAGACATCTAAGCCTAAACCTGGGGCCAGGCATAAGCCGGGGGGCCAGTCCTAAGTCTCTTAGATGCCAGGGGATGTAAGCCCCCAGTCGTAAACCTGACGCCCGGGTGTAAATAAAGCCCACCCAGCGGTAAACCTAGGATCCCGGATCTAAGCCCTCGGTGGTAAACCTGAGCCCCGGATGTAAACCCTTAGGCCTTAAACCAGGGGTCCGGTAGTAAACCCCTCTGCTATCAACGCTCTGGTCCTTTATCCTGTAGGACGGAAACCCGGATGGGAGACAGTAACCCTGGCGCCCTGCGCTGCACTCAAGGGTGGAGTAGCCACCCTCCAGGCCTGGACGGCCAGTGCCCTGGGGCCTCGGACCAAATGAGGCCCTCAGAGGACCGCTGACAGGGGGCCGCTCCTCAGAGACGCTTCAGACTGATGCCTGGCCCTCAGGCGACCTCGGCCCGGCGGTAGGCCCGCCCCAGGTGAGTGTGCGCGTCTCCCGCGGGTCTCGAGGCGCCATGGTGGGCGCAGCCGGGGGCGCGCTCTCCTCGGGTGTGGGCCTTCCTGCCTTGGCGGCCCTGAAGCGCAGCCCGCCGCCTCCCATCCGCCGGGCCCCGGCTCTGTGGCTGGGGTCTCTCTTCCCGCCCGCGGGCTCTGGACCGCGCGGTTAGAGGGCTGAGGCCGCCAGGGTCGAGGCCCGGCCCGCGCGCAGTGCCGGCCTGGGAAGGACAAGCCAGCAGGCGGCTTGGCCTGGAGGCCGCAGCTTTAGGGCGAGGCAGGAAACGTGGCGGTATGGTCGGGGAGATAGCGGGGAGAAGCGCGTTTGGCTGTGGGCCGCGGTCCTGCCGGGGGAGCTAAGACAGTCCGGGGACGTCTCGCTCGGCCTTGCCCGCCACACCTGCAGCTGGAGCGGTGTCCACACGGGCAGTGGGGCCGGCGAGGCCTCGCCCTGGTCCAGCCCCGGTGCTCTGCGGTCCCCGGCAGCCTGCAGCCCACGGCGCCCCGAGTGGCCCCAGGCGGAGCAGCGTCCTGGAAGCCCGGCGGGCCTGGTTGGGAAGCTTCGCGTAGTGTAGCCGCCTCCTGCCCTCGGCCCGGAGCTGAGTCTTTTCGGAGGTCCTGGAGGGTGTGAAGCCGGCTAGGTGGGAACTAAGCAAGCTAGGGACGCGGCTGTACTTCCTGCTGGACTGGAGCACTTCCCGAGCTGGGCAGGTGGGCCCGGGTGTAAATAAAGCCCACCCAGCGGTAAACCTAGGATCCCGGATCTAAGCCCTCGGTGGTAAACCTGAGCCCCGGATGTAAACCCTTAGGCCTTAAACCAGGGGTCCGGTAGTAAACCCCTCTGCTATCAACGCTCTGGTCCTTTATCCTGTAGGACGGAAACCCGGATGGGAGACAGTAACCCTGGCGCCCTGCGCTGCACTCAAGGGTGGAGTAGCCACCCTCCAGGCCTGGACGGCCAGTGCCCTGGGGCCTCGGACCAAATGAGGCCCTCAGAGGACCGCTGACAGGGGGCCGCTCCTCAGAGACGCTTCAGACTGATGCCTGGCCCTCAGGCGACCTCGGCCCGGCGGTAGGCCCGCCCCAGGTGAGTGTGCGCGTCTCCCGCGGGTCTCGAGGCGCCATGGTGGGCGCAGCCGGGGGCGCGCTCTCCTCGGGTGTGGGCCTTCCTGCCTTGGCGGCCCTGAAGCGCAGCCCGCCGCCTCCCATCCGCCGGGCCCCGGCTCTGTGGCTGGGGTCTCTCTTCCCGCCCGCGGGCTCTGGACCGCGCGGTTAGAGGGCTGAGGCCGCCAGGGTCGAGGCCCGGCCCGCGCGCAGTGCCGGCCTGGGAAGGACAAGCCAGCAGGCGGCTTGGCCTGGAGGCCGCAGCTTTAGGGCGAGGCAGGAAACGTGGCGGTATGGTCGGGGAGATAGCGGGGAGAAGCGCGTTTGGCTGTGGGCCGCGGTCCTGCCGGGGGAGCTAAGACAGTCCGGGGACGTCTCGCTCGGCCTTGCCCGCCACACCTGCAGCTGGAGCGGTGTCCACACGGGCAGTGGGGCCGGCGAGGCCTCGCCCTGGTCCAGCCCCGGTGCTCTGCGGTCCCCGGCAGCCTGCAGCCCACGGCGCCCCGAGTGGCCCCAGGCGGAGCAGCGTCCTGGAAGCCCGGCGGGCCTGGTTGGGAAGCTTCGCGTAGTGTAGCCGCCTCCTGCCCTCGGCCCGGAGCTGAGTCTTTTCGGAGGTCCTGGAGGGTGTGAAGCCGGCTAGGTGGGAACTAAGCAAGCTAGGGACGCGGCTGTACTTCCTGCTGGACTGGAGCACTTCCCGAGCTGGGCAGGTGGGCCAGGGTGCACCCAAACCCTTCTCTCGGCACCCCGCCCCTTTTTGGAGGGCAGAGTCCCTCCTCCTGACTTTATTTCATCGTGAATTGTGGTGTGTTCCTATTTATCTAGGGAGGAGTGCTTAAGCAAGAGCATTTGTCAGATACCAGGTCGGGAAAAGACCATATTGACATGCTTGCTCATAAGTCAAGGGGTGCACTTGATACTGTTTTTCTGGGGTTATTGTCACCAAGCAGAGTGTGTGCAAAGTTGACTGACGCATTGTCCTAGTGCTGTTCAGGGCTTACAGGGAGCATGCCAACTTCACTTGTGGATGCATTAAAATATTTTTTTTCTGATTATAATATATTCATGGTAGTAAACTTAGGAGACAAAGTGCTTAAGAGCCACCGTCCGCAGGTGGCATCTGTGAATGTTTTGTTGTGTTTCTTCCTGTGCCTGTTTGTTATACTTGGGATGCAATTTAGGTGATGATTTCCCCCCCCCCCCCCCACCATTAACAGTTAATGATCGTGAACTAGTTCGTCTACCACTGCTGGTGCTCGTTCTCTCACCCCACAGCTCCAGGAGCAGGATTTAGGGGAGGCAGACTGATGTGTGCAGTCTCTCTTTCCTAAGCCAGATGTAAAAAAAGGTAGTGACACATGCGCCTCTTTGACAAATGTATGTTCGAGTGAAATGAATTACCTTGAGGTTCCATATCATCCAGCTCTAACATTTTTAACAGTGTCGTAAAATCCTCAGAATGTTGGCTGGGATAATTCTTTTGTGTGTGAAGCTGAAAAATGATAGATAATTCTTCACTTTATAGAACATAAAATTGCTGTATGTTTTAAAGATTCTCTTGTCTGAACCTTTTAATAGCACAATCTAGAAACAAATTGTATTTCTAGCTTAAAAGGTAGTAAGGAAGCTCCTTCCCTGAACCTGTAATTCTCAGTGCTGGTTTTTCTGGAAGGCAGATGGGTAGGGAGCTTTAGTGGATAGAAGGGTGCCTCCCCTTGGCTGGTCCTGGTGGGGCTTGAGATTCCAGAAGGGTGACCGTGAAGATTTCTGTACTTTAAGAGAGCGTTTCAGTATCATCCATACAGTCACTGGAAATACCAGGTTCTAGATGGTCATTTTATACAAGGCTGAGCTCCACCTTTAACCTGGGTGCGTGGTTAGGGGAGAATGACAGCGATTTTTGTGAAAAGTTAAGAACCAAAAGCTGTGTTGTGCCTGGGCTGTGATCCTTCTCTGTTTTATTTTCTAATAAATGGTATTCTTGCCTGTCACTTTTCTGTGTTTACTCTTAAGAAATCCAAAATACAGAGTATTCATAGGAAGTCCTCATTCATTTTATTACTGAATTTTAGATTCAAATTAAATTTTTACTATACAATAGTTATCTAGTAAAGATCATGCTGTTTTTATTGGCTATATTGTGATAATATCTAGTCTGTGAAGTTTATGAGAACTTCTGCTATACCGTCTGCTGGATAATGAGGTGGTATTGCACACATAGAAGGTTTCTCTATGAATGGCCGTTCTGACATTTGAAAAACTATACTGACGAATCACATCCCCTTAAGTACTGATATAGAAGTGATGCAGAATAGAAAACACTTATTTTATCCTTACAGCTTTCCTATCATTGTGCATAATTTAATAAGGATAAATAAATTAAATGAAGAAAATTCAGATTTTACTGAAAAAAATTTTGTTGACTATTTTAACAGTGTCGTAAAATCCTCCAAGAATGTTACCTTGAGGTTCCATATCATCCAGCTCTAACATTTTTAACAGTGTCGTAATCCTCAGAATGTTGGCTGGGATAATTCTTTTGTGTGTGAAGCTGAAAAATGATAGATAATTCTTCACTTTATAGAACATAAAATTGCTGTATGTTTTAAAGATTCTCTTGTCTGAACCTTTTAATAGCACAATCTAGAAACAAATTGTATTTCTAGCTTAAAAGGTAGTAAGGAAGCTCCTTCCCTGAACCTGTAATTCTCAGTGCTGGTTTTTCTGGAAGGCAGATGGGTAGGGAGCTTTAGTGGATAGAAGGGTGCCTCCCCTTGGCTGGTCCTGGTGGGGCTTGAGATTCCAGAAGGGTGACCGTGAAGATTTCTGTACTTTAAGAGAGCGTTTCAGTATCATCCATACAGTCACTGGAAATACCAGGTTCTAGATGGTCATTTTATACAAGGCTGAGCTCCACCTTTAACCTGGGTGCGTGGTTAGGGGAGAATGACAGCGATTTTTGTGAAAAGTTAAGAACCAAAAGCTGTGTTGTGCCTGGGCTGTGATCCTTCTCTGTTTTATTTTCTAATAAATGGTATTCTTGCCTGTCACTTTTCTGTGTTTACTCTTAAGAAATCCAAAATACAGAGTATTCATAGGAAGTCCTCATTCATTTTATTACTGAATTTTAGATTCAAATTAAATTTTTACTATACAATAGTTATCTAGTAAAGATCATGCTGTTTTTATTGGCTATATTGTGATAATATCTAGTCTGTGAAGTTTATGAGAACTTCTGCTATACCGTCTGCTGGATAATGAGGTGGTATTGCACACATAGAAGGTTTCTCTATGAATGGCCGTTCTGACATTTGAAAAACTATACTGACGAATCACATCCCCTTAAGTACTGATATAGAAGTGATGCAGAATAGAAAACACTTATTTTATCCTTACAGCTTTCCTATCATTGTGCATAATTTAATAAGGATAAATAAATTAAATGAAGAAAATTCAGATTTTACTGAAAAAAATTTTATTGACTATTTTATTGAGTAAATGACAAATTCCAGGATGGATGCTGGATATTATAAAGATGTAATTTCTTTCCATCTTAGTGGATAAGTCTTATCTAATTACAAGCAAAATCTAAATGAATTTCTTTTAGAATCTCATGAATTCAAAGTACACCTTAAAAGTATCTGGGTACAAATAGCTAAATAACTGTTCAGAGAAAAATGTAATATTATGCAAATAATTATCATAACACATTTTTTAAAATGTTTTATTTGTTTATTATTTGGCTGTGCCAGGTTTTAGTTGCAGCATGTGGGATCTAGTCTCCTCACAGGGATCAAACCTGGGCCCCCTGCATTGGGAGAGCAGACTCTTAGCCACTGGACCACCAGGGAAATACCTGTCATAATACATTTTTTTTTAAACTTCATGCCATGAGCTCTTAGTTATTTATTATTTTAATCCATCTTTATTCTTTGGCCTGTGTGGGCCTCCCATTGCAGTGGCCTCTCTCATTGCAGAGTACTGGCTCTGGGCACATGCGCTCAAGAGCACTGGCTCACAATTGGACACATCAGCCCAACTGTTCCTGGGCATGTGGGATCTTCCTGGGTCAGGGATAAAATCAGTGCCCCTTGCACTGCAAGGCGGACTCTTCACCCACTGGACCACCAGGGAAGCCCCAAAATATGTTTTAATATGCTGCATAACCCCCAATCAAGCCTCATACGTGTAAAAAACATGTCTTCTGAAATCTGTATATTATTCTATAAATGGCTTAATCTTCAGTTAAATACGTTAAAATACAATCATATGGGGTATTTTGTGTAAGACAAGGTACGTTTTTCAGGTATATGAGTAATTAACATTACTCATGAGGATGTGAGTTTCGCAACAAAGTATTTGAAATTACACTAAGTCTTCCCCAGGTATACTGAGTCAGTGAGTAAACTTCTGAGCCTTACCAAGTTTGGCAAACTGGTTACCAGCTTTGGGATGTGCATCAGGTTCAGGAGGATATGTTGTAATCGGGGACTCTGTGTAATCACTGTGGCCTTTAACCTTCTGGTTCCTCAGAACTGCTGCAGTGCAGTGGTGCCATGTAGGCACCATAAATTCTTTACCTATGCGCACACATTTCCTTATTTTGATACGTAAAGTGCTTGATACAGATTCCTAGAGCAAAACCTCAAATGTGTGATCCCAAGATAAGTGGAGTGTGTGTTCCATGTGCTGAGCTGTATTTATAGTACACGAGACTCCTTTGGGCTGAAGAAGCCACTAAAAGGGCATGGGCACTGATTCATTAGTCGGCTACCCAGGCAACCTGAAGACATGCCCAGCGCTGCTTCCTGTACTCCCAGACTGTACTCCCTGGGGATTAAGGCAAGAGATCTGACTCAGTAGGGGTAGTTCCTAGCTGAAACCAGTTGAGTCAAATTTGTTTTATTGTTGAAGGAAAGCAACACTGCATTAAAAGTATTGTAGAGGGTCTCACACATCCTAAAACAGTTTCTCATGTGATTTGTATGACATTGGGTAATGTAGGCTGCACTAACTATTAATTGACCTAAAGCAGGGGAAAAAGATTATATATATATTTTTTTACTGACCCACTGGGTCACCTAAATACCAACCATTTCTAAAAGTTGAATCTCTTCCAGCTGGGGTTTGAAGATACAGAGGTGAATAAGACTCACTACCTTTCAGGTGGCCCCAGCACCAGTCCAGTAAGGACTGGAGACTGCCGAGCACAGAGCTGAGACCCCCAGAGAGTGGTTAAGGACATGGAGGCAGGGACTGGGAAGGCTTCCACAGAGTACACACAGCTGGATGACTGTCAGGAAAGTCAGATGGCCCAGGGGGAAAGTGAGGGGTGGCATCCCAGCAAGGGCTCGGCTGTTCTGTGTGACTGGACCTTAGGTTCCTGATCTGAGAGGCTGCACATAACCCAGCCCTTCTCTCCCCTGCCCATCCCAGGTCACTTTGCTGCAGCTGCCCTGGCCTTCCACATTCCCTGAGCAGGACAGATGAATCCCTCCCTCCAGCTTTGCAGGGGCTTCCTTCTTACTGTGGGCTTCCCAACACATCCACATGGAACTCTCTCTCTCCTCAAAACCTGTTTTAAGGTTACAATCAGGTTCAGGAGGATATGTTGTAATCGGGGACTCTGTGTAATCACTGTGGCCTTTAACCTTCTGGTTCCTCAGAACTGCTGCAGTGCAGTGGTGCCATGTAGGCACCATAAATTCTTTACCTATCCATTTCCTTATTTTGATACGTAAAGTGCTTGATACAGATTCCTAGAGCAAAACCTCAAATGTGTGATCCCAAGATAAGTGGAGTGTGTGTTCCATGTGCTGAGCTGTATTTATAGTACACGAGACTCCTTTGGGCTGAAGAAGCCACTAAAAGGGCATGGGCACTGATTCATTAGTCGGCTACCCAGGCAACCTGAAGACATGCCCAGCGCTGCTTCCTGTACTCCCAGACTGTACTCCCTGGGGATTAAGGCAAGAGATCTGACTCAGTAGGGGTAGTTCCTAGCTGAAACCAGTTGAGTCAAATTTGTTTTATTGTTGAAGGAAAGCAACACTGCATTAAAAGTATTGTAGAGGGTCTCACACATCCTAAAACAGTTTCTCATGTGATTTGTATGACATTGGGTAATGTAGGCTGCACTAACTATTAATTGACCTAAAGCAGGGAAACAGATTATATATATATTTTTTTTACTGACCCACTGGGTCACCTAAATACCAACCATTTCTAAAAGTTGAATCTCTTCCAGCTGGGGTTTGAAGATACAGAGGTGAATAAGACTCACTACCTTTCAGGTGGCCCCAGCACCAGTCCAGTAAGGACTGGAGACTGCCGAGCACAGAGCTGAGACCCCCAGAGAGTGGTTAAGGACATGGAGGCAGGGACTGGGAAGGCTTCCACAGAGTACACACAGCTGGATGACTGTCAGGAAAGTCAGATGGCCCAGGGGGAAAGTGAGGGGTGGCATCCCAGCAAGGGCTCGGCTGTTCTGTGTGACTGGACCTTAGGTTCCTGATCTGAGAGGCTGCACATAACCCAGCCCTTCTCTCCCCTGCCCATCCCAGGTCACTTTGCTGCAGCTGCCCTGGCCTTCCACATTCCCTGAGCAGGACAGATGAATCCCTCCCTCCAGCTTTGCAGGGGCTTCCTTCTTACTGTGGGCTTCCCAACACATCCACATGGAACTCTCTCTCTCCCTCCTTCAAACCTCACCTGCTCTGTGAGGACACCCCAACACCCCTGCTTACAATCGCAGCTCTCTCTCCTTTTCTGACACACCACATCCATCTTTCTGACTCTACAGTTTGTTTTCCCAGAGGATTTTCTACCTTTTTCCTTCCTGTTAAAATTCACTTATTCAGGGCATCCCTGATGGTTCAGTGGTTAGGAATCTGCCCTGCAGTGCAGTGGATGAAGTTCAGTCCCTGGTCAGGGAACTAAGATTGGACGTGCTGCAGGGCAGCTAAGCCTGTGGGCCACAACGCCTGAGCCTGCTTGCCGCAGCTAGAGAATCTGTGCCAGAAGAAAACTCCTGCCTGATACAACCAAGACCCCGGACCACAGCAAGACCTGGTATGGCCAGATCAATAGATGAATAAATTAAAAGTAAAGTGATTTATTCATTCTGTTGCACATACTTGTTTTCACCCGCTACAGTGTTAGCACCTATTTTATGTGCTGGTGTATTCCAAAACATATAAATAGTATGGAGCACACAAGAGCTACACAAATACAGTAGTATTTGAAATGAATGAACAAAATATTAGGCCATCTTCTGAAGAGATAGAAAACCTGGTTTGAAAGTTGTTCAGTTTGAACTAAAAGGAAATCCCCATGCCTACTGTTGCCACAGCAGTGTTGCCATGGTTACTATCACTTTGACTACGAGCTGCATCCTCACTGGCCCCACTGAGAAGACACCTTCCCCACATGCTGGCAAGGGGACTTGGCTCTCACGTTCTCTTATTCACCCATTTCTCCGTGGATTTTGCCTGTTTAGCAGAAGCCAGGCGGCCAGAGTGATCCTAGTGACTAGGAAGCTTGTGACAGTTTTTCTCAGGCTGGGAGTCCAGACAGAGGGGTTCGGTGTGGGAAGGAGTGGACCACTGGGAGTGTCTTCCCCACAGGACTCTGTTTTATCTGGATAACTAAGTCTTTTATCTGGATGACGATCTGCTGCTTATCCTGCCAGGTGCTTTCCACCTTTTTTTTTTTTTCCTTCAGTTAAAACTTATATCAGCTTTTCAGGAATGAATAAATTATTGTTAGTATTTTAAAAATAAGAAACTGGAGCTGGAAGAGGTCAAGTAATAGTCCAAGGTTAATCATTTAAGTTGTTAGTGGTAAAATCAGATTTTGAATGCAGGCAATTTTATTGCAGGGTCCATGCTGACTGTGCCAGGTACTTGCATCCATTTCTATTTGTTTCTGAAGGAAAAAGGGAAGTTTCCACTTTGTGTCTCCTACTCAGGCTAGAAGGCACTTTGATGTTCTTGACTGAATAATGCCATATAGATCCAGCCAGCTCTAGGCAAAGTTTATTTTACAACCATTTGGTTGTCGCTGGGCTTCCACATGTGTTAGTGTTGGGCTCAGCTGTAAGATGCAGTATTGATAGGGAGCATAGACTATTATAGATCTACGTGTTTGTTTATAAATGTTCAGTAGAGCATTGACACAGTAGGTCAGTGGGTAAAACACTGACTAATTTTTAGCACATGATAGCATTTGACTTACAGTTATGCATTCAGAAAACCGAAACCCAAGAAATTAGTTCTCGTATCATATCACATATATAAAAGTCAATTCCAGGTTGATTAAAGTCTTAAACGTGAAAAGACAAAAATGTAAAATTTTAGAAGAAAGAGAATACCAGCAGTCATGAGATTTGGGAAGGATTTTTAAATAAGGCCCGAAAACACTCACATAACAAAAGATTGTTATGTTTGACTATACTAGCAAGTTCTGCTTTTACCATAAGAAAAACTAAAAGATAAGCCATAATTTAGAAGAAATATTTGAAACACGAGAAATCAAATGTTTAGAATCCAGAATATAAATGTACATATATTATATACATATATATTTCCATGTGTGTGTATATAGTGGATTGCCTGAGCAGAACCAGGCGGCCAGAGTGATCCTAGTGACTAGGAAGCTTGTGACAGTTTTTCTCAGGCTGGGAGTCCAGACAGAGGGGTTCGGTGTGGGAAGGAGTGGACCACTGGGAGTGTCTTCCCCACAGGACTCTGTTTTATCTGGATAACTAAGTCTTTTATCTGGATGACGATCTGCTGCTTATCCTGCCAGGTGCTTTCCACCTTTTTTTTTTTCCTTCAGTTAAAACTTATATCAGCTTTTCAGGAATGAATAAATTATTGTTAGTATTTTAAAATAAGAAACTGGAGCTGGAAGAGGTCAAGTAATAGTCCAAGGTTAATCATTTAAGTTGTTAGTGGTAAAATCAGATTTTGAATGCAGGCAATTTTATTGCAGGGTCCATGCTGACTGTGCCAGGTACTTGCATCCATTTCTATTTGTTTCTGAAGGAAAAAGGGAAGTTTCCACTTTGTGTCTCCTACTCAGGCTAGAAGGCACTTTGATGTTCTTGACTGAATAATGCCATATAGATCCAGCCAGCTCTAGGCAAAGTTTATTTTACAACCATTTGGTTGTCGCTGGGCTTCCACATGTGTTAGTGTTGGGCTCAGCTGTAAGATGCAGTATTGATAGGGAGCATAGACTATTATAGATCTACGTGTTTGTTTATAAATGTTCAGTAGAGCATTGACACAGTAGGTCAGTGGGTAAAACACTGACTAATTTTTAGCACATGATAGCATTTGACTTACAGTTATGCATTCAGAAAACCGAAACCCAAGAAATTAGTTCTCGTATCATATCACATATATAAAAGTCAATTCCAGGTTGATTAAAGTCTTAAACGTGAAAAGACAAAAATGTAAAATTTTAGAAGAAAGAGAATACCAGCAGTCATGAGATTTGGGAAGGATTTTTAAATAAGGCCCGAAAACACTCACATAACAAAAGATTGTTATGTTTGACTATACTGGGAAGTTCTGCTTTTACCATAAGAAAAACTAAAAGATAAGCCATAATTTAGAAGAAATATTTGAAACACGAGAAATCAAATGTTTAGAATCCAGAATATAAATGTACATATATTATATACATATATATTTCCATGTGTGTGTATATACGTATGTATAAGAAAATGGCCAAAAGGGGAGAAAGTGTGTAAAAGACATCATAAGGCTTTGCAAAGAAGACTTCGTTAGGGCCTCTGTGGACTCATGCTCACGACTTAAATAGTTATCAATGCCCAAAGAGATACAAAAACTATCTTAGGGGTGTAGGGACTGGAGAGCAGTTGAATGCAAGGCAAGTGATAGACACTGAACACATTTCCATTTTTCTCCTAGTTTTTGCATTTATGAAAGCTTCTGTTGAGGCAGTAGGTGCCCTGCATGAGTAACATTCTGATTAAAAAACTCACCATCTCCAGGAGGGGAATAAAAGAGGGGCATCTGATTCTGGGTATAAATGCAGCCCAAGGCTGAGCAATGGATCCCCATGCTTGGGGCAGACTTAACAGCAGCTGCATCACAGACTTGCAGAGCTGAAGTAAAATCTGGTTGTTTCATGCAGCAATGGGATGATGTGCTTTACACTGACTCTAGTCAAGTTACTTGCTTGCTGTAATAAAATAGGAACATTCCCCACTCTCTGAGCAGTGAAAGAAAATCCAGAATCACCACAGTATGGTGAATATAATCCAGAATTGCTTGACCTATGAAGAGCCAGGAAGATGGGAAAACCCTTTTCTGCCATCTCAAGGGAAAAAACAGTCGATGCCAGCCCTGAGACAGTCCGGGTTAGATTTATCAGACAAGACCTTTAAAGTAGTATTAAAACTATGACTGATGTGTTTAAGGAAAACATACTCACGTCAAACAAAACCACAGGAAATGCCATAGAGAAATAGAAGATGCAGAAGTGACTGAATGGAAAATCTAGAACTGATAAGTACAATATGCAAAGCAAGTTCACTAGAAGAACTCAGTTGCAAATTTGGAAGGGCCGAAAACACTCACATAACAAAAGATTGTTATGTTTGACTATACTGGAAGTTCTGCTTTACCATAAGAAAAACTAAAAGATAAGCCATAATTTAGAAGAAATATTTGAAACACGAGAAATCAAATGTTTAGAATCCAGAATATAAATGTACATATATTATATACATATATATTTCCATGTGTGTGTATATACGTATGTATAAGAAAATGGCCAAAAGGGGAGAAAGTGTGTAAAAGACATCATAAGGCTTTGCAAAGAAGACTTCGTTAGGGCCTCTGTGGACTCATGCTCACGACTTAAATAGTTATCAATGCCCAAAGAGATACAAAAACTATCTTAGGGGTGTAGGGACTGGAGAGCAGTTGAATGCAAGGCAAGTGATAGACACTGAACACATTTCCATTTTTCTCCTAGTTTTTGCATTTATGAAAGCTTCTGTTGAGGCAGTAGGTGCCCTGCATGAGTAACATTCTGATTAAAAAACTCACCATCTCCAGGAGGGGAATAAAAGAGGGGCATCTGATTCTGGGTATAAATGCAGCCCAAGGCTGAGCAATGGATCCCCATGCTTGGGGCAGACTTAACAGCAGCTGCATCACAGACTTGCAGAGCTGAAGTAAAATCTGGTTGTTTCATGCAGCAATGGGATGATGTGCTTTACACTGACTCTAGTCAAGTTACTTGCTTGCTGTAATAAAATAGGAACATTCCCCACTCTCTGAGCAGTGAAAGAAAATCCAGAATCACCACAGTATGGTGAATATAATCCAGAATTGCTTGACCTATGAAGAGCCAGGAAGATGGGAAAACCCTTTTCTGCCATCTCAAGGGAAAAAACAGTCGATGCCAGCCCTGAGACAGTCCGGGTTAGATTTATCAGACAAGACCTTTAAAGTAGTATTAAAACTATGACTGATGTGTTTAAGGAAAACATACTCACGTCAAACAAAACCACAGGAAATGCCATAGAGAAATAGAAGATGCAGAAGTGACTGAATGGAAAATCTAGAACTGATAAGTACAATATGCAAAGCAAGTTCACTAGAAGAACTCAGTTGCAAATTAGAGATGATAGAAAAGGTCTGTAAACTTGAAGACAGAACAGTATAAAGTATAAAATCTGAAAAAGTGAGGTGAAAAAGTGGGTGGAGTCATAGACAAAAAGCAGAGGGAGCAGCAGATAAAATGATAGTCTTACTCTGAACACATCAGTGCTTACATTAAATGTTGATGGAACATCAGAGAGTATCAGGATGGATACTAGAAGGAGAACCAGCTGTCTGTGTCTGTACAAGATGATTGGCTTTACCTTGAAATGTGTCCAAGTAAATGGATGGAACCAACATGCTGTGTGAACAGGAGCATCAGAGAATTGGAGTTACTGTATTAGCAGCAAATACCTACAGTTTCAAGACTAAAATTGTTATCAAAGTTAAGAGAATTCCAAATTGATAAAGTGTCAATTCATTAGGAAGTCATTAATAAACATAAATTTGTATGAATGGAGTAAGGGAGCCTCAAAATATTGACACATAGCAAAGTATCAGTAGTTTGAAAGGGAGAGGTAGAAAATTTCACAAACATAATCTTCTTTTAGCAATTAATGGAACAATCAGACAAAAATTAAGAGTCTCTAACTCTGATACCTTGAGCTCGTTGATGATAGAACACTGAGCCCCCAAACTACAGAGTGTACTTTCTTTCTTTTTTTTTTTTTAAAGATTTATTTATTTATTTATTTTCGGCGGGGTCGGGTTGGGGAGGGAGAGAGGGGAGCAGGCGGGCCACTTCTATTGGTCTTTCGTTTCTCTCTGTTCATCCGTCTTTTGTGGGCCTCCCATCGTGGTGGCGTCTGTCATTGCAGAGCACTGGCTCTGAGCGCATGCGCCCAGAGCTCGGGTGGCCTTTGCATCAGGAAACTCGATGCCCTGAGACAGTCCGGGTTAGATTTATCAGACAAGACCTTTAAAGTAGTATTAAAACTATGACTGATGTGTTTAAGGAAAACATACTCACGTCAAACAAAACCACAGGAAATGCCATAGAGAAATAGAAGATGCAGAAGTGACTGAATGGAAAATCTAGAACTGATAAGTACAATATGCAAAGCAAGTTCACTAGAAGAACTCAGTTGCAAATTAGAGATGATAGAAAAGGTCTGTAAACTTGAAGACAGAACAGTATAAAGTATAAAATCTGAAAAAGTGAGGTGAAAAAGTGGGTGGAGTCATAGACAAAAAGCAGAGGGAGCAGCAGATAAAATGATAGTCTTACTCTGAACACATCAGTGCTTACATTAAATGTTGATGGAACATCAGAGAGTATCAGGATGGATACTAGAAGGAGAACCAGCTGTCTGTGTCTGTACAAGATGATTGGCTTTACCTTGAAATGTGTCCAAGTAAATGGATGGAACCAACATGCTGTGTGAACAGGAGCATCAGAGAATTGGAGTTACTGTATTAGCAGCAAATACCTACAGTTTCAAGACTAAAATTGTTATCAAAGTTAAGAGAATTCCAAATTGATAAAGTGTCAATTCATTAGGAAGTCATTAATAAACATAAATTTGTATGAATGGAGTAAGGGAGCCTCAAAATATTGACACATAGCAAAGTATCAGTAGTTTGAAAGGGAGAGGTAGAAAATTTCACAAACATAATCTTCTTTTAGCAATTAATGGAACAATCAGACAAAAATTAAGAGTCTCTAACTCTGATACCTTGAGCTCGTTGATGATAGAACACTGAGCCCCCAAACTACAGAGTGTACTTTCTTTCTTTTTTTTTTTTTAAAGATTTATTTATTTATTTATTTTTGGGCGGGGGTCGGGTTGGGGAGGGAGAGAGGGGAGCAGGCGGGCCACTTCTATTGGTCTTTCGTTTCTCTCTGTTCATCCGTCTTTGTTCTTTGGCTCCTGTGGGCCTCCCATCGTGGTGGCGTCTGTCATTGCAGAGCACTGGCTCTGAGCGCATGCGCTCCAGAGCTCCGGCTCGGTAATTGGACACATCAGTCCAGCCGCTCCGCGGCACGTGGGATCTTCCCAGGCCAGGGCTCGAACCGGCGCCCCTTGCACTGCAAGGCGGTGTCCTTACCCACTGGACCACCAGGGGAAGCCCTGCACTTTCTTTTAAAGTGCATGTGGTTTGTTTGTCAAGGTGAACTTTCTACATTGGGCCATACAAGCCTCAATAAATTTGAAAGGCTTGAAAGCATGCACAGTTTGGTCTGATCACAATAGAATTAACGTAGGAATCAATAATAAGCTATCCTGAAAACTTCAAAATCTTTAGATGACATCACACCTCTAAATAATTCATAAGCCAAAGCGAAAAAATCACAAAGGAAGTTAGAAAATAATGGATGGTAAGAAACATAAAAGGCACCTGTATTTTGGGGATGCATGCAGTGTTTATAGGCAAGTTTACAGCTTTAAATGTTCAAGGAAAGAAAAAGTTCTAAGTAATGGCCCCTGAATTCCATCTTAAGGAGACAGGAGAAGAAGAGTATATGAGAATACCACTGATCACCAGAGAAATGTGGATTCAGAGCCCAAGTGGGCCACCACTGCACCGTCCCTAGAGTGGGTAAACTTTAGAACACTGAGCCATACCTGCTAGTCGAGAAACTGGAGTTCATCCCCTCCTGGTGCAAATGTACAGTGTGTGCAGTCACTTTGGAAAATTGCTTGGCAGTTTCTTTAAAGGTCAAATGTCTATCTTTATGTGGAGAAATTAAAACTCATGCACTCCTGGTGGAAATGAAAAATGCTGTAGCTGCATTTAGGAAACTGCCCATTTCAAAATGTTAAACATGAGGTAGTGTTATCCTCAGAATAATTGAAATAAAAATTATCGTTGTGCTAATTATCAATTGTGACATAAGAAAATTTACTGTGCTAATTATAAAGAAAACAATTTAAATGTAGAAAACATGAGTAAAATGATAAAGCTAAATTTATCATAATTATAATACTTGTATTTGTGTCAAATCACAGGTTTGATGAGAAAGCAATATGTGATCTATCATTGACATAAAAATATTCAGAAATGTTGAAAGTTACAGTATGGGATCAGATGCAGAGACATCAGACAAAAATAAATCATATTAACAAAAAAGCAAATTTAAAGGGAAATGCAGTTTAATTCAAAAGAATAATAAGAGACAAAGAAAATACTGGATAAACAAATTAGAAGATGCATTGCTTGTGCATGATAAAGCCTAAAAATTCAGAAAGCACAATTGACAAAATTATAGGGAAAATAGATTTTATTCAGAAATTTAACATATTCATAGGGAAATTTTCAACTCAGGTATATAAAAAAAGTACAAAAGATAATTAATCTAATATACAGAAGTTTCATGTGGGCAAATGTATATATATATGCATACATATGTATATTCTCTATATAATTTTACATATAAAAATAGAAATTCCCACTTCTGCTGCCCATATGGAATGCTTACAAAAAAAGATTATGTAGCAGGCTACTCTGAGTATCTTAATACATTTACAGAAAAAAAAAAATAGCTGAACAGTCTTAAGTTTACTAAAAATACAATCAAGTTAGACCTAATTAACAAAATAAGCTTAACAAAATTCATTTCAAAAAACCTAAAGTAATGCTACCAAAACAGCTCTTGGATGAAAAAGGAAATGATAAGAACAATTCTGGAAACTGGATGACAAAGCATGATGTACTGGAACGCGAGGGGCTGCACCAGAGCAGTGTTGGAGGGTAAGTTACACATGCCGCCAGAGACACAAGGGAGCCTGGGAGCAAGCTGGACCTTCACCTTGAAGAGGGAGGGCAATAAGCATCAGAGCAGACTCAAGAAAGAAGGAGAATCATGAGGACAGAAATTAATAAGATAGAGAACCGTAATGAAAGCTGAATCTTTAAAGGGTTAATAATTAAATCTTCAATAAGACTGATGAGAAACAGAGGGAAAATTTAGTCAAGAAGACAAAAAAATTTCAAAAATGTCCATATCAGAGGATCTTCACATGTTTTATAATCAAAAGCTTACAGGAACAAAACAGCCCCAGGATAATCTCCATAGATGAAGAAAATAAGTTTACATCTAATACTTAAACATCTTCAGAAAACTGTGGAATGTTCTTAAGTCAGTTGATATTTATTGAGTGACTGCTAAGGTCTGCACAGTATGCACTGAAATATAACTTGGAATTCCCTTCATTTTCATGTCATGTCTGTATTCATGTAGAGACATTGCTTCATAGGGAAGATAGTGTACCCGTAGTATAACCATTATGTAAACAGCTTTGGATTGGCCCAGTGTATGACTGCCTCTCTCAGATCAGAAGCTTCTGTCATTCCTACACATAATAACTTCACCTTTTCCTATTTGCAAATATCAGCATATACACTGAATGTTATAATCCTAGAATCAAGACCAAAGTTATCAAGTAAAGTATAAAACTGCAGACTTTAGATTTCAGAGGGTGGATAATCTGTGTGGTTGGTTTGTAAGTTGACCTTTTCTTTCCTTGAGAAGGACACTGGAGACATTCCTAGACTGGTTCTTCACATTTCCTCAGTTCAGAAGTGGCTCAAATCTAATTTTTTTGCAGGTGCTAAATAAAATCAAGGCAAAGTTAAACAGATGGTCACACCTCCCTCCTCTCCTCTGAGTATCTTAATACATTTACAGAAAAAAAAAAATAGCTGAACAGTCTTAAGTTTACTAAAAATACAATCAAGTTAGACCTAATTAACAAAATAAGCTTAACAAAATTCATTTCAAAAAACCTAAAGTAATGCTACCAAAACAGCTCTTGGATGAAAAAGGAAATGATAAGAACAATTCTGGAAACTGGATGACAAAGCATGATGTACTGGAACGCGAGGGGCTGCACCAGAGCAGTGTTGGAGGGTAAGTTACACATGCCGCCAGAGACACAAGGGAGCCTGGGAGCAAGCTGGACCTTCACCTTGAAGAGGGAGGGCAATAAGCATCAGAGCAGACTCAAGAAAGAAGGAGAATCATGAGGACAGAAATTAATAAGATAGAGAACCGTAATGAAAGCTGAATCTTTAAAGGGTTAATAATTAAATCTTCAATAAGACTGATGAGAAACAGAGGGAAAATTTAGTCAAGAATGCAAAAATATTTCAAAAATGTCCATATCAGAGTATCTTCACATGTTTTATAATCAAAAGCTTACAGGAACAAAACAGCCCCAGGATAATCTCCATAGATGAAGAAAATAAGTTTACATCTAATACTTAAACATCTTCAGAAAACTGTGGAATGTTCTTAAGTCAGTTGATATTTATTGAGTGACTGCTAAGGTCTGCACAGTATGCACTGAAATATAACTTGGAATTCCCTTCATTTTCATGTCATGTCTGTATTCATGTAGAGACATTGCTTCATAGGGAAGATAGTGTACCCGTAGTATAACCATTATGTAAACAGCTTTGGATTGGCCCAGTGTATGACTGCCTCTCTCAGATCAGAAGCTTCTGTCATTCCTACACATAATAACTTCACCTTTTTCCTATTTGCAAATATCAGCATATACACTGAATGTTATAATCCTAGAATCAAGACCAAAGTTATCAAGTAAAGTATAAAACTGCAGACTTTAGATTTCAGAGGGTGGATAATCTGTGTGGTTGGTTTGTAAGTTGACCTTTTCTTTCCTTGAGAAGGACACTGGAGACATTCCTAGACTGGTTCTTCACATTTCCTCAGTTCAGAAGTGGCTCAAATCTAATTTTTTTGCAGGTGCTAAATAAAATCAAGGCAAAGTTAAACAGATGGTCACACCTCCCTCTTCTCCTCTCAGTTAGTCAGCCTGATTAAAATGGTCATTCTTCCAAAACTTGTATGTCTTATGCAAATGCATCAAATATTTCCACAAACCATATGTGCAGTATCCTAACTTAAGCATGAGTAGATCTTTGTGAAAAGTTGTTACTGGAATAATGCATGCTCAGAAAATTCTCAAAGGAATTCTTATGAGGTATTTTTACCTGATACACACCTACAAAAGGTACAAACTTTAAATCAAAGAATTAAAAATACTGTCATTGTAATTTAAATATTAACAATGAGTACCCCTAGAGGAATTCACTGTGCACTTGACAAAGATTAAGTCTTGGGCTTCCCTGGTGGTCCAGTGGGTAGGGACACCGCCTTGCAGTGCAAGGGGCGCTGGTTCGAGCCCTGGCCTGGGAAGATCCCACGTGCCGCGGAGTGGCTGGACTGATGTGTCCAATTACCGAGCCGGAGCTCTGGAGCGCATGTGCCCAGAGCCGGCGCTCTGTGACAACAGAGGCCACCGCGATGGGAGGCCCACAAGAGCCAAAGAACAAAGACGGATGAAAATAGAGAAATGAAAGACCAATAGAAGTGGCCTTCCCACCCCTCCCTCCCCAACCCGCCCCCCGCCCAAAATAAATAAATAAATGTTTTAGAAAAAATTAAGTCTTATGTCTTGTATAACAAAATGGCATTTTATCATTAAATAAAAGCTTAAAAGTCTTAATATGTTGAAAATGGGTTTCCTAGGTGACTCAGTGAAGAATCAACCTGCAGTGCAGGAGAGCAGATGTGGGTTCAGTCCCTTGGTCGGGAAGATCCCCTGGAGGAGGTCATAGTAACGTACTCCAGTATTCCTGCCTGAAGAATGCTATGGACAGAGGAACCTGGTGGGCTACAGTGCATGGGATTACAAAGAGTTGGACACGACTGAAGTGACTGAGCACAGCACAGCACAAACTGAAAATAATTCTTTTTCTTTCTTTCTTTCTTTTTTTAAAATTTTGGCCTCTTTAATTGGTTTTATTTATTTTCATCCATTTTTTATTCTTTGGCCTGTGTGGGCCTCCCATTGCAGTGGAAGGCAAAGTTAAACAGATGGTCACACCTCCCTCTTCTCCTCTCAGTTAGTCAGCCTGATTAAAATGGTCATTCTTCCAAAACTTGTATGTCTTATGCAAATGCATCAAATATTTCCACAAACCATATGTGCAGTATCCTAACTTAAGCATGAGTAGATCTTTGTGAAAAGTTGTTACTGGAATAATGCATGCTCAGAAAATTCTCAAAGGAATTCTTATGAGGTATTTTTACCTGATACACACCTACAAAAGGTACAAACTTTAAATCAAAGAATTAAAAATACTGTCATTGTAATTTAAATATTAACAATGAGTACCCCTAAAGGAATTCACTGTGCACTTGACAAAGATTAAGTCTTGGCCTTCCCTGGTGGTCCAGTGGGTAGAGACACCGCCTTGCAGTGCAAGGCGCTGGTTCGAGCCCTGGCCTGGGAAGATCCCACGTGCTGGAGTGGCTGGACTGATGTGTCCAATTACCGAGCCGGAGCTCTGAGCGCATGTGCCCAGAGCCGGCCCCTGTGACAACAGAGGCCACTGCGATGGGAGGCCCACAAGAGCCAAAGAACAAAGACGGATGAAAATAGAGAAATGAAAGACCAATAGAAGTGGCCTTCCCACCCTCCCTCCCCAACCCGCCCCCCCCAAAATAAATAAATAAATGTTTTAGAAAAAATTAAGTCTTATGTCTTGTATAACAAAATGGCATTTTATCATTAAATAAAAGCTTAAAAGTCTTAATATGTTGAAAATGGGTTTCCTAGGTGACTCAGTGAAGAATCAACCTGCAGTGCAGGAGAGCAGATGTGGGTTCAGTCCCTTGGTCGGGAAGATCCCCTGGAGGAGGTCATAGTAACGTACTCCAGTATTCCTGCCTGAAGAATGCTATGGACAGAGGAACCTGGTGGGCTACAGTGCATGGGATTACAAAGAGTTGGACACGACTGAAGTGACTGAGCACAGCACAGCACAAACTGAAAATAATTCTTTTTCTTTCTTTCTTTCTTTTTTTAAAATTTTGGCCTCTTTAATTGGTTTTATTTATTTTCATCCATTTTTTATTCTTTGGCCTGTGTGGGCCTCCCATTGCAGTGGCCTCTCTCGTTGTAGAACACCTGCTCTGGGCACATGCATTCCAGAGCACTGGCTCATAATTGGACACACCAGTCCAGCCACTCCATGGCACGTGGGGTCTTCCTGGGCCAGAGATCAAACTGGTGCCCCTTGCACTGCAAGGTGAACTCTTTACCCTCTAGACCACCGAGGAAGCCCTAAAGAAATAATTCTTTTTCTTTTACAATTTAATTTGAATTAAAAGCAGGTCTACAGTTTGGTTTCAGTTTTTCAGTTTTAGTGTGGCTGTCATCTACTTGAAATGAGTTGAGTTGACCAGTTATCTGGGTTTGTATAGTAGCAGTTATAAAGGTTTAAGGGAGAACCAGTTTTCCTACTTCTTCCCAGCACAATTGCATGTACACACAATGTATCTGGGAGCCATGTACCTGTGTGATTCTTATACAGCTTGACAAGTGGTGTCAAGGATGTTTTACAACTTGAAGAATTCACAACTTGACAACTGATGTCTTCAGATTAGCCTATTTAGTATGCTATATAATTTTAAGTCTAAAGAGCTTTGGGACAAACACCAAGAGCTTGTGATATGTTCCAATTCGGCATGTAAATTCATTCAGTACCTGTGAACATAATTTGAATTAGTATTGTTTAAAAAGTCCACTGTTAAATATATTTGGAACTACTTTAAAGTAGTTTTGGGCTACAAAACAAGTATTAATTGAATGAATGAATAAATAAGAGAGTTTCTGCTTAGGACCTTCAAACAGGCTGGTGGAAGGAGCCAGGCTGTGGTTTCAGGCTACCAAAGGAGCCCTGGGTTCATCCATTCTGGATACTTCCTTGAGCACTTGGGGTCTCAGGTTCCATTCCAGCTCTGGGGATAAGGAGATCTCATTCTAGGGTGAGTCTGAGGATTGTCCCAGACACCAGCATGTGTGAGGACCCTCTCCTTCCACATACTTCAGTAGCTCAGCCAATTTCTTGTCTGTCAAAATACTGATAAAATGCCTTGACAACCGGCCATTTGTGGAACTTTTACTCTGTATGTGGAAGGTTTGAAAACAGTACCCATTTCTTGAGGGGAAATGCTGTCACTGATTTCACTAATTTAGAATTCTGGATACTTTTTCAAAGTGTCAGTTAAAATGCCCACATTTAGGAAATTCTTAAGTGAGATCTATGCTGTATGGGGGATTCTTGATTATCAGGTTAATTAGGACTGTCAAATTTGCTGTTAATTAGTCTGAAATTAGATTACCAATGAATCCCCCAGGCATAGCAAATGTTTAGTTATTCATACAAACACAGGTCGCAGACTCAGTCCCCTCCCCCACCTTGGCATATATCCCTTATTCAATGAAATTATATGTATGCTCCTACTTTCAGAATCAAAGCTAATTACTGGCTGTTCTTGATTTAAAATGCGTGATTTTAAAACAAGCCTACATTTAATCAAATCATTATTTTTATTAAAGTAATTTAAAAAATAAAAAATTAATGTTTTGCAAAATATGCTATTAATATCAATATATTGATAATGTTACATCATGTCCCCACTTATATTAACTAATCGAGTAGTCCAGATTTAGTACCACTGTGATTACTTTCCAACAAGTCCACAAAAAGCAAATTTTAAGCCCTATGAGAGTCAGTATGGAAGTAGACAGCAGAAACTGAGCTTTCTAATGCACTCATTCTGTTCTTTTCACTCCTAAGTAAGGCTCTGCAGCATGATTTCAATTGAGTAGACTAGCACCTGAATAGGAGAAAATTCTTCTGGTGTTTATACGCCATAGTATAGCTCTTATATCAGTTAAAGTCTGTGCGGTTACTTCTGATTTAAAGATGATGATTGTTTCTCCTGCTGGAGCTGAGGCTGATGCTCATACTGTGTGCAGACTTTTACCCTGTGACTGCAGCATTAGCATGTTTTTTCCTTTAGTCATATCTGGAGATGGAACACTCTAAGACAGATGGGGGTGCTATACTATACCAACAATTCATAAAGGAATACACAGATTCTTACAGTCATGGAGGCTGGAAGTTGAGACTAGAGGCCAGTGTGTAGGGTTCTGGGGAGAGTTCTTCATAGCTCAGCCAATTTCTTGTCTGTCAAAATACTGATAAAATGCCTTGACAACCGGCCATTTGTGGAACTTTTACTCTGTATGTGGAAGGTTTGAAAACAGTACCCATTTCTTGAGGGGAAATGCTGTCACTGATTTCACTAATTTAGAATTCTGGATACTTTTTCAAAGTGTCAGTTAAAATGCCCACATTTAGGAAATTCTTAAGTGAGATCTATGCTGTATGGGGGATTCTTGATTATCAGGTTAATTAGGACTGTCAAATTTGCTGTTAATTAGTCTGAAATTAGATTACCAATGAATCCCCCAGGCATAGCAAATGTTTAGTTATTCATACAAACACAGGTCGCAGACTCAGTCCCCTCCCACACCTTGGCATATATCCCTTATTCAATGAAATTATATGTATGCTCCTACTTTCAGAATCAAAGCTAATTACTGGCTGTTCTTGATTTAAAATGCGTGATTTTAAAACAAGCCTACATTTAATCAAATCATTATTTTTATTAAAGTAATTTAAAAAATAAAAAATTAATGTTTTGCAAAATATGCTATTAATATCAATATATTGATAATGTTACATCATGTCCCCACTTATATTAACTAATCGAGTAGTCCAGATTTAGTACCACTGTGATTACTTTCCAACAAGTCCACAAAAAGCAAATTTTAAGCCCTATGAGAGTCAGTATGGAAGTAGACAGCAGAAACTGAGCTTTCTAATGCACTCATTCTGTTCTTTTCACTCCTAAGTAAGGCTCTGCAGCATGATTTCAATTGAGTAGACTAGCACCTGAATAGGAGAAAATTCTTCTGGTGTTTATACGCCATAGTATAGCTCTTATATCAGTTAAAGTCTGTGCGGTTACTTCTGATTTAAAGATGATGATTGTTTCTCCTGCTGGAGCTGAGGCTGATGCTCATACTGTGTGCAGACTTTTACCCTGTGACTGCAGCATTAGCATGTTTTTTCCTTTAGTCATATCTGGAGATGGAACACTCTAAGACAGATGGGGGTGCTATACTATACCAACAATTCATAAAGGAATACACAGATTCTTACAGTCATGGAGGCTGGAAGTTGAGACTAGAGGCCAGTGTGTAGGGTTCTGGGGAGAGTTCTTCATAGTGCAGACATCAGCTTCTCCTTTCCTCTCCCCATGGCCCAGGGCAGAGAGGAGATGCAAACTCTCTTGGGACTCTTATAGAGACATTCATTCCATTTAGGAATGCTCCACTTTCACAACTACATCTAATGGCCCCCAAAGGCCCCATCTCTTAATACCATCACACAGAGGGGGCAGGGTTTTGACATACAAATTTGGGGGAGGGCAGACACAAACATTCAGTCCGTAATAAATGTCTTTCAAGCCACTGTGGCTGTATATTCAGTTACACCATCAAGCCATTGTCCCTTTACATGACTCACAGTAGAGAACAAATTTTGAAAAGTGGAATTGTGTGCTCTACAGGCATACCAGACCCATTAGTGGGCTGAAAGAGAAAGCTAGAATAGGTGTGGAATGAAAACATCCAGTCCTGCTGTGGTGGCACAGTGAATACCGAGGGAATGAGTGTTTCTGGGCACAAAGTATCCAGGTTGGAGATTTTGTTTCTGTATGGTGCCGGAAGGGCATGAGGGCTGTGCAGCAGTGCAGTGCGTGCTGTTGCTGACCTCCAGACACAACGAGGGAGGACTCTGACAGCACGTGCTTATGAGCTGATCTCATGTTCTGTTTAGGTTTTCTCTGATCTACCCAAGGCTCACAGACTGAAAATTCCTTTCTTACTGAGAGACCAGAGTTTCTCTCCTTAGCATGTGACGGACAGTTCTGCATCAACAGGTTCCATCATAACCACTCTCAGAGTGTTAGGTTGTGTCGGTCCCTTCTAACTGGCAGGCTGCCTCGTCCCACCACACCCCTGTCAGGTTTCCAGATGATTGCCGCCATTCTCTGAGTAGGACCCAGGCTCTGAGACTTGGACGTTCTAAAAATCTGCTTTCCTGCTGAGTCACAACACCTGGCTGCCCTCTCTGTCCGGTCCTCCAGTCTCTGCCTTTTGTTTTCTGAGAGACATGGGCCCAGGCTTATGTTGGGATGTGGGTCAACTCGTCAGCCCGGCACAGTGTCTAGTGTCTGTGCAGCTGACACGTGCATCGTTTAGAAACCCCTGGGTGTGTAAAACGGGAACATGTCCACTTAGCGGTTCAAGTTGGCACGTCTCCATCTTGTGACATTTCCTCTGCTTCCTGGAATAGAATGCACCCCTCTTCCAGAGCCTCCTGTAGAATATGTGACTTGCATTTGTGGAGTCAACCTGGGGCTTTCTCAAGTCTGCCTTGGAGACCATGTGATAACATGATTCACATATTTTGTAAGCTAGGAGCTTGGGATGAGGAGAGGTATTAGTAATGTCTGTTCGTGCTCTGGATCACATGGCCGAAGCGAGGAGATGACTCCTCTCACCCCTAGAATGTTGAATATAGCAGCATACTAGTGTTAGATAGTAAGAACAGTTCAGAGCAGACTTTGGCTGAACTGGGATGAACATTTGTTGGAAGTTAACCTTGAAACAGCAGATCCCGTGAAGGGATTCCTCTTTCCGAGTGTACTTTCTGTCCTGGCCGGATCACATGATACCACGTTGTTATCCAGTCGCTGTCATGTCCAACTCCTTGTGACCCTGTGGACTGAAGATATCAAGATACTCTGGTCTCTTTTTTTCTCTTAATGACAAAAATGATAAATTGGTTTGGGGTATGAGTCAATTTTAATTATTATTGCAGCCCGCCTTTTCGTTTTTGCTTTAAAATTTATTACATAAATGCTTAGAAGCCTGAATTCCAGATGAAATGCTGGAGTCTCTTCTGTTCCTGACTGTGAGTACTAGTCTCCTCTTCATTTGTCCTGATGAGGTTGCAGTGGGATTTTAGCCTGCCTCTGCATCACAGCACTCACTCAGAGTGTTAGGTTGTGTCGGTCCCTTCTAACTGGCAGGCTGCCTCGTCCCACCACACCCCTGTCAGGTTTCCAGATGATTGCCGCCATTCTCTGAGTAGGACCCAGGCTCTGAGACTTGGACGTTCTAAAAATCTGCTTTCCTGCTGAGTCACAACACCTGGCTGCCCTCTCTGTCCGGTCCTCCAGTCTCTGCCTTTTGTTTTCTGAGAGACATGGGCCCAGGCTTATGTTGGGATGTGGGTCAACTCGTCAGCCCGGCACAGTGTCTAGTGTCTGTGCAGCTGACACGTGCATCGTTTAGAAACCCCTGGGTGTGTAAAACGGGAACATGTCCACTTAGCGGTTCAAGTTGGCACGTCTCCATCTTGTGACATTTCCTCTGCTTCCTGGAATAGAATGCACCCCTCTTCCAGAGCCTCCTGTAGAATATGTGACTTGCATTTGTGGAGTCAACCTGGGGCTTTCTCAAGTCTGCCTTGGAGACCATGTGATAACATGATTCACATATTTTGTAAGCTAGGAGCTTGGGATGAGGAGAGGTATTAGTAATGTCTGTTCGTGCTCTGGATCACATGGCCGAAGCGAGGAGATGACTCCTCTCACCCCTAGAATGTTGAATATAGCAGCATACTAGTGTTAGATAGTAAGAACAGTTCAGAGCAGACTTTGGCTGAACTGGGATGAACATTTGTTGGAAGTTAACCTTGAAACAGCAGATCCCGTGAAGGGATTCCTCTTTCCGAGTGTACTTTCTGTCCTGGCCGGATCACATGATACCACGTTGTTATCCAGTCGCTGTCATGTCCAACTCCTTGTGACCCTGTGGACTGAAGATATCAAGATACTCTGGTCTCTTTTTTTCTCTTAATGACAAAAATGATAAATTGGTTTGGGGTATGAGTCAATTTTAATTATTATTGCAGCCCGCCTTTTCGTTTTTGCTTTAAAATTTATTACATAAATGCTTAGAAGCCTGAATTCCAGATGAAATGCTGGAGTCTCTTCTGTTCCTGACTGTGAGTACTAGTCTCCTCTTCATTTGTCCTGACCTGTGAGGGTCCCCACTGGCAGTGGGTCTGCGTGACTTTGGTTTTGCCTGGATCTCTTGAGATTCATTCTCTCATCCTTTGCCTTTATCATTTGTCTTTATCCCAATTCCCCCTTAAGTGGCTCTTTGATCCTTTCCCTGGGATTGCTTCTTGGGAATCCCTCCTCCCCCCATAGCTGGAATCTGTCATAATGGTGTTGCCCTCCGTCCTGTGGGCCTCCATCCTGGTATCCCTTGGCTATTTTCTGGTTACTGTCACCTCCAGCAGGATAGCCATATCAGTTTCTGACATCACCGCCAACACCCACGGGGAGCAGACATGAAACAGACACATCGTTCATCTGTGAGCCTGTCCAGATGCCTGATACGCTGTTTCCTCCACTGGCTGAGGCTGCTATCCAGAAGGAGGGTAATTTTGAGATGAATGTGGCAAGCCGCCTGGTGTCTTGCTGGGCCCCGTCTTAGCAGCCCTTTGACCCCATTTTCAGTGACCCTTTCACACCTTCAGTCCCTGGATGGGCATATGAGCCTGGTGGTTCAGCATCCAGCAGTGGGCCCCAGGTCCACCATATGGCCCTTTCCCTCCCACGCAGCCTGTGTCATTTCCCCACTGAGACCTGGGGGTCAACACCATTTTTCTGCTCTCATCACCCTGACCTGACCTTGACACCAGGACCCACGATGGGCCCTCACTTTCCCTGAGTACCACATCCTCACCTACAAATTGAACCCAACAAAGATCCTTTACTTGGGCTGTTGTGAAGGTTGAAGCAGGCCCTAAGAGCAGCTGCTACAGCTGCAAAAGGTCAGTAAACATCACTGCTTTCTGCCTCCTGGTGGTCCCCCTCACAGCATCTTCATGGGTTGCACAGCCTTTCAGGTGTCCTGCTGAAAAACACCCCATTGTCTGAATTTATGCATCGCATACTGAAGGACATCTTGGTTGCCTCCAAGCCATGGCAATTATGAATAAAATTGCTGTAAACATTGCTTTAAAAACTTAAATAAACTCTGTGCCCAAATACAGATAGCATTTAATTCTTGATATCCCTTCCCACCTCCATTCCCAGGTATGTTCTTTTTTGCCTGGAAATGCTGTCACATGGGTTTTGAATATTATTTAAAAAAATCTAAGGAGAGCTGTTGTGCAGGGCCACTGCCCAATGGGAGGGGTGTTTCTGGTCTTCTGTCCAGGAGTTGAGGTTCTCAGAGGCCTGGGGGATAGCTGCCGGGCTCCACTGGAGAGATGCTCATGGTGCCTGCTCCACACTGGTCCTGGCCTGGGCATGACACAGCTGCAGGTCTACACATCTCAGCGTGCCCCTCCAGGGACAGAGGCCCAGGAGTGGTTGCCTATGGACAGAATATTGCATCCAGAGAGGCTTATCTGTAGGCATTCCATGGACCAGTGCTGTTTCTAGGCTTCCGCAGACCTAAACCATAGCTCAAGAGCCCACCAGGCTCCACGGGTCTACACAGGGAGCCCCAAAACTTGCCATGGATCTGAACCAACTGGTCCTTCGCTCCCCGACTTCCCTTCTGTGCTCCTCTCCCTACTCCTGTTCAGCTCTGGGAGCACATACCATCAGTGCTCTTCCCTCTCCTGTTTCCACCTGCTCTCTCTCGAGGGCCTGCCCTCCATATACATTAACCCCCCCAGCAGATGGGTAAAGGGAACTAAAGCCTCTACCACCCCCTTCCGCCACCAGCATCTTCCCCACTTCGTCCACAGTCATGATCTGGGAAAAAATGGATTGTATTCCATTTCTCACTCTTTACTCATTTTTCATGTAATAGCATATTTTTATTTCTGTATTTTTATTAGAAGGGATGTTTCTTTCTCTTTCTACACTTGCTCTCAGTGGAATTGGTCTTCCTGGTAAATTCTTTCCTTTGCTTCACCACACTGTGCATTTTGTTTTTTTTTTCTTTTTTTTGTAATTTTTATTTTACTTTTTACTTTTACAGAGTTTTATTGTTTACAGATATGTATGATCCCAGATTAGCCATATGTATATCCCACTCATCCCACCCCTCCAGGCCATTGCACAGCACCCCTGTAGGATCCCCTTTTCTCACAGTGCAATGACAGTAGCTTTTTTTTTCACATATGATAGTATAGGTTTTCCTGCAACTTCCTTTATGCTTCCCACCCACTGTTCATTCCCCACAATGTCCATATGTCTATTCTCCATGTCTGTTTTTCCATCACTTCACTGCATGTGTTATGATTACCATCCTACTAGATTTCACATATATGTGTTAGTATGCTTTACTTGTCTTTCTCTTTTTTACTTACTTCACTTTTTATGGTAGGTTCTAGATCCAGCCACTGCATTAGGACTGAGTCTTCTGCATTTCTTTTAACAACTGAGTAGTATTCCATTGTATATATGTACCAGAGCTTCTGGATCCATTCGTTTGTTGATGGACATCTAGGTTGCTTCCATGTTCTAGCTGTTGTATAGTGAGCTGCAATGAACATTGGGGTACAGGTGCTTCTTTCAATTTTGATTTCATCTGGGTATAAGCCTAATAGTGGGATTGCTGGGTCATATGGTGCTTCCATTTTTAGTTTTTAAAGGAATCTCCATATTGTCTTCCATAGAGGCTGTATCCATTTACATTGCTACCAGCAATGTAAGAGTATTCCCTTTTCTCTGCTCGCTCTCCAGCATTTACTATCTGTTGATTTGTGGATGATGGCCATTCTGACGGGTGTGAGGTGATATCTCATTGTAGTTTTAATTTGCATTTCTCTAATAATAAGCGAAGTTGAGCATCGTTTCATGTGTTTTTTGGCCATCTATATGTCCTCTTTGGAGAGGTGTCTGTTTAGGTCCTTTTCCCACTTTTTGATTGGGTTGTTCATTTTTCCAATGTTGAGTTGTCTGAGTTGCTTGTAGATTTTGGTGATTCATTCTTTGTCTGTTGTTTCATTTGCCATGATTTTCTCACATTCTGTGGGTTGTCTGTTGAGCTTTTTTGTAATTTCTTTTGCTGTACTAAAGCTTTTAAGTTTCATGAGGTCCCACATGTTCATTTTTGTTTTTATTTCCGCTATTCTAGTAGGTAGGTTAGAGAAGATCTTGCTTTGATTGATGTCCTTGAGGGTTTTGCCTATATTCTCCTCGAAGAGTTTGATGGTTTCTGGTCTTACATTTAGGTCTTTAATCCATTTTGAGTTGATCTTAGTGTATGGGGTCAGGGAATGATCCAACTTCATTTTTTTGCATGTAGCTGTCCAATTCTACCAGCACCACTTGTTAAAGAGGCTGTCTTTGTCCCATTTTATAGTTTCGCCTCCTTTGTCAAAAATAAGATACCCATAGGTGCATGGATTTATCTCTAGGGTCTCTATCTTGTTACATTGATCTGTATTTCTCTTTTTGTGCCAGTACCATACTGTCTTGATGACTGTTGCTTTGTAGTAGAGTCTGAAATTAGGGAAGCCAATCTCTCCAGCTCTATTCTTCTTTCTCAGGATTGCTTCAGCTATTCGAGGTCTTTTGTGTTTCCATATGAACTGTGTTATTCTTTGGTCTAGTTCTGTGAAGAATGCCATTGGTAGTTTGATAGGAATTGCACTGAATCTGTAGATGCTATTTGGTAATATGGTCATTTTCACAATATTGATTCTTCTGACCCAGGAATGTGAAATATCTCTCCATCTGTTTAAGTCTTCTTTAATTTCTTTCATTAGTGTCTTATAATTTTCTATGTACAGTTCTTTTGTTTCTTTAGGTAGGTTTATTCCTACATATCTGATTCTCTTGGTTTCAGTGGTGAAGGGGATTGCCTCTTTGATTTCATTTTCTGATTTTTCATTGTTTGTGTATAGGAATGCGAGTGATTTCTGTGTATTGATTTTGTATCCCGCAACTTTGTTGAATTTGTTGATTAGCTCTAGTAGTTGTGTAATAGTGTCTTTGGGATTTTCTGTGTATAATATCATGTCATCTGCAAATAGAGTTTTAATTCTTCTTATCCAATCTAGATTCCTTTGATTTCTTTCTCTTCTCTTATTGCTGTTTCTAGAATTTCCAGGACCATGTTGAATAGTAGTGGAGAAAGTGGGCACCCCTTTCTTGTTCCTGATCTTAGAGGGAATGCTTTCATATTTTCACCATTGAGGATAATGTTCGCTATGGGCTTCTCATATATGGCTTTCACTATGTTGAGATAGGTTCCTTCTATGCCCATTTTTTGAAGAGTTTTTTATTTATTTATTTATTTTTTTACATGTATGTTCCCAGATCATTCATATGCATATCCCTGGAACCTCCCCCCACCCAGTTCCCCCGCTCCCATCCCTCCAGACCATCGCTCCAAGTGGTTGTAGGTACTCCTATTCCCCTAGCACAATGACAATAGCTATCTTTTCCACACATGACAGTATGGGTTTCCATGTTACTCCCTCCATACCTCCCTCCCACTGTTTGGTCTCCACAATGTCTTTATGTCTATTCTCTGTTTTTTCATGAGTTCACTGTGTATGTTATCATGACCATCTTCCTAGATCCCATATATATGAGTTAGTATACTATAATTGTCTTTCTCTTTTTGACTTACTTCACTTTTTATGATAGGTTCTAGAGCCAGCCACCTCATTAGGACTGAGTCTTCTGCATTTCTTTTAACAGCTGAGTAGTATTCCATTGTATATATGTACCAGAGCTTCTGGATCCATTCATTTGTCGATGGATATCTAGGTTGCTTCCATGTTCTGGCTATTGTATAGAGAGCTGCAATGAACATTGGGGTACAGGTGCCTCTTTCAGTTTTGATTTCATCAGGATATAGGCCTAATAGTGGGATTGCTGGGTCATAGGGTGCTTCTATTTTTAGTTTTTTAAGGAATATCCATATTGTCTTCCATAGAGGTTGTATTAATTTACATTCCCACCAGCAATGCAAGAGGGTTCCCTTTTCTCCACACCCTCTCCAGCACTTGTTGTCTGTCGATTTGTTGATGATGGCCATTCTGACAGGTGTGAGGTGGTATCTCATTGTAGTTTTAATTTACATTTCTCTGATAATAAGCGAGGTTGAGCATCGTTTCATGTATTTTTGGGCCATCTGTATGTCCTCTTTGGAGAGGCGTCTCTTTAGATCTTTTTCCCATTTTTTGATTGGGCTGCTCATTTTCCCTGTGCTGAGTTGTCTGAGTTGCTTGTAGATTTTGGAGATTAATTCTTTGTCTGTTGTTTCATTTGCCATGATTTTCTCACATTCTGTGGGGTGTCTGTTCAACTTTTTTGTGATTTCTTTTGTTGTACAAAAGCTTTTAAGTTTCATGAGGTCCCACGTGTTGACTTTTCTTTTCAGTTCCACTATTTTAGTAGGTGGGTCAGAGAAGATCTTGCTTTGATTGATGTCCTTGAGGGTTTTGCCTATATTCTCCTCTAAGAGTTTGATGGTTTCTGGTCTTACATTTAGGTCTTTAATCCATTTTGAGTTGATCTTTGTGTACGGGGTCAGGAAATGTTCCAACTTCATTTTTTTGCATGTAGCTGTCCAATTTTCCCAGCACCATTTGTTGAAGAGGCTGTCTTTTTCCCATTTTATAGTTTCTCCTCCTTTGTCAAAAATAAGGTACCCATAGGTTCGTGGGTTGATCTCTGGGTTCTCAATCTTGTTCCATTGATCTATAGTTCTGTTTTTGTGCCAGTACCATACTGTCTTGATGACTGTTGCTTTGTAGTAGAGTCTGAAGTTAGGGAGGCTGATCCCTCCAACTCCATTCTTCTTCCTCAGGATTGCTTTGGCTATTTGAGGTCTTCTGTGTTTCCATATGAACTGTGTTATTATTTGGTCTAGTTCTGTGAAAAATGTCAATGGTAGTTGAATAGGTATTGCATTGAATCTGTAGATGATATTTGGTAGTATGGTCATTTTCACAATGTTGATTCTTCTGATCCAGGAACACGGATTATCTTTCCATCTGTTTAAGTCTTCTTTAATGTCTCTCATGAGTGTCTTGTAATTTTCTGTGTACAGATCTTTTGTTTCTTTGGGCAGGTTTATTCCTAGATATTTGATTCTTTTGGTTGCAATGGTGAAGGGGATTGCCTCTTTGATTTCATTTTCTGATTTGTCATTGTTTGTGTATAGGAATGCCAGTGACTTCTGTGTGTTGACTTTGTATCCTGCGACTTTGCTGAATTCATTGATTAGCTCTAGTAGCTTTGTAACCGTGTCTTTGGGATTTTCTATGTATAATATCATGTCGCTGCAAAAGAGAAAGCTTGTCTGAGTTGCTTGTAGATTTTGGAGATTAATTCTTTGTCTGTTGTTTCATTTGCCATGATTTTCTCACATTCTGTGGGGTGTCTGTTCAACTTTTTTGTGATTTCTTTTGTTGTACAAAAGCTTTTAAGTTTCATGAGGTCCCACGTGTTGACTTTTCTTTTCAGTTCCACTATTTTAGTAGGTGGGTCAGAGAAGATCTTGCTTTGATTGATGTCCTTGAGGGTTTTGCCTATATTCTCCTCTAAGAGTTTGATGGTTTCTGGTCTTACATTTAGGTCTTTAATCCATTTTGAGTTGATCTTTGTGTACGGGGTCAGGAAATGTTCCAACTTCATTTTTTTGCATGTAGCTGTCCAATTTTCCCAGCACCATTTGTTGAAGAGGCTGTCTTTTTCCCATTTTATAGTTTCTCCTCCTTTGTCAAAAATAAGGTACCCATAGGTTCGTGGGTTGATCTCTGGGTTCTCAATCTTGTTCCATTGATCTATAGTTCTGTTTTTGTGCCAGTACCATACTGTCTTGATGACTGTTGCTTTGTAGTAGAGTCTGAAGTTAGGGAGGCTGATC
Organism: Tragulus kanchil; assembly: GCA_022376925.1. Lineage (NCBI taxonomy): Eukaryota > Metazoa > Chordata > Mammalia > Artiodactyla > Tragulidae > Tragulus > Tragulus kanchil. Next base: position 83,706,524 of record JAIOJX010000031.1, on the reverse strand, counting down.
CCTCCAACTCCATTCTTCTTCCTCAGGATTGCTTTGGCTATTTGAGGTCTTCTGTGTTTCCATATGAACTGTGTTATTATTTGGTCTAGTTCTGTGAAAAATGTCAATGGTAGTTGAATAGGTATTGCATTGAATCTGTAGATGATATTTGGTAGTATGGTCATTTTCACAATGTTGATTCTTCTGATCCAGGAACACGGATTATCTTTCCATCTGTTTAAGTCTTCTTTAATGTCTCTCATGAGTGTCTTGTAATTTTCTGTGTACAGATCTTTTGTTTCTTTGGGCAGGTTTATTCCTAGATATTTGATTCTTTTGGTTGCAATGGTGAAGGGGATTGCCTCTTTGATTTCATTTTCTGATTTGTCATTGTTTGTGTATAGGAATGCCAGTGACTTCTGTGTGTTGACTTTGTATCCTGCGACTTTGCTGAATTCATTGATTAGCTCTAGTAGCTTTGTAACCGTGTCTTTGGGATTTTCTATGTATAATATCATGTCGTCTGCAAAAAGAGAAAGCTTGACTTCTTCCTTTCCAATCTGGATTCCTTTGATTTCTTTCTCTTCTCTTATTGCTGTTGCTAGCACTTCCAGGACTATGTTGAATAGTAGTGGAGAAAGTGGGCACCCCTGTCTTGTTCCTGATCTTAGAGGGAATGCTTTCAGTTTTTCACCATTAACAATAATGTTCGCTGTAGGCTTCTCATAGATGGCTTTTCTTATGTTGAGATAGGTTCCTTCTATGCCCATTTTCTGAAGAGTTTTGATCATAAATGGATGTTGTACTTTGTCGAAGGCTTTTTCTGCATCTATTGAAATGATCATGTGATTTTTGTCTTTCAACTTGTTGATATGGTGTATCACGTTGATTGATTTGTGGATGTTGAAGAAGCCTTGCATGCCTGGGATGAACCTGACTTGATCATGATGTATGAGTTTTTTGATGTGTTGTTGAATTCTGTTTGCTAGGATTTTGTTGAGGATCTTGGCATCTAAGTTCATCAGTGAAATTGGTCTGTAATTTTCCTTTTTTGTGTTGTCTTTGCCTGGTTTGGGTATCAGGGTGATGGTGGCCTCGTAGAATGTGTTTGGGAGTTTTCCTTCCTGTGCAATTTTTTGAAAGAGTTTTAGAAGGACAGGCATTAGCTCTCCTTTAAATGTTTGGTAGAATTCAGCTGTGAAGCCATCTGGCCCTGGGCTTTTATTTTTGGGTAGATTTTTAATCACAAATTCGATTTCTGAGCTTGTGATTGGGTTGTTCAAAGTTTCTGTTTCTTCCTGGCTCAGTCTTGGGAGATTAATCCTGTCCAAGAAACTGTCCATTTCTTCCAGGTTGTCCAGTCTGTTGCCATAGAGTTGCTCATAATAGTCTCTTAGAATCCTTTGGACTTCTGCATTATCTGTTGTAATCTCTCCTTTTTCGTTTTTGATTTTGTTGATCTGGTTCTTCTCTTTTTCTTAATGAGTCTGGCCAGTGGCTTGTCAATTTTGTTTACCTTTTCAAAGAACCAACTTTTTGTTTTATTTATCTTTACTATTGTTTCTTTCATTTCTTTTACATTTATTTCTGCTCTGATCTTTATGATTTCTCTTCTTCTGCTGGCTTTGGGATGCTTTTGTTCTTCTTTTTCCAACTGTTTTAAGCGGAGGGTTAGGTCATCTGCTTCATATTTTCCTAGTTTCTTGAGGTGGGATTGTATTGCTATAAATTTCTCTCTTAGATCTGCTTTTGCAGTATCCATTTAGAGGGAATGCTTTCAGTTTTTCACCATTAACAATAATGTTCGCTGTAGGCTTCTCATAGATGGCTTTTCTTATGTTGAGATAGGTTCCTTCTATGCCCATTTTCTGAAGAGTTTTGATCATAAATGGATGTTGTACTTTGTCGAAGGCTTTTTCTGCATCTATTGAAATGATCATGTGATTTTTGTCTTTCAACTTGTTGATATGGTGTATCACGTTGATTGATTTGTGGATGTTGAAGAAGCCTTGCATGCCTGGGATGAACCTGACTTGATCATGATGTATGAGTTTTTTGATGTGTTGTTGAATTCTGTTTGCTAGGATTTTGTTGAGGATCTTGGCATCTAAGTTCATCAGTGAAATTGGTCTGTAATTTTCCTTTTTTGTGTTGTCTTTGCCTGGTTTGGGTATCAGGGTGATGGTGGCCTCGTAGAATGTGTTTGGGAGTTTTCCTTCCTGTGCAATTTTTTGAAAGAGTTTTAGAAGGACAGGCATTAGCTCTCCTTTAAATGTTTGGTAGAATTCAGCTGTGAAGCCATCTGGCCCTGGGCTTTTATTTTTGGGTAGATTTTTAATCACAAATTCGATTTCTGAGCTTGTGATTGGGTTGTTCAAAGTTTCTGTTTCTTCCTGGCTCAGTCTTGGGAGATTAATCCTGTCCAAGAAACTGTCCATTTCTTCCAGGTTGTCCAGTCTGTTGCCATAGAGTTGCTCATAATAGTCTCTTAGAATCCTTTGGACTTCTGCATTATCTGTTGTAATCTCTCCTTTTTCGTTTTTGATTTTGTTGATCTGGTTCTTCTCTCTCTTTTTCTTAATGAGTCTGGCCAGTGGCTTGTCAATTTTGTTTACCTTTTCAAAGAACCAACTTTTTGTTTTATTTATCTTTACTATTGTTTCTTTCATTTCTTTTACATTTATTTCTGCTCTGATCTTTATGATTTCTCTTCTTCTGCTGGCTTTGGGATGCTTTTGTTCTTCTTTTTCCAACTGTTTTAAGCGGAGGGTTAGGTCATCTGCTTCATATTTTCCTAGTTTCTTGAGGTGGGATTGTATTGCTATAAATTTCCCTCTTAGAACTGCTTTTGCAGTATCCCATAGGTTTTGCACTGTCGTGTGTTCATTGTCATTTTCTTCTAGGAATTGTTTAATTTCTCCTTTGATTTCCTCAATGATCAGTTGGTTTTTTAGGTATGTATTGTTTAATCTCCATGTGTTCCTGTTTTTAGGGTTTTTTTCTGGTAGTTGATCTCCAGTCTCATTGCATTGTGGTCCGAGAAGATGGCTGATATAATTTTGGTTTTCTTGAACTGACTGAGGTTTGATTTGTGGCCCAAGATGTGGTCTATCCTGGAGAATGTTCCGTGAGCACTTGAGAAGAATGTGTATTCTTCTGCTTTTGGATGGAACGTCCTAAAGATATCGATGAGATCCATCTTTTCCAGTGTGGCATTTAAGGCTTGTGTTTCTTTATTAATTTTCTGTTTTGTTGATCTGTCCATTGGTGTGAGAGGAGTGTTAAAGTCTCCTACTATTACTGTGTTATTGTTGATTTCTTCTTTTATGTCTGAAAGAACCTGTCTTATGTATTGAGGTGCCCCTGTGTTGGGTGTGTAGATATTCATGACTGTTATGTCTTCCTCTTGGATAGATCCCTTAATCATGATGTAGTGACCTGCCTTGTCTCTTAGAATCTTTTTACTTTAAAGTCTATTTTGTCTGATATAAGGATTGCTACTCCAGCTTTCTTTTGATTTCCATTTGCATGAAATATCTTTTTCCAGCCTTTCACTTTCAGTCTATGAGTGTCTCTAGGTCTGAAGTGGGTCTCTTGTAAACAGCATATATATGGGTCTTGCTTCTGGATCCATTCAGCCAGCCTGTGTCATTTGGTTGGAGCATTTAGTCCATTTACGTTCAACATAATTATTGATACGAATGTTCCTATTGTCATCTTCTTAGAAATTTGGGGTTTGATTTATAAGGCTTCTCCTACTCTTGTATTTATTGGCTATATCAGGCCGTTTAACACTTGTTGTAGGGCTGGTTTTGTGGTACAGAATTCTTTTAGTTTTTGCTTGTCTGTGAAGCTTTTGACTTCACGATCAATTCTGAATGAGATTCTTGCTGGGTAGAGAATTCTTGGTTGGAGGTTGTTCTCTTTTAGCCGTTTAAATGTATCTTGCCATTCTCTTCTCGCCTGTAGGGTTTCTGTTGAGAGATCCGCAGTTAAACGTATGGGGTTTCCTTTATATGTTATTTGTTGTTTGCTCCTAGCTGCTTTTAGTAATCTGTCTTTATATTTAGTCTGCGTTAGTTTGATTAGTATGTGCCTTGGTGTGTTTCTTCTGGGATTTCTCCTGTATGGAACTCTTTGTGCTTCCTGGACTTGGTTGACTATCTCCTTTCCCATGCTGGGGAAGTTTTCAACTATAACCTCTTCAAGAATTTTTTCATAGTCTTTCTTCTCCTCTTCTTCTTCTGGAACTCCTATAATTCTAATGTTGGTGCGTTTGATATTGTCCCATAGGTCTCTGAGGCTATCCTCAGTTCTTTTAATTCTTTGGGCTTTGTTCTGTTCTTCAGCACTTATTTCCACCATTCTGTTAAAGTCTCCTACTATTACTGTGTTATTGTTGATTTCTTCTTTTATGTCTGAAAGAACCTGTCTTATGTATTGAGGTGCCCCTGTGTTGGGTGTGTAGATATTCATGACTGTTATGTCTTCCTCTTGGATAGATCCCTTAATCATGATGTAGTGACCTGCCTTGTCTCTTAGAATCTTTTTACTTTAAAGTCTATTTTGTCTGATATAAGGATTGCTACTCCAGCTTTCTTTTGATTTCCATTTGCATGAAATATCTTTTTCCAGCCTTTCACTTTCAGTCTATGAGTGTCTCTAGGTCTGAAGTGGGTCTCTTGTAAACAGCATATATATGGGTCTTGCTTCTGGATCCATTCAGCCAGCCTGTGTCATTTGGTTGGAGCATTTAGTCCATTTACGTTCAACATAATTATTGATACGAATGTTCCTATTGTCATCTTCTTAGAAATTTGGGGTTTGATTTATAAGGCTTCTCCTACTCTTGTATTTATTGGCTATATCAGGCCGTTTAACACTTGTTGTAGGGCTGGTTTTGTGGTACAGAATTCTTTTAGTTTTTGCTTGTCTGTGAAGCTTTTGACTTCACGATCAATTCTGAATGAGATTCTTGCTGGGTAGAGAATTCTTGGTTGGAGGTTGTTCTCTTTTAGCCGTTTAAATGTATCTTGCCATTCTCTTCTCGCCTGTAGGGTTTCTGTTGAGAGATCCGCAGTTAAACGTATGGGGTTTCCTTTATATGTTATTTGTTGTTTGCTCCTAGCTGCTTTTAGTAATCTGTCTTTATATTTAGTCTGCGTTAGTTTGATTAGTATGTGCCTTGGTGTGTTTCTTCTGGGATTTCTCCTGTATGGAACTCTTTGTGCTTCCTGGACTTGGTTGACTATCTCCTTTCCCATGCTGGGGAAGTTTTCAACTATAACCTCTTCAAGAATTTTTTCATAGTCTTTCTTCTCCTCTTCTTCTTCTGGAACTCCTATAATTCTAATGTTGGTGCGTTTGATATTGTCCCATAGGTCTCTGAGGCTATCCTCAGTTCTTTTAATTCTTTGGGCTTTGTTCTGTTCTTCAGCACTTATTTCCACCATTCTGTCTTCCAGCTCACTTATCCGTTCTTCAGCCTCTGATACTCTACTGTTGAGACCTTCTATAGTATTTTTGAGTTCAGCAATTGAGTTAGTTGTCTCCATTTGCTTATTTTTCATTTCTTGCATGTCTCTTCTCAATGCACTAATTTCCTCTAATATTCTGTTTTCGGTGTTTTGCATCCGCATTAGTATAGCTTTTCTGAATTCTCTTTCAGATAGTTTGTCTATCTCCTCCTCTGTCATTTGAAGTGGTGTTTCTCTAGCTTGGTCCTTCATTTGTACAGTGTTTCTCTGACGTTTCATTATTAGGTTAGTTTTTGTTTCTTTGTGTGTGTCTGTGTGTATGGAGTTCTTATTCCCACCAGGCTTCTTGGTTGAATTTTCCCTTCCTTTGGGTTTCTGTCCTTGTAGAAGGGTTCAGTGGTTTGTGTCTTGGGTGGTGTTAGACCTTGTTTACAGGTGAATAATCTCTAGTGTTGTATGTTCTTTGATAGTGTGGGGTCTTGGAATCAGGGCTTCCGCTTCAAGGATCCTTGGTTTGATGATTGGTCAGGGGGTGTAGGCTCTATGTCTGGTTTGCTATGGTGTTCCGTGATGCTAGTTTACATACTAGCATCTGAGGAACAAGAGGTGCATCCCCGCGCCGTGGCTCCTCGCAGCATCCGCGGCTCCTCGCGGTGTCCGGTTCTGGCGGCTCCTCGCGGCGGCGGGTTCCGGCGGCTCCTCGCGGCGGTGGGTTCCGGCGGCTCCTCGTGGCGGTGGGCTCCGGCGGCTCCTCTGAAGAGGTTTTTTTTTTTTTTTTTTATCATAAATGGGTGTTGGATTTTGTCAAAGGCTTTTCCTGCATCTATTGAGATTATCATGTGCTTTTAGTCTACCAATTTGTTGACATGGTGTATCACATTGATTGATTTGCAGATATTGAAGAATCCTTGCATGCCTTGGATGAAACTGACTTGATCATGATGTATGAGTTTTTTGATGTGTTGTTGAATTCTGTTTGCTAGGAATTTGTTGAGGATTTTGGCATCTAAATTCATCAGTGAAATTGGCCTATAATTTTCTTTTTTTGTGTTTTCTTTGCCTGGCTTTGGTATCAGGGTAATGGCGGCCTCATAGAATGTGTTTGGAAGTGTTCCTTCCTGTGCAATGTTTTGGAAGAATTTTAGAAGGACAGGCATTAGCTCTTCTTTAAATGTTTGATAGAATTCGCCTGTGAAGCCATCTTGCCCTGGGCTTCTATTTCTGGGTAGAGTTTTGATCACAAATTCAATTTCTGAGCTTGTGATTGGATTGTTCATAGTTTCTATTTCTTCCTGGTTCAGTCTTGGGAGATTAATCCTGTCCAAGAAACTGTCCATTTCTTCCAGGTTGTCCAGTTTGTTGCCATAGAGTTGCTCATAATAGTCTCTTAGAATCCTTTGGATTTCTGCATTATCTGTTGTAATCTCTCCTTTTTCACTTTTGATTTTGTTGATCTGGTGCTTCCCTTTTTTTTTCTTGATGAGTCTGGCCAGTGGTGTGTTGATTTTATTTACCTTTTTGAAGAAGCAGCTTTTTGTTTTATTTATCTTTACTATTGTTTCTTTCATTTCTTTTTCATTTATTTCTGCTCTGATCTTTGTGATTTCTCTTCTTCGGCTGACTTTGTGGTGTTTTTGTTCTTCTTTCTGCAGTTGTTTTAAGTGGAGGGTTAGGTCGTCGGTTTGATATTTTTCTTGTTTCTTGAGGTAGGATTGTATTGCTATAAACTTCCCTCTTAGAACTGCTTTTGCAGTATCCTGTAGGCTTTTGCACTGTCGTGTGTTCATTGTCATTTTCTTCTAGGAATTTCTTTATTTCTCCTTTGATTCGCTTGGTAATCAATTTGTTTTTTAGCTGTGTGTTGTTTAATCTCCATGTGTTTATGCTTTTAGCAGTGTTTTCCCTGAAGTTGACCTCTAGTCTCATTGCATTGTGGTCAGAGAAGATGCTTGATATAATTTCAGTTTTCTTGAGTTGACTGAGGTTTGATTTGTGGCCCAAGGTGTTATCTATCCTGGGGAATGTTCCATGAGCACTTGAGAAGAAAGTATATTCTTCTGCTTTTGGATGGAAGGTCCTAAAGATATCCATGAGGTCCATCTCTTCTAGTGTGGCATTTAAGGCTTGTGTTTCTTTATTAATTTTCTGTTTTTGTGATCTGTCCATTGGTGTGAGAGGGGTGTTAAAGTCTCCTACTATTATTGTGTTATTGTTAATTTCTTCTTTTATGTCTGAAAGTGTTTGTTTTATGTACTGGGGTGCTCCTGTGTTGGGTACATAGATATTTACAATTGTTATGTCTTCCTCTTGGATAGATGCCTTGATCATGATGTAGTGTCCTGCCTTGTCTCTTATGATCTTCTTTATTTTAAGGTCTATTTTGTCTGGTATGAGGATTGCTACTCCAGCTTTCTTTTGATTTCCATTTGCATGGGTTATCTTTATCCATCCCCTCACTTTCAGTCTAGGAGTGTCTCTAGGTCTGAAGAGAGTTTCCTATAAGCAGCATATGTATGGGTCTTGTTTCTGAATCCATTCAGCCAGTCTGTGTCTTTTGGTTGGGGCATTTAGTCCATTTACATTCAAAGTAATTATTGATACAAACGATTCTATTGTCAGCTTCTTAGACATCATGATGGTTTTGTTTTGTAGATCTTCTTCTTCTTTTATACTTGATGTCTATTTAAGTCCCTTTAACACTTGTTGTAAGGCTGGTTTGGTGTTACTAAATTCTTTTAATTTTTGTTTATCTGTAAAACTTTTGATTTCTCCATCAATTTTGAATGATATCCTTGCCAGGTAGAGTATTCTTGGTTGCAGATTATTCTGTGTAAGTGCTTTAAATGTGTCTTGCCATTCCCTTCTGGTCTGCATAGTTTCGTCTTGTTGTGGCTTATCTTTTGTTCTTTGATGTGGAATATCTTTTTTGTGATTGAATCCAACCTCCTCCTGTCGATGGTCTTTCAGGAACTTGTTGCAGTTCAGGCGATTTTGCAGGATAGATGAGCACACGTCCTTCTATGCCACCATCTTAGCTCACCTCTCCACACTGTGTGTTTTTGCTCTTTCCACTCAGCTTGCTTCCCCTTTGTCTCTCACTCTGGCTCCATTTCTCTGCCTGCTCCTTTGGTCTGAGATGTTCAAGGCTTTGTCCTCAGCCCTCTCTGCCAATTCCACCCCAGGTGATTTGATCCAGCCTGTGTCTTCAGTTGCCTCCTGTGCACACATGGTTCACCAACAAGTCTCTAATGCAAGAACTCTTCTCAGAGCTTCAGAAGCATACATCTGGCCATTAGGTCAGCAGCTCCATTCAAGCATTAAGGTTGATGTCCTTCCACGTTCATGAGCCAGAATTCTGGGTCTTCCCCATCGCTCACCTCTTCCCTCCCCCTCCCCCGGCAGTGCATCATAAGCTTCCTGTTGGTTTGGCCTTCTGGCTGCATTGCCTTTGTCATTTTGTCTCCTTACTGCTTATTCTCTGTGTCACATCACCCCCTCATCCCATTTTTTACAGTCAATTTCTGTTCTTCTCTTGCACCTGAAATGACCTTTACATTCAAGGCCTTACTACATTTTAAATGCTTCAGTGGGCTTTTCAAGGCTTTCTGACCAGCCCTCAATCAGTAAGGTGGCAGATAACATCTCTAGCACCCCTACTCCATCTCTGCTCAGACCCCCTCTCACCTCCTGGCCTCAACCTCACATCACTTTTTCTATTCCTGGAGGCTTCACACCCCTGTTCTCTTTGGATGAGACACCCCCACCCCGCAAAACATTTAATGAGCTCTTCTTTAGATTTCCAGGAACATGCTGCCAGCTTGGCAGGTCCCCTTCAGACAACAGGCACTTCCTTCTGGCTCTGGTCACGACTTGAGGCTTTGTGTGTGGATGACGAGGGGACCCTTAACCTGATACACAGCCTGGCCCATGGCAGCTGTTCCATGAACATCTTTTAAATGAATGGATAGATAAATGAATGAGTAAATGAAAGAAAAAGAGGATAAACTCATTAAAGGGCAAGTTAGGGTAGACTGGGGTTTCGTGTGATGGTGGGATCCTGCATACTGTTCTAAGTTTAGCCTTCATTTGTAGTCAGTAAAAACTGTTCATTTAATGTTGCCACATATCACGTATTTTGACAGGCATTTCCTCACAAGATGCACTTCCTAGTTAAGTCCTCAGGGTTTTCATTGTTGGTGTTTGAGGCTTTGTGCAGCTGATGCCAACGTGCTGAGACCTTTTTGTCTGGAGGTTTGCCTGGAGTGATCTGGAGGTGGTGGCAGGGGACTGACTGCCCCTACCCTCTTCCTGTGTCTTGCCCTGGGTGGGGGGAGTGGGACCCTGCATGTGTGGGCACAGGGAGAGGCCTGCCACAGGTGGGAAACTGCATTTATGGCCAACAGATTGGATGGAATTGAGGGTGGCCGGGAGCCCGGGTGACTGCCTTCTGGAGTGAGGCACTCTCCCTCCTGCTCCTGAGCACCACTTCTATGTGGGAGCCTGGAGCGTGGTAGGACGTCTAGGCCTGAGAGAAGTTGTATGAGAACTGGGAGTTTGAGTGAATTTTCAGGAGTCTTTGAAGATTATGGTGCTAGGTTTCTCATGAGTCTTCTGAAGCCATCCTGGTTACCTCAGGAGAACAGACTTGTCATTTTCTCCAACATTTTCAGAGATTGAATGGTTGATTGGTAGGTTGGTTTAGTAATTTCTCATTTGCCTGTTTGAGGAGTTGAAAGCAAGGTAGCAATACCACAAACGTAGCACTATTTCTTCTGTATAAGCAGTCATACTATTGTTAATTGCATGAACACTAAATCACAGTGGAGATTGTTAATAAATGTCCACTGTTATACAACATTTCACAGTATGTAACTAATGATACTGTTATTAACTGTAGTAATACCAGATCACAGTTGTTGTTTAGTCACGAAGTTTTGTCTGCCTCTTTGAGATCTCATGGACAGAGGGATTCTCCAGGCGAGAATACTGGAGTGGGTTGCCATTTCCTTCTCCAGGGGATCTTCTTGACCCAGAGACAGAGCCCACAGTCTCCTGCATTGTCAGGTAGATTCTTTACCACCGATCCACCATGACACTGTTTAGAAACTACGATGGGGTTGGCCAAAGTTCGTTGGAGTTTTTCTATCATCTATTATAGGGTAGACTGGGGTTTCGTGTGATGGTGGGATCCTGCATACTGTTCTAAGTTTAGCCTTCATTTGTAGTCAGTAAAAACTGTTCATTTAATGTTGCCACATATCACGTATTTTGACAGGCATTTCCTCACAAGATGCACTTCCTAGTTAAGTCCTCAGGGTTTTCAGTGTTGGTGTTTGAGGCTTTGTGCAGCTGATGCCAACGTGCTGAGACCTTTTTGTCTGGAGGTTTGCCTGGAGTGATCTGGAGGTGGTGGCAGGGGACTGACTGCCCCTACCCTCTTCCTGTGTCTTGCCCTGGGTGGGGGGAGTGGGACCCTGCATGTGTGGGCACAGGGAGAGAGGCCTGCCACAGGTGGGAAACTGCATTTATGGCCAACAGATTGGATGGAATTGAGGGTGGCCGGGAGCCCGGGTGACTGCCTTCTGGAGTGAGGCACTCTCCCTCCTGCTCCTGAGCACCACTTCTATGTGGGAGCCTGGAGCGTGGTAGGACGTCTAGGCCTGAGAGAAGTTGTATGAGAACTGGGAGTTTGAGTGAATTTTCAGGAGTCTTTGAAGATTATGGTGCTAGGTTTCTCATGAGTCTTCTGAAGCCATCCTGGTTACCTCAGGAGAACAGACTTGTCATTTTCTCCAACATTTTCAGAGATTGAATGGTTGATTGGTAGGTTGGTTTAGTAATTTCTCATTTGCCTGTTTGAGGAGTTGAAAGCAAGGTAGCAATACCACAAACGTAGCACTATTTCTTCTGTATAAGCAGTCATACTATTGTTAATTGCATGAACACTAAATCACAGTGGAGATTGTTAATAAATGTCCACTGTTATACAACATTTCACAGTATGTAACTAATGATACTGTTATTAACTGTAGTAATACCAGATCACAGTTGTTGTTTAGTCACGAAGTTTTGTCTGCCTCTTTGAGATCTCATGGACAGAGGGATTCTCCAGGCGAGAATACTGGAGTGGGTTGCCATTTCCTTCTCCAGGGGATCTTCTTGACCCAGAGACAGAGCCCACAGTCTCCTGCATTGTCAGGTAGATTCTTTACCACCGATCCACCATGACACTGTTTAGAAACTACGATGGGGTTGGCCAAAGTTCGTTGGAGTTTTTCTCTATCATCTTATGGAAAAACCTGAATGAACATTTTGGCCAACCCAGCATAATGAATAGCATCATTAATTGTGGCAATACCACAGTGAAAACGGATTTTGTTAGTAGTCTATCTGAGATGAAGGAAACATAATTGAAAAAGAAACATCTGAGCAAATTTTAGAGATAGAATGCATTCCCTGTGTTTTTAAAGTAAAACAAAATAGCTTTTGGTGTAAACCTCTCTTCCTCTCTCTGGAAACTTTCTATATTTATATTTGACTCTTCTCCTACCTGTCATCAGGCATGAATGTATATTCCACGTGTTGAATTTTAAAAAAGTGTATTCATGAGTAGTAATAGGAAATTCGTTTCCTTATAAAGGAAATTGTATATCGTAGTTTCTTGTCACAAATTTGAGACTCTACTATTAGGTATTTCCAGGCCCTGCTTCATAATCCTCACAAATCTCCTGGGGAGACTCTTCCATATATGGCTTGACTGAAAGGAGGATGCAGCCTTTCTTGTTTTCTTATAGAAAGTAGCTGCAGGGAAAACGCAGGATTCCCTGTAGGGAATTCGCTGCAGGGAAAATGCAGGATGCAGTGTTTCTTGTTTCTTAAAGAAAGTAGCTGCAGGGAAAATGCAGAAACATGAACCAGGCGTTGTTATTCAGAGGCACAGACCTCATGGTCTATGGACAGGATCTATTCTGTCCTTCCTTAGCAGAGGTGGTTCCCTCACTCTCTCCTTCCTGTGTTTCTTCCATTCAGCTGCAGGTTTGACCAGCACTGAATTTTTTTTCAGACATACTTGTCATGGGAGTTGGTGTGGATTACGTTTTAGTAGCACCAGTTTTCATTTTGAAAACTATTATAGCAGTAAAGAAAAAAAAAAAACAAAAAATCCAAAGGGAAAAGACATACGTTCTATCCTTGATCCAGAAGATCCCCAGGAAGAGGTGTGGCACCCAGCCTGTAGTAATCCAGATCACAGGAGTCACGGGGAGCTCCAGGCCGGGAGAATACTGGAGTGGGTTGCCATTTCCTTCTCCAGGGGATCTTCTTGACCCAGAGACAGAGCCCACAGTCTCCTGCATTGTCAGGTAGATTCTTTACCACCGATCCACCATGACACTGTTTAGAAACTACGATGGGGTTGGCCAAAGTTCGTTGGAGTTTTTCTCTATCATCTTATGGAAAAACCTGAATGAACATTTTGGCCAACCCAGCATAATGAATAGCATCATTAATTGTGGCAATACCACAGTGAAAACGGATTTTGTTAGTAGTCTATCTGAGATGAAGGAAACATAATTGAAAAAGAAACATCTGAGCAAATTTTAGAGATAGAATGCATTCCCTGTGTTTTTAAAGTAAAACAAAATAGCTTTTGGTGTAAACCTCTCTTCCTCTCTCTGGAAACTTTCTATATTTATATTTGACTCTTCTCCTACCTGTCATCAGGCATGAATGTATATTCCACGTGTTGAATTTTAAAAAAGTGTATTCATGAGTAGTAATAGGAAATTCGTTTCCTTATAAAGGAAATTGTATATACGTAGTTTCTTGTCACAAATTTGAGACTCTACTATTAGGTATTTCCAGGCCCTGCTTCATAATCCTCACAAATCTCCTGGGGAGACTCTTCCATATATGGCTTGACTGAAAGGAGGATGCAGCCTTTCTTGTTTTCTTATAGAAAGTAGCTGCAGGGAAAACGCAGGATTCCCTGTAGGGAATTCGCTGCAGGGAAAATGCAGGATGCAGTGTTTCTTGTTTCTTAAAGAAAGTAGCTGCAGGGAAAATGCAGAAACATGAACCAGGCGTTGTTATTCAGAGGCACAGACCTCATGGTCTATGGACAGGATCTATTCTGTCCTTCCTTAGCAGAGGTGGTTCCCTCACTCTCTCCTTCCTGTGTTTCTTCCATTCAGCTGCAGGTTTGACCAGCACTGAATTTTTTTTCAGACATACTTGTCATGGGAGTTGGTGTGGATTACGTTTTAAGTAGCACCAGTTTTCATTTTTGAAAACTATTATAGCAGTAAAGAAAAAAAAAAAAACAGTAAAGGGGCTTCCCAGGTGGCACTAGTGGTAAAGAACTCACCTGCCAATGAAGGAGACATAAAAGACATACGTTCTATCCTTGATCCAGAAGATCCCCAGGAAGAGGGTGTGGCAACCTGCTCCCAGTATTCTTGCCTGGAGAATCCCTTGGACAGAGGAGCCTGGCAGGATATGATCCAAGGGGTTGCAAAGAGTCGGATACGACTGAAGTGACTTAACACACACACACGTACACGCATTGTATTTCTACTGAAATTAGAAATGATGAGAAAATTCCCACAGTTTCTGAGTGTGTAGCTGCCTTATCCACCCTTCTTTGACTTTGGATAGTTGGATATCAAAATACCCATTTGTCAGTTACTCTGGTAACTCTGATTACTGCCTCAGAATTAGATGAAAGATATATTGTGCTAAATGTTTTTAGAGGAAAAGTAGATAGAATATCTATAGACTCAGTTTCATCTATTCCTGTTACATTGTATGTCTTTCATATATTGGGTATTTCCTTCCTGAACCAGTACTGTAATTTTTTCTTTCATAAACATAGTAGAGTTAACTAATCATATAATATAAACACAATAATCCTATTTTCTACTAACAATTTAGAATTGCTTTATTATCATAGAAAATGATAGAGGAGGTTTTTGATTACTGAAATCTATTGGAGAAGAATGATATCAGGCACAGTCTCTTCTCATAAATGAGGTAGAAACCCATCCAGCCCCGTCCTTGCCATAGAGGCTCTCTCCCTGAGCTTGGGGGACCATTGATCCTGTCATGCTGTTCATTTCTTGCAAGAAAAGCTCCTGCCTCCTGTAGAGCTGGTTGTAAGAATCTGCTTTAGAGAAAGCCTTCTATACAGGATGCAGGTTTGTGCGCTTGAACTCAGGTCAGTGAGATAGAAGGTTTCAGAACTGTAGATGCTTTGTATCATAGGATGAGTCTGCTTGCTAATAAAGCTGTATGCATGTTTATATATAAGCTGTACCTATATTCATACAATCTATCCATCATCTATCTATCTGGCAGAACTTGGTTCAAATTCATTAAGATGGGGAAGCATGTAGGTTCCAGAGGTGCTCTTTTGGTGTAAAACTATGAGAAATATACAGACATTGGGCAACTGGCTATCTAGAATAGAGATTCCTGAGGAAAGAGGAACAAGATAAGCCCTAAAATTGCCCCAGATTTCTACCAGGAGGAATTTCTAGACCACTGTCCAGGGAGAGGAAATTGGAACAGAAACTGGAGGTCTGGTTGAATCTGGGAGACTGAGGGTAGACTTTGGGGCACCATGGCCTGAAATCCATGGGTAGAACTCTTTAGAGAAGGAGCTGACAGAGTGGCTGTGACTGGGAACTGACCTGCCCATTGAGAGGAGGTCAGTTACGTGCAGACGGCATCTGAGTTTGGGGAGTCCACTTCGGGAGGCAGTGGGCCCAGGAGGGCTGGGAGGCAGGTGTGCTTCACCAGAGTGGACTAAGATTGCCTAAGAGGCCAGGCCTTGTTAGAGTCTTAAAAAGGCTCGTCTTTTTAAGGTGGGACTAAAGCAACCTTAGTGTAAAGGCTGCTGTTGATGTAGCCTACCAAACCTTAGAGCCAGAAAAAGGCCCACACTCTCCAGAGGAGTGCAGCAGAGTCCAGTACTCAGCAGTGTCAAGTTTTTAATGCTGCGTCCAGTTGAAACCTGTGAGGCATAAGAAGAAGAAAGTATGTACTTACAGGATAAGAATTAATAAAAACAGACATGGAAACCACAGAGATGAAGGAAGAAGCAGAAAAACCTTAAGATACATGTTATTAATCATTAAAATATGCCAAATAATGGAATGAAAACATGAATATAAAGAAGAGGGCGATGAAGATATACAAAGATCAGTTGAATCACCAGGAGTGACAAACTGCAGTGTTGAGAAGTTTGCAGGGGTAGGAGGATAACCCTCCTGCGTCTTTATAATGTTTGGACTGAAAACCCCAATATCGATAAAATATTGTGTTTAAAAATTCCTACATATTAACTTTGACCCTCCACCAGACTCTTTCCATTCTCATGCAGTCTGACCAGCTGACCCATAGATTGTCAGCTACTCTATTTCTCAGTCTGGTAGACCAATAGCCATAGGCTTAATCATTTAGGAATTCATAATGAGAAATTGTAGCATGTAAAATGATTTTTCTTACTCCTTTTTATTTTTAAAATCCAGTAATAAACCCAGATTCTTTTAGACATTGCTTTCTCTCAGCTTCTCTTCTCCACACATTCAGAGTTTCATGGCTAGGAAGTTCTCCAGAGAGTTCCTCCACTCTCATCTCCGTGTGGGGTGTGTTGCATGTGTGCATTGTGTGTAGACAAGCATCCATGTGTTGTGTGTACATGCACACCTCACATGTACACATGTTATATGTATGCCATGTATTATGTGTATGCATCGTATTTCATGTGTGCCTACATGTGTTTCCTGCACTGATTGTGCACAAGCAAGCATGTGTGGTATGTGTGTCTGGGTGTGCATGTTATCCTCCTGCTTCACTCCTATTTGCTCCTTGGGCTCACCTGGGCCACACACCTTTTATGACAGCTGGAGTTAGTCTGGCCCTCTCAGCACTTTGTACTTTCTCTCTCAGGACTCATCACCCTTCATTTTAAGTGCTGTTCATGTGTGTGCATCACACAGAGCACGGAGCCTTTGTTGTCATTGGATCTAAGTCTTGTGACCCTACGGGAAACATGGCCTTAGTATTTCTTGCACCCCAATGCTGTCATTAGTTGTCATGAAGCTTGTCCATGAAGGTAAAATTTAGTTTGGAATCTGGAACCCGTTGAACATAGAACAAGTAGACACAGACTGAGTGATGGTAACATTCACCTGGATGGTGATATCAAGAATAGGGGAGGAAGAACAGGAGGAGGGACAGAGTCGTGTTCACCAGAGCACTTTCCACGTGACACATGACTGAAAAATGTACAGTGTGCTTCATGGAGTAGAAACCTTTATGGTAAGTGACAGGTAGACCAATAGGCCATAGGCTTAATCGCATTGTTAGAAAAAAAAATATTGTGTTTAAAAATTCCTACATATTAACTTTGACCCTCCACCAGACTCTTTCCATTCTCATGCAGTCTGACCAGCTGACCCATAGATTGTCAGCTACTCTATTTCTCAGTCTGGTAGACCAATAGCCATAGGCTTAATCATTTAGGAATTCATAATGAGAAATTGTAGCATGTAAAATGATTTTTCTTACTCCTTTTTATTTTTAAAATCCAGTAATAAACCCAGATTCTTTTAGACATTGCTTTCTCTCAGCTTCTCTTCTCCACACATTCAGAGTTTCATGGCTAGGAAGTTCTCCAGAGAGTTCCTCCACTCTCATCTCCGTGTGGGGTGTGTTGCATGTGTGCATTGTGTGTAGACAAGCATCCATGTGTTGTGTGTACATGCACACCTCACATGTACACATGTTATATGTATGCCATGTATTATGTGTATGCATCGTATTTCATGTGTGCCTACATGTGTTTCCTGCACTGATTGTGCACAAGCAAGCATGTGTGGTATGTGTGTCTGGGTGTGCATGTTATCCTCCTGCTTCACTCCTATTTGCTCCTTGGGCTCACCTGGGCCACACACCTTTTATGACAGCTGGAGTTAGTCTGGCCCTCTCAGCACTTTGTACTTTCTCTCTCAGGACTCATCACCCTTCATTTTAAGTGCTGTTCATGTGTGTGCATCACACAGAGCACGGAGCCTTTGTTGTCATTGGATCTAAGTCTTGTGACCCTACGGGAAACATGGCCTTAGTATTTCTTGCACCCCAATGCTGTCATTAGTTGTCATGAAGCTTGTCCATGAAGGTAAAATTTAGTTTGGAATCTGGAACCCGTTGAACATAGAACAAGTAGACACAGACTGAGTGATGGTAACATTCACCTGGATGGTGATATCAAGAATAGGGGAGGAAGAACAGGAGGAGGGACAGAGTCGTGTTCACCAGAGCACTTTCCACGTGACACATGACTGAAAAATGTACAGTGTGCTTCATGGAGTAGAAACCTTTGAGTACTGGCTAATCACCTTTTTCTCCTTAAGTGTAATTCTTTATAGTGGTAGAAATGATTAAATCTTGGAGATTTGCTGAGGATTTTTTTAGTTTATTGACTAATGGACCCAGATCAGAGGTTTATTTTGCTTCAACATTTCAACTTCATTTTGAGAAATATTTCATTCAACCAACATTTGATACCGTATTTGACAACCTACTTTGAGTTTCCTTCTGGGTTTTGCTAGTTCTCCAGCACAGGTCATTTGTAGGGGCCTCATATTTGGGGAGTGACTGTTTTAAAACACTGTTGCCAAATTCACATGATCATTGTCACCCCAGACTCTTTTTGTCAAGGCTGTTCAAGAAATGCTATTGCCTGAAGCTTAAGAACAAGTTGGCTATCTTTCCCAAAGGAAAGTGCCAGAAAAAATCATTCATCACTTCATCCTTTTCCATTTCAAGGATTTCTTTTCGTAGAGTTAGACTTGTCCCCGAGGCTCTTTGGAAACTGACAGTTCAGGAAGAATCAGTGGGGAGCTGCATATTTGATGGATGAACCATTTGAAAATTCTGTGGCATTCCTCCCATGACCTTTTCTGAAGACAGATAAATAGCCTTCCAAAGGTTGCATTTTATTTTATGTTCAAAAAACTAGCCAGTCAGGATATATTGGAAACAACAGAGTCATGTTAGACTTGTTCAGAATGTGAAAAAAAGTAAATAAAAGGAGAAGAGATAGTACAACCAGAGATGTTTTCTGGAAAATGAAGAGTGATTGCAGAGAGCAGGAAAGCATTGGCACTAAAGGAGTCTGAACAAAAGAATGCACAGAAGTCAGAGAAGGTCACCACTTGCTGTGTCCAGTGTGTCATTAGGTAAATTTAGTTTTGGAATTCATGAAGCTTGTCCATGAAGGTAAAATTTAGTTTGGAATCTGGAACCCGTTGAACATAGAACAAGTAGACACAGACTGAGTGATGGTAACATTCACCTGGATGGTGATATCAAGAATAGGGGAGGAAGAACAGGAGGAGGGACAGAGTCGTGTTCACCAGAGCACTTTCCACGTGACACATGACTGAAAAATGTACAGTGTGCTTCATGGAGTAGAAACCTTTGAGTACTGGCTAATCACCTTTTTCTCCTTAAGTGTAATTCTTTATAGTGGTAGAAATGATTAAATCTTGGAGATTTGCTGAGGATTTTTTTAGTTTATTGACTAATGGACCCAGATCAGAGGTTTATTTTGCTTCAACATTTCAACTTCATTTTGAGAAATATTTCATTCAACCAACATTTGATACCGTATTTGACAACCTACTTTGAGTTTCCTTCTGGGTTTTGCTAGTTCTCCAGCACAGGTCATTTGTAGGGGCCTCATATTTGGGGAGTGACTGTTTTAAAACACTGTTGCCAAATTCACATGATCATTGTCACCCCAGACTCTTTTTGTCAAGGCTGTTCAAGAAATGCTATTGCCTGAAGCTTAAGAACAAGTTGGCTATCTTTCCCAAAGGAAAGTGCCAGAAAAAATCATTCATCACTTCATCCTTTTCCATTTCAAGGATTTCTTTTCGTAGAGTTAGACTTGTCCCCGAGGCTCTTTGGAAACTGACAGTTCAGGAAGAATCAGTGGGGAGCTGCATATTTGATGGATGAACCATTTGAAAATTCTGTGGCATTCCTCCCATGACCTTTTCTGAAGACAGATAAATAGCCTTCCAAAGGTTGCATTTTATTTTATGTTCAAAAAACTAGCCAGTCAGGATATATTGGAAACAACAGAGTCATGTTAGACTTGTTCAGAATGTGAAAAAAAGTAAATAAAAGGAGAAGAGATAGTACAACCAGAGATGTTTTCTGGAAAATGAAGAGTGATTGCAGAGAGCAGGAAAGCATTGGCACTAAAGGAGTCTGAACAAAAGAATGCACAGAAGTCAGAGAAGGTCACCACTTGCTGTGTCCATACAATGGCGTTTCCTCTACATTAATCGCTGTGGACCTAACACTTCAGCTTGTATCTTGCCCCGTGTACTGTTGTCTGTGGGGACATCTCTGATTCCATGGTCCATGATATATTTCTAAGGAAGAGAATTAAATACATGGAAATGACAGCAGCTCAGCAAGATGAAACATGGCTTTATCAAACATCAAGATTTAAATTATCTAAGGGCAGAGCAGATGTGAGTGATGCTTACAGCATGTGAGTCAGGAGCACTTCAGAGTTTCTTGTGGAATTTGAATGTGGAAGTGGAAAGAAGGGTCTTGTAGAATTTAATGATGGCACAGAAAAGAGGTGGAAACTCCAGGATGAGTGAAGGCAGCGCATGTGCATGTGGTGGACAGAGTGCCTTAGAAGAACCAGGAGGGAAGTGATGAGGTCCACCTTCGTGTGATGAGGAAGGTGGCGGGCCATCAGTGAGTCACACTTGCAAGTATGGTTAATAGTCTGTCAAAATTAGAATGTCTTGAAATATTTATAATTATGTTTAAGTGATTTTTTTTGTTTTGTTATGCCAGGTTTTATAGTGTTTACATTAATTTTCAGTACAGTGGATTTATCTCATGTATTATTGCCTTTAACCAAAATAAAAACAGTATATTTATTGAATTATTGAGTTACATATTTTGTTATCCACTTTACATGGTATGCGTTATTAATTCCTAATACTCTTAGGGTGAATGAACTGTTTTTTTTGTTTTTGTACTGTCAAACAGTGGTTGGGACAGTGGCTACAAGAGTTTTTAACAACTCTGGAAGATGTTTGGTAACACATCTCACAGTCCTATTTTGAGAAATTTGTTATCAGTGTTTTCTTATATTACTTATTATTGTCTTGATAAATCTACCAAATAGCAAATCACCAACTAAATGAAAGATGAGGAAAAGAGAATTATAATTTTTGTTAAAAGTAGACCTATGAAAAGAAAATTAAACACAAATTATCTACAAAAATAAAAAAAAAAAACTCTGAGAAAACAAGCCATTTTTATGTAAGAGGTGTTGCCTAAGTCTACAAAATTCTGAAACACTCAGATGGGGAAGAAAAAGCACTGCAGGCATTTCTTGGCGGTCCAGTGGGTAGAACTCAGTGTTTCCTCTGCTGTGGCCTGGGTTCAATCCTTGGTCTTACCTGGTTGGGGAACTAAGATCCCGCACCTACGTGGTGTAGCCAAAAAAAGAAAAAAGAAAAAAGCAGGGAGATTACAAGAATGAACTGAAGCCTCAAACAAAACATCTGTAAAAATTCATTAAGAACAGGGAGTAGGGCTTCCCTGGTGGTCCAGTGGGTAAAGACATCGCCTTGCAGTGAAAGGGGCGCTGGTTTGATCCCTAGCCTGGGAAGATCCCATGTGCCATGGAATGGCTAGACTGATGTGTCCAACTACCGAGCCAGCATTCTGGAGCATGTGCGCCTAGAGCCAGTGCTCTGCAACAAGAGGCCATTGCGATGGGAGGCCCACACAGGCCAAAGAGCAAAGATGAAAATAAATGAAAGACCAATAGAAGTGGTCAAAAAAAAAAAGAACAGGGAGTAATTGTCAGAAATCAACAAATAAAAATCTGCAAGAGGGGTTCCCTGTATTTGTGATGAGTAACTTGAATCATGTAACTTGGGAGGAAATTCTTCTCTGAGTATAGATATTCATTTTATTCATATTTGTTCTCTGACTCACTAAAATGAAAACATTTTGGGAAATTGAAGTATTTGTTGGAATTTCAGATAGATTTTGCAAATTTTAAGTCATCATTGTCCCATTTTCATTATCACAAAGTCTTTGTTGAATGCATTTTATTTTCTTGGCTTTCACTCTTCTTTTCCAAAGCTCTTAAGGCTGTGAAAAACGAGTGGTTGGGACAGTGGCTACAAGAGTTTTTAACAACTCTGGAAGATGTTTGGTAACACATCTCACAGTCCTATTTTGAGAAATTTGTTATCAGTGTTTTCTTATATTACTTATTATTGTCTTGATAAATCTACCAAATAGCAAATCACCAACTAAATGAAAGATGAGGAAAAGAGAATTATAATTTTTGTTAAAAGTAGACCTATGAAAAGAAAATTAAACACAAATTATCTACAAAAATAAAAAAAAAAAACTCTGAGAAAACAAGCCATTTTTATGTAAGAGGTGTTGCCTAAGTCTACAAAATTCTGAAACACTCAGATGGGGAAGAAAAAGCACTGCAGGCATTTCTTGGCGGTCCAGTGGGTAGAACTCAGTGTTTCCTCTGCTGTGGCCTGGGTTCAATCCTTGGTCTTACCTGGTTGGGGAACTAAGATCCCGCACCTACGTGGTGTAGCCAAAAAAAGAAAAAAGAAAAAAGCAGGGAGATTACAAGAATGAACTGAAGCCTCAAACAAAACATCTGTAAAAATTCATTAAGAACAGGGAGTAGGGCTTCCCTGGTGGTCCAGTGGGTAAAGACATCGCCTTGCAGTGAAAGGGGCGCTGGTTTGATCCCTAGCCTGGGAAGATCCCATGTGCCATGGAATGGCTAGACTGATGTGTCCAACTACCGAGCCAGCATTCTGGAGCATGTGCGCCTAGAGCCAGTGCTCTGCAACAAGAGGCCATTGCGATGGGAGGCCCACACAGGCCAAAGAGCAAAGATGAAAATAAATGAAAGACCAATAGAAGTGGTCAAAAAAAAAAAGAACAGGGAGTAATTGTCAGAAATCAACAAATAAAAATCTGCAAGAGGGGTTCCCTGTATTTGTGATGAGTAACTTGAATCATGTAACTTGGGAGGAAATTCTTCTCTGAGTATAGATATTCATTTTATTCATATTTGTTCTCTGACTCACTAAAATGAAAACATTTTGGGAAATTGAAGTATTTGTTGGAATTTCAGATAGATTTTGCAAATTTTAAGTCATCATTGTCCCATTTTCATTATCACAAAGTCTTTGTTGAATGCATTTTATTCTTTAGATCTTGGGCTTTCACACTCTTCTTTTCCAAAGCTCTTAAAGGCTTGCTCACGAGGTGAATTTGTTGAGCACCTCCTGCAGGCCAGTTAGATGTGGTCTCTTACCTCTCCCTCACAGCAGGTCTCTGGTGCTGATGGTTTGTCAGCGTCACCATCTTGCAGGTCAGACAGCTTCTCATCTGGTCAAGGCAGGTGATGTCTCCAGAGTGAGGACTTTTTGCAGATGCTCTTGCAGTTCTTTTCCTGTCTTGTGAAGACCATCCTGAGGTTTCCCTGATGCCTCAGCATGTGAAGAATCCAACAGTAATGTAGGAGACATGGGTTCTATCCTGGGTGGGAAAGATCCCCTGGAGGAGGAAATGGCAACCTTCTCCAGTATCCCTGCCTGGAGAATCCCTAAGGGGCCACATTCCATGGAGTCGCAGAGAGTGGGACACAACTTAAGGGACGACTAAGCATGCAAAGTACTCTCTAAAGAAAGAAATGCATCATTCTCCAGACCCTTATATATTCCGATTATTCTTTGTATTTTATACAAAGCACTTACCCAGTCAAATTCCAGACTATTAACCATGAACTTTTGCCAGTGGCTCATTTGTTTACTGTCTAAATCTGTTAGGAAAACACACAATGCATTTGGAAAATCACCCATAATGAAAAAAGAAAAACAGAGAAAAAGCGTTTAACTGTGTTATACCATGGCCAACTTAAGACAGCTTGATTTTTTGACCATCTCCACTATCATTCAGATTGTTAAAGAAGTTACTGAAGTATGGGCCAGATTAATACAAAGCAGTGTTTTGTAAGCGAAGAAAAAGTGTTTGGACCCATCTAGGCAGTATTCCTCCGTACACTGGTATGCCTCTGAAATTGTTAGACAACTCTTTCGTACCTCAATATTAAAACAGCCCTGAGAAATTTACATTTGGTTTCTAATCCAGAATTTGCTAAAAGTAGTGAAACAGAACCAGTTTGTTGTGTGTTTTTAAACACTTTGGGTTTTCAAGGCATTTTGCATGAAATAGTGTTAAAGATTATTTCCACTTGAGTGATGAAAACTGAACCTTTGCAATAGTTTGCAGGAGGCAGTCTGCGTAATGGTTAGGAGTGAGCTGGGGTGGTATTCCTGCCAGACTGTCAGCCCCCTGCTGGTGGGCAAGAGCCTCATTGACCTCAGCCAGGGGAACATTAGCACCTGCTTCACAGAGCTGCTCTGAAGACCAGTGAGAAGATGCCCCAGAATCTAGCCCAACATCTGGGGGTCTTGTGAACACTGCTAGGACCATCAGTACCAGCGCTGGTACTGTAAGATCACAGGTTTTCAGATGTTTTCTCATCAGAAGGTCCATTCACTCATTTCTTCTCTGTGTAGATTGAATGCCTGATTTAAAATTTTTTGTTCTGGGACTTCCCTTTTGGCCCAGTGGTTAAGACTCTGTGTTCCCAATGAAGGGGGCCTGGGTTCGATCCCTGGTCAGGGAACTAGATCCCACATGCCACAACTAAGACCCAGTGTAGCCAAATAAATACATAATTTTAAAAAATAATAAAAAAACTTTTTTTGTTCTTAAAAATTCATGCATATTTAACACATTTCGGAAATACAAAAATGGTGACGAAAACCCTGTGCAATGTCTCTCCCTCTCACATCATCCTTACTTGTCTGCATCTTTTCTAATGGTGGGGACATTCCTGGCAGTAGATTTTTAAAAGTTTTCTCCCTCTCTCCCCTCATTCTAGCTTCTTTACTATGGTGAGTCATTTTACTTGACCTCATGGAGCTGTCTTCTCAGTGTGCTCTGCTCTGTTTGGGTTTGTTAGCCTGACACCTCCACACTCACCTTGAGAAAGAATTAAAGGCCTCTGGCCAAAATCACACATGATTTGTCTGTGTCAGTATTTATGCTGCTACGTCTCTGAGTTTACTGAACTTTGTCTCCTTCAAAGTTAGTTATTAAGTTCTCAGAAAAGGGACATTCTGGTTTGATAAGATTGCTTTGTTTTGTTTTGTTTTTAATGTGAAACCGTGCTGCAGCCTTTTTAATTTAGAAAAATAATTACATAATTAAATAGACATTCTAAAGTTTTAATTAAAAAAGAAAAAAATATTTGCTCAGTTTCTGCCTCACTAAATGTAAAACTATTATTTAACTGACCTTGGTCACCTTTGCATGTAACTTGATGGTGTTGCAATGCTAATGCAGCTTATTTTTAAGGCAAAGATCACTTCCTCCACACCGCCTTTGTGCTTAGCCAGTAACTAAAGAAGCTGTTCAAGAAAGTCCAGGATTTAGACATTATAAAGAAATGCAGGATATTTGACAGAAATCAGATATATTACACAGTTGGGTGATAAAAAGTCTGGCCTCTGGGGTCTGGCGCAGCGAGCTCAGAAACAGTTTTGCTTAGAGTTGTTATTCAGTTGATCAGTTGTGACTGACTCTTTGCAATCCCGTGGACTGCAGCACACCAACCTTTCCTGCCCTTCACCATCTCCTGAAGTTTGCTCAGACTCATGTCCACACTGAGTCTGGTGATGCCTGATTTAAAATTTTTGTTCTGGTTTTGTTCTTTTCAAAAGGGGATTGGAAATAGCCACATAATAGACCCAGTGTAGCCAAATAAATACATAATTTTAAAAAATAATAAAAAAACTTTTTTTGTTCTTAAAAATTCATGCATATTTAACACATTTCGGAAATACAAAAATGGTGACGAAAACCCTGTGCAATGTCTCTCCCTCTCACATCATCCTTACTTGTCTGCATCTTTTCTAATGGTGGGGACATTCCTGGCAGTAGATTTTTAAAAGTTTTCTCCCTCTCTCCCCTCATTCTAGCTTCTTTACTATGGTGAGTCATTTTACTTGACCTCATGGAGCTGTCTTCTCAGTGTGCTCTGCTCTGTTTGGGTTTGTTAGCCTGACACCTCCACACTCACCTTGAGAAAGAATTAAAGGCCTCTGGCCAAAATCACACATGATTTGTCTGTGTCAGTATTTATGCTGCTACGTCTCTGAGTTTACTGAACTTTGTCTCCTTCAAAGTTAGTTATTAAGTTCTCAGAAAAGGGACATTCTGGTTTGATAAGATTGCTTTGTTTTGTTTTGTTTTTAATGTGAAACCGTGCTGCAGCCTTTTTAATTTAGAAAAATAATTACATAATTAAATAGACATTCTAAAGTTTTAATTAAAAAAGAAAAAAATATTTGCTCAGTTTCTGCCTCACTAAATGTAAAACTATTATTTAACTGACCTTGGTCACCTTTGCATGTAACTTGATGGTGTTGCAATGCTAATGCAGCTTATTTTTAAGGCAAAGATCACTTCCTCCACACCGCC
The DNA here is from genome assembly GCA_022376925.1 of Tragulus kanchil. Classification (NCBI taxonomy): domain Eukaryota; kingdom Metazoa; phylum Chordata; class Mammalia; order Artiodactyla; family Tragulidae; genus Tragulus; species Tragulus kanchil. The sequence goes on along the minus strand of JAIOJX010000031.1, from coordinate 83,680,422 downwards.
TTTGTGCTTAGCCAGTAACTAAAGAAGCTGTTCAAGAAAGTCCAGGATTTAGACATTATAAAGAAATGCAGGATATTTGACAGAAATCAGATATATTACACAGTTGGGTGATAAAAAGTCTGGCCTCTGGGGTCTGGCGCAGCGAGCTCAGAAACAGTTTTGCTTAGAGTTGTTATTCAGTTGATCAGTTGTGACTGACTCTTTGCAATCCCGTGGACTGCAGCACACCAACCTTTCCTGCCCTTCACCATCTCCTGAAGTTTGCTCAGACTCATGTCCACTGAGTCGGTGATGCCATCCAACCATCTCATCTTCTGTTGCCCCTTCTTCTGCCCTAAGTCATTCCCAGCATCAGGGTCTTTTCCATTGGGTTCGTCTCTTCCCATCAGGTGACCAAAATATTGGAGATTCAGCTTCAGTATCAGTTCTTCAAGTAAATATTCAGGCTTGATCCCTTTTAGGATTGATTGGTTTGATCTCCTCGCAGTCCAAGAAACTCTCAGGAGTCTTCTCCAACACCTTGAAACCATCAGTTCTTTGGTGCTCAGTCTTATTACCCAACTCTCACATCCATACGTGACTACTGGGAAAAACATACCTTTGACATTTGTTGACTAAGTGATGTTTCTGCTTTTTAAGAATGCAGTCTAGGTTTGTCATAGCTTTTCTTCCAAGGAGCAGGAATTTTTTAAATTCATGGCTGCAAGTCACCATCTGCAATGATTTTGGAGCCCAAGAAAATAAAATTTGTCACTGTAGCACTTGAACAGCATCATCTTTTAGGACTTGAAGTACGTCAGCTGGAATTCCATCACTAGCTTCGTTCATAGTAATGCTTCATAGCACCCACTTCACTTTATATTCTAGAAGGTCTGGCTTCAGGTGAGTGATCACAACATCATGGTTATCTGGATCATTAAGATGCCTTGTATAGTTCTTCTGTTTATTCTTGCTATTTCTTCTTAGTATCTTCTACTTTTGTTAGGTCCATACCATTTCAGTCATCTATTGTGCCCATCTTTGCATGAAATTTTCCTTTGGTATCTCTAATTTTCTTGAAGACATCTTTAGTCTTTCCCATTCTATTGTTTTCATCTCTTTATTTACATTGTTCACTTATTTTAAGGCAAAGATCACTTCCTCCACACCGCCTTTGTGCTTAGCCAGTAACTAAAGAAGCTGTTCAAGAAAGTCCAGGATTTAGACATTATAAAGAAATGCAGGATATTTGACAGAAATCAGATATATTACACAGTTGGGTGATAAAAAGTCTGGCCTCTGGGGTCTGGCGCAGCGAGCTCAGAAACAGTTTTGCTTAGAGTTGTTATTCAGTTGATCAGTTGTGACTGACTCTTTGCAATCCCGTGGACTGCAGCACACCAACCTTTCCTGCCCTTCACCATCTCCTGAAGTTTGCTCAGACTCATGTCCACTGAGTCGGTGATGCCATCCAACCATCTCATCTTCTGTTGCCCCTTCTTCTGCCCTAAGTCATTCCCAGCATCAGGGTCTTTTCCATTGGGTTCGTCTCTTCCCATCAGGTGACCAAAATATTGGAGATTCAGCTTCAGTATCAGTTCTTCAAGTAAATATTCAGGCTTGATCCCTTTTAGGATTGATTGGTTTGATCTCCTCGCAGTCCAAGAAACTCTCAGGAGTCTTCTCCAACACCTTGAAACCATCAGTTCTTTGGTGCTCAGTCTTATTACCCAACTCTCACATCCATACGTGACTACTGGGAAAAACATACCTTTGACATTTGTTGACTAAGTGATGTTTCTGCTTTTTAAGAATGCAGTCTAGGTTTGTCATAGCTTTTCTTCCAAGGAGCAGGAATTTTTTAAATTCATGGCTGCAAGTCACCATCTGCAATGATTTTGGAGCCCAAGAAAATAAAATTTGTCACTGTAGCACTTGAACAGCATCATCTTTTAGGACTTGAAGTACGTCAGCTGGAATTCCATCACTAGCTTCGTTCATAGTAATGCTTCATAGCACCCACTTCACTTTATATTCTAGAAGGTCTGGCTTCAGGTGAGTGATCACAACATCATGGTTATCTGGATCATTAAGATGCCTTGTATAGTTCTTCTGTTTATTCTTGCTATTTCTTCTTAGTATCTTCTACTTTTGTTAGGTCCATACCATTTCAGTCATCTATTGTGCCCATCTTTGCATGAAATTTTCCTTTGGTATCTCTAATTTTCTTGAAGACATCTTTAGTCTTTCCCATTCTATTGTTTTCATCTCTTTATTTACATTGTTCACTTAGGAAGGCTTTCCTGTCTCTCCTTGCTATTCTTTGGAATTCTGAATTCAGATGGGTTTATGTTTTCCTTTTTGCATTTATTTTTCTGGGATGGTTTGATCACTGTCTCCTGTACAGTGCTACAAACCTCTGTCCATAGTTCTTCAGATACTCTAACAGATGCAATCCCTGAATCTTTTTGTAGCTTCCACTCTGTAGTCATAAAGGATTTGATTTAAGTGATACCTGAATGGCCTAGTGATTTTCTGTACTTTCTTCAATTAAAGTCTGAATTTTGCAATCAGTAGCTCATAGTCTGAGCCATAATCAGCTCTTGGTCTTATATTTGCTGACTGTATAGAGCTTCTCCATCTTTGGCTACAAAGAATTATGATTAATCTGATTTCATTATTAACCATCTGGTGATGTCCATGTGTAGAATATCTCTTGAGTTGTTGGAAGAGGGCGTTTGCTGTGACCAGTGCATTCTCTTGTCAAAAACTCTGTTGGCCTTTCCCCTGCTTCATTTTGTACTCCAAGGCCAAACTTCCCTATTACTCCAGGTATCTCCTGACTTCCTACTTTTGCATTCCAGGTCCCTATGATGAAAGGACATCTTTTTTTGGTGTTATTTCTAGAAGACCTTTTAGGTCTTCATAGAACCATTCAGTTTCAGCTTCTTCAGCATTAGTGGTTGGGGCATAGATTTAGATTACTGTGATAATGAATGGTTCTCTTTGGAAACGAACTGAGATCATTTTGTCATTTTTGAGATCGCACCCAAGTACTGTGATTTGGACTCTTTCATTGACTATGAGGGCTGCTCTATTTCTTCTAAGAAATTCTTGCCCAGAACAGTAGATATAATGGTCATCTTAATTAAATTCTCCCATTCCTGACTATCTTAGTTCACTGGTTCCTAAAATGTTGATGTTTGCTCTTGCCATCTTCTGTTTGACCATTTTAAATTTACCTTGATTCATGAACCTAACATTTTAGCTTCCTATGCAATATTGTTCTTTGCAGCATTGGGCTTTACTTTCATCACCAGACAGATCAATAACTGACGTTGTTTTAGCTTTGGCTCAACCTTTTCATTCTTTCTGTAGCTATTACTCAGCTCTTTTCCAGTATCATATTGGGTACCTACTGACCTGGGGAGTTCATCTTTCAGTGTTATATATATATATTTTTTTTTTGCCTTTTCATCCTGTTTATGGTGTTCTCAAGGCAAGAATGCTGAAGTGGTTTGGCATTCCCTTCTCAGTGGACCACATTTTGTCAGAATTCTCCACCATGACCTGTCTGTCTTGGGTGACCCTGCACAGCACGGCTCATCATTTCACTGAGTGAGCCAAGACTGGATCCATGTGATCAGTTTGCTCAGGGAGGCTGTGGTGAGTGTGTCAGCCCTCTGAGCCTGTTGTGGGCAGAGGCCACTGTTCTCTTTGCAGTGTTTGAGCTGTGTCACTGACTGAGGTGCTGCCACAGAGTGGGTAGCACACTGTTGGGGGTAGCTTTTCGGTGTCATTATTCCCTCCTTGTGCAGAGGCTGCTCTTTATTTGTGGCTACTCTTACAGAGAACAGGGTCAGATGTGGGGAGAGAGAAGGGAGAATGATGGTCAGGAATTCTCATGTGTGCTTATGTGCAGCCCATGTGAGAAGTCTTCTGCTGGGTTACTGTTTGCTGATCAGCTAGGTTTGGTGTGGTGTTCTATTCAGTTGTAATCTATTATCATTTTTAAATCTGTTAAATGAGTCCTCTTCACATTTCTGTCTTCCATAGGAAAAACGTGCTTCTCCTTCCCATTTGAGATGAAGAGCAGGTCTACAGAGAACCAGCTACTTGATGGATCCATCTGCCTGACTCATCTACAAACCAGGAGTCAAAACATGAAATTTATACTGTGTATACATTCTTATCACATGGAAACAATTCAGGCTTACAGAAAGACCAAACAGTCTCCGTAATGAATGTGAAATGAGAATCTCTAAGAATGCCTTTTATATCCAGACAAGTGACTATGAGAATGAATCTCTTTACTAAGTTTCCTCAGATCATTATATAGAAAATGATTTTAGTAGACACCTGGTGCTGCCAGTCAGTGTCTAGCTGTCCTAGCTTTTCTGTTTCAGACTCACCTTCATCACAGAATTATGAGTAATTGATTCCCATGTAGTGCTTAGAAACAAACTTAGGTGTCAGCGATCTTTACAGGTCAACACTGTGGTCCTGTCTGCTCTGTATTGCGTATGCCAATCAGGATCAAGTTTGCTCTGATTTGCCTATCTTTCTAGAATAATTAAACTCCAAAAGGAACCTAATACATCGATTTCCTGTTCAAATGTAATTCAGCTATGAATTGCTGTGTCAGAAACCAGTAGATACAGAGATGCAGGACTGAGGGAACTCTCAGAAGGGAGAAGGGATTGCTCTGTATGGGTATTTCAGAAGCAAATGAAGTACCCGGGAACCTAAACATAACAATACATTGCAAATTTATGAAGCCCTGGCAATAGTTCTAGGGAGGAATTTAAGCTTGTGATGTTTGGTGTGAAGAATTCCAGGCTGGTTTTTCTTTGCGATAGATGATCTGTGTCAATGACAGAGCTTCACCATTGTCTCCCTGCTACTTCTTTTTTGTCATCACAGAAGCACACAAGACAGAGAACTCAGGAAGCTGAACCCTTTAGAAAAGGCCTCACAGGTATGTGGGTGAGGCTTGAGCCAAATCTTTTTTTTTTTGGGGGGTACACTTATGTTGTCTTTCATTTATTTGCATCTTTGTTCTTTTGGCCTATGTGGGCCTCCCACTGCAGTGGTCTCTCTCGTCAGAGCACCGGCTGTGGGTGCATGTGCTTCAGAGCTCCAGCACGGTAGTTGGACACATCGGCCCAGCTGCTCCATGGTACGTGGGATCCTCCCAGACCAGGGATCAAACTGGCGCTACTTGCACTGCAAGGCGGTGTCCTTATCCATTGGACCACCAGGGAAGCCCTGAGCCAAATATTTATTGGATCAAACTCAACGAAAAGGTTGCTAGTGGGTAATCATCACTGGAATATGGGCCATAAAAAGACGATACTGGAGGGATCCAAGTCAAACACATAAAACCACAACTAATGCCTTTTATATCCAGACAAGTGACTATGAGAATGAATCTCTTTACTAAGTTTCCTCAGATCATTATATAGAAAATGATTTTAGTAGACACCTGGTGCTGCCAGTCAGTGTCTAGCTGTCCTAGCTTTTCTGTTTCAGACTCACCTTCATCACAGAATTATGAGTAATTGATTCCCATGTAGTGCTTAGAAACAAACTTAGGTGTCAGCGATCTTTACAGGTCAACACTGTGGTCCTGTCTGCTCTGTATTGCGTATGCCAATCAGGATCAAGTTTGCTCTGATTTGCCTATCTTTCTAGAATAATTAAACTCCAAAAGGAACCTAATACATCGATTTCCTGTTCAAATGTAATTCAGCTATGAATTGCTGTGTCAGAAACCAGTAGATACAGAGATGCAGGACTGAGGGAACTCTCAGAAGGGAGAAGGGATTGCTCTGTATGGGTATTTCAGAAGCAAATGAAGTACCCGGGAACCTAAACATAACAATACATTGCAAATTTATGAAGCCCTGGCAATAGTTCTAGGGAGGAATTTAAGCTTGTGATGTTTGGTGTGAAGAATTCCAGGCTGGTTTTTCTTTGCGATAGATGATCTGTGTCAATGACAGAGCTTCACCATTGTCTCCCTGCTACTTCTTTTTTGTCATCACAGAAGCACACAAGACAGAGAACTCAGGAAGCTGAACCCTTTAGAAAAGGCCTCACAGGTATGTGGGTGAGGCTTGAGCCAAATCTTTTTTTTTTTGGGGGGTACACTTATGTTGTCTTTCATTTATTTGCATCTTTGTTCTTTTGGCCTATGTGGGCCTCCCACTGCAGTGGTCTCTCTCGTCAGAGCACCGGCTGTGGGTGCATGTGCTTCAGAGCTCCAGCACGGTAGTTGGACACATCGGCCCAGCTGCTCCATGGTACGTGGGATCCTCCCAGACCAGGGATCAAACTGGCGCTACTTGCACTGCAAGGCGGTGTCCTTATCCATTGGACCACCAGGGAAGCCCTGAGCCAAATATTTATTGGATCAAACTCAACGAAAAGGTTGCTAGTGGGTAATCATCACTGGAATATGGGCCATAAAAAGACGATACTGGAGGGATCCAAGTCAAACACATAAAACAAGCCCCTAGTGCTAACTAAGCCTTTTGGTTTTAAAGGACAGAGTCACTGGACATGGAACCCTAGGTGACACCCTGTCTTGCTTATGCCCTCAGTGTTCCGCAGAAGCAGCTTGTGCAAAGGTCACTGGCTGTCTTCATGTCACCAAATTAAAGAGGTATTTTTTTTCTCCCTACTGTTGTGAAATCCCACAGGATTTGACTCAGTGAACCACTTCTTCCCTAAAATGCTTTCTTCCTCTGGGACCCATGATATTCCATTTGTGTGATTCTTATACAATTCTGGAGTATCTTCCTTCAACCTCTTTGCTGGATCTACTTTTCTACATAAGACTTAAGTGTTGCCTTTCTGCCAGGTTATTACCCAGGTGGACAATTACCATTTAATTGCTAATGCCTCCCATTTAAAATTTCTGACTCAGACTAGTGTATCTTAAAATGTTTATTAGGCATTGCCACTCAACTGTTTCAAAGCATGTTCATTTCAGAATATCACGTATACGAACCTGGATTTTCTTTGCCCTCTCTCCCCTGCATCCACCCATCTTTTAGCCCCCTTCAGACTACCATAGCTCCCTGACAGGCTCCTTCCTCTACTTGTCTCCACCAGATGTTTGGGAGAACCTTGTCATTCATCCATAGGGCAGACCGTGGCTGTTCCAGGCCTCCCATAGAAAGACCTGTGGTCTCTTAGCAGAACAACTGTGCACTGAGAAATGGGGACTAGCCAGACTTCCTAGGGATTATTAGGTAGTATCTCTGATAGGACATTAACCGCTACAGACACAGTTTATCACCATGGTCTGTTGACCAGAAGGGGGTTTAAGGTGGCAGGTGATAGATTCACAGCATGAATCTGTCCACAGAAGGTCCAGCTAGGCCCATGGGCTTCACTTGTGGTTATTCTCAAAGCCCTGGAGATTATTAATGCATTTAATAACTGTCAGGTTCCTCACACAGGCCCTGGAGATATATTATAAGCTAGCAATTTTTCTCAACGAAAAGGTTGCTAGTGGGTAATCATCACTGGAATATGGGCCATAAAAGACGATACTGGAGGGATCCAAGTCAAACACATAAACCAAGCCCCTAGTGCTAACTAAGCCTTTTGGTTTTAAAGGACAGAGTCACTGGACATGGAACCCTAGGTGACACCCTGTCTTGCTTATGCCCTCAGTGTTCCGCAGAAGCAGCTTGTGCAAAGGTCACTGGCTGTCTTCATGTCACCAAATTAAAGAGGTATTTTTTTTCTCCCTACTGTTGTGAAATCCCACAGGATTTGACTCAGTGAACCACTTCTTCCCTAAAATGCTTTCTTCCTCTGGGACCCATGATATTCCATTTGTGTGATTCTTATACAATTCTGGAGTATCTTCCTTCAACCTCTTTGCTGGATCTACTTTTCTACATAAGACTTAAGTGTTGCCTTTCTGCCAGGTTATTACCCAGGTGGACAATTACCATTTAATTGCTAATGCCTCCCATTTAAAATTTCTGACTCAGACTAGTGTATCTTAAAATGTTTATTAGGCATTGCCACTCAACTGTTTCAAAGCATGTTCATTTCAGAATATCACGTACGAACCTGGATTTTCTTTGCCCTCTCTCCCCTGCATCCACCCATCTTTTAGCCCCCTTCAGACTACCATAGCTCCCTGACAGGCTCCTTCCTCTACTTGTCTCCACCAGATGTTTGGGAGAACCTTGTCATTCATCCATAGGGCAGACCGTGGCTGTTCCAGGCCTCCCATAGAAAGACCTGTGGTCTCTTAGCAGAACAACTGTGCACTGAGAAATGGGGACTAGCCAGACTTCCTAGGGATTATTAGGTAGTATCTCTGATAGGACATTAACCGCTACAGACACAGTTTATCACCATGGTCTGTTGACCAGAAGGGGGTTTAAGGTGGCAGGTGATAGATTCACAGCATGAATCTGTCCACAGAAGGTCCAGCTAGGCCCATGGGCTTCACTTGTGGTTATTCTCAAAGCCCTGGAGATTATTAATGCATTTAATAACTGTCAGGTTCCCACACAGGTCGTATTACCATTGGAGCGAGGACTGTTAATGGTGGGAGGATCCAAATGGAAATTCCTGGAAGTGCCCTCATCCTCAAAGTAGTAGATCAGATTATTGGGGAGAGTTAACAGAGATTTGCACTTTCATGGAGATGTCAGGACGTGGAGGAGGGAATTTTTGTCACACTTCCCTCTAACACGTACATTTGGCTGGCAGAAAAGCCAGATGGATCTTACAGAGTGACTTGGGTTATCACAGATGTAATCAGCAGTGGTAATAATTGCAGCTGCTCTACCAGATGTGGTATCTTCATTGGAATAAATCAACATGACCTCTGGCCCCTGCTCCATGCCCTGGGTCCATTGGTTGAGTAAATGCTTTCTTTGCAGTGCCCATCAATAGACAGTCAGGAAGAATTTACCTGTATCTGACAGGGAAACCATAAACCCTAATGCCACATCTCAGAGCTATGTCTGGCCTCCTGCTTCTTGACCCCAGCCTGGAGATGCCTTGACTATCCAGTAGAATGTACATTGGTTATACCAGTTACCTCATGCTAATAGACAAGCAAGGGAATGGTTTTGTGAGCCAGCATGCCAGCTGAGAGGGCGGGGAGCATGCACATGCCATGGAAGAAGGAAGCTAGGAAGGTGAGTTTGGGCCTTGTAAAGGAGCGTCTGTAGCATCCATGCTGTGTATATCCTGTCCCTCCTCCCCCATGCCTTCTGTTCCTACTGCTATACATGAAGGGCTCTGGATGTGCATGTTATCACTTTGGTTCTTGGTGGAAGTGTAATTCATAAGGACACAGTGGTTGATGGAAAAGGAGTTTCCTTTTGCTGGGTGTGCAGATTTTTGCATCTGAAAGAAGGAGAAATTGTTTGCTGAGTGGTTAAAAGGGAAGGTTATGCCTATAGTTGTCTTCATGTCCCTCCAGAGCTATTTCCAGCTGCTTTCTGCTCTGTCTGTGCTTTGAGATGCTCGCCTCTGTGGATGGTATCATCTGGTCTTGGCCTCCCTGATGAATACAGCCAAGAAGAGGCATAGAGGAGAGAGGGTAGGGGGTTTTAATCCCCACTTCCTCCTCTGCTGAGCCATGGCTTTGGCAGTGCTTGAAAACTTTTAGGCAAGCTGTCTGAAGCTCACCTTCCTCCATGGATGTGGCCATCATTGGTTCTGGCCAAACCAGCTTCAGGCCAAGGGGTCATGGTCATTACTACTAGTGGTTATACTCACCAGTTCACTGGTAGGTTTCTGACCCTTTCTGTACTGTTGTAAATATTCTTTGTATAAGCCTTCTCAATTAACCCTTGCTAATGTACCATCTGTATCATCTGTTTCCTGCCAGGATACTGACTGATGAACTTTAACACATAGCTCTTCAGTCAGTCTACTTTTCTTAGTCTTTGCTTACACAATGAGCTTGGGCTGCTCTTACAAAAGAGTGTTCACTTCTCATAGTCCTGGAGGCTGGAAATTCCAGATCAAGGTGGTGCGGGTCAGCTCCTGCCCAGAACTCTCTTCCTTGGTTGTACACGGCCCCCTTTTCACTGTCACATAGCAGAGAAAGAGGGCTCTAGTGTCTCTTTCTCTTTTTATATCATGGGGTCCCCACTCTCGAGGCCTCACTTGAACGATTGTTTCCCAAAGGCCCCACCTCCAGACACCACCACACTGGGTTTAGGCTTCACCGTATGAGTGTTGGGGGCACAAACATGCAGGCCATAGAAGATCTCTCACCACCTACAGTCTGCCCAGCACAGCACCAACTCCGCTCTTCATACTGCTGTTTGATCTTCACTTTGCTCTGATCACCTTCCCTCTGTGCGTTTGTGGTGGACGATCAGCACTCCCAGAGCACCACTCCTCTCCAGCAGTGAGGTCCTTCTTCCTTGTAGGGCCTCCTGGAAGAATGTGCAGAGTGGAAATCCCACCTCATTGGCTTTGCTTTGGCCAGTGGAAAGCTTTAGATACACACTTGAAAAGGCGCTGAATGTGAGCTGCCCTGGCCACTCAGAGTTCAGCCATCCAGTGAGAAGTACCAGCCTTGGCTTGCTGCAAAATGGGGATCAGAACAAGGGGCGGAACTGACACGGTATCATCTGGTCTTGGCCTCCTGATGAATACAGCCAAGAAGAGGCATAGAGGAGAGAGGGTAGGGGGTTTTAATCCCCACTTCCTCCTCTGCTGAGCCATGGCTTTGGCAGTGCTTGAAAACTTTTAGGCAAGCTGTCTGAAGCTCACCTTCCTCCATGGATGTGGCCATCATTGGTTCTGGCCAAACCAGCTTCAGGCCAAGGGGTCATGGTCATTACTACTAGTGGTTATACTCACCAGTTCACTGGTAGGTTTCTGACCCTTTCTGTACTGTTGTAAATATTCTTTGTATAAGCCTTCTCAATTAACCCTTGCTAATGTACCATCTGTATCATCTGTTTCCTGCCAGGATACTGACTGATGAACTTTAACACATAGCTCTTCAGTCAGTCTACTTTTCTTAGTCTTTGCTTACACAATGAGCTTGGGCTGCTCTTACAAAAGAGTGTTCACTTCTCATAGTCCTGGAGGCTGGAAATTCCAGATCAAGGTGGTGCGGGTCAGCTCCTGCCCAGAACTCTCTTCCTTGGTTGTACACGGCCCCCTTTTCACTGTCACATAGCAGAGAAAGAGGGCTCTAGTGTCTCTTTCTCTTTTTATATCATGGGGTCCCCACTCTCGAGGCCTCACTTGAACGATTGTTTCCCAAAGGCCCCACCTCCAGACACCACCACACTGGGTTTAGGCTTCACCGTATGAGTGTTGGGGGCACAAACATGCAGGCCATAGAAGATCTCTCACCACCTACAGTCTGCCCAGCACAGCACCAACTCCGCTCTTCATACTGCTGTTTGATCTTCACTTTGCTCTGATCACCTTCCCTCTGTGCGTTTGTGGTGGACGATCAGCACTCCCAGAGCACCACTCCTCTCCAGCAGTGAGGTCCTTCTTCCTTGTAGGGCCTCCTGGAAGAATGTGCAGAGTGGAAATCCCACCTCATTGGCTTTGCTTTGGCCAGTGGAAAGCTTTAGATACACACTTGAAAAGGCGCTGAATGTGAGCTGCCCTGGCCACTCAGAGTTCAGCCATCCAGTGAGAAGTACCAGCCTTGGCTTGCTGCAAAATGGGGATCAGAACAAGGGGCGGAACTGACACTGCCTACAGCCTAGGTGCACGTCACTGTGGCTGCTCAGAGTGGGTAACTGAAAATTGCCTAACTTTTAACAGCTGAGAAGTTTATAAGTAACCAACATACTTGTGTTGGTCACAGACTGCTATATGACAAATCAGTTTAGTCATTAAGTTGTATCTGACTCTTTGTGACCCCATGGACTGTGGCCCACCAGACTCCTCTGACAATTTACCAGGCAAGCATACTACAGTGGGTTGCCATTTCCTTCTTCAGGGAATCTTCCTGGCCCAGGGACCAAACCTGTGTCACCTGAGTCTCCCATATTGCAAGCAGGTTCTTCACTGCTGAGTCACCGGGAAAGCCTATATGACAACAAGGGGGAGGTTATTAAAGCTATAACATGAGATCTGATGGGAAGATAGGCCATTAAGTGGAATAGATTATCAGTTATGTACTGGACAGGCAAACGTCACACATAAAGTTAAAAAGAAAAAATAGAACAAAATTGCTGATAGCCATTTGCCTTTCTAAACAAAAAATATTTGTTTATATTTGAAGCAGCTTGGTGACTCAGGTGGTAAAGAATTGCCTGGAATGCAGGAGACCCAGGTTTGAACCCTGGGTCAGAGAGACCCCCTGGAGAAGGGAATAGCAACTCGCTCTAGTATTCTTGCCTGGAGAGCTCCATGGACGGTGGAGCCTAGTGGGCTGCAATTCACAGGGTTGCAGAGATTGGACATGATTGAGAGACTGAGCGACTGAGCACACAATGGAATAGAAAGAGTGAGGGTTTTGAAACTGCACAGGTCTAGACTTGAATCTCCACTTCATCAGTTGTCGATTGTGTGATGTTGGAGGTTGTGAATGTCTCTGAGCATCTGCCTCCTTGATTGTTTCCTCATCTTTATCTTGCTTATGTCAAACAACTAGGTGGATGTATGGTGGCTCAGCTGGGAAAGAGTCTGCCTACAGGGCTTCACTGGTGGTCCAGTGGGTAAAGAGTCTGCCTTGCAGTACAGGGGGTACCAGTTTGATCCCTGGCCCAGGAAGATCCCACATGCTGTGAAACAGCTGGACTGGTGTGGCCAATTACGAGCCAGCGCTCTGGAGCACATGCACCCAGAGCTGGTGCTCTGCAATGAGAGAGGCCACTGCAATGGGAGGCCCACACAGGCTGAAGAATAAAGATAGATGAAAATAAATGTAAGTAAAAGAAGCATGATGGGGGGGGAGGGGAATTCTTCAAAAAAAAAAAAAAAAAAAGAATCCACCTGCAATGCAGGATATCCTGGTTTGATCCCTGGGTTGGGAAGATTCCCCTGGAGTAGGGCATGGCAACCCATTCCAGTATGCTTGCCTGGAGAATCCCCATTAACAGAGGAACTTGGCAGGCTACAGGTCATGGGGTTGCAAAGAGTCAGACACAACTAAGCAACTAAACACAGCACAGCATGATAAACTGTATGTAAAACACCTGCAACTGGTTCTGTTTTCTTCATGTTACATATTTAAAAATATATAAAATAAAGGGAGGAAGGAGGAAGATGTTTTCCTCAGGTGAGGAAAGTTACTATCTCTGTAGGAGGGGCTTGCCAGTGAACCCCCTTGGTTGTGATAGATGCCCCTCCAAGCAATAATAAACATGCAGACTTTCTGGGCTTGGGCTGTCTGGTAGTGACCCCCACGAATCTGGATCTTTAGCAAGTTCCACAGGAACTGTAACTAGCAATTAGATCTGGCACTACTGATCCAGACTCCGAAAGAACTGCTGTATTCTTGGCAAGGCATTTTACACAAACTTGCCAGTAAGTCCTGGAAGCTGGTCGGAGGACCTGCGGCTGACTGTAGTATTTCAAATTAGTTCAGGCTTCTCAGCTACTTCTAAGAAACCAGGCCAGTCTTTTTCCTGTATCCATTTGTGAAAGCAAAGACAAAGGATGAGGAAGTATACATTATGAATGAATTTGAAAGGCTGTAATACTCATCTTTCTTGTTTGAAAGACAGACTCCACCAAGCAGAGGGGCTAGCTGGCCTGTTTTCCTAGATGTTCTCTTCTTTATTTATGTAGTCTGTGTGCAGACAGGGACGTGTGTCATGTCACCAAGACATCTGGCCACCTGACGTTTCCTGAGGGAGTTTTCTGATTAATGAAGCTTCAGTCACCACTGGGAAAAATACTAAATGGGTTCTGGGTGCCAACATCTGAACCACAGCAGGTGTTTCTACCACCAGGAATTGACCTACCAATACCATCCAGTGGAGTGTGGCTATGTTATGGAACATAGAGTCCATTTGCCAGGATCATTGCATCAGCAGGGAAAGGATGAGTGGCCATTCGCAGCTGTCCTCTGAGGGACTGCGCATGTCAGGCAGGATGGCTGAAGCTGCCACAGCAGCAGGACACAGCACTGAATGGTGCCTGTGAACAAGACGTTGCCATCAGGCTATAGGAGCACAGCCCCCGCAAAAGGTTCAGTCACCTGTTACCTCTCAGGGAAACAACGGGGAAGTTACTGGAGTAAAGGTATAAATCCCCAATGTGCCAGAGATGAGGCTTGGAACAACACATTGTTGGAGTTGTTTAACCCTGAAAGTCCCTATCAGTTGGAAATTGTCAGCATTGTTTAAACCATGTAAGTGACATAATGGTAATGTTAAATGTGATTTGATTCAGTGAGAGAATGTGTAAAGTCCAGTCCTTCATATTGAATGAATCACATATTTAAATAAACTTTTTACACTGGAACATATTAAAGGGAAGAATTTAACTCCTGATTCATCTTACTAAAATCTCAGAAACATTTCTTTGGATATTATGACTTCACTAATACAGTAAGTAACTGAAAAGTGTGATGAATTTCTTAAATATGTGCTAGGGATCATGTAGATCATCAGATTTATTGTCACTCAGATTCACCTTGGAAGTGTGTAAGGTGCCTTTACTCAATTATTTTAACAACAAAAATTGCAAGAAGTCAAGTCAGTGGTTTGAGGTAGTAATGTCCTCTTGAGAGCTTTATTTATCTAAGGCTCTCTTATATGTGTGTATAGCTTCCATCACTTGTGAAGAAACTAGGATACTTGGGTCCATGATGGCCTCTTGGAGCTGGAATTTCTGTTGTTCAGGAAGTTGCTTTTTAAGTGAGACACAGCATTTTTATTCATCATTTGAGAGAATTATTAGTCTCTCTGGCTTGTTTTGCAACTCCCTTGAAGACAGAGGTTGCTGTGACATTTATTATCACCCTTGCCCCTTGTGAATATTTATCTGCAGTCTTGAGAAAACATTGGAACTTCTGTGCAGCGTATTCTGACCTCATGGAGACCTCCAGAGCTAGCTTGAACCTCGCTGCTACTGAGTGGCTGCGTGACTTTCATGCCCAGGCCCCTCATTTATTTGCTGTCTTCTCAACTGAAAACTAATTTTATTAATTATGTAGACCATTACTCCTGGTATAAATACACAGGCCACTTGGACCAAAAATTTGACTTTTTGAAGAAGGGAGAGGGAGCATTAGCTAGAGCTAGTCAGCTTTAAGCATCCATCAGTCTGGGTCTGCTTAGGGCAGTGAAATGTCAGCATTTCTTTGAGCAGTTTAGGATTGAGGAATGAATAACTTTTGGGCCACTGTTCTGACTGTTTAGACCACCATCTTAGCAAATTACCTAATTGCATTTTTCATTGTATACAAACTACTGGAGTTTGGAGGAAAAGGAAGATATTGTTGATAAACTCCAAATGTCGCTGCGGCACTGAGGCTACAAGTAAGCATGTGGCTTCTTCAGGGCAGCAGCAGGACTCTGGGATCAGGAGTTTGGTGTTCTGGTATTCTGCTGTCACCCAGTGTCCTCGGTAGAACAGTATGATGGGCTGGGTGAGGTCTGATCACCACTCACCCCTCACCATTCCTCCTAGCCTCGTGGGCATGTTTAGAAATGAAGCACTTTAAAACACCTTTGGTAGCTCTTGAGAGTCAGTTCCGGGCATGTTGTTTTCTCTTTTTGCTAAGACACCATGCTTTGTGGATTTCTGTGGTACTGTTCATTTCACTCAGAAGGCATGTATTTAGCTCACACGTGTGCTCCTTTGGCTTCATGTGTGCAGACACTGCGTTTTGCTGGGTCCACTACCTTTGCTGTGGTCCAGTGGTTCCTGGTCTAGGTAAGATATTTAGGCAAAAGACGGTACAAATAGGCAAAGAAGGGAGTTGTTGCCCAGCCTGTCACCTGATACACATCCTGCTTTACCTTTCCCCTGTGAGATATTTACTTTCTTTACAATTGTTTACATCAGGCATATGAACTAAGCATGGCCGTGTTTGCAAATTATGTGATCAACTCATCTTTGTTTTGCCTCGAAGATTCCTCACTTCACATCATTGTTCTGTGATACCTAGTCAGATATTGAAATATTTGAAACAGGAGCATCTGAAGTGCTGTGGTTCACTGCATGCCAAAGTCTGAACCAATGAATTAATGAATGAACGAAAGCATTGTTGACCAACATTTTAGTTTCTCTTTAAGTAAGAGTAAAACAGTTCTGAATTCTGATTTTCAGATGTCCATTTTCTGAACAAGTAAGTTACTTCGTTTCACATTTTTAACAGTGTATCCATTTATTTTTGATCACCCTAAACACAAGCACTTTCTCTATATAAATTTTGTTTTTTAAAATATAACAGATTCCTTTTTCTTTTGTCTGCTTAGGATGAAATGATTTTAAAAACTTTTGGGCCACTGTTCTGACTGTTTAGACCACCATCTTAGCAAATTACCTAATTGCATTTTTCATTGTATACAAACTACTGGAGTTTGGAGGAAAAGGAAGATATTGTTGATAAACTCCAAATGTCGCTGCGGCACTGAGGCTACAAGTAAGCATGTGGCTTCTTCAGGGCAGCAGCAGGACTCTGGGATCAGGAGTTTGGTGTTCTGGTATTCTGCTGTCACCCAGTGTCCTCGGTAGAACAGTATGATGGGCTGGGTGAGGTCTGATCACCACTCACCCCTCACCATTCCTCCTAGCCTCGTGGGCATGTTTAGAAATGAAGCACTTTAAAACACCTTTGGTAGCTCTTGAGAGTCAGTTCCGGGCATGTTGTTTTCTCTTTTTGCTAAGACACCATGCTTTGTGGATTTCTGTGGTACTGTTCATTTCACTCAGAAGGCATGTATTTAGCTCACACGTGTGCTCCTTTGGCTTCATGTGTGCAGACACTGCGTTTTGCTGGGTCCACTACCTTTGCTGTGGTCCAGTGGTTCCTGGTCTAGGTAAGATATTTAGGCAAAAGACGGTACAAATAGGCAAAGAAGGGAGTTGTTGCCCAGCCTGTCACCTGATACACATCCTGCTTTACCTTTCCCCTGTGAGATATTTACTTTCTTTACAATTGTTTACATCAGGCATATGAACTAAGCATGGCCGTGTTTGCAAATTATGTGATCAACTCATCTTTGTTTTGCCTCGAAGATTCCTCACTTCACATCATTGTTCTGTGATACCTAGTCAGATATTGAAATATTTGAAACAGGAGCATCTGAAGTGCTGTGGTTCACTGCATGCCAAAGTCTGAACCAATGAATTAATGAATGAACGAAAGCATTGTTGACCAACATTTTAGTTTCTCTTTAAGTAAGAGTAAAACAGTTCTGAATTCTGATTTTCAGATGTCCATTTTCTGAACAAGTAAGTTACTTCGTTTCACATTTTTAACAGTGTATCCATTTATTTTTGATCACCCTAAACACAAGCACTTTCTCTATATAAATTTTGTTTTTTAAAATATAACAGATTCCTTTTTCTTTTAATTTATCTTTTTAAAATTTGACTGAACCAGGTATTAGTTGCTGCACAAAGGATCTTGGTAACAGCATGAGGAATCTTGGTGGAAGCGGGTGGGATCTAGCTCCCTGGCTAGATGTATTGAACCCAGGTCCCCTGCATTGTGAGCACAGAATCTTAAACAGTGGACCACCAGGGAAGTCCCCCAAATGTAACATTTCTCAAGCAAGGGAAATTTTATAATATGCTTTCAATTCTGATACACAATTAAAGGAAATATTGGGTAGAGGAAATGAAAATTCATAGGGACTGAAAGATTGAATTTAAGCCCTAGCTCAAGCACCTACAAACCGTTTAAATCCTTCTGTAGAGATAAATTGGAGGGAAAATTTCTCTTCTGCTCAAATACCTCATGTAATTTCTATGATAAGTAAATAAAAAACTATGTGTGAATACTTTGAAAGTGCTGAAGAACTGCCTAACTATACATTAAAGTGTTAGTTGCTCAGTTGTGTGTGACTGTGACCCCATGGACTGAAACTTGCCAGGCTTCTCTGCTTATGGCATTTCCCAGGTGAGAATACTTGAGTGGATAGCCATCTCCTTCTTCAGAGGACCTTCCCAACCCAGAGATCAAACCTGGGTCTCCTGCCTTGCAGGCAGATTCTTTACCATCTGAGCTTCTAGGGAGGCCCAGCTGTACATCAGTATCATTGGCAAATAAGATGCAGTCCACATGGGTCTGTTCATCACATAGGTTCAGATTTCAGTATGACCCTGCAGTTGTATATTACTAGTTCTGTGTTATGAAGCTGTAATGTATTTATTCCAGAACTTGAATTAATTATGAAATAATTAATAGAACAAATATATTCCAAGGCAACATAAATAAAGGCGATAATATTTTTAGGACAACTGAGTAACTCTTCACATTTTTAAACTGTGCAGTTTCTTCACTGGAGTTCTGCTGAAGTCTCTCCAGTGATCTGTTAACAGTAGCTGAGAGGCATGAGCTATATTCCACTCAGGGTCCTCGGCGTAGATGGCATGTATTCCCATTCCTCCTGATAAGAAGATGTCAACAAGATTGAATTCTAGTGGGCTTTCATCAGGTCAGCTACAAAATTGCATTCAACACAGACCATAGTACTAGAGTGACTACTCATTCACCAAATATTGGCTGTCAAGTAAATTTCAGATTGAATTTAGAAGCTCAGCGTTCAAAAACAACACACACATAGTCTTTGCCCCCCAGAAAAACTGTGTGCCTGCTGGGGGAACATTGGTAATATGTAAAGAGAGAACACATAAACATGTTGCTTGTGAACAGATAACATGTAAACAGATAAGAACGACACATGCAGCAGACATGAAGATCAGTTGCAGAGGGAAGAGGGTGGGCACAGGAGGAACACTGAAGTCTGTGCTCCCTGGGCCTTGCTGAAAATTTGTTCAGGAAGTTGTAGCCTCTTAGCTTGAAGTCATCATTGACCAGAGGGAGCAATGTACAGGCACATTCAGAGAATGATTCAAGTTCAGGGGACCTGGTGGTTGGAGAGGGATGGGGAACAGCACAAAGGAGGGAGCCTTCAGAGCATCATCTCAGCATGACTGCTTGGTCCTTCACTGATGGGGCAGTGTGAGGATAGTGGGCACAGGTGAGTGGACCTCAGCCTGCTGAGGTCTGCTTGAGGAGATGACTGGAGCCTGGCAAAGAAACGGAGGGGTGGAGATGGGTCAGTGGAGCCAGAATCTGGTTTTGTAGCCCCTGTTATAAAAGAGGGATGAAGAGAGATTATGTGCTCGAAGGGTGACCACACATGGACTCAGGAGCCAGAGTGCCGTCACTCAGCACTTGGCTGAGGTACTGCAAGAAACTAAAACTGAAACACCTGGCTCAGGTGACTGCAGAAAAGTTACTCAAGTGCACCTCAGGTTCCCCACCTGTGATATAGAGATAACACATACTGTGATAATACAATTAGTAAGTACACACATTTACTAAATAGTGTCTAAATAAGTAAATAAAAGCACTGGGAGCAGTGGCTGGAACACCTAAGTGCTTGTTACAGCCTCTCCAGATTAGTATGTTGAAGCCCTAGCTCCTAGTGTGTGTGGAGACGGGGCCTGTGAGGAGGGAGTAAGAGTGAAGTGAGGTCATACGGGGGAGGCCGAGTCAGGTAGGACTGAGGTCCTTATAAAGAAGAGGAAGAGACTCCAGTGCCTTCTCTTCACATGAGCAGAGACGAAAGGCCAAGGGAAGCACAGTGAGGCGTGGCTGTCTATAAGCCCGGAAGAGGGTTCTTAACAGAAACCACGCCTCCCAGTGTCTTGATCTTGAACTACCATCTCCCAGAGCTGTGAGAAGATTGATTTTTGTTGTTTATAACACCCAGCTAGTGATATTTCTGTTACAGCAGCCTGTGCAGAGTAATACAGAGTTTTAAAGGCATATCTACTATTATTACTAGAGCATACACAACGGAAACGGTGAAGACAGGGTCAGGAGATGTTATGTATGTCAGAAAAAAGGTTAATCTTGGTGGAAACTAGCCCTAAAACTCTTCTACCACTCATTAGATATATGACTGTGGAGATGTCAATTGACCAGAGGGAGCAATGTACAGGCACATTCAGAGAATGATTCAAGTTCAGGGGACCTGGTGGTTGGAGAGGGATGGGGAACAGCACAAAGGAGGGAGCCTTCAGAGCATCATCTCAGCATGACTGCTTGGTCCTTCACTGATGGGGCAGTGTGAGGATAGTGGGCACAGGTGAGTGGACCTCAGCCTGCTGAGGTCTGCTTGAGGAGATGACTGGAGCCTGGCAAAGAAACGGAGGGGTGGAGATGGGTCAGTGGAGCCAGAATCTGGTTTTGTAGCCCCTGTTATAAAAGAGGGATGAAGAGAGATTATGTGCTCGAAGGGTGACCACACATGGACTCAGGAGCCAGAGTGCCGTCACTCAGCACTTGGCTGAGGTACTGCAAGAAACTAAAACTGAAACACCTGGCTCAGGTGACTGCAGAAAAGTTACTCAAGTGCACCTCAGGTTCCCCACCTGTGATATAGAGATAACACATACTGTGATAATACAATTAGTAAGTACACACATTTACTAAATAGTGTCTAAATAAGTAAATAAAAGCACTGGGAGCAGTGGCTGGAACACCTAAGTGCTTGTTACAGCCTCTCCAGATTAGTATGTTGAAGCCCTAGCTCCTAGTGTGTGTGGAGACGGGGCCTGTGAGGAGGGAGTAAGAGTGAAGTGAGGTCATACGGGGGAGGCCGAGTCAGGTAGGACTGAGGTCCTTATAAAGAAGAGGAAGAGACTCCAGTGCCTTCTCTTCACATGAGCAGAGACGAAAGGCCAAGGGAAGCACAGTGAGGCGTGGCTGTCTATAAGCCCGGAAGAGGGTTCTTAACAGAAACCACGCCTCCCAGTGTCTTGATCTTGAACTACCATCTCCCAGAGCTGTGAGAAGATTGATTTTTGTTGTTTATAACACCCAGCTAGTGATATTTCTGTTACAGCAGCCTGTGCAGAGTAATACAGAGTTTTAAAGGCATATCTACTATTATTACTAGAGCATACACAACGGAAACGGTGAAGACAGGGTCAGGAGATGTTATGTATGTCAGAAAAAAGGTTAATCTTGGTGGAAACTAGCCCTAAAACTCTTCTACCACTCATTAGATATATGACTGTGGAGATGTCAATTGATCCTTAACTCCCTTCTGGTATCAGATTCTATAATATCTATGTTTACTTACACACTATTTTAGAAACTCATATATTAAATCTTTATTTTTTTAAATCAGTATTTGTCATATCTGTTGCAAACTTAGCCACAGCCAATTCAATAGTAAACATCAGAAGTTAAAACAATGAAATTAATGTTTCACTGTGCAATCTTTCTTTTTTTATGAAGATAATTCCAAATGTTATAACACCCATGTAAATAGTAAAATCCATCTTATTTTCATAATATTTTGAGTGTTTTGTAGATATAGCTGGTCAGTCTCTCAGCCAATATTTTTAGCCTCTACTGTGAGTTGATAGCTAATGGTCTCTTTCACAGCACTACTCTTGCCACCAAGCCCTCCCGGAGTAACCCTGGTGATGGTACTGCACTCCTCGAGCGGCCTGCGGAGGCAGGCCTTCTCAGGAGCATCCCTCAAAACACGGAGGGCAACACATCTACTCTGTTTCTTCCCCAAACTAAGGATGCCCCGCTTCTGGAACTGTATGCCTAGTGACTTGATTTACAGATCTCTTTAGTCATCCTAGTATTTTTTAATGTACTTTCAAAATTTACAAATATTTCACTTAAATATAGCCTTTTAATTAAGAATAGCAGATGTAAACAACAGACCACACTTGAAGTTGACAAAAGTATTTCAAAGCCAAACAAAGACTAGGTGAGAGATAAAATGATTCACGAAGCCACAGAATCTGTGAGTAGAACAGTTCGACCACGAGGGTATCCAGATATTCAAGTGATGTCATTAGAATTGATTGGTCTTTGTACTTCTGGGTAGATTAGTGCTCAGATGGGCTGTCCTCATGTGATACAGAGATGGCTTGCAGGAGGTTCGTAATGACATTTGGCAACCCTTTGATGGAGAATCTTAAAAACCCCTACCATCTCCCAGAGCTGTGAGAAGATTGATTTTGTTGTTTATAACACCCAGCTAGTGATATTTCTGTTACAGCAGCCTGTGCAGAGTAATACAGAGTTTTAAAGGCATATCTACTATTATTACTAGAGCATACACAACGGAAACGGTGAAGACAGGGTCAGGAGATGTTATGTATGTCAGAAAAAAGGTTAATCTTGGTGGAAACTAGCCCTAAAACTCTTCTACCACTCATTAGATATATGACTGTGGAGATGTCAATTGATCCTTAACTCCCTTCTGGTATCAGATTCTATAATATCTATGTTTACTTACACACTATTTTAGAAACTCATATATTAAATCTTTATTTTTTTAAATCAGTATTTGTCATATCTGTTGCAAACTTAGCCACAGCCAATTCAATAGTAAACATCAGAAGTTAAAACAATGAAATTAATGTTTCACTGTGCAATCTTTCTTTTTTTATGAAGATAATTCCAAATGTTATAACACCCATGTAAATAGTAAAATCCATCTTATTTTCATAATATTTTGAGTGTTTTGTAGATATAGCTGGTCAGTCTCTCAGCCAATATTTTTAGCCTCTACTGTGAGTTGATAGCTAATGGTCTCTTTCACAGCACTACTCTTGCCACCAAGCCCTCCCGGAGTAACCCTGGTGATGGTACTGCACTCCTCGAGCGGCCTGCGGAGGCAGGCCTTCTCAGGAGCATCCCTCAAAACACGGAGGGCAACACATCTACTCTGTTTCTTCCCCAAACTAAGGATGCCCCGCTTCTGGAACTGTATGCCTAGTGACTTGATTTACAGATCTCTTTAGTCATCCTAGTATTTTTTAATGTACTTTCAAAATTTACAAATATTTCACTTAAATATAGCCTTTTAATTAAGAATAGCAGATGTAAACAACAGACCACACTTGAAGTTGACAAAAGTATTTCAAAGCCAAACAAAGACTAGGTGAGAGATAAAATGATTCACGAAGCCACAGAATCTGTGAGTAGAACAGTTCGACCACGAGGGTATCCAGATATTCAAGTGATGTCATTAGAATTGATTGGTCTTTGTACTTCTGGGTAGATTAGTGCTCAGATGGGCTGTCCTCATGTGATACAGAGATGGCTTGCAGGAGGTTCGTAATGACATTTGGCAACCCTTTGATGGAGAATCTGTCTCCTAAGGATTCCAGCAAAGGCCCCAGGATTGAGTCTGATTGGAATGGATTGGGTTGTTTGCCCAAAAGAATGAAACCTAGTCAAATGCCTACTCTTCCCATCCAAAGCATGTGTCACAAACATTAAGAAGGAGCAGCTCTGATTGCCAGAAGGGAAGGTGAGTGTTAGAATGGCAGAGCAAGCCATGTCCAACAAGCACAGCCTTTTGAGTTTGAACTTATCTCTGTATAACCCCATAAAGAAGTGTGTAACACAGAGGCATTAATGGCATTCAGGACGTGCAACTCTTTTAGAATTTGAGTTGCAGTAATCCCAATTACCTTGTAGGTATCAAAGCCCCTATCTTGACAACTGACTTCTGGTATTACCTTGGAAAGAGCAATTAATCTCTCCTATCTCCTTGTAAAGAATTGTACACAACTGATGAACACAAAAATGGCAAAGTGGAAGGGAAGTGAGGAAGTTCCCATTGTCCTGGTCGCTGACTGATTTTTTTTTTTTTAACTTTTGACCTCTTTTATTGACTTCTTCTTCTTTTTTTTTTTTTTTAATAATCATTTAAAGCTTTATTTTTATTTTATTTTATTTTTGGCCACTTCTATTGATCTTTCATTTATCTTTGTTCTTTGGCCTCTGTGGGTCTCCCATTGCAGTGGCCTCTCTTATTGCAGAGCACCAGCTCTGGGCGCATGCACTCCAGAGCTCTGGCTCGGTAATTGGACACATCGGTCCAGCTACTCTGCGGCACGTGGGATCTTCCCAGGCCAGGAATAAAACCGGTGCCCCCTACACTGCAAGGCAGTGTCCTTACCCACTGGACCACCAGGGAAGCCCTTGGCTTCTTATCTATGTATTTTCATCCATTTTCACTCTTTTGGCCTGTGTGGGCCTCCCTTGCAGCGGCCTCTCTCACTGTAGAGCACCGGCCCTGGATGCATGCACTCCAGAGTGCTGGCTTGTAATTGGATATACTGGTCCAGCTGCTCCACAGTACATGGGATCTTCCCGGGCCAGGGATTGAACCACTGCCCCCTGCACTGCAAGGCGAACTCTTCACTCACTGGACCACCAGGGAAGCCTGCCCTGATGTTTCTATCTTAATTTAAAGGCTTTGAAAGGATAAATTGTGTTAAATTATTGTTCCTGGAAATCAGGAATCTCTTTCTATATTTAACCACATATCTTTTAAAAGCATTTTAGATTGTTGAAATCACAGTCTCATCTCCAGTTTCCAGGTTAACTTAAATTGATCATTAAATCTAGTCATATTCTATCTGATTTCTTGGGTTTCCCTTCTTTCCTGGGTCCTGTTAGAATTGTTCAAAATTTCTCCCCCTCTACTTTAGAGGACACAATTATTTTCAGTGGTCTTATCTATGTAAGATATTATAAAAGAGTTAATATTCAGCCCATGTGTATCATTCTTGATTTTATTTCTAGGTAGTGTAGCCATGACCACAAAAAGGAAAATGAAATGTACTCAAACAATCTCTGTTGACCAATAGAAAAGTCCAAGGAAAGATGAGCTGTGTGCACACAAATACAGTAGGCCACCCATGGGTCGTAGTGGTTGCATACCATGCTATAAAAGTTGAGATTCTCAGTACACTAATTCAGAATTTGCAGTAACAGAGATTGAGGCTAAATTGAGTTTATTACCTGCAACAGTAATACATTGTTATTTTTAATTATAAATAAATTATTATTTTAAATAATAATTCAAACAGTATTTGAATAATTAATTATCATTTAAATTATTATTTTAAATAATCAGGGCTTCCTCGGTGGTTCAATAGGTTAAGAATCTGCCCACTTAAGTATTCTTGCCTGGAGAACCCCATGGACAGAGGAGCCTGGGTCCTTAGGGTCACAAAGAGTCAGACATGGCTGAAGTGACTGAACATACATGCACACACTTGCAATCAAAAGAATTTTCTAAGTAAGTTTGAAAAAGCTACTTACAGAACAGAGTTTTCTAGCATACGGTGCTGTAGATGACTCTTAGGAAGTACTTGAAAGGCTCTGTAGAATTAAACTCAGTCTTTTCTTAAAGCATGACCAAGGACCCTTTCAGTCCCCGAATGTCAGAATTCAACCTCAACTCATTCTTACCTGATGGATGAGGTGATAGAGTTCTTGGTCCCAGCAGCTTCTGAGAGTATAATTTTCCTATGATAGGGCAGAGCAGAACCTCCCAAAGCTGCTACAGGAAGTAGAGAGCCTTGTTAGGTGGTGACTACTGGGCCTGTTTAAAGGTCCAGGCTAACAGCAATAAGTCACTCTGATACTGATGCCCCCAGAACAGCGGGGTATGCAAAGAGTGTTCTCACCAAGCTTCTGGAGCCTGTGTTTCCCTTCACATTGTCTTCATTCCTCCTCGCCTCCTCACCTCTGTTTCTGTCCTCAATTTATTTCTTCTACCATTTCCTTCTAAATGGCTTTTAAAGAATATTGTGGAACAGAATTAAATACAGTATCTATCATATGAATTGACTACATTTTACATTACCTGCTTCAATTTTAAACTTGTTTAATTTTAAGAATAGTTAAATGAAAGTGTGTGTGGGGGTGATTCTTCTCTTGTGGGTCATTGGCTTTTTTAGGATATGCAGGTTCCTGTAAATCATGCTTGCCTTGCTTAGACTGGTTACATTTATAGTACATGTCTGAAAATAGTGATGTGAATTTCATTTAGGTAACTTATCATTCAGGCTTCTGATAACTTAAGCCAGCCTTCTTCCATATTTACCTCTAGTGAAAGTGAAGTCACTCAGTCGTGTCCAACTGCGATCCCCATGGATGAGCCGTGGAATTCTTCAGGCAAAGATACTGAAATGGGTAGCTGATCACTTCTCCAGGGGATCTTCCTAACCCAGGGATCAAACCTACATCTCCCACATTGCAGGTGGATTCTTTACCGTTTAAGCCACCGGGGAAGCCCAAGAATCCTGGAATCAGTAGCCTATCCCTTCTCTAAAGGATTTTCCCAACCCAGAAATGGAACTGAGGTCTCCTGCATTGTAGGTGGATTCTTTACTAGCTGAGCTACCAGGGAATCTCCATTTACCTCTAGTAGTGTGATCAGTGTAATGGAAGAGGAAGAATATAAAATTTATCCGATTATTAAATTTCCCTAAAGTGACCTGAAAGAGTCCACTCAGTCCGAATGTCAGAATTCAACCTCAACTCATTCTTACCTGATGGATGAGGTGATAGAGTTCTTGGTCCCAGCAGCTTCTGAGAGTATAATTTTCCTATGATAGGGCAGAGCAGAACCTCCCAAAGCTGCTACAGGAAGTAGAGAGCCTTGTTAGGTGGTGACTACTGGGCCTGTTTAAAGGTCCAGGCTAACAGCAATAAGTCACTCTGATACTGATGCCCCCAGAACAGCGGGGTATGCAAAGAGTGTTCTCACCAAGCTTCTGGAGCCTGTGTTTCCCTTCACATTGTCTTCATTCCTCCTCGCCTCCTCACCTCTGTTTCTGTCCTCAATTTATTTCTTCTACCATTTCCTTCTAAATGGCTTTTAAAGAATATTGTGGAACAGAATTAAATACAGTATCTATCATATGAATTGACTACATTTTACATTACCTGCTTCAATTTTAAACTTGTTTAATTTTAAGAATAGTTAAATGAAAGTGTGTGTGGGGGTGATTCTTCTCTTGTGGGTCATTGGCTTTTTTAGGATATGCAGGTTCCTGTAAATCATGCTTGCCTTGCTTAGACTGGTTACATTTATAGTACATGTCTGAAAATAGTGATGTGAATTTCATTTAGGTAACTTATCATTCAGGCTTCTGATAACTTAAGCCAGCCTTCTTCCATATTTACCTCTAGTGAAAGTGAAGTCACTCAGTCGTGTCCAACTGCGATCCCCATGGATGAGCCGTGGAATTCTTCAGGCAAAGATACTGAAATGGGTAGCTGATCACTTCTCCAGGGATCTTCCTAACCCAGGGATCAAACCTACATCTCCCACATTGCAGGTGGATTCTTTACCGTTTAAGCCACCGGGGAAGCCCAAGAATCCTGGAATCAGTAGCCTATCCCTTCTCTAAAGGATTTTCCCAACCCAGAAATGGAACTGAGGTCTCCTGCATTGTAGGTGGATTCTTTACTAGCTGAGCTACCAGGGAATCTCCATTTACCTCTAGTAGTGTGATCAGTGTAATGGAAGAGGAAGAATATAAAATTTATCCGATTATTAAATTTTCCCCTAAAGTGACCTGAAAAGGAGTCCATCCTGTCCCCCTGACAAGTGGAGACAAGGTGCTAGGTAAAACAGTTGCTACAGGTTAGAACAATTTCACATGTTTCTCAAAGCTGTACACCTCTTTCCTTCAGAGTGTGATATATAAATGACATGAAAGGGAAGCTGGTTGTGTGGAGGAGCAGGGAAGGAGCCCAGCAGCTCTTCCTTCCACTCGCCTGCCTCCTCCTTCACAGGAGTCTCATATTGGGGGGTGGAGCGTGTGAGTGACTTCCTAGAGGTGAGTGGTTTGAAGCAAAGCCAACAGTGAGGGTGGGAGATGTCACCTGAGCACCAGCTGTCCTTTCACACCACCCTCAGGATGGGCCAATGCCGACTCTTAACTAGAAAGTGTGTGGGGCTCACCATGGCTTCTTGTGGCTCAGATGATGGTTTGCCACATCCTAGAGCCTCGGTGTTACCAGTACTACATTTTTAGAGAAACACTATCTAACGATTCTTCTTAACCAGTCCTTCTGAGTGACTTTTTCCTTTAAAGATAGCATGTCTAGGGATTCCCTGGTGGTCCAGTGGGTAAGGAGTCCACCTTGCAGTGCCAGGGGTACCGGTTTGTCTCTGGCCTGGGGGGATCCCCTGTGCCACGGAGTGGCTGGACCAGTGTGTCCAATTAGGAGCTGGCACTCTGAAGTCTGTGCGCCCAGAACCGGTGCTCTTCAGCGAGGCAGGCCACTGTGATGGGAGGCCCATGCACACCAAAGAATAAAATAAATGGATGAGGGCTTCCCTGTTGATCCAGTGGGTAAGGAAATCGCCTTGCAGTGCAAGGGGTGCCAGTTCGCTCCCTGACCTGGGAAGATTCCACATGCCGCAGAGTGGCTGGACCGATGTGTCCAACTACTGAGCCGGAGCTCTGGAGTGCATGTGCATAGAGCTGGTGCTCTGCAACAAGAGAGGCCACTGCAATGGGAGGCCCACACAGACCAAAGAACAAAGATGAATGAAAATAGATGAATTAAAGACCATTATAAGTGGCCCAAAATAAATAAATAAATAAAATAAATGGATGAAAAATAAATGGATAAAAAATCAATTTAAAAAAAATGAGGTCAAATTTTTTAAAAAAATGATAGCATGTCTAGTTACTGATATATTTTTTATTATTAGATTTTTTAGTGGCCTTTGTCTTTGATTCAAATATACACAGACATAGACACAGACACACACAGTAGGCTGCCACTACTAAGTGGTAGTCCAGCATAGTCTACAACTAAACACTGCAAGCTACATGTGAATGAAAAATCCAGTAAACAGGAGTTTCCATGTCACTGTTCTAACCCTGATGCTTAGATACCACTCCTGGTTGCCAATTACTGGGAGATGATATAGCATTCTTTCCCATAAACTAGCAGATTAAATTGAATCTACACAAGATTGTCAAAGGAATCTGCTTTTTTTTTGAGGAACAAACACATATGAAATGCTAATCCGACAGTTATCCAAAGAAAAACTGGTTAAAATCATGACAGCTTGCTTTGTGAGATCATTTCATGCTAAGAATACCTTGAGTTTCTATAGTCTTTGAAAGTCTTCTGGAAATCTCTGTTGCCAAATGTATGTTTAGCTTCACCATGTGGAATTAATTGGAATACCAATTAATGTCTCTGGGGTAGAGATTTGGTTCTATAAGCTAAACATGTGGTTGCATGCCTAGTGAATTATTTTGAGTTGTTAAGGTTTTGTCCAAGCATGTAATCATGCTACTAACATTGGTAGTTGTATTTAAAGTTAGAAATGACTGCATATAAATCATATTTTCCAGGAGGACATACTATATGAAGTATGAGAGAAAATCTCTATACATTAGAAGGATCCACTTAAATAAAATACTGGCTTCTTTTTTGGTATGTAAACAATATTAAGATGAAATCAAGATATGATTTTAATATGCAGTGTGTTTTTGTCAAAAAGGAATGCCAAAAAAAGTTTTCTTTAATTTTGCTGACATATCAGAACATTCTTAGAAACCAGTCTAATTACAGACTTTGGTTTCAAATGTGTTTTAGACTCTCGGTAATAGTTGGAGTTAGGTGTCAGTCCTGTAGTCTTTGCTTGGTACAGTTGGATCCGATGTCGCCTTTTTGTTTTCCTTAAGACTCGATATTTGAGAGCAGTTTGGGGTTCACTGCAGAGTTGAGGGGAAGGGGCAGACCTTCTCCACATGTGCCTCCTCCTTTCACTGTCTCCCCACTGTCAGCACCCCACTAGATGTACATTGGTTACAGCTAATGAACCCATGTTGACCCAGTGGCGTCACCCACACTCCATAGTTTGCATCAGGCTCACTCTTGGCATGTGCCCCAAGTACAGGACTGCACAGACGCATGCTGGCGGGACCTGGCCTTGTGGTCTCATCCTGTGCACACCCTCTGTGCACCACCTGCTTGCCCTTCCTGCCGCCAAAGCACTGGTCTGTTTACTGTCCTTGTTGGTTTTCTCTTTCCAGAATATCGTAGGGTTACAGTGACACATGTAGCCTTTTGAGACAGGGTTCTTTGACTTAGTAACATGCATTTAAAGTTCCTCCATGTCTTTTCATGGCTTGATACCTCTCTTTTTTTTCAGTTATGAATACTACTGCATTGTCTGGATGAACCGCAATTGATTGTCCGTTCACCTACTGAAGGATATCTTGGAATAAAGCTCCTGTAAGCATGGCTGAAGGACTATCTTGGCTTAAATGTTTAGCTTCACCATGTGGAATTAATTGGAATACCAATTAATGTCTCTGGGGTAGAGATTTGGTTCTATAAGCTAAACATGTGGTTGCATGCCTAGTGAATTATTTTGAGTTGTTAAGGTTTTGTCCAAGCATGTAATCATGCTACTAACATTGGTAGTTGTATTTAAAGTTAGAAATGACTGCATATAAATCATATTTTCCAGGAGGACATACTATATGAAGTATGAGAGAAAATCTCTATACATTAGAAGGATCCACTTAAATAAAATACTGGCTTCTTTTTTGGTATGTAAACAATATTAAGATGAAATCAAGATATGATTTTAATATGCAGTGTGTTTTTGTCAAAAAGGAATGCCAAAAAAAGTTTTCTTTAATTTTGCTGACATATCAGAACATTCTTAGAAACCAGTCTAATTACAGACTTTGGTTTCAAATGTGTTTTAGACTCTCGGTAATAGTTGGAGTTAGGTGTCAGTCCTGTAGTCTTTGCTTGGTACAGTTGGATCCGATGTCGCCTTTTTGTTTTCCTTAAGACTCGATATTTGAGAGCAGTTTGGGGTTCACTGCAGAGTTGAGGGGAAGGGGCAGACCTTCTCCACATGTGCCTCCTCCTTTCACTGTCTCCCCACTGTCAGCACCCCACTAGATGTACATTGGTTACAGCTAATGAACCCATGTTGACCCAGTGGCGTCACCCACACTCCATAGTTTGCATCAGGCTCACTCTTGGCATGTGCCCCAAGTACAGGACTGCACAGACGCATGCTGGCGGGACCTGGCCTTGTGGTCTCATCCTGTGCACACCCTCTGTGCACCACCTGCTTGCCCTTCCTGCCGCCAAAGCACTGGTCTGTTTACTGTCCTTGTTGGTTTTCTCTTTCCAGAATATCGTAGGGTTACAGTGACACATGTAGCCTTTTGAGACAGGGTTCTTTGACTTAGTAACATGCATTTAAAGTTCCTCCATGTCTTTTCATGGCTTGATACCTCTCTTTTTTTTCAGTTATGAATACTACTGCATTGTCTGGATGAACCGCAATTGATTTGTCCGTTCACCTACTGAAGGATATCTTGGAATAAAGCTCCTGTAAGCATGGCTGAGCAGGTTATGTGGACGTTAGTTCTTGGCTTATAACAAGGAGTCAGTTGCTGGGTCATATGTTACAACTTCCAGAGGGGTTGTACCATTCTGCATTCGTGTAACTTTCTTCATCTAAACTGGAAATGAGCTCTGGCTCTCAGCGTTCTTAGGCCCAGTGCTGCTGCAGTGTCTGTGACTGTATTAATATGCAAACCGTGGCCACCTTGTGGGGAGACAGGCCACCAAGAATGGATCTGTCTCTGTGCCTGTCTACCCTGCACATCCCAGAGCAGGTCTGTAGCCCTGCCTGCTGTGTGACCCCCAGGGTTTCTGAGTTCCCTGTGCCCTGTGACTGTGCTTTATGCTCCCTGGTATGCTTTTCCTGTTGTTTTCCCTGGGCCTCTAGCACATGAAAGAAGTGGAAAGATCAGAATGTTTCCCTCCTAGACTCCATTCCCCTCAGAATGGCTGGTGCAGGCGGAATCCCGAACACAGCTGACAGGCCATGGATGCCCCTGTGGGAGGGTGGGGCTGAGTCCCCCATGCACCGTGGTGTCAAGAAGGAAAAAGAAAGTGAGGCGCTGGGAGTGGGGAGGAAGGCAGCACTCTCTTGGATCTTTTTCTTCTTAACTCTTGCTCTTCTTACTACTATGAGATTTGCCCTCTTCACTTTGCTTAGACCCAGCAGCCCAACATTGGGGTCATGGCAGTGGGGACACAAGCTTGTAAGACGCCCAGTCTCAGCTGGCACCCCAGTCTCTTATGGACACACCAAACCTCAGAGACAAAAGCCTGCTTCACTGCAGAATTGGCATGCTTGACATTTACCACTGACAAGGAGTTCTTTATTCTCCTCTTTTTCCTGCGGTGTCCAGTCTCTCCTCCACTCTCCAGTCCTGAACAGCAATTTCCTTGGGGGAGCTGGCAAGCTGTGGACTCATCAGGGGCCAGGCAACAGTGCTTTCAGCCTCCTTGTCCTAAAACCTGCCCAAATCTGTTGTGTTTGTTGTAGAAAAGTTTAGAGATGGCATTATATTTCTTTTAAAAAATAATAAAGGCAGAAAATGTAAGTGTGGCTTCTGAGAATGTTCTTTTCTTGCCCCTGATATGATTTTGACATGGTTTTCATGGCTCAAAGCAGGGATAGCCAGGAGGAATGAGCACAGGCTCCAGGGATGTCAGTAGATAAGTAAATTCAGACAGATTTGGGTTCTGGTTCAGGTACTCTGTCAAAAGGCAGCCAGGTCACCAGACAGCTGAGAACTTAGTGTTCTCAAGGCTTCAGACTGTGGATGCAGGCCGGATTGTGTCATTGAGAGTGACAGTGATGCAGACTTCTGAGCTGACTCAGAATCCTGGGCAAACAAATTGAGAGCTGAGTTTGGTAGCCTGAGAACGGTGGCACAGTTGCCTCTAAACTCTGCCTGTGGTGCATCCCCAGTGGCTTTCCAAATTCAGTCCTTGGAGTGCTGACAGTTCCAGGTAAGCCCACATAGCATCCAAGAGGGTAGGCTGTGACAGGAGGGCAGGAATGTGAAAAAGAAGGCACTCGCTCTTGTTTTCATTTCTAGCTGAGTATGCACACACTGCTGATACTTAATATTTTATGATGTTCCCTATTTGTCCGCACTCAACTAGAGCTGAATCTGTAAGGTAGGGCATTGAATTTGTTGTTGTTGTTCAGTCACTAAGTCGTGACTTTGTGACCCCATGGACTGAAGCACCCCAGGCTCCTCTGTCGTCTTTCTGGGGATATTGAATAAATAATCACAAATTATTATTCATTTTTGCCTATTGTTCTGGTCCTTTCAGGCGACTATAGCAAAGTACATGTTGTAACTTGGTGGCTTATAAACAACAGACATACATTTCTCCCAGTTCTGGAGGCTGGAAGTCCAAGACCAAGGTGCTGGCAGATCCAGTGCTTGGTGAGAACCTGCCTCCTGGCTCATGAACGGCATCCTGTCACTGCATCCTCACCTGGAGAAAGTGGCAAGGAAGTCTCTGGGTCTCTGTTTTAAAGACACTAATCCCTTACTGATGGCCTCATCACGCACCAGAGGCTCTGCTCATGCCATCACTCGGGGCTAGGATTCAGCATGTGACCTCTGAAATGAGCTATGCGACATCCAGGGCCTAGCACTAGTGTAGTCAAGGAGGAGAGGAGGATGGCACACTCTGGGAGATACTGAAGAACAAGGAACTTGAGGGGCTGCCCTCCATGGGGTTGCAGAGAGCTGGACACAACTGAGCAACTGAATGACGGCAACAGCGTCTATCTCAAGCCTCATTCACCATACAGATACAGTTCTGAGCCCAGGGAGGGGGTTTGTGTGGGAGGAGCTGTGTGAGCATGACAGCCCTGCCCAGGCTTCCATGTGCTTGCTCATGATTGTCCACATCGATCTGCTGAGACAGCATCTGGAGTGCAGGCTGTGAGTCTTGGCACCTGGGAAGCAGGGGTTGGGGCACAAGGACCCAGACCACCATGTGTCTTGGATGGAATGACCAACTGGGGGCTGCCTACTGACCCCACTCCTTCCTGGAAGGGCATCAGGGGCGCAGCTTCATGTCCACCACACTGGCTGAGGACCAGTCAAGGCTGGAAGTAAGAGGAACTCAGGACAGTCCAGTCACTGGGGCAGCTTGCTCTGATGAGGGAGGAGTCTGGGAAGTGGACACCTCACATACGGAGGAGAGGAGCTTTAACTGATATGTGAAGGAAGAGTAGGATTAGACCAGCAGAGACCGGGCAGGGAAGAGCCCTCAGCAACAGTGCGCAGACACGAACACTCTTAGGACAGACAGACCTTCTGGATATACCTACGACCCCCATGTTCATAAGGAGTGGGTCATCTGGAAGACCCCTGCACCATCAGAGTGAGAAGTCAGGGCCCATGTGGTCAGCTCTGTAAGGCCTGCCGAGGGCATGCTGTGTGTCTCGCACAGCAAGAGGGGATGGCAGAGCTCTCATGAGGATTCGGAAGAAGTACACGCCACCTGCAGTCATGAAGCATGTGGATCTGTGTTCCGTGCGCCCATACGCTCTGTGTGGCCAGGGCCT
Organism: Tragulus kanchil; assembly: GCA_022376925.1. Classification (NCBI taxonomy): domain Eukaryota; kingdom Metazoa; phylum Chordata; class Mammalia; order Artiodactyla; family Tragulidae; genus Tragulus; species Tragulus kanchil. The sequence goes on along the minus strand of JAIOJX010000031.1, from coordinate 83,646,043 downwards.
CCCTTAGTGATCCTGAGCGCTGAGTTCCTTCATCTGTGCATCTGGGTGTGTCTGGGTGTGTGTGTGTGTGTGTGTGTTAGTCACTCATCAAACCCAGGTCTCCTGCATTGCTGGAAGATTCTTTACCAGGGAAGCCCCTCCTCTGAACGTGAGGTGATCAAAGCCCACCTGGAGTCACTCTCAGGGATTGTTACTGTTAGTGTCCCAGTGGCCTCAGAGTACAGAGGGACCAGTGCAGACAGCCAGGCACACAGTAGGTTCTTAGTCCATGCTGCATGGACTAGACAGGGGCGAAGAGGAAAGAGTCTTAGAAGATGACTTGAGTGGTTAAGAGATGAGCTAGCCTTCCCCAGTCCAGGAGGAGGCGCTGAAGCTGAGAGGCAGGATATAGTGGAGAAGGAGGCGTTCACATGACGTGACCCAACACTGGACTTGGGGCGGGAGTCAGAGGAGAGGAACTGTTGAAGTTGATCATCTATATGAGGTTATAGCCCTATAACTGCCTGGAACTAGCTTCTCTCAGCCAATGAAACCATTCTTGTTAAACCCAGACCACCATGTGCGGAGGCCGGGGCCTACTGACCCCACTCCTTCCTGGAAGGGCATCAGGGGCGCAGCTTCATGTCCACCACACTGGCTGAGGACCAGTCAAGGCTGGAAGTAAGAGGAACTCAGGACAGTCCAGTCACTGGGGCAGCTTGCTCTGATGAGGGAGGAGTCTGGGAAGTGGACACCTCACATACGGAGGAGAGGAGCTTTAACTGATATGTGAAGGAAGAGTAGGATTAGACCAGCAGAGACCGGGCAGGGAAGAGCCCTCAGCAACAGTGCGCAGACACGAACACTCTTAGGACAGACAGACCTTCTGGATATACCTACGACCCCCATGTTCATAAGGAGTGGGTCATCTGGAAGACCCCTGCACCATCAGAGTGAGAAGTCAGGGCCCATGTGGTCAGCTCTGTAAGGCCTGCCGAGGGCATGCTGTGTGTCTCGCACAGCAAGAGGGGATGGCAGAGCTCTCATGAGGATTCGGAAGAAGTACACGCCACCTGCAGTCATGAAGCATGTGGATCTGTGTTCCGTGCGCCCATACGCTCTGTGTGGCCAGGGCCTCCCTTAGTGATCCTGAGCGCTGAGTTCCTTCATCTGTGCATCTGGGTGTGTCTGGGTGTGTGTGTGTGTGTGTGTGTGTTAGTCACTCATCAAACCCAGGTCTCCTGCATTGCTGGAAGATTCTTTACCAGGGAAGCCCCTCCTCTGAACGTGAGGTGATCAAAGCCCACCTGGAGTCACTCTCAGGGATTGTTACTGTTAGTGTCCCAGTGGCCTCAGAGTACAGAGGGACCAGTGCAGACAGCCAGGCACACAGTAGGTTCTTAGTCCATGCTGCATGGACTAGACAGGGGCGAAGAGGAAAGAGTCTTAGAAGATGACTTGAGTGGTTAAGAGATGAGCTAGCCTTCCCCAGTCCAGGAGGAGGCGCTGAAGCTGAGAGGCAGGATATAGTGGAGAAGGAGGCGTTCACATGACGTGACCCAACACTGGACTTGGGGCGGGAGTCAGAGGAGAGGGAACTGTTGAAGTTGATCATCTATATGAGGTTATAGCCCTATAACTGCCTGGAACTAGCTTCTCTCAGCCAATGAAACCATTCTTGTTCTGGTAAAATCCTTTGGGATATTCTTTGTAACTAGTCCTGCCATAACCTTGTCTTAGAGCCTGGAATTCCACCAGGATATCGACTGTAGTAGCACAAATCAGGGTGCCAGGCAGTGGCCCAGTGTCCACCAGGCCTATAGAAATTCAGCTTCAGGTATATTGAGTTTGGGGTGCTTCTGGAAATTTAGGCTTGAGTCTCTCAAGAGAGGCCAAGGTCACCGAATAGAATTGAGGCCCATCTGCAGATTACAGTCCAGAGACTGAATGAGTTCACCACACTTGGTTTATCCTGGACCCAGCTTGACCTCTCCGTGACCAGTGCCCTCCAGTTCAGAGCCTCATCCTTTCTCTCTATGGGTTACTATAACGAACACAGAAGTGGTTTCTCTGCCCTCGGTCTTCCCCTCCCCACAGGCCTTCTCCACTCTGCTATATAAATGGTGATATGTTGATGAGGTATCTCCCCAAGCAGAGCTATCGCAGGCTTCCTCTGCTCTCTACCACTGCCTCCTCACTTCCTAAGTTCCTGCCCACCGACTCACTCATCCTCCCCCCAGTCCCAGTGCCTGTGTACCCCTGCTCGTGTGCAGGCTCAGGACAGCAGGGAGGGACAAGAACTGTGCAGACTTGAATGAATCGAAACAACCAGTCAACGAGAAGCTGCAGTGCTGGCTGAATGAGTCCTGTCCAGAGAAGTGCTGGACCTGTTGACCCCAAGTTATAGCACTGAGAGTAGACAGGTTTCCCGAAGGCAGGGACTAGAGAGAGAAATGTATCTTCCTGAAGAAAGGAGGCGATTAGCCTCAAGTATTGAAACATAAAAGGGTAAAGGACACAACTCCAATAAGAAGATGCAAAAGAACGTGAAGAGACTAAAGGAATTTGTGCAGAGAAGTTTAACTATTGAAAACAGGGAGATGTTCAGACTGAAGAGTTTAGCGAAATTACCAAGTGCTGAATACATTTCAAAAAGGAAGGATGTCAAGAAAAAAAAAAAAAAAAAACAAGTTAAAATGGCCTGCTAGAAAAGAAACATATAATTTTACCAATTAAAAAAAATCCCAGGGGCTTCCCTGGTGGTCCAGTGGGTGGAGAGTTTGCCATGCAATGCAGGGGTCACCAGTTTAGTCCCTGGCTCTGGAGGATCCCACATGCCCTGGAGAGGCTGGACCGGTGTGTCCGATTAGAAGCCAGCGCTCTAGAGCACATGTGCCCAGAGCTGGTGCTCTGCTGTGAAAGAGGCCACTGCAATGAGAGGCCCACACAGGCTGAAGAATAAAGATAGATGAAAATAAATAAACAAAAAATCAATAAAAGAGGCCAAACTTAAAAAAAAAAAAAAACAACCCAGGTTTCCCTGGTGGCTCAGTGGTAAAGAGTTTGCCTGCCAATGCAGGAGACATGGGTTTGGTATCTGATCCCAGAAGATCCCACATGCTGCAGAGCAACTAAGCCCATGATCCACAACTATTGAGCCTGTGCTCTAGAGCCTCAAAGCCACAACTATTGAGCTCATGTACCCAACTATTGTTTGCCCTAGAGTGCAAGTTCCATGAGAAGTCATTGTGACAAGAAGCCTGCTCACCTCAACTAGAGAGTAGCCCCCACTCCCTGCAACCAGAGAAGAGCCTGTGGCAGCAATGAAAACCAGGAATAGCCAAAAATTTTTAAATTAATTAATTAAAAAAAAAAATTCCTTCTCAAACTTCTCTGGTGGCACAGTGGATAAGAATCTGCCTGCCAGTGTAAGGCACACAAGTTCAATCCCTGGTCCAGGAAGATCCCACACACCAAAGAGCAGCTAACCCAGGCACCACAACTATTGAGGCTGTGTGCTGAAGCTACTGAATCCTGTGCCCCCCAGAGCCTGTGCTCCGCAACAAGAGAAGCCACTATAAGGAGAAGCCCACACACCAAAACGAAGAGTAACCTCCGCTTGCTACAACTAGAGAAAGCCTGCTTACAGCAAGGAAGACCCAATACAACCAAAAATAAATAAACAAAATTTTAAAAATTCCTTCTCATTATATTGCTAGAAATTTTAAACCACACTGAGTAAAAAGAAGTCAGTCTCAGAAGCCTTTTCTGTGCTCTGAGAGATCAGAGTGCTTCCCCAGTGTGGAGGTGCAGCAGACAGGATGCAGGAAAAGGGACAAGTGCCTGTGGGCCAGAGGAGGGGGGCACAGCACACAGAGGCCACTCCTCTGCAAGGCCAGGGGGCCAGAAGGGAGGAGGAGGACAGCGGAAGAGACTAAGGCTAGCTGTGATGGAAACAGAGCCAGGTACCCTTCAGGAGTCTTCCAGAAGCTGCTTTGCAAATGACTTCCTCTTATGCTTCTGGGTCACTGCTGTCAAACTAAGAGCGCTTTAGAAAGAGCTGTTGTAAAATGTTACTGATAATTGTGACAGCTCATCAGGCTGAAAAAGATATTAACACACGCAAGCTAGAAACTGGCTAAGGCACCCCTCGAAAGGTGAGGAATGTATCCTGTAAGTTGAGCACTTTGCTTACCTGTATCAACCGCTTGCTTTATGAGTAAAGGAGGAGAGAAGATGGCCAATGGGTGCGTAACAGGCAGTCCTGCCCTCAGGCCCACCTCCAGCAGTGTGTTTCCTATAGACAATTGAAAATCGGTTGCTTAGTATCATTCATTGAGTAAAGTGCCTTCTTTACTTTCCTGTTAAGGAAACAGCCCAGCCAACCCCTAGTGCTTTAGTTGGAGTGACCAGGCAGAGCACTGTCTTCTGACTGGTGGTGTGGTTGAGGCTTTCCTGAAAGCCTGCTCTTCATGGACATCAGAGAGACGGGGGTTCCATCAATGCAGACTCAGCGTATGGGTGGGAGGAGGCCATGGAAGGGATTCCCAGATGGAGGGGATGGAGAGGGTTATGCACACATTCATTTATAAACCTCCACCTGATTTCAGGGGGAGGAGACTGAGGCCAGGAGTTTGGGACTAAGTTAGTCTGACAGCTGCAGCACTACAGGAAGTCAGGGTGCTAATGTGATAGGGTGCTATGTGGAGCATTGGCAGCCACAGGTGGAGACAGTGAATCAATCCAGTGGATCTATAGTCCAGTGAGAAACAATTTTCTCCAGCTTGTCTTTAATACTGCTCTTTAGGGCAAGCGATACCCTTTTGGGTGAACAGCTCTGTGTAAAATGTGCGAAAAGCAGCATGTGAAGTCACGTGCATCTCTAGCCTTGTTCTGCCGGATGGGTTTGGGTCAGACTGTGCTGCTCTCAGGATGGGCAGCCCTGCTGAGAGCTGACAAGGGACACTTACGGCCCAATAGATTCAGTGCTTAGGTGACAGGCTGGGGACAGTCAGGCCCTACAGCTCCTGATGAGGTCACTGCAAAGCATGCAGCACCAGGTCCAGAATTCTCTGGACAGGACTGCACACCTGAATCTTAACTAGGGCCTTGGGCTGACTTCCAGTTTACAGGAATGTGAGGTCAAGGGATGGTTAAAGTTCACCATGAGGAGACAGACAGATCCAGAGTGTGAGGGTTTTCCAGAGAAGTGCAACTGGTCCCTTTAACATGTCAGTGTCAAGAAAAGATGAAGGGTGAGAAGGAGAGGCTGATCTAATGTAGGACGTACCAGAGAGTCTTAAAAATAGCAGTGTGTTTTTCCTATAGACAATTGAAAATCGGTTGCTTAGTATCATTCATTGAGTAAAGTGCCTTCTTTACTTTCCTGTTAAGGAAACAGCCCAGCCAACCCCTAGTGCTTTAGTTGGAGTGACCAGGCAGAGCACTGTCTTCTGACTGGTGGTGTGGTTGAGGCTTTCCTGAAAGCCTGCTCTTCATGGACATCAGAGAGACGGGGGTTCCATCAATGCAGACTCAGCGTATGGGTGGGAGGAGGCCATGGAAGGGATTCCCAGATGGAGGGGATGGAGAGGGTTATGCACACATTCATTTATAAACCTCCACCTGATTTCAGGGGGAGGAGACTGAGGCCAGGAGTTTGGGACTAAGTTAGTCTGACAGCTGCAGCACTACAGGAAGTCAGGGTGCTAATGTGATAGGGTGCTATGTGGAGCATTGGCAGCCACAGGTGGAGACAGTGAATCAATCCAGTGGATCTATAGTCCAGTGAGAAACAATTTTCTCCAGCTTGTCTTTAATACTGCTCTTTAGGGCAAGCGATACCCTTTTGGGTGAACAGCTCTGTGTAAAATGTGCGAAAAGCAGCATGTGAAGTCACGTGCATCTCTAGCCTTGTTCTGCCGGATGGGTTTGGGTCAGACTGTGCTGCTCTCAGGATGGGCAGCCCTGCTGAGAGCTGACAAGGGACACTTACGGCCCAATAGATTCAGTGCTTAGGTGACAGGCTGGGGACAGTCAGGCCCTACAGCTCCTGATGAGGTCACTGCAAAGCATGCAGCACCAGGTCCAGAATTCTCTGGACAGGACTGCACACCTGAATCTTAACTAGGGCCTTGGGCTGACTTCCAGTTTACAGGAATGTGAGGTCAAGGGATGGTTAAAGTTCACCATGAGGAGACAGACAGATCCAGAGTGTGAGGGTTTTCCAGAGAAGTGCAACTGGTCCCTTTAACATGTCAGTGTCAAGAAAAGCTGAAGGGTGAGAAGGAGGGGCTGATCTAAGGTAGGACGTACCAGAGAGTCTTAAAAATAGCATTGTGTTTATGTTAAACAGCCGTCTTTTTAAGAGATACCCATGAAGGTGTTCTAGGAGTTACATGATGATGTCTCTGATTTGCTTTAAAATGCATCAGAATAGAAAGAAAAACAAGGAAGGTAGATTAAATAAGTGTAGCCACATTTGGGGCAGTGATGAACTTGAGAAATAGGCCTGTGCAGCTTCATGGAACTCTGTTCAACTCTGGCGTATTTTTGAAAATTTTTGTTAAAAATTCAGCAAATATAACTTTAACAAGAATGTCTAGTCAGTAATCTTGAATTATACATATCTGTAAACAACAACACTCTATAAAAGTAAAAAGTAAAATAAAAATAATTATTAAAAAAATAAAAGAATGTCTAGTCATCTAGATTATATATTTTATTAGCAGTTTTATTAGCAATTTTTTTTAGCAAATTCCTCATACTGACAGTTGTTTATGGTCAGAATGGCTGACATGAAATTCCTGGATGACTGTGGAAGGCAATTTTGTCAAGGAGACATTTTCAAAAATGCAGAATGATGGGGTTCTGCTTTATCCTTAAGGAATGTATAAGTTCAAGGGTTCTGTATCTATGATTCAAGAAGTGTTTGTCCTGCTGAACCAGCCAATACAGGTTATGCAGCAAATTAGTTGATAAGCTGTGTCTGACTCTTTGTGACCCCATGGACTGTAGCCCTCCAGGCTCCTCTGTCCATGGAATTCTCCAGACAAGAATACTGGAGTGGGTAGCCATTCCCTTCTCCAGGGCATCATTCAGACCCAGAGATCAAACCCCAGCATTCTGGACTGCAGGCAGATTCTTTAATGTCTGAGCCAACAGGGAAGCCCTGTGTAACAAGAGGCATAAATTAAGGAGACCCAGAAAGTCAGCCTACTAAATCCAGTGGTTGGAGGTGTATATTTGCTTCCCAGAATTCTTTACCTGGCTTGAATGTTGGTGGCCTGACTCAGTGAAGTAGTAGCAATTTTTATAACATATACATATGTGTACACACATACTCACATTAATGTTCTTACAGAAACCTGGGGATAATGTCCCATCTGAGCTTCTACCTCTCTGCTTCTGTAAGCACCCAACAGAAAGTCACCCCATTCAGCCCTGGGGAGCACTGGAGTCAGAACTCAGCACACAGAATTTCTGAGTCCTGTCCAATCAGACTCAGTTCTCACTGTGCCTCGGTTGCTTCTTTATGACATCAGTACAATAGAACCACGATTTCTCTTGCTGTGAGCAATGGTGCTTTAATGTATGTGCAGCACCCAGAGGGGTCTGCACTAGGAATGAGAATCCTCTGCTCCTAAGAGCTCTCAGACCTGTTCTGAAATCTTTCAAATCTGCTCTGATCCCTTTTTACTGGGGTATAGTTTACCTATGACAGAACTTTAGGATTCCACCTCAGGGTGCCCAGTGCTTCTTTGCAATTTGTCCAAACTCTTGGCCTCCTGGTTCCTGGTAAGTACTTGTTTATACTGTCTTATTGTTTTACAGAAGTTTAGCTTCAGCTAGAATTTCATATAAGTAAGTTGTACCGTGGGTGTGGTCTTTTGTTTCTGGCTTCGTTCATTTATTTAAATGTCCACCCATGCTAATGTATGCTATCATTCGTTCATTATTTGTTTCAGTTAGTGACCTGTATCCCACTGTATAGATATGTATCAGCTTGTTCATTCATTCACAGTTTGATAGATGATTGAGTGGTTTCTGTTTTGGACCTGTTGTGTTTGACTAAGTATATGTGTACCTTAATATAAGCCTGTGTTTAGTTTTATGAGGAAATTCCAAACTGTTCCCAAGCCGCTGCACTATCTGCATTCCAAATGTGTGTGAGTTCAGGTGCTCCACATCCCAGCCTGCTCTTGTGTCATCAGGCTCTCTTAGGTGTGTTCATTTGGGAGGTTCTCTAACAGGTGAGTGGTAGCTTGTGTTTTATGTCTGCCCTTGTCTGGTGACAGTGTGAAGCATCTTCACATGCTTCTCACCATCCTAAGTCCTCTTGGGTTGAAGTGTTTGGTCAAATCTCTTGCCTTGTCTGTAAGTCTTCCCAGAATTCTTTACCTGTAGGGCTGATCAGTAGTAGTCAATTTTATAACATATACATATGTGTACACACATACTCACATTAATGTTCCTACAGGAACCTGGGGATAATGTCCCATCTGAGCTTCTACCTCTCTGCTTCTGTAAGCACCCAACAGAAAGTCACCCCATTCAGCCCTGGGGAGCACTGGAGTCAGAACTCAGCACACAGAATTTCTGAGTCCTGTCCAATCAGACTCAGTTCTCACTGTGCCTCGGTTGCTTCTTTATGACATCAGTACAATAGAACCACGATTTCTCTTGCTGTGAGCAATGGTGCTTTAATGTATGTGCAGCACCCAGAGGGGTCTGCACTAGGAATGAGAATCCTCTGCTCCTAAGAGCTCTCAGACCTGTTCTGAAATCTTTCAAATCTGCTCTGATCCCTTTTTACTGGGGTATAGTTTACCTATGACAGAACTTTAGGATTCCACCTCAGGGTGCCCAGTGCTTCTTTGCAATTTGTCCAAACTCTTGGCCTCCTGGTTCCTGGTAAGTACTTGTTTATACTGTCTTATTGTTTTACAGAAGTTTAGCTTCAGCTAGAATTTCATATAAGTAAGTTGTACCGTGGGTGTGGTCTTTTGTTTCTGGCTTCGTTCATTTATTTAAATGTCCACCCATGCTAATGTATGCTATCATTCGTTCATTATTTGTTTCAGTTAGTGACCTGTATCCCACTGTATAGATATGTATCAGCTTGTTCATTCATTCACAGTTTGATAGATGATTGAGTGGTTTCTGTTTTGGACCTGTTGTGTTTGACTAAGTATATGTGTACCTTAATATAAGCCTGTGTTTAGTTTTATGAGGAAATTCCAAACTGTTCCCGAAGCAGCTGCACTATTTGCATTCCAAATGTGTGTGAGTTCAGGTGCTCCACATCCCAGCCTGCTCTTGTGTCATCAGGCTCTCTTAGGTGTGTTCATTTGGGAGGTTCTCTAACAGGTGAGTGGTAGCTTGTGTTTTATGTCTGCCCTTGTCTGGTGACAGTGTGAAGCATCTTCACATGCTTCTCACCATCCTAAGTCCTCTTGGGTTGAAGTGTTTGGTCAAATCTCTTGCCTTGTCTGTAAGTCTTGTATTTTTACTATAAATATTTTCTCCCAATCCATGCTTATCATTTCATTGTCTTAATAATGCAGAGGTTTTACATTTTGATGATCCAGCTTACCAACTTTAAAACTTTATGATTCATTCGCTGTAGTCTACCCGTGGTATCTTTGCCTATGGTTGAGTCAGATGAACAGAGTGCACATCTGTGAAATACTGAATTTTTCTATCTAGGACCCTGGTCTAGTTAGTTCTTTCTTTAACTCACCTTTACTTCTTATAGCAATATTGTATAGTTTTCAGTGTGCAGTTCTTACACATTTTTATTAAATGTATCCTTAAATATTTCACTTTTTTGGGTGCTATTGTCAATAGCATTAAAACACTTATTCTAGCTATTTGTTGCTAGCATATAGAATTACAAATAAGTTTTGAACATTAATCTTCTAGCCTGTCACCTAGTAAAACTATTTACTTGTTTGAGAATGGTTTTTTAAAAGGGAAATTTTTAGAATTATTTTTGTAAACAGAAATCTGTGATTAAAGTTGTACTTCTTCCTTCCCGATCTGTTTAGCTTGTATTTATTTGAATTTCTCTTTGCACAGGTTAGGACCTGCAGTGAAATGCTGAGTCAAAGGGCTTGACAGCAGATTTCCTTGACTTGTTCTTAACAGTGTGGGGAGAGAATTCCATTATAGCAGTAAATATGATGTTAGCTGTTGGCTTTCCATAGAGGTTCTTGATCATATTAAGGATCCATTTTGTTCCTAGTTTGTTGATTGCATTTATTGTAATGATTGTGTTTGACTAAGTATATGTGTACCTTAATATAAGCCTGTGTTTAGTTTTATGAGGAAATTCCAAACTGTTCCCAAGCAGCTGCACTATTTGCATTCCAAATGTGTGTGAGTTCAGGTGCTCCACATCCCAGCCTGCTCTTGTGTCATCAGGCTCTCTTAGGTGTGTTCATTTGGGAGGTTCTCTAACAGGTGAGTGGTAGCTTGTGTTTTATGTCTGCCCTTGTCTGGTGACAGTGTGAAGCATCTTCACATGCTTCTCACCATCCTAAGTCCTCTTGGGTTGAAGTGTTTGGTCAAATCTCTTGCCTTGTCTGTAAGTCTTGTATTTTTACTATAAATATTTTCTCCCAATCCATGCTTATCATTTCATTGTCTTAATAATGCAGAGGTTTTACATTTTGATGATCCAGCTTACCAACTTTAAAACTTTATGATTCATTCGCTGTAGTCTACCCGTGGTATCTTTGCCTATGGTTGAGTCAGATGAACAGAGTGCACATCTGTGAAATACTGAATTTTTCTATCTAGGACCCTGGTCTAGTTAGTTCTTTCTTTAACTCACCTTTACTTCTTATAGCAATATTGTATAGTTTTCAGTGTGCAGTTCTTACACATTTTTATTAAATGTATCCTTAAATATTTCACTTTTTGGATGCTATTGTCAATAGCATTAAAACACTTATTCTAGCTATTTGTTGCTAGCATATAGAATTACAAATAAGTTTTGAACATTAATCTTCTAGCCTGTCACCTAGTAAAACTATTTACTTGTTTGAGAATGGTTTTTAAAGGAATTCTTAGAATTATTTTTGTAAACAGAAATCTGTGATTAAAGTTGTACTTCTTCCTTCCCGATCTGTTTAGCTTGTATTTATTTGAATTTCTCTTTGCACAGGTTAGGACCTGCAGTGAAATGCTGAGTCAAAGGGCTTGACAGCAGATTTCCTTGACTTGTTCTTAACAGTGTGGGGAGAGAATTCCATTATAGCAGTAAATATGATGTTAGCTGTTGGCTTTCCATAGAGGTTCTTGATCATATTAAGGATCCATTTTGTTCCTAGTTTGTTGATTGCATTTATTGTAAATGAGTATTAGATTTTGTCAGGTGTTTTTTCTGCATCTGTTCAGCTGATCCTGTGATGTTTGTCTTTTACTCTGTCAGTATGCTGAATTACATGGATTGGTTTTTGATCAACCAGCCTTGCATAATTGGGATTAATCCTAGTCAATCATGACACATTGTACTTTTTAGATATTGATGGTTTTATTTGAAATATTTTAGGAAGATATTTGCATAAAGGTTCATGAGGAATATTGATGTATGGTTTCTCATCTCTTCTTATTGTTATTTGGTTTTGTATCGAGATACTACTGAATTCACAGGATGGGTTATAATCCCCTTTATGGGCATTTTTTTAAAGAGTTTTCATAGAATTTGTATTTTTATTGTTCAGTTGTTAAGTGATATCCAACTCTTTGCAGCTCTTTGGCCTGCTGCATGCCAGGCTTCCCTCTCCTTCAGCATCTCCCAGAGTTTGTTCAAACTCATGGCCATTGAGCTGGTGATGCCATCCAACCATCTCACCCTCTGCCACCCCTTCTCTTCTTGCCTTTAGTCTTTCCCAGCATCAGGGTCTTTTCCCTTGAGCTGGCTCTTCACATCAGGTGACCAAAGTATTGGCGCTTCAGCTTCAGTCCTTCCAGTGAACAGTCAGGGTTGATTTCACTTAGGATTGACTGGTTTGATCTCCTTGCAGTCCAAGGGACTCTCAAGTCTTCTCCAGCACCACAGTTCAAAAGCATCTATTCTTTGGCACTCAGCCTTCTTTATGGCCCAACTCTCACATCCATACATGACTATTAGAAAAACCATAGCTTTGATTATACAAACCTTTGTTAACAAAGTGATGTCTCTGCTTTTTAATAATGCTGTCTAGGTTTATCATAGGTTTTCTTCCAAGGAGCAGGCATCTTCTAATTTCATGGCTACAGTCACCATCCACAGTGATTTTAGAAGAAAATAGTCTGTCACTGTTTCCATTGTTACTCCATCTATTTGCCATGAAGTGATGGTACCAGATGCCATGATCTTAATTTTTTGAATGTTGAGCTTTATTTAAGCTAGCTTTTTCACTCATCTCATTCACCTTCATCAAAAGACTCTTTAGTTCTTCTTTGCTTTCTACTGTTAGGGTGGTGTCATTGGCATACCTGGGGTTGTTGATATTTCTCCTCGCAATCTTGACCTCAGTTTTCATAACATTCACTAGTAAATCATCTGAGCTTGAAATTCTTTGTGGAAAGTTTTTATTACAAATCCAGTTTCTTTAGAGTATACATAATTTGTCATATTTTCTGTTCCTTCTTGAATCATTTTGTTAAATAACTTGTTTTTGAGGAATTTGTCCATTTCACCTAAATTCCTGAATATATGGACATAAAGTTTTCATAATATTTATTTGGACTCTCAGTTATATTTTTGTAATTTGCCACAGATGATTGACGTCTTGGACAAGGAGAGATAGGGTGAATAAACTTCTACATTCAGACTTAAAATAATTACCAGTTAAAAATCAATTAGAAATGCTCATTTCTGAAAAATTTTAGGTAAATCAGTTAAATAAACAGAATAGAGACAAAAGTGAGAAACGGGTCGGAGACTAAGTGGGATTGCAGAAAGGAAGGGGGGCACTGTACAGATTAGCAGGAAGAAGGCTCCAGGTAGACAGAACCCTATTAGGGTTCTGGGGAGCGTGGGAGTGTTTGAAGGAGCAGAAGAGGAGGTTACTGCTGTGTGCTAGGTGACTGGGGCTTGTCCCGGGATGGGGATGCCCCCATCAGATTCTGCATCTCCTTTGAATGCAGCTCCAACAGAATTTGTGCACAGGATCAACACGTGATAGACAGAAGGCAGGACTAGAACAAAGGATGTTGTGTTTTCACACAGCCTCTGTCCCTCAATGGCTGTGTGGCCATGACCAAATCACAGAGCTGCTCTGTGACAGACTGAAGTGAACTTTGGAATGACTCTCAGTATTGTCACCTATTAAATTATGGTAACAGCAAGCCAGTCTGTGGTGCTACCTAGGTGCCTCAGCCCCTACTGATTCCACAGTCAAATTTTCACCATCCACAGTGATTTTAGAAGAAAATAGTCTGTCACTGTTTCCATTGTTACTCCATCTATTTGCCATGAAGTGATGGTACCAGATGCCATGATCTTAATTTTTTGAATGTTGAGCTTTATTTAAGCTAGCTTTTTCACTCATCTCATTCACCTTCATCAAAAGACTCTTTAGTTCTTCTTTGCTTTCTACTGTTAGGGTGGTGTCATTGGCATACCTGGGGTTGTTGATATTTCTCCTCGCAATCTTGACCTCAGTTTTCATAACATTCACTAGTAAATCATCTGAGCTTGAAATTCTTTGTGGAAAGTTTTTATTACAAATCCAGTTTCTTTAGAGTATACATAATTTGTCATATTTTCTGTTCCTTCTTGAATCATTTTGTTAAATAACTTGTTTTTGAGGAATTTGTCCATTTCACCTAAATTCCTGAATATATGGACATAAAGTTTTCATAATATTTATTTGGACTCTCAGTTATATTTTTGTAATTTGCCACAGATGATTGACGTCTTGGACAAGGAGAGATAGGGTGAATAAACTTCTACATTCAGACTTAAAATAATTACCAGTTAAAAATCAATTAGAAATGCTCATTTCTGAAAAATTTTAGGTAAATCAGTTAAATAAACAGAATAGAGACAAAAGTGAGAAACGGGTCGGAGACTAAGTGGGATTGCAGAAAGGAAGGGGGGCACTGTACAGATTAGCAGGAAGAAGGCTCCAGGTAGACAGAACCCTATTAGGGTTCTGGGGAGCGGTGGGAGTGTTTGAAGGAGCAGAAGAGGAGGTTACTGCTGTGTGCTAGGTGACTGGGGCTTGTCCCGGGATGGGGATGCCCCCATCAGATTCTGCATCTCCTTTGAATGCAGCTCCAACAGAATTTGTGCACAGGATCAACACGTGATAGACAGAAGGCAGGACTAGAACAAAGGATGTTGTGTTTTCACACAGCCTCTGTCCCTCAATGGCTGTGTGGCCATGACCAAATCACAGAGCTGCTCTGTGACAGACTGAAGTGAACTTTGGAATGACTCTCAGTATTGTCACCTATTAAATTATGGTAACAGCAAGCCAGTCTGTGGTGCTACCTAGGTGCCTCAGCACTACACATTCATTACCTGATTTATTCCTTACTTTGGTCTTTTGAGGCACATCATATAATTTTTCTAATTTGTAGGCGAGAACACTGGAGCACAGAGGTGAAGTGATTTGTCTGAGGAAACATAAGCAGGACACAGTGCCACCAGCGTTCAGATTCTGCCTTGTACTGCTGTGTGGACATCTCATCAAGGGCAGAGGGACTTGAGGGCTTGACAGAAACATGTTGACACACAGTGTGTCGATTCCAGATGCAGTCATTTCTCAAGATGTAATTTCACAGCACCAGATGTGTTTCTCTAGTGTTGGGAAGACCAGAAGGAGCAGGTGATAAAGAGACCACGTGTACATCTGATGTACCTACACCAGCATGGGTTTCCTTCCATCTCTGAAGGTGTTCCAAGTATGTGACCAATTCTATATCGATATAACTTTTTTTCTTTGACTCAGAAAATCAATATACTATTTTGCTAGACTGTAGTTTGACAAGGACCTGTGACCTGAGAATCAGATTACTTAAAATCAATCCCAACTTCCCGCTGGCTAAGCATGTTATGCATAGCTACATAGAACATCTCAGGTCCTCTCTACTTTTTCAGAAGGCCTGTCTTGGCACCACCTTCCCAGAATGCAGAGCACACACAGGACGAGGGTCTGCAGGCTCTCAAGCCTCTGCTCACATGCCATCTAAATGCCAAACAGCACAGGTCTCCTGTGTAGTGCAGCTCACCAAGGAACCCCAGTTGACAAACCCCCAAGGATATAGGAAAATTTTTATGGTGTGAAAATATTAGTATCTTTTCTCTTTTCATTTTCTTTATCTGTTTTAGAGTTTCCCCAAGAGTTAAAGCTCAGGTCACTGTTTAGTTTAGCGTTGTTGGTATTCCTGAAGCCTTCCCAAGAATGGGAGCAGGTCGTGTAGTACCCCCACTGTGTTTCAGCCCTTGGATCTAGAAGCTGGTGACCCGAGCTCTGTGCCCACTGACTGTCATCTGATTCTCCAGTTCCCCACACTCTGGAAGAACGGCGAGGGATGTAATATCCCTGATCATCTAAGGGAAACTGGCATAAGAGGGTGGCATAAGAAGTGGAACATTGGGAGAACAGGTCAGCAGAGGAAAAGAGAAAAAATAGTGTAAATACCCTCTCACGTCAAGGAAACAAAGCAGGCATTCCCAAACAAGAGCTGCCCATGTGGGTAGAGCAGGGAGGGACTCAGAAAAGGCATGGCCCCCTCAGTCACTGCCTCCATGGCTCCTTTTTAGGGACAGATGGAGAGGAAGGTGGCCATGAACCTCTTCCTGTGGAATTTTCTCCAAGTTCTCAGCACACACCTCCTCAGTTAATGCTCGAACCTTGGACAAGAAAATCTTGGACTTTCCTGTGGAACAAAGACAACAACAAAGGCTTTATCTAGATGATCAGTTATTAATCATTGTGATATATCTCCCTTGACATCAGCGAAGTGAGAAAAATCAGTTTGTCTCAGTTCCATGTGAGCTGCTGACTGCCTGACTGTGATGCCAGGTCAGTCTTGGACTGGATGCTCTGACACCATCATCAGAATGGAACTCATGAGTGTATGGCAGGAGGATTCCTCCTGTGCCTGCAAAGGGGAAGGGCAGCGGGTGAGGTTGGGAGGAGCCAGAGAGCACAGAACCTCCTGACGCACCCATGACAGCGCTCCTGCAGTTGTGGATGTGGAACAGAAGTAGTGAGTAGTAAAGTGCCCGGCATCTGCCTGTGGCTCTGTTCCTGTTGGGAAGAAGACATAACTGGCGAGGCAGGTGGAGATGAGGCACCATGGCTCTCACACAGTGTTGCCACTGTAATAGGTAAAGATGAAGACTTTCCCCCAAGAGGGAGCATCGGAGGAGAAGCAGTATAGCCTTCAGATGTGTTTGAGCAGGAGAGAGAAAAGGGGAAGAATGCTCAATCTGTTTCTCTTTTAGAAAAATGCCAGTAGGCTAGTGTGGTTAAAAATAAACCTCAGATGGATTTCCCCTGGTGCCTTCCTGCCCGCTCGTGTCCATAGGAACCAGCCCTTGGAATGAAGAGCCTGTTCCCTTTGACAAATAAGCCTTGTGGCTAGCCCATATGCTCAGAAAAGGTCAGGAGACAATACAGGACTTTTGGGGGTCCTGCAGAAAGTGGGCACCCTAGTCCCTGAGTGTGTCCACAGCCATCTGCACTCAGGGCTGCCCCAGCTGCCCCGTGACATGCGTGCACTCTGGAGAGTCAATGACCTATATGGGAGCCTTGCATATGCTGAGATGGGGCTGCTGCTGAAGCGTGCACACTCCGAAACACCACAGGCACATCCTTTCTAGTGTCCTCTGAGCTGGCTGGGTATGTAGGGCAGGGACGCTAGGAGAGCACATCCTGGGTAGGCCAGGGCCATCGTGGTCACTTGAGTTCAGTGGTCATCCCAGACCCACCCTAGGGGAGTCAGCCCCTGGGTTCAGATCACTCACCACCAATGAGCAGTTTCCCCACTGTAACAAGTGTGCCTGCTGGAGGTAGGGTGGAGATGTCACGTGGCCTCTCCCTGAGTTTACTTTAGTTACTGCTGGGCAATCTCAGTCATTAGGACCCCTGAGTTTGGTGGGTGTTAACTCACTGCTAGCTTGACCTCACAAGTGTGGGTCGGGAGTTGACACAGGCAGGAAGCTTCTCAGTACGTGAATCTGGGGGAGGTGGCCATCCCAGGGCCAGAGCTGTCTCCATTCACAGGCTGCAGCTTTGGTCCTGGCAGCTTGGGCATCAGCTGAACTTTTGGTAGTTGTTAAGGGCTGAGCTGTGTCAACCCCAATTGTATGTTGACATCTTAAACCCCAGGACCTCAGAACGTGACCTTGGAGGTGGAGTCATTAGGAGGAGACTAAGTTAAGATGAGGTTGTATGGTGGGCCTGGTCCAGTAGGACGTGTGTATCTGTAAGAAGAGATTAGGACCTGAATGCACACGGCCTTGTGGAAGACACAGGAGGAGGCAAGCTTCCAGTACCGTCCGTCGCTGGTGATCTTGCCTGTAAATCGCAAGCTTAGACCTCTGTCTTGAATCCAGATTCTTGTATCAGTTTGCCCCCCTACTCAAATGCCTGCCGTCGGCCATAGGAACCAGCCCTTGGAATGAAGAGCCTGTTCCCTTTGACAAATAAGCCTTGTGGCTAGCCCATATGCTCAGAAAAGGTCAGGAGACAATACAGGACTTTTGGGGGTCCTGCAGAAAGTGGGCACCCTAGTCCCTGAGTGTGTCCACAGCCATCTGCACTCAGGGCTGCCCCAGCTGCCCCGTGACATGCGTGCACTCTGGAGAGTCAATGACCTATATGGGAGCCTTGCATATGCTGAGATGGGGCTGCTGCTGAAGCGTGCACACTCCGAAACACCACAGGCACATCCTTTCTAGTGTCCTCTGAGCTGGCTGGGTATGTAGGGCAGGGACGCTAGGAGAGCACATCCTGGGTAGGCCAGGGCCATCGTGGTCACTTGAGTTCAGTGGTCATCCCAGACCCACCCTAGGGGAGTCAGCCCCTGGGTTCAGATCACTCACCACCAATGAGCAGTTTCCCCACTGTAACAAGTGTGCCTGCTGGAGGTAGGGTGGAGATGTCACGTGGCCTCTCCCTGAGTTTACTTTAGTTACTGCTGGGCAATCTCAGTCATTAGGACCCCTGAGTTTGGTGGGTGTTAACTCACTGCTAGCTTGACCTCACAAGTGTGGGTCGGGAGTTGACACAGGCAGGAAGCTTCTCAGTACGTGAATCTGGGGGAGGTGGCCATCCCAGGGCCAGAGCTGTCTCCATTCACAGGCTGCAGCTTTGGTCCTGGCAGCTTGGGCATCAGCTGAACTTTTGGTAGTTGTTAAGGGCTGAGCTGTGTCAACCCCAATTGTATGTTGACATCTTAAACCCCAGGACCTCAGAACGTGACCTTGGAGGTGGAGTCATTAGGAGGAGACTAAGTTAAGATGAGGTTGTATGGTGGGCCTGGTCCAGTAGGACGTGTGTATCTGTAAGAAGAGATTAGGACCTGAATGCACACGGCCTTGTGGAAGACACAGGGAGGAGGCAAGCTTCCAGTACCGTCCGTCGCTGGTGATCTTGCCTGTAAATCGCAAGCTTAGACCTCTGTCTTGAATCCAGATTCTTGTATCAGTTTGCATACTCACATTCCCACCTGAATCTCACATATCTCAAACTAGCTATGTTCAGGACATATCAGTCTTTCTCCTAACACACCACACGTTTATTACCTCTGTGAGTCAGGACTCGGCACAGATTACCTGGGTTCTAATGCAGATGTTGGGTGGAGCTGTGGTCTTACCTGAGGTTTATCTGCTTATCAGTAGACAGAGGGGTGGCAGGATTTAGTTCATTCCAGAACTCTGAATTGAGGGCCTCTGGTTCTTGTTGCCATTCAGCTGGTGGCTGCCCCCATGTTCTTGCTGTATGGCAGTGCACAGCCTGGCGACTTGCTTCTTCAGGGCCAGCAAGAGGGAGTAACTCACAGGCCGTGTTCCTTTCCGTTGACCTAATCAAACGCCCACAGTCGCCCATATCTCGCCACCTTTGCTGAATTCCGCTGGGTAAAAGGAACTTACGGGTCCCCTACACTGAAAGGGGGACAGTACAAGGTATGAACACTGGGAGGCAGCAGTCATCACCCCCAAGTTGGCCTTCACACCCAAAAAGCACCCACAGTTGCCCACCTCAGCTGAGGGAAGCCTGACCTAGTTGGTTGAAATTCCAAGCCTTCCCCTACAACTTACAACCTGCATCAGGTCTATCAGAAAATTGAGCTGATGCTACTTTGGGGT
Organism: Tragulus kanchil; assembly: GCA_022376925.1. Taxonomy (NCBI): domain Eukaryota; kingdom Metazoa; phylum Chordata; class Mammalia; order Artiodactyla; family Tragulidae; genus Tragulus; species Tragulus kanchil. The sequence continues at coordinate 83,626,743 of JAIOJX010000031.1, read as the reverse complement.
GGTGCCACGCCCAGAACATGACTGTCCTCACCTGCTCTAGTCCCTGTGGTTCCAGCCTACTGCTTCTGTCTCCCTGTCTCCTGCCCTCTCTCTGGCTCTGCCCCTCCCCCAGTCTCCTGAGCATCCCCTCAGGGCCTGTGGCCCTCTTTTCTTCTTCCCAGAGCTTCCTCCCATCTTCTGCTCTTTGCCCTGAGACCTCCTCCTTCCAGGGGACTTTCCTAAGCACCCTGTTTAAAATGTGAGCACCCACATGACACACTCTGTCCCTCTTTCTTGCTTTGTGTGTCTTGCCAGTTCCATGGGTACATATGAGCTAGAGTAAAAGTAGTCTCCCCTGCCACCAGGACATGCAAGCCTACCTTCCCTGGGTCTCTGGCCTCAGCAGCCCCAACCCTTGGCTTTGCAAGTGCCCTCAGGTATTCACCTGTAAAGTTCCAGTAGGGTGAATTCAGGGGTGATCTCAGACTCTCCAGGCTGCAGCAAGCTCCCCTCAATAGGTGTTGTCATGATTCCTTTACTATAAACTGTCTCCTCTGCTGCACTGTTAGTTCACTGAGTAGTGTAAGTTAAATGAGTCACTATTTGTTTGCCTTTTTTTTTTTTTTTTGGCCGCTTCTATTGGTCTTTCATTTGTTTATCTTTTGTTCTTTGGCCTGTGTGAGCCTCCCATCGCAGTGGCCTCTCTCATTGCAGAACACTGGCTCTGGGTGCATGTGCTCCAGAGCTGTGGCTTGGTAGTTGGACATATTGGTGCAGCCGCTCCGTGGCACGTGGGATCTTCCCAGGCCAGGGATTGAACCAGTGCTCGTTGCACTGCAAGGTGGTCCTTACCCACTGGACCACCAGGGAAGCCCCTAAATGAGTCGCTATTTGAAATGTGCTTAGAACAGGGCCTGCAGATGGTAGATGTGAGTAATTGTTTATAAATGAAATGCAGACAACTGTGTGTGGTTCATCTGTGCTCTCTGTTCTCAGACCCTCTCCGTCAGTGAACGGTTGTGAGGCACTGGAGGAAACTGGTACAATGGAGATGAGACTGATAGAGAGAAGTAATTGTGTAGTCACAGAAGGCCTGATTTTTAAACCATGTTTCAGTGCACACACTTTGATTGCCTTCAGTGCCCTCCTAGCCCCCAGCCACCCAGCCCCACCTCATATTTCCTGAGAAATATCTCCAGAGCTCTTAAAAGAGTCTCTTTCCCTGATTTAGGGCCCAGGCTCCATTCAGACGCTCTTACACACAGATTGTACTGTGGTCTTGTTTTGTAGAAAGCCCTTCACTTTGGACAGATTTATGATGAAAGCTACTCAAGTGCTTAAGAGCAATTAATTATCCCAAGCAGGTTAAGTGATACACCTATAATCCTGTTTATTCTGTTCATTTGCTTATCTAATTATTTTTGCAGTACAGGCCTTATTAGAATGATCACAATTTGTAAATTAATGGGGTCTGAAGTAATAAGGTTTTCAGTATCTTTAATTATGAATAAAGGTGGCAAGATAATGCCTTCATTTAGGGCAAGACAAAGGGAATTAATTAAATGTGAAAAAGTGAGACACAGAGGTCAGATATAGGAGAGGATTTCCCGTCTGTGAACGTGGCTTGCCCAGAGGGTGGATCAGGAAGCACATCTTTGCAAATAAGTTCTGTTTATCTGTGTCTGGCTTCAGAGACCTCTGTGTCCTAGAGGCACAAGTTACGGAAAAGCTCTCAAGGACCATGTGCACACCAACATGCTCCAGGTCTACGATTTCATTACAGCTACTTTCTTAACAGAGGAACAGGGAAGTTGTTCAGAGAAAGGTACACACCAAGGTTCATATTTAAATGGAACGCCTGAAAATAAATATTCTAGGAACTGTCCATTGCTTTTGTGCTAAATTTTCTTTTTTTAAAAAAATGAACCCAAATTAGACTTTCACATCTAAAAATCCTTTCAAGCATGGGCTCATACTTATTCTCCATTCTTTAGATGAATTCAGTGAGTGTACTGGTCATTACAAAAACCTTACTTTTTAGAGAAACAAGACACCCTTAGCACTTGCTCAGTAAGGTACCTGAGCAACTTCACCAGGCGCAGGGGACCAGGGCGCTGTTTCTTAGGCAGCAGCTACCATCTGCCTGGCCTCTGCCCCTCCAGTGGAATAGGGGTTAATTCTTCAGTCGGAGGCCTGGTGTTCCCCTCATGGCAGCTTTTAATGCGGTCTAGCATATATTAGGGGGCCATGCTAGTTCTCACTCCTGCAAGACACTTCATAAATGTTTGCACCAGGTTAGTGGCCTGTCTGCTGTAGCAGCTTGACCAGGTTCCTCCTTTCAAACTCTGCCCTTCTGGAACCACCCGGCCATATCCAGGCACATGTCCGGGAGTATTAACGCACCATGCTTTGTGAGGTCACACCCTCAGCCTGTCTTTGGAGCATTTCTCTTGACTGTAGGACTCTTCTCAAGGCCTCTTCTCAGTACATGATAGCTGTTGTAAACCCCATTCTTCTGGAAGATCTGACCCCAGTCCATCTTCCTAATAACCCCATGTGCTATTACCACATAGGCTGCTAGAAAGGTTTTTATTGGCAATATGACCACTGTGAAGTTATTGGACAATGAAATAGGATAATATTTTTATGTATAAATATAGTTGTGGGCTGTTTGAACCCAGGGATATTTGCTGAGTATGGACATTTTTGATAGGACCAAATATCAAATCTATTTGTCACAGACTGACCTGTTCATGGATGTTTTTAATAGGACCAGATTTCCAGATAGGATCTTCTGGCATGACCTGAATGTCTGCTCACAAGTGACTCTCAAGTTTCTGACTCCAGTCCTAACCCTTCTCCACACACTTTTATTCAGTTGCCAGTTGGGCACCTTAGATGTTTATCAGCATCTTAACAGTGTTACCTTCTTAGGCAGTCTTCTCTAGCACCACAGTTCAATTCTTTGGCACTCAACCTTTTTTATGGTCCAATTCAAACATCCATCTGCACATGACTACTGGAAAAACATAGTTTTGACTATATAGAACTTGGTCAGCAAAGTGATGTCTCTGCTTTTTAATATACTATCTAGGTTTGTCATAGCTTTTCTTCCAAGGAACAGCATCTTCTGATTTCATGGGTGCAGTTACTGTCTGCAGTGAGTTTGAAGCCCAAGAAAAGAAAATATGCCACTCTTTCTGTTATTTTCCCCATCTATTTGCCATGAAATCATGGGACCAGATGCTGTGATCTTAATTTTTTTGAACGTCAAGTTCTAAGCCAGCCTTTTCACTCTTCTCTTGCACCTCATCAGGAGGCTCATTAATTCCCTTTTCAGTTTCTGCTGTAAGAGTGGTGTCATCTGCATATCTGAGATTGTTGGTATTTCTCCCAGCAGTCTTGATTCCAGTTTGTGCTTCATCTAGCCTGGCATTTCACATGATGTGCTTGTATATAAGTTAAATAAGCAGACTGACAATATACGGTCTTGACACACTCCTTTTCCAATCTTGAGCCAGTCCATTGTTCTGTGTCCAATTCTAACTGTTGCTTCTTGACTTGCATACTTCCTTCTTGGGTTAGAGCCTTTAAATGAGTCATGTGGGTGATCCTTGTCAGGGCTTGGCTACATGTCATCTCTCAAAGGGCCCCCTCCAGACAACACGGCCTAAGGCAGCCTGCTGATCGTCATCACTGCATCACTGTTTTTGTCACGCCCCCTCTTTGCTTTTGTCATCAAAGTGTTTGTCTATTGTCCTTCTTTCTTCCTTCTGATGGAAGCTCTGAGTTGAACTGTTCTACCTGCTCGTCATAGCAGCCCTGGAGTCCAGACGACTGTCTTGTGTTACCAGAGACTCACAAATTGTGTAGTGAGTGAATGGATGCATTGATAACTATTTCTCCAGTTTAAGTAGAATCCAGAGTTAGATAAACACAGGACAGAAAGATAATCTTCATTCATGTTCTGTTTTTGATAGTCCCTAACTCACCCACATTTTTACCCCTCTCTCTTACCCCCTCCCCATCCCCCTCCATATACATACATGGACTCACATATGTATTTGTATGTGGTATATTTTTTTTATAGCTTTCCATGCTTTGTTGAGGGGTTTCCCTGGTAACTCAGTGGTAAAATAAATCTGCCTGCAATCCAAGCGACCTGGATTCGATCCCTGGACTGGGAAGATCCCTGGAGGAGGGCATGGCTACCCACTTCAGCATTCTTGCCTGGAGAATCCCATGGACAGAGGAACCTGGAGGGCTATGGTCCATAGGGTCGCAAAGAGTTGGACATGATTGAAGCGACCAAGCAGCAGAATGCTGTATTGAATATGCAGTATATTATTAATACCACAGTCTTTCAACTGGTGTCCTGGTCATCTGTAAATGTATAAAAATCATAGCATATGAAATATGTACCAGTTAGAGGAAGAAGAAAGAGTTGTAAGAGGGAAACATGCCTGCTTTTTTCCTAAAAGCAAAGAAGGGAGCAAAGAGGCAAAGTCTGCTTGATCACTGATCCATTTCATCCCCTTTTCCTTTCTGAAAGGTTTCCAGAGACCATGGGATTCCAAAGTCATGTTCTTCTGTACTTGGAAACTCTTGAGTGATATAAATATTCTCAGTAGGAAATAAAATGACTGATATACATAAATAGGAAAGAAATGTTCTTGGATTGGTATTTCCAGAAATTTTCCAAACTAGCTTCAGATTTTGGTCTAAGAGCTTATAATCAGAATTCCCATCAGCTGACTCAGGCCAGTTAGGGCAAAAACAATGGCAGTTTCAACCTCATCTCACATTGCCAAAACATGTAGATGTTCTCTGAGAATTTGGCAATGTTAGCAGCACAGGGAAATGATCCAAACATAATACAAATTGCAAAGGTACAGGAGAATTCTAAAATGGAGTATTTCACCACGATAAGTTTGGTGGGAAAAAATGGAAAAGTAGTGACCAATAGTCATTTAAAAAACTATCAGAATTAAATTCCAGACTCCACAGGGACATCCTTTGCACAATGGAAATGTTACTTCTTCCATTACAGAAAGAAGTCCTGTATGAATCAGTGAAAATTAATAATGAGTGGAAGGAAAATTAAATTTCCCTTTCCTTAAATTTCCCTTAGAATTCAAGGGTTTCTCTTTATGGTAAAACACTATTCTTAATAACCCTTCACTTGGAAACTTTGAAGTTACAATTGGAAATAAATTCTAATTGGAAGACAAATGGTAGTGATCTCTTTGCATGCCTTTCCTGTAAACACCATTGTAGTGAAGTCATATTTCAGAGGAAAATATAACTCGTTTGGCAGCTATCCCTCACTGTGATACCTGTGAGGTGCTGGCCTAATGTCACATAAGAGCTCCAGACAGTATCTGAAGAGCAGTTTATGGTGACAGATCTTGCTTTCGCCTTCCTGATGGTGTTATCTACCACTGTTTTTGAGTGAGGTTTTTTTTTGGGGGGGGGGGGGCATTGTTACCATTTAGATTTATTTGTTTATAGCTTTCAGGCTCACAGAATGTAAAAGGAAAGAAGCTGTTAAACTAAGGCCCGTAATTATATTTCCTAGTTGGGGAAAATATAAGCCAGAGAGCAACAGGCGAAGGAAAGTCTTGATGAAGAATGGCAAGTTACAGCTCCTTGCCTGCCTTCCTGGTCTGTCCCAGAAGACTCAGAGTACATCGTGGGCTCAGAGGGAACTGAAAGGTAGAACATCTGGTTCAGTAGCATGGACGAGCTCCCATGCTGTGCCCTTTTTGACTCTTCTAAGGGCACCAGCAGTTGGGTTCTGGTTTGTCTTCCCATTGGGTGGCCTCCACCTTGAACCCTGACAGCTGTTGCAGTTGGAGCCCTGCTGCAGCTGCACACCTGTGCTCTCTTTCTTCTGCTCCACTCTCACAGATGAGTCCTGTTGTGCTTGCCTGAGTCCATTTGACCCCCAGGTCTTGTCCAGCCCCTGTCTGCTCAGCATTGTGCCCATTGGATCTTGGCTAGGTGTGTTACTTCACCTAATTCAAAGAAGGATGCCGTGTGTTGCCCACACAGAGAGCCAAAACAAGTTTGGTAGGAGACCACCTTCAGGAAACTCCTCCTAAAGGTGGTCTTCTATAGACTTTGTGAAAAGGTGACATGCTATATTACCTTAAAATGTAAAGGCCTATTTTGAAATCATAGTGAAAGAATTTTGTATGTTCTGCCTCTCTTTGCTCAATTCACATCCTACTCTAGAGATGCCCAGTGTGCCGATGCTGGGTTTAAAACCCCCTTTCATATATGGAGATACTGAAAGAGTTGCAGAGGATGAGATGGTGGGATAGCATCACCAACTCAGTGGACAGGAATTTGAGCAAACCCTGGGAGATGGCGAAGGACAAGGAAGCCTGGCATGCTGCAGTCCATGGTGTTACAAAGAGTCAGACAGGACTGAGTGACTGAACAACAACAACAAATTTATTATGAAATATTGAAAAGAGTGAGGACTGAGTGACTGCACAACAACAACAAAGTGATTGTGAAATATTGAAAAGCAGTCTCACCTCCCTAATGTATGGAAATACATCTCTTCAGAGAGTCACCTAATTACATCATTCAGCTAAAACACATTTATGATTTATTTTCTTAGTAACATGAAAGAAAGAATACTGGTAATCAAGTTATTTAAATAGTTTTGTTTTGTTGTATTCAGTAAGTTTTACAAATTCTTGTTTTTTTGAAATGGATACTCTTGTTACCTCTTGTGATGGTTAATTATATGTATCAACTTGACTGGGCAAGGGATACCCCGATATCTGGCAAAACATTTTTTCTAACTGTCCCTTGAGGAAGATTCTGGAAGATATTGGCATTAGAATCAGTCAACTCAGTAAAGGAGATCACCTCACAAATGCTGGTGGGCATTGGTCAGTCTGTTGAGGGCTCACATAGAACAAAAAGCAGAGGTTCCCATTGGGTGGCCTCCACCTTGAACCCTGACAGCTGTTGCAGTTGGAGCCCTGCTGCAGCTGCACACCTGCTCTCTTTCTTCTGCTCCACTCTCACAGATGAGTCCTGTTGTGCTTGCCTGAGTCCATTTGACCCCCAGGTCTTGTCCAGCCCCTGTCTGCTCAGCATTGTGCCCATTGGATCTTGGCTAGGTGTGTTACTTCACCTAATTCAAAGAAGGATGCCGTGTGTTGCCCACACAGAGAGCCAAAACAAGTTTGGTAGGAGACCACCTTCAGGAAACTCCTCCTAAAGGTGGTCTTCTATAGACTTTGTGAAAAGGTGACATGCTATATTACCTTAAAATGTAAAGGCCTATTTTGAAATCATAGTGAAAGAATTTTGTATGTTCTGCCTCTCTTTGCTCAATTCACATCCTACTCTAGAGATGCCCAGTGTGCCGATGCTGGGTTTAAAACCCCCTTTCATATATGGAGATACTGAAAGAGTTGCAGAGGATGAGATGGTGGGATAGCATCACCAACTCAGTGGACAGGAATTTGAGCAAACCCTGGGAGATGGCGAAGGACAAGGAAGCCTGGCATGCTGCAGTCCATGGTGTTACAAAGAGTCAGACAGGACTGAGTGACTGAACAACAACAACAAATTTATTATGAAATATTGAAAAGAGTGAGGACTGAGTGACTGCACAACAACAACAAAGTGATTGTGAAATATTGAAAAGCAGTCTCACCTCCCTAATGTATGGAAATACATCTCTTCAGAGAGTCACCTAATTACATCATTCAGCTAAAACACATTTATGATTTATTTTCTTAGTAACATGAAAGAAAGAATACTGGTAATCAAGTTATTTAAATAGTTTTGTTTTGTTGTATTCAGTAAGTTTTACAAATTCTTGTTTTTTTGAAATGGATACTCTTGTTACCTCTTGTGATGGTTAATTATATGTATCAACTTGACTGGGCAAGGGATACCCCGATATCTGGCAAAACATTTTTTCTAACTGTCCCTTGAGGAAGATTCTGGAAGATATTGGCATTAGAATCAGTCAACTCAGTAAAGGAGATCACCTCACAAATGCTGGTGGGCATTGGTCAGTCTGTTGAGGGCTCAAATAGAACAAAAAAAGCAGAGGAGTGAGCTGAGTGGGTGTGTCCATCATCTCCTGCCCTCACACACCGGGGCTCCAGGACTCAAACTGAATTACACCACTGGCTTTCCTGGGTCTCCAGTTTGCAAAGGAAGACTTTTTGGCCTCCGTAATCATGTGAGCAAATTTCTATAATAAATCTGCAAATACATCGCTCGTATTGGTTCTGTTTCTCAAGAGAACCCTGACTAACACAGCCCCACTCCACTGTCATTTATGGTTTCTCACAGGGGAAACTCAGTGCCTGGAGGAGAGCATGTCATTCTCGCCACGTGGTGGTACTACCGTTGAGCTCTTCTCCTGTTACAGTTTTCAAGCAGATACAGAGACGTTGTTGGAGTGTATCCTCATCAGTCGATTGTAGTCTGGTCACCATTCGGAGGATGCCTTGCAGTAACCAGCTGACCTCTTGTCCCCTTAGAAGCACAGAGTCAATACTCTTCATCTAAATTACAGGGAATACAACAGGTTGCTTCCCTATAGTATGTACTTACATCCAAATAAAAGCAATAGATGGCAACAAATATAAAAACAATAGATAACAGGGCAGAATTGCCCACACATTTTAAAAAACTTGTAATTAGACTTTTAGTATCTTCTAGACTGCAGAAAGAAAGTGATGCTGATATTCATAAGTCATTCAACTGGATCTGAAATTAAACTATGATTTTTAAGGATTCTTGTCTCAGAAACTGACCTGTAGTCAGTTGAATGGATTCTAGGTAAAGAAGCCTGATGTGAAAGATGAGCAACACGAAATCTGCTTCAGTTACACAGTTGGGTAGACAGGGAAGGAGCCCAGAAGTACTGATGAGAACCTAGACAAAAATGCAAAGACTCTTGAATGCCATATTAGAAAGCTTTCAGTTTTCTTCTGCAAGTAAGGGTGATACATAGGTGGTTTTATAACAAGAGCCATGAGAAACAGATCTTTGGTGGGTGTGTTGTAAAGGTTAACTGAGATGGAAAATCAGAGTTTGGGGGCATTCAGTAGTTATTTTCTGGAAGATATTGGCATTAGAATCAGTCAACTCAGTAAAGGAGATCACCTCACAAATGCTGGTGGGCATTGGTCAGTCTGTTGAGGGCTCAAATAGAACAAAAAAAGCAGAGGAGTGAGCTGAGTGGGTGTGTCCATCATCTCCTGCCCTCACACACCGGGGCTCCAGGACTCAAACTGAATTACACCACTGGCTTTCCTGGGTCTCCAGTTTGCAAAGGAAGACTTTTTGGCCTCCGTAATCATGTGAGCAAATTTCTATAATAAATCTGCAAATACATCGCTCGTATTGGTTCTGTTTCTCAAGAGAACCCTGACTAACACAGCCCCACTCCACTGTCATTTATGGTTTCTCACAGGGAAGCTCAGTGCCTGGAGGAGAGCATGTCATTCTCGCCACGTGGTGGTACTACCGTTGAGCTCTTCTCCTGTTACAGTTTTCAAGCAGATACAGAGACGTTGTTGGAGTGTATCCTCATCAGTCGATTGTAGTCTGGTCACCATTCGGAGGATGCCTTGCAGTAACCAGCTGACCTCTTGTCCCCTTAGAAGCACAGAGTCAATACTCTTCATCTAAATTACAGGGAATACAACAGGTTGCTTCCCTATAGTATGTACTTACATCCAAATAAAAGCAATAGATGGCAACAAATATAAAAACAATAGATAACAGGGCAGAATTGCCCACACATTTTAAAAAACTTGTAATTAGACTTTTAGTATCTTCTAGACTGCAGAAAGAAAGTGATGCTGATATTCATAAGTCATTCAACTGGATCTGAAATTAAACTATGATTTTTAAGGATTCTTGTCTCAGAAACTGACCTGTAGTCAGTTGAATGGATTCTAGGTAAAGAAGCCTGATGTGAAAGATGAGCAACACGAAATCTGCTTCAGTTACACAGTTGGGTAGACAGGGAAGGAGCCCAGAAGTACTGATGAGAACCTAGACAAAAATGCAAAGACTCTTGAATGCCATATTAGAAAGCTTTCAGTTTTCTTCTGCAAGTAAGGGTGATACATAGGTGGTTTTATAACAAGAGCCATGAGAAACAGATCTTTGGTGGGTGTGTTGTAAAGGTTAACTGAGATGGAAAATCAGAAGTTTGGGGGCATTCGAGTAGTTATTTTGACAAGAGATAACTGGAGGCTTGAATTAGAACAAAGGCAGTGGAAATAGAAATGGCAGAATGAAGCAGTTGATGGACAGTATACAGGTTTGGTGCTGTGTTGTAATGAGGGTATCTGGGAAAGGGAGGAAGTAAATGATTACATGGAGATGTCTGCTTTGGCACCTCAGTGGTTGGTGATGTTATTAATCATGTCAGAAATGCATTGTTGAAGCAGCGGGGAGGGAAATTGGCACATGTGGGATCTAATATGCCTATGAAATAATCCACATGCCTGTATCTTGCAGACAGATGAAAATATGGTCTGGATTTCAGGAAAGCCATCAGGGCTGACTGTGCGAATTAGACTCACAGTCTTGGAAGTTGCTGAAAATGTTCCTGAAAGACGGGAGAAGAGAAGAGAAAGGAGTCTTAGGAAATGTAATCAAGGAGCAAATAGAAGGTGACACCTTAGGAGGTAGAGGAAAGATCAGAGAGGCGAAGCTGTGAGAAGATGGAGAATCAAGGGATGACAGTGGCCTGCAGTTCACAGCAGGATAAGAAGTTGTGGAGAATGGTTGCCACAGAGTAGCAGTGGGCAAGTGGTGAGGGTGTGGCTGGGATCTTCTGTCAGAGGACTGAGTGGACACACAGGGGCTGAGGAGGGACTGGATGGTGAGGAAAGAGGGCAGAAGGACCTAGTTGTGTCCCCACCACCCATCTGTGAAGAAGCAGTCAGCGCAGCAGACTGATGAAGGATTTTATGAAGCTTAACTAAAGAGGGTTTTGATTTTTTTTCTTTTTTTTGCACATCCTTACTTTTATTTCTTAGGACTTTTATTCCCTCACTTACTTTTTACACTTGTGCCCTATCTTCTTGTGTATGTTTATATTTATTTTAATTGGGGGATAAATACTTGACATTATTGTTATGGTTTTTGCCGTACATCAATATGAATCAAAAACATATAACACACACACAGTGTGGTATGTAAGAAGTTACCAATTTCTATTTCTGTTTGTCTTCTGGTTATTTCTGTTTCTATTATTGTTAGTTATTAGTAAAATGAGGAGTAAGAGAGAAGCATATCGTGCTGTGTAAAGGAGAAAATGAGTGAAGGGAGGAATAGACCAACTGTACTAAAAGAGGGCTGACTGCTTTGGGATGAAGGCCCTGTGATGAGACAGGATTGAAACGCTTAGAGGCGCTGACTGTTGTCATAGCCCACAGCCCTTCTGACACCAAATGTGTGGGTTTTCCACCCCAAGAGCCAGCTGTCCAGCTCTCTGGACACCAAGATGATGTCCTGCAATTCCACTCACTTCTGAAACTACCTGAGTTTAGCCCACATCCCGGGCTTAGCCTGCAGGTTCCGGGCTCAGTCTCCCTGGACTGCTCCACTTCAGACAACCGTCACAAGTACTGCCCAGGGTACCATCTCCTAGCCAGTTTGGCTGAAGAGTGTGGGGTTCCTCCCACCCCACCCCTTTCAGGTTCCATAGTTTGCTAGAAAGGCTCACAGAATTCAGAAAAGTACTTTTCACCTATTTTTTTAATTGGAGAAAAATTGCTTCATAATGTTAGATTGGTTTCTGCAGTATAACAACTTGAACCAGCCATACACCCCACCCCTCTGGGCCATCACATAGTGCCAGGCTGGGCTCCCTCTGCTACACAGCAGCCTCTCACCAGCTGTTTGGCTTACATATGGCAGTGTATATATGTCCATGCTATTTTCTCCATTCCGCCCCCTGCCCCCTCCCAGCACCATGTCCACAAGTCCATTCTCTACATCTTTGGCTCCATTCATTCAATATATGTTAATATTTGACATTTTTCAGAAAAGTATTTAGTTCATTTGCTGTTATCAGTTCTTTACTGAGGATGTGAATCAGGAGAGGCCACGTGGAGGATACATGCAGTGGGCGCCGGTGGGAAGGTTAGGGGAGGGACAGGAGCACAGAGCCTTTGGGCCTTCCTGGGTACCCCATCCTCCAGTACCTCCATGTGTCCACCAACCAGAAACTGGCCTGGCCTCATCATAGTAGGGTTTTTCCTGAGATTTTGGCACATGGTTATGGGTGATTAAATCTCCAGCCCCCTTCCCTTCCTGGAGGTTGGGTGTGGTATGTAAGAAGTTACCAATTTCTATTTCTGTTTGTCTTCTGGTTATTTCTGTTTCTATTATTGTTAGTTATTAGTAAAATGAGGAGTAAGAGAGAAGCATATCGTGCTGTGTAAAGGAGAAAATGAGTGAAGGGAGGAATAGACCAACTGTACTAAAAGAGGGCTGACTGCTTTGGGATGAAGGCCCTGTGATGAGACAGGATTGAAACGCTTAGAGGCGCTGACTGTTGTCATAGCCCACAGCCCTTCTGACACCAAATGTGTGGGTTTTCCACCCCAAGAGCCAGCTGTCCAGCTCTCTGGACACCAAGATGATGTCCTGCAATTCCACTCACTTCTGAAACTACCTGAGTTTAGCCCACATCCCGGGCTTAGCCTGCAGGTTCCGGGCTCAGTCTCCCTGGACTGCTCCACTTCAGACAACCGTCACAAGTACTGCCCAGGGTACCATCTCCTAGCCAGTTTGGCTGAAGAGTGTGGGGTTCCTCCCACCCCCACCCCTTTCAGGTTCCATAGTTTGCTAGAAAGGCTCACAGAATTCAGAAAAAGTACTTTTTCACCTATTTTTTTAATTGGAGAAAAATTGCTTCATAATGTTAGATTGGTTTCTGCAGTATAACAACTTGAACCAGCCATACACCCCACCCCTCTGGGCCATCACATAGTGCCAGGCTGGGCTCCCTCTGCTACACAGCAGCCTCTCACCAGCTGTTTGGCTTACATATGGCAGTGTATATATGTCCATGCTATTTTCTCCATTCCGCCCCCTGCCCCCTCCCAGCACCATGTCCACAAGTCCATTCTCTACATCTTTGGCTCCATTCATTCAATATATGTTAATATTTGACATTTTTCAGAAAAGTATTTAGTTCATTTGCTGTTATCAGTTCTTTACTGAGGATGTGAATCAGGAGAGGCCACGTGGAGGATACATGCAGTGGGCGCCGGTGGGAAGGTTAGGGGAGGGACAGGAGCACAGAGCCTTTGGGCCTTCCTGGGTACCCCATCCTCCAGTACCTCCATGTGTCCACCAACCAGAAACTGGCCTGGCCTCATCATAGTAGGGTTTTTCCTGAGATTTTGGCACATGGTTATGGGTGATTAAATCTCCAGCCCCCTTCCCTTCCTGGAGGTTGGGTGCTGAGAGGAATGTAAGTTCCAACCCCTTCATCCTGCCTCAGTCTTTCTGGCTACCCGCCCATCCTGAATCTGCCCAGTGGCCCCTGCCACCAGTCATCCAATTAGCATACAGAAGACACTCTTATCCCTCCAGAGAACACAAGGGTTTAGGAGCTATGTGCCAGAAACCAAATATTTGAGAAGGAAAGTTGTGTGTGTATGTGTGTGTGATGGCATGATTTAGGGGTAAAATGAATTTGAATAAAATAGAAAATGAGAAAAGGCTAGTTTACAAAATTTAGGGAGAAAATAAGCTAGAATGAAGTCTGAAAAGATTGTGTTTGTTTGACAAACTGCTGTTTTTATTTGAACTGCAGCCTGGGATTTAAGTTCATTGATTTTTGGTTGTGTAATAGTTAAATGTATGATGTATAATACAATTTGCCTTACATAACGTAAAAACATGGTTATATGTAGAAATGTACAGATTATCCATAAAAGTGGCAGGTTGCAGCAAATAAAATAACCAGAGAAGGGACAGAAGCTTGAATGGCTGTACCACTGTGTCAGGTTTGTTTTGGAGACATTTTTTATGAAGATCCCAAACCCGTCTGGCCTGCTTTCACGTGGACTTCTGTGTCCTGAGGATAAGTTCTGATATGACAGTGAGTGGCAGTCTCTTTCCAGACCTGGCATCAGGCGGTATCTTTAACAGACACTTGACGCCTCTGTGTATGTGCACACATGTGAGTGTGTGTGTGCATGTGTGCACGTGTCTGTGTGCACACACGTGTGTGTGTGTGCCCGTTCAGGCTGAGGTCAGCTCCACAGACAGGCTTTGCTCTCAAAGATTGACTGCTCTGAATCTCAGGTGAAACTGGCACCGCCCAGCTCTATGTATTCAGGCAGAGAGGAGTGCATCAGGATGTTTTCAAGAAGACCTTGGCACTTTCTTGAACCTTTTTTCTTGACTCAGCATGGATTTCTTTTTAATCACATCTGAAACAGGGTGATTAACAAGGACACAGGCCCCAGGCTGGGCGAGTGTTCTTCCATGCCTCATGGATAAGCATTCTCAGTAGGACGTACTATTTTAGAGCAACCTCAGGTTTACTTAGATGCCTTCATGAAGGAACAGGTAAATCTTCTAGCACAGAAATCATTTAATAAAATTATGTTTGCTGAAGCTATTTTAATCTATACCTCAGCTTCATCTCTGAATTAGGAGTTTCCTAAAATAGTTCAGTCTGTGAGCTGCTGGTGCCTCAGTGAGAATTTCCTTGTCTGTTAGCAGGAAATGCTAGTGGTTCATATCAGAATAATGTAACATCTGTAAACTTTGTATTGAAATACAGCATAGCATACAGAAAAGTGCACCTATCCGCAAACCAGTGTGTTGTAAATCCTTCCTGTTCCCAGGCTTGTTAACTTTTCGGGGATTCTCAAAACACTACTCATTCTGGAAAATAAATTTTCTTTTACACAGCAAATTATTTTATGACTTCCTTCTTTCCTGAGGAATAGCCAATAATTCAGCTCCTGCTTTATAATCTTAAGACATGGCTCCTTCCATCCTTAGAAAGATAAGTGTCCTAACATCACTCAAGTCTCATATATCCTATCTCCCCATCAGTGCATGAAAATTGTACTTGTCAGCACAAAGTAGAAGCTTTTTGTAACAGAGAAGCCAACCCCTCCACCAAGAGTATGAGGAGAACAGAGGTGCTGTGGAGCATGGCAGGCCAGCAGCCAGGGCGGATGAACTGGCCTGGACAGCTGCTCATGTCTGTCTTTTCCACCCCAGTGACCCAGGGGTGCACACACCTGACTGTCCCAGATATGGGCTGCATCCCTGGGCCTCGAGGGGAGCCTTGGACAGCTGTGATGGGGCTTTCCCTCTCATGAACCTCCCCACTACCCACATCAGGCTCACCTCTCTTTCCTTGGTCACCTTCCTCCCTTGGAGCTCTCTCTAGGCTCTGTGCTCTGGGATCAGTGTCCTCCAAAATCCGCGGAGAGACCGCTGTGCCCTGCCTTTGGGTCTGCCCTGCCGGAGCTCTGTTCCTGACACTGGTCTCCCTGTGTTACAGGGTAGAAGGCAGTTACCCAGTTGTCTTGGTTTTTAATAGTAGAAAACATTTTGATGCAGCATTTGCTTTAAACCAGGAGATGGACCCATCATGAACATAACGCCCAGTGGGTTGTATCACTATTGCAAATGTAAAATTCTTTCATAATAAGCACCCTTTCTCAAGCTCCGATTATATACCCAGAACGTGTAAAATTTAATAATCTCATTTAATTTGACAATCATCCTATAACATTGACATTACTATGACAGTTTTTATAAACTTAGTCTCAGAGTGGTTAAGTGGCTTGTTCAGGGTGACACAGCATGGCAGTGAGAGTGAAGGGATTCAAGTCCAACACAACTAAGTTCAAAGTCTCAACCAGCAGGAGATTGTTAAGGCGATCCTGAGTCTACACAGGCCCCGATGTATCCCTGGGGGAGGTGCCTATGGTCACGCAGTTAGTGATTCTCTCCCTTCCTGCTCCTGACTATTCTTCCTGGGATGGAGAAGATTCCACACACCCCACCCCACCTGTTACTGTCACACTGTTCTCAGATAGAAAGGAGAACCCACACTCATGGAGGGAAGATGGCCAAGCACATCATTGTGATTATAATGGCAAGAGAACTTTTTTAAGAAAGTGTGAACTCAAATGAAAGAGATCTTCCTGACCCAGGAATCGAACCCATGTCTCCTGTGTCTCCTGCACTGTAGGCAGATCTTTACCCACTGAGCCATTAGGAAAGCCTGAACATTATGAAGGTAACCATTAAGATAGAGAAACCTTCTTTTGTTTGCATACAGACTAGGGAGGGAATCCTGGAGTCCCAGGCATCATTCGGGAGCACTTGAGGGACATCAGTGTCACCCTTAAAGGCTCCTGATCACTCAAAGAATTAAGTCCCAAATTCCTACCATCGGGTAGAAGGCCTGTCTCAGTGGCTCACATGTCTGTCCAGGTTCATAACAGTCCATTACCACAAGCCCTCCTGAGGCATCTGGACTGTATCTTCGTTATTCTATGTTTTGTGTATTCACTATTTTAGAATATTTAGGTTATTAGTTATAACATGAATTTCCAAGCCCTTCAGAGCCTCTGACTGGAAGTGTCCTCCTACACTGTGTAGTAAACAGTCTGTGTTAACGTCCTGATGGCTCCTGACACAGCGTCATCCCGCGCAGTGTGTGTGGGCATCCAGCGTGCCCCACGTGTGCCACCCTTCATATTCTGTGTCACTGAGGGGAGGTATCTGCCACCACATGCTCCAGGTATTTCCCGTGTGCCCTGCATTCCACTCGATTTATCTCATTTAATTCTACAGAGTAATGTCCCTAGGACACATTATCCTTATTTCATAAATCTGAAATTGACCCGAAGCCAAGTCCACCCCCTTGTCCGTGTCTTTTGTTGCACTGCATCTGCCTAACACCTGTTTTTCTCATGTGCACTGGATTGATCCTGGAGGGAATGCAGATGGGACTCTGCTTTCTGCGAGGAAAAGGTTAGACTAAAACTAGGTTTGTGAGCGTAGAGAGTGTGGTTGGAGGTGACAAGACCCGAGGGAGGGACAGGCAGGAGAGGTTGCCCAACCCAGCAGAGAGCACGGTGGCCTCTGTTTGGAGCTGAGGAAGCCAGAGCTGGTGGGTGTGGAGGTGGAGACTTGGAGAGAGCCGGTGGGGAGCACAGCCTTTGAGGGAGATGCTCAGCCTGTGGGCAGCAGCTCAGTTCCTGGAGGGTCCTGAGGGCTGTGCTGCACATGGAGAGGGTCGTCCAGGGGCTCTGCTGAAGCATCGGCTGCCAGGGGCCAACACCATAGGGCCTGTGGAGCCAGCAGACACCTGCTTTCTCCACTGCTGTTCACGGTCAGCACAGATGAGGCAGCCTCTGTGAAAGGAGCTGAGTGACTCCCATAGAGCACTGTGTCCGCTTTTCTGTCCTGGCGGCACTGCCAGGAGGTGAAGGCGGAGGAGCCACTGGGAGCCACCGATGGTGCTTGAGGCTCTAGGGCTCAATTCACCCACCTCCAACAAAGTCCACATCCTGAGCTCTGATGGAGGACCGTTAGACTCTTCAGTGCAGAAAGCTTTCTCCAGATTTTATTTCTTCCAGTCTGCAGTTTGCCTGTGAAACACAACAGTTCTACCAGACAGTGGACCAGTTTACCAGTTTATTTGCAATTTAGCTGGCAAGGTAGATGCTTGTCTTCAGGCTACACCATCTCATAAAGTGCTTAACTTAGAATTCCTGGGAGTTTTCAATCATGTAAATAAGATTGAGTTTAAGTATAGTCACATGCTTGCATGGTTTATAAATTCTTATAAGGAAACTTATTGGCAGTAGCAGTAACTGTGTATTGATTATCACTGCATGTTAAGGGCTTGGTATAATGCATCTTATTTAATGCTCATAACAACCTCATGTGGCACAGAGGAGTGAATTAATTTGCCAAGTCACACAGCTGGCAGATGACAGTCATGTTGCACTGCATCTGCCTAACACCTGTTTTTCTCATGTGCACTGGATTGATCCTGGAGGGAATGCAGATGGGACTCTGCTTTCTGCGAGGAAAAGGTTAGACTAAAACTAGGTTTGTGAGCGTAGAGGGTGTGGTTGGAGGTGACAAGACCCGAGGGAGGGACAGGCAGGAGAGGTTGCCCAACCCAGCAGAGAGCACGGTGGCCTCTGTTTGGAGCTGAGGAAGCCAGAGCTGGTGGGTGTGGAGGTGGAGACTTGGAGAGAGCCGGTGGGGAGCACAGCCTTTGAGGGAGATGCTCAGCCTGTGGGCAGCAGCTCAGTTCCTGGAGGGTCCTGAGGGCTGTGCTGCACATGGAGAGGGTCGTCCAGGGGCTCTGCTGAAGCATCGGCTGCCAGGGGCCAACACCATAGGGCCTGTGGAGCCAGCAGACACCTGCTTTCTCCACTGCTGTTCACGGTCAGCACAGATGAGGCAGCCTCTGTGAAAGGAGCTGAGTGACTCCCATAGAGCACTGTGTCCGCTTTTCTGTCCTGGCGGCACTGCCAGGAGGTGAAGGCGGAGGAGCCACTGGGAGCCACCGATGGTGCTTGAGGCTCTAGGGCTCAATTCACCCACCTCCAACAAAGTCCACATCCTGAGCTCTGATGGAGGACCGTTAGACTCTTCAGTGCAGAAAGCTTTCTCCAGATTTTATTTCTTCCAGTCTGCAGTTTGCCTGTGAAACACAACAGTTCTACCAGACAGTGGACCAGTTTACCAGTTTATTTGCAATTTAGCTGGCAAGGTAGATGCTTGTCTTCAGGCTACACCATCTCATAAAGTGCTTAACTTAGAATTCCTGGGAGTTTTCAATCATGTAAATAAGATTGAGTTTAAGTATAGTCACATGCTTGCATGGTTTATAAATTCTTATAAGGAAACTTATTGGCAGTAGCAGTAACTGTGTATTGATTATCACTGCATGTTAAGGGCTTGGTATAATGCATCTTATTTAATGCTCATAACAACCTCATGTGGCACAGAGGAGTGAATTAATTTGCCAAGTCACACAGCTGGCAGATGACAGTCATGTACATGCTCACTTTCTTTCTCTTTTTCCCTGCTGCTGTCACCTCTTAATTTGGGGAATTGCCTTTCCCTACCCTATGAGACTTTTAACTGGAGTCACCATCCCATCATCACCTCGTTCACATCCTCAAGGAGTGACCAGCTCTGCATTTCTTCTGGTCATAATGTTTGGTCCTACAATGGGCAAGCGACCCCAGCCTAGCCAATGAGAGATTTTTCCCTGGGCCTATATCAATGGACTTGAGGAAGCTGTGTATTCTCTCTCTCATGGAGCTGTAGGCTGAGTGAGGTAAGCCTGCACCTGCTGCAGCCACCATCCCACCCCAGCACCTGAAGGAAACCCTCTGTTAATACCTCTACTTCAAGGGAATGCAGCCACGTGGAGGGAGGGAGGCAGGAAGGAGCGATCCTGAATACTCATTCCCCGAAACACTCAGGCCAGCTTCCTCCCAGCCTTCCCGGTTATACAGGGATCGATTCCCTCTTTTGATTAGGTTAGCCTGAGCTGGATTTCTGTCACTTCCAGTCAGTACACTGGCCTGACTGTGGGTAGAGCAGGGATGAGAACCTCATGGTTTCCTCAGTTCTCAGGCTCAGTTGTAAGGTAAGAGGGAGAATTACAAGTTAGAACTAATTTTGCAGAATTTATCCTTGTGGATCCAGTTTCGGGCTCACCTCACCCAGACAGTCAGCATGTTTGGTGGGCTACCATCCACTAGATCTGCTGTCCCTTAGGCTTTGGGGAGGGAGGACAGTGATTTACCTGCCATGTGATATAGCGTAGTAGTCCCAACCCTTGGGCCACAGACCAGTACCATCTGTGGCCTGTTAGGAACTGGGCTGCACAACAGGATGTGAGCAGTGGGTGAAACCAAAACCATCCCCTTTCCCAGGTCTGTGTAAAAATTATCTTCCACGAAACTGGTCCCTGGTGCCAAAAAGGCTGAAAATCGCTGATGGATAGGACTGGCAGTCAGAGAGATTGTCTTCTGCTTGCTAAGTGCTTGTAAGTTAGCCTTGTCCTGCCCTTCGACCCCAGCTCAAAATCTTCCAGGTTTTCTAATTATGGACAGAAATGAATAGAAGATAATAACCTCCTGCCATTAAGTAAAAAGCCATTTTCCTGTTCACCAAAGACTATAAAGAGTTTTCTTCCGGTTATCACGATACCTCCTCAGATATATGCACACATACAGGCATCTGTGTGCAGAGACACTCAGGTGCTCGTAAGCAGTCTTAGGCTGGGAGGAATAGCAGCATGGCATCCTGAGGCCTACCTGAGGGTGAGGAGAGACAGGAGACACGAGGGAAGGGCTAGGTGCTGGTGACCCACTGGGTTTTGCATATGAGCCAGAAATCCAGTATGGAGACTCCTCTGTCCACTGTTCCCCTCCAAGCAGAGTGTGCTCCAGTTCCTCCTCCTTCTCACAGGCCAGCATCAGGCAGGAGTTCCCAAAGTTTTGTAGGCACCTGGATCCTCAGGAGAGTTTCTTAAGAAGATACCTGATAGGATATGTCTGAAATAGGTTCAGGCATTTGTGGTCCTAAGCAAGCCCTCTTGAGGATTCTGATGTGTGTGACTCTCTGACTTGCCTTAGTATCCCAGGACCGCAGCACATGTCGCAGGTCCTGGTTCTCTTTTGATGTTGCATTTTTGCTTTTTCCACATATCAAATGAAGGTGGAATGTTTCAGGCTAACCTCAGACTTTTCTCTTTCTACACTTTCATTTCCATCATTTTCTTCCCCCATCATTTAAATTCTAAATGTCATGTTTCCCCAGCCTCATCTCCTATTTTTATCCTGGAAAAAATTATTGCTGGTGGACAAGCTGATGAGTTACAGGTGGGCTAAATGTTTTGGCATTATTTCCCCCACTGGATTTATTAATATGTCTGAAAGCTTTGGCAGTGGAGACAGAGATGGCTACAGAGTTTGGTTCTGTGTGACTAGGTGTTTACAGCCTTGCTTCCTGTTGGCATAAGCATGTGCTCATTCTGATAGTGAAGTAAAGAAGAAGCCTTCCTAGGTATTTTGGTATTTAATTTTAGAAGTAAGTGTCAGTGGACAGTTGATACAGAGGAGGAACCTTCTAGAATTGGATCCTATAATGTTTTTCCCCTCAAATTTTTATAAAAGTTGTGTGTTAGTTTGTTGTCATAGGGACAAAGATTTGTTTTTTTTTTCTTTTTTGGAGGGATTAAGATTTGTTTGGGGCATAATTAGGACTGCAGCCCAGAAGACAGCACCTCAGAAGCTCTGAGAGACTGCTCCAAAGAAACAGCAGGAGGAGGATCAATATATAAGATTTTGAGAAGGAGGAGCTTAAATCCAATAAACAAAAGGTTTTTGGTTTGTCACAAGGATTGGATGTTACCATGAAGGGATTTAGTGTTTTTCTAGATGTGAGGAAATGCGAAGATTGAGATGATAAAATCTGTTCCTAAAAACATTCACCTAGATCTAAAGACCTGCCCCACCTTGGAGCATAGTGTGCCTTTACCCTACCCTGATCTCCATCAGTGGGTATTGAAGGTCAGCAGCTTTCAACAGCACAGGGTCCAGTCTCTGCAGAGGAAGAGAGCAAATATCCTTGTTGTCCAGTCATTGGCAATCAAATTGGTAAGGGCCAGTTTGTAGTTGACATGCCCCCCCTTTGTAGTCATAAATCTGACCATTCTTTGGGAGGCATGTCATGACCATTTTGTCCCATGTTGCTGGGAAGGCTCATTCCCAGGTCTAGCGAAGAAGAAGGTTTTCTCTGATAGGCCACTCAATGTGCTATTATGGACTAAGTCTTAATAGTCAAAGTTCTCTGGATGCCTGTCTTCTAGTTATGGTCCAGGAAAGTATTCCCTCTCGTTGCATCTTCTCACATGTAGAGTTACACTATTACAATCATTGATCATGTACCTAGTTACACATTTGTCATTGATCGTACACCTAGTTACACATTTGATCAACTGCTTCAAGTCTAGTCATCATTGTTTTTATTGGAGACTCAGTTACACACTTGACAATATAAGGAATAATAACCTTGTAAAACAGGCAAAATACAAATAGTATAACTAATGACATTCGGGAATTGTAAGTGAGTATGTTAGCTGTGAGCCTCCTAGACCAAAGGTTTTTTGTATCATTTCCCTTCTTGATATTAGGAAACTCTCTTGATATAATCTGCTTGCTAAGGCTGCTTCATGACTGAATAGTTGATCTGTAGTTCCTTATTTTGGATTTTGGCACTGGTTTTCATGCAAGTGTATGTGTTGAACAGGAAATGGTCTTTGCGGATGCAAAGGAGCCAGAGATCTCTGCTGATTCCTAGCTCCACACCAGACCTCTGCATTAGAAAATAGCATCTCTGATTGTCCTTAGACTGTACCTCTTTGAAGTCTTTGAGTGCTGTCTAGAGTCTGTCCTGTTTTCTGGAATCCTGTCTTAAATCCAATAAACAAAAGGTTTTTGGTTTGTCACAAGGATTGGATGTTACCATGAAGGGATTTAGTGTTTTTCTAGATGTGAGGAAATGCGAAGATTGAGATGATAAAATCTGTTCCTAAAAACATTCACCTAGATCTAAAGACCTGCCCCACCTTGGAGCATAGTGTGCCTTTACCCTACCCTGATCTCCATCAGTGGGTATTGAAGGTCAGCAGCTTTCAACAGCACAGGGTCCAGTCTCTGCAGAGGAAGAGAGCAAATATCCTTGTTGTCCAGTCATTGGCAATCAAATTGGTAAGGGCCAGTTTGTAGTTGACATGCCCCCCCTTTGTAGTCATAAATCTGACCATTCTTTGGGAGGCATGTCATGACCATTTTGTCCCATGTTGCTGGGAAGGCTCATTCCCAGGTCTAGCGAAGAAGAAGGTTTTCTCTGATAGGCCACTCAATGTGCTATTATGGACTAAGTCTTAATAGTCAAAGTTCTCTGGATGCCTGTCTTCTAGTTATGGTCCAGGAAAGTATTCCCTCTCGTTGCATCTTCTCACATGTAGAGTTACACTATTACAATCATTGATCATGTACCTAGTTACACATTTGTCATTGATCGTACACCTAGTTACACATTTGATCAACTGCTTCAAGTCTAGTCATCATTGTTTTTATTGGAGACTCAGTTACACACTTGACAATATAAGGAATAATAACCTTGTAAAACAGGCAAAATACAAATAGTATAACTAATGACATTCGGGAATTGTAAGTGAGTATGTTAGCTGTGAGCCTCCTAGACCAAAGGTTTTTTGTATCATTTCCCTTCTTGATATTAGGAAACTCTCTTGATATAATCTGCTTGCTAAGGCTGCTTCATGACTGAATAGTTGATCTGTAGTTCCTTATTTTGGATTTTGGCACTGGTTTTCATGCAAGTGTATGTGTTGAACAGGAAATGGTCTTTGCGGATGCAAAGGAGCCAGAGATCTCTGCTGATTCCTAGCTCCACACCAGACCTCTGCATTAGAAAATAGCATCTCTGATTGTCCTTAGACTGTACCTCTTTGAAGTCTTTGAGTGCTGTCTAGAGTCTGTCCTGTTTTCTGGAATCCTCAGCATCGAGGACAGTGCCCAGTAAGTAAAAGCTCTGATTTATTGTCTTAAATATGTCTGTAACATTCCATGAGCACCACACTGGGAGCAAAGAGGAAGTCCTACTATCTTTCAGAGAGCAAATAGGTCAACTTCAGCAACCGAGGTGGAGATGTTCTGAGCTCTTAACAAAACACTGGAAACTGGAAGCCAATAGAAAAATACCTTCAAAATCCTGAAGGAAGGTGTTCTCAACCCTAAAATTCTAAACTCAGCCCAGCTGTTATTCAATAACAAAATTAGAATAAACATGTATTCAGACTTATACATTCTCAGTATTGACCTCTCAAGAATCCTTTCTTAGAAAGTACTGAACAATCTATTCCTTCAGAAAGGGCCCTGGACTGAAAGCAGGGGTACAGAGGCATCAGGGAGGTAGGGCTCCTGGGATGCTGGTGGCAGGTATAGAGCATGGCATGTGTTGGGGGGCAGGTCCAGAGCCTCCAGAGACATTCTTCAAAAAGATAAAACCAACAAGCTGCCTGATGCACCTGAGGTTATGGGGAGAAGACATGAACAGAGTACTTGAGGTTGCATATGGGAAGTATAGATAACTAAGCAATTTGAAGAGAGGTAGTTGTTTAAAACAGAGGCTATAAAGTATACTGGAAAGGAAAAATCATTGTATTATGCTGCTTGGCCTCAGCTATGGTTAGTGTACCCACTCCAGTGTTCTTGCCTGGGAAATCCCATGGATAGAGGAGCCTGGTGGGCTTTTATTGGAGACTCAGTTACACACTTGACAATATAAGGAATAAAAACCCAAAGGCAAAATTTCCATTCTTGATATTAGCTGAAACTTTTCTTCCTTGATATAAATTTTTGCTTGCTAAGGCTGCTTCATGACTGAATAGTTGATCTGTCGTTCCTTATTTTGGATTTTGGCACTGGTTTTCATGCAAGTGTATGTGTTGAACAGGAAATGGTCTTTGCGGATGCAAAGGAGCCAGAGATCTCTGCTGATTCCTAGCTCCACACCAGACCTCTGCATTAGAAAATAGCATCTCTGATTGTCCTTAGACTGTACCTCTTTGAAGTCTTTGAGTGCTGTCTAGAGTCTGTCCTGTTTTCTGGAATCCTCAGCATCGAGGACAGTGCCCAGTAAGTAAAAGCTCTGATTTATTGTCTTAAATATGTCTGTAACATTCCATGAGCACCACACTGGGAGCAAAGAGGAAGTCCTACTATCTTTCAGAGAGCAAATAGGTCAACTTCAGCAACCGAGGTGGAGATGTTCTGAGCTCTTAACAAAACACTGGAAACTGGAAGCCAATAGAAAAATACCTTCAAAATCCTGAAGGAAGGTGTTCTCAACCCTAAAATTCTAAACTCAGCCCAGCTGTTATTCAATAACAAAATTAGAATAAACATGTATTCAGACTTATACATTCTCAGTATTGACCTCTCAAGAATCCTTTCTTAGAAAGTACTGAACAATCTATTCCTTCAGAAAGGGCCCTGGACTGAAAGCAGGGGTACAGAGGCATCAGGGAGGTAGGGCTCCTGGGATGCTGGTGGCAGGTATAGAGCATGGCATGTGTTGGGGGGCAGGTCCAGAGCCTCCAGAGACATTCTTCAAAAAGATAAAACCAACAAGCTGCCTGATGCACCTGAGGTTATGGGGAGAAGACATGAACAGAGTACTTGAGGTTGCATATGGGAAGTATAGATAACTAAGCAATTTGAAGAGAGGTAGTTGTTTAAAACAGAGGCTATAAAGTATACTGGAAAGGAAAAATCATTGTATTATGCTGCTTGGCCTCAGCTATGGTTAGTGTACCCACTCCAGTGTTCTTGCCTGGGAAATCCCATGGATAGAGGAGCCTGGTGGGCTACAGCTCATGAGGTCACAAAGAGTTGGACATGACTCAGAAACTAACACTTTTTACTTTCAATGATAGTAGAAACAAAGACTATTGATAAAACCAGAATTCACTCTATTAGGAGGAAGGGGGATGGTTAGGGTGTTTGTAAATGGTTGAACACTGGGGTGAAAGAAAACCAATTCCTGTTTTCCAGAGAGGCTAGTTCATAGGTTTGCCTATATCTGAGAGGTCAAAAAATAGCAATATAACCATTTTATTTAAGAAATAGAAACAAGCCCCCTCACTGAAATTGGTTGCTGTGAGAAAGAAGGGAGGATTAGGGAAACTGTCCTTTTTCTAGTAAGCTCTTTAGAAATCTTTATATTTTTGAACCTTGAGCAGATATTTTGTATATGTAAATAAAAACCAACAAGCCAACAAAACCTTTGCATCATATGAACCAGTGTTTTGATCACACGTGACCACAGAGGCCTCTTTAGGGTGCTGCAGTCAGTTCACACACAACTCTCTTCTCTTTGCATCCCCTGGTCACACCCTCCAGAAGGAACAGCCTCTCTTCAAAACATGGTCCCTGAAGGGCTAGGAATAAATCCACCATCGCCCCAGTGGGGTGAGCATGACATCCTCATGCAGCTTCAGGGACATCTGCCAGGACCTAAAAAACATCAATAAATTTTCAGCTGCTCTTATTCCAAGTAATGTATTCAACATCATTCCATCTCCCTAGGGCCTCAGCCCTTCCTAAAACTCCCCAAATCCCACCCAACCCAAGGACAATTGTAGGGGAACATCAACAAGAGAGAAAAAGAATGCATTACTATCACATCCCATGATGGTGTTGTTCATAAGCATTTGGCCATGGCATCCTTGGGAAGAGCTCTCCTGAGCATCACTGGGAACAGCTGATGGCTGTGTCATGAGCACACCATGGGCTCTCCTGGGACACGAGGAAGCCTTAGAGTATGCACGTGGGAAGAGAAGAAACAGAAATGTCCACCAGTCACAGTCAGAGTACTTTGGGTGCTAAGATTCCATCCTGCCTTAGTGTTTGAGAGCTATTTAGAGTCAGAACAGTGTAAGGAAAGATGTTTAGGTCTGAGATTATATCAATATTAACTCCTTTATAACTAGTTCTCTGACAAATCCTCCATGTTTCATGTTCCTTGCATATAAAATAGGAATAACTGTTTTGTTTTAGGATTACTATAAAGGTCAGATGGAACCATTGTTATTAATTCCTGAGCCCCACATCTTACTTACCTTTCATGACTGGTATAGAAGACATCTGTGGTGGGCTACAGTCCTTGGGGTCACAAAGAGTTGGACACAGCTTAGTAACAGAACAACAGAAGATATCAGTTGGCACACAGGAGATCTTCAGTAAGAATCTGTCAGATTAATAATACACATTGAGTGTATTAACACAGAGCCAGAAACTGGGAGATTAGCACTGACCCTTATCTTTGTTCCTTTCTCCCAGCTGCCTCACCCTCTCCTTAAGCCATGAAGAAACTGAGAACCTCTGATGTTAAATGGCGTGTGAATTAATGGCAGAAATTAAATTTGGACTAAGTTGATAGATGTTCCAAAAATATGTACTCACAGGATACTCAGTTAAAATTCAGATAGAGTAACGATTGTCACACCCTCCAGAAGGAACAGCCTCTCTTCAAAACATGGTCCCTGAAGGGCTAGGAATAAATCCACCATCGCCCCAGTGGGGTGAGCATGACATCCTCATGCAGCTTCAGGGACATCTGCCAGGACCTAAAAAACATCAATAAATTTTCAGCTGCTCTTATTCCAAGTAATGTATTCAACATCATTCCATCTCCCTAGGGCCTCAGCCCTTCCTAAAACTCCCCAAATCCCACCCAACCCAAGGACAATTGTAGGGGAACATCAACAAGAGAGAAAAAGAATGCATTACTATCACATCCCATGATGGTGTTGTTCATAAGCATTTGGCCATGGCATCCTTGGGAAGAGCTCTCCTGAGCATCACTGGGAACAGCTGATGGCTGTGTCATGAGCACACCATGGGCTCTCCTGGGACACGAGGAAGCCTTAGAGTATGCACGTGGGAAGAGAAGAAACAGAAATGTCCACCAGTCACAGTCAGAGTACTTTGGGTGCTAAGATTCCATCCTGCCTTAGTGTTTGAGAGCTATTTAGAGTCAGAACAGTGTAAGGAAAGATGTTTAGGTCTGAGATTATATCAATATTAACTCCTTTATAACTAGTTCTCTGACAAATCCTCCATGTTTCATGTTCCTTGCATATAAAATAGGAATAACTGTTTTGTTTTAGGATTACTATAAAGGTCAGATGGAACCATTGTTATTAATTCCTGAGCCCCACATCTTACTTACCTTTCATGACTGGTATAGAAGACATCTGTGGTGGGCTACAGTCCTTGGGGTCACAAAGAGTTGGACACAGCTTAGTAACAGAACAACAGAAGATATCAGTTGGCACACAGGAGATCTTCAGTAAGAATCTGTCAGATTAATAATACACATTGAGTGTATTAACACAGAGCCAGAAACTGGGAGATTAGCACTGACCCTTATCTTTGTTCCTTTCTCCCAGCTGCCTCACCCTCTCCTTAAGCCATGAAGAAACTGAGAACCTCTGATGTTAAATGGCGTGTGTGAATTAATGGCAGAAATTAAATTTGGACTAAGTTGATAGATGTTCCAAAAAATATGTACTCACAGGATACTCAGTTAAACTTCAGATAGAGAAGAAATCCTATTTGGAATGTAACACTACAAGAACACCTGTTGTCTCTCTGAAATTCAGCTGTAAGAGGGCCGCATATATTTTATCGGACAGCTGTGCTTTGGACGAAAATCCTGTCTAGGAGCACAAGGCTGTCTCCAGCAGAAGGAGAGCAGTGAGAAGTGTGAGCAGGGTCACCCGGCGGAACATGAGGGAGAAGGGGCCAGATGTGTGCATGCGTGCCCCTGCCAGCTGAGGGGGGTGTGTCTGGAGGGGAAGAGCGTGTGACAGGTTCGAACCATATGCAGCGGATTGCCAATCCCCATCCAGCTGGCAGCCTGCCTGTGGTTCCCTCCAGTGCGATGAGCCACCTTGTTCATCGTTTCTGCTTTCCTTTTTCTCAGGGGCCTGTATTATCAGGTCTATACGTTATCTGTCTCATTCCTCATCTGGATTATTTATGGAGAGTGTTGTAGGTTGTGTGTTGGTATTTCACAGATGAGGTAGTGAAATAGCAAGGCCAAGTTTTCCTCAGCTGTCAAATCAGTGTTTGTTTCCTGGGGAATGCAAGACTGAGAGTGTAGAACCTGTGAGGTGACTTTAGAATCAGTCTTCTGATGAAGCTCTGATGAGATTTTGTGGGAAAACACATAAAACTGTCCCTGTTCTTCCCCAGTAACACACACAGTCCATTCAGTCCAAGCCAGAATAGTTACGGTGACAGACTCCCTGCTGTCCTCAAAATTCCCCATGAAACGAGCAAAGGTGGGGCTCAAGATCAGGGACACACTCTGCCCAGAGATATGCTCGCACCAGGGAGCTGCCAGGGGTGGCTGCAAAACAGGGTTATGCTTGAACTGCAGGTAAGAAAACAAGTCAGTACGAAGCAATCAAAACTTCCCTCCTGCCAGGAAAGATCAGCAGAAACTACGAACAGAAAAAAAACCAAAACCACAGCTTCAAGATAAATAAAATGATTTCAGTTTAAAGAAAGACTGATTGTTTTCACCAAAACATCCATAGACCTGACAGCAGTTATTGAAGAAGTGATTACTGAGGATAAGATAATGGAGAGTTCATATGAAGATGCAAATGATGAAAATTATGCTTAATGCAAAGAAGTAAGCAAACAGCAGAAATAATTAAAAGCTGTTAAGGCATATGTCTGTTTGGCTGGCACACATGTTGTTAAAAACAAGAGACTCTATAGCCGGTTGCCTCTAAGAATCAGTCTTTGCCACAAACCATTTCCATGAGTAATATGTGCGGTACTATTTGATACCCATGGAATGCCCTCCATCAGACACTTGAGGGTTTCCATGCTTCATCTCACTCTTCAGTAATCCCATTCACTGTGGAAGTTACTCATCTCTGGCCTCGCTGAAGGCAGCTGGCTTTAGTTACCTGTTCTGGTCAATGTGAGTGATGTGCAGATGGACCTCAGGACACCAGGAGCCCCTTACTGCCACCCCGATGCCTAGACACCTGACTTCCACTGTTACTTTCTTTGTGGTCCTTACTGGAGATGGAGGAAGAAAACAGTTACTGGCTCAATGGCGATCTGGCCTTAGGTTTCACTTTTCTTCTCTCTTTCTTTTTGATTTGGCTAAAATTCTACAGGTAGAACTAAAGTTTCCCAGGTAGATCTAGTGGTATAGAATCCACCTGCCAGTGCATGGGGCATAAGAGATGTAGGTTTGATCCCTGGGTCAGGGAGATTCCCTGAAGGAAGGCATGGCAACTCACTCAAGTATTATTACCTGGAGAATCCCATGGACAGAGGAGCCTGGTGGGCTACAGTCCATAGGGTCACAAAGAGTCAGACACGACTGAAGCAACTTAACACACAGGGAAATAATATGAAGAGTACCAGATTAAGTACAAGTGCCTTCGGCGTCAATCTGTGAGAGACCAAAGTCAGTTAAGATTAGGTTTGATGGCAAATAACAAAAGCTGAAATACCAGTGAGTTCAGTAAGTAGGGTTTGGTTCTGTCTTATAGAGGAATCTCTCATTTTGTAGGGCTGCCATATTTGACAAGTAGGTTCTGTGTGGTCAGGTTGGCTCAAACACCCTGCAGTCCTCACACTGGCACTCCTCCAGCTGGGAGGATGAGGGTGGGAGGGGTCGCCACTCCATTTAAGGTGGTCTTTGGAAGCTACACACACTCTCCCACTTGTCCTGTAGGGGTGGAGCTGAGCCACCTGGCTACATCTGGCTGTAAGGAGGCTGGAGAACATGTTCTTTATTTTCCACTCAGAGTTTATGAAGCCATTATTAATAAACTCTTCACAGGTATACTTGGCATCTGTTTCTCTTGAGCTAGAGTTCCTAACAGTATCTATGAAAGTAATCTTTGAATTATCAGTGAAGCTATCATTTTCAATTATTATTTGAATCATCACAGTCAACTGCCACAATCATCAGGTTGATTGTATCTGTTTAGGTTCTGTGTGTTCAGATGATAAACTGACACATGAATTCTTGATTTTGCTGAATAAATCAGGAGTCACTGGAGATCATACAATCAGTTTGTTTGAGTGAATAGGTACCATCATCCCTCTGAAAAAGCAGGGCTCTGGTGTTCTGTTGGGTCTTGCCGTGTAAAGAGAGGCACAGGAGAGCCACGTGGCTGGTGATGCTGAATCTGCCTTTCATGGTGTGTCAGAGGGAGGGCGGGGCTCCTTGCAACAGCTTCTCTTGACGGAGTCAGCCTTGGAACGTTTGAGCCCAGAGGAGATCAGGATTTAGAAATTTTGCATTTTACTATGTTGGATATATTTTATTATAAAATAATTTGAAGTTCTTTATCAGTGTCACTCAGGGCTTCCCAGGTAGCTCAGTGATAAAGAATCCACCTGCTAATGCAGGAGATGCTGGTTTGATTTCTGGGTTGAGTAAATCCCCTGGAGAAGGAGATAGCAACCCACTCCAGTATTTTTACTGGGAGATCCCATGGACAGAGGAGCTTGGCGAGCTGCAGTTCATCGGACTTCAAAAGAGTCAGACATGATTGAGTGACTAACAGTGACAATCAATGCTACCTGTTAGATAGTCCAGAGCAGTGGTTCTCCACTTTGCCTGGGTATCAGAATCACTTGGGGGAAAACTGTTTTAAATTACAGACTGCCGGCCCCACCTAAGACCTACTGAGTGAAGATTTCTGGGACAGGACCCTGAATCTCCATTTTCCAAAGTTTCTAAGGAGACTTGAAGGCAGCCAGCCTGACATTATTCCTGCTGACCAGGATTTGGGAAACACTGGCTAACAGTCTTGAGAATGTCCTGCTCAGGGTTTGGAGGATGGGGTCAGAATTTGGGAGAACATGTTCTTTATTTTCCACTCAGAGTTTATGAAGCCATTATTAATAAACTCTTCACAGGTATACTTGGCATCTGTTTCTCTTGAGCTAGAGTTCCTAACAGTATCTATGAAAGTAATCTTTGAATTATCAGTGAAGCTATCATTTTCAATTATTATTTGAATCATCACAGTCAACTGCCACAATCATCAGGTTGATTGTATCTGTTTAGGTTCTGTGTGTTCAGATGATAAACTGACACATGAATTCTTGATTTTGCTGAATAAATCAGGAGTCACTGGAGATCATACAATCAGTTTGTTTGAGTGAATAGGTACCATCATCCCTCTGAAAAAGCAGGGCTCTGGTGTTCTGTTGGGTCTTGCCGTGTAAAGAGAGGCACAGGAGAGCCACGTGGCTGGTGATGCTGAATCTGCCTTTCATGGTGTGTCAGAGGGAGGGCGGGGCTCCTTGCAACAGCTTCTCTTGACGGAGTCAGCCTTGGAACGTTTGAGCCCAGAGGAGATCAGGATTTAGAAATTTTGCATTTTACTATGTTGGATATATTTTATTATAAAATAATTTGAAGTTCTTTATCAGTGTCACTCAGGGCTTCCCAGGTAGCTCAGTGATAAAGAATCCACCTGCTAATGCAGGAGATGCTGGTTTGATTTCTGGGTTGAGTAAATCCCCTGGAGAAGGAGATAGCAACCCACTCCAGTATTTTTACTGGGAGATCCCATGGACAGAGGAGCTTGGCGAGCTGCAGTTCATCGGACTTCAAAAGAGTCAGACATGATTGAGTGACTAACAGTGACAATCAATGCTACCTGTTAGATAGTCCAGAGCAGTGGTTCTCCACTTTGCCTGGGTATCAGAATCACTTGGGGAAATCTGTTTTAAATTACAGACTGCCGGCCCCACCTAAGACCTACTGAGTGAAGATTTCTGGGACAGGACCCTGAATCTCCATTTTCCAAAGTTTCTAAGGAGACTTGAAGGCAGCCAGCCTGACATTATTCCTGCTGACCAGGATTTGGGAAACACTGGCTAACAGTCTTGAGAATGTCCTGCTCAGGGTTTGGAGGATGGGGTCAGAATTTGGGAGACAAGCTTCTTTGGCAAAAGTGGAGAAAAGGGCACTTGAGTAAATAAGATGTGGTTTGGAAGATCTGTGACTAGGTTTCCTTGTTTTCTGTTTTTTGGGTTTGTTTTTTGTTTTTTGTTTTTTGTAATGGAAGGTTTTCTCTGCAGCAGGCTTGTTCCACATGATGCCTCTGGTGCCCTGCTTCCCAGTGCTTCAGCTGCTCTCCTTCCCTCTGCGCTGTCTGTATTCCGGTGCCTGCCCCACTGCCTAGGCTCTTCACACCAGTGTGTCCTCACATCTCTGTATTCCGGTGCCACCTCACCACCTAGGCTCTTCACACCAGTGTGTTGTCACGTCTGTCTTTACTTGTGTCAGTGCACCATTGGATCATTGGATTTCAACCTGGGAGTGAATTTTTGGCATGGAGTTTAGCTGCTTATTTAACAAGTGTGCAAACAGTTACTTTGCATATCAGAATCTCGGAAGGTGCTTCCACCATGCCCACCCCACGCCCGACTTATTTGACAATGTATCATAGTTCAAACATGAAAAATTACACTGAATGAATAGAAAATTTGTGTAAGGTGATCTTATCCTATTTTCTAAATAAGTTATTTATAAATTGTCCAGACAGGTCAGGGTAAAATTTTTTTTAAATATTTTATTTATTTATTTTTGTCTATTCTGTGTTTTCACTACTGCTACAGGCTTTTCTCTAGTTGCAGGGAGTAGGGATACTCTCTAGTTGAGGTGCACAGGCTTCTTGTTGCAGTGAGTTCAGTCTTAATGCTCAGCTGGACCCATGGACAGAGGAGCTTGGCGAGCTGCAGTTCATCGGACTTCAAAAGAGTCAGACATGATTGAGTGACTAACAGTGACAATCAATGCTACCTGTTAGATAGTCCAGAGCAGTGGTTCTCCACTTTGCCTGGGTATCAGAATCACTTGGGAAATCTGTTTTAAATTACAGACTGCCGGCCCCACCTAAGACCTACTGAGTGAAGATTTCTGGGACAGGACCCTGAATCTCCATTTTCCAAAGTTTCTAAGGAGACTTGAAGGCAGCCAGCCTGACATTATTCCTGCTGACCAGGATTTGGGAAACACTGGCTAACAGTCTTGAGAATGTCCTGCTCAGGGTTTGGAGGATGGGGTCAGAATTTGGGAGACAAGCTTCTTTGGCAAAAGTGGAGAAAAGGGCACTTGAGTAAATAAGATGTGGTTTGGAAGATCTGTGACTAGGTTTCCTTGTTTTCTGTTTTTTGGGTTTGTTTTTTGTTTTTTGTTTTTTGTAATGGAAGGTTTTCTCTGCAGCAGGCTTGTTCCACATGATGCCTCTGGTGCCCTGCTTCCCAGTGCTTCAGCTGCTCTCCTTCCCTCTGCGCTGTCTGTATTCCGGTGCCTGCCCCACTGCCTAGGCTCTTCACACCAGTGTGTCCTCACATCTCTGTATTCCGGTGCCACCTCACCACCTAGGCTCTTCACACCAGTGTGTTGTCACGTCTGTCTTTACTTGTGTCAGTGCACCATTGGATCATTGGATTTCAACCTGGGAGTGAATTTTTGGCATGGAGTTTAGCTGCTTATTTAACAAGTGTGCAAACAGTTACTTTGCATATCAGAATCTCGGAAGGTGCTTCCACCATGCCCACCCCACGCCCGACTTATTTGACAATGTATCATAGTTCAAACATGAAAAATTACACTGAATGAATAGAAAATTTGTGTAAGGTGATCTTATCCTATTTTCTAAATAAGTTATTTATAAATTGTCCAGACAGGTCAGGGTAAAATTTTTTTTAAATATTTTATTTATTTATTTTTGTCTATTCTGTGTTTTCACTACTGCTACAGGCTTTTCTCTAGTTGCAGGGAGTAGGGGATACTCTCTAGTTGAGGTGCACAGGCTTCTTGTTGCAGTGAGTTCTCTTATGGAACTCAGGCTCTAGGGCACACGGGCTTCAGTAGTTGTAACACAAGGGCTCCGTAGTTGCAGTTCCAAAGTTCTAGAGCACAGGCTCAATAGTTGTGGCTCAAGGGCTTAGTTGCTCCAGCATGTGAGATCTTCCTGGATCAGGGATTGAACCCATGTCTTCTGCATTGGCAGGTGAACTCTTAATCACTGAGCTACCAGGGAAGCCCCAGGGTAGAACTTAACCACCATCAGCCAGGTTACAGAATTTGCCATTTCATCTTCATCTGCTAGTAAAGTCTTCCTTCATGATCCTCACACTGAGAGGACATCAGAACAGGAGGAGTGTGTGCATGTGGTGGAGAAAGAAGGCCAAGAGACATTTAGTAAACAGCACCTCTGCATTGTGCAGAGCAGGACCTTCTGTTTTCTAGCCAGAGCCCTCCTCAGACGAGTTCCTGCTTATGAGAAAGAGCAAGGCAGAACTCCATCATAAATCGTTTCTCTTCCCTTCTCCCCCTAGAACTCTCACCTCTTTGTGTCATGGCTGTCTTTCATGCTTCCAAGCATCTCTCTTTCTCTGCAGACCAGCTTCTCACCTGGAAAGCCCTGTTTCTGGCTCTGCTCATCCATCTGCTTTCTTGTTAGCTGCAACCAAGAAGCTGATCACTGATAGGCAAAGTCACCCAAGACTTCCTCATCCATTTACCCACAGACAGCAGGCAGGCACATGCTAGCCCCAGCAGTCTGGTGTTTGCTTGCTTGCCCTTCTGTTGTTTTCCTTCATGGTCTGTAAGATCCTTATGGATTTCCCCAGCACAGGCCCCGCGGGCAGCATTATGAATCAGAATCTCGGAAGGTGCTTCCACCATGCCCACCACGCCCGACTTATTTGACAATGTATCATAGTTCAAACATGAAAAATTACACTGAATGAATAGAAAATTTGTGTAAGGTGATCTTATCCTATTTTCTAAATAAGTTATTTATAAATTGTCCAGACAGGTCAGGGTAAAATTTTTTTTAAATATTTTATTTATTTATTTTTGTCTATTCTGTGTTTTCACTACTGCTACAGGCTTTTCTCTAGTTGCAGGGAGTAGGGGATACTCTCTAGTTGAGGTGCACAGGCTTCTTGTTGCAGTGAGTTCTCTTATGGAACTCAGGCTCTAGGGCACACGGGCTTCAGTAGTTGTAACACAAGGGCTCCGTAGTTGCAGTTCCAAAGTTCTAGAGCACAGGCTCAATAGTTGTGGCTCAAGGGCTTAGTTGCTCCGCAGCATGTGAGATCTTCCTGGATCAGGGATTGAACCCATGTCTTCTGCATTGGCAGGTGAACTCTTAATCACTGAGCTACCAGGGAAGCCCCAGGGTAGAACTTAACCACCATCAGCCAGGTTACAGAATTTGCCATTTCATCTTCATCTGCTAGTAAAGTCTTCCTTCATGATCCTCACACTGAGAGGACATCAGAACAGGAGGAGTGTGTGCATGTGGTGGAGAAAGAAGGCCAAGAGACATTTAGTAAACAGCACCTCTGCATTGTGCAGAGCAGGACCTTCTGTTTTCTAGCCAGAGCCCTCCTCAGACGAGTTCCTGCTTATGAGAAAGAGCAAGGCAGAACTCCATCATAAATCGTTTCTCTTCCCTTCTCCCCCTAGAACTCTCACCTCTTTGTGTCATGGCTGTCTTTCATGCTTCCAAGCATCTCTCTTTCTCTGCAGACCAGCTTCTCACCTGGAAAGCCCTGTTTCTGGCTCTGCTCATCCATCTGCTTTCTTGTTAGCTGCAACCAAGAAGCTGATCACTGATAGGCAAAGTCACCCAAGACTTCCTCATCCATTTACCCACAGACAGCAGGCAGGCACATGCTAGCCCCCAGCAGTCTGGTGTTTGCTTGGCTTGCCCTTCTGTTGTTTTCCTTCATGGTCTGTAAGATCCTATGGATCATGTGACACTTCACTGATTTGCTCTGCTCACCAGCCCACATGCTTTTCTGTCGTTATCCCTCAGTCATTTTGGAGTGAGATTCTAGCCCTTCTGCCTCCCATTTCTTGTTGACACCCCTAAACCCTGTCCAGTGCAGTCTAAGCTCTGTCCTGCTGTCACCGAGTCCTCCTCCCTGTGCCCCGGGCCACTCTCTGTGCTGTTCTCTCCCTGCAGCAGTCAGCACCGGGACATCTCTCTCCCACCCCTCAAGATGAGACCCTGGAACCTTGTTCTTCTGTCTCCTCAACTCTTTCTCCTCATCCAGCTCCACATCGTGGTCTTGAGCCCTCTTCTTTCCCCTAACTTCACCATTTTGTAAATAATTTCTTTCTATTCTCTCTGTACTAATGGTCTCCACCCAGAAACCCTTGACTTCCTTCTTGATGACTCCTTCTACATGAATAATAGACGCCTCAGAAATGGCCTGTCAACATGGAGCTCTCAGTTTCTGCTCCCTGCTCCAGAATCACTTCCATGGTTTTCTCCATTTTCATTTTCTGAGATAAAAACCGAAGTTTTCTTCTTGGTTTCACATCTTCTTTCAACATTTTTCACATCTTCTTTCATACATATTTTTTAAAGGATAAAATAAGCCTATGCATAATAAAAGTGTTACAAACTCTAAGCAAAAATTTATGTTAAATAAGGTAGAGTTATAACTTACAAAAAAACCATTATACATGGTGACTGAAGTGGAAAAGTTATAATGCTGACAATTTGTATCAGACTAAGAGAGTAAAATGCTTTCAGTGGTAGCCTGTACTTGAAAATAACAGAAGTGGTTTCTTATGCCAGTTGAGTATTTCAGGTGAAGAAAACTAGTCATGATCTCCATTTAGATTTTCAGAGGTGAGCTGCATAAAGGGAAGAGTCTTGAACTGAACTCTGAATTGTGTTAATTTGCTCAAATCACAGTAAAGAATTGTGCTTTAAAATGGAATAATTAATTCCCTAGTCATGATCTCCATTTAGATTTTCAGAGGTGATAAGGAGGCGAAAGGGGCACATGCTAGCCCCAGCAGTCTGGTTTTTTTTCAGTCAAGATCCTATGGATCATGTGACACTTCACTGATTTGCTCTGCTCACCAGCCCACATGCTTTTCTGTCGTTATCCCTCAGTCATTTTGGAGTGAGATTCTAGCCCTTCTGCCTCCCATTTCTTGTTGACACCCCTAAACCCTGTCCAGTGCAGTCTAAGCTCTGTCCTGCTGTCACCGAGTCCTCCTCCCTGTGCCCCGGGCCACTCTCTGTGCTGTTCTCTCCCTGCAGCAGTCAGCACCGGGACATCTCTCTCCCACCCCTCAAGATGAGACCCTGGAACCTTGTTCTTCTGTCTCCTCAACTCTTTCTCCTCATCCAGCTCCACATCGTGGTCTTGAGCCCTCTTCTTTCCCCTAACTTCACCATTTTGTAAATAATTTCTTTCTATTCTCTCTGTACTAATGGTCTCCACCCAGAAACCCTTGACTTCCTTCTTGATGACTCCTTCTACATGAATAATAGACGCCTCAGAAATGGCCTGTCAACATGGAGCTCTCAGTTTCTGCTCCCTGCTCCAGAATCACTTCCATGGTTTTCTCCATTTTCATTTTCTGAGATAAAAACCGAAGTTTTCTTCTTGGTTTCACATCTTCTTTCAACATTTTTCACATCTTCTTTCATACATATTTTTTAAAGGATAAAATAAGCCTATGCATAATAAAAGTGTTACAAACTCTAAGCAAAAATTTATGTTAAATAAGGTAGAGTTATAACTTACAAAAAAACCATTATACATGGTGACTGAAGTGGAAAAGTTATAATGCTGACAATTTGTATCAGACTAAGAGAGTAAAATGCTTTCAGTGGTAGCCTGTACTTGAAAATAACAGAAGTGGTTTCTTATGCCAGTTGAGTATTTCAGGTGAAGAAAACTAGTCATGATCTCCATTTAGATTTTCAGAGGTGAGCTGCATAAAGGGAAGAGTCTTGAACTGAACTCTGAATTGTGTTAATTTGCTCAAATCACAGTAAAGAATTGTGCTTTTTAAAATGGAATATAATTAAGTTTCCTCCCAGAGTTTGGGTGATATCACTGGGTCAGCACTTTTTAAAATAATCTGGTTCAAATGCCTTTTTCCCCTTCTCATTGTAAATTCAAGATAAAATAAGAGTGAAGATTGCCTTTTATGTCACTGTAAGTCATATTTTAAAATGATAGGATAATGGCAGGGGAAAGAAGAGGTGTAGAATCATGCACACTTTGGAATAGAAGAGGCTGTGACAGTGAGTGCCAGCTTGTGGGTTCCTCTTGCTGTAAAGGAATGTGTGTGGGAGAGGAGGTTACATTGTGTTATAAACAGAGGACCACAGAACCGTGTGGAAGATACATTATCTCCTAGACGTCTGCTGCTTTCCCCCTCTATGTTTCGGGTGCTACAGCATTTAAAGTGGAATTTGGAAATGATCTATGACATTTACTATGTAATTTCAAAAGTGTAACCACTCTCATGAGTTGATCTGTTAGATTTTTGAATGCTATATTTGTCATTTTATTTTTCTTTACTGTTTTATTTTATTTTATTTTTTTAACCTTTATTTTACTGTTAACTTTTACAGTTTTGTTGTTTACAGACATGCATGTTCCCAGATCAGTCACATGTATATTCCCCCCTTCCCACCCCTCCCGACCATCACACAGCACCCCTGAAGGATCCCCTTTTCTCACAGAGCAATGACTAGAGCTATTTTCTTCACTTATGATAGTACAGGCCTTCATGCTACTTCCTTTACACCTCCCACCTTCTGTTCCTTCCCAACAATGTCCATATGTCCACTGTCCATGTCTGTCTTTCCGTTGCTTCACTGCGTGTGCCATCATCACCATCCTACTAGATTCCATATATATATATATATGTGTGTTAATATACTGTATTTGTCCTTCTCTTTCTGACTGACTTTACTTTTTATGATACATTCTAGATCCAGCCACCTCATTAGGGCTGATTCTTCTAAATTTCTCTTTACAGCTGTGTAGTGTTCCACTGTGTATATGTACCAGATCTTTTGGATCCATTCGTTCGTCGATGGGCATCTAGGTTCCTTCCATGTTCTAGCTATTGTATAGAGAGCTGCAGTGAACATTGGGGTACAGGTGCTTCTTTCAGATTTGATTTCATCAGGGTATAAGCCTAAGAGTTGGATTGCTGGGTTGTAGGGTGTTTCTATTTTTAGTTTTTTAAGAAATCTCCATACTGTTTTCCATAGAGGCTGTATCAATCTACATTCCCACCAGCAGTGCAGGAGTGTTCCCTTTTCTCCGCATCTTCTCCAGCATTTATTGTCTGTCGATTTGTGGATGATGGCCATTCTGACGGGTGTGAGGTGATATCTCATTGTACCTTTGATTTGCATTTCTCTAATAATAAGTGAAGTTGAGCATCGTTTCATGTGCTTTTGGGCCATCTGTATGTCCTCTTTGGAGAGGTGTCTGTTTAGGTCCTTTTCCCACTTTTTGATTGGGTTGTTCATTTTTTCAATGTTGAGTTGTCTGAGTTGCTTGTAGATTTTGGAGATTCATTCTTTGTCTGTTTCATTTGCTATGATTTTCTCACATTCTGTGGGTTGTCTGTTGAGCTTTTTTGTAATTTATTTTGCTGTGCAAAAGCTTTTAAGTTTCATGAGGTCCCACATGTTCATTTTTGTTTTTATTTCCGCTATTCTAGTAGGTAGGTTAGAGAAGATCTTGCTTTGATTGATGTTCTTGAGGGTTTTGCCTATATTCTACTCTAAGAGTTTGATGGTTTCTGGTCTTACATTTAGGTCTTTAATCCATTTTGAGTTGATCTTTGTGTATGGTGTCAGGGGATCTTCCAACTTCATTTTTTTGCATGTAGCTGTCCAATTCTACCAGAACCATTTGTTGAAGAGGCTGTCTTTGTCCCATTTTATATGTTCACCACTTTTGTCAAAAATAAGGTACCCATAGGTGCGTGGGTTTATCTCTGGGTTCTCTATCTTGTTCCATTGGTCGATATTTCAGTTTTTGTGCCAGTACCATACTGTCTTGATGACTGTTGCTTTGTAGTAGAGTCTGAAGTTGGGGAGGCTGATCCCTCCAGCTCTATTCTTCTTTCTCAGAATTGCCTTCGCTATTCGAGGTCTTTTGTGTTTCCATATGAACTGTGTTCTTCTTTGGTCTAGTTCTGTGAAGAATGTCATTGGAAGTTTGATAGGGATCGCATTGAATCTATAGATGACATTTGGTAGTATGGTCATTTTCACAGTATTGATTCTTCCGATCCAGGAACATGGAATATCTCTCCATTTGTTTAAGTCTTCTGTAATGTCTCTCATGAGTGTCTTGTAATTTTCTGTGTACAGTTCTTTTGTTTCTTTGGGTAGGTTTATTCCTAGATATTTGATTCTTTTGGTTGCAATGGTGAAGGGGATTGCCTCTTTGATTTCATTTTCTGATTTTTCATTGTTTGTGTATAGGAATGCGAGTGATTTCTGTGTATTGATTTTGTATCCCACGACTTCGCTGAATTTGTTGATTAGCTCTAGTAGTTGTGTAATAGTGTCTTTGGGATTTTCTGTGTATAATATGTCGTCTGCAAATAGAGTTTTACTTCTTCTTTTCCAATCTAGATGCCTTTGATTTCTTTCTCTTCTCTTATTGCTGTTGCTAGAACTTCCAGGAGCATGTTGAATAAGAGTGGTGAAAGTGGACACCCTTGTCTTGTTACTGATCTTAAAGGAAATGCTTTCAGTTTTTCACCGTTGAGGATAATGTTCGCTGTGGGCTTCTCATAGATGGCTTTCACCATGTTGAGATAGGTTCCTTCTATGCCCATTTTCTGAAGAGTTAGTTTTTTTATTATTTATTTATTTATTTATTTTGGTGGGGGTGGGGTGGGGTGGGGAGGGAGGGGAATAGGTGGGCCACTTCTATTGGTCTTTCATTTGTCCATTTTCATCCATCTTTGTTTTTTGGCCCATGTGGGCCTCCCATCGCGGTGGCCTCTGTTGTCACAGAGCACCGGCTCTGGGTGCATGCGCTCCAGAGCTCCCACTCGGTAATTGGACACATCAGTCCAGCCGCTCCGCGGCACGTGGGATGTTCCCACGCCAGGGATAGAACCGGCACCTCTTGCACTGCAAGGCAGTGGGTGTCCTTACCCCCTGGACCACCAGGAAAACCCTTGAAGAGTTTTTATCATAAATGGATACTGTACTTTGTCAAAGGCTTTTTCTGCATCTATTGAAATGATCATGTGATTTTTGTCTCTCATTTTGTTGATATGGTGTATCACATTGATTGATTTGCAAATATTGTAGAATCCTTGCATGCCTGGGATGAACCCTACTTGATCTTGATCATGATGTATGAGCTTTTTGATGTGTTGTTGAATTCTGTTTGCTAGGATTTTGGCGTCTAGATTCATCAGTGAAATTGGCCTATAATTTTCTTTTTTTGTGTTATCTTTGTCTGGCTTTGGTATCAGGGTGATGGCGGCCTCATAGAATGTGTTTGGAAGTGTTCCTTCCTGTGCAATTTTTTGGAAGAGTTTTAGAAGGACAGGCATTAGCTCTTCTTTAAATGTTTGGTAGAATTTGGCTGTGAAACCTTCTGGCCCTGGGCTTTTATTTTTGGGGAGATTTTTGATCACAAAGTCAATTTCTGAGCTTGTGATTGGCTTATTCAAAGTTTCTGTTTCTTCCTAGTTCAGTCTTGGGAGATTAATCTTCCCCAAGAAACTGTCCATTTCTTCCAGGTTGTCCAGTTTGTTACTGTAGAGTTGTTCATAATAGTCTCTTAGAATCCTTTGGATTTCTGCATTATCTGTTGTAATCTCTCCTTTTTCATTTTTGATTTTGGTGATCTGGTTCTTCTCTCACTTTTTCTTGATGAGTCTGGCCAGTGGTGTGTTGATTTTATTGACCTTTTCGAAGAACCAGCTTTTTGTTTTATTTATCTTTACTATTGTTTCTTTCATTTCTTTTTCATTTATTTCTGCTCTGAATTTTATGATTTCCCTTCTTCTGCTGGCTTTGGGGTGTTTTGTTCTTCTTTCTCCAGTTGTTTTAAGTGTAAGGTTAGG
This sequence comes from Tragulus kanchil, assembly GCA_022376925.1. Classification (NCBI taxonomy): domain Eukaryota; kingdom Metazoa; phylum Chordata; class Mammalia; order Artiodactyla; family Tragulidae; genus Tragulus; species Tragulus kanchil. The sequence goes on along the minus strand of JAIOJX010000031.1, from coordinate 83,584,179 downwards.
TTGTCTGTTTGAGATTTTTGTTTCTTTTCACTTTTTGGCCCATGTGGGCCTCCCATGTTCCCACGCTCAGGGATAAGGACACATCAGTCCAGCCGCTCCGCGGCACGTGGGATCTTCCCAGGCCAGGGATAGAACCGGCACCTCTTGCACTGCAAGGCAGTGGGTGTCCTTACCCCCTGGACCACCAGGAAAACCCTTGAAGAGTTTTTATCATAAATGGATACTGTACTTTGTCAAAGGCTTTTTCTGCATCTATTGAAATGATCATGTGATTTTTGTCTCTCATTTTGTTGATATGGTGTATCACATTGATTGATTTGCAAATATTGTAGAATCCTTGCATGCCTGGGATGAACCCTACTTGATCTTGATCATGATGTATGAGCTTTTTGATGTGTTGTTGAATTCTGTTTGCTAGGATTTTGGCGTCTAGATTCATCAGTGAAATTGGCCTATAATTTTCTTTTTTTGTGTTATCTTTGTCTGGCTTTGGTATCAGGGTGATGGCGGCCTCATAGAATGTGTTTGGAAGTGTTCCTTCCTGTGCAATTTTTTGGAAGAGTTTTAGAAGGACAGGCATTAGCTCTTCTTTAAATGTTTGGTAGAATTTGGCTGTGAAACCTTCTGGCCCTGGGCTTTTATTTTTGGGGAGATTTTTGATCACAAAGTCAATTTCTGAGCTTGTGATTGGCTTATTCAAAGTTTCTGTTTCTTCCTAGTTCAGTCTTGGGAGATTAATCTTCCCCAAGAAACTGTCCATTTCTTCCAGGTTGTCCAGTTTGTTACTGTAGAGTTGTTCATAATAGTCTCTTAGAATCCTTTGGATTTCTGCATTATCTGTTGTAATCTCTCCTTTTTCATTTTTGATTTTGGTGATCTGGTTCTTCTCTCACTTTTTCTTGATGAGTCTGGCCAGTGGTGTGTTGATTTTATTGACCTTTTCGAAGAACCAGCTTTTTGTTTTATTTATCTTTACTATTGTTTCTTTCATTTCTTTTTCATTTATTTCTGCTCTGAATTTTATGATTTCCCTTCTTCTGCTGGCTTTGGGGTGTTTTTGTTCTTCTTTCTCCAGTTGTTTTAAGTGTAAGGTTAGGTTGTCTGTTTGAGATTTTCCTAGTTTCTTGAGGTGGGATTGAATTGCTATAAACTTCCCTCTTAGAACTGCTTTTGCAATATCCCATAGGTTTTGCACTGTCGTGTGCTCATTGTCGTTTTCTTCTAGGAATTGTTTTATTTCTCCTTTGATTTGCTTGGTAATCAGTTGGTTTTTTAGGTATGTGTTGTTTAATCTCCATGTGTTTGTGTTTTAAGTGTTTTTTTTTCCTGTAGTTAATCTCTAGTCTCACTGCATTGTGGTCCGAGAAGATGGTTGATAGAATTTCAGTTTTCTTGAATTGACTGAGGTTTGATTTGTGGCCCAAGATGTGGTCTATCCTGGAGAATGTTCCATGAGCACTTGAGAAGAAAATGTATTCTTCTGCTTTTGGATGGAAAGTCCTAAAGATATCCATGAGGTCCATTTCTTCTAGTGTGGCATTTAAGGCTTGTGTTTCTTGATTAATTTTCTATTTGGATGATCTGTCCATTGGTGTGAGAGGAGTGTTAAAGTCTCCTACTATGATTGTGTTAGTGTTGATATCTTCTTCTATGTCTGAAAGTGTTTGTCTTATGTATTGGGGTGCTCCTGCGTTGGGTGCATAGATATTTATGATTGTTATGTCTTCTTATTGGATCGATCCCTTGATCATTATGTAGTGTCCTGCCTTGTCTCTTGTAATCTTCTTTATTTTGAGGTCTCTTTTGTCTGATATGAGGATTGCTACTCCAGCTTTCTTTTGATTTCCATTTGCATGGAATATCTTTTCCAGCCTCTCACTTTTTCTTGATGAGTCTGGCCAGTGGTGTGTTGATTTTATTGACCTTTTCGAAGAACCAGCTTTTTGTTTTATTTATCTTTACTATTGTTTCTTTCATTTCTTTTTCATTTATTTCTGCTCTGAATTTTATGATTTCCCTTCTTCTGCTGGCTTTGGGGTGTTTTTGTTCTTCTTTCTCCAGTTGTTTTAAGTGTAAGGTTAGGTTGTCTGTTTGAGATTTTCCTAGTTTCTTGAGGTGGGATTGAATTGCTATAAACTTCCCTCTTAGAACTGCTTTTGCAATATCCCATAGGTTTTGCACTGTCGTGTGCTCATTGTCGTTTTCTTCTAGGAATTGTTTTATTTCTCCTTTGATTTGCTTGGTAATCAGTTGGTTTTTTAGGTATGTGTTGTTTAATCTCCATGTGTTTGTGTTTTAAGTGTTTTTTTTTCCTGTAGTTAATCTCTAGTCTCACTGCATTGTGGTCCGAGAAGATGGTTGATAGAATTTCAGTTTTCTTGAATTGACTGAGGTTTGATTTGTGGCCCAAGATGTGGTCTATCCTGGAGAATGTTCCATGAGCACTTGAGAAGAAAATGTATTCTTCTGCTTTTGGATGGAAAGTCCTAAAGATATCCATGAGGTCCATTTCTTCTAGTGTGGCATTTAAGGCTTGTGTTTCTTGATTAATTTTCTATTTGGATGATCTGTCCATTGGTGTGAGAGGAGTGTTAAAGTCTCCTACTATGATTGTGTTAGTGTTGATATCTTCTTCTATGTCTGAAAGTGTTTGTCTTATGTATTGGGGTGCTCCTGCGTTGGGTGCATAGATATTTATGATTGTTATGTCTTCTTATTGGATCGATCCCTTGATCATTATGTAGTGTCCTGCCTTGTCTCTTGTAATCTTCTTTATTTTGAGGTCTCTTTTGTCTGATATGAGGATTGCTACTCCAGCTTTCTTTTGATTTCCATTTGCATGGAATATCTTTTTCCAGCCTCTCACTTTCAGTCTATGAGTGTCCCTAGGTCTGAAGTGAGTTTCCTGGAGGCAGCATATGTATGAGTTGTGTTTTTGAATCCATTCAGCCACTCTGTCTTTTGGTTGGGGCATTTAGTCCATTTACATTCAAAGTAATTATTGATACAAATGATCTTATTGTCATCTTCTTAGATGTTATGATGGGTTTGTTTCATGGATCTTCTCCTTTTATACTTGTTGTCTACATAAGTCCCTTTACCACTTGTTGTAAGGCTGGTTTGGTGTGACTAAATTCTTTTAATTCTTGCTTATCTGTAAAGCTTTTGATTTAGCCATCATTTTTGAAGGAGATCCTTGCAGGGTAGAGGACTCTTGGTTGGAGATTATTCTCTTTTAGCCGTTTAAATGTGTCCTGCCATTCCCTTCTGGCCTGCAGAGTTTCTGTTGAAAGATCAGCTGTTAAACATATGGGCTGGGCTTCCCCTGGTGGTCCAGTGGGTAAGGACACCACCTTGCAGTGCAAGGGGCGCCAGTTTGATCCTTGGCCTGGGAAGGTCCCACGTGCCATGGAGCAGCTGGACCGATGTGTCCAATTACCGAGCCGGAGCTCTGGAACGCATGCGCCCAGAGCCGGCGCTCTGCGACGACAGAGGCCACCGCAATGGGAGGCCCACAGGAGCCAAAGAACAAAGACGGATGAAAATAGAGAAATGAAAGACCAATAGAAGTGGCCTGCCCATTCCCTTCCCTCCCCACCCCACCCCCCAAAAGATAAATAAAAAAATAAAATAAAATAAATAAACGTATGGGCTTTCCTTTGTAAGTCACTAGTTGCTTTTCCCTTGCTGCTTTGAGAATTCTATCTTTGTGTTTAATTTGTGTTACCTTCATTAATATGTGTCTAGGTGTGTTTCTTCTTGGATTGATTCTGTATGGTACTCTTCTTGCTTCTTGGACTTGATGGACTATTTCTTTTCCCATGTTGGGGAAATTTTCAACTAGAATCTCTTCAAAAAATTTCTCATAGCCTTTCTTTTTTTCTTCTTCTTCTGGAACCCCAATAATTCGAATATTGGTGTGTTTGATATGATCCCAGAGGTCTCTGAGGCTATTTTCTTCTCTTTTCATTCTTGGAGCTAGATTCTGTCTTTCAGCAGTTAATCCCACCATTCTGTCTTCCAGCTCACTTATCCGGTCTTCTGTCTCAGATGCTTTGCTCTTGATTCCTTCTACAGTGTTTTTCAGTTCAGCAACTGAGTTGTTTGTCTCTGTTACTTTTCGGTAAGTTTGCTCTTCTAAAACTGGATCTTCTCCTTTTATACTTGTTGTCTACATAAGTCCCTTTACCACTTGTTGTAAGGCTGGTTTGGTGTGACTAAATTCTTTTAATTCTTGCTTATCTGTAAAGCTTTTGATTTAGCCATCATTTTTGAAGGAGATCCTTGCAGGGTAGAGGACTCTTGGTTGGAGATTATTCTCTTTTAGCCGTTTAAATGTGTCCTGCCATTCCCTTCTGGCCTGCAGAGTTTCTGTTGAAAGATCAGCTGTTAAACATATGGGCTGGGCTTCCCCTGGTGGTCCAGTGGGTAAGGACACCACCTTGCAGTGCAAGGGGCGCCAGTTTGATCCTTGGCCTGGGAAGGTCCCACGTGCCATGGAGCAGCTGGACCGATGTGTCCAATTACCGAGCCGGAGCTCTGGAACGCATGCGCCCAGAGCCGGCGCTCTGCGACGACAGAGGCCACCGCAATGGGAGGCCCACAGGAGCCAAAGAACAAAGACGGATGAAAATAGAGAAATGAAAGACCAATAGAAGTGGCCTGCCCATTCCCTTCCCTCCCCACCCCACCCCCCAAAAGATAAATAAAAAAATAAAATAAAATAAATAAACGTATGGGCTTTCCTTTGTAAGTCACTAGTTGCTTTTCCCTTGCTGCTTTGAGAATTCTATCTTTGTGTTTAATTTGTGTTACCTTCATTAATATGTGTCTAGGTGTGTTTCTTCTTGGATTGATTCTGTATGGTACTCTTCTTGCTTCTTGGACTTGATGGACTATTTCTTTTCCCATGTTGGGGAAATTTTCAACTAGAATCTCTTCAAAAAATTTCTCATAGCCTTTCTTTTTTTCTTCTTCTTCTGGAACCCCAATAATTCGAATATTGGTGTGTTTGATATGATCCCAGAGGTCTCTGAGGCTATTTTCTTCTCTTTTCATTCTTGGAGCTAGATTCTGTCTTTCAGCAGTTAATCCCACCATTCTGTCTTCCAGCTCACTTATCCGGTCTTCTGTCTCAGATGCTTTGCTCTTGATTCCTTCTACAGTGTTTTTCAGTTCAGCAACTGAGTTGTTTGTCTCTGTTACTTTTTCGGTAAGTTCTTGTATTTCTTTACTCAGTGTGTTAGTTGTGTCTTACAATTTCTCTAACATTCTGTTTTCATTGTCTTTGATCATCTTTATTATCATTCTTCTGAAATCAATTTCAAAAAGTTTGCCCAAACTCTCTTCATTGATTTGAACTTGTGTGTTTGTAGATTGTTCCTTCACTTGTGTGGAATTTCTCTGCCGTTTCATTGTTATTATTAATTTTTTAACTGACTCTGTTTGGTATTTCCTATTCCCAGACTTTGAGTTACGTCTGTTGGTGTTTGTTGTTTGGAGGGCGCTTCTTATTCTGGGTGATGCTGGTGACTGGGTGATGTCAGGACTTGCATGCAAGTGATTACCTTTGTTGGCGTTCTCACTTGTATACTGCTCTCTAGTGTTAGGCGTTCTCTAGTATTGTAGAGTTTTGGAGTCAGTGCTCCCTCCTGAAAGCCCCAGGGCTTGTTGCCTGACCAGGAAATGAAGATTTCACAGCTGGTTTGTTATGGCATTAAATGATATCAAAACATATATACACGAATGAGAAACAGAAGGTATACCTTTGACAAATGGCAATTAAAATATTATGCAAATACTATCTAGCATATTGAATTATACACACAAACACATACAGCTGTAACATAACCCAAGCATTCCAACCAAAAATACAGTACAATACATTAGCACGGCGAATAGAGAAAACTAAAAATGATATCCACCAGTTAATAACCAAACTAAGTAGAGCACAAATTGGAGAATAATGCTAGAGAAGGGTCCCCATTGGGGGTAAGGCAATGAGGACAGAACAGTCTAAGAAATATGGTGGGAAAAGGGAAAAAGAGAAAGGGAGGATAGAAGAGAAATATAGAATGATACTGCAAAGTTAAATATAGGGAGATGAAGATTTGTATGTATTAGAGTTTAGTGCTACAGGAAAGGAGCATCAGAGAAAGCAAAGAATTATAGAGGAAGTAGTAGTACAAATGAAAAAAAAAAATTTTAAATTAAAACAGAGATATCTATATAGAAAAATATAGAAAAACAAAGCAAAAACAATAAAAACAGGGCCTCCCCTGGTGGTCCAGTGGGTAAGGACACCACCTTGCAGTGCAAGGGGCGCCGGTTCGATCCCTGGCCTGGGAAGATCCCACGTGCCACAGAGCAGCTGGACCAATGTGTTCAATTACCGAGCCGGAGCTCTGGAGCGTGTGTGCCCAGAGCCGGTGCTCTGCAACGACAGACGCCACCACGATGGGAGGCCCACAGAAGCCAAAGAACAAAGACAGATGAAAATAGGGAAATGAAAAGATCAACAGAAGTGGCCCGCCCGCTCCCCTCCCTCCCCAACCTGACCCCTGCCCTAAATAAATAAATAAATAAATAAATCTTTTAAAATAAAAAATAACAACAATAAAAACAAACAAAACCCCCACAGAACCTTAAAAGGCCAATGGGGAACCAGAAGTTTATACCAAAATAAAATGTGTGGTTTAAAAGGAAAAAGAAAAAAAAAAAATGTAAACTTGAATATATTCAGTCTTACTGATGAGATTAGTGAAAGCCCCAGGGCTTGTTGCCTGACCAGGAAATGAAGATTTCACAGCTGGTTTGTTATGGCATTAAATGATATCAAAACATATATACACGAATGAGAAACAGAAGGTATACCTTTGACAAATGGCAATTAAAATATTATGCAAATACTATCTAGCATATTGAATTATACACACAAACACATACAGCTGTAACATAACCCAAGCATTCCAACCAAAAATACAGTACAATACATTAGCACGGCGAATAGAGAAAACTAAAAATGATATCCACCAGTTAATAACCAAACTAAGTAGAGCACAAATTGGAGAATAATGCTAGAGAAGGGTCCCCATTGGGGGTAAGGCAATGAGGACAGAACAGTCTAAGAAATATGGTGGGAAAAGGGAAAAAGAGAAAGGGAGGATAGAAGAGAAATATAGAATGATACTGCAAAGTTAAATATAGGGAGATGAAGATTTGTATGTATTAGAGTTTAGTGCTACAGGAAAGGAGCATCAGAGAAAGCAAAGAATTATAGAGGAAGTAGTAGTACAAATGAAAAAAAAAAATTTTAAATTAAAACAGAGATATCTATATAGAAAAATATAGAAAAACAAAGCAAAAACAATAAAAACAGGGCCTCCCCTGGTGGTCCAGTGGGTAAGGACACCACCTTGCAGTGCAAGGGGCGCCGGTTTGATCCCTAGCCTGGGAAGATCCCACGTGCCACAGAGCAGCTGGACCAATGTGTTCAATTACCGAGCCGGAGCTCTGGAGCGTGTGTGCCCAGAGCCGGTGCTCTGCAACGACAGACGCCACCACGATGGGAGGCCCACAGAAGCCAAAGAACAAAGACAGATGAAAATAGGGAAATGAAAAGATCAACAGAAGTGGCCCGCCCGCTCCCCTCCCTCCCCAACCTGACCCCTGCCCTAAATAAATAAATAAATAAATAAATCTTTTAAAATAAAAAATAACAACAATAAAAACAAACAAAACCCCCACAGAACCTTAAAAGGCCAATGGGGAACCAGAAGTTTATACCAAAATAAAATGTGTGGTTTAAAAGGAAAAAGAAAAAAAAAAAATGTAAACTTGAATATATTCAGTCTTACTGATGAGATTAGTAGCTTCAATAGAATTCAATGGAGGAAATAAACACACCCACTCTCACACACCCCCCCCAAAAAAAAATAAAACCAGTGAGGGGTGCACTGAGTGGGTTTGGAAAAAAAAACAATTGAAACAAAACAATGCAATACAAAAAAAAAAAAAAAAGCACTAAAAAAGAATAAGGAATAAAATGAAATTTTAAAAATCCAGCAGTGACTCCAGCTTCAGACAAAACGTGAAAATAGTGTTTATGTTCTTCTGTCTCTTGCTGACTATTCAAGAATTATCAGCCTTTTTCTTGCCTCTGGCAGTGGTTGGATCTGAAGACCTCTTTGACTGTTTGTTTATTTCGGCTATTCCAGAACTAAAAGGCCCGCCCAGGCTGGCCCTGGGAGTTTCTTAATCCAAATCCCTTTTCTTGCTGGGTGGTGCTAAATTCCCTCCCTGTAGCTTGACCAGCAGCCCTGTAGTTTGACCAGCAGCCAAACTACAGTATGGAAAATGGCGTCTGTCTCACAGAGGATTCATTCCCACACGCTCTATGGGGAGCACTTCCGCAGTGACCCCGACCCTGCTGCAGGCCACCATCAACTCCCACCACCACAGGAGACGTCAGGTTACTCAGAGGTGAGTCTGGCTCAGTCTCATGCAGGATCGCTATTCCCCTCTCCCGGATCACAGTGTGCACAAGAGTTTCCAGTCCTCCTTGGGGGGCTCTGTGATCAGGTTAATGGTAACCTCCAAAGGAAACTGAGTGCCGTCCTTCTGAGGACTGCTCAAGGGCACTACTAGCTCAAGAGGGCACTTGGACCCTCCAAAGCAGGTCTGGCTCAGTCCCTTGTGGGTGTCACTGCTCCTTTCCCAGGTCTTAATCTGCAACAGGCTTTGTCCCTTTGGCCCACCCAGCCTCTCTGGTGGGTATGAGGTTTGACTTTTAAAAGTGCAATTGCGCCCTTCCTACCGTCTTGATGCGGCTTCTCCTTTGTTCCTCGATGTGGGATATCCTCTCCGTGATCAGATCCAACCTCCTCCTGTCAAACTCGTTGCAATTCAGGTGATTTTGCAGGAGAGATGAGTGCACGTCCTTCCGTGGCACGGCAGCGTGGCGGCGCAGCTGCATGGCGGCTCGGTTCGACGCGGCTTCTCGGTCCGAGGCAGCTTCTCCTACTGTTTTTATTGAAATGTAGTTGATTACAGGGCTGTGCTCATCTCTGCTGTACAGCAGAGAGACTCAGTCATACACACATGTATGTTGTTTAACATCCCTTTCCATTGTGGTTTATCCCAGGAGATTGGGCATAACTCCCCATGCTCTACAGTAGCACCTTATTATCCATTCCAAATATAATAGTTTGCATCTACTAACCCCACACTTTCAAGACACCTCTCACCTTCCCCCTTCTCCTCTTGGCAACCCCAGTCTCTTCTCTTGGTCTGTGACCCACAGATGTTTGAATTCATACCTAATGCCTTAAAACAAAATGAATTTCAAATGAATCCAAGGCACAAATGCAAAATACAAAGTTATCAGAAGAAACCATGAAAGATATTTTAAAAATAGTCTTAGAATGAGGAACACTTTTTAATATGGCATAAAACCAAAAAGCTATGAAAAAAAGTTTTGAATTGCACTTTAAAAAACTATGTACAGGGCTTCCCTGGTGGTCCAGTGGGTAAGGACACCACCTTGCAGTGCAAGGGGCGCTGGTTCGATCCCTGGCCTGGGAAGATCCCATGTGCCGTGGAGCAGCTGGACCAATGTGTCCAGTTCGAGCCAGAGCTCCATTTCCCGGTCTTAAAATCGTGCTAACCTCCAAAGGAAACTGAGTGCCGTCCTTCTGAGGACTGCTCAAGGGCACTACTAGCTCAAGAGGGCACTTGGACCCTCCAAAGCAGGTCTGGCTCAGTCCCTTGTGGGTGTCACTGCTCCTTTCCCAGGTCTTAATCTGCAACAGGCTTTGTCCCTTTGGCCCACCCAGCCTCTCTGGTGGGTATGAGGTTTGACTTTTAAAAGTGCAATTGCGCCCTTCCTACCGTCTTGATGCGGCTTCTCCTTTGTTCCTCGATGTGGGATATCCTCTCCGTGATCAGATCCAACCTCCTCCTGTCAAACTCGTTGCAATTCAGGTGATTTTGCAGGAGAGATGAGTGCACGTCCTTCCGTGGCACGGCAGCGTGGCGGCGCAGCTGCATGGCGGCTCGGTTCGACGCGGCTTCTCGGTCCGAGGCAGCTTCTCCTACTGTTTTTATTGAAATGTAGTTGATTACAGGGCTGTGCTCATCTCTGCTGTACAGCAGAGAGACTCAGTCATACACACATGTATGTTGTTTAACATCCCTTTCCATTGTGGTTTATCCCAGGAGATTGGGCATAACTCCCCATGCTCTACAGTAGCACCTTATTATCCATTCCAAATATAATAGTTTGCATCTACTAACCCCACACTTTCAAGACACCTCTCACCTTCCCCCTTCTCCTCTTGGCAACCCCAGTCTCTTCTCTTGGTCTGTGACCCACAGATGTTTGAATTCATACCTAATGCCTTAAAACAAAATGAATTTCAAATGAATCCAAGGCACAAATGCAAAATACAAAGTTATCAGAAGAAACCATGAAAGATATTTTAAAAATAGTCTTAGAATGAGGAACACTTTTTAATATGGCATAAAACCAAAAAGCTATGAAAAAAAGTTTTGAATTGCACTTTAAAAAACTATGTACAGGGCTTCCCTGGTGGTCCAGTGGGTAAGGACACCACCTTGCAGTGCAAGGGGCGCTGGTTCGATCCCTGGCCTGGGAAGATCCCATGTGCCGTGGAGCAGCTGGACCAATGTGTCCAGTTACCGAGCCAGAGCTCTGGAGTGCATGCACCCAGAGCTGGTGCTCTGCGACAACAGAGGCCACTGCGATGGGAGGCCCACATGGGCCAAAGAACAAAGATGGATGAAAACTGATAAATGAAAGATCAACAGAAGTGGCCCACCTGCCCGCTTCCCTCCCCAACCCACTCCCTCCCCCGAAAAAAAACTGTACATGTTAGGGTTTCCCTGGTGGTCCAGTGGGTAAAGAGTCTACCCAGTGCAAGGGGCACCAGTTCAATCCCTGGTGAAGGAAGATCCCACATGCTGCGAGCAGCTGGACTGGTGTGTCCAATTATAAGCCAGCACATGTGCCCAGAGCCAGTGCTCTGCAATGAGGGAGGCCACTGCAACGGGAGGCCCATATAGGCCAAAGAATAAAGATGGATGAAAGTAAATAAAAATCCAATAAAAGAGGCCCCCAAAAATTTCAAAAAAACAAACTATCTACATGTTAAAAACTACCGTAGTCAAAACACAAATGAAGAAACATTTGTGATGTGTATTACAAAGGACTTTTTTCATCAGTGTATAGAGGGGTTCTAAAATCAATAAGAAAGGACAGACAACTTAGTAGACAAAAGGGAATGTTTTATGATCAAATTAAGGACAGGAAATACAAATAGATGGTAAGTAGGTGAAAACATACTTGAGCTCACTTAGAATAATAGACATACAAATAAAATCCCTTGGGAACATACTCTACCAGAGTCTTAGAGAGCTAAGGGTCTAGTGCACATTCTCCTGCTGAGTGCGTGGGGGCAGTGGAGAGCCTCGTACCTCTCTGATAGCATCTGAGCGGCTGCACCCCTGAGGGAAGGCTGGCACTAGAGCACAGGTTACTACCATGCAGGCCACTTCCCTTAGCATTTCCACTTTTAAGAATGTGTCATCCACATACCAGTGAGGTCGATTATCTAACGGGCTACTTATTGCCACATCAAAGGTCATCACAAAAGACTGAATAGTCTAAATGGCCACCACTAGGTCAGTCATTAAATTATGAAAATCTATGTGGCTGTGTACTGTGTAGCTATAAAGAATGGTCATACTCTTCTTGTGGATAGATGAAACTACCTCTTGTTTTGTACTGTTACGTGAAAAAAAGCACAATATGCAAACATAGCATGTGGCCAGTTGTGCAAGAGAGGAGAAAGTCACCAGTCCTTTTGTACATGGAGAATGTGGCTCAGAAACTAAGTGACCATCTGAGAACACAGGTTGCCACTGGAGAGAAGAGCATGGAAAGGGGCGTGAATTCGGGATCTGGAACCGGTTGCCACTGGAGAGACGAGAGGAAAGGGGCGTGTGTGCTGTGAATTCTTGGGCATGTGCCTGTTCTTGGGAAGGTGGGAGAACCTTGTGGGAGTTGGCAGAGTGATGACTGGTGTGTCCAATTATAAGCCAGCACATGTGCCCAGAGCCAGTGCTCTGCAATGAGGGAGGCCACTGCAACGGGAGGCCCATATAGGCCAAAGAATAAAGATGGATGAAAGTAAATAAAAATCCAATAAAAGAGGCCCCCAAAAATTTCAAAAAAACAAACTATCTACATGTTAAAAACTACCGTAGTCAAAACACAAATGAAGAAACATTTGTGATGTGTATTACAAAGGACTTTTTTCATCAGTGTATAGAGGGGTTCTAAAATCAATAAGAAAGGACAGACAACTTAGTAGACAAAAGGGAATGTTTTATGATCAAATTAAGGACAGGAAATACAAATAGATGGTAAGTAGGTGAAAACATACTTGAGCTCACTTAGAATAATAGACATACAAATAAAATCCCTTGGGAACATACTCTACCAGAGTCTTAGAGAGCTAAGGGTCTAGTGCACATTCTCCTGCTGAGTGCGTGGGGGCAGTGGAGAGCCTCGTACCTCTCTGATAGCATCTGAGCGGCTGCACCCCTGAGGGAAGGCTGGCACTAGAGCACAGGTTACTACCATGCAGGCCACTTCCCTTAGCATTTCCACTTTTAAGAATGTGTCATCCACATACCAGTGAGGTCGATTATCTAACGGGCTACTTATTGCCACATCAAAGGTCATCACAAAAGACTGAATAGTCTAAATGGCCACCACTAGGTCAGTCATTAAATTATGAAAATCTATGTGGCTGTGTACTGTGTAGCTATAAAGAATGGTCATACTCTTCTTGTGGATAGATGAAACTACCTCTTGTTTTGTACTGTTACGTGAAAAAAAGCACAATATGCAAACATAGCATGTGGCCAGTTGTGCAAGAGAGGAGAAAGTCACCAGTCCTTTTGTACATGGAGAATGTGGCTCAGAAACTAAGTGACCATCTGAGAACACAGGTTGCCACTGGAGAGAAGAGCATGGAAAGGGGGCGTGTGTGCTGTGAATTCTTGGGCATGTGCCTGTTCTTGGGAAGGTGGGAGAACCTTGTGAGGCCAAGTGTGAGCAGAGTGTATGACAGTTACACTCCGGTCCAGTGCTGAGTGCTGAGCCCTGGTGGTGATAGTGGGAGTTTGGGAGGTGACATGGTTTGCTGTGGGTCAAGCAGCTCAGGAACACGGTTCAGGCAGGCCCTCACACTCAGTCCAGGCTTTGGGTGGAGAGATGGGGCAGAGTAGGAATGGTGAATCCCAGCATTAGGAAACAGCCAAAATCCATGATGGAAAACATGGAGATCAGAAAACAAAGTATGTCCAGGGGCCCAGTGAATAGAAGAAGGAGATAGCATAATGTGTAAAAGAGAAGAAAATAGAGAGGTGAGCCCAGGATGCAGTGAGGGTGGGTGTGGGGATAGGGAGGGAGGAGGACAGGGAGACTGGAAGGCTCTTCTGTAGAATCTGGACTGTTGATGTGTGGGCAGTGGGGAACCAAGGCTGAGCTTTTAACTTAAGGCTAGTATGAGCACGTGTACTTGGATTTGAAGGTTCTCATTCTGTCTGATTCCAGTGTGTGAGATCGGTTGATGTCAAGAGACCAAAGCAGCAGGCTTGAGCCAGTATACCGGTAGGGATGCAGTATTGCATATATATACCTTTTCTTTTTAATTTGACCTATTTTATTGATTTTTTTATCCATTTATTTTTTTAATCCATCTTTATTCCTTGGCCTGTGTGGGCCTTCCATTGCAGTGGCCTCTCTCATTGAGGAGCACTAGCTCTGGGCACCTGCACTTCAGAGCACTGGCTTATAATTAGACACACCGGGCCAGCCGCTCCATGGCACATGGGATCTTCCTGGGCCAATGCTTAATTGGAGCTATTCTTGTGGTACTGTGTTGCTATAAAGAATGGTCATACTCTTCTTGTGGATAGATGAAACTACCTCTTGTTTTGTACTGTTACGTGAAAAAAAGCACAATATGCAAACATAGCATGTGGCCAGTTGTGCAAGAGAGGAGAAAGTCACCAGTCCTTTTGTACATGGAGAATGTGGCTCAGAAACTAAGTGACCATCTGAGAACACAGGTTGCCACTGGAGAGAAGAGCATGGAAAGGGGGCGTGTGTGCTGTGAATTCTTGGGCATGTGCCTGTTCTTGGGAAGGTGGGAGAACCTTGTGAGGCCAAGTGTGAGCAGAGTGTATGACAGTTACACTCCGGTCCAGTGCTGAGTGCTGAGCCCTGGTGGTGATAGTGGGAGTTTGGGAGGTGACATGGTTTGCTGTGGGTCAAGCAGCTCAGGAACACGGTTCAGGCAGGCCCTCACACTCAGTCCAGGCTTTGGGTGGAGAGATGGGGCAGAGTAGGAATGGTGAATCCCAGCATTAGGAAACAGCCAAAATCCATGATGGAAAACATGGAGATCAGAAAACAAAGTATGTCCAGGGGCCCAGTGAATAGAAGAAGGAGATAGCATAATGTGTAAAAGAGAAGAAAATAGAGAGGTGAGCCCAGGATGCAGTGAGGGTGGGTGTGGGGATAGGGAGGGAGGAGGACAGGGAGACTGGAAGGCTCTTCTGTAGAATCTGGACTGTTGATGTGTGGGCAGTGGGGAACCAAGGCTGAGCTTTTAACTTAAGGCTAGTATGAGCACGTGTACTTGGATTTGAAGGTTCTCATTCTGTCTGATTCCAGTGTGTGAGATCGGTTGATGTCAAGAGACCAAAGCAGCAGGCTTGAGCCAGTATTCCGGTAGGGATGCAGTATTGCATATATATACCTTTTCTTTTTAATTTGACCTATTTTATTGATTTTTTTATCCATTTATTTTTTTAATCCATCTTTATTCCTTGGCCTGTGTGGGCCTTCCATTGCAGTGGCCTCTCTCATTGAGGAGCACTAGCTCTGGGCACCTGCACTTCAGAGCACTGGCTTATAATTAGACACACCGGGCCAGCCGCTCCATGGCACATGGGATCTTCCTGGGCCAAGGATTGAACCAGTGCCCCTTGCACTGCAAGTTGGACTCTTTACCCACTGGACTACCAGGGAAGACCTGCAAATAAACTTTTAAAAGGTGAACTTGGTTACTTCTGTTGTGTGTGTGGATGGACAGAGGAGCCTGGTAGGCTACAGTCCCCTGTGTCACAAAGAGTTGGGCCCTACTGAAGCAACTTAGCAGGCACTCATGCACTGTGTGTGGATAAATGAGGTATGATAACTGCATTAGTCTTAGGAACATATCCACATAACTTGAATTACTGCATCAGATCTGTGTGGTCTCTACTGATGGCTTCGCTGGTGGCTCAGCTGGTAAAGAATCCTCCTGCAATGCAGGAGACCCCAGTTTGATTCCTGGGTGGGGAAGATCCCCTGGAGAAAGGATAGGCTACCCACTCCAGGTTTCTTGGGCTTCCCTGGTGACTCAGATGGATTCTTTACTGGGTATGATTAAGAGGTACAAACTATTAGGTATAAAATAAGCTATAAGGATATACTATATAAAACAGAGAATATCGTCAATATTTTATAATAACTATAAATTATATTTATAATTTAGTTATTTTATAATAACTATAAATAGAGTATATCCTTTAAAAATTGTGAACCATTGTATCGTACACCTGTAACTAACTTATATAATATTATACAGCAACTATACTTCAGTTTAAAACATACAGAAAAAAGTGCCCCCACATCCCAAGTGTGCAGCTTGAATTATTGCAGCACAAGTGTAACTACCTTCCAGACCAAGGCAGCACCCTCGAGAAGTGCCTGCCTTGTGCCACGAGGCCCATCTCACTCTCAGAAGAGGTCTGTCTTCCAGATCTCTCTCACTCTGACTTGGTTTTGTCCTCTTCAGCTCTGGACAAACAGAACCACATAGCTTGCAGACCTTTGTCTTCTGTACTCAACACTGAGCTTCTAAGTTAACTGTTCATTTCACAGCTGTGTAGTTCTTCCTGAGCTCTTGATGGACATTGGAGTTGTTTCCATTTTGGGGGGCTACTCTGAGAAATACAGACGTTCTTGTACTTATTTTGGTGGACATGCATGCACATTGTTACTGGGTATGTACCAGGTGTGGAATTGCTGAGCATGGGATAACTTTGTAGATGATGCCGACGAGTTGTCTGCAGTACTTGTTCTGACGTGCTGTCTGCGGTACTTGTTCTGACGTACTGCAAGGCAGGGTCCAGCTGCTTCATGCCCTGGCCAGCACCTGTTCTTACCGATGTCTGCAAATGACAACATTCTGGTAAGAGTGCAGATGTAGAATATTATGATTGTAGCAGGCATTTTCATGATGATTACTTACTTTGAGCACCCTAAAATAGAGCTCTTGGCCATTTTGATAACCTCTTTTTATAATTGTTCTGCCATTGCTCCTGTCCCATTTTACACTGTGCCTGATTGTTCCTGAGTGGTGTGTTGAGCATGGCACATGTGGCAATAGCTTGAGGCTCTGAGTTGGATCATCTTCCTCCTGCAGTGGTTTGTTACCAGTTTTGATAGCTAAATAGGGAGCAGAGAGCAGCTAAATAGGGCTAGCAGTGATGTTCCCAGGCTGACTTCAGCCCCCAGACCAAATGTGTCTCTAGTTGACACTTGTGCTAGTGTACTAGGGCTGCTGTGAAAGTATATGACAGATTGGTGGCTTAGAATAATAGAAACTCATTGTCTCACTGTTCTGTGGGCTGCATGTCTGAGGTCAAGGTGCTCACTGGGTTAGTTCCTTCCAGAGGAGAATCTGTTCTAGGCCTCTTCCTTGCATCTATAGCTTGTTGGTGATCTTTTCTGTGTCTTGGATAGGAGTAGCCTCACCCTGGTCACTGCCTGCATTTTCATTTGACATTCTTCCTCTGTGTCTTATCTCTGTCCAGTTTCCCTTTTGTATAAAGAGCCAGTCATAGTGACAACCTCATCCTAATTTAATCATCTGCAAAAACCCTATTTCCAAATCAAGTCACAGGCACTGGAGTCAGACCTTCCACATCTCTGGGGACAAAATTCCACTCACTGCAGTCCTTTTGCCTGCACTTTAATCCAAGGAGGGCTGACCACAACTGAACCTCCTTGGTGGATCCTAATGCTCCATTTTGTTCTGAGTTTTGTACATGCTTTGTAATTTAGTTTAGTTTCTCTTGTTTCTAAACTGCTGTTTTTGGAATTAGCAGATGCCTTGCAGAAAAATAAGTCCTGCCCAGGTACGTTTTCATATCTCAGCCACCAGTTTCTCACTGCTTTGCCACAGGATTACTAGGTGAATATAGGATGGACGTCACACAAATGTCAGATGGATAATACAGGATTTTTAGTGCATGTCCCAAATACTAAATGGCACATATTTATGTTAGAAAAGTGTTTGCTGTTTATCTGAAATCCATGTTTAACTTGATGTCTCATATTTTCATTAGTGAAATCAGGAGATCCTACCTAAGTAGATCTATGGTGCATTCAGACAGCTTTTATTTAATACATACGTTATTTGTAACATTTAACATATAGCGTGTCTCATTGTTTTGAGGTGGAAGGTGGGTCAGAAACCAGCTAGCTGGGCATTGCTAGAAAAAAGACTCGCTCTCTTTTTTGTTTTTTTTTTAAACTTTTATTTTACTTTTAACTTTTACAGAGTTTTGTTGTTTACAGACATGCATGTTCCCAGATCAGTCATACGATATACCCCCATCCCACCCCTCCAGACCGTCACACAGCACCCCTGAAGGATCCCCTTTTCTCATAAAGCAATGACTATAGGTATTTTCTTCAGTTATGATAGTACAGGTTTTCATTCTACTTCCTTTACACCTCCCACCCACTGTTCCTTCCCCACAATGTCCATATGTCTACTGTCCATGTCTGTTTTTCCATCGCTTCACTGCATGTGTTATCATTACCATCCTACTAGATTCCATATATATGTGTTAGTATATTGTACTTGTTCTTCTCTTTCTGACTGACTTTACTTTTTATGATACATTCTAGATCCAGCTACCTCATTAGGGCTGATTCTTCTGCATTTCTTTTTATAGCTGTGTAGTATTCCAGTATATATATGTACCAGAGCTTTTGTATCCATTCATTAGTCGATGGGCATCTAGATTGATTCCATGTTCTAGCTATTGTATAGAGAGCTGCAATGAACATTGGGGTACAGGTGCTTCTTTGAGATTTGATTTCATCAGGATATAAGCCTAAGAGTGGGATTGCTGGGTCGTATAGTGCTTCTAGTTTTAGTTTTTTAAGAAATCTCCATACTGTCTTCCATAGAGGTTGTATCAATTTACATTCCCCCCCGCAATGCAAGAGTGTTGCCTTTTCTCTGCACCCTCTCCAGCATTTATTGTCTCTCGATTTCTTGATGATGGCCATTTTGATGGGTGTGAGGTGATATCTCATTGTAGTTTTGATTTGCATTTCTCTGATTATAAGCGAGACTCACTCTTTTTTGACACAAGGCTTTAACTGGCTTGACAACTGGACAGGCCTTTCTCATCCTTGTTCCCACTGTGCCTGACTTTTGTTGTTGTTGTTCAGTTGCAAAGATTTGTCCAACTCTTTGTGACATCATGGCCTGCAGCACCCCAGGTTTCTCTATACTAAGAAGCCCAGGGTTAATATTTCTCAGATGAAGACAAACTAAAGGATAGACTTTATACTAATATACGCACCCATCTAACATTGCCATTTACCTGTGTTGTTATCTCAGCTATGACATGACTGATCTTGATGAAGGATAAATATCAGTCACTGTCTTATGTTCAATAGAAGAGTTTCGCTGGGGTGCCTTGGAGCAGTACATGTGTGTGTGTCTGTGTCTGTGTGTTTTATTTGTTTCTCTTAATGTCCCAAGGCTTATAGTTGTTAAGACCTTGAGAAATTTTAAAAGCAGAATTCCTGTCTTTTTCACTGTGAACTAGATAACTAGTTTTCCCTTCTTGCTCCTTAGAGGAGCAAGTCTAGCTCATCGGGCCCTCTTACCATTTCCCAGAAGAAGGACAACTGCAGGCACATGTTAATCATCTTTGCATAGACCACACAGTGGAGAATGAAGTCCTGAATAACCCAGTCTGTTGTATTGTTCTGAAGTAATAACGGGTTGAGGACACTTTATTGCTAAAAGAGTGGAATGATCAGTAGCTTAATTGAGCTGAACATAAACGGTGCTATTTGAATCTCTTAAAATCTGCAGAGAAACAAATCTCTCCCTTGTTGAATATTAAATCGAAACAAATTGTTAGAGAATTTCTCTTTGTTCATTTACCCCTTCCCCCGCATCCTTATTACCACATCAGAAAAAAAAAGAGCTTTATAATTTTTTAAAAGTCCTCTGTAAGTAAAATATTTAGCTTGTTGCAGAACTCAGGTTAAGTTTTCTTAAAAATATAATAAAATTTAGCTCTAAGAGGCTTTTTTAAAATACCAAGTAAAATTATGCAATCCAATTGGATGCTATTTTTGTGTCTATAATTCATTAGTCTAGCTTTGCGTAAGCACAAATGACTTCCAGATTGCCACATTACCTTTTTCTTTAGGACACATTTCAAGCTGTCAAAGACTAATTAGGTAAATCATCACTAGTATTTTAGGATAGTTTCTCTCTTTATTCTTCCCTCAGGTATTTAAGTGATAAAGTCCATTTGCCTTTCACAGGCCTCTAGACTCTGAAAGATGGATGGTACTTCTTCGGGTGCCTGCCCTCCTCTGGGGAGATCGGGACGTTTACAAGTAAGCTAGGTGCCACACATTGTGCACCCAGGGACCAACTGGCCCTGAGAAGTTTGTACTAGTACCCACCTGTCACTTGGAGTATTTAAAAGCTTTGCTTTTTACTTCTGAGGCTTCTTTAAACTGCCAGGAGTGCTGGAGCCTTGGCTTCAGAATCAGCATCTGGGTGACCTTTCCCAGGGGTCAGACTTGGCCAGGCCCCCAGCTCTGTGTATCTCTGCCCTCTGTGTGTTACCTCCTTCTGTGTAAGGCACGCACTCATGCTGCATGTGTGTAGAGTGTGGTGTTGTTCTCTTTGTGTTGTAAGGTACCCTTTGAAGGTTGAGTCTGTAGGCCCCTGACCTTTTTTGCCAGGGTAGGGCCTCCAAAGGGCTGCCGTTCTTGGGCAGCTGTGCCTCCTGTGCCTGGTGCTACAGCTGTTCCTGTTCTTTAGTCCCAGTGATGTGTTTTCTAATCTACAGTGTGTTCCTATAACTAGTGTCTCAAGCCACAGGAGAGGGGAAAGGACATTTTAAAAAACAAAGATTATTTACAAGTGTTACCAGAGTTTGGTCTTCCCAAG
The DNA here is from genome assembly GCA_022376925.1 of Tragulus kanchil. Taxonomy (NCBI): domain Eukaryota; kingdom Metazoa; phylum Chordata; class Mammalia; order Artiodactyla; family Tragulidae; genus Tragulus; species Tragulus kanchil. The sequence goes on along the minus strand of JAIOJX010000031.1, from coordinate 83,563,816 downwards.
TGGCACTAGTGGTAAAGAACCCACCTACCAACACAGGAGATGCAAGAGATGCAGGTTTGATCCCTAGGTCAGGAAGATCTCCTAGAGGAAGGCATGGTAACCCACTCCAGTATTCTAGCTGGAGAATCCCATGGTGGCCTGCCGTCCAGAGGGTTGCAAAGAATGAGACGACTGAGCAAATTATCATACATGCACGCACTAAAATTTACCTCATCTCCACTTCTTAAAAAAAGAGCAAACAATGACTGATTCTTACCTTCAAATTGCAATTTCATTGTTTCTTACTTAATGCCACTTGTAATGTGAATTCTGAATTTCACCTTTGTTCTGTATCACATGATATTGCTAGTGATAGGTTCTCTTGCAGTCAGTGTATTACAGACAAGAGAACGAAACATGATTTCATTATGGTCTCTGTTGATTCTTCTAGAAGTGAACTCACATTCATGGAATTACATGGTCCCTGGTAACCTTTCCCCTGTCCTTCTATTTACAGTGCACACATTTCGCCAAGCCTGGGTCAAGAACTATGTGAGAAATTCAAGCAATGTTGCAGGGTCGGATTCCTGAACACTGATCATTTCTCTCGGCTTTGGTTTCGTAACTGTCGTGTCCTCATGAATTGAAGGTTTATTTGCTTCTATTTTGAACCAATCTGTTAGACTCATTAGCATTCCTGGCCACTTGCCCTACATAGCTGGAGCCGCTTCCCTCTTTAGGTGTGAGGGCAGCAGCTGTGGAAAATATTCAAATTAAACTGGTGACCTTGTTAGCAAGGAACCTGTGAGTACAGTTACCTCAGTCGGTGCTGTAATGTGTAAGGCACGCACTCATGCTGCATGTGTGTAGAGTGTGGTGTTGTTCTCTTTGTGTTGTAAGGTACCCTTTGAAGGTTGAGTCTGTAGGCCCCTGACCTTTTTTGCCAGGGTAGGGCCTCCAAAGGGCTGCCGTTCTTGGGCAGCTGTGCCTCCTGTGCCTGGTGCTACAGCTGTTCCTGTTCTTTAGTCCCAGTGATGTGTTTTCTAATCTACAGTGTGTTCCTATAACTAGTGTCTCAAGCCACAGGAGAGGGGAAAGGACATTTTAAAAAACAAAGATTATTTACAAGTGTTACCAGAGTTTGGTCTTCCCAAGTGGCACTAGTGGTAAAGAACCCACCTACCAACACAGGAGATGCAAGAGATGCAGGTTTGATCCCTAGGTCAGGAAGATCTCCTAGAGGAAGGCATGGTAACCCACTCCAGTATTCTAGCTGGAGAATCCCATGGTGGCCTGCCGTCCAGAGGGTTGCAAAGAATGAGACGACTGAGCAAATTATCATACATGCACGCACTAAAATTTACCTCATCTCCACTTCTTAAAAAAAGAGCAAACAATGACTGATTCTTACCTTCAAATTGCAATTTCATTGTTTCTTACTTAATGCCACTTGTAATGTGAATTCTGAATTTCACCTTTGTTCTGTATCACATGATATTGCTAGTGATAGGTTCTCTTGCAGTCAGTGTATTACAGACAAGAGAACGAAACATGATTTCATTATGGTCTCTGTTGATTCTTCTAGAAGTGAACTCACATTCATGGAATTACATGGTCCCTGGTAACCTTTCCCCTGTCCTTCTATTTACAGTGCACACATTTCGCCAAGCCTGGGTCAAGAACTATGTGAGAAATTCAAGCAATGTTGCAGGGTCGGATTCCTGAACACTGATCATTTCTCTCGGCTTTGGTTTCGTAACTGTCGTGTCCTCATGAATTGAAGGTTTATTTGCTTCTATTTTGAACCAATCTGTTAGACTCATTAGCATTCCTGGCCACTTGCCCTACATAGCTGGAGCCGCTTCCCTCTTTAGGTGTGAGGGCAGCAGCTGTGGAAAATATTCAAATTAAACTGGTGACCTTGTTAGCAAGGAACCTGTGAGTACAGTTACCTCAGTCGGTGCTGTAATGTATAAAAATATAATTTGACTGCAGAGCTAGTAAAATGGGTTAACAATTATTTTTATTGTCTGGGCTGTTTTGTTGTTTCATTCTATGTTTGTTATTCAAATTACCATGATAAGAACAAGGCATTTTACTATTCTCATTATAAGCCATGCAGTGTCTAACCTAAGCAGGCATTTAAAAGAAAAATTAGAGTGAAGGAAAGGATTATTGCAGTAGGTTTCTTATACGAGTAAAATTAACAAGGATAAGAGCCACTTCCAGAGTCACCACTTTGGGCAGGCACCTGCCAGTGCCTCTGCTTGTTCCCAGCTAGGTGGCATGTCCAGGGGTCCCTCTGCTCGTTCCCAACTGTGTGCCCTGTCCAGGGGTCCTCGGTTGAATGAAGCGCAACTGATCCTGCTCCTTTCAGGCTCAAAAAATTTTCACCAGTTCGTTTTACCCTCTGAAGAGCAGCTATTCCTTTGTGGCATGGAGCTCCGCCAGAGTCCACTACAGCTCTTGTCCTGCCTCCTGTTCTGTGCAAGAGTGTCCTGGCCCAACTGGGACACTTGCCTTTCCTGGCTTCTGACCTCGGCTGCTGGGTCGCCTCCATTGGGTCACATCCTACAGCCTCTTCTCCTCCTGCTGACAGCCCCTCAGAGGCTCTTTCTGTGCGTGGGGTCTTCTGTCATCCATGTCTGAGTGCCCTTGTGCCTCTTGCAGAATGCCTCATGGATAGCAAGCACATGGATGAGCTGTTCTGGGTTTCCACGCATCCTTCAGGCAAGCATTGAACCGTGGCCAGCGTCTGCCCGTTTGCTCTGGCTCCAGGGTCATCCCCAGCTGTTCTTGGGTAGCTGACTCTCTCCATTGCACTGCCTGCACACCCCTCACCTGCTGCCCACCCCCCACCCCCCTGGTTTTTCCACTCTTCCTCACCCCAGCCTGCCAAGGTCACCCATGGCAGCACCCGACAGTGTGGCCTGGTGGCCCTGGTGCCCGCCTGTCGCTTCTCCACTGTTTGGGGGAGAGAAGGGCTACAGGCACTTGCTTCTGGGGGTGGGAGAGTGAAACTGCATGCTGCTTCAGAGACAAAGCTCAAAAACTGCTTTCTCTAGACGTCTTCAGATTGCCTGGTTTTCAGTTTGTTTATTTGGATAATGTTGGTTTGTAACATTTTGTAAGTTTCACGTGTAAGCCTTATATTTCATCCTGACTTGTGCATACACTTCAGAGACTACCTGCTTTTAAATCTATTCTTCAGTTGGCTCAAAAAGTGTTGCTGTAGGGAATATTAATATAATTTTATTTGTTTTAAATGTATACAGATACTCATGGAAAATGACCCTTTTGACTATTTTTAATATTTAGATAAGAGCCACTTCCAGAGTCACCACTTTGGGCAGGCACCTGCCAGTGCCTCTGCTTGTTCCCAGCTAGGTGGCATGTCCAGGGGTCCCTCTGCTCGTTCCCAACTGTGTGCCCTGTCCAGGGTCCTCGGTTGAATGAAGCGCAACTGATCCTGCTCCTTTCAGGCTCAAAAAATTTTCACCAGTTCGTTTTACCCTCTGAAGAGCAGCTATTCCTTTGTGGCATGGAGCTCCGCCAGAGTCCACTACAGCTCTTGTCCTGCCTCCTGTTCTGTGCAAGAGTGTCCTGGCCCAACTGGGACACTTGCCTTTCCTGGCTTCTGACCTCGGCTGCTGGGTCGCCTCCATTGGGTCACATCCTACAGCCTCTTCTCCTCCTGCTGACAGCCCCTCAGAGGCTCTTTCTGTGCGTGGGGTCTTCTGTCATCCATGTCTGAGTGCCCTTGTGCCTCTTGCAGAATGCCTCATGGATAGCAAGCACATGGATGAGCTGTTCTGGGTTTCCACGCATCCTTCAGGCAAGCATTGAACCGTGGCCAGCGTCTGCCCGTTTGCTCTGGCTCCAGGGTCATCCCCAGCTGTTCTTGGGTAGCTGACTCTCTCCATTGCACTGCCTGCACACCCCTCACCTGCTGCCCACCCCCCACCCCCCTGGTTTTTCCACTCTTCCTCACCCCAGCCTGCCAAGGTCACCCATGGCAGCACCCGACAGTGTGGCCTGGTGGCCCTGGTGCCCGCCTGTCGCTTCTCCACTGTTTGGGGGAGAGAAGGGCTACAGGCACTTGCTTCTGGGGGTGGGAGAGTGAAACTGCATGCTGCTTCAGAGACAAAGCTCAAAAACTGCTTTCTCTAGACGTCTTCAGATTGCCTGGTTTTCAGTTTGTTTATTTGGATAATGTTGGTTTGTAACATTTTGTAAGTTTCACGTGTAAGCCTTATATTTCATCCTGACTTGTGCATACACTTCAGAGACTACCTGCTTTTAAATCTATTCTTCAGTTGGCTCAAAAAGTGTTGCTGTAGGGAATATTAATATAATTTTATTTGTTTTAAATGTATACAGATACTCATGGAAAATGACCCTTTTGACTACTGGTTTGGTGCTTTTCCAAGTCATTTCAGATTAGCTTTTTTTCTTTTTTCCTTCAGATTTACAATGTGCTGACTACAGATTTTAAAAAGGACAGATGACCATGGTAGATTCTAAGAAGAAGACTAGGAATCTGAAGCTGTACATTCATTAGGGAAGGAAAATGGCACTCTGGTCTTTTTTTCTTGGCTAGATTCCTGCTGCTGATGCTTCTGTGGCAGCTTACAAGTCCATCAGGTTTCTCTGTCTTTCCTGGCCTGTTTCCAGTGCTCTGTGCATTCCCGGCAGAGGAAAGGGAGCCTGGCTTTCTACCCCTCCACTTCACTGCTGTGAGTGTCAGCATCTCATTGGCTCCTCTGCTTGCTCCCTTTGCGGTTTGTTTCACTCCCAGAAATTCTAGGTGACTGTAGTATAAGCCATCCCCCAAGGTCCACGTCAGGGTGGTCACTGTTGTTGTCACCTCCTCCTCAAAGAGTGTGTGTGGGTGCACATGCCTGTGTGTGAGCATGTGGGTAGATGTGCACATGTGCATGCCCCTGTACACACAAGCACCTATGGGCCTTCTGCACCAGTGAGGAGGAGTGGCTGGGGTCTGTGGTCTCATTTGTGCCAAACTATTAGGTGAGTGTATGACACATAGTAAATGTTTTAAAAAGAAGCAGGGAGAGAGAGGTAGTGCTGTTAGCACTAATAATCAGTCAAAAGGAAACAAGTATTCCTATATTTAAAGTGATCTTTTGAATGCAATCTTTGAATATTTCCTTATTACTAATTTTGACCTTAGAATTTTAATCTAAGGAGCATTTCTCAAGCCTGTCCATCTGGTATAAATAGTTTTTTATTTTGGAATCTTTTTTTTTTTTTTTTTTGCCTCTAAGTCATTGTTTATTTTTAATCCACCTTTATTATTCTTTGGTGTGTGTGGCCCTCCTATCGCAGTAGCCCCTCTCGTTGCAGAGCATCCAGAGCACTGGCTCATAATTGGACACACTGGCCCACCATTCCTCAGCATGTGGGATCTTCCCAAGCCAGGGGTCAAACCAGTGCCCCTTACACTGCAAGGTGACCTCTTCACCCACTGGACCACCAGAGAAGCCCCAGCTGGTATAAATAAGTGTTACTAAAAACTACAGAGATTTAAAAATAGGTTTAGTGATTTAAAAATGTTTGTGAAATGCTGGCTAAGACATAGTGAGAGTGGGTTTCTTCCAGCAGGGTTCGGCAAAGCTTTTAATCTGCTGAATTGGTTTGTGACTTTCTGAGGGGAGGGGCCCGTATTTTGGACTGTAGTCCATAATTAACTGACCACAGAATACCTTTCTAGAAAGAGTGTTTTTTAAAAATGTACCTCAGGGAAATTCAAGCCTAGAGAACCCAGAACTAGTAAGAGTGTGAAAAAGCTTGGAGCAAGGACTTTCTTCCCTGTGTGCTCAGAACTCGGCTGTGCTCTGTGTTCATCTGTATGATAACTCAGTTATTTTTGCGTCCAAGACTTTTTCTAGCCCTTTCCTCTAAAGTTCCTTAGAATCATTTCATCAGCCCTCTTAGGGCCCTGGCCTGAATTTCAGCTCCTTTTGTTGTATAAGTTCATCAGAGACCAGTGGACCAGTGGTTTCCTAACTCCTTAATGTACCATTTTATGGAGAATCAAAATGAAATATACAATCTTACAATAAAACCAACACAATTTGTGTTCACTTTCCTATAAACACTATGAAAAGATGATGATAAATTAAGATTTTCTTTCTATCTGTGGCTCTTGCCAGCTGGAGAGCCTTCATGCTCTTGTGGGCAGAGGGGGAAGCCATTATGATTCAAGGACACCCTCACCTGGTCTTAATAACATCTTGTAGTGAAATTAATTTACTTTAAAAATTCCTGTTGCCATAACAACCTGTTCATGTGACTTAATGAGATTCTAGAAGAAAGAACGTTTTAGAGAGAAGGCAGAATGAATGGAGATGAACTGTCCTGAAGTGCTGTGTGTGTGAGCACCCACCACATGAGGTGGTGGCAGAGGGAGGTGCTTGCTGAGGAGGAAGAGACATGGGCTCTAGTTCTGCCTTCATTTCTTTGCTCTTTAATCCCAAGACCGCAGTTGTTCCTTTTGTCTTCTTGTTTTGAGAATTTCCTTAGGAAGCTGTACGACATAGCTGTGGCTTCTGACAGGCTGAAATGGAATGGAGGTTCTTTTGATAACAAAAGATCACTTTAAAATATATCTTCTTTTCATGTAGCCTGCTAGTGTGGTAGAAGTGTGTCATATTTGGAATAGAAAATATCCACATGAATTTCACTTACATTAGTTTTTTGGTTTTTTTTTTTAAGATTTATTTATTTTGGTGGGGGTGGGGTGGGGAGGGAGGGGAGCAGGCGGACCACTTCTATTGGTCTTTCATTTGTCCATTTTCATCCATATTTTGTTCTTTGGCCCGTGTGGGCCTCCCATTGCAGCGGCCTCTGTTGGCGCAGAGCACCGGCTCTGGGCGCATGCGCACCAGAGCTCCGGCTCGGTAATTGGACACATCAGTCCAGCCGCTCCGTGGCACGTGGGATCTTCCCAGGCCAGGGATCGAACCGGCGTCCCTTGCACTGCAAGGCGGTGTCCCTACCCACTGGACCACCAGGGAAGCCCCACTTACATTAGTTTTTTAATTTTTTTGGAAACCTGTAAGCTGCCGTAAAATATTACAGATCAGCTGAAGACCTGAGTTTGAGTCAGTCTTGTATTGAGCCACACAAACTTCACTTCTCTTTAGAGTTCTGTAACCTAGTCCTCCAACAAAAAATCAAAAAAGGGATCTTTAACATGGTCAAAATATCAAAAGCTAAATATTGCATAGTAACACACATATATGGAATTGAGAAAGATGGTACTGATAAATGTATAGGCAGAGCAGCAAGAGTTCTTTTAAAAAGCTATGATTCAAGGACACACTCACCTGGTCTTAATAACATCTTGTAGTGAAATTAATTTACTTTAAAAATTCCTGTTGCCATAACAACCTGTTCATGTGACTTAATGAGATTCTAGAAGAAAGAACGTTTTAGAGAGAAGGCAGAATGAATGGAGATGAACTGTCCTGAAGTGCTGTGTGTGTGAGCACCCACCACATGAGGTGGTGGCAGAGGGAGGTGCTTGCTGAGGAGGAAGAGACATGGGCTCTAGTTCTGCCTTCATTTCTTTGCTCTTTAATCCCAAGACCGCAGTTGTTCCTTTTGTCTTCTTGTTTTGAGAATTTCCTTAGGAAGCTGTACGACATAGCTGTGGCTTCTGACAGGCTGAAATGGAATGGAGGTTCTTTTGATAACAAAAGATCACTTTAAAATATATCTTCTTTTCATGTAGCCTGCTAGTGTGGTAGAAGTGTGTCATATTTGGAATAGAAAATATCCACATGAATTTCACTTACATTAGTTTTTTGGTTTTTTTTTTTAAGATTTATTTATTTTGGTGGGGGTGGGGTGGGGAGGGAGGGGAGCAGGCGGACCACTTCTATTGGTCTTTCATTTGTCCATTTTCATCCATATTTTGTTCTTTGGCCCGTGTGGGCCTCCCATTGCAGCGGCCTCTGTTGGCGCAGAGCACCGGCTCTGGGCGCATGCGCACCAGAGCTCCGGCTCGGTAATTGGACACATCAGTCCAGCCGCTCCGTGGCACGTGGGATCTTCCCAGGCCAGGGATCGAACCGGCGTCCCTTGCACTGCAAGGCGGTGTCCCTACCCACTGGACCACCAGGGAAGCCCCACTTACATTAGTTTTTTAATTTTTTTGGAAACCTGTAAGCTGCCGTAAAATATTACAGATCAGCTGAAGACCTGAGTTTGAGTCAGTCTTGTATTGAGCCACACAAACTTCACTTCTCTTTAGAGTTCTGTAACCTAGTCCTCCAACAAAAAATCAAAAAAGGGATCTTTAACATGGTCAAAATATCAAAAGCTAAATATTGCATAGTAACACACATATATGGAATTGAGAAAGATGGTACTGATAAATGTATAGGCAGAGCAGCAAAAGAGTTCTTTTTAAAAAGCTATCAAAAAGATAAGTCAGCAGTAGTGACCTAAAGCCTCTTTTGTGCCCGAGTCTGATATGCCTTTGTCATTTCTTAATGGATAGAAATGTACACCTGTTAATTGTTGAAAGTTTGGAAAACAGAAGAAAAGACAAAAAAAAAAAAAAAAGGCAAGAGTCTTGCATAATCTTATCATATGAAGATGATCACATTCTGTATGATGGGTCATTCTAAAATACAACCGTTTAACTTAATTAAGTATTTATCCACAATATATCTTGTAATGGTGCCTTTGAACTGTGGTGTTGGAGAAGACTCTCTGAGAGTCCCTTGGATAGCAAGGAAGTCAAACCAGTCAGTCTAGGAAATCAGCCCTGAATATTCATTGGAAGAACTGATGCTGAAGCTGAAACTCCAATACTTTGGCCACCTGATGTGAAGAGCCGACTCATTGGAAAAGATTCTGATACTGGGAAAGACTGAAGGCAATAGGAGGAGGGAGTGACAGAGAATGAATGGTGGGATAGCCTCATTGACTCAATGGACGTGAATTTGAACAAACCCCTGGAGACAGTGGAGGGCAGAGGAGCCTAATGTGCTGTAGTCCATGGGGTTTCAACGTCAAACATGACTTAGTGACTAAGCAACAACAATCATGGTGGTCCAAGTGTTATTAGTATTGTGTAATACATATTTTAGTCAGTTTCCTTGATCATTTAGATGATATCCATGTTTTGTTTTTGTAAATAATTTTGTAGATGCCCACATACTTTCAGTTAATCTCTGTTCCTGAAGTTAATTTCCTAGGGATAGAAATCCTGAGTCAGTGCACATGAGTGTATTAGGTCTTCTGATGCATATGGCAAATTCCTTATGCCGAGGCTGTACCAGTTTACACCTTGACCGACCACATGCACCTTACTCACACCCACTCTGGATGGTATCATTACCAATGTTCTCTTACAGAAGGGCCAGAACCCAGAACACTAGTAGTACCAGATGCTGGCGAGGGTGTGGGCAGCAGGCACTCTCATTTACAGCTGGTGGGAATGCAGCATGGGGCAGTCACTTTGAAACACAGTTTGGCGGTTTCTTACAAAACTAAACATACTCTTGAACCATACTATTCAGCAGTCACATTCCTTGGTAGTTACCCAAAGGAACCAGAAACTTAACATCCCATGAAAACCAGTATGTGGAGGTTTAGAGAACCTCCTAACTGCCAAAACTTAGAAGCAATTAAGATGTCCTTCATAATTACCAACCACTGGGCCTCATTCTGCACAAAATTTTATAAACAAAATGACAGCAATTAAAGGTCAACTCTGTAAACTTGCTGAAAAATGGAAAAGATTTGGCTATATGTCTTAAGAAGTAGATTTAACCAGCATGTCCAGTATGGTCTAAGGGTGTGACTGCTTCAGAATGTTCATAAAAAGAAGAAGACAAAGTGATACTGGGCTACACACACACACACACACACACACACACACACACACACACATGTGTATATATATATATATATATATATATATATATATATATATACACACACATACATATAAAAGGAATGATGTAGACAGGGCTTTCACACCACAGCTGCTCCTTCTTTTTTTTTTTTTTAAAGATTTATTTATTTATTTATTTTGGAGGCGGGGGTTGGGGAGGGAGGGGAGCGGGTCTTTCATTTCTCTATTTTCATATGTCTTTGTTCTTTGGCTCCTGTGGGCCTCCCATCTCGGTGGCCTCTGTGGTCGCAGAGCGCCGGCTCTGGGCGCATGCGCTCCAGAGCTCCGGCTCGGTGATTGGACACATCAGTCCAGCCACTCCGCGGCACATGGGATCTTCCCAGGCCAGAGCTCGAACCGGCGCCCCTTGCACTGCAAGGCGGTGTCCTTACCCACTGGACCACTAGGGGAAGCCCCAGCTGCTCCTTCTTGTGCTAGGGGTTTGAGCTATGCTATCAACTTGGCGACACAGTAACAATCCATGTTGCAGCAGCAGTGTGTTTTAGCTGTGTTGGTCCTAGTTTACTGTTTTCCTATTAATAACTAATCATTCAGCTCAACCCATGGATGGTACTCTTTTACAGAAGGGCCAGAACCCAGAACACTAGTAGTACCAGATGCTGGCGAGGTGTGGGCAGCAGGCACTCTCATTTACAGCTGGTGGGAATGCAGCATGGGGCAGTCACTTTGAAACACAGTTTGGCGGTTTCTTACAAAACTAAACATACTCTTGAACCATACTATTCAGCAGTCACATTCCTTGGTAGTTACCCAAAGGAACCAGAAACTTAACATCCCATGAAAACCAGTATGTGGAGGTTTAGAGAACCTCCTAACTGCCAAAACTTAGAAGCAATTAAGATGTCCTTCATAATTACCAACCACTGGGCCTCATTCTGCACAAAATTTTATAAACAAAATGACAGCAATTAAAGGTCAACTCTGTAAACTTGCTGAAAAATGGAAAAGATTTGGCTATATGTCTTAAGAAGTAGATTTAACCAGCATGTCCAGTATGGTCTAAGGGTGTGACTGCTTCAGAATGTTCATAAAAAGAAGAAGACAAAGTGATACTGGGCTACACACACACACACACACACACACACACACACACACACATGTGTATATATATATATATATATATATATATATATATATACACACACATACATATAAAAGGAATGATGTAGACAGGGCTTTCACACCACAGCTGCTCCTTCTTTTTTTTTTTTTTAAAGATTTATTTATTTATTTATTTTGGAGGCGGGGGTGGGGGAGGGAGGGGAGCGGGTCTTTCATTTCTCTATTTTCATATGTCTTTGTTCTTTGGCTCCTGTGGGCCTCCCATCTCGGTGGCCTCTGTGGTCGCAGAGCGCCGGCTCTGGGCGCATGCGCTCCAGAGCTCCGGCTCGGTGATTGGACACATCAGTCCAGCCACTCCGCGGCACATGGGATCTTCCCAGGCCAGAGCTCGAACCGGCGCCCCTTGCACTGCAAGGCGGTGTCCTTACCCACTGGACCACTAGGGGAAGCCCCAGCTGCTCCTTCTTGTGCTAGGGGTTTGAGCTATGCTATCAACTTGGCGACACAGTAACAATCCATGTTGCAGCAGCAGTGTGTTTTAGCTGTGTTGGTCCTAGTTTACTGTTTTCCTATTAATAACTAATCATTCAGAATGAATATGTACCACATAGCTTATATATTTAGTACATTATGTGTTTTCTCATAGTTTTCAAGTTTTTCCGTGTGCATAGAAATTAATATTTACTGAAACCCCTGGTCCCCAATCCCCATTTTGTTTTAAAACATCTCATGTAGCTCACACCATGTCAACAGACTGAAAGTGATTTTTTTTTATATTCTTTGTACTTTCTTATCTGTAATATGTACAGAAAGTGGAAGTTGGAGCCAGATTCCTTCCCTCATGTTGTGTTTAAGGAGACTAAAGGGTTGTGATTGGGGCCGTAATTGGGGGCTATAGGTGGTTCTGAGGAATGAAGACTTCAAATAGAAATTAAACTTACTGGTAGAGAAATACAAGACGTTTCTCTTTCTCCTGAATGTTGTGGCCCAATATTTCTGCTTACTGTGCTGAAAGCCACTTGGGATCTCTCAGATTTCCTTGTGGGATGCATGCCTCTCCTTATCTGATGAAAACCCTAGACTAGAACTAGGGCAACATTCAGGAAATGTCCATGAGCCCAAGGCTCAGCTGGAGACACAGAAGAAAGATGAAGAACTCATCCATGAGCTGCATTTAAAAATCCTGCTGAAGGGTATGAGGAGGACAGACTGCTGTGTGCAGCACAGGGAATCATGCCAGTGGTTTACAAGAGCTGTAAGTGAAGTTTAGCTGTAAAAACCTTGAATCACTGGACTGTACACCTAAAACTAATGTAACATTGTATATCAAAATATGCCTCAATGGAAAGTATTACTGAATGCTTTACGTTTCTAGGAGGGTCGATGGATGTCCTACAGAGACATGAGCCCCTTTGAACTGCACGAGAGAGTAATCTGTGCTGCTAAGATTTTGTTGTCAGGGGTTTCTTATGAGAAGCCCCCTGAGCAAGGGTCCTGCCGTCATCTGTCTTCCCTCAGAGGGGTGGCCTGGGTCCTTGCAGGAGCCTGCAGTTGGGAGGTGACACGGATCTGCCCAGCATGGAGGGGTGACAGGGGGCCGAGGGCAGAGGGCCCTTCCCTTCGTGCTTCTCAGAGAGAGTGCAGATGTTTCCAGGAGAAAATCCCCCCAGAGATAGCTTGCGCTGTTGCGGAGGTCTTGGTGAGGTGCTGCAAGCTGCAGAGAGGCCCACCAGTGCTCATCAGGCTTTGCTGAGCACCTGTCTTCTCTGCGAACCCATCACTGCCCAGAGGAGGAATCTGCAGTAACGCCCCGTGGGGGATGGACCTCTGCATTGTAGTCCTGTCCTTCTGTCAGTTTCTGGGGCTCTGGGAGGGGTGTAGCCCTCCTTTATCTCGCCCTGAGGAGAAGAAATGGAACCATCCCTGCATAGGTGGGGAGCCAAGTGTCTGGTTACCCTGCTGCTGGCCTGGAACTGCTGACAGGAGCACTTGTGTGAGCACACCTCTGCTTCCTGTGTGTCAGAGAACCCACCGCAGGACAGAGACTGGCCTCCAGTCTTAGACTGTGGGGACTAATACACAAATTTAGGGGACATGAAGATTCATGGGGAGGAAGTGTGACTCTGGTTAGGTTACAGTGGACATTCAGTGAGCACTGACCTCAGGGAAGTCAGAGCTTGACCTCTGGTTTTAAAATGTCAGGATCACTTCCAGCAGGTCAGATTATGGTCAGGTGTGTATGTGAACATGACATGGCTGGGTGCAGATTAAAAGAGTACCATTAGGGGCGCTCCAGAAGTAGAGGCTGCCAGAGGGTCTTGAGGCCTGCAGTGAAACTTGGTCTTTTTGTCCATGCCTTGTTCCAAGGGTCCAGTGTACACTTGCTGCACTGGTGGGAGCCGTCAGGGGTTGAACGTGACCAGCCTCCCAGAGTAAAGATGAGGAGCATCCCTGACACTGGTCCCTGAAAGTGTCCCCCAGAGCTCCAAACTCTCCTCTTAAAGTCAGCTTTCTTCAGGTAGCCTATTCATCTATGTTATCCCTTACAGAATATTAGTAAGATTTAATAAAGTAAACATGAAAAAACAGTCAATGTCCCTGGCATTTGAATAAAATATGAGTATGAGTATTTGGTTTTTTAAGAACTGGTTTCCCATCAGTAAAGGAGCTAAACTCCCTTGCTTCCAAGAGAAGGCAGAGGAGGGAAGGCAAGAGGGGTTAGATTTGATGCCAGGGCGTGTTCCAGAGATAGGCCTTTACCGGCCCCTCTCACCCCCCATCTTAGACCAAGTGTAGGGTGGGTTCTTCTGGGAGAGCCAGGATTGTGCCCTTGTTGAACCCTGCAAAATACAGGGGGCAGCCAGCCTTCCCTTGCTGTCTAGGAGAAATAGGCAAACACTGTAAAGGAAACTGCATTTGCCACGAGAACAGTCTGTGTGACCCCGTGGCTGAGCGACAGCAGAGCTGGGCTTCTCATGGTGTGTTAGCACGGAGAGGAAGCCTTGTCAAAAAACCAGATTCCTCCCTCCCTACCCCAGACTCTGCTGTCCCATGCATCCCTGAAACATGGACATAAATCCAGCTGAAATCATCCTGAATTGGCTAAGTTTTATATCTTGGAAATGAGATTCAGCAAAAGAAATTCAACTGAATATCACATTTGTATTTGAAAATTGATACGTGGAGAAGTCCAGCTGAAAGTAAATACTTCAGAGCTCTCATATGCCAAAGAGTTGTTGGCATATGCCATGGCTTAAGCACACTTACAAGGAATACAGTCTCTTTCCTTAAAGCCTTCAGTCTGTGTGCTCATTAGTGTGCTCTGGATTAAAAGGAAGTGACAGGAATAGTTAAAGAGGCTGCCTGAAATGTTTGGGTGGATTTTAAAAGCATTAATGTATGGTGGGGTTTTTTTTTTTAATTTTTTGTTTCGTATTGAAGTATAGACAAATAACAAATGATGTTATGATGCTTTCGGGTGAACAGCGAAGGGACTCAGCTACACATACATGTGTATCCATTCTCCCTCAAACTCCCCTCCCATCCAGGGTGCCACTGAGCAGAGTTCCCAGTGCTCTACAGTAGGTCCTTGTTGGTTAGCCACTTAAAATGCAGCAGGTATACATATCCATCCCAAACTCCCCAGCAGTCACTTCCTTCTCTCCAGCAACTATAAATTCATTCTCTAAGTTTAGTCTGTTTTGTTAAGTTCATTTTTTATTTTTGTTCCATGAAAAAACAGTCATGCCCTGCAGATAAAATATGAGTATGAGTATTTGGTTTTTAAGAACTGGTTTCCCATCAGTAAAGGAGCTAAACTCCCTTGCTTCCAAGAGAAGGCAGAGGAGGGAAGGCAAGAGGGGTTAGATTTGATGCCAGGGCGTGTTCCAGAGATAGGCCTTTACCGGCCCCTCTCACCCCCCATCTTAGACCAAGTGTAGGGTGGGTTCTTCTGGGAGAGCCAGGATTGTGCCCTTGTTGAACCCTGCAAAATACAGGGGGCAGCCAGCCTTCCCTTGCTGTCTAGGAGAAATAGGCAAACACTGTAAAGGAAACTGCATTTGCCACGAGAACAGTCTGTGTGACCCCGTGGCTGAGCGACAGCAGAGCTGGGCTTCTCATGGTGTGTTAGCACGGAGAGGAAGCCTTGTCAAAAAACCAGATTCCTCCCTCCCTACCCCAGACTCTGCTGTCCCATGCATCCCTGAAACATGGACATAAATCCAGCTGAAATCATCCTGAATTGGCTAAGTTTTATATCTTGGAAATGAGATTCAGCAAAAGAAATTCAACTGAATATCACATTTGTATTTGAAAATTGATACGTGGAGAAGTCCAGCTGAAAGTAAATACTTCAGAGCTCTCATATGCCAAAGAGTTGTTGGCATATGCCATGGCTTAAGCACACTTACAAGGAATACAGTCTCTTTCCTTAAAGCCTTCAGTCTGTGTGCTCATTAGTGTGCTCTGGATTAAAAGGAAGTGACAGGAATAGTTAAAGAGGCTGCCTGAAATGTTTGGGTGGATTTTAAAAGCATTAATGTATGGTGGGGTTTTTTTTTTTAATTTTTTGTTTCGTATTGAAGTATAGACAAATAACAAATGATGTTATGATGCTTTCGGGTGAACAGCGAAGGGACTCAGCTACACATACATGTGTATCCATTCTCCCTCAAACTCCCCTCCCATCCAGGGTGCCACTGAGCAGAGTTCCCAGTGCTCTACAGTAGGTCCTTGTTGGTTAGCCACTTAAAATGCAGCAGGTATACATATCCATCCCAAACTCCCCAGCAGTCACTTCCTTCTCTCCAGCAACTATAAATTCATTCTCTAAGTTTAGTCTGTTTTGTTAAGTTCATTTGTATCATTTCTTTTTAGATTCCACATATAAGGGATATCAAATGACATGTCTCCTTCTGAGTCCGATTCACTTTATGGTGGTTTTTGAGAACTGGAAGTTTCCAGAATTCACGCTTAGAAGGGACACCTGCCTCTTAGGTGTCATCCAAAGGCAATGCTTGTCCTGAAGGTAAAGCAGCTGGACAGGTGGTCATCCACGGCCCTGGCTTTCCTCTTCTGCTCCCCTTTCTCAGACACTGAGGAGGCTGCAGTACACCCTCACGCCCCCACTGCTGCCCCCAGAGCAGCCCTTCTGTGTGTTCTGCATAGACAGCGGCAGGGGACAATGGCAGGTGCTTGTACTTCTGCAGCCTGACATAGCAGGTCCAAATCTTGGCTGTAAGTCGTTCATTTTTCCCTAATTGCTGTCGTTTTCCATACTGAAAACAATCTATGGAAATATGAAAATATTTTTATATTGCAATGTGTATTGTTTACCAAAGATCTGATATATTATATTAAGGCAATAAGAAGTTCAAAACAAGTTTTATTCTTTAACTAGAGTTTAGCATTTACCTGTGTTTTTCTCTCTGGAACTTTGGAATATTATACAGCAACTTGGCACTCCATATTCAAAACAGATTGGGGTATATTTTGATTCATTAACATGGAGCAGAATTTTCAGAAAATAGATGTATTATAAACTGTGATATGTTCTTTTTATCATGAAACAGACCACATTTTCAGTTTGGAAAGTGTTTAAATGAACATGGTTATTGTGAATTTCCTCACATTGCATTTTACCGAAGTTAACTTGGCCTGTCTCAATTTTATGAAGATGTTCTGTGTGATCCTCACAATACAGAGACTGAAAGAGTCCAGGACAGGGGATGTTTGCATTTCTACCAGAGTTCATGGTGATGCTACTTGCTGCAATCATGGTATATCTTACTGTTTCATTGAATATTTTCCAAAGCTTTCTCTATAAAAAACAGAACAACTGAAGTTTAGCCATTCTGATTTATAATCACTTGTCACTTAATGCAAGAAATACAGACATAACCTTTAACTCATTTTCAGTACTTTTGAAAAATAACAGCATTGGGCATAGAATTTTTTTTTTCAGCATGAACTGGCAGAGAGCCATTTCCTGCTTAATAATCTGTTTTCTCCTTTCCTTGGTTGAATTATATGTTAGATTCAAAGGGAAGATATCAAGATATGAGAATATTATCATCTTCTTATTTTATTCACCTGGTGTCTTTGTCATCTGCATGGATAATGGACTTTTTCAGAAATGTCCTCAGCTTGTATCAAGTGCTGATCTGCGGGTTCCACTGATAGTGTTCCTGCTCTTCTGGTACAATTCTCTCATGAGAATTGAACTCTCTCAACTAATGGCTTCTCATCTATTCCCCTAGAAAATGTTTCAGAGTAAACTGCCCACATCCAGAGAATGACCACACCCCTGCAGGGTTCATGCCTTTGCAATCTGGATAACTGGGGGTGGGTTTTTAAAAATCCCTTAGATCTGAAAGAAGATGGATTTATATAATCTAAGTGAAAGATGGCTTTTTGTGTATCTTTCCAGCCAACCCTTAGTACACACTGTGAAAAAGGAAAAGGTATATCAGTCCTGTTGTCATGGTGACAAAAATACTACACTCATTGTGTAGGGGCAAATCAAAGGTCAAGTATAGCTTCAGAATGATTTGATGATATGTGTATATATTAGATCAACAAGAATACAAAAACACATAGAACAAGAAGTAGTCTTTATATGAAACTTTATTATATGTAAATATATAAATATTGTATATGAGGATAAGTAATTACTATAAATTATATACAAATATATAAAACCTTGTTTTATATATAACTATTTTTAATGAGAGCCTTAGGTTAAGTGAGCATTAAATATGTAAGTCTAATAAAAAATAAATACCTTTTACTCCAGGTTTGTGATTTCTGTAGCTAAAATAATTTAAATGGCTCTCTCTCTAATCTAGTTTTCTGAGAATTTATTGTGCTTTATCTTTGGCCTCCAACTCATCCAAGTGATTACTGTAATTCTGTTCATACTGGCGAGCAGCTGGCCCTGACTTGGCAGTTTCTATTTTGTTCTTAATTTTCTTAACCTTCTCTTGATCTCCCATTCATTTCCTCACCTCAGCCACCTGAAATTAACAGATCTGTACCCTTAACATACAGCTCGAAAGGCATGTCAGAAGCTATACTCCCTCTGAAAGCTTTTAGTTGGGTTGCTGACTTATTTAAGTAATTAATCCTGTTGTGCTGTATCTGTTTGTTCCCTTGAGTTCCACTGTATCTCTCTAAATGTACCATTAAGGTACAGTTGAGCTAATCTAGTACCATCCTGGGGCCAAGACGATACATCAGAAAAGGTGAAGGATGTGTAGGTGAAATGAATTTACATATTTCCCTTTTGTGTATTTGCCAGAATTTAAGACAACAACTGATTTAAGAATTAAGGTAAATTTTTACGAGACATATTACTCCATAGTCACAGAAATCAGAAAGTATCAAATGCTCTGAATGAATCCAATGGAGTATATAGAAGCTTACAGAATCAGACTTGGAGAGAATTCTATTGCTCTTGATTCTAAACCAATTTCCATTTATTAATATTCCAGGGTATTTTACAAAGTTGATGTGTTGGTCTTATATGGAAAGATTTACCTGATAAGATTTTTAAATTGAAGTTACATTTTATATACTGACATGCATGGATCTTAAGTGTATAATTCCGTGTATTTTGGTGAATATATCTGCCTGTGACCAGTCACCCAATCAAGACCCAGGACGTCTCCATCATTCCAGAGTCACTTTCCCTGTTTCCTTCCAGTGAGCTTCCACACTACTGGTGATGACTGTTTTGATTTATATTATCAGAATCATTTTGTCTGTTCTTGAAGTTCCTATGAATGAGATCATACAGAACATTTCCATTTGTGTCCAGTTTCTTAGATCAACATATATCTGTGATTCATCTACGATGTTTCGTATATCAGCAATTCACTTTTTGTATTGCTGATCAGTGTTCCATGGTGTGATTGCAAATAGTTCAACTGTCTACCTGTTGACGAAAAATTTGGATTATTCTCAGTGTGAAGCTAATTTGAATAAAAATGTTGTAAACAGTCTTGTACAATGTTTTTCACAATTCTGTTTTCATTTCTCTTGGACAGGTATCTATAAATGAAATTTCAAAATCATAGGATATGTATGTGCCCAACTTTGTAAGAAACTGCTAGTTTTCCAAAGTAGTTGTACCGTTGTACATGGTCAGCATTATCACATCTTTCTGATGGCTAATTATGTGGAATACCTTTAATGATTTATTAGGTATTTACCTCCATTTTGCAGACCCTTTGCTCTTTGTGTGTATGGAGGACTTCTACTGTTAGTGGATTGAAGTATTTTTGAACATATGTGTATTGTGATATATTCTGCCAATCTGTGGCTTGCTTTTTCACTTTCTTACCTTTTGATGCATGAAAATCTTAATTTTGATGAGGTTCAGTTTGTTGCTTTTTTTTACATTTACAGTGGTACTTTTCATATCCTGTGTATGAAATCTTTGCCTACTCTAAAGTTGTAAAGATGTTCTCTTAGGCTTTTTTTCAGAAGTTTTATGATTTCAGCTCATCTGTTTTCTCTGTGATGCAAGGTGGTATCAGTGGTTCATCTCTCCCATGGTCTTCTTGGTCAGGTGCTTCAGCACTGTTGACAAGGTTTTTGAATATTACTTAGACTGCTTTTTATATTTTTGGATTTTACAAAGTTGATTTTTAAAACCTGATAAGATTTTTAAATTGAAGTTACATTTTATATACTGACATGCATGGATCTTAAGTGTATAATTCCGTGTATTTTGGTGAATATATCTGCCTGTGACCAGTCACCCAATCAAGACCCAGGACGTCTCCATCATTCCAGAGTCACTTTCCCTGTTTCCTTCCAGTGAGCTTCCACACTACTGGTGATGACTGTTTTGATTTATATTATCAGAATCATTTTGTCTGTTCTTGAAGTTCCTATGAATGAGATCATACAGAACATTTCCATTTGTGTCCAGTTTCTTAGATCAACATATATCTGTGATTCATCTACGATGTTTCGTATATCAGCAATTCACTTTTTGTATTGCTGATCAGTGTTCCATGGTGTGATTGCAAATAGTTCAACTGTCTACCTGTTGACGAAAAATTTGGATTATTCTCAGTGTGAAGCTAATTTGAATAAAAATGTTGTAAACAGTCTTGTACAATGTTTTTCACAATTCTGTTTTCATTTCTCTTGGACAGGTATCTATAAATGAAATTTCAAAATCATAGGATATGTATGTGCCCAACTTTGTAAGAAACTGCTAGTTTTCCAAAGTAGTTGTACCGTTGTACATGGTCAGCATTATCACATCTTTCTGATGGCTAATTATGTGGAATACCTTTAATGATTTATTAGGTATTTACCTCCATTTTGCAGACCCTTTGCTCTTTGTGTGTATGGAGGACTTCTACTGTTAGTGGATTGAAGTATTTTTGAACATATGTGTATTGTGATATATTCTGCCAATCTGTGGCTTGCTTTTTCACTTTCTTACCTTTTGATGCATGAAAATCTTAATTTTGATGAGGTTCAGTTTGTTGCTTTTTTTTACATTTACAGTGGTACTTTTCATATCCTGTGTATGAAATCTTTGCCTACTCTAAAGTTGTAAAGATGTTCTCTTAGGCTTTTTTTCAGAAGTTTTATGATTTCAGCTCATCTGTTTTCTCTGTGATGCAAGGTGGTATCAGTGGTTCATCTCTCCCATGGTCTTCTTGGTCAGGTGCTTCAGCACTGTTGACTGAAAGACTTGGCTTTCCATACTGCAATATAGAATATCTATTACATTACTGTAATCTGCTTTTTATATTTATGCCAATACCACACTGCATTGATTTTGGTAGCTTCATAAGTCCTGACATCATGTAGTTTAAGTCTTGCAAATTTGTTCTTCATATAAATACATTCTTACTTTAAAGATCAATCATTATTTTGGTATAAAGAAAGAACATATGAGTATATCACACCTCGCTGTGGGCAGAGCAAGGAAAGTGGTTTCTTCTTTGGAAGTAGCTATTGTTACTGGAATTGGAGAAGGATCTGCACTTTGAGTTATGCCCTGTTGAAGATATATTTGATTCTTTTAAATTAAATATGGTTTACTTACCATTTGAAGTGTGTTCATGGTGAGATAGAATGGTCTTTTAAAGATAGAATGGTCTTTCTTTAAAAGACCATTCTGGGTTTTCCCTGCTGCTGCAGGCTCTTCTTTAGTGCAGGGAGTGGGGGCTACTCTCTAGTTGAGGTGAGCAGGCTTATTGTTGCGGTGACTTCTCTTGTTGTGGAGCTCAGGCTCTAGGGCACACGGACTTCAGTAGTGTGGCACGTGGGCTCTATAGTTGCGGCTCTAAAGCTCTAGAGCAGAGGCTTAGTGGTTGTGGCTCATGGGCTTAGTTGCTCCACAGCAACTGAGATCTTTCCAGATCAGGAATCAAACCCATGTCCTGCATTGGCAGACGAACTCTACCACTGAGCTACCAGGGAAGCCCTGTATTTAAAATTTTTAAAGCATGCTTGTCCAAGTAAATTTACCAATTTTACAATGGATGGTGGAGTTGGTAGAAAGAGGAAGGAAAGGCATTTTGTGATGCCTAGGTGGATCAGAGCATAGCCACTTGATGGTGAAGTTGGTGGAAAGAGGAAGGAGAGGTGTGTTGTGATGCCTAGGTGGACTGGGCCAGTCCTCTCAGCAAGAGCACGTTCTTAATTTGGAGGGTCACTTACCACAGGCAAGGTGGTACAGGTAGCATTTGATTTGGTGACATTTCAAAGTATGCTTTTTTTTTTTTTTTTTTTTTACCATGTCATCCCATTAATTAAAAAACAAAAGACTTAACTCAAATTGGTACTGAGGACTTGGGAAAAAGAATGCTATTATGTTGGTGCAGTGGAGTGGATACTGAGTGGAGCCAAGCAAAAGAGGTCTTCACTACTGCAGCATGGCCCACAGATCTCTCCTGAAAGTTGTGGCCAGCACAGCCCACCTCATATCCTAAGTATCTCCAGCAACAACCCTGCACATCTTTGCTCACAAACTTGTCCAAATTTATTACAGGTCAGGGGGCCACCACTCACTTTGTGAAGTGAGAACCCTGGTCTTCACATTCTGGGGAACAACTTGGATTTGGTTTCTAAAGCCTCACCAGATTTACGAATCTGGAATTATCCTTCAGCTCAGTTCAGTCACTCAGTCCTGTCTGACTCTGCAATGCTATCGACTGCAGCACACTAGGCTTCCCTGTGCTTCACGTCTCCCAGAGTTTGCTCAGATTCATGTCCGTTGACTCAGTGATACCATCCAACCATCTCATCCTCTCTTGTGTCCTTCTCCTTCTGCCTTTTTCTCCCCTCAGCATCAAGGTCTTTTCCAATAATTCATCTCTTCGTATCAGGTGGCCAAAGTATCGGAGTTTCAACTTAAGGATCATTCCTTCTAATGAATATTAAGGATTGATTTCCTTTAAGATTGACTGGTTTGATCTCCTTGCAGTCCAGGGGACTCTCAAGAGTCTTCTCCAACACCACAGATCAAAAGCATAAATTCTTCAGCACTCAGCCTTCTTTATGGTCCAAAGTCTCACATCCATATATGACTATTGGAAAAACCATAGCTTTGACTACACAGACCTTTGTCAGCAAAGTGTTGTCTCTGCTTTTGAATAAATGATCTAGATTTATCATAGCTTTTCTTCCAAGGCACAAGCATCTTTTAGCTTCATGACTGCAGTTACCATCTTCAGTGACTTTGGAGTCCAAGAAAATAAATTCTGTCACTGTTTCCATTGTTTCCCCACCTGTTTGCCATGAAGTGATGTGATTAGATGCCATGATCTTTGTTTTATGAATGTTGAGTTTTAGGCCAGCTGTTTCATTCTCCTCTTTCACGTTCATCAAGAGGCTCTTTATTTTTTTTTTTATTTTTTTTTTAGATTTATTTTTATTTATTTATTTTGGGCGGGGGTCGGGTTGGGGAGGGAGGGCAGTGGGCGGGCCACTTCTATTGGTCTTTCATTTCTCTATTTTCATTCATCTTTGTTCTTTGGCTCCTGTGGGCCTCCCATTGCGGTGGCATCTGTTGTCACAGAGCACCAGCTCTGGGCGCATGCGCTCCAGAGCTCCGGCTCAGTGATTGAACACATCAGTCCAGCCGCTCCGCGGCACGTGGGATCTTCCCAGGCCAGGGCTTGAACCGGCGCCCCTTGCACTGCAAGGCAGTGTCCTTACCCATTGGACCACCAGGGGAAGCCCCAAGAGGCTCTTTAATTCCTCTTCACTTTCTGGCATAAGGGTGGTGTCATCTGCATATCTGAAGTTACTGAAATTTCTTCTATCTTGATTCCAGCTTGTGCTTCATTCAGACTGAAATTATCCTGTGGGCTCTAAATTGTGATAAATTGTTTGTGTTTATATATATTTAACAAGGAAGCACTATGCCTAGTAGTAACTGCATGTGTTTTTCACCATGGCACTGATCACTGGTCACTGTGTTCACATGGAGCTGAAGGAAATAAACGTGTCTTACCCTGTTGGTTTCTCTTCTTTCATCACTCTCTGTGTCCTCCTCTGGTCCTGTTTTGTGCCATTCTCACAAAATTATTCCTCTTTGTTTTGTGGCCTTTAGGGTAACTTCAGAGACTTCTCTATAATTAGGCCTTTACGGGTCTTTGTGTTTCAGACTTGAAGCCAGAAATCAGAAGCTGTGGGGGTGAGGTCTCAGACTAAATGTGCCTGAATACATATGCATTTTTTTGAGTCTCACACTGTATTTTAAAATTACTGTTATTTGTTAACAATAAACTTTTTTTTTAATAATTTATGACTGCAGTTACCATCTTCAGTGACTTTGGAGTCCAAGAAAATAAATTCTGTCACTGTTTCCATTGTTTCCCCACCTGTTTGCCATGAAGTGATGTGATTAGATGCCATGATCTTTGTTTTATGAATGTTGAGTTTTAGGCCAGCTGTTTCATTCTCCTCTTTCACGTTCATCAAGAGGCTCTTTATTTTTTTTTTTTATTTTTTTTTTAGATTTATTTTTATTTATTTATTTTGGGCGGGGGTCGGGTTGGGGAGGGAGGGCAGTGGGCGGGCCACTTCTATTGGTCTTTCATTTCTCTATTTTCATTCATCTTTGTTCTTTGGCTCCTGTGGGCCTCCCATTGCGGTGGCATCTGTTGTCACAGAGCACCAGCTCTGGGCGCATGCGCTCCAGAGCTCCGGCTCAGTGATTGAACACATCAGTCCAGCCGCTCCGCGGCACGTGGGATCTTCCCAGGCCAGGGCTTGAACTGGCGCCTTGCACTGCAAGGCAGTGTCCTTACCCATTGGACCACCAGGGGAAGCCCCAAGAGGCTCTTTAATTCCTCTTCACTTTCTGGCATAAGGGTGGTGTCATCTGCATATCTGAAGTTACTGAAATTTCTTCTATCTTGATTCCAGCTTGTGCTTCATTCAGACTGAAATTATCCTGTGGGCTCTAAATTGTGATAAATTGTTTGTGTTTATATATATTTAACAAGGAAGCACTATGCCTAGTAGTAACTGCATGTGTTTTTCACCATGGCACTGATCACTGGTCACTGTGTTCACATGGAGCTGAAGGAAATAAACGTGTCTTACCCTGTTGGTTTCTCTTCTTTCATCACTCTCTGTGTCCTCCTCTGGTCCTGTTTTGTGCCATTCTCACAAAATTATTCCTCTTTGTTTTGTGGCCTTTAGGGTAACTTCAGAGACTTCTCTATAATTAGGCCTTTACGGGTCTTTGTGTTTCAGACTTGAAGCCAGAAATCAGAAGCTGTGGGGGTGAGGTCTCAGACTAAATGTGCCTGAATACATATGCATTTTTTTGAGTCTCACACTGTATTTTAAAATTACTGTTATTTGTTAACAATAAACTTAAATAATTTAGATTAGTGTTATTTGAATTATTTGTTAGCAGTTAAGAAGTAGAGTACTTCATCTAAGATGAGGATTTCCGGTTTAGTCTTGGCCGGTGTTTCCTTCCCCAGAGTAGTAATCCAGAGGTGCTGAGCACCCATGTTCCTCCTTCCTGTTGGTGGGGGCCCTGGGCTTGCCTTGCCTACCTCCTAAGAGACCTAAACTGTGACTCTATTTTTCTTTTTCCTCCTGACCCCTCTTGGCACTTGAATTGGCAGATTCTGACTCCTACAAAGTGTTCTGTTCCAGGGTTGATATACTGGTGCTCAGCCTCGCCTGCTGACACAAAGCAGGCAGTGAATGAGGGACAGGCGCCTCCCATCCCTCCACGTCTGTTTCTACTGGAAGCATCTGAACTCAGAGAAGGTCACCTGCTTTGCTCTGTGTGCCACCAAGTGCCGCATCTCTGACACTGTCAGCTGAGCATGGTTTGAGGTTTTCTGAGAAGGAGAAGTTTGTGTAGCATGTCTTAGCTTTGGGCAGGAAGGCAGAACCATTCAGGTTGAGTGCTCCTGAGACATCTTCCCTGCTGGCAGGCGTTACTCCTGTGCTGCACTCTCAGCGTCCCCTGGCACAGCCAGAGGGGTCTCTGTGCTTCCCTGTGTCGTGCTGTATGTGTCTCTGAGAGAGAAACAAGTGGCTTTCCTACCCCAAATAGAATGACCTTATTTACAAGGAAGCACTATGCCTAGTAGTAACTGCATGTGTTTTTCACCATGGCACTGATCACTGGTCACTGTGTTCACATGGAGCTGAAGGAAATAAACGTGTCTTACCCTGTTGGTTTCTCTTCTTTCATCACTCTCTGTGTCCTCCTCTGGTCCTGTTTTGTGCCATTCTCACAAAATTATTCCTCTTTGTTTTGTGGCCTTTAGGGTAACTTCAGAGACTTCTCTATAATTAGGCCTTTACGGGTCTTTGTGTTTCAGACTTGAAGCCAGAAATCAGAAGCTGTGGGGGTGAGGTCTCAGACTAAATGTGCCTGAATACATATGCATTTTTTTGAGTCTCACACTGTATTTTAAAATTACTGTTATTTGTTAACAATAAACTTAAATAATTTAGATTAGTGTTATTTGAATTATTTGTTAGCAGTTAAGAAGTAGAGTACTTCATCTAAGATGAGGATTTCCGGTTTAGTCTTGGCCGGTGTTTCCTTCCCCAGAGTAGTAATCCAGAGGTGCTGAGCACCCATGTTCCTCCTTCCTGTTGGTGGGGGCCCTGGGCTTGCCTTGCCTACCTCCTAAGAGACCTAAACTGTGACTCTATTTTTCTTTTTCCTCCTGACCCCTCTTGGCACTTGAATTGGCAGATTCTGACTCCTACAAAGTGTTCTGTTCCAGGGTTGATATACTGGTGCTCAGCCTCGCCTGCTGACACAAAGCAGGCAGTGAATGAGGGACAGGCGCCTCCCATCCCTCCACGTCTGTTTCTACTGGAAGCATCTGAACTCAGAGAAGGTCACCTGCTTTGCTCTGTGTGCCACCAAGTGCCGCATCTCTGACACTGTCAGCTGAGCATGGTTTGAGGTTTTCTGAGAAGGAGAAGTTTGTGTAGCATGTCTTAGCTTTGGGCAGGAAGGCAGAACCATTCAGGTTGAGTGCTCCTGAGACATCTTCCCTGCTGGCAGGCGTTACTCCTGTGCTGCACTCTCAGCGTCCCCTGGCACAGCCAGAGGGGTCTCTGTGCTTCCCTGTGTCGTGCTGTATGTGTCTCTGAGAGAGAAACAAGTGGCTTTCCTACCCCAAATAGAATGACCTGGCAACCTCTGCCTCTCCTCCCCTCCCTTATCAGATTTCACCCTGTGAGAGGTGAAGGGATGTGATACATTTTTATTCCAGTTATGTTTTTACTCATTATGGCTTCCGGCTCTTCACTTCTATACTGTTTTGGTCCAGATTGTAAAAATAATGTGACTGCTCCCATTGATGAAAAATAACATTTAAACTTTTTCTTTCTGTGGAAGATTTGAATTTGTTTTGAATTTGTCAGACCTACAAACATTTTAAAGATATTAAAACAATAACATTCCTTCCTTCCCTGACCTTGTTTACTTAAAGGGCACACGCACTGGTGTTCTGAGTGTCTTTGAGTGGCAGAATTAAGGCTTTTACACTTCTGTCACTATGATAGTATCATTTTCCAGGGAAAACAGCAGCACTTTTGACTTCTAAGTATGGCTGTTTAATCATGCATAGCCTGGAAGCCAGTTTTTATTAGGCTCAGCTCTGATGGCCGAGGAAGGGCCATAGCCACCATTGTCTAGGGTTTTTTTAAATGCCAGGTGCTGTGAGAGGAGAATGTTTAGAGTCCCTAGTAGGAAAGAATTATAGGCTATTTTAATATTATCGGCAAACATGTCTGTGAATATTTAGCCTTCAGACAGCAGAAGCTCTGTGAGAAAAACATGACCACACTTGGAAATACATCCTGTCACTGTAATGGTGTCAGTCTGTCTTGTCATTAATAACTCAGTTAAGGGTACATTTCCTTTGTAAGCATCCAGATGGATTTCACAGAATAATATCAGGTTGATTCAACAGCACTCTTGTATGAAGACCAAGCAGCACCCACGAATTCCCCTTCCCTCACCTAGGAGGCGAGCAGCTCAGGGACTGGCCACGCTCCCCTCCTCCCCAGGTGAACCTCTGTGCTATTGGGATCTTCTTAGCCAAGGGCATGTGACAGGACTAAAAGGACCACAGAAACTATGAACCACTGTGTTCTCACTCCAGACCTGCCCCCACCCTGACTCCCTGATTCCAGTGATTTGTATTTTCACAGCAGAGAGCTGCTTCTCCTGGAGACAGTTCAGCCTGCCTGTGGGTGTGACCCTGGCCCTCAGGATGGACGGTGCTGGTGCCTGGGCAGAGTCTGGCAGGATTTACAGAAACTGTGTGTCTTAGGTTATACTTCTTGGCCGTAGACCACAATTCCAGGGCTAGGAAGGGGTCTTTACATTATTTTATCTGAATATTTTGGATTTCCCTCTTGTTTTCCATCCAGAAAGACTGACTTTGTGTGTGCCTCAGCTTGTCCCATTACAAGTTCCCCTCCAGTGTGACCACAGGGTCCAGGCCTGTACTGGGATGTTGTGATAAGGTGTCCTTCCTAGGTGCATCTCCCCAGGTGAACTAGCTAATGCAGAAATAGCAGGTTGGTGCTGAGACCCAGCTGGCATCCACTCCAGCTGATGTCCACTCCAGCTGGCGGTGACTGTCTGGGTGTCAGCCTCAAGATGCACTTCCAGCTGCTTCGAGGCCTCTGCCTCCAGCCTCCCCCAGCTGCTGTTGGCGAGGGAGGGGGTGGACCAGGGCTTTGCTCTCCCTCCACTATGTAGGGCCATGCAGTGCTACACACATTTCATCTTCAGTGCTGGTCACAGGACCTCTGGACTTCGCCAGCCGAGAACTCTGTTTGGTGTGTACCCAGGAAGAGAGGCTGTGGATTGAGGCCTGGTGAAGGCGTGGGGGCGGTGGGGAGAGGTGCTCTGTGGGAGCTGGGGGAGGTGTGCCTCTGGGTGCTCACTCTGGCTCTGAGCACGCAGCTCCTAGTGACTGCCGCTCCAGACAAGCCCTGCCAATGACAAATTCTTGCCGTTTGCCAACATTCCATGTAAAGTAGTGAATACAGTCACTTAATAAGACTAGGGATTTAAATACTAGTTATGTAACCTGTAACCTCGAACAGACCTTATTTGAAGGTTAAAGTTGAAAATGGAGGTAGAAAAATATCACGATTTTTCAGTCAGGTCACTGGTAAATCTCCCAGTGTAGCCAGGCATGTGGGCCAATCTGCAGCCAGCCAGTGATGTGGCCTTCCCCAGGCCGTTAACCTTTCTGTTAACCTTTCCTTTCTGCTCCTCTCCATGTTTGTTTTCTGACTATAAAATTTTGTAATAATTTGAAATTATCAACAATTATTAGGAGAATAAAAAGATGAAGAAATACTCTTAATATTTGGCTTGTTTCTTGCTATTCATGTATATTTGTGGGCCTGTGTATATATGCATATGTGTATACTTAACAAAATTGAGGCTGATTCATGTTATCTTATCTCATTTTGGGGTTTTTTTTGGCCAATTCTATTGGTCTTTCATTTATTTCCATCTTTGTTCTTTTGGCCTGTGTGGGCCTGCCTTCTCAGTGGCCTCTCTCGCTTCAGAGCACTGGCTCTGCGTGCATGCGCTCCAGAGCTCCGGCTCGGTAGTTGGACACATCTGTCCAGCTGCTCCATGGCACGTGGAGTCTTCCCAGGCCAGGGATCAAACTGGTGGCCCCTGCGCTGCAAGGTGGTGTCCTTACCCACTGGACGACCAGGGAAGCCCCTCATATGTTTTACTAAACATGAAAATATGAAAATTAAGGGAAAATAGAATATGAATTTAAACCATATTTATTTTCATTTTACTAGTGGAACAAAATACTGTTTTGCAGAAATGTCATTGCAAGTCACATTTAATGAAAGTCACACTAAAGTTGATGTAACTTGGTTGAAATTTTAATAGCTGCAGACAGTTATTCTGCAAAATACCTTCAAAACCTCTTTGAAAGGCCAATTTTCACTTTCTTAAACTAAAACATTCCTTTTGGGGAGAAATTGAACACATTATCAATCTTCATATAGTAAAATCTGGGTGTGACATTACTTTTCCTTGGAGCAGATCAGACAGATTTCTGTTGCAACGCTGGTTCTTAACAATCCTAGCCTCTGAGGAGCCTTGTTTATAGACGGCCTATGAGTCTTTCTTCCTAGCCTGACCTCTGCCCCCATCCTGCCCCAATGGGAGCCTGGGGTCTTCACTTTCACCCTGTGTTCCCAGAGACTTCACAGACCACCCTTTAGAATTGGTGTGTTTGAACTGTGGTGCTAGAGAGTCTCAAGGGACTCTTGAGAGTCCCTTGGATAGCCAGGAAATCAAACCAGTCAATGTTAAAGGAAATGAACCCTGAATATTCATTGGAAGGACTGATGCTGAAGCTGAAGCTCCAACTTTGGAACACATGATGCGAAGAGACGACTCATTGGAAAAGACCCTGATGTGGGAAAAGATTGAAGACAGGAGGAGAAGAGGGCAACGGAGGATAAGATGGTTGGATGGCATCACTGACTTAATGGACATGAACTTGGGCAAACTCTGGGAGATGGTGAAGGCCAGGGAAGCCTGGTGTGCTGCAGTCCATGGGGTTGCAAAGAGTCAGACACGACTTGGCGACTGAACAACAGTTACTGCTGACTTTCTGGGGTGATTGCTGTTATTTGATGAGAAGGTGGGTGTGCCTGCTGCCTGAGTAGCTGAGACCAGGGCAGCCAGCTGTGCAGTGCCTGCTTCTCAAGTGCAGGCTCTTGGTCAAGACACCGCACCAATCGCAAGAGTTTGACAGACGACCAGGAAGCCCCTCATATGTTTTACTAAACATGAAAATATAAAAATTAAGGGAAAATAGAATATGAATTTAAACCATATTTATTTTCATTTTACTAGTGGAACAAAATACTGTTTTGCAGAAATGTCATTGCAAGTCACATTTAATGAAAGTCACACTAAAGTTGATGTAACTTGGTTGAAATTTTAATAGCTGCAGACAGTTATTCTGCAAAATACCTTCAAAACCTCTTTGAAAGGCCAATTTTCACTTTCTTAAACTAAAACATTCCTTTTGGGGAGAAATTGAACACATTATCAATCTTCATATAGTAAAATCTGGGTGTGACATTACTTTTCCTTGGAGCAGATCAGACAGATTTCTGTTGCAACGCTGGTTCTTAACAATCCTAGCCTCTGAGGAGCCTTGTTTATAGACGGCCTATGAGTCTTTCTTCCTAGCCTGACCTCTGCCCCCATCCTGCCCCAATGGGAGCCTGGGGTCTTCACTTTCACCCTGTGTTCCCAGAGACTTCACAGACCACCCTTTAGAATTGGTGTGTTTGAACTGTGGTGCTAGAGAGTCTCAAGGGACTCTTGAGAGTCCCTTGGATAGCCAGGAAATCAAACCAGTCAATGTTAAAGGAAATGAACCCTGAATATTCATTGGAAGGACTGATGCTGAAGCTGAAGCTCCAACTTTGGAACACATGATGCGAAGAGACGACTCATTGGAAAAGACCCTGATGTGGGAAAAGATTGAAGACAGGAGGAGAAGAGGGCAACGGAGGATAAGATGGTTGGATGGCATCACTGACTTAATGGACATGAACTTGGGCAAACTCTGGGAGATGGTGAAGGCCAGGGAAGCCTGGTGTGCTGCAGTCCATGGGGTTGCAAAGAGTCAGACACGACTTGGCGACTGAACAACAGTTACTGCTGACTTTCTGGGGTGATTGCTGTTATTTGATGAGAAGGTGGGTGTGCCTGCTGCCTGAGTAGCTGAGACCAGGGCAGCCAGCTGTGCAGTGCCTGCTTCTCAAGTGCAGGCTCTTGGTCAAGACACCGCACCAATCGCAAGAGTTTGACAGACGATTAATGAGATCATGTGCCAAGTCCTGCCTGTTCTAAGTTCTTTGTAGACAAGAGGATTCTTTGTTACCAAAACTCTGTGCTGTGCTTAGTCATCCAGTCTCAGTATTGTCTAACACTTTTCATGTCCTACTCTTTGCAACCCCATGAACTGCAGCCTACCAGGCTCCTCTGTCTGTGGGGATTCTCCAGGCAAGAATACTGGAGTGGGTTGCCATTCCCTCCTCCAAGGGATCTTTCCAACCCAGACATCAAACCCAGATCTCCCACATTGCAGGCGGATTCTTTACCATCTGAGCCACCAGGAGACCAGAACTCTAGAGGTTTTACTTTTTTTACCTGTGTTGTACGGATGAGAAAGCTAAAGACTGAAGTTAAGAGACATAAAGCAACTTGCTAAAAGTTGTGTTTATAAGTACAGTTTCCTGTGAATAAGATGCTTAGGTGATTTTATTTTCAAGACAAATGGTAAATTATTTTAATAAAAGAGCCTAATTTGAATTATTTACCATTTGTTTCTTTTGTTTATTGTCTCCATGGAGATCAGAATTCCTTCAGAAGAGGTCCTGACAGGGGCAATCACCAGTCTTAGACCTGCATCCCATCCTATAGAAAAGCAGCTTAGGGCAGCCTGCAGCAGGTAGGATGGAGGGTGGAGTGTGGTGAGGGCAAGGTGTCCCTGTGTACTTGGGGAGGGTCCCCTGGAGTTACTCACAGGCTTCCAGAAGTCAAGTAGGTAGTGCCGGAGGTGCCAGACCTCCCTCCCTCCCTCTCTCATTTTCTCCCTTCTCCCTCCCTACAGAGACAGCTACCACTGAAATTAGTGAAAACCAGTAGACTGTTTCTGTATGGCAGTAAGGCAATGAATGTTAAACTCTTAAATAAAACAGATTCATGCCCTTTGAATCAGCATTTCCACCTCATTCTACTTCAGAAAGCAAAGCAAGCCAAGAAATGTCTTCTGAGATGTTCATTCATCATGGCACATCTTATATGAACACAGAATATTAAAATATGATAAGAGACTAACACAAGGCTATCATTGTCCTGTGGGTTCACAGTTTGGGTTAAAATCAAGGTGGCTCCTCTCTGGAGGCTGGGGCAGCATCTGCATCCTTGCCTCTACATTTTCTCAAGGTCACACAGTCCCATGGCTTGTGGCTCCTTTGTCTTCAAAACTAGAGACATCTGCTCTTTGTGACTCTCCGTCCGTCTTCATACAGTTTTATCTAGACACAGTTGAGAAAAGTCTCTTACTTTTAGGGCTCATATGATTATCTCAGGCTCTCAGATAATCTCCCATGTCAAGGTTTACATCTGCGAGCTGAAGAGGTTAGGGAGTAGATATTTTGGGGGACCAACATTTTGCTTTCCAGACAGAGATGGTCTTCTATTGAGTGAGATCACTTTATTTTGCTGTCAGTAGTTGGAATTAGTTCTTGCCATTTGATTTTGGAATTCCCATGCTTTTGCTGTGCTTTTTTTTATTTTTAATTTTTATATTGGTCTACTTTCCTAACTAATGTTGAATTGCTTTAATTAATATTCCTTTTTCTTTCTACCAGTTATATTAATATAGTGGTTGCTTTTCAGTTTTTACCTTATTTCCCTATTTTTGGTGGAAATGTCTAAAATTAATTTTTCCTTCAACAAGACCGTCATGTGCTTTAACTTTCTTTCAGATATTACTTGTTCCATCTCCGTGTTATTATTGTTTCAGATTTAATTAGAACTTGCTTGTCTAACACCAGTCATCACCCAGCATAATCACTGTCATCATCATCATCATCATATCTGTTTATTTCTTAATAATACAAATCCAACTATGCTTATTCATAATTTTACTGCTCTCTCCTGGCTCTTCCAGACTATTACTATTATTTGAGTTGTATTTTCCTTACTGAGCGATGAGCTTTATTATTTTCTTTCCATAGGAACTATAGGTTTGAGCTATCTTAACCTTGAATGTCTGAAAATACTTGTATTTCCCTCAAGAATTCCATATGTGCAGTTCTTTTCTCTGAGCACTTGAAGATCTCTGCTCCCCCATGGCTTCTGCATGCTTAGCTACTGAGAAGAAGTCAAGCTTCATATACTGCAGTGTTCTTACTCGTTCTGGTAGAACATCTTTCCTTTTCCCGTAATATATTCTATGCTTTGTACACTGTAGGTTCACAGCGATGAAGGCAGGTGTGGATTTTATGTTTTATAAGCACTTGATGTGAGTTTCTGTTAGACTAACTGCTCATGAGTTTCCTCAGTCCCAAATATTTTTGGGGTTATTATCAGTTTAAGCATTTCTTCCTCCTATATTTGCTCGGTTTTATTCAATTAAAAATTTCTCAATCTCTTGGGCTTTCCTGGTGGTCCAGTGGGTAGAGAGTCTGCTTTGCAGTACAAGGGGCACCAGTTTGATCCCTGGCCTGGGAAGATCCCACGTGCCATGGAGCAGCTGAACCAGTGTGCCCAGTTGCGAGCCAGCACTCTGGAGCACAAGTGCCCGGAGCAGTGCAATGAGAGAGTCCACTGCAACGGGAGACCCACACAGGCCTAAGTATAAAGATGGATGAAAACTAAATAAGTAAATAATCAATATAAAGAGACCAAAATTTAAAAAAATTTTTTTTTCAATCCGTCTTTAACATTCTTTAGCAATTCTGTATATTGTCCATTTGTCTCTCTGAACTGCATCCTGGGCTATCTCTTCAGTTGTGTCCAGCTGGCTGCTCTTTGCATCTTTGAACTATAAAAAATTTATATCGTTAATTTCCAGAATTTGCACGTGACTCTTTTACACTGTTACCTTTCTTCCTGTTGCTTTATGAATGCTCATTATCACCTGACTATTTTGTTCATACTTGGTTGAGTATCTTTTTCAGATTTCTCAGTGGACTTCTTTTTCCTCAGCATTAATGCTCCTGTATATCTGTTGGTTCCTGACCATGGCTGTGGAATTTTTCGTCTGCTTTGTCATCTTGGTCAAGAACTATATTGTGTGAATATATTCCCCCAAACTAGTGAATTCCTGCCCAGACTGGCATGGTGTTTACTCAGCCCACTGGGAATATGGCCCTAAGTCAGTCTTGTTAGTGCTTGGAGCTTTCAGCCTGCGTGGATGCAGCATTTCCAAATCCTAGGTCTGTTCCTGAGTGCCTTGGCTTTCTCCTTCAGAGGCACATAGTTTTGGCCACAGTGTCAGGCTTTTCTGGAGACTTGTCTTTGACATCCTCTCGTCTTCACAAGGACACTGCCTCCCCCAGCCTTTACCCTGGAAAGTCATCTACTTTTCTGTGGGTTTTTACACACAACTCTCTCCTTGTCTTCCTGGGTCACCTTGTGGACATGAGGTAATGGTCCTCTAATGATGGTACAGAACACAAAAACAAGAGATGATGCCTCAATCAAGGATACAGAGTGGTTTTTTCCTACATATCAGAGAGCA
This sequence comes from Tragulus kanchil, assembly GCA_022376925.1. Classification (NCBI taxonomy): domain Eukaryota; kingdom Metazoa; phylum Chordata; class Mammalia; order Artiodactyla; family Tragulidae; genus Tragulus; species Tragulus kanchil. The sequence goes on along the minus strand of JAIOJX010000031.1, from coordinate 83,529,019 downwards.
TCCACTGCTAAAGAAACTGAATGCTGCAGTTAAAACACACAGAAAAGGGCTTCCCTGGTGGTCCAGTGGGTAAGGACACCGCCTTGCAGTGCAAGGGGCGCCAGTTCGATCCCTGGCCTGGGAAGATCCCATGTGCTGCGAAGCGGCTGGACCCATGTGTCCAATTACCGAGCTGGAGCTCTGGAGCGCATGCGCCCAGAGCTGGTGCCCTGTGACAACAGAGGTCACTGTGATGGGAGGCCCACATGGGCCAAGGAACAAAGATGGATGAAAATAGATAAATGAAAGACCAATAGAAGTGGCCCGCCCACTCCCCTCCCCACCTGCCCCCCATCCCACCAAAAAAAAAAAAAACACACAGAAAGGCGGTTAGATAACCACAAATGGAAGAAGGTGCAGCAAATCAAGTGCGGAAGCTAGAGGAATGGAGAGCTGAGACTAGGTCTGCAGTCAGGACCTGCCCTAGACTCCCAGTAAAGAGATCGAATGGGTCCCACAACTTCTGCCAAAAGCAAGGACTCTAGTCTTAATCAACTTCCAGCTATCCTCTGAAAGTCCCACTCCAGCTCCTTGCTAGACCTGGGCATTCTGTGCAGGAGTTGAAACCTCTGCCCTGGAGGTTCACATGTGGCTCCAGTTTGCAAGGAGCTGTGTCCCTCTGTTTCTGTGCCCCAAACTAGTGAATTCCTGCCCAGACGGGCATGGTGTTTACTCAGCCCACTGGGAATATGGCCCTAAGTCAGTCTTGTTAGTGCTTGGAGCTTTCAGCCTGCGTGGATGCAGCATTTCCAAATCCTAGGTCTGTTCCTGAGTGCCTTGGCTTTCTCCTTCAGAGGCACATAGTTTTGGCCACAGTGTCAGGCTTTTCTGGAGACTTGTCTTTGACATCCTCTCGTCTTCACAAGGACACTGCCTCCCCCAGCCTTTACCCTGGAAAGTCATCTACTTTTCTGTGGGTTTTTACACACAACTCTCTCCTTGTCTTCCTGGGTCACCTTGTGGACATGAGGTAATGGTCCTCTAATGATGGTACAGAACACAAAAACAAGAGATGATGCCTCAATCAAGGATACAGAGTGGTTTTTTCCTACATATCAGAGAGCATCCACTGCTAAAGAAACTGAATGCTGCAGTTAAAACACACAGAAAAGGGCTTCCCTGGTGGTCCAGTGGGTAAGGACACCGCCTTGCAGTGCAAGGGACGCCGGTTTGATCCCTGGCCTGGGAAGATCCCATGTGCCGTGGAGCGGCTGGACCGACGTGTCCAACTACCGAACCGGAGCTCTGGAGCACATGTGCCCAGAGCCGGTGCTCTGCGACAACAGAGGTCACTGTGATGGGAGGCCCACATGGGCCAAGGAACAAAGATTTATGAAAATAGACAAATGAAAGACCAATAGAAGTGGCCCCGCTCCCCTCCCTCCCCACCTGCCCCCCATCCCACCAAAAAAAAAAAAACACACAGAAAGGCGGTTAGATAACCACAAATGGAAGAAGGTGCAGCAAATCAAGTGCGGAAGCTAGAGGAATGGAGAGCTGAGACTAGGTCTGCAGTCAGGACCTGCCCTAGACTCCCAGTAAAGAGATCGAATGGGTCCCACAACTTCTGCCAAAAGCAAGGACTCTAGTCTTAATCAACTTCCAGCTATCCTCTGAAAGTCCCACTCCAGCTCCTTGCTAGACCTGGGCATTCTGTGCAGGAGTTGAAACCTCTGCCCTGGAGGTTCACATGTGGCTCCAGTTTGCAAGGAGCTGTGTCCCTCTGTTTCTGTCCACACAAATCAACCACTTGCTGTTCAGTGTAACTATATTTTTCTAAGATTTGTATATCATTGTATATATTCCCTATACATAATGTATATACTTAATAGCTACAAATCACATAAAAAATGTTAAAGTACATTCAGTAAAGTCTGTTTAGTCATGTCTGACTCTTTGTGACCCCTTGAACTGTAGCCCGCCAGGCTCCTCTGTCCATGGGATTCTCCAGGCAAGAATACTGGAGTGGGTTGCCTATCCTCCATGGAATACTCCTACATTGCTGGTGGGAATGTAGATTAATACAGCCTCTATGGAAGACAGTCTGGAGATTTCTTAAAAAACTAAAAATAGAAGCACCGTATGACCCAGCAATCCCACTCTTAGGCTTATACCCTGATGAAATCAAATCTCAAAGAAGCACCTGTAGCCCAGTGTTCATTGCAGCTCTCTATACAATAGCTAGAACATGGAAGGAACCTAGATGCCCATCGACGAACGAATGGATCCAAAAGCTCTGGTACATATATACAATGGAATACTACACAGCTGTAAAGAGAAATGCAGAAGAATCAGCCCTAATGAGGTAGCTGGATCTAGAACGTATCATCAAAAGTGAAGTCAGTCAGAAAGAGAAGGACAAATACAGTATATTAACACATATATATGGAATCTAGTAGGATGGTGATGATGGCACACGCAGTGAAGCGACAGAAAGACAGACATGGACAGTGGACATATGGACATTGTGGGGAAGGAACAGAAGGTGGGAGGTGTAAAGGAAGTAGCATGAAGGCCTGTACTATCATAAGTGAAGAAAATAGCTCTAGTCATTGCTCTGTGAGAAAAGGGGATCCTTCAGGGGTGCTGTGTGATAGTTGGGAGGGGTGGGAAGGGGGGGATATACATATTAGTCTGGGAACATACATATCTGTAAACAACAAAACTCTGTAAAAGCTAAAAGCAAAATAAAGGTCTTAAAAAAAAAAAAAAAAAGAAGAAGTTACACTGCAGTCATCCTCTAAGCACTTCATATGAATAGATTCACAGAGGTCTGTAGATGATCACATGGGCTATGTGCTGGTATTCCTCCTGTCTTACAGATGAGAAGATGGAGGTACACAGGCAAAGGAGCCACTCAGGAATGTGTAGGGAGAAAGGGGTCAAGTTTTTCATACTGTTTCCTTCCTTCCTTCATACTGTTTCCTACAACTCATGAGCACATGGAGGGTGGACACCAGTCTGTGATAAGAGACTCACTCTGGGTGGTGGAAATATATATTTGCTTTATTTTCTATTTTTTTCCTAATTTTCTCCAGGTACCCCAGGCTCCTCTGTCCATGGGATTCTCCAGGCAAGAATACTGGAGTGGGTTGCCTATCCTCCATGGAATACTCCTACATTGCTGGTGGGAATGTAGATTAATACAGCCTCTATGGAAGACAGTCTGGAGATTTCTTAAAAAACTAAAAATAGAAGCACCGTATGACCCAGCAATCCCACTCTTAGGCTTATACCCTGATGAAATCAAATCTCAAAGAAGCACCTGTAGCCCAGTGTTCATTGCAGCTCTCTATACAATAGCTAGAACATGGAAGGAACCTAGATGCCCATCGACGAACGAATGGATCCAAAAGCTCTGGTACATATATACAATGGAATACTACACAGCTGTAAAGAGAAATGCAGAAGAATCAGCCCTAATGAGGTAGCTGGATCTAGAACGTATCATCAAAAGTGAAGTCAGTCAGAAAGAGAAGGACAAATACAGTATATTAACACATATATATGGAATCTAGTAGGATGGTGATGATGGCACACGCAGTGAAGCGACAGAAAGACAGACATGGACAGTGGACATATGGACATTGTGGGGAAGGAACAGAAGGTGGGAGGTGTAAAGGAAGTAGCATGAAGGCCTGTACTATCATAAGTGAAGAAAATAGCTCTAGTCATTGCTCTGTGAGAAAAGGGGATCCTTCAGGGGTGCTGTGTGATAGTTGGGAGGGGTGGGAAGGGGGGGATATACATATTAGTCTGGGAACATACATATCTGTAAACAACAAAACTCTGTAAAAGCTAAAAGCAAAATAAAGGTCTTAAAAAAAAAAAAAAAAAGAAGAAGTTACACTGCAGTCATCCTCTAAGCACTTCATATGAATAGATTCACAGAGGTCTGTAGATGATCACATGGGCTATGTGCTGGTATTCCTCCTGTCTTACAGATGAGAAGATGGAGGTACACAGGCAAAGGAGCCACTCAGGAATGTGTAGGGAGAAAGGGGTCAAGTTTTTCATACTGTTTCCTTCCTTCCTTCATACTGTTTCCTACAACTCATGAGCACATGGAGGGTGGACACCAGTCTGTGATAAGAGACTCACTCTGGGTGGTGGAAATATATATTTGCTTTATTTTCTTATTTTAGTTTCTCTGAATTTTGAAAGATTCTTGCAGTGAACCTGTAACACTTTTGTAATGAGAAAAAATAGTAACTAAAGTTATTCTTAATATGCTTTTTAAATGCAAATAAGGCCTCTTCCCTCATCAACACTGTCATTGTTTGACAACGTTCACCAGAGAGATACAGTAGCCAGGGACCAAAGTATCTGCAGTATGGATGGGAACACTGACAAGGGAGATGAGCCATACTCCAAGAGGCAAGGGGAGGTATGAGGCAGTTGTGGGACCCATTCGATCTCTTTACTGGGAGTCTAGGGCAGGTCCTGACTGCAGACCTAGTCTCAGCTCTCCATTCCTCTAGCTTCCGCACTTGATTTGCTGCACCTTCTTCCATTTGTGGTTATCTAACCGCCTTTCTGTGTGTTTTTTTTTTTTTTTGGCGGGATGGGGGGCAGGTGGGGAGGGAGGGGGGTGGGCGGGCCACTTCTATTGGTCTTTCATTTATCTATTTTCATCCATCTTTGTTCCTTGGCCCATGTGGGCCTCCCATCACAGTGACCTCTGTTGTCACAGGGCACCAGCTCTGGGCGCATGCGCTCCAGAGCTCCAGCTCGGTAATTGGACACATGGGTCCAGCCGCTTCGCAGCACATGGGATCTTCCCAGGCCAGGGATCGAACTGGCGCCCCTTGCACTGCAAGGCGGTGTCCTTACCCACTGGACCACCAGGGAAGCCCTTTTCTGTGTGTTTTAACTGCAGCATTCAGTTTCTTTAGCAGTGGATGCTCTCTGATATGTAGGAAAAAACCACTCTGTATCCTTGATTGAGGCATCATCTCTTGTTTTTGTGTTCTGTACCATCATTAGAGGACCTTTACCTCATGTCCACAAGGTGACCCAGGAAGACAAGGAGAGAGTTGTGTGTAAAAACCCACAGAAAAGTAGATGACTTTCCAGGGTAAAGGCTGGGGGAGGCAGTGTCCTTGTGAAGACGAGAGGATGTCAAAGACAAGTCTCCAGAAAAGCCTGGATCCCAGTGCCCAGCGCTGGGTGGAGAAGGACCATTCTCCCTGCACTGCAGATCCACTCAGCTGCTAGTGCTCTCCCAGGATGGGTGAGTGGACAGGGCACCTGGAGCCTGGCGATGGGTCCCAGGAGCTGTGCAGGAGTATCCCTGTGGCCCGCAGGACCTGCTCTTGCTGGCCGCCTCAATGCCTTTGCACCCCTCAGTCCATCTGTGGTTTTTGAGGGGTTTGAGGAGCTGATTGGTCAGAGGAGAGGCAGTGCAAGTACTTCTAGGAAGAGCACTAAGCAGTGATGTTTGTCTGTGATCCTTCTGGAACTTTAAGAGTGGAACTATCTTTGCTCGTCTCTACCTAGAGAGCCCTGAACCAGGAAAGGGTGGGAAAGCTTCCAGAGACTCAACCATAGTTGGCGATAAGACATTGAATAAATCTCATACCAGAGTCATGGTGATCACTGTAATTATACTCCAGAGAGAACATACTTTCTCACGAGGCATACTTTATATACACAAAACTACATAGCCTATGAATTTAGAATGAAAGGTCACAGATTAGGTTTAAATAGTCACACTCTGAGTTTTGTTTCATCAGCCAGCAGTGCCTCTTTCCCTTCCACGGTCCCTGTCTGCTGGCCTCCTACAAGACTTTAACAAAAAATTTTGCACTAGAAGTTAAACCATCTGTTCTTCCAAAGTAGGCAATAGTCTGCATTATTGGAAATAAAAGTAACTGAAAAATAGTCATGTGTATGCCTTTCCTCTCTTAAATCTTATTCATCAGAAAGAAAATAAGCATATGTTTCCCAAAACTTGACAGAGTAAAGCAGAATTTGCTGGGGTTGTTTTTCTTTGAGAATCTTAGAAAAAAAAGAAAAAAAGAAAACCTGTTCTTTCCTTAATCAAAACATGTGGGATTTCAATGTGATCATCTTGATTAACATCAAACTGACACAAATGTAAGAATTTTATGGGAGGAATTTGTGGATTACATAGAGAGATGTGCCCCAAAGAAGCAACATTTCTGTTAAAAAGCAACAGGCTTCAGTAATTCTCGATGACAGCTACCAGTTGAGGGGGAAAAGGAGAAATAAAATAATAAGCTTAGAAATGTTATCGATTACTACACCGTAACATTCGTACCTCTAAGCATGTGGTGAATTGTAATTACGCCTAAAATCTGGGCTGCTTGCAAGACACACAGATGAAATACTTCAATTCATCATCTTTTAAAAGTTCTTACTACTCTTCTCCAAAAGCACTCTGCCGTCTGTCAGGTTTACCTGAGACAACTCAGGAGGGAGTCTGTGTGCGGCTGTCTGTGGTTTTTACAGCTGTCAGAAACTCAGAAGCATTATATACTAGGTAGTATAACTACAAGGGTTCTAATTAAGGTATTCCATGACTGATTTTAAATCAATGTCAGTTTCTACCTCATTACTTATTCTTTGATTTTTTTTTTCTAAGAGAAAAACACAAGTCAATCGTGTATTTTCAAGTATCAAAATAAAAATATAGCTTAGCTGTACAGTGCACAGATAATTTCAGAGGCAATTAAAAAGAATTTCAACATTACTTACAAAAACGGCTTGAACAGAAAGTGTAAAGTGAATCATATGGAGGCATTTGAGTCACTATTTTTGTATCTAATTTTTTGGCATTGACGTTGGAACTTTGCTAGATCACCGTTTTTTCAGTGATAATTGATGAACCTATCTCGGACTCTAGAGAAGGCGTTGTGTCACCTAAGTATGATCTGGACTTACTGATTTTTAAGGAGTTTATCATGAGTGCTGTCCAGAGTCAGAATCCGAGGACCTCAGGCACCAGCATGTCTCCAGGAAGCCCTGGGCTCCTTCTCCCTTCAGTGTCCCGCTCGGCAATCAGGCAGCCAGAGCACGAAGCTTTGCTGTGATCTGGATTCTTGAAGGGCTCAGTTCTTTTCTTTAAAAGATGTTCTTACTCGTATTAATTCAGCCAAGTTAACTTTTGTGCTGACACTCTGGGCCCTGGTGGGCCATTGGGAGCAGCCCACGTGCAGCCTGATCCAGACTTCTGTGAGCCCATCCCCTGGGGAGGATCCTCCCACCTGGCTCTGGAGCCCAGTGTGAGGAACCGTC